>MCFC01000002.1:0-1322930 GCA_002105065.1 Naematelia encephala
CACCTCAAAAAGATCGTATCTCTCCATGCTCAATCAACTTATCCCTTGCCCCCTCACTGCCTCACCTGCCCTCAATGAAGTGAATACTATTTTCATGTCACAAAGGCACGTCTATGCCGGCCTTCTCCTTCCAGATGACCTGCATTTCTCGCCACACCGCGGTGTTCTTCGACCCGTCCTTGTCGGACATCACCATCTCGGAGGGCCTAGGATATCATTAGCGGATATACGTCACAGAAGAGCTTGTCGCGCGCACTTGGTAATCTTGCAGCTGCTGCTGTACAACCCAGATGAAGGCAATGGAGCGACCGAAGCCCATACAAGTGGTTTCGCCCCGTCCTCTGGGGATCGGGCGTACATCTTGTTCAACACCCTGCGAGATGTAAGGGACACTCTGAGGCTGGTCAGATACATACCCGACCACGAACACCATGACTCCCTTGAGCTCGCGCGTAATGTTGGTTGCAACATGGCCTGGGTCGACCGCCGTGACGAGTACTGAAGGTCCGGCTTTTGCAGCGATAGCTGGAATATTGAGCATGAGGATGACTGATGGTGAGCGCCGCTAGAAACTCGACTTACGCTTCGAGGTCCGGTAAGTGGACCCAATTCCGTTGAAATTCTTCGGATTGTTCGCATATTGGAATACCGTTCCATCGTTCAAACCGGGCAAGTCGGCCACCAGGTAGTGCACGTACGATGTGACGATGGTGAGATGAGGTTTGAAGCTGGGGGACTTGGCTAGCGCGGGTAGGGTGGCGGTTCGTGCAAGGATGGGGGCAATCAAGCAGGCGAGGAGCGTGGTTGAGAGGGTATTGACTTGGGTGCTGAGTGCAGGTCAGATTTGTGAGACACGAGGACCGAGCGGCTCACATCGCCTCAATGCCGTCACCCGTCTGCTTGTAGGTGGGGGAAGACATGCCTGCGTTTGCGACCTATACAGATATTCGTCAGAACTCCATAAACCTTAACGCTCACGAATATGTCTAGCCTTGCCAGTTCTTGATCACATCTTGCGGCAAAGGCTCTGACACTCGCGAAGCTCGCCATGTCCAGCGTCCAGACTTCGGGTTTGACCCGCACATTGGAAGATGCGGCGATCGATGTGGCTGCTTCTCGACCGGCGTTGGGTCGACGGACAGCGAGGATGAGCCTGTCCGGGCTCATCTGAGCAAGTTGACGGGCCGCTTCGAGGCCAACGCCGCTAAGTCGACGTCAGGATTGAAAGTGGCCGCACTCACGAGTTGGAACCGGTCACGATGACTACTCTCCCGGTGAGATCTGTCGTCGGAATATCCAGCTGTGTGGGCTGGTTCCTCATGAATTCGAAGAGTCCTCTGGTCTTGTAGGGCATCTCGGTGAGTGTCAGTGCTGGCTGTTTGTAGTGTAGATGGTCAATATCCCTTTCTGTGGGATATAGCTGGTGTTCACCTTCGGCCACAGTATTAACTCAGACCGTTATCATCTTATCCTTAAACAGGCCGACGGGCTGCTTTGCGAAGCCGACGGGCTCTTAGCATCAAACGTTCTGTGTTGGTTAAATACCTCCCGTCTGCGGGCAAAAATCGCTCGCAATCTCTACTACTTCTGTTTGCCTGACCTCCTGCCGTGGGGCCTATCCCGCTGATCTCATCAGTTTATCCGTGGAGAAGCTCTTCTCCTAGGTTCACCTGCTCCATTCCCTGCTTCATTCCCTGCTCCGACCCTTACTCTGGCTCTGGCCACCATGTTGCCCATGAACGTTCCATCTCTTCCACGGCTCAGCCACTATATATATGTCGCCCATAAGCAGGGGAAAAGACGGAGGGCCGATTGGAATAGGATTCAATCGGCGCGGGAGGAAGGTGCAGACTCAGTGCATATCTGGCTAGGACAGACTCTATCATAGGTATGTTTGGCTGAAATTTTTGGGGTATCTCCGTAAATGACTGTATTGCTTTCCCAGCAATAGCAGATACTATCGCTCTGATCGTAGAGTCAGAGCTCCTTTCAGTCCCTCAGAATGGATCTTTGAACATGGTTGCCGAGGTTTAAGAAGGTATAAATGAAATGGGACAGCAGTGGTAGTCAGAGGATCCTCGAGCTGAAGCAATCATGACGACGACCTCGACTGTATTTTCGGTACTAGGTGAAACACTTCACATCTCTGTGAGCGTTCAGAAGGCGACGTATTGAAAACCCGATAAGAAAAGATTGCAACAAGTATTGCGCAATAGATGAAATTTGAGTCTGCCGGCCAAAAAAACGCCATCAACTAGCTCGAGCACGCTTTTTGATGCAACGCTTCTCCTCCTTGGGTTTTATGCTCCACTTAGGAACAAAAGAACAGAGGCACGCTAGTACCGTAATCCATCTTATCTTCGACATTGCGGGAAGCGAGTACTGATCTACAGGGGCACAGATGAACTGCCAGGTATATGTGACCGACCATGTTCTAGCCCAATATTAATTGCATCGAGGTCTTATCACGTCATTCAAATACCAAACACGGAATATGGGGTTTGATGATTCACTCAAGCAGGCTAATCTATATAGAACTAACGAGACGGAATGCCAGGGGGAAACCCAAAAACTGGAAACCCTCCCCCCTTCGTTTGCCATGAGTACTCAAGTCGATACTAAAGCTTCAGAAGCGATTGTTATACCGCCTGATGTGCCAGTACTCTTTAGTGCTGGACCACCCAAAAAGACTTGGAAGTCATACATCTGGTCAAGTGAGTTGAGTGTCATAATCCGACCTTGCGACCTCAGCTGATCACCACCCAGGTCTCGACCTTCCCAAAGAGGAGGCAAGATTCCTCACCAAGTTGGATATCACCTTGATTTCCTCGGCTGCTCTCGGTGTCATGATTCGTTACCTCGATCAGTAAGAGTAATCCTTGACCCTCAGAGTATCGCTGAAACATTGCAGAGTGAACGTTACCAATGCTTTCAGTAGGGATCCTCCTTCAAACGTCCACTGATGTCGTAGATAGCGGAATGAAGGAAGATCTCGAGATGTACGGCAATCAACTCAACTTTGCGAATGCGTTGTGGTCTGCTGCATATGTCTTTGGTCAGATCCCTTCGAATTTGATTCTCACTCGAGTCAGTCCACCACTTTAATGGGAGAGTCATGGAGCTGACCCCGAAGATCAGGTCAGAGTCCCCTACTACATTGCCTTTCTCGAGTTGGCCTGGACTGCTTGCACAATCGGGACTGCTGGTGTCAAGAACTATCATCAACTCTACGCCATCCGATTCTTGTGAGTCTGAGCCCTCTTATCGTGATGCACCCGCTCATGAAGACAGTGTTGGTCTCTTTGAGGCTGGTCACTTTCCTGCGGTCATGTATGTCTGTTCGAGCTACTATCAACCTCATGAGCTCGCAAGACGAAACTCCCTAATCCAGATTTTCACTCAAGTCGGCCCCTTGTTCTCGGGTTTCCTGATGTAAGTGCACTTAGTAGTGGTAACTGGAGAATGAACGTTGATGACACTCAGGGCCGCAGTCTTTGCAGGCCTGGACGGGGTTAACGGCCTTGAGGGGTGGAGGTGGATGTTCATGTAAGTCGAAGTCTGCATGGAATCACCAAGCTGCATATGCCTGTCCAATTCTGATCGTCAATAGTATTTGCGGGTGCATCTCATTCCCCTGTGCCATTTGGACCATCTTCGCCATGCCCCAACTACCTGCTCGAGCAAAACCCAACTGGTGAGGTGAAAATATTTTAGTTGATTAAGCTGAGTTGATGTGAACAGGCTTTTCTCACAAGAGGAAATTGATATCGCTCGAAGAAGGATGCCAAGTGAGAAGAAGTTCTTCACGGGGCTATTCAAGTGGAAAGATATCGTGAGATGGCACAAGACTTGGCATGTATGGTTATGTGAGTGGGGTGGAATATACCTGATACTGATACCTATAATCGATGGCTGATCCACGCCAGTCCCCGCATATTTCCTATGTGCTGGTCAGCTCGGTAATTCAACTGGATCAAGTAAGGCACCATCTAAGACACCATCTCATCGTAATGCATAGCTGATCATTAAATCATTGCTTTGGCAGTGATCTACTGGGTCAAAAGCTACAATGTTAAAGGGCAGAAAGCAGTTTTCTCAGTGGCGGATATCAATATCATTCCCCTAGGAGTGAGTCATGATTCAATATAAGCTATCAAGCCTTGATTTCGCTAACCATCACCGTTGATCAGATCAACGTTATCACTATTGTCGGCGCACTCACCGCTTCTTGGATCTCGGATAGTTTGCCGGGGTCACAACGATGGCCCATTTTGGCGTTCGCTTCTACCATGGGGATAATATTCCCTATCGCACTCGCCGCTACACCGGTACACCCGAAAAATCGAGCGAGTCGCTGGGTCATATATTGTGAGTTTGAACCAATCAATGTGTCAATCGTAATTAACCAGTGTTAGACCTCGGTGCATCGTTTGGGACTGCGGCAGGTGTGACATGGACATGGGTAAATGAGTCCAGTCGTAACGATCCCGAAAAGAGAGCGTATGTCTCAGCAATGGTCAGTTCATCCATCCACGGCTCTCCTTACCCGAGGCAGCGGGCTGATACTGATCCATGTACTTTAGATGAACGCATTCTCATACATCTTTACTGCCTGGGTTCCCATCTTCACTTTCCCAACAAACAAACAACCTTACATCGTCACTGGGAATTACGTCAATGCCGGTTTTGGTGCTGTAGCTCTGATAGTCACTCTAACTATGGGATATCTCCATCATCGAGATACCCTCAGAGCCAAGGCGGCTCACGAGCTGGGTTATACCCATCGAACGAGTGATACAGAGGTGGCAGAAGAGGCGTCCAGCGACGAGAAGCTTTAGTAGGTGGAAACAGGTGGAACTTGGAGCGGGAGAAAGCACTTGATCGACTTTCGAGTCAACTGCTATATAAAAGTTCAAGATATATGTCTTGCGTGCGAGATTTGTTGAAGGTGGGTGGCGTTGTCGTCTGCCTCTTTTTAAGTATGCATGTGTTGCCAGGTAGTCCTTCATAATCGTGACAACAAGCATGTGTAAGTGAATTACAATCTCAACGGTACAGCTCAGAAGACGATTCGAGGCAATATGATTGGTCGATCCGATGGAGATGGGTCACGCATTAGTGTCGAAAACTTCCTTATCAGCATATACGTCCGACGGTGGATGAAGGAGTCTCGGCTCAGTAGATTAAGGACGAGTCCATGATCCCTGCTGATCAGTCACTATATGATCTCCTATTGCGTTTCTTTTGCTTCCTCGCAATCCTACATCCTCCAGTCATCACTCTGGGATTTGAGCCCCTCCGTCCCGATCACCTTCTTCGAGATCTTCTCCCCGTTTCAGACAGATGGGCCGCCGGTGGCGAGGACTTCTGCCCTTCCATCATCGTCCTGCCCTGGATTGGCGGTATAATAGTCCATCATTTGGAACAGCCTGTAGCAAACCGACGCCAGCAATGCACCAAGAAGTGGCCCGACCCCTTTCAATATGTCAATTCCTGACGCCGGCCTCCTCGGTCACAAAACATGTGAACTTACAGTAGATCCAGTGGTAATGTGGAAAGATCCCTTCCACGACCGCAGGACCGAAGGAGCGAGCCGGGTTCAATCCAGCGCCAGTAAAGTATATGCCCACAATGTGGCCGATGAAAACAGCCAGACCGATCCCAACCGGTGCGAGGAACGTGGCGCGGTGCTTCTCGACAGCGAGCTGCAGAAGTCAGCACACTCAAACAAACCAGGCAATAAGGGCCGGACTGATTTTCTGGCTCGTCTTGACATACCATGAAGATGGTGATGATGAGCTCGGCGGTGAGAAACATCTCCATGAATAACCCTTGAACTACGGTAACGTTTGCTGTCCCAAAATTTAGACATCTTGCTTGGACGGATACGGGGCATGCGACTTACGTCCAAGGGCATTGTCAACTTTGAGTGGTCCAGGTGTGAGGCCGTCGATGATAGCCGCGGCGGTGATACCACCGACGAGTTGTACAATGAATAACAGGGCACCTCTGAAGAAAGGTCAAAGTGTTGAGACATGTTCCAATCGCAGTCGGCAGGAATGTGTGCTGCTTACTTGAGGGGATTCATCAAGCCAGTCAAAATGAAAGCCGTCGTAACCTGTTCAACCGATTGGCACCGCGTATCCATGTTTGTTGACTTTTTAACGTACAGCCGGGTTAAATAGTCCTCCCGTGATCCTGTAAAAAACCCATACGTTGACCGCCAGACTCGCTCCAAAGCTGGTGGCCCCAAAGAGGAGGAAGATGAGATACTCCCCGGTGGTTGAGGGGTTCCCACCCAAAGAGCTTTTGCCGACCATTACCCCGCCATAGGCAAAGAATAGGAAGAGCACGGTACCAACGTACTCTCCGAGCTGAACGGGTTGACACAAGGACTGATCAAGTTGAGGGAAACGAGTCACATACCAGTGCAACAGCCACTATAGACGATTCATTAGCCAAGAAAAACAAAACCTCAGGGCGACTGACGATGCTTCATAGTTCCAAACTTGGGAGGGTTCTTCAGTCCGTGAATAAAGCCTCTCACCGGCCTTGGACTCTCACGGTGCTCAGCTCCGGGAGATCCGTGACCGAGGTGTTTAGACTCTTCCATTGTCAAGATAATTTGCAGAAAAAGAAGCGTGAACAGGAAGATAGGAAGAGATGTCAATGCTCCAGCTCAAGGGGAATCATCTCGCCTTTATACCGTCTGAAGAAAATTTTCCCAATCTGCAACCAACAGAAACCTTGACTGCGAAGAGTGTCGCCTGTGGGAACGTATGCCCAGATTTGACAGCTAACATCCCTTTTGGGTATTCGCCGCCGGTGCGTCGTGCGGAAGAGAACGATACCAGCGACACAGTCTTGGGGAAACGACTGAAGCCGCGGCATTGCGCCAGGTTGTCGTCCGGACAGAGCGGACATGACAATGGCGAGCCACAGCAACTAAGTCACCCTGGTCGGAACCTTTTCGTCTATCTCTTGGTCGGAACCTTTTCTGCAGCTATCCTCATAACGGTGCCGTGGCGTCGAACGAACAGCCACCAGGAAAAGGCACGTGCACATGGCCAAAGCCAGTTCAGGCGGGAATGCGGGGAGTTTTGCGGAATCCCCTCATGTTCAAGATACTATTTGAGGGTTGAGAACGCCAAGTAACAGGCTGGCCAGGTGCTACTATGACGACGTTCCCGCTTTTTATCCGAGCTTTTGTTTTCGAGGGCAGACGAGGAGAGGGAAGGATGGGAGTGGCTTTTCTTTATGCAAAAGTTACGGGCGAAGAAGAAGCAAGAAAGGCTCGGCCGGTTGCCGATAATCAGGAAGGTTAACGCAAAGATCCGGCTGATTGGAAAGGAATCTAGACAAGTGCCTGCAGGTAGTCTGGACACGAGCACGGCCGAAGACATTCCTCGCTACGCATCCTCCATAAACTCTTCCATCAAGAGCACCATGAACTACTGATCATTTTCCGGCGGATTCCTTTTTTTTTTTTTTTGCTCAATCGTGCACCCTCACAATTTGGAGTGTGAAGGAAGATTTGTGGACACATCTGCTGCAAAGAGTGGATCCCGAAGTTAGGAAGACCTGAGATGGCGATCAGTTGCGGGGGCTCTACATTCACTCTGTCTGCCTAGGCATAACTTCATATCTTCCAGGCGTCCATCTAATAGCTTGTAAATGCACTCGCCACCGCCCTCTTACTTCCTTTGAAATAAGATATACCCCGGTATTCCTCGAGCAACCTGTGACAGACATTATGATCCCTATATTTCGTACATTAGCGCATAAGGTCACATACCTCCTGGCCTTGTTTGGCCCGGTAGATACGCCTACGGGGGATATTAGTGGTAGAGGTGAGGACGATTCGATAGAACTACTTACTGTAGGTACTTTCCATAGAGAAAACTGGGCGGAGCTATGGACGGAAGAATAAGGGGACAGGTTAGATGATTCCCTTAAGCTTAGGGTTAGTTCACTACAGTGGAAATCATATGAGTAGATTTATCGTACGGGTCGGCTAAAGCTCCAATTGTGTGTTGCTTCTGCGCATGTGGCAGCATGCTTATCTTCATGGTGGCTTGCACTAATCGATTTTGTCGTTGAAATTCAACCATACAACAGAAAGCAGCGTGTGGATAACCGAAGCTGTAATGTGACAATGCACGTTCGTTGAGTATCAATTCTAGAAGATCAGGAAAACTTTGCGGCATTTTGATGGGAGTCTGAGACTGTATTCTCGATCATCATTAGTCGTAATCTGATTAATGCCCAGTAGAATTAATAGAATCATCATTTAATGTCGTCATAACGAGCTCACAATAGTGAATTGCGAAGTTCTATAAAACAATGATCGGGCCGCATAAAAGTTATTTTGTTTTTCAGGGGGATGGTTTGATGATATGGGGCGTTGACTCGATTCTTCTCTCAGGATACACTCAATCGACCTAGCACTGAACCTATAAAGGCAGCTATAAAGGCAGCAAGTTGCAATATGCTCAGCGACAGTCTGCTTTAAGACAAAAAATACATTCTAATCGCAGTGTTCTTATCTTCCTCAATCACGAGGTGTGATGTGGCAGGTCCAAGACCATGCAATCTACATACAATATGGAAGGAGACCAAACATGACCTTTTCATTCAAATCGGTGAGAAAGCCTCGTCTGAGACACCCTAAAGCCAAGACCCAATAATTGAAGCATACATCGCTCTCGGAACCCGTTAATTGGCTACAGCTTCAACTTGCCCGCTTCGTGCGAGTGTATATGACAGTTTTATCGTACATACCGACTCGCTCTCGCCAGGCCTTCGTTTCCTCCTGTAACATCCCATCTACTCGTCTTCCAAAACCCCGATATCTGTCTTCGCGAATTGACGAGCGGGGATACGACGCTTGAACATGATGTCAATCTCGCGATAGGATCGGCCCTTCATCTCGGGCAGGCAGAAGTACGCCGTCACCCAGCAAATCAATGCTGTGGCCCCCCAAACATAACCGCACTTGCCGCCGACTGCGCTATTGTCAGTACTGAATGAGAAATAACGAATGGAATTGCTCACGATTTCCGCTGGTCGGGTTCAGCATATACGAGGCGACTGGTCTGAATTAGCTCCTCTGCTCAAGGGAGTGAGTCAGCGAGAAGACTGACGGAAAATGCAAGGAATCTCGATGATGTAGTACGTGGCGCGACCGATCCCAGTTGTGAGAGGCCTAAGGCGAATGGCCGAGGTCTCGCCAATAACGACCCACGAGGCGGGCGCAGCCGCGAATGTGAACATTACGGATACGATGAGGCCAAAAGACGCCTGGGCGTACTGTGATGCTTTCGACGTGTTGACCGAAGCGGCGATTCCTAGTGCGACGAGCATGACGATGTTGAAACCTGTGCCCCAGAGATAGATAGTACGCCGGCCAAAGTATGTTGTAAGAATCCACGAAAGCATAACGAAGATCATCTGTAGGGCCGAAGTGATAAGACCAAGCGCAAAGGCAGTGTTGACCGACATACCGGCCTCTGCTTGGGTCAGAACATATAGCTCCACTAGCAAGACGACGTACGCTCAAAGAAGTAGACGGCCTGATTAGCAATGAGATTACCGGCAAGATTTTGCGCTGCGTAAATACCGCAGACAATGAGAGTACGCCGGAGGTCGGCGCCTTTGAACAATTCGATGTAGTTAGGCGCAGAGGCAGATTCTTCCATCTCCACAACACGGCGCATCATGGCAACAGTTTCGCTCGGATTCAGCAGCCTCGATTTACGACCGAGGCGTTCAACCGAGCGTACTGCCTGGTCGTGCCGTCCCTTTCGAACTAGCCACCAGGGTGACTCAGGTGCGAAAAACATGACGATCGCGAGTGGAGTGGGGAAAAGCCACTGAAGCGCCAATGGAATTCTGCTCTTTATTAACCAGAGACTTGCAACATGGGAAAGCACGTACTTGTAGGCGCTCTGGCCAGATCTGGAGTTGTAAACGTAGGTGACGGCACCAACAATGATGCTACCTATCGCCCAGAACATTTGTAGGACTTGCGTGGCGGGGGCACGCAGCCGCATCGGGACAATCTCGCTGCAGTACGCCGGGGCGTTTGCGATAAAGATACCCCAAGGCAGCCCCTCAAGGAGTTGGCCAACGAAGAAAACTGGGAGCGAATTGGCAAAGAACGAGACAAAGATGGTCGCGTTCATGAGCATGAGCCCGAACAAGGTCGCCCACCGGTACCCTATTCGACTGGTGATAGGGCCTGCAAGGAAGACGCCAATGAGCGCGCCGAGCTGCCCAGACATTTGAAGCGCCGACTGCCACTTGGTCGCGATGACATAGGAGTTTGATGCGGCGTCGTATATACCGAATCTGAGAGTGAATGCAGGAAGGGCTACGAAATTCCCTATCAAAAAAAGGTCATACGATTCCATAATCTTGAATACGTCAGTTGCAGCTTCTCGTAGCAGACACGGGGACAACTCACAATGGTGCAGGACATGAAGAATGCCCAGAAGCAAGCCATGGGGTACGCCCTGACGGCTTCTAACACCGTCATGGCGTGCTCTGCATTTTCGGCTTCTACCGCATCCGCCTTGAATCCGGAAGGATCGTTCATCTTCGGTTGCTCGACATGCTCCATCTCGTAAACATCCGGCTTGGTCTCGACCTCCGCGGCGGAGTAGGGCTTGGTCTCGATGTCGTTGCTCATGTTGCTTGGTGGTTTGCCTCGCTGAACGGGGTCCAGAACGGGGGTCCGTGGGGTGGGCTGAGTATATATATCGACACGCGAGGAGAAATGGAGCTCCAGTGAACGACACATGTATAGCCGTATTGGCTAAACAGATCCGACCCATGTGGTCCCCCCCGCCAGCGACAAAAATAAAAATCGAGTTTTTTAAACGACCTGGCGGAGTGCCCACCCTCGCCGCTTGCACCGACCGAGATAAGCGGCATCGATCGAGCAAGTAAGTCTAAGTTGCGTCAGCGGCTGGTCAAACTACCGCGGGGCCATCCCGGGCCGCCAACGCCTAACTCGGTAGTACGGGTCTCATTAACGGTCTATCTTTTCCCCGACGTGGCGGAATCCCCCAAGGGAACAGAGTATGATTAAGGGTGACTGGTTGAGCGGTAATCACCTGGGCCCGTGTGAAGAAGTACCAGGAGCCGTAAACAGGAATAGTTAGGGGCTTAGAAGGAGGAAGAGGATAAATCAACGACGCTTAAGGGTCAGAAAGCAAATTCTACAGATATTTCACACCCCGTAATGCACGTAATCCAGAACTGTCCCTTAGATAATGCCCGGATATCGGATGTTCAACTACCGCTGATAAGTGGCAGTGGCAGTTACGCATCGCATATTCACGCATCCTTATGCCTGATGGGCTCTACCACAGCACTTGTTCACGTTGGAAGATCCTCCTGCCATTGTTGAGCTGAATGATTTAGAGTAGTTCGCAGTCACATGTCATTGAAGCCACACGTTACCAAAACGGTCTCACGCGACGGTTCTTGCATTAGTCCTGTCCTTGGATTCCGAATCCCCGACCTAATCTCTAGTAATCAAGGCTTGTTCCCCTCTTCTATAATAGGCTATTGTCATTGTCGGCTAAAGAGAAGCAGAGGACTGGCGGCAATCACATTAGGCTCATCATGACGCCATCCGTCTATGCCAGGTATTGATGTCCACCGCCTACTTATGGGATTTCATGGGAACCTCCGTTGTTATAGCTTGTTTAAGTTCAATTTGGCTATATTTTTCGATGCAATTAGAGGAATGTGACGTATACTTTGCGTTACTGGATATAAATGCACACAGAGAGTCGCCAAGATCCCGGTGTGTGAGCAGCTCCATGCCTGGTGGTTAGTCAAGCGTCCCCTGTGTGCTTGACAAGTGTCCTTGGCCCCCGTCGGTCATCACTTAGTCCCTCCTGATGAAGTGGAGGCCCACTGTTGAGTGTATGGCCCCTACTTGTGTTCCAGTTGAATGAAAGTAATCACGAGATTTCAGTTCCAACCGCCAACCTCTTAACCACGGCCTGTGATTGCGGATGTCCAATGAAAACATACTTCTTCCTATACTCTCAATCTTCACCCGCATGCTGAAATCTGGAAAAAATAATACACGAGATATTCTGGTAAGCGGGATCAACATCAACGATGTGGGTCCCTAATAGTTTACATATTAATACGAGTTTGGGAGAGATCACTCAGCTACTAAGAAGTCAAAATCGGCGCCTTGATGGGCTTGTAGAACCGAGCGTTCATAAAGTCTTCTATAGCCTCTACTGGCCCTCCCATCAACGATCTTCGGTCTCGCCGCAATCTCCCAGGCGTACATTCGCTTCTCAAGAACGTCAGGATCTACGACAAGCTCGATGGATCTCGACAACACGTCGACATTGATCAGATCGCCATTCTCCACCACGGCCAACAAGCCTCCTTCGGCCGCCTCTGGCGAAATATGGAGGACAATCGCCCCAGCGGCGGTGCCAGACATTCGCCCATCAGATAGTCTCAGCATGTCTTTGACCCCCTTCCTTGCCAACTTTTTGGGAATGGGAATGTAGCCTGCCTCGGGCATCCCAGGGTGACCTTTCGGACCGATGTTTTGCAAGACTAAAACGCTGTTCTCGTCGACCTCTAGATCTTCCGAATCGATTCTGTCTGCGAGATCGAGGGTCCCGTCGAAGACAACTGCCCTCCCTTGATGCTTGAGGAGATGCGGAGCACTGGAGGACTGCTTGATTACACAGCCATTGGGTGCCAGATTTCCTCGCAGAACTGCCAAGGCGCCGGACTCAAACAGCGGACGATCCAGTGGCCGAATGAGAGATTGTGGGAACGAAGGAGTATGTCGATCAAGAGCCTCGCCTAGCGTCAATCCGGTGACCGTCATTGCGTCCAAGTGTAGCAGGGGACTTAAGGCTCGGAGTAGAGTAGGCACTCCGCCTGCCTGTTTTAAGATTGTGAGTAGGCCTTAATTATGCACTACTACACGCTTACCTTGTTGAAATCCTCCATGTATTGTGATCCACTTGGCTTGAGATCTGTCAACATTGGTGTCCTTTTTCCGATGCGGTCGAAGTCTATAGTGGGTTGTTGCTCAGCTGCATCCGGGATTGGGACTTACCTTCCAAAGTCAAATTCAATCCTGACACTCGACCGGCTATGGCTAAGAGGTGGACGATTGCATTGGTACTTCCCCCAAGAGCTTGAAGAACGGTAATGCCATTCTCAAAGTTCTTCCTGTGGAGGACCGCGCTTGGTCTCACGACGCCTTTGGCTGCCAGGCTCCCACTGAGTTCTGCCATCCGTAGTCGAGCTGAGCCATTCGCAGGCACTGTGGCTCCTCCAAGAGGCATGAACCCCATTGCTTCTGTGATGCAAGCCATCGTTGAAGCTGATACTGTTTGCAGCTATTCAAGTAATTTGGAGAAGAAATATTTACCAGTTCCCATTACACCGCACGTCTGCGAGAAAGATATCAGTCGTTATGAGGTTTCGTATCGATCCGACTCACTCCAACACCTGGTACCAATTCACTACCCACGGCAGTTACCTCTTCCAGGTCTATCATATCTGCACGGAACTTGGCCCAATAGCCTCTGCAGTCCGTACACGCACCCACCCTAGCCCCCTTGTGGGAGCCAGTTACCATGGGTCCCACAACGAGCTCGATAGCTGGAATATCAGCGGAGATAGCTCCCATAAGCTGGGCCGGGACAGTTTTGTCGCAACCACCGATCAGTACTACGGCGTCCATTGGCTGGGATCGGACCATCTCTTCCGTATCTGTGAGACACATGAGCGTTCATCCCTGCTATCCACGGCAGCTAGCTCACCCATGGACATGAGACTTTCAAGCAAAACTATTTCAGTAACTTGGTCTTGCTGTCAAGAGATAAGAGTGAACAACTGACTTTCGCAGAAACATGCTCGTTGGATGAGAAAATGATTCATGAACGGAAATAGTAGGAAACACAATGGGCTGTATGATGGCTCTTTAGCACGTTCATGACTGTTTGAGAGGACATGTACAACTCACTAAAGCTCCCTGTAGCATGACACCACGTTTTACGGCCTCGACTAAGCTGGCCATGTTTCCGTGACAAGGATTGAAACCAGACTAATCACCTTAGCATCGCGTCACGACAAGAAGGAGATCTCAAATTCACACCAGTGTCGACAATTCCGACGATCCTGCGATCGAGGGCATCGTCTGAGTAACCAGCACCTTTGATGAATGCTTTCCGCAGAAACAGGGAGAAGTCTTCGTCGCCGTAGTTTGTCAATCCTAATCAGGCGACATTAGCGACACTATCCCTCGACTTGACCAGAATCTGACCTTTTCGCAAACCCGCTACTTCCTTGCTCATGTCGGAAACTCTGTATATGCTACGGTCTACTACAAGGAAAGCTAGCCTGTTTGAGTATCAAGCCCTCAACAAGGGTGCAAAAGACCTGGAGACCACGACCTAATAAGAGTGGTTGACGTCGAATATCGGTGATGTATTCCACCCCGGCTATTCCGCAGACAGACCGATGTACCTCGCTAATTGACCCCGCCTGTTATTGTGGTGCACACAGCCCGTGAAAGCATACGGTTGCGGATGAACCAAGCATCCTTCATGATTTCAATCCATGCGAAGGCTCCTTGAGACAACTGAATCCTGCTCGTCATCCCGCCCCTCCAGAATCGAGTTTCCCGTGATGGAATTCTGCGTCTGTTACTGACCTGCGGGTTACGCAAGCGACGCTGCGGATCTTCAAAATATACTCCATGCTCCACTGCAGCTCCTTAGGGGGGGAGGGGGGTAATCCATGATCATGCGCGATTGCCAGGGCTTTCCAGTTGAAGTAATTTTGGCAAGAGGGTATTTTACAATCTAGGAGAACGGAGAGACACCGATATTGATGTCGTAGTCGGCGAAAACAGCACTCGAGGGAGTGGCAACGTGGAGAGGCCCCTTGCCGCTGGCAACTGACTTGATACGACTAGAGCCGCATTGCGAGAGGTTGGACGGCTGTCTATGTATCTTGAATATGTGGGCCGTAGACCTCTTCTACCGATGATTGAAATAGCAGTCGATGATGCTGTTGAGAACAATTTTCAGTTCTGAATTCACGCACGGCTACCAAACTTCATGCCGACGTGGTAGTTGACTATTTACCAGACCGCTCGAGTTCAGAAGACCATGACGGTAACAGAGGTTGTACAATATAATGTAAATACTTGGGCTCAAATACAGCTTCATATTACAACTATAGTAAGAACTTGTACCCAGTAGTTTTTTGCACTACATCGACACTTAGACTTGCTAACTCACTTCCGGACACAGAAAGCGATGCAAAAATGCGATCTCCGGGCATGATGCGACTCACGCCTTCGGGGGTTCCAGTCAATATTGTATCCCCCGGCTGCGAGTGTCAGTCAGACATGCTTTGCTACGTGAAGTCATCGACTGACCTCAAGAGTCATTACGCTCGATGCGAAGGCTATGAGTTGTCCGACTGAATAAATCAAATCCGCTGTCGAACCTGACTGACGAACTATCCCGTTTACCTTGGATCAGATCGCACCGTCAGTTCTGAACTGAAGGCTTCTTCGCTCGGCGTGACATTTACAGTAAATAGCAAATCGACATTCGATGGACTGGCAATAAGCGACTTCGGTATGAATGAGCTGATGGGAGTAAAAGTGTCCATTCCTTTGCATATTGTCCAAGGGAGTCCAGCCTCTCTGGCTTTTGCTTGGATGTTTCTAGCGGTCATGTCGAGCGCGAGGGCTGTTTGACAGATAAGCGATGCGATGGTAAGGAATAGCTCGAGGCGAAGACCTTACCGTACCCAGACACATAATCGTATGCCTTATCTTCTGCGATGTCCTTCCCTTTCTTTCCAATAACGACAGCTAGTTCAACTACACGTGTTATGATTGACAATTGGCGCGTCCGGCGAGAAGAACCATATTACCTTCGTGATAAACCTCGCAGTTTTGTGGAATTTCAACTTGCTGTCCGTCCAATATGTAACTGGTTGTAGGCTTGATAAACAAGAGCGGTTCGGGAAGAGGCTTTGGTACCCTATTTCCAGGCCAGTTGTACGTGTACGACCTCCCAATCGCAACAATCTGGGGTGAGAGTGAAACAAATCAGCTTGGTGGAAGAACATCTAGCAATGAATCGCACCTTTTTTCCTTCGGACGCAAAGGCTTCTTCGCGTCCCAGCATCTTTGCGATATTTGAAGAGATCACACAGCTGCAGAAAGGAGATACTCGAAGAGCATTGTGGTTGATTTTAGCAAACACGGAAAGACTTTTATTCCGGCGCACCCGTTTCCGATTCCGAGGAGCATTCCTCGGACCCGCTAATCTCATCGTATCTGTAAATTCGCCTCTCTTCTTCAATTCATACGCTGCAAGAAAAGTAGTCCTTAAATCTAAACCGGCATGTCGACCTCCTCCTCTCGACAACCAGGAATCGCAGTGGTTACAGGAGCATCATCCGGAATTGGGCGCGCAGCAGCTATCGCCCTCACTGCTCGAGGGTGGACTTGTATTCTGAGTGGTCGAAGTGAAGAAGAACTGAAGAAGACTGCCAACTTAGCCATTGCTGCGAGACAAGAGCTCTATCCAACGGAGACTCCGAATCCGATTTGCGTACCAGGAGATCTAAGCGATGTTGTTAACATCGTTACCCTTTTCGACGTTGTGAGAAAGTCTTTCGGTCAGTCTAGTACTATCATGCGCCAGACTGAATTGTGCTCAAAATAGTCAATCAGGTCGTTTAGATTTACTTTTCAATGTAGGATTCAACTGATCTCCCCTCGAACCCGATCTGATCATATCGGTTATTATAGAACGCAGGGATTGGGTCACCCAAAGTACCGCTCCAAGATGTTTCCCTCGAATCTTTCGATGCTCTGATCAACATCAACGTACGAGTTCCATTCCTGTGCACTCAAGAGGCATTTCGTATCATGAGTGCTCAATCTCCTCAGGGAGGAAGGTAAGCTCGACTCACTAGTGAAAGTGCGAGCTAGGTAATGACAACGCCTTCAATCGGCAGGATCATCAACAACGGATCCTTGTCGTCTATGGTTCCTCGGCCGCTCTCCGCTCCGTACACACTGTCAAAGCATGCAATCAGCGGACTAACCAAGTCGACTTCCTTAGATGGCCGCAAGTATAACATCGCCTGCAGTCAACTGGATATTGGTAGGTTGAGAGCTCTGGCTTTCAAACTGTGCATAAGATCCGCTTATTCGTTCGCGATGTTCAGGAAACGCCGCGTCGGCAATGTCAGCAGCCAAGACGGATGGAGCTTTGCAAGCGAACGGGAAGATAGAAGTGGAGCCGTATGTTGTTTGAGTCAATTGCTCCTACGAACGGCGTAATTGAGATTCCACAGGATATTCGAGGTTGATTTTGCGGGAGAGGCGGTTTGCTACATGGCCAGCTTGCCCTTGCATGTCAATATCCTCAATCAGGTAGGTCCCTTAGTCCCTATCTCGTCTTTGAACTGCCTCTTACTGCCACTGACATGACCTACTCTTCCCAAGACGCTTATGGCAACCGACATGCCTTTCGTAGGTCGGGGATGATGTGGATGTTGCGGCTTTATGTTTCCTTTGATGTGACTGCGGGCTTAGCCTACAGTTTGAGGAAGTCCATGGCGAAGTCGCCCTATCAATAGGTTATATGCGAAAGCGTTGTGCCTTCGGCATGGAGCTAATCATGACTTGGCAGACCCCTAGCACCATTCGACCTGCAAGAAAACTCCCGGCGTGTGGGCGTTAGTGACCAACGCTAGTTCTTCTGCAGATAACACTACTCGAACGTCGGAAATAGAAGACATGAGTGAATATCCTTCACTTCGCCGTAAAGACAAGAGGAGAGAGTTGATACGCGATGAGTTGGGTTCTGCGATAAAGAGCAGCAACTTATCCGGCGTACACGGAACCATAAAACGGAGGCTTGCATTTTTGCTTTCTCCCGACTAGCTGGTCATTCGTTTAATGAGCAGATCCAGAGTACCCATTGTTGAGCGCCACGTCACGATGTTCCATTCCCGGCGAGAATCCTCTCGTTAAACTCCAATAACCAAATGTGGGGCATCGACCAAATCGGCCTCAGCGTTCAACGCATCTATCTCCGCTTGCACCCATGGTATACCTGTACTCTTTCGAAGCTATGGTTGGTCAGCCTATGTTGAGATTCGTAATCCTTACTTGTGCTTGTATCTGCTCTAATTCTCCCGGGAAATAGACTCTATCGACGCCAGCCATCTTGGAAGAGCTCGTTACCCGCTGATACAAATAGTCCATGCGAGCCCTGAACTCTTTCGAGGACATGAACAGGTCAGGTTTGATAGCTAATAGAAAATGCCCGACATCGGAAGCCTTGGAAGGATCGTAGGGACCTGTGACTTCGCCCTAGTGACAGCATAATCAGTCAGCGTCTTGTAACCAGCCTATCTCAAAGCATGATTTCCGCACAGCGAAAGCCGACCCGGACAGAACTCCAGAAAAGACGTCCATCATGATGGCCAATGCGCTCCCTTTTGGACCACCCATGGGTAGCATGACTCCTTCCAGAGCAGCAGCCGGGTCATCTGTTGGATTGCCCTACATAATGGTTCGTCAGTCCCAATCAAACCCGAGATACTTCAAATGAGTTCACATGAGCATCCAAGGCCCAGTCCTTTGGAATTTTCTCCTCTCTTCTCAATGCCTTGTATATTTTTCCTCTGGCCGCGATGGAAGGTGCCATGTCTAAAACGAAGTCTCCGTCGGCTCCACCAGGTGCACCACATGCAATGGGAGATACCCCAAGTAATCTGTCTTTTGCACCCCATGCTGGAAGCTACCCGTGTGGCTTAGCAATTTGGAAGACAGGAGAAGAGCGTTCAACTTACTGCAGGTGACGAGTTGGTAAAAACAAGGCTCATCATACCAGCAGCATTTGCCTGCATCACGAAACTGGCGCTCATGCCAAAATGGTTGGAATGCTTTACCGAGGCCATTCCAATCCCGTAGTCCAGAGCTGATTTGATACATGCGTCCATCGCAAGTGTTGCAGAGACAAAACCGAAGCCTGTAGAGAGTTAGTGAGAGTTGTGTTCGTCCTTGTACTCAAATTTGGGCACATACCATTTTTCCCATCAACCTGATGGACTACTGGGGAGATTGCCTTGACTTGGATATGAGGGGAAGGCTGCAGGACTCCTTGCCGGATCCTCCTCATGTAGGAAGGGACTCGATTACAACCTAGTGTTGAATGAATCAGCCGGTTGGTTATGGCGACCGATCAGTCTGGGGAAATGAGACTTATACAGAGAGCTGAGAGCTGCCTGACATACCGTGCGTGTCGACACCCCGCGCATCCGCCTGAACCAGACAACGTGCTACTATAGCTGCATGCTCGGGACACACCTTGTTTCCTATCAAGACTCCTTCTACGAATTTGTGGGCATTCTCCAAGGAGACAAAGTATGTCGTCTGATGGTTTCTCTGCAATTCCATCGCCGGTTTTCAAGGAGAATGTCCACTCTATCAGTGAATCGAGCAGCGGTGTGTGACAATACTTGGGGTTTTTATTGCTAAGGGACCCGAGGGATCGGAAAGGATTTCTAGAGCGGCGCGTTTTGTCATTTCACATTCCGCTCCTCGTCTCCGGATCGCCCAACAAGATGGTAATCGGCAGTCCAGCCCATGGAACTTCCCCGGATGAGCTGCATGAGCCATCGGCGAAACGAACCAGGATCCGGTTGGCGTGGTGGGTTACTGCATTGACCTGCATCTTAGACAAGTCTGACTTGCTGGTAGCAAACGCTGCCGATCTCGTAAAACCAAGGTGAGTTTCCATTGCTCGCAGGAGTAACCTGCAATGACATCCTTGCAGTGTGACAATGCTCGTCCTTGTGCTGCTTGTATTAGCGTTGGACTTCCTTGTAGGGACTGGCGTCCGGATGGCCCACGACCTTCTGGTCACCCAGCTGAACGTCAGACGGGACGTGTTACTTCTGATGAAGCCACGACATGCCTTCCAGAACTTGCTTCTCCATCTTTGGACATGATACCATCTGCTGTCAATACTCATGATTCGACGACACCGCTGCCCAATTCGACACACAATAGTGCCGAACGAGCGAACATCAGATCCATCAACCCATCTTTACTTTCTCAACTGGACCTGGACAGTTCAATGTACGCAGGTCCATCGAATTTCACTGCCCAACCGCATGCTCTTGAGGAACAGGGCCAAAGAATCCAGCCATTCGGCCTCGGCGGAAATGCGGACTCATTACCACCATACAATGCTAGAGTTGCAGCTAATCCCGTATGGCCCCTCGTGGTACGGGATTTACGGCACATTTCATTGTCATTTCCATACGTGAGTGAACAGGATTCGTGTCGTGTCGCAGATACATCGCAAACTGATTGTCAATAGGACTCTTTGTATCGGAACGAGGGTATGTGACGCGAATGGTGAGACGGTGCTGTACTGAGATAAGGCCTTCGACCAGCCGGACAACTGAAATATCTTGCGACTTCTTCCGGCCTAAGTGCCTTAACCTATCTGAGTGCATATCAGTCTCAGATCAACGCGCATCGTGACGACGCGATTTGGCGTGCATTGAATCTTCCAGCAATCGACTTTGAGCCTCAACCCAGGGCGACCTTTTCCCAAGCTGCTTCACTTCCTCAGTCGGAAGAGAATATCGATATCTGGGAATATGTTCTCTCGAAAGTCGATGAAACCGATGTATGTAGCCACCTGACTATGGTGTACTAAAGCGCGGTTGCACAGATCGAATCGCTACTGGCGACCTTTCTGGAGACCCTCTATCCCTTATGGCCGACTTTCATCGCCAGAGACCTTCAAACTCGGTGGAGCAATTCTGCCAACAGAGACAATAAAGCAGGGTTTGTCTGCCTTGTCCTTGCAGTATGTGCTGTGACTGCAAAACATGTTGGACTACCCAACGGGGCTGAGGATGCCGCCGGGTTTGCCTTTTACGACCTAAGTAGGACATGTTTGAATCCCAGCAGAGTAGCGTGTTAATCGGCCTGTAGTTCCGACTGTGAAAGACATGGCGCCGACGAGTGCGGACTGGAATTCTTTGGATTACATTCAAGCGAGTATTTCCTTGACCATCTCGGCTGACGTCGGCCTCTAGGCGTTATTCTACCTTTCGCAATTCTGCTACACAGGCTCCGGACGCAATGGAGTAGCGATGGGCCACTCTCTGGTGCGTGAGCTTCCACGTTTCTTGCTTGTTGCCGAAAAGACTACTGAAATCTCAAATTACCCTGAACAGATCAACGAAGCGGTCTCGAGGGCGATTGATTCCGGGATACATCGTTCCAACGAGGCCTTCGCCAACGCCTTTACTCCTTCGGAAAGGGAGGTACGCTGCCGCACGCTATGGGCGGTTTTCTGCGGGGACAAGTGAGTCCCCAATCGATCGAATGTGTGCCGTTCGGGTGACCCTCTCAGGATTTCTGCCGCGTATGGCCGACCAGTGATGATGCGCCTGGCAGATATTGACTGTCCAGAGATTGATGTTGTGAATCCCTACTTCTTGGAACGACTGTCTTCGCACGAGCCGTCATTGCTATCTATATATCGCGCTCACATTCGCCTGATGGGAGTATTGGAGCGAGTACTAAGCAAAGTCAATCTGCCGAGTTGCAGTTGTTCGAATGCCATCTGTGAAATCAGTCACAGTCCCCGGAGGCCGATTGAAACCCAGACTCACAATCCAGATTGTAGTGCCGAGCACTCCACAATATCATTCTCTGATGAATTGCTCCGTGAGGTGTCATACAGTACTCTTTGGCTTACACTGACATCCGTCGCAGTGATAGACAAGTATCGATGCGAAGGGATTATTCCGTTCAGTCAAGCTCTGGATGACGACAATATGTATCACGCTCAAAAGGAGAGACTTCGAACTTCAGCTTCATTCATCCATGTTTTGATATACCGTCATCTTGTCGCCATAGTGAGCTCTGCGTTTCAGAGTTCGAAATGACAACCGATACTAAGGTACATAGACAAATAACGACCTGGCTCAGCAACCCCCAGACACCAAGCACATGCACAAAGTGGTTGAGTACTCGCTAGACCTTCTTGCTTCCCAACGGAAGATGCTAGGTCGCAAAGCTTTCACGGGTGAGCAGCTTGATGCGTGCAGAAGTTCGCCGGCTGAAAGGGTAAAATAGATTTTGGAGGTACCATCGTGAGTGAGCATCTTCTTATGAGGTACGGAAGCTGAACGGCTACCCATAGTCTTATCAAATCAGCCAGATTGGCAGAGCGCTTCAACCTATCCTGTATATACTCCGATATCTGCGTCCGGGGGCTATGCGCGATGACGGTATTGTCAATCGAGCGAGTTATGGCTATGAAACAGTCCTCTCACTCCTCACGAGGCTGAGCATTCGCTTCAGCTCATCACTCCGGTCGAAAGAAATCCTTCAGAATTCTGGAGTCTCGGTCAACGAAGATTGGTTTCAAACAGAAACCACGCCGCAAGCTCCTGTCAGCCAACAATGTAAGGATGTACGGCCCATTCCTGTTCGAAATTCGCTGACTTTAATGCTTTGAAGGGCTTACGAATCTTCCTCTCGAGACCGGAGCCATCGACTTGGCTGTCACATCCCATGCGGATTCGGATTTCTTGCCCCTGATTACTGCCATGGAAATGCAACCGTCTAACATTTGAGAGACGAGCCACTTCGCAATGACGTTCTTCACGTCCTTCCAGCCCTGGCGAGTGAGCAAAGCTATTGCCATGGCGTTGGATCGGAAATGCGATTCCGCTGGGGATAGCGCATTATTACAGTGAAGCATTTTCTTTTCTCCGACTGAGCGTTGTATCATGTAGAGCAGAGCGAATGGCTTAGTTCAGCACCGGCACAAGCGAATGCATATGTCAGTCACGCTTAATCATTCTTCTTTCCAAACTCGGGAACTGAATAAGCAACAACTCTTGTGGAAGAATGGCAAGAAACATCTTGTGTAAGAATGACAAATTAACATATGAAAGTACCATGTGTTTTTGACGCCAACAGGAATAATGCTTCCTAACTCGGCAGCAACACCGGATGCAATGACAACCGAGTTCGTTACCGAATACTGCCCTCAGGGGTCAAGACCTGACCTTGCATCAGCATAAGAAAATCCGCCATGTCTGGCCAACAGCAGAAAAACATTACTAAACAAACAGCGATATCAGCAGCAATCGCGGCCTTCAGGTGTCACGGACCAGCAGTGGAACGAGTATATTGTCAGTCACTATGGGAAACATCGGTAGTTGCTGTGTACATATATGAACTCTGACTTGTTTTATCTGCAGATGCGTAAAGAGATGAGTCAAGTGGAAATAAACCCCCCGCATGATAGCCGCTCGGTTTCTACCTTTCAGCCCTCCCCTAACACGCAGCTTACTGGACGCACCACTTTCACCCAGACTCTGCCTACGGATCACAGCCCCTCCACACAGCCCGACAACAGGTTTGCAGGCAAGAACTATGGATCGCCTTTTGCTAACTCGCCGGATTGGTCTCCGACATCCCAAGATGTCGTGCTAGTCTCTATTCCCGAGCAAACATTGCAAGCTCGACTCAAAGCACGATTTGCTCGTACTCCCGGAGACATTTTCAATCCTCCTTCTGCATCTTTCTCCAGACCTGCACCTCATACAATCAAATCCGATCTCTTCGAACCATACTTCATATCCGGAAAAGGGGCTCTTATGGGTGATGGCTTCAAACCTCATTACCCAGGCAGAATTCTCGCGCTACGAGATGTTTCTGCCGCAGACTGGGGACGGTTTCTCGAAGATATCGAGGTAGCTGGTCGTCTCACCGGTCCGCAATGCATCGTATCCAATGTTGCGCCCTTACGATGCACATGGGAGCTACCGGCTATTTCGTCACCAAGATCATTGAGAAGGGGATGAGGAAGAAGAAAGAGCCCGCGGTCTTTGAAGCCCTGGAGATTTGGCAACGGCAATTCTTCGCTCCAAGAGGTTTGAAGGTCTATGTTGATGAAAGGAATTTGGACTTGGCAAGGAGCAGTAGTTCCTCATCGAGCAGCACCAGATCCTGCTCTAGTGAGAGTGAAGGTTTGTCAACGGAACCAGGGAATAGAGTACACCATAAAGAACAAGGAAAGTTCGAGGACAGAGAGGGCCGGAAGCGAAGGAAGGCGGAGAAAAAGCAGAGACGTGCTGATGAGAAGCTCGAAAGGATGCGGACTAAGGCATAAAAGAAACTCCAAAGGAAGGAGCGGAGGAGCAAGCGGAAGGACGAAAAGAAGCGAACACCTCATACTTAATCATATCCCCCTGACGAGCGTATCGACTATATACGCTTATGGGCCAAAAGATGCTTGGCATATGTGCCGGTGCCCTCATTGAGAATATCGAAGGTTGATAACGTTATAACGTACGATTGCATGCCACTACTGTTCCGAGAGTTGAGCCTGAATAAGGAGCGATGTGACCCCGTCTTGAGTGCATTAGCAGTGATCATTGGTCCGGCACGAAGTCACAGGTAGAGTTATTTACCGGACAATACTTGCTTTCGAGGTTTGACAGTACGAAATGAGTACGGAACTTTATTTGAATAGTGGCCCTAAACAAACTGTTCTAATATCCCTGCCGTTCTCTTGGTGGTTTTGTTCTCCCGAGTTCTCATCATTCTAACTATACGCCAGACCAGACGAGTGCAAAAAGACGCGACGAGAGGAGAGGGACCGCGCCGGCCGCAACATTTTTGTCTCCATGGTGTACTGGATATTCGGCTATGGATCTTTGATTTGGAAGCCACCGTGAGATTTCTTCTGTCGCTTCTAGGTGTTAACAACTATAGGCCACATGCAGTCGAGCAGCGTAAGTTTTGAGAACAATCTGCCTTGGCAACTAGATATGTTCAACGCTGACCAGCGTAAGGTAGCGGTTATGTCAAATCAGTTGTTAGGCGTTTTGCACAATCTTCGATTGACCACCGAGGGACACCCGAGCAACCTGGACGCGTCGTCACTGTTATTGAAGCGTCCGACTGGGTGCAATTATCAGGCGCTGAGTCAGTGTCTGAGGGGGATGATTATGTGTGGGGTGTCGCGTATCGCATAGAGGAGGCGTTTTCAGAGGAGGTTAGGGCCTATATGGGTGAGCAAGAAGTTTCCAAGCGTGTCCAGCAAGTAATGAGCTGAGTGATAGAGCATCGTGAACAGGTGAATCACCTAGTTGTCTGCACTCATCTTCACATCGTCTTGTTCTTCCTTTTTCCCCGCCCGAGTCCCCCTGATCTTCACTTCCCCTTGGACCTTCTGGCGATCATCTTCTCCTTCAATCTGCTACTGTTCCTGTTACGCTGCTAGCCCTTTGCCTGTAGACCGCTGACGGTGATGGCAGAATGGGTATACATCGCACGAGGTCACTGTCTACACGATAGAAAACGGCGAAGAAATCCCGGTAGTACACGGCGTGCGTCTGATGAGCGTCATCATTCTACCATTAATGTCAGCAGGCTACTATATGGATCGGACGTCTTGATAACCCTGCCTTCGGTAAGCCCCTCAATCCTCCTCAAATTAGTCGCATTTGACTCTCACGTGCAGTCGGTCTCGAGCCGCTTTCAGACCTCGCTAATAAGATTCATAAACGCATCGGCCCGTCGGGACCGAACAAGGTCCGTTGGTATATGATGCTTAGCAGCATGGCTCACCTTCTCCAGGATTACTTGTACAAGCTTGCTGAGTCGGTACGAACTTTATATCCGCATGTTCGGGATGACTACTTATTTGAGCTCGAGGTGAGTCAATGGGGACGTCCGGGCTAAGGGTACAGACTGCCGTGAGGCGGCTGGACAGTATGAGTTGATCTGGCGTGGCAGAAACTCTGTAAACCAACATCACGACAAAGCGTTCTCTGCCAAAAGCAGTGGTCATTGACATTTGCAGCCAAATCCTACTAGACATGCACGAATTCATGCCATAAAGGACTTCGGCATACCCGTTGTGTTATATCATGCCTCAGATCACCCTTCATGGCCTGCGGATCTTCGATGCGCACTGGCACACGAAAAGTAGCACGTAGCTCTAATACGCAAGCACAGAAAATCCCGCCGAATGAAAAGCGGCGTTGTTGATCAAAACCTCAGCATGCACCTAGATTAGGCTTTTGTTGTCTAGCTGCATAACCGTATATCGGAGTCGTACGCAAAGTCTCGGTTCCCACAAGTTTGATGCGTATCATTGGAAGACACGCTTCCTGTAATGATACGGTACATGGCTCGAATACTGGTACATCGGCAGAGCTCGGCGAATTTCAGAGGATTTAACGTTTGTACGTGACTAACTCGTTTTGAAGACGACGCTTTAACTACTGATCGCCTGTCTTTTGACCTATCTCACACGTGAAGCGAATTCAGTTGGCACGATGCCGTGAAGGATGCAGCGTGTTTCGCTAAGGACTTTCCTGGCATACATGCTCTATGTATGGTGTTACGCAAGGCGGACGCCCCCGAGGGGGTGATGATACATACGAGAAATGTCAATGGGAGCGTCTCTTGTGACTATCTATACCGACAAGTCATGATCGGGAGACCGTTTGGCTCTCAGTCAATTCTAACCAGCGAGATAGACTTGTTGTTTGTTACTCAATGATTACCAGCCTCGAAGGATATAAGAGCGGAACTGCTTGCATTGGCATGGGCTCGTATTCCAACCCTGCACCAACTCTCGCTCTTCTGACCTCCTTGAACCAATCAACAAGATGTTTAGCTCCCGATTCATCCTTTTGGCACTCGCTCTCATGATCGCAGTAGTCTCTGCTGCACCGTCGCCCGTCGTCCCTCGAAGAGCAGTACGCCAGGCAACTCGAGACGAGCTGGTTAGAAGAGCAACCCGAACCCGAAGTGCCAAGCGAGCCAACTCTTCGCCCACCCCCATGTACGTCTGATTCCCAGTGACTGTGTGTCCACAGGCATCTTTTGGGCTTGGGGGTCTTGCTGATGTGCTGCTTAGTACTTGCGGTGGAGGCCAGCAATTCACCCTGCAGTACAGTGGTAGTGGAACGTCCAGTGATGGTTGTTACGGTGTGGTCGGGGCACAAACCGGCAAGACGTCTAATTCGTATACCTTGAAGGCGACTGCGAATGATGCCTCTGCTGGAACGATCTTCACATTGGACGCAAACTGCTATCTCACAACTGCCGGTCGTGTCGGTGAGTTGCTCCTTGTCCTCAATTTAATCACCCCAAGAAAGAATCATGACTGATACCGAGCCAGCGAACGCCTACTACATGCAAACTTCGGGACTGCTGTACTTTGATGTGTCAGGTGGATACGGTGGGAATTACCCTGCCTTAACGTGCTCGGTGGTTAGTTCGACTGGTCAACTGAATTGTCTGGGAGGCAATGGGAAAGATCTCTTCGCTACCTGTCCGGCAGTGAATGCGGGGCTGTACTTTGCCAGCAAGGTCCTCTCTAATTGTTACCCGGTTACGCTTACCGCTACTCTCGTCCCTGTATAAGCGTCGTTCGCCGATATGGTTCAAACCCACTCTAGCCTCGATACGGACGATCCGCTTCATTATATTTCGGCTGCTTATGATGTACACTCCTCTTTTCTTGGTCATCCCCCCAACCAACATTGTGATTCATAACGGACAATACGGACATTTGGACAGGATGGTATGGCTTTCCCGTCATCTTCGTTTTTACATGTATCTCTCTTTGGGTTACGTTCTTTTCGATTTAGATGCGTCTTCTAGTTGATGATGTAAATCTCGCTCTGATTCATCCTGCACAGGACAAGACTGTATGACATGAAGCATATCTACAGTATGAGTGGTCCTACAACGCAGCTCACCGCTAGTGCTGGACAAGTTCTTTGGCAAACTCAGACGAATGAGAAACCTTGGAACACGACACGCTGTTCGGCGCCGCGAGTCCGGTCCCCGGTATCCTCCACTTGTGCTCTCATACTCGTTGCTTATCGGCCCGATTTGCCATGCCTGTGCACATGACCGATGTAGTTTGGGTATAAAATGAGTACTGGAAGGTTCACGTCGTTCTCAGTACCCTCGTCATTCTAGCTATCAGAATGGTAGTTCAATTCGTATCGCAAGGGCAATGGAACGATGCGAAGGGCCCAATGAACATTGACAAGCCCTCGCCAAAGATGGTAGTCAAGCCAGACTCTCCACAATGGCTCAAAGATCTCGAGCGTGATGGTGTGAGTCCTCCCTTGCCCCCCTGTTCACTCTTTTGATGTGAGTGAGTAGTTTGTCGTCGTGAAAAGTGTAGTACCCAAAGAACGAGCGGCGGAGTATGCTCGACAAGGCGAAGATTGGTTGGAGGGGCTAAAATTCGGATACAAGCGAGACGATACCTCGACATGGGATGTACAAAAGCTTCCGAAACATAACCATGGTGGGCTGTACAGCCAGTGCGCCTTTTGCTCCAGTCTCTGCTTAACACTGACCTGTCATACAGCTATTCGTTTGCGCACGCTCAATTCGTTTGGGATGCTAAAGCTGAGCCGGGGATTGTGGATTTGTTTGAGAAGATCTGGGGGACCGATAAGCTGACGGTGTCATTTGGTCGGTTCTCGATATCGTTCTGCGTTACTGACGTTGTGCAGATGGAGGAAGTCTCGCGGTTCCGTTGCCTGCAGAACAGGTCCAAGGCAACAAAGCACCGTGGCCACATGTGAGTCATTCCCGTAGATTGTAACACTTGAAACTCACGCGGAAAGTCGGATCAAAGTGCCTATCGTCCGTGGACGCATTGCATTCAGGGCCTTCTCAACCTCGTACGCCGAGCTTGCTCACCGACATTCCCTCTCTGATGTCTTATTCAGCTCCCAATCGGCCGTGAGGATGGTGGACTTGTTGTGATGAAAGGTACCGCACAGCTATTCGGCAAATATTTTGAGGAACACAAGCACCTGGAAGTGAGTTGACAGTTGGCCATACATGCTTATTTTCCAGCCGGCTGAGGGATGGACCAAACGTGATGGATACAACTGGACTGATGAACAACTCAAATGGTTTACCGATCGTGGCTGTGAGTGGGTCAAACCCGACATGGAGCCCGGCGACTTTGTTTTGTGGGATTCAAGGACGGTTCATTATGGTGCGGCACCTATGAGGGAGAAGAAGCGCTTTGCGATCTGTAAGCCCATCCTTGTCTCTCGGTGATTGCTCCATGGTTCCGGAAGGTGTTTGTTCATATTCCGGGCTGACACACGCATCAGATATCTGTTACAAGCCAGACGAATTCATGACTGAAGAACAGCGCGAGCGCAAGGTTGAAGCCTTCAAGCGAGGCTATTGTACCGTTCGTGAAACTTTGGCAGGAAGCGTCCACGTCCTATCAGCTGATCCGAATAGTCGCACGATCCCACCGACTTCGTCATCAAGGACAAGCAGGACGCGAACTGGAACATACTGCTGCCGTACGGAACCCCAGAATTGTCGGAAAAGACAAAGAAGGCTATCGGGTTGGTGCCTTATTCATAGTTGTTATCATGAGATTGTTAATGATTGTTTGTTCTGTTGGCCTGGGTCTGATGATTGTGTCTTTTGTACGTAGCAGCAACGATATGAGGATGAACTGTAAGAATCCGCAAAGTCCCCAGCGATCAATGCGACATTTGACTGAAACGGGAGAGTTGAGACATGTGATTAGTCGCGGATCGGAACCTCGATCTTCCTGCCTCATCATCGTCATGAGCCTCGTCAGCATCATAGGCACCCACCGGTGACTGTCCCTCTATCGTGACTATCCAGGCGTGAGACAATGTGCTACTGCATGCCCAGCGCGTCATGTGCCAGGATCGTAGATCCGATCCCGATCCTAGATCAACCCCCCTCCCACCATCTGGCGTCACGATCTTTCGTCATGATCAGCCCATGATGTTCTTATATATCATGTTGGCGTTCTTTCCGTCCTGCACACTCCAATTCCTATATCACCATTCAACTTGAATAACATGTCTACAGAGCCAGGACACTCTAACAGCGAGACCCACCTCAAGCAGGATGGAACCCCGGACGAGCGGTTCAAGGAGGTATGTTGCGCTCTGTCTGCATTGGATGTTTGCGCTTATGGTAATTGTAGCATGGAGGTGGTTCTCATGGTCAGCAGGGTGTAGGCTTTGAGGAGGAAGGTGACGGCCGTTCGCGATTGGTTACCGAAGGCTCCAGCGAGGATGGCGCTTACAAGTGACTGTGGTGTCCTCACAGCACGGATTAGACTGACGTGCACAGGCCCAGTCAGCATGGCGGACAGAAGAAAGATGGCGGAGAGGACAAAAGAACCAGCTCTGAGCACGGCTTCGGCGAGTGTTGAGATAGTCCATCGGTCGTCATTGCTAATGCTTCGCTAGGCGGCGATCGAGAGAGAGCATCCGAGGCCGGCTCGAAGGGAGGATCTGCCTCTTACGATAACGGTGGTTTGACCCAGTGAGGGATTTGGAGGAGGGTTTAATCACACCTGTAAATGGTTGATGCATCTAAATAAGTCTACGTAGCACGGGTCCAAGGCTGACCAATGCTGGGAGTTCAATGATGGTGATTTGCTCACAGTCAGTTCCAGGGTCGCACGGCGTTGATTCCCAGTACGTTGAATTTAGTCAAGTTCGGGCCTAAATAGAATTTTCAGTGTCATGAACAAACTCAGTGAGCCGTTGCATATACCATGGGAATCGATCGGGAAAAGGCTTGGAAAGAGCATCATTTGATTGCCTCAGCATATTTATCCCCGAAAGCCTCCTGCCAGGCCCGCACCGCTGCCTTCGCATTCCCAGCAGCAACGATATCGCTGTCATTCTCCCAGCCTTCAACGACGTCCGCCATGAACTCTTCGATCGTTAATGCTTTTGACCCTTTGTGCCTCTTGTTATCGTCGGGATCTAATCGCTCTCGATGCAGATCGGTCTGTATCTTTAGCAGTGGTCCTGTGTTTTCCGTACGCGCAACTTACTTCCACCGCTGGAGGCACGATTTCGACTACTTTGACTTTACTGCCTGCCTTCTCTAGCTGAGTACGGAGATTGACCGAAAAACTATGAAGCCATGCTTTGGTTCCGTTATACACTGGGTTGATGACGCTGAATGGGATGAATCCCAATTGGGAGGTGACATTCATGATGACAGCGCCATTTTCGAGGGTGTTGAAATGTTTCTGACAAAGTCCAACGGAAAGATGAAGCGGTCCACGGATATTGATCGCGATTTCCTGGTCGGCTTTGGAGAGGTCAAAATCGTAGTCTGGTCCATGTACTTGGAATGGTCGTTGTACACCTGCATTGTTGATCAAGCAGTCGAGGTCAGGGTGTTCCGTTGTGATCTTCTCGATGAAAGCAGGAATAGAGTCGGTATCACCGGTATCCAAAACATAGTATCCGGCGGCATTGATCTCTTTGGCCGTGTCTGCGAGACTCTTCTCGGACCTTCCAGCTAGGAGGATTTTTTTCCCTCGACGAATAAGCTCGACAGCCATCGCTTTGCCCTGCATTCCAGATCAGCGTCACTGTGAGTGTGAAGAAAAAGACACTTGCTAAACCACCTCCGCCTCCTGTGATCACAGCACATTTGAAAGACAATGTCTTTACCGCGGTCATAGCTGGGAAACCGACCAGAAATCTGAGAAGAAGAGGGGAATGGTGACAGACCCAATGTTAATTTTGACAAAGTAAAGAATATGACGTCAAATCAAGTCGCGATGTCCGCTTGCCGGATCGGCAAACGCGAAACAAATCACAATGCAAACCTCCTTCTCTTTCACTTTCTTTGTCCTTCTATCCTTGGGAGTCGTGTAGGTAGTTCACGTCGCTCGGGGGCTTGTAGGAGGACGGAGAAGAGTGGAGCGTGGAGCGTGGCGACCAAGATGCTTTCTTCTATGACACGATGGTGTTGCAGATTCGCGGTATCCGTTATGAGGGTACCATTCATTATTGTAAAGATACATATGAGTACACATTATGAATTATAAATTATGTGTATGTCTTCTCAGTGACCGTAGCTCGTTTAGTGCGAAGTCATGCGGGCGATAGACAAAGACCTGGCGAGATCCGCACTCGGAGTGCGTCGTTGAGCCACGGTGGCTGGAACGAGATCGTCTTTCTCGTTCTCTGTTTCGTCCTCCTCCTCCATCACTTCTGGTTTGGCCTCAATGTCTTCTGGCTGTTCTGTTTGTGGACGAGGACCTTGAATTCGGTCCATGCTGTACGATTTAGTGAACAGCGTAGCCTAGCAAGAATCAGCTTTCTATTGTACCAGGAAAGGAGAGGGACGTGCAACCAGAGCAGCTGCCAAGAGAGAGCAGTTGATGATCCAACACAGCTGGTCAAGTCAGCTAAAGGACGCCACTGAAGAAATCGCGCATACGCGGAGGGAATCGGAAAAAGCTTTAAGTACGGCTGTCTTCGTGGGGCCATCGGGCAGATCTTTGAGAGCGGCGTAGCCTTGGCTACCAGTCGGTATCTGGAAGACGGTTCCATAGCCCTCGATCTTCTCAAAGCGAGCTCGCAAGCTGGAATTCAAAACGGCCGTCAGAACCGCGAGCCCTGGCTAATCAGCTCCATCTACATGTCGTGGGAGAGAATAGTATACCAATGGTAGCGCCCAATGATCGAACCAATACCCAAGCACTAGTCGACGCTGCCATGTCCTTGATCGGCATGGCAGCTTGCAAGAGTGTCATGGGACTCGCCACTGCGAGACCAAACCCGGCTGCTGCCAGGACCTGTAGACCTTCTTGTGTACCAAGAGATGCAGTTGGTGACAGAAAGGCGTAATACATTCCGTATCCAAGAGATCCTAAGCCGTATCCAATCCAAATGACTGGACGAATTATACGAAACCGTGAAACGACTTGGCCGCCTTGCGATTTTAGCTTCGAAATTCAGACATGTACTTACCGATGATGGCGAGTACAGCTGAGCTGACGGAGAATGGTACGAGCAGAACACCCGAGAGCAAAGTCGATGCACCTCGTACCTGGCATATAAGCTTCAGATGGATTCAAGGAAGGACAGGAACGTACGCCTTGTAAATATTGAGGGAGCAGATACATGGAGGGCATAAAGGTAAAGGAGTTGGCGAAAGAGCCAAATAGAATCAATAGTGTCGTCCGATTCTTGAACATGCGCTACTCGGAATCAGCGTGTCATCACAGGAAATCAAAGTTGGACGAACGGCAGGAATGATTGCATTTCGCTTCGTCGTAAGGAAATATGCAACCGTGGCAATGAGCATCACAACACCTGCTATGATGACTCCATATGATCTCGGGACGGAGAACCCATCATCAGCCGCCGTGGAAAACCCGATGATGGTGAGAGCAGCCGCGGACATGATCATAATCCTAGCCTGAGTTACTATATGACCTAGAAAAGTACGAATTGCGCTCACAATCCTGGATAGTCAAAGGTCCGGCGCAGATCGGCCACGTGAGCTCCTTGATTTGGACTGAGCTTGAGAGTGAACATGAGGAGCAGCAAAGCGATTCCACAGGTAGGCAGGTTTATGTCTGTTGGGAGTCAGCCAGGAGAGACCGCTGGTAACCATTGTACCTACAGAAACACCAGCGCCTAAAGTGATTGTAAGCTAAGATGGCCGGCATGTGAGACGGTACTAACCAGTTGGCCTTTTGTGTCAGAATACCTCCAAGGATAGGTCCCAAAGCGCCAGCGGCGCCCCATGATGCACCGAGATATCCCTGATATGCTCCTCGTTTCTCCAATGGCACAACGTCGGCTGTTTATGGTATCAGTTCAGGACTATCTGATGGCATGGAAATCCGCTCACAGACAATGATGAGACTAAATTTTGGCTTTAGCGCTGGTTGTCGGCGTGTCACGAGTGCTTACCTCAAACCAACAATGGATCCACCGCCAATTCCGGCAAAGGCCCGAGCAATGATGAGCCTGCCAATATCAGCGATAACACCCTGTGAGTCGATTACCTACCAAGCAATATTCTTTGCCGAACCACAAAGCGCAGAAAAGACCATGAGAAACATGATGGACGCATACAATGCTGGCTTGCGACCAACGATATCCGTGAGTCGCCCATTGATGGGCGACATGAGTGTCTGTGCGAGGAGGTACGAGGTGCCGACCCATGAGTACTGAGAGGGAGAGGCGTTGAGTTCGGTCGCGATTGTAGGAAGGGCGGTAGAGACAATCTGTCAAAACGTCAGAAAAGACCGAGTGATATTCATTTGGGACGAACCGATTGGTCTAAGGATGCTATAAAGGCAACCAGACCTATTCTATCCGACATGTCAATGACATTACTCGTCCCAGGAGGATCCAACTCACGCAGGCATGACGATGGCCAAATTATTCTTAGGAATCTCTGGAGCGTCCTCATCTCCCTCTGTCCGCCCACTCCCCTTGGGCTTCTTTATCTTGCCTGATGTCTCGGTCGAGTGTACCACCGGGTCTGTGAGCCTTTCTCCCTTCTCAACGTCCTCAATGATCCGCCCTCGAAGTGGGAGATCGCGTGAAAACATGTCAGGCTTCTCAGCCTGATCTGCCAATGTGATTTCAGACATGCTGGAGGAATGTCAAATACTCCCAGCGTTGAGAGTATTCTGAGCGTTATGGACTCTTTCCGGTGAAAGGAAACACCTCGCTGTAAAGATGCTCCTCGTCATGCGCTTGAAGCCTTGCCTTCGTCGAACGCCGCATTGACGGCCAACTCCGATAGAGTCAAAGTCGGCCCGAGGTCGGCGCTCGCGGCTATATGTCAGACAGACCGTATTGAATGGGTCTCGCTGCGGATCGCTCACCGTCAATGGCAGCAGCATCCGTGGAATAACAGACCAAATGCATATACTTTGAGGCATGTGATAGCACCTCCCTCTGTCTAACACTGGTCCGGGAAAATCGAATACTCCTTAGGCTGCTCATGTTCTGGACAGTGGAACAGGCAGCGCTATGCGGGACTTAGTATTTCCAAACAGTGGTTGCGAGTCCCAGAGGACTATTAGATCTGAATCATCTCCCTCCAGGTCGAAGACGCGGATTCTGTCCTCTCGTTCTGGAAGGACCTGCTTCACATTAAGAACCAGCTTGCTAAAGTCTTGGTGAGGTGCATCTTTTGCCTGCTGACCTTGAGTTACGGCCCTTTTGAGCACTGTCGCTTGACCATAATATCAGGACGGCGACTTGGGAACAGGACTGCCTCTGGACGAGACCTAGACTGAGGGACTTAAGTAATAATTAAAGCGACAAGAGATACATTCTTTGGGGAACTCGTAGTCTAGTTCAAGTCTTTTTATACCATGTACTCTTATCTTAACTTCAGGGAAATTAAGATGATACTAGCTGTATCGGTCCTAGCGGGTCCTGACACATAAGCTGATTTTCCCATACATCCAAGCTGGAACTATGCTCGTCGTGTTAGATCAGAGTAATACCTAGATCCGAATGGTAGGGGCGGCTCCTGGCGATTGCAAATCGCGACCAAGTTTGGGGAACGTCACGGTAATTGTGAAAACTACAGCGGCATTACTCTCTATCTCGACCATCCAGACCTAACCTGACTACAAGACTGACGTAGTGCAATGTGTACCGGTTGCGGCAAAGTTGCCTGCCGAGAGATCACCTTCTCATTTAGGACGAAACATGGGACGCACGGGCCATCCCTGCCAAGTCCTTTAAAGACTCTGCGACGGCCCATATACGCTCGATAAGACTACTCCCTTAAAGCCTTCGAGACGCTAACACGCTGGATCGGCGACCGAACTTGGTGATTGTTGATAGTTCATGCAGGGCGTCATCACAACATGGTCGAAAGACTCACAATTGCCGGCACAAGTTTTGGACAGGACTGGGCAACCTGTTGATGCTCATTATCCTTGATCAACTACCCGAGTTATGAGCTTGTGATCACTCGTCTCCCAATGGCAAGTGCACACAATGTGTGCCTTTACTCTGACCACTCATTGCTGAGCTAGGCAGTCTAGTTTCTACAAAGAAAACATCCCTGCGCCCTGGAACACCAAAACCCTGCGGTCCTCTGTAGTGAAATACGACGCCTGGGAATCCATGGAGAAGTCATTAGTGATGGGATTTGACAGAGCCAACTCTGTATCAAGGAACAAGGACGGAACCTTGAATGCTCACAAAACTACATGCAGTTAACATCGCTTCCATCGACCTCGAGCTAAAGTATTCTAATTATGCCAGACCCAGCTGGAGGAGAGCCCGCATATCTGCCCAACTCTTGCCACCCGGTTCGACATCGCGCTTCATCTCGTCCCCCAGCTGCTTTGCCTTATTCCTGAACGTCTTGCCAGCCTGGCCACCTAGACTCGCGAGCACCTTCCTCATCTCTTCTCGAATAGCCTCGCCCGTCCCAGAAACAAAGACACCTCGGGCGGTGGTCTTGCCGATATTATGACCTGATTGTGAGATTAGCGTCACTCGCATACGGTCAAGGCCCATTGTCAAAGCGGTTTAATCAGAAGGGGGCGGCGAAACCACCATTTGATCTGACATTCTAGACGATAGTTTCCAACGGCGATCGACTCACCAATCCGGACTTGGAGCAACTCGATCCCTGCTCCACGCTTATCGATCTCATTGGCAATCATGGGCTGATCCCAACAAGATGGCCAAAATACTGACCGTTTTCAGCTACACTAGAAGATACGCTCATTCCTTTCACAACACCACTCACTCAACGGAACACCACACAATAAGGACTCCATTGCACTGTTTGACCCACCATGAGACATGAACGCAAAGATTGACCTGTGTCGTAGAATGGTGACCTGAGGAGCCCAGTCGCATAATATTCCACGGCCGGAACTTGCTATTATGCGAGATGGCAAGATCTCTGCAATGTCCGATGGTGGACATCCTTTCGCCATGACGTATGGCACCTTCTGTTCGTCTAGGATGTCTAGTAGTATCAAGATCGACTCCTTGCTGGGCGGATATTCCAACGAGCCAAAACTGGCCCAATGAGCACGATACTTTTCATGCCGGTGGGACGAACGAACCTGATGTATAGCACACTTTGAGGGCCATGCTTTGAAAGCTGGTCGTCCAAGAATTGGATGACCTGTCCCTCGTGCTCTTCCACTACATATTCTTCAACAGTAGTATCGTTCACATCCGGCAGTTGTGGTCCGATTTGAAAGAGCTTGCCAAACTATTACAATAAGTTGTTTTCGACTTTCCGTAATTACGTTCGACGAGGATACGCACCCCATGCTCGCAGATAGGCTTTAAACCTTGACCGAGACAGTGCGGCCACACATTCACTGCCGTATCCCACGCTAAAATTTCGGGGTTGCCGGATTTCCAACGAAGCAAGTTGAAAGAGGCTGTGCAGGATCAGGATCAGGAGAGAAGGCTCGTTTCCGGAAAACAGGACACGTACTAGCCTCGTTGGGATCAGCCTCATACAGGTCTTATACAATCAGTGAACAGTCTCTTGGGGTTGTTTATGCAGCATATACTCACAGAAAGGCGAATGCTCTGGAAACTTGATCACTGTCTCGTTATCCGCAATGTACTGGACATAATTGTAAGTTGAAATTGGGGATTCAGACTTCCTCTCTACTTGCCTGTGCGCGTGCTTCTCTGGGGCTTAGATAGTCTGGCACTTGCTCAAGCATTTTGATCCACTCGTTACTGCAGAACCTGTTTTAAGATAAGCGCAGGGTCAAAATAGCAAGGTCGACTCACAGTGCACTGAGTGCAGAGCCTACTGGACAAAGGATGACAAGCAGCGGTGCGTCGATCTTCAGGTCGGAGTGGGTATCACGTATCATGGTTCTCGAATGATACAGAGCAAGATCGCAGTAAAGGACAGATATTTTCTCTTGAAACGCTGTGATCCGTTGACCGCTAACGGAGTCGCATACTGGCACACCCTAATCTTTGTCAGCTAATCACATACATCGAAGAGGGTAAAGCCTGTGATAAGGAAATGAGGACAAACCAAGAGCAGATCCTTATACGCGCGCTTAAAGGACTCGAAGTATCTACCAAGACTCTGCACAAAAGCCTCGTGGTCCATCAATGCAGCTCCAACCATTGGCTTTCTGTGCAGGTGAATGATTCGCAATCGATCTCGAATGCTCGCAGCATTGTAACGTTCGATATCTTTGGCGGCCTTGTCTGCTATTCCACCTGACATAAAGAATGTAATGCAGAGGTCTGGATCCATCTGGAGAAGGCGTACAGCCACAGCTTGCATGGGTCTAACATGGCCCCATCTGTTTGACGTTAGCCTCTCCTTTGGAAAAGATGGGCCACCATTTCACTCACAACAGCCCAGCGACGAATACGAAATGTTTACGCGGCGATTCGGTAGTCATCTTCAATCAGATGGATATGATTAGTAAAAGATAATTGCTGTCGTTCCTTATATACCCAGCTCCGCCTCGGCCTTCCCGGTCCCTTATGCGGTGAGGAGACGTTTCATCCCCGGCATTCACATCATTCACATCTCGCATCCTTTGGGGGACCGCACGGTGCGAACTCAGACCTGAACGGATATTTCATATTGTCATCCTGAGCTCCGTTCGCGGTCACTGCTTCAACCATTTGAGAGTCAGTGGTGCCCGATGCATGGGCGGTCCATTGAAGGTGTAGCATGTCGAGGTAAGCCTGGACTATTGTTCTCATTCCATCGTCGCGGTATCGGTGAACGGGAAATGGAGGGAGATGAGTAGCCCGGAATGCCGGGTTGTCCGAAAGGTAACTAACCTTTGAGAAAGGGATCACATAGTGGCATCTTCCTCGAAATATAGTAATTCCCTGTAGATGGTCTGGTTCTCCGTCTATGAGTGACCAATTTCTTAGACGATACAGTCGATGGCGATTACCATCGTACAAGGACATTCTCTCACGGTACTATCGTCATGTCACGTCTGCCACGCTCGTGCCCGAGGGAAACCTCCACCTCCACTTTTCCGTAATTCACGGCTTGGTTCGCATCGTAAGCTATCTAGAGGCTTCAAAGGGCAAATATATCGTCTCTCGACACATTCTTTGTCATCACCCCTAATATTTGGCTCTTCATACAAGTCACTTTTGCGTGTAAATCGCCCAGTATTCGTACCACATCTACACTCAAAATGGTAAAGCTCTCACTTGAGAGCACCGTCAAACTTAGTTCCGGCAATACGATCCCACAGCTGGGTTATGGCGTCTATCAAGCTCGTGGACGAGAGTGTTCAGATGGAGTTGTTGAGGCTTTAAAGTCTGGATATCGACATGGTTCGCCTGTCATCCCACTCCAACTCGGGATCTAATAAGCTGATTTAGGTAATTGCAGTGGATAGTGCGCAAGCGTATCGTAACGAAGATTGTTTGTTATCTTCTTTCTCTCTTATTGTAGATTGAGACTGATTCAGATCATATCATAGTGGTCGGAGGAGCATTATCGACCGCCAAGATCCCTCGATCTCAAGTATTTCTGACGACGAAATACATGCCTACTCACCAAGAGCACTCTGTAGCTTCCGTGTACTCGTACCTGCAGAAATCGCTGCACAAGATCGATCCGGAATCAAAAGAACCGTATATCGACTTGATGCTTATTCATGCTCCTTGGGGAGGTGATGAGGGTCGTGCAAATAACTGGGCGGCACTTGCGAAAGCTCAGAAAGAAGGATGGATTAAAGACATAGGCGTTTCAAATTTGTACGTCATGTCCTTCTCTTCGAGCTGAGAAAGCTTTTGACTGACTGTTGACCGGTTCTTATTAGCGGAGTGAAGCATCTTGAAGCCTTGCCTGAACCTGTACCAGTGATAAACCAGATCGAACTTCATCCATTCTGTCAACAACGAGAAATAGTCGCATACTGCGAAAAGCACAACATCAAAATACAGGCTTACTGTCCGTTGGTGCGAGGCGACGCAAAACGGTTCAGTAACAAGGTCTTGGTTGGTATTTCGGAAAAGCACGGCAAAGAGCCTTCTCAGGTCCTTTTACGCTGGAGTTTGCAAAAAGGGTCAGCATCCTGAAATGGCAAAGAAGAATACCACTAACGAGATTATAGTTATATCCCCCTACCCAAGAGTGTCACCCCAAGCCGGATCAAATCGAACGCTGACCTTTACGATTTCGAGCTCGATCAAGGTGACATGAAGGCGCTCGACGGACTTGATGAAGGCGCAAAGGGAGCCTGTTCCTGGAATCCGGTCGACGCGGACTGATTATTTAGTGCTCGGCGGTCTCAATTAAGCTGATGAAAATGCATGGTGCAATGAGGGTAGAAAACAACATGCATGGTGTATGAGTGAAAATATGACAACAAGAGATATAGATACAGACCGACATACAAGCTAACTATACCCGATGTAGCGACGTGTGTGTGTGGGTGTGTGAAACACACAGTCAATATATCAAAGACTTCATGGAGCCATCAAGATCGCCGCTGTATATTACAGCCCGACGACCATTCCGACCTTGATACCAGCTCCTGGGGATATGAGTTTCGACGGTCCAGGCGAGACGAGCTCGTTGCTGCACTCGTCGCAGTTGTAGTCGGATTCGGATTTATGCATGTTCAGGAGGTTGTAGGTCGCGTGATTCTGGTGTGAGGGGAAGGTCAGGTAGCAAGTATCCAAGTAGACGAATCGAGGGCGATGATAAATGTAGAACACGTCGTCAGCCACGTACAGATGAAGGGACTTATTTGCACTTACCTTGGCAACGCAACCTGGACAAGCAAAAGCGAGACAAGCTTCGTGGCATCCGCTGGGGCCTAGGAGCTCGACGTCGTTATGGGAGGGTGAGAGTGGTCCATGGCAGACCTGCTTCATCGGTATAGAGCCTGGGTAGAGTGGACAAGGGCATGAGGGCTCACCTTGCAGGATGTGATATCTTCGAAGACGGTACTGAGAGTGGGACGAGGTAGGTAGGTTGGGATCATTGTGGAGTTTGCAAAGGTATAATGAGATACAAGAGATGACGATCGAGGTTTGAGATAGGGTTGAGAGATGTGAAGCTTGCCGAAGTAGCAGTGGAATAACAAGAATATATTTTCTGGAGCTGTGTGACTTTAAAGGTAACTCGCTTGACTCGTCGGACCGACCCAATGACCTTGAAACCGAAAGGAAGGGCCCCGATCAAGTCGGTTCGGTCGGAGCTTGCACACGACACACCCACTTGCAAATGATCCTTTAGATATCCACCGATCACGGACAAATAAATGCAAGAGGAGGGCAACGATCAAACAATCCTGTCTGCTTTATCAACCCTGGTGATGTGATGTTCTCTATCTATCTATTGTTCGAGTGGTCACTTGACTCCCTATCTCGTAGGTTGATCGACGGTGATCCCATTCAAAGAAAGGAGTTGCAAGGCAAGATCCCAGGATATCGTAGATAGAGTAGCTGTCCTCGAGTACTCGATTTCCGGCTGAATACCCGGCCGTTCTAGCAGGGCGTGCGTTTGACCGTGTCATGATCGACGGACAGGCACAGGCACCAGGGCATGACGGTCAGGAACGGCGCCCTCTTGCAGGGCGATATCGTCGGGGGAAAGGATGTCATGTCCTTCTGAAGCCTTGGAGATCGTTTTGATCAATTTCAACAAGCATGTATACATAATAATGAATTGTTTGATGGGATCATCATTGAAAGTGTGTACATGCACATTCCCTCGGTCACAGCTATTCCTCCGTTGATCCGTGACGCCGGACGTGAAATCGGACATGAACGTTACCTCCTTCTCTCCCTCTGACCCTCTTTTTCGGTACATCGGGCGAGTCGTTGACTCGTTGGGTTTTCGTAAAGATAAAAGGATACCCAATGCTTAGTGCTATTCCCATATCCTTGAACAATTAAATTGGCTTGCATACGAGGCGAATATCCCATACAGCTGACTGCCAACTTTGATCACCCAATAGTATTTGGCCTCATCAAACTCCAACGTTCACACCTTCTCGCCACTTCGCCACTCAATCCTCCCTCCGATGTTATCTCCAAAATCCCTCACCGTCCCCGACTTTTCGGCCCCTCCAAAAGTCACTCGCTCCTTCTCCATATCGTCCTCTCTCAGCTCGGGATCAGGCTCGTCAGCCTACTCTGGGACTTCGGCTTCTTCAGCTTACTCGAGATCAGCAGATGATATGCTTGATCGACTGGCTGCTTTGGATGTGAGTGTGACTCCAATATGGGCCATGTAAAACGCCATCAATCTACTCCTATAGTTCATTTTCCCTCCATCCACTCCCATAATGCTAGCCCTTCGTCCCTGCCCAGCTAATATATCCAAGTCCACAGCCACGGTCCACCTGTGGTCAGCAGGAAACGTCCGCTTCAACGGGCGAGATTTGACCATTCCATCACAAGACGCTGCAGAATTGATCGAAGCTATGAAAGTCGACGAGAGGGTATGTTCCCAAGTCCCTTTGATGTTTTCGCTTGCACCGGCTGATATCGCCAGTTCGAAGTCACAGACTTGGTGCACCTAGGCGGAGGCGAGGATTGGAAGGTGAGTTATTTCAACAGAGACATCGTCCTAATGGGAGTGCGGATAATAAGCTAGGTCTCTTTCCGTCGAACCACTGCTGTGAGCTTGACAACCAACGGTGACAAAGGCGAGCGATGCCCTGCTATCTGAGGGTTCTGTGTATGTAATCTTCTTTTCGGACTTGTTATAACTTTTCTTTAATACTGGCGTTCAGGGCCATAGGCGGATATTTGTACTGTAGACAAGACGCTTGTACAGTAGATGATGATTATTGTATGTAGACCCGGATGCTTGTGAGATAGACTCGACTGCTTGTAATGTATTCATCGGTTCGGTCGCGGTTTCTGGAATGAGATGATATGCATTGATACTCTTACAGCAGCTTTTACTCACAAACAACAAATTCACCAAGCTTCCCTCCTCACTCACTCACAACGAAGACAATTCAAACCAGAACCTTGCGCAGCTCTCCTGGTCCCACTTCTACTCCAGTGATTGGACATCTCCCCCTTCTTGTTCGGATACCGTCAACCTCTTCTTCGGCCTCATCATCACTCTCCTCGCCCTCGACAGCCTCCCAGCCACAGCGCCAGCACACTACCCATCCACTCGGAAGTACGGCCGGGTTCTGCCATGATTTCCCACACAATGGGCATTTGCCATATCCATCCTTGATAATCGTATATTCCTGCCTTTTCTGAGTAGTCGACGCCACTGGATCCCATCCGTTTTCTGCCGGTGGAGTAGGAGGCGGCGTTAGAGGCAAGAGTCCCGAACTAGGAAGGATAGCAAGCGGTCGGGGCGGGATGATTTTGGCGTGTACTTCGGCAACAGACGATTTATCGGCGGTAAGAGCAGAGATGGTTCGAGGGGATGAAGCTGAGTACCACCATTGGCTGAGTTTCAAGAGTAGTAGAAGAGGGGGGAGAAGAGGAGGAAAATTTGCGAGGATGCCGCTCTTGGATTCAGACTACACATACGTCAGGAAGGACCAAGTAGTAGCCAGTCACACCTACCGTTACACCAGTACCTCTACGTTCTACGTGAAGACCAAGAAGACGATGCCACGGTCGATAGTAATCTGTCTTTTCAAACAAGTAGGCGAGATCGTAACCTAAGAGCGTAAGGTCGAATCCGAGATTGACATATGGATACAGCGATTTGAATACTCTCCGGGACTGATCAGACGTGAGCCTGTAGTCCGCTTGAATTAGTTCATCTGAAACCCACAGCAGAAACCGCCACTCCTGGAGGTTCTTCTAGGGCAACATCAGGATCGGCGTTGCCTCCTAATTGCTCATAATAATCTTGCGCCCTAGCTCGGACATACGGTAAACCGACCTAGCCCCGTCAAAACCATGATACATGTCGACGGAGGGTAGTCTCAGCTCACTAGCAAAAGCAACATCCCCCATCTCTGTCGCCTGCTTATGCGTCTCTGGCCCGGTGATGCGCCCAAAGCATCTAGTCGTGGTGTGGGGAGTTTTCCATTGGGGACTAAGCGGAGCTGATAGAAATGATCACTCAAGCTAGCGTCTAAGTAGATATCAGTATCATGGCAGAGTCTCGGATGGCCCGTAGCGACTTGCTGTGCTTTTTGAGATGATGTCGCTCAAGTAGCAGGAGTAGACAGGCAAAGAATTCTTCATGGTGGTTCAGCACCCGAAGCAGGTATCTGGGATAGCGTTGGGCAAAGTACTGTCTTAATTCAGCTACTAAGTTGATTGAGATGCATAGGGCCAAGGGCTTCTCCACCACTACTATGTCTCGCGTATACGGTTACAGGGATGACAGAAGGACATACAGTGAGGATGTATCGGACGACGGGGTGTAATAGATCTCGAAGCTGTTCCTGGGCCAAGAGCTCGAACGTCGATGGTCGCAGGTGGTTGGATCTTGACGGGCCTGCGTGAGGAAAGACTGCAACGGACGACATTCCAAGTAGAGCAGAGAACAGAGATGAGAGAGCAGAGCTCCTCGGCAAAGGCAAGGAACCGGAAAGTGCCACGTCATTATTTCCCGAGTGATAAGCAAAAGTGTCCGTCGCTGAGCGTGTTTGATCTCTTTCTTTTGCCATTGCTTTTTCTCTCCTTGTTCACCTCTGTGACTACTACTACTACTAAAATCTCACAGCATGTCTTCAGAGTGGTGGCCACAAACCTACTACTCGACGCCTTCACGCGCTTTACCTCCAGGACAAAATGGATCTAGCGCAGCTGGGGGTTCCACATCCCATCGCACTCGATTCGCAGGCGATCAACTCGATCCAGATGATGAGAGGATGGCAGATGGAATAAAGTTTTTGCCTAGTTTCGCTAGTAGTCCAGCGGGAAAATTTGCTCTGGGAAACAGCCCAGCAAATAGTACGAGTCCTACTGCTGCTAGAAGCCCTAGAGGTGCTGGAGGTGTTGTTGAGAGGTTAGTCGCGTGCTTGCACACATACAAGTCACTCCGTCAAAAATTACATCATGGTCCTTAGACCTGGATCTTTGAATCGCTATCACTATCAATATGGGATGCACGTACTGACCTGAATACAGCTCGTCACCCCGAAATACGCGTTCGCGGCCGAGTACCTCTCATCAACCCATTCTCCTCGACGAAGATGCACCACCGACTACCTCACTTCGAGATATCTCGGACTCTCATCGCTCTTCATCCTCCATGGCGTTGACAGCCTCATCGCCACCCCCTCCTTCATCCCTTCCCACGCCTCCGTCCCTGCTCGCAACCCCTCAGACGACCTCGTTACATGTGTTTGGTCCTCCACCAGAACAACTCCACAATCTTCGTGCGTACCTTGAACAATTCGGCCAGGTCGTTGCGTACAAATCTGGGCCATCTGGAAGTAACTGGTGGACCGTCGAGTACGCTTCTCCCACGTCAGCTAGTTGGGCTCTGAGGCGACACGGTGATATTGTCAGCGGAAGATGGATGATTGGTTTTAAAATCGGTGGTGCAGGAAGTCTGGCAGGATGCACCCTTGTAGATGGACATACTCCACCTAGTGCCGTTGGAGCAGGTGAGATGGGTATGGGAAGTGGCGCCGGAACACCTATTCGTCCTCAGAGTGCAGCCGGTGCTTTGAGGAAACCAAAAGTTCAGGTAAAACCCGGCGAGGAGATACCGTGGGATGAGGGCGATGTTCAACAAGGCTGGACAGGTTGGATAGCAGAGAGGATGGTGAGTTGTTTTCAAGAGACTGACGAAATATACCGACTATCCGATGCTGATATTTCCCCAGTTTGGTAGATAGCTTGATCGCTCGGATTGAGCATGCGCTTAATGTGTATGAAATACGATGCATAGGAAATCACAAAAGCGAAACAGAAAAAAGGCAGAAAGCTAGCGAGCGAGCGAGCGTATAAGACATGTTTCCCGTCAAGATGGTCAGAATGTTAATAAAGGTAATGAATGGCCAAGTAGCGCAAAGCGAAAATCGCAGCTCAACTGACGAAGAACGTGAAAGATTCGAAGTATCATTGATTCGTATGCGTATCTATGTCACTCGACGAATGAGCTCGCTCAGTACAACCATGCACTTACCCCAAAAGTCGCGTGCCTTGATACTCACTGCGCCTTTCTCTTCTTGCCGTGCTTCCCACCTAGTTGACGCAGTGTTCACCGACCTCTGGCCGTGGCTCCCGCTGTCGTTCGAATCTCCTTCGTGGGTCGGGCTGCTGCTACCGCGCATTTTCATGTCCTGCTCAATCATCCGCGGCACGAAGGGCTCACTGTCGGCCTTCAGGGATGTCGTGGCTGGGCCAAACGGATCAAAGCAGAAGGTCGCCAGCTCGTTTTCGGGCTCTGCGCTCTCTCGCAAGAAGGCTGGATAATTTTGTTTCTGCGCTTGATTCGAAAATGGTTCCTTCAGTGAATTGGTCATCGGAAGGATTTGCTGACCCAAATGCAGTGGGGGCTGGCTATTGCGCGGTATCAAGGGACGTGTCGAAATCTCTCTTTCACCCAGCTTGAGGCCATGTGCACTGAGAAGAAGAGTGGCTGATGTGGCATGCTCGAATTGTATCAATGCGCTGAGTCCTGTTGAGTGTATCGCCGTCGCGACGCCTGGAAGAACAGTCACTCTCACAACGTTGCCAAAGTGGCCAAACGTCGAGCGAATCGTCCCAGCGCTAGGAAAGTTGGAAGGATCCTTCCCTAAGCCAACTTTCGAACAAAAGACTCACAAGATTTTCGACGATCACAGAACATTCCGGTGGGGCCTGTTGGCGGACAGTCGCCAGAGGTGGGTGTATGACGCGGTTCGAGAGGAATGCTTGTCCATGACCTTTGTTGGAGTTTAATTTTAGAGCTGACAATGAATTCTCACCCTGATGACCCAACTTGGACTCGCGTTGGACGAGCGCCCAGGACACATCTATCTTGAACCCGCTGGGGCTTAGCTAGATTTCCAACGCATCAACTCACTCGACCCACTGGCCGTGCATCTCATTCATTGCCCGCACGGCTTCCTGGTGTGTTGATAGAAGTATGAACCCTCGACGGCGTCCATAAGCGTCCAGTTGGGACAGCAACTTGGCATGCTCGACCATTCCGAAGGGTGTAAATGTCCCCTCGAAGTCGACATCGCTCATATCGACAGGGAGATTCACTACGTAAAGGTTTCGCTTTAGAGGACCTTGGAGAGACGGCTGCCTCAAGCTTGTCGAGTAGATTGGTGCGGGAAGTTGATTGTGCGCTTGCTGCAGCTGATAATTGTGGCCGAGATGCAATGGAGTAATGGTGGCACGATCAAGAGGAGGAGTCGACTCGGGAGTGAGACAAACAGGAGGATGACGAGACATAGTGCTGGATATGGGATGTGCTGTTTGTTCGATCCTGACGAGTAGGAGTACCAACAGCTCACATTGCGCAGCTAGCGAATCTTCCTTTCATGGTCAGGCATCGTTCCATATCCTTCTCGCTTCCGACAATGACTTGAGCCCAAACAAAATCTTCTTCCTGTGGATGGAGCTGCACATCAAGGACTTGGACAAGTTCGCTGAAGAAGCCAACGATTGAGTCAGTTGTTACTGTTGGTCAGCAAGCGAAGCAAGGTTTGGCAGGAAATAAGGCCCGAATCTCATGAAAAGTCGTAATCATTCCTGAATTGGAGTTTCTGGAGCCGTCTAGATTCCAAAAATAAGGGAAGTGACAGCAACGAAGAGGCCAGGAAAGGTGAGTGGCAAAAACTTACTCTGTTTCACCAAGCCATATAGCCTGATTTCCCCTCTCGGCACAGCTGGTCGAGGGTTGTTGTGAGCAGGATTAGCTCTCATGATGCTTTGCATCTCTACACAGAGGAATAAAGAGAGTGAGGGAAGGGGAGAACGGGTGAAGAAAGAGTGAAGGATGAGGAAGAAAGAGGCAGTTGAGGGAAAATGAAAAATCAGTCGCGCCCAGTTGTCGTCGTCGCCGCCCGGACGTTCGTCCCCCATCGTCTGTGCACTACCCATTCCATATTCACCTTTGTTAAATCATGGCCATTCAGTGCATGAGAGTTGACTGCCTCTTATCACGTCAAGCTTCACAAGCCAGGTCCGCTGCACCGACAGCCTCTGCAGCGTCCGTGTTAACCCGCGGAGATAGCCAAACCTGTAGTAACCTCCCTCATCCACTCGTCTACTAAGCCAGGTTGCTCTCGTAAAAGCCCCATCCAGCCATCTTTCGCACTTCCCCATCACAGAGCAAGATGGCAAAGCCACTCCCTATCCCCTCCTACCCCGCCAAGATCATAGTGCCTACGCCTCGCTCAGACCCATCCGCTCAAGCCCTCAAGCTTCTCAGACAACAAGCACGCTCCATCCTGGAATCAAAGGAGACATACTCTGTAACATTCTCGCCGGTGCTATGTCCCGAGGGCAAGAACCATTTCTTCACGTTACAACCTTACATGTGGCTCCGCAAAGACGGAAACTGGGAAAAGCGGGATGGACATAGGAATCCCTGTGAGCTTTACATGCCGACTCAAGGAGCAACCTTTGCTGTTGCTGAGAGATGACATAGATTGCGATCTACCCAAAGGGCAACAACAGTTGTCAGAGATGTCACGGATAGTCCTCACTCTAGCGCTGGCTGCAAGGCATCTACCTGAGCGCAAAGACGCTGCGACTCAGCGGATGCACGAACTGCTCGAGATCTTCTTCGTCAACCCAGAGACCATGTAGGTCTGAGTCTCAAACCAATCATCTCTGAGGCTGACTTGTGTCACCAGGATGATTCCAGAAGTGCGGTACTCCCAGTGCAATCCTGGCGAAACACCTCTTAAGGGGAACTCTGCATTTATCATTGCCGTGTGTCTATTCAAGTTCATATCAGTTCGTCATTGTTGACATAATAATGAAAGATTCGAAATCTAATCCTCGTCACACAAGCTCTTCGCGTGACATCAGTGGATTCTGTGCTTGACCAACAGCTGGGAAGGTGGTTTCAAATCCAAATCGAATGGATGACATCCAGCGATCAAGGGAAGGAGGTTGCAAATTGCGGTGATAATAAGGAGTATTGGTACCACGCGGTCGTAAGCCCGTGATCCTTCCTCGAAACAGAGCCTCGTTGATTATATCCAGATGGCATCGCATTATGCATATGTCGACCCTTCTCGAGCAATCACTTATGCTATAAACTACTTAAACACTCTCATGACTCGCTATCCAGAACCGGCTGCCTTCTTCGCTCAGGATCTCAATCGCACTCGGCCTAGGCACTATACCTTATTCGCTCTCGAGCCGACTTTCATTCTTGTCGACCTCACTCGTGTGTCTCCGCTTCCTCCGCCGGCACATATTCTCACCTACATCGAGAATCTAATCGACTTCGCCCATACAGTGAAGCCGGGAGCCATTGAAGTCCCGCTAGAGATGGAGGGGAGGTATGAGAGACAGATAGCGTGGTTCCAGAGGATGCTGGCGGCTTGGAAGGGTTCGCCAGTCGGAAGTGGAGGCGACCTGCCAGACGGGGAAGGTTGGAGTAAAGGCTGGGACATGTGGATGAGGACCATGTGGGGCTTTGTATAATGTCCGACAAGTGTATAACGGTCAACAATGTATAATGCTCATCAATTTTTCCTTCTCAACACGCAAGCAAATGTCATCTCTATGCATGGTATGCTAATGCTGGAGTATGTATACTATTATAAATGATGGTATCGGTCTTCAACCACAACAACCTATCGCTCGTTGTCGTCACCAATAGGGATCGCAGGCATCTTTGAGGGTTTGGGCAGATGTGGCCGGTGCGGTCGTCGAGTATGAGAAGGTGCAGGAATGGTGATGCCAGAAGAGGTTTTGGAAGTCGTATCGTCGTCTAAGACTGGCGATGGAGAGATAGTATTGGGTCCTCCTCGAGGCTTGTACACAAGTACAATGATAAGACCAACGATAATAAGCACGAGAAGGAGGATGCATCTCCGCCGTCCAGTGTTTGCTTGATATCTGCATCATCAGCATGACTGAACTGTTAATTTGCCGAGCCGCTACCGACCTTTGAGCAACTTTCAGCTCCTCGACACCTGCGCTAAGCTCCTTCGCTGCCGTTTGAACATTCCATTCTACACTGTCCAACACCGTCCCCTGCTCAACGACGAGATTCCCCAGATCTCGAAATAAGTCGGCGAGTTCGGCGATGCTGGTAGCAATCTGCGTGATCTCTTTTGTACGTTGATCAATGTCGATATTCACTGCCACTTGCGCTTGGGATTGAGATTGGAGCTGGGTTGTTGACGCATGCTCATCCTCCGCGAGTTCGTCTATGGAATCTGAACCACGTAGTGATATCGCCCCGGACGCTGCCAGAAGATCTTTGTTCTTCACCGCGTGACCTTGGAGCTCTACAACAGAGATCAGCGTACTAGAAAGATATAAGAGTAACGGAGTAGTGAAACGCACTCTGCATGTAAACTCGCTGCTTTTTCCGGAATTGACCCGACAAGTCTTGCACCTTTTGAGCGAGACCTCGTTGGACATTCTTCGAAGTCATGATTTCAACACGGGGAGCCCGAGGTCCAGGTTGTATAGATGAGATGAGGGTCGAACACCGGCGAAAGTCCTGAATGCCATGATTAGCCCAGCAGTGTAGGTGGCAAGCAAGAGAGAAGCATACACGGGTTATGTCGGCCGTTTGACGCTCAATCTCCCGCTCCTCGGCTGAACGATCTGTGAAGCCTGGAAGTACATGCTTGGCATGTAATTTGTCAAGCGTTGCAACTGACAAGGTCAGCTTCTATCATCCTTCGGAGCAGGAAATTGGACTCCACCGCAACGTAGTGCGAATGTTCATCGCCTGCTTAGACTCACTCTTCCCCTTGACCTTCTCCAAGACTTCTTCGACCTCGTCACTGGCATCAACCCAACGAGGTGGCAGACCTTTTGTTCCCACCGAAACATCTCCTGGCCGACCTCCTCCGAGTAATGCCTCCTGGTCGTCCTCCGCCACATCGATGGTGTCCCCATACTGCACATGGCTGCGCCGCTGTCTCTGAGGATAAGATGGTGCGGAGCTATCTCGTATAGAGAGGTAGAAGAGGGTCCTGGAGCGTGTGATGGGCTGAGTTGAGGGACCAGCACCAGCAGAGGAGAATGGGCTTGCTGGGGAAGATGGGAGGTAGGGGTTGGACATCTCATTGGTGCTGCTTGAGAACAGGAGTGAGCTCAAAGACAACCAGACAAGTGCTCGGGTTATAAGGCGCGCCAGATAACCAGCGCTCCTATCTTGTAGCGAGCCTAATCCCGCCACCGCTTAGCTGTCCATCCGACGCGCTGTCAGTATTTACTCGAGTTGTACATCTCTCCTCGTTCCACTGCTGAGCGATGTAGAGTATGTCCTCAACGCCCCGCAAGTCGTCTATACGATCTCGTGTTCCTCCCTCCTCCTTGCGTCTGCCAAGTCAGTCACGTAAGGTATCCAACCCTCACCTCACCCTTGTATTCGCCCAAGGTGACCCTACAGATTCCGCTCGCCGTCCATCGCTCTCTGGCTTACCAGCTAGTGAGGAGGCTCTCTCCCGTCAGCTTGATGGGGATCTAGGTGGCCGGCAGATGGGTCTGCGGAGTAGACGTAGTAGTACTGCCACGGTTCGGACGGTTCGGACGAGCGGAGTGCGCAGTCCAAGCCCGTCCGCGAGTGTAAAGGAAGAAGTCGAAGACGAGGCCGGTCCTTCAACTCCTGAGCCGACGCTAAGAAGAGTAGAGCCTGAGGTGCGCAATGCGATCGATGTTCCCCAACAGCGTCTTAACCCAAAGGCGTCGAGCTCGTGGTTGAGATGGAATTCCCCTGCACCTTCCTTTCCGCGTTCCGTTTCAACGGAGAGAGCAAAGGGCAAGCGTAGAGCGGATCCTTCATTTGTCGAGGAATCCATAGCTAGTACGAATGTCAACTCAAATGCTCCAGACGTCCCCAACGAAGCTGTCAACTCGATCCCAGCAGATGCTGAATCCGCTCCCGTACTCCCGCATCTCCCTCTCGACCCAAGTCCCTCAATCGACTCGCATGCCTCGCTGGCGGCAGCCCAACAGTCGGAACCTCCACTTGACACAGGTCCATCTACCGTATCTCGGGGACGTAATTGGTGGACCCGGGCATCAGTTGAGCAGAGAGTAAAACCAGAAAATGTCAGCGCTTCTGTTGAGGCCAAAGAAACCGAGAAACCCAACAATGCGATCACTGCTCCACCATCTCAGCAGCCTTCAAATCCAGATGCGCCGGAAGCTGTAAGCTCGAAAGACATGGCTCCCTTGTCGACTGTACCAGCTGGGAAAGCACCATCCTCTACTCGCTCATCGTCGCAAGTGAGAGAGGCCGAATCCAGGACTAGCGGGGACAGCAAACGCGGCTGGAAGGGCTATTTGGCATGGTCTGCAGGAGAGCAAAAGCCACCCTCAAATGGATCTGCTCGTCCAGATGCTCCTCTGGGCCCGCCGGCGGAGGCTAAGGGCCCCTCTCCAGAGCCTATAGCATCGATTCCTTCTGATACCGCTCGAACTCCAGCTCCCACCAGTCAAATACCGCCTCCAAGTGACCTAATGAAGCCGCCTCCTAAATCCGGCTGGGGAACGTATCTGTACTCGTACGTAGCGTCTGCTACAACCCCAGCCGCAGTACATTCCCCCACGGCCGTTCCCGACCAAGTGCCTATCAGCGAGTCCCCACAGCTCCCTGTTTCTCAAGACATTACTCCAACTGAACAACCGACCGCGAACGTGGCCGCAGCCACAATCGTACCTTCCCCTATCCCGCCGCATTCGAAGGAAGGTGCTGCTACAACCGCCGGATGGCTCAATTACCTTGCCTTTCGCGCTGGACAGAAGCAGATTGCCAATCCCAGTATCAAGACAGGCGAGACGGGTGAAGAGGTCATGGATTTCTCTACAGATCCGGAGTTCCCTGATGCTCCTTCGAATGGGACAGTGACAGGTGATGGTAATAGTTCCCAAGACGGGGACAAGACCTCGAAGATTATGGAAAAGAATCCGTCATCGAGTCTTGCTGTTCGCAAGAAACGTATGTCGATCTCATCAACGCGTTCTGGAGCCTCGCTTGCTCCATTATCATCGCCCAGCTCGGCTCCTACCCCCGCGAAAACCAGCTCGTCTGCACTGCCTCCTCCACCAGCACCTCCAACTGTGCAGCAAAATCTTCTCATTCCGACTTTTCAAGACATTTTCGATCGCCCTCCCCGCTCTTACCCACGCCCGAGTTCAATGTCGGCAGAGCAGAAAGCCAGTGGCCTCGCTTGGCGAGCTCTCGCAGCTGCGGGTAGCTATGTTTACGGTCAGGTAGAGAGCAGTAAAGTGAATGAAAAGGAGACTAGGGGCAGGGGTGCAGGCAAGGATGTCGGAAGCGAGCTTCCTAGGAGAATCGGTCTTGGTGGAGGTGATCCGGACGGCGGATGGAAGGGGGTCACGCGGGTTGTTGTTGTTGGCGTGCATGGGTGGTTTCCTGCCAAAATGCTCAACTCGTAAGCAGTTTTCTTTAGAGTGGCTTAGGTCTTACGTAGAGCTTAGGGTGATTGGCGAACCGACAGGAACGTCTCAAAAATTTGCGTCAATGATGGGCCAAGCAGTCCGCAAGTTCTTCGCGGACAAGGGTATGAATGAGGCAGATTTGCGGTTGACTCTGATGCCACTCGAAGGCGAAGGAACGATCGACGGTCGCGTGGACCGGTATGTTGACGTGGAATTCGAGATTGTCACTAATTGGTTGTTGCAGCCTATACAAGGCGTACCTGTCTAATCCGGCATGGATCAACGATGTTCGGAGAGCTGACGCGGTCTTCTTCGCGGCACACTCTCAGGGCTGCATCGTCACTACCCACCTCGTTTCGCGCATGATTGCGCAGGGCCACCTGCGGACACCGCTCAACGCTGAGGCTGTGTCCCGCTGCGAGTGGGCATTCGGACCGATCGGTGTCGTTCCCGACGAACCGCGCCGAAGAAAACAGGCCGTTCCACTCACTGGGTCCGAGGGCGGATATCAGAAAGTCGCAATGCTCGCCATGTGTGGCGTCCACCTTGGCCCCTTGCACAGTATTTCCACGACGGTAATTCAACCGTATTTACAGTGGTTTGAGAACGCTGCGGCGCGCGAGCTTTTCGAATTCCAAGATACGAATAGCGCGGTCAGCATGGATTACCAAAAGGCTTTGAGCATGTGTCTGGAAAATGAAGTCCGGGTGATACTTATAGCTGGGTTGAATGATCAAGTCGTGAGCAGGCAGACTCTGTGAGAGCTTCAACTGACGAGCATATCAGGTACCCATATATGGAGCGACTTTTTCGACTGCCACGCATCCATTGTTGCTGCGAGCGCTCTTCGTTGACGGCGCGAGCTATTCGCGATCCGACTTCATGACAAACTTGCTAGCTTTTGCCCTATTATTGCGGAATGCTGGACTGGACGATCAACGGCTGGTAGAACATCTGTCAGAGGCCACTGCTGGTAGTTTGACCGGTGAGTATCTCTATCCCACTTTAGTAGGGGATACACTTGCACTCAGTGGCTTTGCTAACCTCCGCAGGAATTGGCCACTCGACCCCATACGAGGACCCATCCTGCTATGCACTAGCCGTTGATTACTTATTCCATGCCGGTCCAGCAGCCTCTCCAATGCCGCCGCTTCAAGTGGAGCCCTTTGCCGCCCGCGATGCACGGAACGACTTTGAGCTACCATGGATCATGCGTGCACTGGTGGATAGTCCAGAGATCAAGGACCTGTTTCCTACCGAGTTGAAGGAACTGAAAGAGGGGATCGTGGCTTGGCGGCCGACTACGAAAGCTCTGAAGGAGATTAAGCGGAGGGTGAGTTCGATTCTGTGACATGTATGTAGTCTTGATGCTAATGATGAGCAGCTCGAGCCGATGGCAGGCAGGCAATCGAGATTACGGTCCCTTCAAACGAGCGCAAGCTCGACGAGTCTTGCTGGTACTGCAGGGAACGAAGGACTTGGGTCCAGTCCGGCTGGGGGCAAAGGTAAGATGCAGAGCCGGCTCTAGGTGGGCTGGTTTTTGTCAAATGCAGGTCACTGCTAAAAATATGTTATTAGGACTTGGCATCGGGCTGAAGAGGGATTGGTGAGAAGAAGAAAAGCTGGGTCACGGTGTCGACTGGAACAGGACAGGTGCGACGGCTGAGTGCACAAATAATTGATGATGGTGTCTGCGTTTTGACTTTGGCATAGCATATGTAGTGTGTTGTAGAGCATGATTTCTAGCATTTGCATGTAATGTCCATATGTGTGCGTGTGTGAGAGAGGTAAGTCTACTTGCCTAGAGAGTATACGATGTAGAGCTTGTACATCAGCTTCTGTAATCTCCAGATGGGACTTACGACCCAAGCAACCACAATATACCCTGCGAGAAATGCTAATGTTCCCCACGTGACTTTTGGTCTGACGGTCCACCCCGGGTAAGAAAGCTGCTCGAGTTCACCTGACCTGACCTGAAAACGAAGCTGGACCCTCTTTTGCTCAGGAAACCGGAGTGAATGACCCAACCATTTACCATCGAGGTAATCGTATATAGGACCCCAGAGAACTTGAAGAGCTGCGATCCCAATCAAGATGTACAGCACACGGGAATAAGATTGATCCGGTGTTCCATCTTGCTATTTTGGGACAAGCCGCGAAAGATATGGGTATCAGTCTCTGACAATTTATGATTTGACTAGGAAGGACAGCGATGTAGTACGAAGGATTACTGATGGTACTTACAACGGCCCCTGCAACGACATCCAGAACTATCGAATTCGTATTGAGAAATGCCTTCCAGACTCCAAATGCGGTACCGAGTAAGGCATCATCTCCCACAAGGACCGGAATTGAAGCAACGAGTGTGATGACATCGCTAGTGAATCCAAAGGAGGAGATAATGATCGGGCAGAGAGCGTTGATTGTAGTGAAGCCCATGAGAGAGAAGGTCAGAATGTGGAGTATTGCTGACAACGAGACTGCTATCATCAGCAAAAGCAGCTATCAATATAACCGTCGTCTTCAAGCTGACGTTAGACTCTTCATTTGTAGATAAAAAGAATAACGGGCAAAAAGAGGTAGAAATGTATCAATGGTAAACGACATACCAAAAACCATTCGCCACCCTACCTTGTCAAAAAACATACCAACAAGTGGAGTCATCACGATTGGGATAATGCTCTGCACAGAAGAGTTATACCCTGCAGCTAGAGTTGATGTACCCCTAGTTCTCGTCTGGATGTCGGCTAGATTAGAGCTGTATACTCCTATAATAGCACTTTGAGGTACTTGGGTCAAGCAGACGATCCAAAAGAACATTGGGCTGTGGAAATCACCCGATCAGCGACTTTTCTAAACTGGTGCCCGAACTCACAGCTGTAAGACCGTCGCCCAGCTGAATCTCTTCTTTGACCACCCTTCTCTCCCCTTATCGTCCTGTCCTAGCGTCGGACGGTACTCTCGTGGAACAGAGCGTTCATACAACCAATACAAGCAACACAAAGCCAGATCAAGAGCAGTGGTGATTGCTGGTATCCTATCATCCAATAGCTTGTCAGTCTTGTCTTTCAGTATTTCGAAACAAGTACTGTTACTCACCACAGTGCCCAACCCCACCACCCATTGATCTCGCTCATAGGGACTGACGAGGACTCGGATATCACAACGACCACGCGGCCCCAGGCGATATCGAGGGCGAATATGAAAGCGAGGTAAGATCCTTGAAACCAATGTGCGTACAGCTTGTTTCGAGCTGATTCAATCACTGATAGTGGTACGTCAGTATTGACAATCCCATCTCAATGACCCCAATCGCGTCAACCAGATTGGGATGAACTAAGAGTAGGAAATTGTCCAACCAGTAGAGCCAAAACCCATCAAGATGCGACCTCCAACCAGCATTCCATAATGATTTGTATTGCCTGCCTGTTGAAATTAGCTACTCGGATTGTCACTCGAGAGGAATGACTGCGACTCACACAGGCAGAAACAAGTGCTCCAACAAAGATGAACACACTTGAAAGTATAGCTGCATACGTTGCTCCCCAATAGTCCATGCCTATACCGCCTAATATTGGAAGAATCGTGTTGACGAGATTTGAAGCTGAGGAGATTGCGCCGTATTGCGCATCTTAACGCACTACGTCAGCCTGTATCAAATGAGACACTTGGAGGAAGAAGTAGAGGAGACCAACTGTTGATGTGCAGTTGTTTCTTCAATGTGCTTTTCAGTGGACTCAGCGTCTTTTCACAGAAAATCACGCCAGTTGACGAGAACAAGATCGTGCAGAGTGCGCAAAGCTTGTATCGAAGTGGGATGGGGCAACGGCTGCTGAAGATATCATCTGAGACTGGAACAGCTGAATCGCCAGGAGGTACGTTGGAGCTGAGCGTAGCTGCAAGCTGTGGGATCGTGACGATTTCAGCCGAAGGGGAATCGAGTGGCTTGAGCTCAGACTCTTTCTCTGCGGACAAGGAAAGCAGTGAAGGAGTCCGAGCTAGAGACACCATGCAGTGTTTAGTACGGGAGGTTTATGGAGAGAGGTGGGATGCAGCAAGTGCATCGAAGCCAAAAAAGCCTGCTCCTCGTCGCTCTTCATGTGTTCTGGCATTTGAAGCGACAGATTCGTGTTTCGGGTATGATTTCGGGCTTATCTGATAACCTCGCAGCTAAAAATTGACCTGGCTGACCTTTCGGCCGTATTCCAGTTTGACCAATGACTATTCTTGAGAGGTGCAGACTCAAATTAGCACTCCCGAATGCATATAGAAAATCTTTCAGCGGCCAGTGAAGTCATTCACGAGGCCAGCTTATGATCTGACCCTCTACTTTTCCCGAGACGTTCCGACCGTTTCATCCCTCGAAATGTACCGTATAGATGAGGGTACTTAGGGCAGAGACCTCATACGGCGACCCTGGATTATGCAAGCCTTGAACGCACTAGATCGAGCACCTCCGCTCGCACTCGCCGAACGTCCTGTAACAGAATTAAATGAGCAAGGAGCAGGCGACCCAGAACCCGACTCACTTGAGTGCATAGGACAGTCGCCGAGCCACACTCTCATCCTTTGCAATGCTCTGATGAAGCGCCTGTCCAGCACCCTTTAGAAAGTCAAACTTCATCGTGCGCCTCTTAACCATATCAGTTTCTGGTGGGCAGTTCAAAGTTTGCTAGCTCCTGTCGCGCTTGTGCGGAAGTCAAAGCTCACCATCACTGGCTAGGATTTCTGACGAGGGTGCTTGCACGTCTAGAGTTTCACCTCGGAAAGCTTTACCCTCTCTATCATCCGCTAGGGCCTCCAACACCCTGCCTGCTATGGTAATGTGGTCTACACCTAGAGTTGAGATCGCAAGTGCTTCCGTAGACGTAACAATACTGTCATATTCGTTAGATTTGTGCCATCTCAATGTTGGCCCGTTGACTCGCGATGCAGGCATTATCAGTGGTGTCTTCTCTATCCCTTTGAACGTCTCAACGATTTGCTTGATGACTGAGCCATAGGTTGTTCTGCAGCAGTATCCTTGTACTCGCGCCACGTCTCGGGCTCGAAATGCACGCTCAGCTCATTCAAATACGGTGCGATGTACAAGCAGCCAGCTTGTACCGACGCAAGAGCCTGGTCCACAGAGAACAGCGTCGTAGCAAGGGTCCGAATTCCCGCACGTTCGAGTGGGCTGCGCATATCATGCCCGCTCCGTTGGTCGGTATCTTCAAGCAGACTCGGGAGGTTGGTATGCCGTGGAACTTGAACAGATCAATAAGGCGGTGGGCATGCGCGAGAGAAGAAGTTGACGAGGTGGCATAACGGGGAGAAAGCTGAGCGTGGACGCCACCAGTTATGCATGGGAGGACGGCTTTGACCAGAAGGACGGCCTGATCGCATTGGGAAGACGCAGGAGATAAAAGTGGTGCTTTTGCGGTCAAGAAAGACACATAGCTGGTCTTGTAGACAGTTGGACAGAGCTTGCACACTCACAAACAGATCCATGGCGTATTCTGCACCCTCTTCGCCCGCCTTTCCATCCTATTTGACGATATCAGTGACTTGCTGCACGATCAATGGCTCGGGTTCAGCAGTCACCACTCCTGCAAAGAGTGCTTGGTTGCTGGCTGCGAAGCGTCAATGTTGGGGTCGTTGATACATGGCTATTTAGTAATCCTGATTGCTTCGTGGCTCTCGAAGCAATTCCGGTGGCTCCTCCATGATAATGCTGAGGCTTATACAAAAGCGGAATTCAAGCGGACAAGTTAGGGATATAGACAGACTCGCTCATATCGCAGAACGGACCCAACTCCTCCGCCAAGAGCTGGTCAATATCGACGGTGACTCGGGTCTTGATAACGTCCAAAGCTGTCAAAATCGTCAAAGGCTGGAAGACTGCGTGGTAGCGTCGAGAAGGACAGTGCTCCAGTTGAGTGGAATGGCCATCCCGGGCATAGATCACGAACACACGAAGTCACGGGTCACGGGTTCCTGATAACGGTCGATCCAAGTATAGAAGCTCTCGTGTGAGCGGGATAAGTGTAAATCACATATCAAGCTATGCATGATGTTCACTGAGTATGGCTCTTGTGGCAGAGGCGCTACGTGTGGTGTATCTGCTGTGGGATTACTTGTCAGTTTGGGATGTTTAGCAATGATGGAGAGGTAGAAAGGGAGATGAAATTTGCTGGGATCTTAGAGTGACCATCAAATCCATCTTTGCATTACATCTCTCGGGCTCCCCTTCTTCAACTCGGCCGTTGTTTCAATCATCTACTCTCTCCCGCACCCCCATATATCAATCATCTGGATCATTCAACTCTTTCTTGCCCAAATCATATAATATTTGCTGGGGAACCTTTGAGACTCAAGCAGCATGTCGGTCCACCCTACAACGCTCAAGACCTACGCCTCGCGGATCTCGCAACACCCAAATCCGACAGCCAAGCGTGTGCTAGAGATCATGGAGCGCAAGAAATCGAACCTCTGTGTCAGTGTCGACGTGACTACCGCCGACGAGGTCCTGGAGGTAATTCGTAGGGTTGGAGCGAGCGTTTGTATGGTCAAGGTGAGTCTCCTTAGGGCAGTGGACAATGAATCCCATAGAGTGCAAGGCTATTGCCATGGACAACGCTGACTTGCCTTGTCAGACCCACTGCGATATCATTTCAGACTTCACTCTCGAGTTCGCCAATGAACTGGTGCGCTTGTCGAAAGAGCTCGATTTTGTCATCTTTGAGGACCGTAAATTTGCTGATATCGGTGAGTTGGCTTCACTCAAGTTTGGACATACTTGCTGATCATGGGTTATCCTAACATCTGTGTCTGACAATCTGACCTCCTCGATTCCTCCGTTCGAACGATGCCTCCTACTCCTCATACCCCCCCAAACCTCCGTCTCGCCAATCGTGTCTCGCTCCATTCTCCTTCCCTCTTGCCTGATCCGCCATCTTCAACACTTCCCGCAATTTCTATCCTACAGGCAACACTGTCACCCTGCAATACTCGTCCGGAACACACCAAATTTCCTCCTGGTCAGATTTGACCAACGCCCACCCTCTTCCTGGACCAGGAATCATCTCTGGTCTGTCCTCAGTTGGCAAACCGCTCGGCCGAGCTCTCTTGCTCCTGGCCGAGATGAGTTCAGCAGGTAATCTGGCTACTGGCGAGTATACGAAACAAGCAATGAAAATGGCTCGTGATGCCGGTAGAGAATTCGTCGTTGGATTTATAGCTATGGGTAGGGTAGATGTTGCCGAACAAGAGGATTGGTTGATCATGACTCCTGGGGTTGGGTTGGCTGCAAAAGGTGATTCATTGGGTCAACAGTATAGGACACCAAGAGAGGTCGTTTATGAAAGTGGTTGTGATGTTATCATAGTCGGAAGAGGTATATATGGAATCAAAGGTGGAGAAGAAGCCGTCAAGAAAGAAGCAGAGAGGTATAGGGAGGAAGGATGGAAGGCGTATGAGGAGAGATTGGCGAGAAACTGATCCGCAACCATAGCCTAGGCAGTTATCAGATTGTGTGTCGTGTCAATGTCGACTCGTAAAGATACAATGCATGTGAGGATATGTATATATACATCAATCCCGTCAACTAATCATCATCAATCTCAATGATATCCTCGTCATCCCCAGCATCATAATACATGAAATCCTCGTCGTCCGACATGGTCGCATCAATGACTTCGTGTGGAGGCAGCGGTGCAGCAGCGGCAGGTATTCGCCCCGTCTCGGCTCGTTCCGACTTGACTGGCTTCGATGACAGCGTGTTACCATTGCCAAGGTTCGCCCAAGGGTCCGGCTGCTCTTCTGTATCCACCTTGACCGCGTCCTCATCTGCTTTCCGTTTACCGTTTGACGCTGCAGGCGTCCGACGTGACTTCAATGTCGTGCCCTCACCAGAGAACGGTTGCGTGACTTTCGGTGCTTCATCAACCTTCTTCGCCGCTTTTGAGGGGTCATAGGGTGTATATTTGAAGCCAAAGAAGAATTTCCCCGCCGGCAGAACGAGTGGTCCAGGAACCTTGCGGTCTGCATCGGCAAGCGAGTCAGGAGTAATGATCCGGGGTCCCCTGTAACGTCTCAGCCTGAGTTGTTTGAACGCTTTCAAGACAAAGACTTACTCATTTCGATTGATCTTGCTGTTCGGATCCACCTCTTCGATTTTCTTTGCCAATCCCTTGCCCTTGATCCGCTTCCCACTCAAACTTTGCCCAACACCAGTGAAACTCTCCAGTGGGGTTGCTTCACCGGATCCCCCGGGCCGCATCGAAGCTGCACTTGCTGACCTAGAAGTGCCGGCAGACGCTCCAACTGATTGAGTCTCTCCGAGATCGATCTTCAACTTGTCAGCCATGGTTGGAATCGGTGCCGGCGCTGGCCGAGGTGGTTCGACGTATCCAACAGGCGTCTCAAAGTCGACTTCGAGATCCGTGTCGATAACGCTGATACCAGGACCTTCGGGGATAGTCTCCATGATCAGAAACTCGAATGTGAGCGAATTGTAAGTGATTTCTATGATGTCACCCTTGGAGAGGGCAGAGAAGTTCCGCAGGGCAGACTCCAGACTACTCTGATTAGCATGATCAATACAGGCGATATGAGCTACGTACACGGCCTTAGGATCTGAAACCTGTAAAAAGTCGGTAGCTTGAGCTTGCAGCTTGACCAACTTGCCCTTTGGCAGCTTGGCTCCTGTTAGTCGAATAGGATCTCCCTCGTTGAGGTTGAGCGTCTTCATCATCTAGGCTAGGATAAGCTATCGGACAGTTGCACAGACCATCAAACTGACCCAAGCTGGAAGGTGAACAATTCCCTCATCGGCGATGAATTCGAGCACACCAGCATGTGTACGGTTGACAGACGGATTGCGAGGGTTGCGCAGCTCGAAACACCAAGGTCCAGAGATATCCAAAGCAGCTAACAGAATCAGCAACGCTCCATGTTATTGGCGTGTCACCGGTGGATTCAAAACGAAAGACGTGTAGCGAGGAACCGAACACTCACTGAGCCTCGCCAGAGCCGATGGCGGCATGATTACTGCCAATAAGCTTTCACTAACGGTTGAGATCCTTCTAGCTCACTCTTGCCTCCATACATCAACTCATACCTCTCGTTGCCGCCCATGACAGCCACCGAATACGCCTTGAAGTACTCGTCATACGCGCTAGGTGGAGGTTCTCGAGCGAATCGGCCCAAACCTCCGTATCCCATCATACCGCCACCCATCAATTGAGCGAGAAGTCCGCTAGGTCCAGCTGTCGCTCGTGGTGGAAGCCCATAAGGGTCTGGAGAGTTGTTAGCTATCGCAAAGTGGAATGACGAGATATCACATACTGTCTTCCTCTTCGTCGTCATCATATCCGTGATTCATTCTGGAAGAAGTCTACTATTCCACTGTCTTTGCAAGGTAGCAAAGAGAGACAGGTGCGACAATGTTGCTTCTGATAGGACGTCGATGGTGAATGAGACGAGCTGACCCATCTAGCAACGCGCAAGCAGCAACACATAACAGTCCCACGTGGATTTAGTCCCGCTCAAGTCACGTGATATACCGAATGATCTGACATCGTCAATCGCCAGTCATTTGCTGCAAAGTAGCAACGAGCCTGCAGTGTTCCAACAAACACAGTATCCATGCAAGATGCAAATCTAATCATCTAGGCAAACTCGGTGAACTTGCCTTCCGCCTTTTCCCCAAGCTCATTCACCTTGGCCACAAGGGCAGCTTTTGCAGGTTCACCCGATCCGGCCTTTTCAATCTGCTCCTTGAGGTCCTTGACAGCTTCGGGCTCAAGCAACTCGCACAGGACATCCAACTCGCCTAGTTGCTTTTCAATGATCGCTGGTGATGCGGAAGCTCCTGCTGGCTGGAAGTAGTTGGATGAAGTGATGACTGTCGCAATGGACTACGGTAGACTGTAAGCCGGGCCTTGGGATTGAAAGGAAAGTCTGCGCTGGGAGAAACACACCTTCTTCCACTTCTTCAAGTTCTTCCTTGCAGCCTCCTTTGCTTTCTTGGCAGCCTCACGATCCGCCTTGCTAGACTCTGAATTCTTCTTCTCCTCTGCTGCCTTTGCCGCCTCTTCAGCCTTGCGTTTCTCCTCGGCAGCCTTCTTCTCGGCTGGGGTAAGTGGCTTGGCAGGTCCGCCAGCGACGCCGCCCTTCTTCTTTGCGTCTCGTGCGGCTTTCTCGTCCGCCTTGATTCGCTTGATACGCGGGTCAAGGGCAAGGACTTCATCGATCAAGGTTCGGAGACGAGTGTTGTCCTCCTTCTTCCTTCGTGTTCGCTCAGACTTGTTCTTCTTCTCAGTGAATCGCTTGTCATCACGCCTAGACCTCGTCAACCAACCAAGTCAAATATTTGCAGGTGAAAACTCACGAGTCACTTCCCTCATTGACCTCCTTGTCGTGCCATTCAAAGCTCCTCCATGAATCAAAGTTGTACCAGAAGTCGTAAAATCCTTCGACCTCTTTCTTGCTAGCATCGCTACCTCCGAACCCAGGAACAGGCTGGATCCTCGAAAACCTAGCCTCTCGAGCAAAGATGGGACCAAGAACTTCGCAGAATTGATCGGCTGGGATCTTTTTCAGGTCAGGTACTTCGTCTTCGATGTTCCAGTCAACTGAATCGAACTGTCTTCGGCGGTCAGAGTTGGTCAATGTCTCGTGAGCTATACAAGTCAGTTATACACATATCCTCGCAATTGGAACAGCAGACTCACCCTTCTGGATACATTTGAAGAATGCATCGTCATTTGCACCGCTGGTCGCAGCCTTCTTGTCCGGGTGGTGTCGTAGGACCTTTCGGCGATCTGCCTCATCAGTTCATGCCCCAAACCACCCATAGAGGTTCACTCACGAGCGATTCTGATCTGCTCATCGTTCGCCTTGTATCGCAGATTGCCCAATCCAAGGACAGCATAGTGATCCTGCTTTTTCCATTCCTTGGGATCACTAGCAAGTAGCTCAGGGGCCTCTTGCTCCTCTCCTAGACCAGGATAAAGGTCTCCACTAGCTCCGTTGGCAGCAGCAGCGGCTGCAGCGGCGCGGCTGGACTCGACGGCCTTGTCATCTTCTGCAAAAGTCCTTTGCAGAATCTGTCGGCGGGCCGAAGCGATGAAACTTGGTCCTGCGGGGTAGACCTGGAGCGAGATTGGAGGGGAGGGCTTCGATGTGGAAGTGGGTTTGCTGTACCCGGATGGGATAGCACCGAAGGTGATGGGGAGAGTGACAACGGATGCCATGTTTGCGAACGTTTATGTAGAAGGTCTAAGTATGGTATGGCTCGCTATGCTATGGACGTTGAACTTTTGGGCGATTATTTTTTTCTGGATTAATTCTTTGATATTTCTCCTGAATATCCAATGAGGAGGTGGCAACAACGGCTTGCAGCGAGGAAAGCGAGGAAAGCCTTCTACTCACACTCATATCCTCTATATCCTCGTCGACGAGCGTCACTGGCAACCCTAGAAGCCGTCCAACAGCATCAATCTCTCTGTGGTTCTTCTCCTTGAAAACGGATTACTAAGACGAAAGTCTTCCTTTTGCCTTTCTCAAACCCTTCGATCTGCCTGCAAAATGCAACGACCAAATGATCCATTAGCACAACGAGCGCTCTTGTGAGTCTTCCATCTTATTATGTTCTGCCGTGATACTTTGGCTGATATGTTCATACAGTATAAAAAACCTGTAAGCCAGCTCTTCCCCCTTAGACAAAAAGTTTGAATGAAATAACTGATTGACCTTTCGTGTTCAGTAACTTCAATATCACCGGTTCAGACTTATACGACCTTTTCGGACGATATGGACCCATACGCCAAATACGATTGGGAAACGATGCGAATCTCAAGACAAAAGGCACGGCCTATGTAGTCTATGAGAGTCCAGACGATGCTACAGAGGCTATCACACATTTGAATGGATTTCATTTAATGGAACGGTATATCGTCGGTATGTCCCCTCTCCTCCTCTCCTCTATCTTCTTCCAGATATCTCGCTCTTTGTCATCTCGGACTGTGTCTGACAATACCGAATTCAAGTATTATATCATCATCCATCAAAACAACAGGCATCAGCATTGGCAAAAGCAGAACTACGCGCGAGGGAACAAGCATTGGCCATGGAAAAGCAGAGATTGGGTATGAAGGATTAGAATACAGGAATCACAAGTGGGAATTAGAAAAGCATCTTCAGGCCTAAAAGCTGTTTGTAATACTATGTATGTTCATCATCCATCATCATTCTCTGCTCGGTATGAGTTGGGTCATTTCATCTGGCATCGAGGTCAACCCACTGTAGCTTAAGCCTCCACAAACCGACTCACTAGCAATCATCAAATGACTCTGTCTGGCAGGGTCTGTCGTGAAGAGTCCGTCAAGCATGACATCAAATCGGCACGTAGTGAGAATACAACAACAGTATACACAAGCCTGCACATCTACAACCGCGCATCTACCCTCACAGCATCTCTCCCGTCAGCCCAGACTTCTTTACCCCAGACCTCCTGCAGAACCTCCTCAATTTGATCCACGTAAATGATCTCCAAGCTCTTCCGCACACTCTCTGGAAGGTCGGCTTGGACGTCTTTCCGATTTCGCCTTGGCAAAATGACCCTTTGCCATATTTAGCTCCCCACTGATATCTGCAAACACCAAAAAAACTTACTTTGTGATACCCGCTCGACTCGCACCGAGAAGCTTCTCCTTGATACCTCCTACGGGTGTCACTGCGCCTCGAAGTGTGATTTCACCCGTGACGGCGGTTGTCGAAGGCATTGGTCGGTCCGTTAAAAGGCTGACAAAGGCAAGGACCATGGCAACGCCAGCGCTCGGTCCATCCTTCTTCACTGCACCAGAAGGCAGATGAAGCTAGTCTCATTAACCCAGACTCACTGGTTACAACTACAGCTAAACTCACATGAAGGTCGACATCTTTGAGTGGGTCCTCACCAGCTCGTGAGGTGATACCCAGCTGCACCGCTTTGGACTTGACCCAGCTCAAACCAAGCTCGGCTGATTCGCTGATGACATCCCCCAGAGATCCCGTCATGACGAGTCGTCCCTTGCCGCCTGGTATCAAAGTGGTCTCAAGCAAGAGTATTCCGCCCGATCCGGATCCTTGGTATGCCAGTCCGCTGAGGATGTCAGATAAATGTAGAAACAAAATACGGTAGGCAAAACTAACGTGACTACACCTGGCCGGTGAACCTCCTCACGGACCTCCTGCTCGTATTTGGCAACACCCAGAATCGTTTCCACGTCACTAGGGGACACCTTGGAATCATACTCCGCCTTCGCTCCTTGTTCCCGTGACCGAGAGTATTCGACTGCCTTGGTCCGACAGATCTTGCCGATCTCCCTTTCTAAAGATCTCACCCCAGCCTAAGCAGATCAGTTTCGCTCAGAGGTCATGACCTTCAGCTCACCTCCCTGGTGTAGTCTGTGATGATCCGCAATAATGCCTCGTCCCCTATCTCTATCATACCTTGCCGAAGCCCGTTCTCTTCGACCTGCTTCTTGACCAAGAACCGGCGCGCGATTGCCAGCTTTTCGTCGGTAACATAACCAGGACATTCGATAACCTCGCATCGATCCAGTAGTGGTGGCGAGATTGTGTCGAGCGTATTGGCAGTGGCAACAAACATGCACTGCGAGAGGTCAATGGGAACATCGCCGAGATAGCTGAGTGGTCAGCCTCAGTATGCAGCCCATGATCAAGGAACTTACTGGTCGTGGAAAGACCAGTTTTGAGCAGGATCCAGAGTCTCGAGCAATGCCGCTGACGGATCGCCATGGAAATTTGATGTGCCGACTACAGCTCCATTAGATTACTGTCTAGCCTCCTGGTAGGTGGCACACCTTTGTCCAGCTCGTCGAGTAGAATTAAAGGATTTGAAACTCCCACTTTGCGAAGCCCTTGTACCAATGTACCCGGCAGCGCTCCGACATACCTGATCGGACACTGTCAGTATGCCACTGTTTGAGCAATTCTTGTTACTGACGTCCTACGATGACCTCTGATCTCTGCCTCGTCACGAACTCCTCCCAACGAGATCCGATGAAATTTGCGTCCGAGTGATTCAGCCAGCGAGCGTGCGATGGAACTGGACCAGTCAGCTCTGTACCACTTGAAACGGAACCGAATATTCACGTTTTGCCCACGCCCGGAGGTCCGACGAGAAGCAGGATAGGGCCCTTGTCACGGTAGACATCATCTGGGGGACCATCTTCCCGTTTGTCACTGACTGGTTCTTCAATAGATTTACGTTCGTCCGCTGGAATAAGTTCAAGCAGATCTTTCGCAGTGCTTGCATCGATTGTACCCTTTGAGTTCGGCGTGTCCTGGTTCTCTCGTAGGTTTCGCTTACTTGTTGATAGCTCTTCGAAGAGCTGTCTCTTTAACCTACCATGATCGGCATGAGTCACTCAGACACTGAATCCCCGGCCTAACATACCGGTACACTGCCAGATACTCCACTACCCGCCGCTTGACAGCCTCGAGACCTTCATGACCTTCCTCCAATCTACGCCTTGCCTCGTCCAGGTTGATGGCCTTGCTTGTCTCCGAGACCTTGAGCCACGGCAGCGCAAGGATCCACTCGATATACGTCTTGCTGACCCCGTATTCGGCCGACTGAGCGGGAATCTTGGTGAGGCGACCTAACTCGCGCTGGACTGCTTGTGCAGCAGCAGATGATAGCTCAGTACGACGTCTCTCGAAGAGATTCTGAAGGGGCTGAAGGTCTTCGGGGATTTGCGGATTGCTCGGAGCATCTGGTGGCGTTCGACGAACGAGAGCAGTGGACGTGGATGGTTTGCGAGGGCGGAGTACTACTTGACGATCGCTATTGGGGGATAGATCACGAGAACCCAACATGGCCGACAGTATGTCTCTGACTTTAGTGCACCTCTCCTCTACGTCTGGTGTTCCTAGGAGGTCTACTCTCTGTTCCCACTCTACTTTCAGAACCGTAACAAGTAAGTCGGCGAGCAGTGAGGGAGGGATGACGCCCAGTCGGTCATGTAGCTCCTTGGGCAAAAGTCGTGTTGCCAAAGGGAGTAAATCTACGCTCGAAGGTGTCTGTAGAAGAGGGAGTGGCAGGGAGAAAGTAGATGTGGGTAGGGGGATCGGAGGAAGAATCGAGAGAACTGGCGGGAGGGATCGTGGTAGGCGAATACGTGCGAGTCCTTCAACCACCAGCAAGTAGATATCGTCCTTGTCAGATTTCTCTACCCGCTTGACCTTTCCAGCTTATATTTCAGTCAGCGAATACAATCGTGGCCAAGTACGAGACAGAAGACGAACCACACGCCCAACGACCGATTCTTCGCTCGATCTCGACAACAGGTACAACAGCAACCATCCGCCCTCCGCCTTCTACTCGTTGATCCTTGGCATTCTCTGCAATCGAGTTGAGGACAAGTGCAAGATCAGCGGATGGGAGAGGGATGGAAACTGTCAGGTATGGATAGAGGACTTGTGGTGGGAGAAGAGGGAGAAGGGGAAGAGTCGAGGGGAGGAATGGTGCAGACATGATGGTCGTACGCCTACTATGCCGAATGACGAGACCCTACTAGAGGAAGTCTACCAATGTACGTGTACAACAACGATTGGAGTCAGAGACAGATGTCAAGTTATAAAGATCGAATCGGCGCAACTTGACGTTCCTCGTATTCGGCAACCAGATAGCCGGGCAAATCGACATGATTGCTCACTGCTGTGAAATGAAGACTATGGGCATGCATGCCAGACTATGAAATGAACGCTCAATTCCCTCCAAGCACTTCCTGAGCGCACAGTTCTTATCGCTTGAAGTGTTTGTACTCGAGGTATCGCAATGGCGGGTACACAATAGCGGTTGCGACAGCACTAGGGACTTCTTCAGTACGTGATCCTGTCTGACGTTAGAAGCAACATACGACATTTCGAATCCAAGATCGCCTCCGTACTCGCCAAACTTGGCTCCAAGAGGACCGATATACCAGACCTGCGCCATGGAGACCACAGCGAGAGCTACTCCGCAGCAACAGGCGAAGATGCCAGCGAGGCCGACAGGTAGACGTCGGAATGAATCGTATACTGTCAAGTCGTATCCACCTGGAATCACATGTCGGCGGAAAATGTAGTGTTCTTCGAATACTACAACAATCTATGATGTGTTAGCAATAGGACAACGGTAGCGGCAAAGGGAGGGAATTACGAAGAAGGCGATCCAGTATCCTAGAATGGCAAGGAAATTAGACAAGATCTCGCTAAAGTGTTCACGACCTGCAACGGCAGCGACGGCTATAGATGATCAGTATTATTAGCAAGTCGGGGAGGAAGCTGGGAGGGAGCAAGACATACTGTAGATTACGAACGCCAGGACGGCCCACAGAGCTCGAGGAACTTTCTCGAACTGAGGCAAGAGCGCCTGGATGGAGAGGGCACACGAATAGGTATTGGGCGTGCAGTTGCAGATGATGGAAAATGAGAGGATAACAAGAAGGAACTGCAATACGTCAGCATCAACGTTCGAATTCATTCAGTAGTGGACGAACTTTGCCACCTCCACCCCAAGGCCTGAAGATTTCGGCGAGGACACCTCCAGCATCACCTTCTGCGAATGCCGCGGCATAGTCCGGTACAGTCATCAAAGCCGCACTCATTCCTTCGAGGAAGACGAGGGGTACCATGAGACCGAACCAGGTCAGGATGAAAACTTTGGTTCGACTGATATTAGCCGGCAGACGACAGTTGAAATCCGCAGCGATAGGTGCCCAACCAGCAGACGAGGAGAATACGATGCCCTAAGACCAACGATTCTAGATAAGCCGTGGTTCGAAGCATCACGGGAGGTGAAGGATTATTATAGTCGACTCAATGGGAAGGGTGTAGCAGTGTGGGGAGGATATGAACGTACCCCGAAGGAAAGGAAATCTCCAGCATAGACCAGACCGGTATCTTGAAGTGATTTTTGAGCGTTGATATCGAATCCTCTTGCTCCAGCAAGTCCAAAGATCATACAATAAATGACAAAGAGGAGAATCCAAGCGTATCGCTCCCATTGATGGACAGCTGTCGACTAATCAGCTGTTGCTTTGGTAATGGGCTAAAGGCAGTGGTACATACCTTCATAGCCAAAGAAACACAACAATAAGGCAACGAGACCAACAATGACGATACTTGCTTCCAGAGGTAGTTTGTCATTCGAGACATTGGTCAGAATTTGTCCACCAAGGATAACGGCTGTGGCTGAGAAACCAAGCTGAGTGAGGATATTGAGGATCGAAAAGATGGAACCGCCAACATAACCCACCTGGTGACCTGTCAGCCCTCCTTGCGACCTTGTGTAGGTTTTGAAGGAGCAGCGAGAGAGGGGGGAGAACGTAGACTAGGGAGACAAGGGAGACTAGACAAAGAGAGGAGACTCACAGAGTACCGAGAGATCACCATTGTACGGAGACCGGTCTGAGGGCCGAGAGTAGCTATGAACGCCGTACAGGCAGCTCCGATAGCTGTGAAAGCAACGATGGCAGCCATAGCCGACTGGAATGAGAGGTAGTAATATGCTTGAGCGAGAAGCTATATCTCCCGTCAAATCGTCATTCTTACACCCTTCCCCTCTCTGGAAGCCCCCAAGTTGACTCACACCAATAGGTACAGTGCTGACAACCATATTCACACTCCACCAGAGCAACAACAGTCCAATCGTATGTTTCCCATCTCTTTCATCTTCCGGTACACGCTCGATACCTCTCACTTCTACACCCATGGCAAACGCCTTGTTGAGCCATCGAAACACTGGTCCTTTCTTCTGAGCCACCTCGGCCTCACGTAACGCCGCCGCATCATCGTTCTCGTACGTGTATGCTTCAGTTGGGTAGTTGGCTTCTAATGCCTGTGGAACGAGGTACAAGTCAGCCTAAAGTCTCTTTTGTCTTTGGGGGAGAAAAGCACCTTGTCGTCATATTCGAGATTCTTACCCGAAGACATTTTTGCTCGCCTTCTTTTTCAAATGCACTCCGAAAGTCACTAGGAGAAGAACCAGTCTAGAGATCAAGAAATTATCAACGAATCTCTTCAGTCTTTGTATCTATGCTCCATTTAGACCTCGTGGATTACCCCCCTATCGGCCATATCATCTCTTGTCAAAACTCTCCCGATATGCTCCAAAGCACGCGGGACCACTTGGGAACCCGCAATCCAAACGAAAAATTTGGGAGAGGCATGAGAGCTCAGCAAAGGACAAAATAAGTCTAGAGCCCCATGTGCTTTTTTTTTGATTTTTGATTAGCGAGGTTCACCCGGTGAAAACGGGACACACTGATTTAAAGTTTCAGAGATAATCTCAAAAAAGGCTTGGCAAGCGAGCGCCACTACTCTGAACATCATTGCTACGTCTCTTGTCTGTGAGCCAGATACGATCATATCGGCCTATCGGAAGCACAATTTGCAGAGCCAAAGAAGGCAAACGTCAAACGTCCCCCAGCCTGCTACAATGGAAGTGGAACCGTTGGACATTGCGTGGCACCAAAGCCACCATTACTCTCTCTACGCACCCAAAAATATCAAAAACTTCAGCACCCAGGATTCGGAAGTGGTCCCCCACCTTCCTACTGACTGAGCGGTATTGTGCTTAGCTGCGCAGATCGGACGGGATGCGGCGTTTTCACAATCCTATGGCCGAAGATGGGAGGAAGGTGTTATTGAGGTTATAAAGTGTGCGGATCGCGGCGAACACCTGCTGGCCTCAACCAGAATTCACTTCCTGGCAGCCAAGACCGTCAAGCACATGGATGCTCTCGTACAGAGCTTGTCATTCTGGTGGTCCACTGACGAATGCCAGCGCTTCAATTAAACGCCCCTCTTCAAAGTGTGATGCTTGAGACCAGAAGTCGCGAAGCAAGTCAGAAGTTAAAGACCATATGAGTACCCATCAGCATCATCAACATATATGCACAACTGCATGCGGCGTCTGCTATATACAACCGCTTTTCGACGATTGGACTGGCTGTTCTGGTCAGAACATACACCCAACAAAGGAGGAAGGAGGCTCACCTAGCTCAGTCTAGCTGTCATGGTGTGAGGCGATTACGTGCCAATCCGCATGACTACATCTCGTCAGCACAGCTCTGAGGTTCTCTCCACCGGTACCAGTCATCTAAGAGCGATGACGAGACGGCTGAAATCATGCACCAACTCCACGACGTGTTTCCAACGAGACTCTCAGGCTGCCTCTGGACCCCTCACCTCTGGAGTTTTGACCCCAAATACCGAACTATATCCTTGGACTGGACTCACTAGCATTGATCAGATCGCCATTCTCAGCCTTCAATGCCTCCCGTGCTTTCTCCTCGGTGCAGCCAGTCTGAGCAACAATAAGCTTGACATCGTCATCGTCAATCTTGACGTCGGCGCCGCCGGCAGACGGTGTGGCATTCGCATCAGGGTCGGCAGGAGGAGCATGAGTCAAGGTGGGGTTATCGATTGATCCGAGGTGGGGGTCGTGCTCGGGCCTGATAGGAGACAGCGGGCGGGTCCAAAGAGTGATATTCAAGGGAAGGTAGGCGATAGCACGATGGGAGCAGATGGTAGACGAAAATGTAAGGAAAGAGTCATAATAATTAGCAATTGCTCCTAATATTGGGAAACATCAGAGATCACTCACTCTCCCTCGCCCAAAAGGTCCTCAAGCGACTGGGGGGCGCCCTCCTTGAAACCTCCCTGCGAGTGTGCCTTCTGTGCGGCCTGGCTGCTGGCCTGAAGCTGAGCCTGCGCGCTCATCTGAGCAGCGCTTGCTGGGTCCTCGAGGGTGACATCGCCAAAGACAATGTAGCAGTCTGAGCCTGGGCTCTTGTATACTTCTGGGTTGGCGACGACGAGGAGAACGTTTTTGGGTCGACGGAGAGTGACTCGTTGAATGCCGGTTATGCGCTTGAGACCAAGACCTTCGAGAGCCTTTCGAGCCTTGCGTTCAGGCTTGGATTGGATCTCGACGTTGACTCCGGAATCGGGAGTATCTTCAAGTGACAGGTTCTCGATTGACATGATGATGAACGATGTGTGATTAGTGCGAGAACTGAAGAGATCTATGCAAAGGAGAGTAGAACGAACCGTCTTTCTTTGATCGTACAGTGCGAATGGCGAAGGGGAGTTTAGGACGAAACCCGGAGGATTGCCACGTCATGCACACTGTACGGCGGCCGGGTGACCGAGACGGAAGCAAAAGTATCGAGATGTGTCAAATCTTGTTACGCGGCCAGACGGGCTTTTTGGTGTTATCGGCTCTGACGCAACTAACCCACCCACTTCCCCCCGACCCCCTTCCCTTTCCTTCCCCCGACCCCCTCCTCCCCGAGTAAAAAATCCCCCCCTTTCCTTCTTGTTATAAAATCTCATCGTTTGATCCATTCCTACCTCTCAACATCCATCACAATGTCCAGTATCTTGTCCTTCGGTCAGAAGTCTGCTTCGTCCTCGTCCACCTCTGTGAACAAGAAAAACTACCCTCCCACATCAGAAGTGATCACTACTCCTCCTCCGGAAGCGGTTCCAAAGAAAAAGTGGAACTATGATCAGGCGCAACTGAAAATGGCAGGTCTCCTTGTCGTCTACCCATTCTTAGGCTGATACCCTACAGATCGAGCAGTTGAGAGAGGTACATACCCTACGAAGTACAAGTCACCTCAAGCTGACTGTCTCCAGTATACCAAGACTCTGCTTATACCCGAATCTGACCCATACCATCCATGGGAGAAGCGATTTCTAGCCGATCCCGGATGTCATCCGCGTTACTGTCGGGCCGCCAAGTGGAAATTTGAAGATGCTAAAAAGCGCATCAAAGAGACACTCGAGTGGAGACGCGAGTTTAAGCCGGAACTCATTCAACCGGGAGACGTCGGTATCGAGGCTGAGACGGGCAAGATGTACGATACCTTTCACTGAACAAGAAACGAGCTGATCAAAAATAGTATTTTGACTGGGTTCGATGCGGACGCGCGACCTATCTTGTATATGCGACCTGGGAGGGAGAACACCGAGACCAGTCCGAGGCAGATTCGGCATCTGATCTATAACTTGTACGTGATGGCGTGTTACAGTCAGTCATGGCTCATGCTTCATAGGGAACGTGCCATTGACTTCATGCCTCCTGGACAAGAACAGGTTGCCATCATCATCGATGTCAGTTGGACAGCAGTCTTGCGCGTTACAGTGAGCTGATTATTCGCAGTATAAATCCGCGACTTCTCAATCGAACCCGTCTATCTCTACTGGCCGCAAAGTATTGAATATTCTGCAAAATCACTACGTTGAGCGTGAGCTAGCTCCTGTGACCTCGTTAAATACAGCTGACATTGAACAGGTCTCGGGCGAGGTCTTGTCATTAACATGCCGTGGGTGTGATTACCGCTCAGCCAAATATTGGCTGACGTTGTCGCAGATGGTGGATCAACGCATTCTTTTCTGGTATCTCCCCCTTCTTGGACCCAATCACCCGGGACAAGGTATGTCTCAAGGACGCGTCGGGGTCCAGCTGACGGTTGAAGATCCGTTTCAACCCTAAACTTGTGGAGCTCGTTCCTGAATCGCAACTTGATGCTGAATTTGGCGGACAATACAATTTCCAGTATGACTTCAAGGTCTACTGGAAGACGGTTACTGAGTTTTGTCATATCGTTGGTTTATCTTGCATCGCTTGGAGGGTTGCTGATGTGTACAGGCGGAAGACGGGTCTCGAGTTGACAACGAGGGGAAGAAGTGGTACCCGCCCTTGGGTAACGGTATCAAAGCTGCTAGCGAGGGTCTCGTACCGAAGCAAGGTGCCATCTCGACTGGTCAAGTGGCCAAGGCGAACGGTGACAGCAGTAGTGCAGGTGAAGGAGGACGGACTGAGGAGGTGGCTGCTGCGGGTACTGGTGCGAGTGTTGCTGCAACTTATGCGGCGGAGCAGAAACACATAGAGGCGGAGGGCAAGGCGGCTGAGCCGTCTCCACAGGACTCTACAGCCGACGAGGTTGCAGACGGTGTAGGGGCCATGGACATTGCCGCGGCTCCGACTAAGCCTGGTGCTCCAACCGGTGATGTTGTGTTTGATCACCCACCGAGCAAGTCGGAACAGAAGGAAGCGCGGGCGAGCATGGAAGCAAGGGGAACCTTGTAGGAGTAGACTAACAAGAGTGCAATGGAAGTGTGGCATGAGGTGTGCTATTACCCAGGCGGAAGCCGATAGAGTGGGAAACCAACGAATTGTAGATATTCTTTTATAATGCGTACCAAATGCATGGCAAGGAATACAACGCATCGGATGATTTCCGACGGAACGAGATGGGACGCGTAGATCCAAGCGATCGTGTCAAAGGACGAGCAAAGTAGCTTGTAGCTTTTATCTTATCTAGGCTATCGATATCAGATATCAGATCAAGACATGGATATCCCAATCATCTCCCTAGACGCCTATTTAGCCAATGGCGATTCTCCCGAAAGTCGAGCGGAGGCGATCAGATGTGCCGAATCGCTCATCTTGACAGGAGCAGTGATTGTCAAAGATTCACGGGCGACAAGTGATGCGAATTCGAGATTCTTGGACCTTTTCGAGGATTACTTTACGCTGGGAGAGCAAGTCCTGAGGGATGATGAGAGGCCTCAATGGGGATATCAAGTTGTGAGCCTGAATGATATATGGCGACGAGGGCGGATGAGAAATCTGGTCCATTTGATTCGAGATCGTGGCTCATGTTCCGTTAGGGTGTTACCCTTGAGAATACGGAAAAGCCCAAATGCAGCTCGGACGAAGAATGTCTATCGATTATCTCAGCTCTTGAAGCAGGACAACGTCCGCTCGACCTAACAGGTCATGGCGCAGATCCCAAATGCCGGTCAGTCAAATGATCCCCTCTCGCCTTGCACTTGACCAAATGCTGACAGCGAGTATCAGATTCTTTCATCGTATGTCTGAAAGACCTCCATATGAATCACATTTCCCGTATCTCGAAGCGGAGAATGTCACACCCAAGGCATTCGAAGGCACTTGGGAAGAACGATTGAGTGAATGGGGAGGTATGATGAAGCAGGCGTGAGCTTTTTTTCCTGTTACCGTTGCGTAGGCGTCAGCTGAAGATCTGATAGGGTTGAAGGTGTGGCTAAGATGTTAGCTGTTGGATTGGGGCTTGAGGAAGGTGCTTTCTCAGAAGCAGGACGGTATGGGTGTGTGATCAGTTCTCCGTTTGATTCAACACCATCTGACAGAATAGGTCTCACCTCCTTGCGCCAACTGCTACAGATCTCAAAAAGTATGGCAAGCTCGGAACGTAAGTAACTGTCTTGTGCAAGACTCTGCTGGATGCTGAGAAGGGGGCAGCATCTTTGCCGGTTTTCATTCAGATTTGAATTTCTTGACAATTCATGGACAGTCTCGCTATCCAGGCTGTGAGTCATGCCCCCAATTTACCTGTCACCGTGCTGAGTGAACAGTACATATCTGGGCGAGGAACACTGGTAAGCGCATAGCGGTCAAGATACCCGAGGGGTGTCTGCTGGTTCAAGCTGGCAAGCAGCTCGAATGGGCAACTGGCGGTCTGATCAAAGGTGTGTCTCATAATTAGGAACACGTAAGGAGGCGACTTACTGAAGCAAACAGCTGGATATCACGAGGTCGTGTGTACGGAGGGTACATTGGCGGTGAGCGACAAACCGGCCGAAGACAGGCCCGGATGTTCCAGCTAAGCTCTTGTAGGCAATGCAGCGAAGACAGAGCAGTCACCCTGACCGGCCCCAGATTCGCATCTCATCAACATTTGTGAGTGTCCCAGCCAACATGGATGTGCCCGGCTAACAGTCTCCCTAGTTCTGGCATCTATCCGCCGATCAGCTGCTTCGGCCAGATCCAGGCCTTTCAAAGCTCGCTGAAGACAGGTTCGGAGTTCAAAACGATTACGGTCAGATGCTGGTCGGTGACCAGGTACGACGGTATGTTTTGTCATTTTACCTGTATTCCAAACCAATCTTGCCACACGGAGCTGAGACTTGGCACATAGAGAACTTGGTTTGATTGCTCTCATGACGACTAATTGACCTGGATCTACGAAAGGTGTCATTCCGATCTCGACCTGTTTGTATCCTTTGTTGTACAATTACATTCCTCTATACACTTTGATGGTTGTCGAGTCGCTCGAGATCGACAGTACAGTCATCATTGTTGATATCATTATGATGCGACACCCAACCCCTATTATTTTTCTTGTTGCCATCGAGGCGAAGAATCCGAGTCATGTCAGAGGCGAACTGCGACGCGACCGCGACGAGTTTGTTGATCAGTCACGATCATAATGATCCAAGGGGTTCCAGCCTCTGATCCATCAAGTTTAGCAGGCACGCTGGGGGCATGATTGTATCCCAGTTGCTTGTGTATTCAAGCAAGTTTATCAAGGGAAATACTCAAGCTTTGACTTTCGAATCTCTTGCTTTTTTTCACTTCACGCATGTTTCCGCGCACGCACTTGTGGCAATCGACATACCGTAGATAGGAACAATGCCGACTCCGCCACCTTTTTCCCGCTCCAAGCTACCTTCTTCTTCACCCTCTTCGGCACGCTTACGTCGACTCGCACCTTCTCCAGTCAAAGTACCTCCTACACCTCCACTGTTCTTCTCTCCCTCCCGTCTCGCCACTGTCCCAGCCGTCCCTGATTTCCCTTCACCTCCACTTCGACCTCTGACTGAATTTCTGGATAGTGAAGATCCGTTCGAATACGATTTCGCACCTTTGGAGCTCGCCATTCAGAACGAACATGCGCATGAATCATGTCGAGAGGTACTTGAACAGACTGCGTCGAGACACAGCTCTGTGGATTCCAACGCTTCAGTGCCTCTGATCTTTGATGTCAGAGGAGAATTTGGGGTACTCGCCCATAAACATCGCAGTCTGGAAGGACCAGATGTTCCAGAAGAACTCAAAGAGGAGTTGGCAGCACCATTGAATCTATGCCATGATGAGCCGCCCAGGTTGGGTCAAGGGCTCTTCAACCACCATCAAGGCAGTCCACGACCTCCCAAGCCTCATAATGTACCGAGAAAGGTTCTCGTGGATTTTCGAGATGTCTTTGGAAGTTCATCAACTCCTGTCCCTGCACTTCAACCTCAACCTGTTTCTACTCCTCGAGACATACCACCCGAACGACCAAGGTTGAACAGGGATATCTCCCTCGCTGAATCATTTGCGACATTCGGCCCCAGGCGATCCATGGAAAGAGAAGAAGACGATAATTGGTCATACTCTTTATCAGCCTATGGAAGCGAATGCGAAGTGTCTCCTACAGCACGATCGTACCATCGACGACCTTCGACATCGACCATTCCCGACATTCCTGAACTGGCTCTTCCTGCTTTCCCACCCCACCCTCGCTTTTGTATCCCAGAGACAGACTCGCCACTGAGTGTACCGAGCACCGAGCTGGTTACGCCTGATTCAAGGCACTTTGAACGCTCCTTACACCGAACTCCCAGCGAGACGCCAACGCACAAAGTCGAGTCACATGGAACACGTGGATTACTATTAGACCTCGGCAATGGATCTTTCGGCAACGATCCTGAGCTCGTCGATCCTCTCGATGACAGCTTTGGCGTCACGCCAAAAGGTAAAGAGGCTGCCTTACCACCCGCTCCACACTCACCGACACTGCCACGAGGACAAGTCTTGCCCGAGAGGTCCATACCGACATATGATACTCGTCGCCTGGAAGTTAAGCAAGTCCGTCCCCAGTCAAGCAGTGATACTCTACAGCGTCAAGCTCGAGCCAAGTCGACCAAACCGTCGACGGCCGCAGGAAGATTGGAAGTGCAAACGCCTATACCGAAGAAGGATAAGCGATCAGAGAGCGATACAAGCGTCGAAGAGAGTATCACTGCGCAGGTGGACAAGGCTCTGAAATCAGTCGATAAGACTCTTACAGTCCAGCTTGTGGTTGACCAGGTAAGTTTACTTCCGCCTCGAGTTGTAGGGGTTCGGTGTACTTACCGAACCAACAGGAAGGATTTCGTGAAGTGCGTACACACCTTCAGTACATGCGCACAATCAAGCCCAAGAGCTTCCAAGAACGAGAAAGGCGTGCATTGGAAGAGGCAGCACTGTGGTGTGAATCGCCGACTAGAGCAGAACCGTTCCAGCAGACTGGATGTATAGAATTTGGTTTACCGCCCAAAGAACGACCCAAGTGGAACTTTCATCATGCGGTAAGTTGGCGTGAAGCGATTAACGTCGTCATCTATCTGTCCAAAGATAAAGAGCTGATGGCGAAGTATAGGCTTTGGAGGGTCTACCTGTCTTGAGGAGGATGACCATACGGGATGATCATAAACATGATTATCTCTCGCGTGGCGCTACATTGCAGATACGGGATCTTGGCGTATATGCAGTTTATGGGTCTGAAGACAAGGGTCGTGTCGAGTGGAAATTCGAGTACCTAGTGACTCCAAAGATCTCCGCGTCGACAGGAGAAGAAGTACCGAATGAAAAGGTCAGTGAACAATCTATGTACGGTAACCGTTTGTGGCCCCTTTGTCGTTACATGTATTCGCCACTGGAGCTGACACATGAATGATAGATGGTGGTGCCTCTTGGGTTTTACGTGTCACCCAATTTCTTCAACCCTGACCGAGCACTCAAACTGCATTTACTCAACGTATTCCGCAAGACACTCACACCCAACCTCGTTTCTGAAAAAGTCAGACCGCCACGTATTGGTAAACCCCCTTCACGCCTGACTCCTCCCGCACCACCACCACCTCCACCTCCACCTGGACCAGTGACACGTACCCTTGGAGCACTTGTGAGCGCCGTGACGCCGTCCAAGTCGAGTAGTACATTCACCCCACCACCGACTGTCTCTGTTGCCTCAGGGCACAAAGCCGGCCCAAAGGGACATGGACATTCCACTGACCGAGGACGTACACCTACAGTCAGTGGTGGCAAAGGTGTTGTCAGTGATGGTAAAGGTATGGTCAGTGAAGGTAAAGCTGTATCAGAAGGTAAAAAGAAAGATGGAAGAAGACGTGCAACATCTCTATTTGGTCGAGCAAGACCTTTCACTCCACCTGCAAATATCACAACGCTCCATCCGATGCCTAATCTGGTCCCAATGAAGTCTATGTCTGCTCTTCGACCACAGACTCGACCATGCATCAATCCAACCGTAGCGTCATCGTCATTTCCAGTGAATCAAAGTAGATCACCACTAGCTTTACCACTGCCGTCGACGTCGACTAGTTCGGCATCTTCAAGATCGAACGTTCATCCCTTTGCCACTCAGATTGTACCGATCACGTCTGACCTCGATACACCCGCCACGAGCACTTCCGACCTATCATCCACTCACAAAGTGCGCCCAGGACGGCAAATCATCATCGAACCGTCGTTATGGACAGGAAATCACACTCAAGGTCGGCCGAGCTTCGGAGAAGTCGACAAGTTTGATGTCACGTACGGCACGAGCGGATTTGATCGAGGTACCAGTACAAGCTCGGAATATGTGACGCCAGTCAACCGACAGCCAGGGTTAGATCGGACTCAAGCACATCATGCATCTCAAGGCCGATCCTGCGGCGGGTCCAGGATGCGTGAGCTGAGCGGCCTGACACCAGCTTCAAGAGAGACGAGGCCCAGTCCGAAGATACAACCTCTAACGGCGGACTCAAGGCTCAGAGGATACTCATAGACGGCGACTGGAAAAGTTTGACGGTTATTGGGAATTTCGCGTTCGGGTCATGTTCATCTTGTCACATTTAATGCAGTAGTATCTCACTCGCCTATGGGCAATTTAGTACACGTACTAGTAGTGCATATTGCTTGATTTAGCTTGACAACTGTATTGAAAAAAGGAAGGCAATATTCCACATTTGGCTTGACAACTCTAGCGTTTCCTCCTCCGCCTCTCTGATTTCGGAGCCTGTCCATGAGCTTTGGCTTTGACCTTTGCACGAATGAAAGGTGGGATGAACTCACTACAGACACTTCATCTTCGCTTGCATCTACCGTCGTGCCACTCTCCCTCTTACGTTTCTTTATACCCGTTCCACTGGTTCTCCTTCCTTTTCTATCCTCATCCTCACTGAGACTACTACTTCCAGCCCTGACGCTCTCTTCTACTTTTCCCTTTCCCTTCTTTCCTTTTTTGGCAGTAGCTGTAGGAGTAGCAGCGATACCAAGACCAGGCTGATTATTCCCCCAAGTTGGATCTTCTTGTACACCACTCTCTGCTCGTGGATAAATGATCCCTGGCCAAACCTGATCACTTTCCTCTGATTCTTTAGTCACTGAAACGCTGGCGTCTCTCTCTTCTCCACGAAGATAAGGGATTTCAAACGTAGATGCGAAATGCCGGGAATCAATCACCTTGGCAGAACGAGATTCTTTACCACCATGACCAGAGGATGAGATCGATGAAAGTGACGTGGTGGAACGTGAATGGCGCGGACGGATCAAAGGAGAGAGAGGTTCAGGTGATGCAGGTATAGAGACTGTTGAGCTCGATGCCTGGATGATCAGCACCACTGATCAATCGCCTTGCCCAAATCCATGATGGCAGAGCACAAAAACGCTGGCTCACCATATCATTCAGAGCATCCATATCGAAGAGATCATCAAGTCGACTCCATAGATCAGAAACATCTAACAAGACACCCGTTCGCCGATGAATCGTCGCTTGAAGCTGTATGATGCCAAAGTGCTTGTTTCGACCGACTACATGTTCCGTACCAGTAGATGGGAGAATGGCGGGTTGGAGGATAGTCGCAGGTCGATTTAGGTACAGGCAAAAGTCAAAGACGATAAAATCAGCTCTTGATGGGAAATGAGAGAAAAACAGGCAGACCCGGTCTTGCTTCAGGCAGACTCTTGAGCAGAGCAAGTTCTCTGATAACAATCGTCAGCCAATGCTCTATAGTCCATGGCTCCTGTATATAACAGAGGACATACACGTCCAGTTCGGTAGCCAGAGGCGCTGAAGAGCCAGCGCGGTCTGGTGAGTTTGACATTATGCCTCTTGAGCTACAATCGAATGCCAGAGGCGGTTACCGCCCTCTACACAAGACAACACCGGTATCAGAGTCCCCTGCTTGAATTGCAAGGCGTCGAGAGATACACTATCAATGGACGGATGGACAGATTTTAACAGAACAAGGGAAGGAGATGTGAGATGGACTGGAAAAGTGGAGGGCTCGACATGTAACTGGTGAATTCTCGTGTTACGATTGGCGTCATGATATGCATCATTCTCATCGCCCTATTCTGTCGTCCTCAGTCCTCAATCTAAAACATAGTAGAGCGAAACAGTGCAAAAAGAGCACCGAGTAAAGCGCAAGAAATACAACCATATGAGAAATAGGACTCAAATCCACAGAGGTAATCAACAACACAAACGAGCGAGACTAGCGAGACTATCGTACAAATGAAATGGGGACATGTAATTGATCTAAAATAGATGCGGATGGGATCACTGGTATGCTTGATGGTGAATGTGGTGGACGTGGTGAATGTGGTGATGATGGTGATGGTGAAAGTACTGGTGGAAGTGAGAGTGGGGACACTGGGGGTGAATTTGTCACAGATGGATGGCGCGAGATAAACAGGTAGATCGATAAGGTGGTGGTGGGATGATGATGAATCCAGGACTCGAACAAAAGGCCGACATGATGGAAATTGAATGATCTAGGATCTGGCGGATGTTGGTGTACCCGTTGATTCTGCGATCTTCTTCCTCGCAGCATCCAGTCTCGCTCGGATAGGCGGTATGACTGTTCTGATAAGCTCCTGCCACCGTGCAACGGTCCATAAAGAAAACTTACACTTCTCGAAGCTCGCCCGATCTTCCTCCTTCAGATCCCAGCTATCATCGACAAGCGCCTGTACCTGCCAGAGGGCCGTTTCGTATCCCGCTTCTGCCGATTTGAGATCGCCATGAAGCTCAGCATTAGCTGCTTGCTTTGACTAAACATAAATCATCAGCCTTCGCCCGGTCCAAATCATGAATTTCTCTCACCCCTTCACGCGCAGCCTCGTAGACCAAACGCTCGACAAAGGGCAGCTGTTCGGCGCAGCGTTCTTTGGCCCATTCAGCCTTCTCGTAGCACTCGTTGAACCTTGCTCGAAGCCATTGAACCACTGCGGAATGTCAATTTTGCGAAATAGGAGAGACTAAGAGGCTCACTATCGTTGAGCTCAGAGCTTGTCTCACGTCCGCCACTGATCTCCCAGAAGCGTTGGATCTTGCTGGTACCCTGCACGATGTAGCCTAGTGCCCGACAGTACAGCATGCACGCTTCTCCCGCTGCCAGTTCTTGCTTTCTGAAGGCAACAAGTTCCGAATTGTTGGAGCTTGAGCTTGACTTGCGACGCAAAGAGCCCAAAAATGCTGGAGATGCTTGAGCAAGTGCTTGCCAAGTTGCGAGACGCAAATCGGCGAGCTCAAAGAGGACAAACGCCTTACGAGCCATGTCTTCGACGGATCGCAGTAATTCCTCTTCAGCTGGATCGGCATCGGTGCTGGATGTCCGAAGAAGGCTTGGTCGGCGTCTGTTTGGGTATGCTGCTCGAGAGAATGCAGTCACCGCCTTATCTGCCGAAGTGCCAATGAGGCGCATGGCAGTATTAGTCAGTGCACGGGCAAGAGCGCCCGTTTGCAAAGCTGTAGGTGAAGTAGAAAAGCGCGATGGATCGGCATAAGGAAGTGACACAGGCGGGAACGTCGCGACGTTCATGGCTTTGGGCAGGCTAGGAGGCCGGACGAGGGGCGTGAGGCTGGTCCGCCGACCGGGAGGGGCAGCGAAAGGCGGAGTCCCGGACAATGTGAAGGGCGGCGAGTACGACCTAGGCGGTACGACCTGAGAGGTGGCAGGTGGTGCACTTGAGCCAGGCTTGAACGCTGACACTGGTCTTGAGACAACACTGGTCCGCGAGCTTGGTCGTCTAGCTACTGCCGCAGGCTTTTTGCTCGCTTGATCGAGTTCTGAGCATGTCAGCAGCCGATCACCCGGGCTTGACTCACCATCCGCAAGAGCGTTGATCTCCACAGTGCGCTTCTCTACCACGACGTATTCTCTGCCAACGACACTGTCGCTGCCATCCAATGCCGATTCATCTTTGCCGGTGGTCTCGGGTTCCTGTGACATGGTGATGGGCGGCGTCGCCGCCAATGGAGAACCCTCGCTCATTCGGCCCTGACGAGGCTGTACGGGGAAGGAAGGCGTAATGGGTTGGGGATCCTCTACACTTGCAGGTTCCTTGTCTCGAGACAGTTGACGTTGCACCGTGTAATTGATAGGTCTCGGATGTGCACGACCAGTTGTCGTAGTATTTGGACTGGATGCCGGCTCGGCTTCGGGAGGATCGTAGTCATCGGATACGTAGTATTTGGGTTCCGACCGCCGGATGGGTCGAGTGATCTGCTGCAGCGGCGCCGGGGGCGCGATTGTCTTCGCTTGAGGGCGAGGTGCAGGTTGAGGGTTTAAAGCTGGATCGGTGGAAAGAGGCTGTGGAGCTCGAGTGGGCAGGATTCTGTCCTTTGACCGTTCCACGCTCTCGATCATATCCCGGATTCGGCCACTCCCCTTTAAGCTGTCCATATCTGCGTCGGTCGACACCTCGAGACTGAGAGTTCCATCCTCTTCGGTACTCGTGCTGTCGCTCATAGATACCTCCCAGACATGGCTGGAAGCGAAAAACTCGTCAAATGACATGCGCTGCGTTGGACGCTTCTTGAGCAGACCACGAATGAGTGCCTTCAGATCTGGCGGAACAGGGGTGGGAGGGTCTTCGGCATCGCTGGCTCGACTGGACTCATCGGGAAACTTGATGCGATCGTCATTCTTTTCAATCCGTCGCAAAAGCTCGACGTGGTTACTGGCTCGGAAATGTGGCCTGCCGACAAGCATCTCGTAGAGCACGGCACCCACGGACCACAGATCGGCCTTGGCGTCGTACTTTTCATATCGAAGAATCTCTGGCGCCATGTATAGACTGATGAGATTAGCACTAAACTGGGGCATGGAACGGCTGAACTTACGGAGAACCACACAGCGTCTCTGCCATCGCTGCTGCAGGCAGGATGCGAGCGAACCCAAAATCAGCGACCTTGAGCAGCGGGATGCCGTAAGGGTGGCCGTCTGCGTAGTCCATACTCGATGCAGGATGGAGTAGTAGGTTCTGCGTCTGTCAGTGTGACTCGGGATTGGATAGATGGCACAAACCTGAGGCTTTATATCTCTGTGAATGAGATCGTGACTTCTGAGGCAGCGAAGTGCAGCGGCTGTCGCACGTCAGGTCTAATCTCAATAGTGCTTATAAAGAACTGACCTAACTGTCCCAAGAAGCATCGGACTACTCGCTGGTCCAGCCCTCCTGTTGGAGGATGTGGCCAGAACACCTTTCCATCCACGCTGTCTGGCCCTGGCACCAGACCCATGGATGGGGTGGGAACAAAATCAAGTGTAGGTAGTCGGCCCCGGTTTCGAAGATAAACAGAGAGGTCATTGCCAGAGCAGTATTCCATGACAAGGTAGATGTGAGTGTCATTCTTCTGTTCGGAGCGTCAGTGCTAGACTAGGGGATGAACGATAGAGGGACGGCTTACGAAGCAGTCTTCTAGGCCAACGATGTTGCGGTTGTGAATTACTTTGAGAATGTTGATCTCGCTCTCGAGATTCTCCAAAAGCTTGGAGGTGAGTTTCTGTCGCAAGACAGTCTTGATTGCTATGGGTACTTTGGACTTCTGCGGGGTGGAAAGGAGGGAGGGGGGAAGATCATGCCGAGTGGGGTGAAGAAGAAGAGTGGAGTGATTATACAAGGTAGAGAAGAAGAAGCAGAAAACAATTGGTCAGCTGCCTTGACAATTGATAAAAGATGATATTGTGACTGACTGAGCGATGCCCTTTGTACACTGTCGCAAAGCTGCCGCTTCCGATCTCCTCGCCCAATACATAATTACCTACGCGACCCTTATTCCCATGGGGATGCTTCTTCTCTTTGCTCCTCTCTCCAGACTGCTCACGCTCGCTCTGAGTATCTGGCGGCATGAGGAGGGAGTAAAGGGGGAAGGAAAAGCAGACGAGGCTGGAAGGAGGAAGTGGTGGTGATGCAGCGGGATCAATGTGATGCCGTCTTGTGTACTAGACAAACCGATTAAAGGTCGGCTCGTATTGGCCTACTGGCCATAGGCCAGGAAAAGAATGATGCGGTCTCGTCCCCCTTGGGCAGGCGGGAGACTTTGTCTTTTGCACAGCAAGTGTCGAGAAGGGTGCGGTTAAAGGATGAAACCGCCGGTTCGTACGAGTAGGTTGAAAAGGAGGGATGTGGGAACGATGAGCGATCGAATGGTGGGTATCGTCGATCGAACGACTGACTAGTATAGTCGGTCGTGGGAAGTCACGAGGTAGTGTGAGAAGGTGTTTGGAAGAAAGTACGAGTGATGTGTACAAGTTGATGTAAAGAAAGATGAGGTGTGGGGGAGAATGGAAAGGAAGGTTGGGATGATGTGGACTCTGAGTCGCGTGTCGGGAAATACTCGACAATCAATAACGGCGGCGAGTCAAAGAATCAATCGAATTGTCCAGTAGTATGCAGCATACAGAGTTACTGGTGAATGGATGTGATCGTGTATACAAGAGAGTAGTAGTATGGAAGAGAGAGAGAGAGAGAGAGAAAAGCAGGAGAGAGAGAGAGGATGCTGACGCGAGATGGCGATAGGGGTGGAATGATGGAGTGATCTGCAGCACGAGCGATTACGCACAAAGCGGCAACTTTGTACTACCTCTCTTCTGGGTCAATTTGCTTCCGCTCCCTTGCCCGATTTTACCCGGGTATTAAACTCCCCTCATCGCCGGCGCGTCTCTCTCGATGTCATTAGAGTTGTCTCTCTCTCTGCCTCTGCTTCTGCTTCTGCCATAGCAAGTCAGTCCGAACTGGGATGGGACTGTCGGTCACTTCGGGCTCTGGATTGATGAGCGGGAGCGGCGATCAAGAGCGTTCTTCTAGCCACCGATGACAATGCGATGGGGAATAATTGATCATTGATCACCGGACCTCCATTGGCCCGGCCCCCATACAGGGTCGATGCGTTTCACATCTTTCCCAGTAGCATGCATGTATTGTTCTTTTCACAGCACATGCCTCATGCAAGGAGATACTGGTCCTCTGCCCATGATCGGACTCGTAACATAACATCATAGGAACAATAAAGGGGTGGAACGCGATGACCGAGCATATTCATACAGTGGAAATAGAGTTCAGTTTATGCACCGCTCAAACCCCTCTGTACCGTCTGATAATTTAGATCGGGCCCAAGGGGTGTGTATATAAACAGTACGAGTGCGAGTATATCAGGCAGACGCAGAGATGGGGGTTACGAGTACGGGTCTTATCTCCAAGGCACCGCTAATGGTACCTTTGTTATCGTTTGATTTCCAACAGGTCAAAATGTCTGGAATAGTAAGCCACGTTTGGCAGATACTCGTATCTAGTCATGTTTTTTTTTGGCAGATAATACGAGTCGTTTTGATATATCCTGCATGAAGAGGTCAAATACCTTTCCTTAACTGGGGTGAGGTCAAACTAGACTGGATAGATTGGACCTACGAGTACGCCAAGTATCGTATCCGAATTAGTCGTGGTTCGGGTTACTCCGTGAAGAGGGATATCAAACGGCGCCTTATAAGACTGTGCAAAGGACTGGATGAGCCCATCTTGTTCGTTTTCAATAGCCTTACTCACCCACACCTCCTTGCCCATTTGATCACTATCACTATCACCACCATCATCTAAACTTTAAGTCTACTGTAATGTCGCCAATTGCTCTTCCTACTCTTCCTACTCCTCCTCTCTCTCCCCCCTCTTTCACATCAAAGGTCACTGGATCGGCACTACTACATCATGCGACTCCGCAGCCTGTCGCCACATCAGCTTCATCGCTCACTTTCACTCTTCAAGACGGTACAGAAATCATTGATGGAGTCGGAGGAGCAGCTGTAGCCTGTCTAGGCGCAGGCAATACCGAAATCGTACAAGCTATGACTGAGCAGGCTACAAAGCTCAGTTATTGTTATCATCAACTGATGGGTAATGAGCCGAGTGAGCAGCTAGGCAAGTTTCTCTGTGATCGGAGTCAAGGGGCTTTCGTCAGTGCTGCCTTTTTGAATTCAGGTGAGCAGCATCCATCTTGCAAGTTTGGTGGAATAGTAAATGACGAGAGATGGGAAGGCTCGGAAGCTATCGAAGCGGCTATCAAACTATGTAGACAGTACTGGGTTGAGAAAGGTCAACCACAAAGGAAATATATCATAGCTCGATTCCCTTCTTACCACGGTAATACGCTCGGTGCGCTTGCAGTGAGTTATGTTACTGTACCTCTTTCATCGATACATGTACAAACATAAATCGCCTATAACAACTGCTGTCTGTATATTGATCGACATGACGTACTTACTGACTCTTTGTTTTCGGCGTAGGTGGGTAACATCCCTGCACGACGTGATATGTACACGCCTCTCTTGTCGACTACAGCATTCCACCACGTCCCATCCCCGACCTACCTCCGTTCTCACCTGCCCGACGAGTCTGAGACATCCTACTCTGCTCGACTAGCTTCCGAGCTCGATGCCAAGATCCGCGAACTAGGTCCAGAGAACATCATGGCATTCTTCGCTGAGCCCGTCGTTGGCGCCGCTTTAGGCGTCATGCCTCCTCCTTCTGGTTATTTCCCTGCCATATCCAAAGTAGTGCGTGGCCACGATATACTACTGGTAATGGACGAAGTCATGAGTGGTATGGGTCGTTGTGGATCTCTTTTCGCTCATCAAGCTGTTGCCGAAGGAATCAAACCTGATATTTGCGCAATAGCAAAAGGTCTAGGAGCGGGTTACGTTACCATCTCGGGAATACTCGTTGGTGATAAAGTCCAACGTGTCGTGAAACAAGCAGGACAATGGAAGAGTTCTCATACCTATCAAAATCATCCAATCAACTGCGCGGTAGCACTCAAGGTATGCCAGATTGTAGAAAGGGATCAGTTGCTGCAGAATGTACGTCAGCGAGGAGATCAGATGCGGGCCGAGTTACGGGACGGTCTCAAAGGCGTACAGAGGGTCTTTGATATTCGTGGAAAGGGGCTTGTGAGTGATTTTAGCTGCCAAGTACCGTGTGTATGGCGGTTTCATATTGAATCTTGGCTTTAGTTCACTGGCATTGAACTCGATGCTCCGAGCTCACTTAGCCCCCGCTTCGCCGCCCGTGTCAAGGAGAAATGTTTCCAGAACGGTCTCTTGATTCTCGGACTTAGCGGCACCATCGACGGTAAGGAGGGCGAGGCATTGGTCATTGCTCCAGTGAGTCATCCTACAGAGCCTTGAAGAGTCTACACTGACGACTTTAGGCGTACATTATCAGCGCGGAACAGGTTAGTCAAATGGTCAGTGTGCTGGTCAAGAGCATCAAAGCGTCTGTCTCTGAGCTTGAGGCGTGAGAGAATAGAGCAAGTGAAATATCGAAATGGACAGCAGCCAATCTATGTCGAATAAACCAGCTTGTCCACATGAGAGAAGTTGTCAGTAACGATTCAGAGTACAACAGTCAATCCGTATCGAATAGACCACGTGTAAGAAGCTGTCAAGGGTAGTGGATCTGTTTATTCCTGACAGAACCTGTACGAGCGAGAAATTAAAGCATGATATACATGGGTCTCACCGTGAGCCATTCGCCTTTGTTTCTCTCGCTTCGACCTTTTCTCGCTCTTCCTCTTTTTTATGCTGTGCCCTGATTTTACGTTCCTATTAGTATTAGCATGGATTCAAGTCGTGTACAGCTCAAACAAAGCAGTCTTGTGCTTTCCCTGAGATCAGGCTAGCCATTGAGACTGGAGTAGAAACTCTCAGTCCTGCCCTTCTCATCTCTACGCCTCTCTCCCTCACCAGCGGCGACCTATCGAGATCCCAGATAGAGAAAGCATACAAAATAACATGAACTCACTCGTTGTCTCCTCCCCTTGCCTCGCTTCCCTCCACTCCCAATGTCCACATCAACATACAATTCCCGCCTCTTTGCAGCCACAGCGTCCGCTCTGGCTTTCTCCTTCTTCTTATCTCGTTTACGCATATGTGGGGCGAATGTGGATTTCAGGAGGGTGCCGTAGGTCGTGTGGAATGTGTGAAGGGATGATGCTGGGATCTGTAGACAAGTTTAGTCGTTGATCAACATATGGTCGAAAGGGGAATTGATGGACAGCAGGGTCTTTGACTCTCGCTCAACGGTCATCGATGACGTTGGAGCAGGGTCTTTGAGACTCGCTCAACGGTCATCGATAAATTTGGACAGAGGAATCTCGTAGGCATGCAGCTACTGATTCACCCACTCCATTCCCTTCCGTGTCCCTCTAGCCTCTCTTTGACCCTACTGGAGGAGGGTTCAATGACTTGAACTCACTTTTGATGAGAACTTTGAACCATCTCCTCTCGTACACCGAATCAACACCTCATGCTCTGCTTCTTCGTCCTCTGCATCTCCTCCATCTTCTATTGATACTACACATGACCAGTCAGCTTCACTAGTCGGAGAGGTGTGTGTTTTCACGGCGTACATCGTTTATGTGTAAGCCATATTGACCCGGCTGTCTGAGGTGTGCTGAAAGATTCCGTGAGGCGTGTGAGGAACTGGACATGAAAGGTCAGCTGGTGGTTTGCACGCATGAAGACAATCACTGACGTCGTCGGGAGATAAGAGTTCCGTTGGCATTTTACTCTCTAAGATCCTGGGTTGGCTTGAGTATGCACACCCGAGTGAGTTGAGTATGGGGTTCGTAGAAGAGTGTCTAGGTGAGATTGATCGCAAGACCTTGCTTGCAAGAAAGCAAGTTTGGACAAAGCCAAAGTATTTGCTTCCGTCGTCGACCTTTGAGGCTCTTGAACTCTTGCCTACGTTTACTTGCCTCTCGATACAACTTGCTTTTTACAGCATCCATCATCACAGCATGTCTTCATCTGGAGTCGTATCAAAGAAACTCAAGTTCAAAGGCGATAAACCCAAGAAGAAGAAGAGGCATCATCATCATGAAGACGACGGTGATGAGCTTGGTGGATTGGCAGCTGGAGATCCAAGGGTATGTATGTCACTGTTGTGACCACCTAGAGTCGAGTCATAGTTGTCTTTGCTGATTCTTCTGTGTAGGTTGGGTCTTTCCTGAAGATGTGATGGAGGTATCTGGGCCTGCATTTATCGTATTACCGACAGAACCATTGACTTGTCTGGCAGTGAGTTTATCTTGCCTCTGTAAACAGTGAAACCCACAGAGGCAGATATGACTTCTCCGCGTCATAGTGACCAGAGAGCGTATAGCTTAATTGTTGAGATTGGACTGTCTATCTTTGTGCAAATGAGACATCGCTGACTCTACAAGTGGGACGCTCAACGTCAGAAAGTATATGCGGCACCACTCGATCTTCCCGAAGCTCCAGAAGGAGCAGCAGAGCTTTCTGAAGCCGAGATTCTGGCTGCTATTGAACCGAGCGCTGTGAATCAGGTTTGGGTCGTCTCGCGTTTGAGTGGGAGTGAGAGTGTTATTTCGTTGCGCACTAGCACGTAAGTCTCCTCTAGACTCTTCTTTGTATATCACGGGAACCTCCCCTCTATCTGTTCCATAAGCCTCACACTCAAAACGGTAAAGCTGATACATTATGCATGCAGAGGAACATTCCTCACAGCACATCCTTCAGGTACATTATCGGCTACGACACCATCTCGAGGACCTCTCGAGTCATTCGTCCCTATCCTGACCCCATCATCATCATCTTCCTCTTCTTCATCTCTATTTCCAACACTGTCACTTCAAACCAACGCCGAGAAATACCTATCAGCCCCGCCGACGTCATCCGCAGTGATAAAGAGTGGTCGGGCAGAATTAAGAGCAGACGCCGATGTTATAGGTCCCAATGAGGGATTCAGAGTGAAATGTCAGAGAGAGTTCGTACTCAAGGCGAGAGTAGATAAGGCCGGTGGAGCTGGAGATGGGGACATCAAGGGGAAGTCAAGAATACGTGAGGGTGGAGGAAGTGTTGAAGATGAAATGAGAAGAAAGTGAGCACTTTTTCGTCCCTGACAAAATGGATAGGCATCCCTTACTGATATGTTTTCCAGTCGTGAAGCACAAGCTTGGGGTGCTGGAAGAGCGGTCGTGAGTGATCAGGACAGACGTGAGGTCAAGAGGGCCAAGAAAGAAGGAAGACTAGCAGAAGCCATGTTGGATCGAAGGGCAGCGTTGAAGAGGTGAGTCAATATGTGGTCTGTATGTCGTTTCATAAGAGCTGACAGTGGTTAGTGATCGCTACGCAAAATGAGAAACTGATAGTGTCGATGCTCAAAATGTATGCATGCGTGTGTCCACTGTGAGATGCCCAAAAATATACATGCAGTTCACTAGAACATTGGCGCTTGTGTGGGCAAATCCTGATGTGTGTATTTACCACCACCCTTCTCGTAATCTGCAATAACGCTACCACCTTGTTTCTTGCTCCTCATCATATATTTGTAAATAACCAAACCGTCTAATCCAACCGGTCCACGCGCATGAGTCTTGCCTGTACTGATTCCTACTTCTGTACCTAGGCCATAGCGTGTTCCATCTGCGAAACGAGTCGACGCGTTGATGTAGCAATTTGCGCTGTCTAGACCACGACACCAAGCCGACATGCTTTCTTCTGATTCGGTAACGATAGAATCGGTGTGATGTGATGAGTGCGAGTTGATGTGTTTTATAGCTTCAGAGACAGAAGCGACGACTTTGACTGCTAGTGTTGGACCGAGGAATTCGGTATAATAGTCTTGTTCAGATGAAGGGACGATAAGGTCAGAAGGAGATAGAGCGGCGAGTGAAGCGGGATCGCACTTGAGAGTAACGGATTGCTCTATGAGGGCAGAGGCGACTTTGGGCCATATGGTAGAAAGGAGTGATTGATGTATCAAGAGTGTTTCTGCAGCATTACATGCCGCCATGTAATCGATCTGTTTAAATACACAATTCAGCATGGCACGAATAAAAAGCTACTGCTCAGGCAGAAGCGGGACGTAAACGTACCTTTGATTCAACGACAACTCGTACTGCAGTCTCCTCTTGAGCGCTCTCATCAATGTATACGGCACATATCCCATCGGCATGACCCATGACTGGTATCCGAGTGGAATTTTGGATACTCCGCACAAGCTCATTACCGCCTCGAGGCATCACTAGGTCGATATATCGGTCTTGTGCTAGTAGGGAGGATATTTCCGAACGAGTTGCGACGGATTGTACGAACGCTGGCGGGACAGAGGTGGTTGCTAGTGCCTCTGAAATGAGGTGAGAGAGTAGTGTTGCGGTGTGTAGAGATTCTTTTCCTCCCTTGAGTATCGCGGCGTTACCTATTATATTGTCAGCGGACGTCCGCCAAAGCGAACGACACAACATAGCCAATGATCCGCGAAGAGGGAGCTAGAGAAGAGGCTTACCTGACTTGATAGCGAGAGCAGCAATATTCACCACCACTTCTGGCCTAGCCTCAAAGATAACCAGCAAAACACCGACAGGACAAGTGACTCGTTGCAGCTCCAGACCTGGTCCTAACTCCTTGGCGAACGTGACAATACCAGTCGGGACAGGCAAGGCCGCGACGTCTGAAATCCCCTGGAGCATGCTCTCGTATTTCCCTGGCCTGCTGAGATCCAAACGAGACACGAGTGACTTGGAGAGCTCGCCATTCCGTGCGGCATCCATGTCTTTCTTGTTTGCGACGAGTACATCTGATTTGGCTGACTCGAGGCGGGACCGAATGGCAGTGAGCGCTCGGTCCCGCTCGGTGATGGGCAGGAGTTGAGATGCTTCGAACGCCCTTCGAGCAGCGATGGCGATGGACTCTGCGGATGAAGAGGAGGATGAGGATGGATCGCTCATGTTAGATGGAAAGCTGCCGATAACCTTGTCAACAGTTAAAGTAATAGTATCTGAGATTGTTCAGCTTTACTCCTTACAGTTTTCGAGTCAACATTTTGATTCCGTCAGTTCCCATCCCAGGATTACCACGTGGCTTCACGTCATTTCAGACTTATGTTTTCTCGACCCAATACCTTAATCTCTGCTCGACGTTACCTCTCTTTCTCTCTCTCTCTCTCTCTCACTCGGTGATCGCAGCAAGGTAGCACAAGCTGAGACTCTCTAGGTGGATAGCTGAGAGGGTAGTAAAGCTGCGACAATTGCCAAAGATGGCCACGCAGGCTATCAAGAACTTTGGCAAGTTTTACAACTATCATTTTGATAGGCGGCCTATACCCACCTTGATCATAACCAATGGTGTTCTCAACTCTATCGCAGATGTGATTGTGAGTGAACTTACTTCTCCCTCAAATATAGGTCCCAATTGCCGAGGTCTCGGATGTGATATTCTCAAAGAGTCGGCTGATCGTCTTTCGTACAGGCACAAACCTCTTCCATCCTCGTAAGTGTTGCATTGAACGTTCCTCGTTCCTCTCTTGTCAACCAACGAGCTGTGTACGAGGCCGGAGGCATTATTCATGCCCAGCTAAAATCTTAACGGGCTGTCCATCAGTACCATCACGTCTTGTGGCTAGAGTAATGGCTGATCCTATCTCCTTTCGCCATAGATGTCAAAAACAGACCAACGCTCCTTCTTCCAAATCTATGATCCAGAACGTACTTTACGTTTCGCCGTCTTTGGTATGGCCATGGGACCTATAATCGGTGAGTTCTTGTTGTCCAGTATCTACACATGTGGAAAGCAAATCCCCCCTAAGCAGCTTCTCTGTATCAAATGATCTTGTATTCGAAATAGACTTATGAGTCGAGCTGATCATCTCTCAAGGACGATGGATGCGCCTGCTTGAACGACAAATACCAATCCGTGCAGGCGCTAAAGGTAATGGTCTACAGCTTGCCAAGCGTGTCCTAGCCGATCAACTCATGATGTATGTCTTTGTCTTTCTTCCTCTTTCACCTCTTGTGTAATATCCATCTCCTGGTCGATTCCCTACCAAACTTGGACTTTTGACGAAATGTGGAGCTGATCAAGGTTTCAATAGGGCACCGTTTGGGGTATGTCACATTTCCCCTCTTCCTTCTTTCTCCTGGGGTGCTGCTGGTTAGCTGATAAGCACGAAACACAGTTAGTAGTTTTCGTTTCGTCAATGGGTATAATGGAGGGTAAGACTACCGATGAGATTGGACAAAAGTTTTCAGATGTCAGTCGTCTTTCCTCCCTCTCCTGCTCGTTGGAATGACTAATCCACTAACGTCGATTTTTCAGATGTACTTTCGTGCGTCGTCTACCTTCGATTCCTCTCTCTCTCTCTCTCTCTGCTCTGTCAAGAATCGTAGCTGATTTCTTGTAAAGCCGCCATACTGGCAAACTGGAAAGTCTGGCCGGTAATCCAAACGATCAACTTCAAACTTATGCCATTACAATATCGTGTTCCATTCCAATCCACTTGTGGTATTGCATGGACATTATACTTGTCACTCTTAAATGCAAAGGTGCGTCTTCCCTGCCAGTACAAGTTCTGGTTTTGGTTTTGGTTTCGGCTCTGACTCGAACGGAATTAGGAAGAGGCCAAACCCGGCTAGGCCAGTATCTATTTCCAATCCTCTTCGATTGGGATAAAAAAATGTATATGCATGGTAATACTAGTGTTAAGTCTGTGATGTACCAACGACAAGTAGGAATAAGGATAGAACAATCACGTCAACCAATTGACACAAGCTACCTCCCATCTACCAGCGCCACAAGATTTCCAAGTCTTGTCTCACAGGATTTCTCAGTCTTGTCTGTCTGTCTAGGAAGATTCTTCACTGGACTCCTTCCTACTCTTCATCAAGCAATGCGCTTGTCGGTGGCTGCCATAAATGACCTACCTCTGGAAGAACAACGTCAACAACACGATGACCATTTAGTTTTGCTGTTTCGATCTCTGCAGAAAGCTTTTTGATAGTTCTTTACAGACAATCAGCATCACAACCACTGACAGCAGCCTTCACTCACGTTTCGAGCTCGGCAACCTTGGCATTGTGTGCTTCGTGCAGCTTGGTCAAGCTCGGACTACCATGTTCCGTCGACAACGGTGGGGACATTGGCGGAGTCTTCATCTGATGATAAGTCGACATCAGCATGATTCTAACTGCCTCCACCAGCTTGATTCTTAGAGATACCGACCGCTTGATGCTTTGAAGTAGCCGCTTCAGTTTCCAGGTCCTTCGGGTGGGCGTCAGCTTCCAGTACGCACCAGAAGACCAGGAACCCTATAGCTTGCCTTGATTTTAGACTGAGCAGTTCCAAGTTGCCGCTTAATATCCTCCAACTTTGCTTCATATCCCTCTTGCAATGATTTGACCTCTTGCTTGGAGCTTACCAGGGCCTAAAATATTAGCGAAAACCCCGCTGGAGCTGAAATCTCACAATATCAAGTTCCTTTCGGATGTTTTCAGCCTCTAGTTCACTCTTTTGCAGTCTTGCTTTCAGGCTTTCACGCTCCTCCCGTAACGCATTCTCTCGCTCCTCTCCAGCCTTATTCACCTCGACGCGCTGTTTTTCGTATTTGTTTTCCGCTTCTTCAATCTGCTTTTGCAATTCGGCGACAGTCTCTGAATGTTCCGTAGATGCTTGAACAAGGGTAGCGTAAGTTTTGGTAAGCTGGTCGTGCGCGCTTTTGAGGCTCTGGAGGTATACTGATCAGCCTCTACCAGTTTTCAGTCACATGACGGCACGTACCGACAGCTCTTCGTCTCGTGTAGAAACTTCAAGCAGGATCTTCTCCAAAGATTCCTTGTAAGTAACGCCTTGCTCGGCTTGTTCGTCGATTGTGCTTTGTAATGCCTGCTCCCGTTAGCGAAGGGACAACTCATCACGGACCTGTTTCTCTTCATTCCATTTAGCAGCATCCGCCGCCCTTGCTGCCTTTTCTTCTTGTAAAGCCTTGTTTACCTCCTCTAATTCGCTTTGAAGCTCTCTCAACCTCTCTTCGAGGCCTTCCATACCAGCCGTTGACTTGTTTGCTTCTTCAGCTCCTTCGGCCAGTTCACTTTGCAGCTGCTCCTTGTCCTTTTCCAAAGACGCCACCCGCTCTTCAAGGCTCGCCTGCGCGGTCTGGGTCTTGGACAGAAGAGAAGATAGATTTGCCTCTTCAGCTCTCACTTCGATCAATTCTGCTTGAGCTGCAGTAAGGTCGGATGCGGTGCTTGAGAGATCATTTTGTGCAGCCAGGAGAAGTACTAGGGTTGACTGCTGCTCGTTTTGGGCCGCCGTCTTCGCTTCGATGAGGCTGGTGCACGTCAGCAGTTATCCATCCACTGCTGGGAAGCTCACTTGAAGAGCTCTTGCTCAAATTGTTCCTCACGTTTTGAACGCTCTTCTGCAGAATCTGCCAGCGCCTTGTGATGTACGTCTTCGAGTTGCGCAATCTGGGTTTCAGCAAGCCCCTTTGGATATGAACCCACTTTAGCTTCTGCGTCCTGCGCCGACCTGGCATTTTCTTCTTTGAGTTGGGCCGACAACTCTGCGAGCGCTTTGGCGTGTCTACAGCGGTTTCAGCGCGATGTCCACCTAAAGAAGATCGCTGCTTACGCCTCTTCGAGTTCCGCCTTTTCTCTGACAGCCTCGGCAAGTTTGGCTCCGTTCTCCTTTTCTATCACGAGTTTCTCTTCGAGTTCTTCGATCCGGCGCTTCGATATGTTAGCGACGACTCCGTTTTCTCCGTTGTTACAGCTCACCTTCAGCTCAGCTATAGGGTGAGAAGCCGTTGTCTTCGAAGGTAATGCCCCCGTTCTTGGATTCTGGGTCGTACCCAATCCTTTAAATCGTGACGTCGCAGTGGATGAAGTAGTCGGTGCCATACTAGCTCGTTGTGCAACTCTTCGAGCCGTGGCAGCCACAGTAGGGGGAGCCATACTCGCACGTGCTTTGGCGGGCGCACCAGACGTGCTTGAGGATGTAGTACTGGGCGGTCGAGCAGGGGTACTCTTGGTGAGAGTAGGATTTGGAGCCGCATGTGTGGAGCCATTGGGAGGAACACGAGGAGCTGTGCTTGCAGATGGCGCAGCAGTTCGGGCAGTGCTCGCCGTAAGTCGAGTAGACAAACCGGCGGGGCGAGTACCAGTGGCGGTACCTATGGGTCTTGTAGGAGCTGGGCGCGTGGTCGTGCTAGTGGATGCAGCAGAAGGTCTGGCTGCTGGACGCGTGGTGGTCGTCACTCCCGGGCGAGCACCTGTCGTAGACCTAGCAGTAACAGACGTCGCCGTCGTACTTGGCCTTCCGGTAGATACGGAAGGTCTCACTGTCCCAGCTGGTCGTACGGTCCTGGCTGGTGGAGGAGATTTGGCAACCTTGGGTGAAGGAGGTACAGACTTGACAACTCTGGGTGAAGCAGGTACAGATTTGACACCAGAAGCAGGCACAGTTCTTGCTGGGCTAGGGGGAACTTGTCCAGATGCCCGGGTAGTCGCCGGTCGAGAGGCAGTAGATCGACTTAAAGGCTTGGTGTCGTCTTTCTTGATTGTGGTCGTGGCAGGCAATTTCGCGGTACTCGTTCGAGTAGCAAGAGGCGTTCTGGTCGATCCACCTGGAGAGGAAGAGAGTAATATCAGTTCAGGAAAGCAGCAGTGACGTGCACAGAGAGAGAGAGAGAGAGAGAGAAGGAGAAAGATCAGTTCAAGACAGCAGAAATGACATGAGATTCCCATGGCATTGGCGTTGGGAGATTACCTCATGATGAGGCAAGTAGAGTATAGTATGTGAGAAAGGCGAGAATAGAGGAGAAGATGTGCAAAGGACTTACCGCCAAAGATACCACTGTTGAGTACTTTGCCAACACCTCCAGACTTGGGCTTGGAATCAGGTGTGTTACGAGCTCCACCAACATTTTCCTTGCCCTTGTCCTTGTCCTCCTTCTTCCCATTCACCACATTCTCCGCCTCCTCCTTCTTCTCGTCACTAAACCCATTCTCCTCCTTCTCCTCATCCACCGCTTTCTCCGCATTCTCCTCCTTGTCCTCCTTCACGACACTCGCATCCTTCTCGACATCCGTGATTTCGTGATCAGGCTCAGCACTCTTCTCCTGTTCTCCTACTGTCTCTTCCTTCGTTATATCCCCATTTTCTTCAGAAATGACAGGTAGATCATCTTCCTTTATCGCTGGAACCAATGACTCCTGTGGCGCCCCGTCCTCGTGGTCCAAAGATGGTTCAGGAGGATTCAATGCCTCGAGCGGGATATCCTGTGATGAAGGAGACTGATGACTATCGCTCATCGCGTCGATATCAACAGAGTAGATGAGCTACCAGAAGAACGATTCTTACTAATCAACTGCAAGTGTTTGATGAAGGGATGGATGGAAATTGAAGGTGGTAGGAATGAGACAACCTGACGCTTTGAACACCTCGTTTCAAAGGAGCGCGCGCTTTTGATTTTGACGCGTGGTGGAGGGAATCATTTTGATTTCAGGCGTAACCACGGTGGGTTACAAGCCATTCTCAATCGGGCCTCAGTCTCGCGACACTTGATGTGGGCTTCTTGATGGGCCCATCAAGAAGCATCATACTCAATTGGAAAAATAAAAGGATATCTGTACATTCCAAGGATGGGTATAAAGTCCGGCCAACGAGTGTATAGACCAGTCTACAACCCCGTCGGACATCCTACCCGAGGCACGTTGTTACCACCGTACGGACTATTGACAGAAGATTCAGAGGGACAGGAAAGACATGGTCATGGACAGACCACTAGTGGTACGCCGAGATGGCGTTGATGTAAGTCTGACCTGACTCACTGCAAAACATCAGCAAATTGAGCTGGTGCATGAAAAGAGCTGAATGACTTACGTGAGTTGGCCATCGACCCACATGGGCCAAACCGAGCCGAGACCAGCACCGTTCGAGTAGGCGTATGCGTAGACACGCGAGTCACTCTCGAGATAGGGCACGATTTCGTTGATGAACTGATTGATTTCGGTTTGGTCAGTGCTTGGGACGAAACCATTCGAGTCGTCCACACAAGCAAACTAGCCAGATCAGCATATTTTTCTAGAAACCTTTGTTGAAGCCCAGAGTCCCCACTCACCTCGCTGACCCAGATGGGTTTACCGTAAGTGTTCCAGTAATGGTTGATGTCCTCCTTTACGCCGTCCAGGTTGTTCTTGTTGATATGGATGGCGGTAATGTCCCACATGTTGTCGTCACCAATGGCGTTCTTGAAGGGAGTGAGCCAAGTCTCGTCTTTCTGTTTACACATTCCTGGAGAGAGCAAAAGAGAGCCGCCGTTCGTTCGGTGAGGGACAATAAGCGAGTTCCAGAGTGGTGCAGCTGCAGGCAGATGTCATTAAGATGGATCCCTCATACCTCCAAACGCTGATGACTCACCGACAGTGGGATCGATATCAGAGCTCATGGGTGGAGAGCAGTCTGGCTCGTAGAAGCCAAGAATGTAGTCTGGGCTGTCGGTTAGAGACTTGAAGGCTTCCAAGCGGCTCCAATCGTCCGACATGCCAGAATTTCCGTCACCCCATAGCATCGGGATGTAGGTAGCACTGTTGCTGCCGGAGCCATCCACTCCCCAATCTTACAAATCATTCAGCCGGAAGAATCAATATTCATGACGAAGATGACGTACCGTAAACCCACGAGATGTGGTCTCCACAAGCTTCAAGCGCTTCTGTGCCAGAGAGACCGGCTTTGATACTCTTGGGGGTCAGTGACCCACTACCGGACGATCCGGAGCTTGAGGCAGCAGAGGAGGTTGCTGCAGCCGCAGTGCTAGAAGATGAGGTGGTGCTCGATTGGGACCACTGACGCGTCAGCGCCGTAGCCGTTGACAACGGTTTGAATAACTTACATCGTCATCCGAACTGGAACTGGAAGCTGGCGACCACCAAGCCGCAGCCTCACCAGCGACATCACTAGTAGTCGCCGCGCTGGTAGTAGCGGCATCGGTAGTCGACGCGGTCGACGTGGCCGTGGTACTGACACTGGTCACGCCCGAAGAGGTAGACGTGGACGAGGCGACTGTAGAAGACGGAGAGTACGTCAGGCTCGACTTGGGTCTGCATCCAGATGCACCGCTACGCTTCTTGACGACGCGCTTTCTCTCCACAGCCGGAGGGTGTTCAGCTGCAAGAGCCTCACGACGCTCAACAACCTCGCTGATGCGGCGATGAGCGGCGTGACGTGGGGCGGAGCGAGGCGCAGAATGTGTGGCCGTTGCCAGGAGAGGCAACAGCGACAACAAAGCAAGGGCCGAGAGTTGCATGATCGTTCAGGTCGTTTTCAATTCGGTAGGTGTGTTGTTTACTGATCGATTTGCCGAGGTATAGGTCGTTGTTGAAGAAGAAATGAATGTGGGGTCGAACGAATGTCGGACTAGAGAAGAATGTTTGGATCAGCAAGAGCACGGTGATTATTGTCTCAACACGATGATGGTCCGAGACGAGGCATTGATAGTCGTCTTTCTGCGATGCAGGATGTGGTGCTTTGGAATGGGAAGACGAGATGGCAAGAGGTCAAAGAGCGTTTGCCTCTTCCTTTCCTGCCCGCCTCTTCCTGATACATCAAACACCGCACGACCCGCCGCCGCCCTCCTTTCTCTTTGTTTCCCAATTTTCCCGGACTTTGGCGAGACATCTCATTTTCAAACAACAAAGACTTACCTATTTATCGATCGTCAGTCGAATGTTGTCGTTGTCGTTGTCGATGTCGTCGAATGTACAAGTAATGTAAAGAGGATGTATGTCGAGAGAAAGAGAAAAAGAGAAAAAGAGAAGAATCAACAGCAGGTCCAAGCGTAGAAGACTCAACAAAGGACCCCCCCCCCCCTTGTTCGTCCCCCGAATTATTAGGAGGCTGCCTCGTGCACCTTCCCATCCGACGCGACGGCCACGCGTCAGACGTTTCTACCGATGAGAAAACTCACTTTATTCCGATCATTCTTTCCCTTCCCGGTAATTTCGGGTCCAACGTTTCGAACTTTCAGGGGTGGGGGGGAATCAGAATCGTTTCATGTTGAATAAAAAAAACGGTTTGAACGAGGCACACTGAACCCAGAACGAAAAAAAGGGGACACCTCAGTTCCGAGGCGTGTTACCACTACTTCGTCGTCAGGAGACGACGTGTTCTAGAACTTTGGGCACATATATCGGCAGATTGAGGGTGTCTCGGTGTCAAAGTTGGCTTTTGACAAGATTACCCGAATTCAAGGGCTGCCCTTCTCAAGAGTCTAGAATCGTTGGATATTCGTACAACGCTAATAGACATGCATAAAGATGACGGTAAGATGATATGAAATGCGATGAGCCGCCTCTGTCGCGGCAACCGATCACGGACTACATCTGTCCGCTCCCAGCAAATAAATTCCGATCAACTAAGATCACCCCAAAACCCCCACCCATCATCACCACCCTCGCTTTCCCCGACCCACTCTACCTCCCCATCCCCATCACCATCACCATCACCATCACCCTCAGCGCGAGGACGTCCAAACCCCCAACCATCTTCGCTACCCCCGAATTCCCACACGTCTTCCTGCGCTTTCCGCACTACGAGCGCTTCTACGCAGATCCTCTCTTCTTCCCCTTCCTTCGGCACTATCCATCCGCTTTCAGAAAGAGGGTCATCTACGTCGCTTGCATGCTCGGTGTCTGATCCTGAGGTTGAAGGCGGAGGCGGAGGGGATGATACTGTGCGGACGTCGGCAAAGGACAGTGATAGGTTATCGAGCGGTACTGATAGGATATGGAGGAGATCCGATTGATCGTGGTCGTTGTCGTTGTCAGAAGAAGAAGCATCGATCGGAGGGTTGGCTAAACGGAGTGACGAAGGTCGAGCAGGCTGGTGAGGGAGAACGATCGGTGGAGTCAGATCAAACGGAAGTGGTGATTTACCGTCCCCTCGCAAGAGATCCAGTCGACGATTCTCACGACGCTGGAAAGACTTGAGTCGCTTCGCTTCCGCTTTGCTGCTCGTATTTTGCTGCTCTGGGGCCTCTTCAGCTTTGGATTTCCGCCTCTCCTTCCTGCAAAGAAGCGTTTCATTGCACACTCTCGAAGGTGTCGGGGAGGGTGGAGGTGGTTCGTCAAGGTCCAGATGAAAAGTCGAAACGTCGTCATCGTTCTCTTTGACTCGTCGTGCCATTTCGTCCTGTGACTCTGGACTATCCTCATCCCCACTGGAGAAATCCCAGCTCAAATCAGCCTGATCAAAGACCACTTGACGCTCTCTCCTAGAACCTCCTCTCTCATCGCCTCCAGTACCATCGTCCAACCAGCCACTTCTTGCCCGATGCCTTCTGCCCTTGAGGACAAGTGCTCCGCTTGATGAAGCCGCGCTCTTTGGCGGGAGCCCAGCATGATCACGATCGGGTCTGGAAACTTCCGGCGCAACAAGGACGACTTCTTTGAGGATAAGCACCGTTCCCCCAACTTCGCTGGCCATGAGTTCGAGGGTGCGAAGTGATTCGTCCATTTCTGCTCGGGTGAGACCGACGACTGTCCCGTCATCTTTACATATGATCAGCTCGAATTGTAATGTTGATCAGCTGCAAATAAGACTCACCTGCTAAACCGATCTCATATATAGCCTCACCGCCACCTTCTCTCAAACGCCACATCATCTGAGTAACAAGTCTCTCGAATCTCTCCGGGGTAGGATCGATCAACTTGAGCTTATACTCCATATTACCCTCCCTATCTCGTTCAGCAGCGAGTTTCGGAGTAGGGATTTTCGAAGCGAGCTGGTGGCGTTGGACGGAGGAAAGTGAAAGTCGATGATGCCATTCTCGTAAAGCAGACGAAGAGAGCTTGTCAGCCGAAGGTGAAGGAGGGGTGGAGTGAGATGGCGATGGGCTTGGGATGAGGGAAAGTGAGGTCGCCGAGCTTTGTCGGCGGGTTTTGGTAGGCTGTTGGGAGATTTCGTGCCATGGTGAAGGACGTCGGGGAATTGATGTCGCTGGTGATGGCGAAGACTGCGTAGGAGGTGACGGTACAGCGATAGGCGCCATGATGCGGACGTGCTTGACTGGACTCTGCTGGGTATTGAGGATCGAGTAGTATTCGATATCGCCTCTAGCACCCTATGTACGGTGTACAGGGTATCTTTGGTGTTTGATATTAACTCGGTAGCTCTTACTATCTCCTGCTATGCAATGGGAGTCAATCGATGTTTCGTAACCGTAATGATGATAATAGTGAAGTGGTTGTCAAAAAACCGTCGGTCCGAACTCTACCTCGTAACATTTTGTCCATGGTACGTGGTTCAGATTGATTCAGAGGATAGTTAGGCTCATAAACGAACTATCATCGTGATGTGATTGTTGTGTTTCGAAAGAGATAGAGAGGACTATTTGATTGTATGAATATGCTGATGTTGCTTCGACTCGTTGGTACAGGACAAAGGATGGAGAAAAGGTAGGTTCGGATAAAGAGATGAGAATAGCCCGAGGTGTCGTCGCGTTTGGGATTTATGAACATTTCAGATAAACGAGATTATACGGTATAACTCAACATGTCGGGCTTATCAGAGGATACACTGCACAAGGTCCGTTGAGCATTGGTCGTCGGATAGCTGTGAGCTGATGAAAAGCAGATCTTGCAGCAGATTCAAACTCAGGTATGTTGTGATTTACTCATACTCATCTTCGCTGGACTGGCCTGAACGACTCTGATCGTATACGTTCTTTGATTTTGAAGAAAGAATTCTGATTCTCGCTTCTCGATCACTTGATTCACAACACTCTGTTACAATAGCGCCTTCCCCGCCTGGCCCTGTATCCAGTTTCAATATCGCTTACAATCCATCATGTAGGCTGTAAACTCACAACGAGCGCTCTCTGTCGTCCGCTCACAAATGCAATCTAAAGAGAAAGAACGAAAGATCTTGCAATTAACAATGAGGGAACTCGAGACTGTGCCCAAGGATGAGGATAGGATGTATAGGGGTGTAGGCAAGATGTAAGTTTATATCATTTTTCAGATCTTTACTTGTCCGTTAGATTGTCCACTGACATTTATGCAAGGTTCCTTCAACAGCCTCGTGCGACCGTCGAATCGGAGCACAAGAAGCAAGATAAGGCACTGACAGATGAATTGACAAATTTGAGCAAAAAGGTGAGTGTTCTGTCTTGGGAGACAGAGACCAGAGAGATGAGTTTCTGATTTGCTTCAGGCAAAGTATCTAGAGAAACAATTCGACGAGGCCAATTCTCAGCTCAAAGATATCGTGAGTGACACATATTCAGTAAGTATGCGCCCTTTGCTGATCCCATTTCAGTTCCATAGTCAGCAACGACAAGCTGCTCAGTAGATCAACTTTGGTTTTGCGTTTCTCCTCGTTGCCTTAGGACCTTTGACGGCCCCTCCTGTCTTTCTTTCCCTTTGACGGCCAATCTTGTCTTTCACTTTGGGGGCCCATCCTGCCAGTCTTGTCTTTCACTTTGAGGGCGCATCCTGCCAGTCTTGTCGCTTTGGGAACAATCCTGTACGTCTCTGTACAGCTTATCGTAATGCCTATACCATGCATAGTATACCAAAACCAAGATAGTCGTTAGTAACCGCATGCAGGATGGATCTTGAGTCGATCCTGTCTGTACCCTCGAGATGATATAGATTTGACCAGCCATGTTTGTCACCACCTATCATCCATGCCATGCACTGACACACATGTCCAAGGGATGGGCCCTTGAAATCTGACGTACTCCTTCGGCTCCGGAAGCGTTCGCTCAACCTTTTTCCATTCGCACGTAGTAGTAACCGGACTGACTCTTTGTTCATCCCCCGATTGGACACCATTTAGCTTGAATTCTCCTCATCGGTTTATGACCGGACGCAGCAACTTTGTAATCATTTAAGCTTGGGCGCGTGGGAAGTGGGAGATGGGAGATCGCAGAAACCGAAAAGATACCGTTTGGTGGCCGGTCGTAAAGGTAAAGGCCATTATGGGCCTAGCGTATTTTCAGGGTTTTTTTTTCCTTTCTTTCTTTCCTTTGTCGAAAAACCTTACCCAATCCGGCAAGTGCGCGTCCCCCGATTCGTCTAGGTCCCCCAGTCGTCGTATCGCGTTTCTCACCACCCATATATTCTCCTTCTCTCTTCATCTCTATCTTCTGTTTCTTTCGTTCAACCACTTGTTGCACTTTTACAACTCTTGCTCTTCCCATACCACTCGTATCACTTCAACATGGCTCCCATCACCGTCAAGAAGATCTGCTGCAGTACGTCTCTCGTCGTCGAGCTATAGCTATCTCGAGCTCCCAGCGAGAAGGCCAAAGTTGGACTGTGGAGCTCAGACTCTCATCCCATGACTTTTGCTTGCATTGGGAGCTCGCGAGCTTCGCCACTATCCCTATCCGACTGAACACGACGCTGACACTCTTCCCCTTGTAGTTGGTGCTGGTTATGTCGGTACGTCTTGAGCTTCAACCTGCTCAGCACCCCTCGCAGCAAGGCCTTCTGAACTAACGCTCTGTATAGGTGGTCCCACTTGTGCCGTCATGTGAGCTCTCTGCACGCAGTTACAGCCGCTATATACTACTCTGCTGTTGCCTCCTTGACACAGATTGCTAACCATTGATTCTTCTGCTTTGCAGTGCCCTCAAGTGGTGAGTTATAGCCCCTTTCGCACGCTCTTCAACCAATTTCCCACCCTTTCGTGTGTCTGTGCTTCGAAACCCCCCAGTATCTGGCTTCCTTCCAGGGTTTTCCAGTGGCATTACTGTTCCAGATCACACTTACTTGGCCCTCAACTCTCATTTCCCAACTCGCCCGTGATTCCCACTCGCTGACAAACCGTAGCCCCAACATCATTGTCACCATTGTCGACTTGAACCAGGCTCGTATCGACGCTTGGAACTCGGACAACCTCCCCATCTACGAGCCAGGCCTCGATGAGGTTGTCAAGGCCCGTCGAGGAAAGAACCTGTTCTTCTCCACTGACGTCGACAAAGCTATTGCTGAGGCTGAGTGAGTCCTCATCGTTTGGCCTCAGGCATGGAGAGCCTGGCCTTCTCTAGGACTGTGGAAGCCATGATCCAACGACGCTAACATCGGGCAGCCTCATTTTCGTGTCGGTCAACACCCCCACCAAGAAGTCGGGTATCGGAGCTGGTTTCGCTGCCGATTTGAAGTGAGACTCGTCTCGTGCGCAGCCGAGCTGAAGCTAATCCCAATCTTAGCTACCTTCAGCTTGCCACCCGCCGAATCGCAGAGGTCTCGACCTCGTCCAAGATTGTCGTTGAGAAGTCGACTGTGCCATGCCGAACTGCCGAGTATGTTGTCTGTTATACCCAACCGCGGCAGTGGCTAACGCAGCTACAGGTCCATGCGCACCATCCTCGAGGCCAACTCCAAGCCTGGCTGCCACTTCCAGATTCTTTCCAACCCTGGTAAGCTAGTTCGCACTCCTCAGCCTGGTCTAGCTGATCCGATTACAGAGTTCCTTGCCGAGGGTACCGCCATTCAGGACCTTTTCGCCCCCGACCGAGTCCTCATCGGTTCTCTCCAGACTGATGAGGGTCTCGATGCCTGCAAGGCCCTGATGAGCGTCTACTCCAACTGGGTTCCTACTGAACGTATCCTTACCGTTGGCCTGTGGTCATCCGAGCTCTCCAAGCTCGCGGCCAACGCCATGTTGGCCCAGCGTATCTCTTCGGTCAACGCCCTCTCGGCCATCTGCGAGGCCACCGGCGCCAACATCGACGAGGTCGCCTTTGCTGTCGGCAAGGACTCCCGTATGGGATCCAAGTTCTTGAAGGCTTCCGTCGTGAGTCTCAAACGTTAGTCACTGAAGTTTGAGCTAAGATTTCGACAGGGTTTCGGTGGTTCGTGTTTCCAGAAGGACATCTTGAACTTGGTCTATCTTTCAGAGTCTCTCCACCTGCCAGAAGTCGCCAAGTACTGGCGAGCTGTTGTTGAGATGGTGAGAGACTGCAAGTATTTCGACGAGTTAGAGCTTACCATTGGCAGAACGAGTACCAGAAGGACCGATTCGCCCACAAGGTTGTCGAGACTCTCTTCAACACGTGAGCCTTTAGAAACCGGTCTGAGAACTACGCTTACATTGTGCAGCATCACCGGCAAGAAGATTGCTATCCTCGGTTGGGCTTTCAAGAAGGACACCGGAGACAGTGAGCTTGCCTCGCCCTCGCAATCGACTGTGAACTCACTCTGCCGTAGCACGAGAGTCCCCCTCGATCTCCATCGCAAACCACTTCCTGTCTGAAAAGGCACGCGTTACGCTGTACGACCCTCAGGTCACCGAGTCGCAGATCTGGTTGGACTTGACCAAGTGAGTGGATCACCCGAAGGAGTCATGAGCCCCTGCTGATATGCTAATCAGCTATGGGGAGGTCCCCGCTGAGCCCAGTGAGTAGCCTGTCTCGCTGATGCCGGATGTAGCTGACATTTGTCTAGTCAAGCCTCACGTCACTATTTGCGAGTCTGCTGAAGAGGCTTGCAAAGGAGCCGAGGCAATTGTCGTCTGCACTGAGTGGGACGAATTCAAGACTCTCGACTGGGAGAAGATCTACAAGAACTGCCCCAGGCCGGCATTTGTCTTTGAGTAAGTGTCCACAAGCTAGTTGGCTTTTATGTGCTGACTCAACACAGCGGTCGTCTCATGCTTGACCGCAAAGCACTCCAGAAGATCGGCTTCAGCGTCGTCACGATCGGTAGCGGTGACCGACCGTAAGCGACTACGATCGTGTGTTTGACTTTGATTTGGTTATTCTCTTTCTCATCTATTCCCCTCTTACAAACATCATTACGCTTTGACATTGAGCGTGACAACAAGGGTCTCTCGATTGGGTTCCGGTATATAGATGAAATCATGGATGGTTGCATATACAGATTCAAGAGCCTCTTTGCACTTTCCTTTCCAACCTGATGTGTGGTTCCTAGTGGCTTCCGTTGCACCCTTCACCGGACCGTTGAGACTGAATGCAGGTTGTCCGGTGACACCGGCCTTGGTGCTGCCCCACGCGGACCCCAATGAAGCCCCCCGGTTCAGGAACAGGGTGGAGGTGTTCCGGTGCATTGAGCGCCGGAAACCGGGCCTTTGACTGTTTAGAGAGACAGTTTATAAGGGATGAGAGTCTAACGAATAGCAAGCGATCAAAGCTCGTTCGACATGCTGATCAAGGCTACGACCGTCTTACTGGCTGCTCAGGCTGTTTTGGCTCTGGGCGGTGAGCAGTGTATAACGTTTCCAAAAGGTCGACACCATCATGCCTCACCTCTTACTCGACTAGCGTCTACTGCCTGGGACTATGCTCAATCGCTTCTCTCTCCACCCCCTCGAACCTCTGATACGTTTATCATTGCTGATCGTACCAAACACACTGTACTACCTATTGTGACTTCTTCCGATGATGATGTGGCTATTCATCTGGCCGTTGCAAACTTTGTGGAAGACATACATAGGGTTACAGGACTTCGACCAAAAGTGTTCAATGATACTTTACCTCGAAAGACGGAAAGGGCTATAGTAGTTGGGAGTGTGGATAGTGGACTTGTTACCGCTCAGCCATTTGGATATACTGAGAACATGAAGGGGAGATGGGAAGTCTGGGATGCGAGGGTAGTCAAGGGAAGTGGGATCAAGGGTGTTAAAGAGGCATTGGTTCTTACTGGATCTGATCGAGTGAGTTCTCAATTTCCTTCGCTTAGTTAGCAAACCTATAGTATTAGATCTATCTATCTATATATACCTCTCTCCCTCTGTCTCTTCGTCTCTGACAAGTTTCGGAATAGCGCGGGACAATCTATGCTCTGTATACACTTTCCGAACAAATGGGAGTCTCACCTTGGTATTGGTGGGCCGACGTTCCGACCCATTCACATCCAATCGTCGCATTCGATGCATCAAAGATATGCAGTCATGGTGAACCGACTATAAAGTATCGAGGATTGTTCATCAATGATGAATTACCGGTACTTTTCAATTGGGCTCACGAGAAATTTGGTATCCCAGCGAACGAACCACCATTTCAGGTTGGCATGTACGAAAAGGTCTTTGAGCTCTTATTGAGATTACGAGCGAATTACATGTGGCCTGCTAGTGAGTGTTGTTCTTTCTCCCCAACCTGGAGAAAGAAATGGAAAATCAATAGGGACTTTGCTGACAGGAATGTGCTTTATCAACGTAGTGTGGGCAAGCATGTTCTCAGTCGACGGCGAAGATGTCTCACATGGTTTCCCTCAGCCACCTCATCCCGGTCCTAATCAGGTACTGGCAAATAATATGGGTATAGTAATGGGCACGTCACACCATGAGCCCATGGGTCGTAATAAGCAGGAATGGGATTACGAAGGTCAAGGACCATGGGATTGGACCAATAAGGATAGATTGGAAGATTGGTGGACTTATGGTGCTGAACGGGCAAAAGGGATGGAAACGCTCTTCACAATGGGGATGAGGGGCGATGGTGATAGTCCTCTCACTGGAGCAAGTAAAGAAGTGAGTCTTGAAAACGCGTACTGTTTTAGTCTTGATAAGTCTTGTACGGAATTTTGCCACTGACACGAATTAAGTTGTTGGAAGAGATCACGGATACTCAACGTGGTATTCTTGGAAAAGTATACAACACTTCAGATGTCTCTACGATTCCACAAATGTGGTGCATGTACAAAGAAGTTCAAGGATACTTCCAAGCCGGGGTAGGTTTCGCAGCTTTTTCTCTTTCTCGCATATGAAATACACAATCGCTTACATCCACATCTAGCTCAAGGTCCCAAGCGATGGTTTGTCCACCTCAAGAGAGTATAGAGCTAACATGTAGTCATCGCTATGCTTGCCGATGATAATTGGGGAAATATCATGACTGTTCCTCCTGCTAGTTGGGATCATCCGGCAGGTGCAGGGCTGTACTATCACGCCGAATGTACGTACCTTGTCCCAACATCATTCCAGCGTGCCCTGGTATCATTCACCACTCCCCCCAATGAGATCGCTAATAGTTCCGCCAGACGTCGGTGTTCCTCGAGACTACAAATGGATCAACACTGTATGTGCACTGCATTCAAAGTCATTGTCAAAATTGATGCTGACCTCGGATAGATCTCACTTGCCAAGAGTACGCGATATGACTAACCGACGTTGCTCTTCTCGCTAATGCACAAACCCAGTGTGGGAACAACTCAACATTGCACGGACATTCCAAGTCGATCAGCTTTGGGTACTCAATGTAGGAGATCTCAAATTACTCGAAACCCCTCTCGACTACTTCCTTACTCTGGCATACGACTGGGACGAATGGCCGCGCAATTCACTCACATCTTGGCTTACCGCTTGGGCGACACGTGATTTTGGAGCAGAGTATGCTGATGAAGTTGCATGGACCTATGCGACTTTTGCGGTGAGTGGCGAGCTTTTGCACAACGGGATTTGTGTGTCCTTTAGTTGACAGCGGCGAACCAGCGATATGTCTCACGCATCAAGCCTGAATTGATCAATTCGACTATATGGTCTCTAGAGAACTACGAGGAGTAAGTGGAGCATGGAATTTGGATGCTAATCTCGTAGAGCCGAACGTCTACTGGAAGATTGGACTGAACTCGAAGATCGTTCCGAGGCGGTATATCGTAAAATGCCCAAGGCAGCTGGAATTGCATACTTTGAGCTACTCCATGCTGAGATTAAGCTCGTGGCCAACTTAAATCGCATGTACATTGCCGGTAAGTCTCAGTCTGTCCTTGATTTGTCAGGAGCTACGTGTAAAAAGGGCTTTGTTGACTTTTCGTAAAATAGTGGGCAAAAACAATTTATACTCTGATCAAGCGAGGACATCGACCAATTTCTGGGCGGAAAAGGCAATTGAGCTGTTCCAGAATGATCGAAAGATCACTCAAGAATATCACGAGTTGTACGATGGACGGTGGGATCACATGCTTGACCAGACTGTGAGTAGCTAGATTGGATTGAACTTCCTGGAGAAAGATCGGAATCGCTCTCGTGTCCCCTCTTGTCCTTGGCGCCTGGAAGAGGGAGCGAGCTGATGTTCTTTGTCCCCTCTAGCACATCAATTTCAACTGGTTCCTTGAGCCACAGCGAAACACCATGCCTCCTGTCAATTTTATCGAGACTTTCTTGCCTTCCCGTCCGTCACGAGAAGCAAATCCTCCTGGTCTCCCAGCGTATATCCGTGTATCTCCGGAGAACTCGCGTGGCGCATGGCCTGGTATCTCTCCATACAACTGCGATGGCAGGTTCGATTGTTGGTCGCCTACTGTGCTCAAGATGGACCCATATGGTGCACCGACTCGATGGGTCGACCTGAGCTCTGGGGGTCCAAAAGATGTGACGTTCCAGACTATCGGTAACGAGACTTGGTTATCTGCTAGTCCGTCGCACGGCAGAATTAGACGAGACGGATCGACGGATCAGAGGATATATATCTCAGTCGATTGGGATCAAGTTCCGAACCCAGTGGATGGAGTTCCATTCAATGGAACAGCCGAGTTACTCATCGCTACTTCGGACGGCAGCAACGTGACTGTCTTCGTTCCCGTTGTCAAGCCTGAACCTGTGCCCAAGGACTATACAGGCCATATCGAAGGCGATGGATATATATCTATCGAGGCTTCTCACGTATCGCGCAACACTTCGGTAGATGGTTACGCATTTGAGGAACTCGATTGGTATGGCCGTACGCTATCTGGAATGGAGATGTTCCCAGTGTCAGAAGTGAACTTCACAGTTGGGCAAGGTCCCAGCCTATCATACGATTTCTATACCACGGGCGCTTCCTTCTTCTCGGCGTCCAATGAAGAAGGTCAAGTCCACGTGACCGTCCAGATTGGTCCGACGAACAATTTCATTCTCAACAAAAAGCTTGCATTCGGCGTACAGCTCGACGACGACGAACCGGTCCTGATCACTCCTATTCCCGATTCAGTCGAGCTGGAACACGCAGGAACCCTACCGGTCGACTGGAACGATATCGTCGCGCATGAGATCCGTAATGTCGAGCTTGACTTTGAACTTGCTGGAGGTAATTCCAAGGGCGGAAAACATACTTTGACTATTTGGGGAGTTACCAGTGGAATCGTGCTCGAGAGGATCTTGGTGGATTTGGGAGGTATCGAACGTAGAGGATGGAGTTACCTTGGTCCTCCAGAGAGTCTGCGCGTATAACACACATAGGAGCCTGCATTTTTGCATGGACATGTACGATGAGAGACTCGATGGACAACAACGAGGAGAGTGAAGGTCATTCAATATATCTTGAATGCATGTATTGTGAGCAAAAAGAGGCACACTTCAGGTCAGTGCGCTTAGGGCTTTGAGAGATACGTCTGGTTGCAGTGTTGTCAGAAGATACTCCATTGTGCATGCGCCCAACGAAAGGTAGCCGACATGGATATCTCTTTATGGCGATGACCGACATGCTTCTCGAACGGACTCCACTATACCCTACATGTGGATTAGCTTAGAACAACAGTGCAGTCGAGCATACACGTAATAAGCGATGCCATGAGTGGCGAAATCAGTCCACGGATATGTCAGCAAATAAGGAGGAGGCCAGTTCTAAGCGAAAAGTCCCGGAAAGGAATATCTTCATCCATAGTAGAAAAGTTCTTCTACGCGACAGACAGGATGAGGATACTTCGATGTCCTTCTCAGCATGCTTGGTTGTACTCGAGTAAATCTGCCACTTGGCGTGGTGATGTCGGATTCGGCCGGCTCAAACATCATTACGCCACGCTGTCGCTTCGTTTCGCTATCTGCAAAATTGTCCGAGAACTGTGTTATTACTCATGCATGTAAACATATCCAATTTCCCAACTCAGTACTAGCAAGGGTTGAAGATGGAGGCACCTATTGATCAGTCTGCCGTGGACTCTGCGACGACATCCACAACGCCAGTATCGGACATTACCCTCTTTTACCGTATGGCGCAGGACTCGGACCTGCCGCAGTTGATTCGGTATCGCGAAGAGTGTGGGTGGGGAGTAGGTTTCTTGAAAGAGACTTGGCAAGACCCCAATGTGCCGCTGTGCATATTTATGGCTGAGATCAATGGGGAGACAGTGGACATTGGAATGGGAGGTTGGATCTTAGAGCAACCCGGAGCTGCTAGCAAGAAGGACGGATGGGTTAAATTATGTACGTCCCTACAGGTAGATGGATCAAATAATCCATCGGCAAAGCTACCCACCCCATTTCTTTTGAGATGGTCTTTGCTGTCTGTTCGTCGTGCTCATGACATTTTAGCTTCACTGTTTATCCTGAAGAAATATCAGAAGTTCGGCTATGGTCGACTGGCGCTGAACTTTCTTGAGAAACTCGCTGTCGACCTATACGGAGCTAAAGTCATCACCCTAGACACGGCCGCATACGAATGCACCTGGTCAGAAGATGGCAAGATTGCCACCGACAACATAGGCGAGGAATCTAACAATTCAAAGATGTACAAACGACGAGGCTATGTCCAGTACAAAGTGAGTTTCAACGCTTGTCGTACCAAGAGGGAAGAGTTCACTTCGGCTGACTCGGGTCGCACAAAATAGGACCCAGTGCCTAGCTATCCTTTTCCTAGACCTGACGATCCAGATTACAAGATACACAGTGTCTACTTCAAAAAGGTGGTACAAGCCGACTAATTGTCGATTTGCCATCTGTCGTCAGAATAGACGCTCGTATCATGACTCGTGTTTGATAGGTAAACAGATTCAGACATAGTTGCACAAGTTTTAGCTACTGTAGAAATCGAATCCCGCACGAGACAGCTCTTAAAATAGAGTTACGGAACGAGTAGAGACAGCCATTAGAAACCCATAGGGCTAGAGACATATGATGTGGAATGCAGAGATCTGTTACTCTCCTTGGTGGTATTGCCTACAACAATGTTTCATCAGGTAGACGAGGAAATACAACAGTCGATCGATCTCCTTGTCATCTCCGGCTCTCCATCTCCTCTAAACGCGAAACGAGATCGTCCATCGGGTCATGTTCTATCTGCTTTGTGGGTTTCGTTTCTGGGACTGTTGAATGTGCAGGACTTAATGCAGGTGAAGCAGACATGGGCACCAATAGTGATGCGGGATTATAGCCAGGAGCGACTTTATGCAATGCTTCCCGTCTGTAGGATGACAAGATCAGTACCGTGTGTGACTTGGTAAGAAAGTCGACTTGCTCTCGCTGTTCTTCCTCTACCTCGCGATGATGTAAGATTTCCGCATTATGTGCTCTCCGTTGAGCTATAGCGTCATGAGGGGCCGGATGGAGAGAGAGGACGTGCGTCTCAAGTGTGAAAGGATAGACAAACTGTCCCGGTTAGCCAGAGAAAGACGAGTAAAGTCAAGACGTACATAGGCAGTAATGTCCTCTGGCAAAGGATGAATATCATTCGGCAGCTCGACCTGAGGGCGTGGCGTCGTTAGCTGGAAGAGATGGCTATTGCATGGGACAACGTACTGGTCGAGGCAGCCAGAGTGAAGGCGATTTGATCAGCGGGACAGTTGCAGCAGCCGAGTATTGCTGGGATATGGGTCCTAACAAGATCAGCTCATTATACCGTGGATCATAGTGAGCTCACCTAGCTGGCTCGAGCTGGCCATATCGTCCCCTTTCCTCTCTGAAGGCAAATACTCGTAGACAATTGAACAACATCCAGTTCGTAGCTTACATCCAACTTGAGAAACCACGTGGCGTGCGAGTCGCCAAAAACCCGTTTCAGACTTACATTACCTTGTCTTTCCAACGCTCTTTCCACCGTAAAACCTGCATCCTGTTCATTCACGACTGGGATAGCCCAGGGAGAACCCGAAAATGGTGTCGCAGATATTACTGGTCAGCTGAGCTCTCTCTTCTAACGGATGCTGAATCGAGCTGATCCAAAGTGCAGAAACCCTCTGACCCAAACGCCAAACTTACCGAGGCGCTGATCACATCCCTCCGCCGAAGGTCAGCTATCGCCTCTTACACCTCATCGAGAGCCAGCTGACTGTTGGTTACAGAGAGATTGTAGGGTCTCGTAATGTCGCGTTGGCGACTGCTGCGGTGGTGCAGAACATTGTTCGATCTGTCAAGTTTACGACCATCGAAGAACTTATTGGGTTGATCAAAGGAGTTGGACGACGCCTGGTAGATGCGAATCCAAAGGGTCAGTCCACGTCTCTAGTCTCTTCCCATCCTGAACACACCTCTACGGCTATGACATGATTGTCGCTGACACTACTTGCTCAGAATTGGCTGCTGGCAATATAATCCGACGGATCCTACGATTGATTCGAGAAGAATACAGCGCAGCAGTCCAAGCTCATTTATCCACCACTCCCTCAGCACCCGGTACACCAGACCTAGGTCCTGAGACACCTGGATTACACGCACCGCAGAATCACTATCTATCATTCATGACTGACCTTGCATTCTCGACCCCCGGCTCGGGCCCATCATCGTCTCTTCCCCTCCAGCGTCAGACCTCTCTATCAAATTTCGTTGCCATGAGACATTCTAGAGCACAGGCTCAGATGGAACGTGCGGGAAGTGCGTTGGATTTAAGCGCAGCGACTAGCAGTCTGTTTACTAGTCCTGGGCGATCTGATTCAGCCGATGGCAGGTGGAGTAATACCAATCTTGCTGGCTTGAGCAGTAGGAGGGGTAGTGATGATTTCGGCAAGCAGGCAGGGAGATTGAAGCCTGTTCTCGTGCAAGCTATTGACGAGGTTGTCAATGAGCTAGAGACTACACACGAGGACGTGGCTAAGGGTGCCAAAGAGCATATTCACTCATCGTATGTCTTGTCTCCTCACTCTCACACGTCTATGAAACCTGACGAGAATTCAGTGAGGTGATACTTACTCTTGGACATTCCAAGACTGTCGAAGCATTCCTAAAACAAGCTTACCGCGACCGAAAGTTCACCGTCATCGTCGCCGAGTCTGCTCCATCCTATCTAGGGCACTCGATGGCCTCTTCACTCTCTGCGAGCGGGATCCCAGTCTTGCTCATCCCCGACTCGGCAGTGCATGCTGTAATGCCCCGAACGACCAAACTCATCTTGGGCGCTCATACCGTCCTAGCCAATGGAGGTTTGTTCGCACTGGCAGGTGCATTGGCCGCTGCCCTAGCTGCGAAAGCACATGCCAAACCCGTCGTAGTCACTACTGGCCAATTCAAATTCGCACCAGCTTGGAATCTCTACCACGAGTATGGCGCGGCAGACTTACAGAGTCCCGGAGCCGTCTTGGGTTTCGATGGCGATGGAAGCGTAGATGGTGTTGAAGGTGTCGTTCCGTATTACGAGTACATACGACCGGAACTTGTTAATCTCTTCGTCACTAACGAGTGAGTCCCCACATACGCTTTGGAAGAACCGTGGGGAATTGGCTGACAGTTGCTTAGGGGTGATCACTCGCCAAGTTATATTTACCGAATCATCAAAGAAGCATACGATGATGTCGATGTAGAGCTGTAGTTGACCCTGGGTATGTCGATGGCAAGCGAATTTGCCGCAAGTTTTGGCTCGCACAGATGGCAAGGGAACCTTTAGTCTTTGTATGATAAAGGAGACACACATATGCATCCATTACTGGACAAAGACAAATCTGTTTAACCAGTGACAGCACTGATGGACTGATCAGCGACTGTTAGTCGAACTCGTTAGGACATCTCTCAATGCACATGCATTCATGCTTCATAGTCGTCAAAAAGCCTACAACTATCGTACTCGATCCATAATTGACACGCGACAACGTATAATAATGACGCTACGCTACAACGTGTTATAAAAAATCTGGACAACTCTTTTTAAAAGCTAAAATATGCTATACAATGCGCCAACTCGATGAATATGCGATAATAATGTTGTTTATGGTTTGTGTGATTGTGCGTTTTTGGGAAACCACAAAGGAAAAAGTCAATGTCCTTCCCCTCATCCTTTCCATTGCCATTCCCACTTGCTGTCTCTGTGTACCTGTCTCATTCCTGATTGAATGTGACACCTTTGCTCCTCAATTGAAGTAGAATAATCCACTCTTGCTGCGATCGACTTTGAGGCCTGCCGGCAATTCGTAAACTTTACCGCCGCGTTCTTGATGTTTGTCCCAGTTGAAGCCTGTTTTGGGCGCACTAGCAGCTCGAAGGTTCAGATTTGCCATCATGCCGTCTACACCTAGATGAGGCGAGGGCGGTAACATGGTAGATGCAGCTTGAGGCGTTCGAGATCGAGCCGTACCAGCAGAAGAACCGAGATCGGCACGACGAGGAATAGCAAGGCCGTTGGCGTCGACGCCGTTCGACGAGGACGCTGTGCTAGAGCGCGAAGATGATCGGTCGGCATGATACCGGATCTTCCAACGCCCGTTCTCCACTTCTAGCGATTGCTTCGGAGTCATATCGTGCCCTGGGCTGACTTCATGCCGGCCACGGGGAGAATCAATGACGTCTACAGGTGCAGTGGCCGAAAAGTTCGTTTGTGAGAGGGTACGGTTCTTGCGACGTTGAGCCATGACTTCTCCCTTTCCAAACTCGTCCCACGTCGCAGGACCTTCCACTTTGCGCGCACGGATCGTGCCACTTGAAGGGCGGCACAATGGACGTGTCTCTGATCCGCGCCGCGATTCAGTCCCGCTAAGTGTCGTAGAAGCGGTTGGCCACACAAAACCCTTTTGATAGCTGGTCGAGTGCGACGACGCGTCCCGGACAGGGAAAGACTCGGCATATGACTGAAGTAGCGAAAGGGTGTGCTTCGGCGCCGAGCCGAATTGAGGCGGAATCGATACCGGTTGTGCGTGCGGGCTGGCAGCGAGCGACGTTTGCGAGAGGTTGGATCGTACTGGAGGACGGGCAAAGGAGATTGGAACGGATCGTTCCGAGGAAGACGAAGCTGATCTACGATCTGTTCCATGTACTTCACGGTCGTGCACTGGGGTCATACCCCTGAACATTCCTCCTCCCGAGATAGATCGTGCCAACATGAGATCCTCGACCCAAAGCGATGACAAAGAATCGCTCGACTGTTCTCCAGCCAACGGGCCGTGCATTGACCTTTGTCGCAGCATGCTGCCTGGGCGTTCGGCGTTTGGCTGTATGCTTGCACGACGTTGTCGCTCCACCTCGCGCCACGCCAGATCATGTCCATCTCGTGACATTCGAAAGTATTCCATCATCTTTGGCGCCGAGTACGCTGGCCCTGGATCATTGTTGGACGCATTGGAGGATTCAGTGTCTGACCCTGACACGAACAGAGGGGATGGCGGAGCGTATGGGTTTGGGGAAACGGAAGTTGTGTTGATGTGCATAAGTTGGTCATCGGTCAGGTCGTAGCTGAACGAACGCGTTATCGACTCGTAAGTCTCCTGCGATCGCCCAGCATCCATTTGTTCGCATGCGGGAGAACAATAGATGGAAGAATGGAATTGCTGGGGAAGAGGTTCGGCTTTGACGGGAGTGGCCAATGGGGAAGGTGGTTCATGCTTTGGCGAGACAACATCACTTGCAACGTCGGTCGTCTTGGACCGGGTCAGGGGCTGAAACTTTGAAGCCGCATTATTGTTAGCCGCTACAACAGCTGCGAGTCGATTGACCGAGTTTGGGTTACGTTTCAAGCCTGGCCTGGTCGTCTTTGTCCCGTTCGCTGAGCGAGTGGTTGTAGTCCCATCTGGGTTCTTGACCTATCTGGAGTCAGGACTGAAATCACGTCCTTCGGTGGTGGTGGAGCTTACTCGGATGGTTCCACCGGCAGACTTCTTCTTTGCCATCTTGACAGCTTCATTCTCTGGCTCTTTTGGAGGGAGTATTAGGCGATCACAAACGACACAATACGAGTCGAAAGAGAAGTCGTCGAATACCCCGCCGCTGACGGGCATAGATTGAGCTTCGATCGAGGACGGCATTGTGGAAAGTTGGAGGGGGAGCAAGTCAAGTTGAGAGAAAGCCAAATGTTTGGGGATGATGACGTAGCGAAGGGAGGGAGGGCTACAGAACAGTTACCATCAGCACACATGTTCTGGATTGATGCAGGTTGAATGATCAAGGCAGTGATGAGAAGTATTCAAGACAGTGAATAGAAAGTAGGGTGGGACGACGTATGTTCCAGAAGACAGAGTGGGTGTGAAAGTTTTTTTTCCCCAACTCACCTTTGCCGCCAGTCACCCTGCTATACGTCGCCCAGCGATTTGCCAGTCTTTTATACCTTGTCAGGAATAAGGAAGTCACGGGAGCTCGATGTTGTCCGTCACGACTTTGATTTGGTCTGAAATCGCGTCGATAGATTTGACACGCCAAGGGGGGTTAGACGGGGCGTTCAAGGACCGGGTCTCGACCGCGTATTTGTATTTGAATGAGGTCTTGTCTCGGTTTATAGTCGGGCTGGACCGTTCTCGGTCGCGTACTTTTTTACTTGAGTGCAATTTCAATGAGTCGCCGGCCGGAAAATACTTGTCCAATGTCCGTTCTCGTCGAGGCAAATAAGAGCTAGTCGATGTCAAGAGAGAGAGGGAGATAGATAAACGCAGTGAGTCGTTGGACAACAAAGGAGTTTTGAGGTCTAGAATTTGCCGCCTGTCGCCTGTTTTTAGAGTCTAGATCTCTGCAGTCGATACCTTTGAAACGTTTACAACCAACAATCCAGTGTTGTACAGTAAAAGTACAGTACTGAATGCGAACAGTTTCGACTGCGACGGACTGACGACGACGACGTGAAGAAGAGAATTTGTTGGGTGAAGGGTGAAATCCGGGAGGCGTGGGAATTGGTGGGCGTGGCGTTTCTATTTCCTATTCCCCAGCTAATAATTACCCGAAAGACCTTTCGCCGGCGGTAATAGGCTCAATTCAAACTAACAAAGTAACAACAAACGCCGTTCAATCCGACGCAGAAAATGACAATGGAAATCAAACGACAAGAGTAGTAGAGTGGTAGTAAATGAAGATGTGACGACGAGGGACTTGAATGCATATTGGGTTGTCGGTTCATCCCAAAGCCGAAAGGTCGTTCGACGGGATAAACCCCATGTTTCCATTCTACCGAGAGCTCCTTGCCGCCGCCACCACTTGAACGGTAACGGTCGGCCCGGAAATAAGGCACAGCGTTTGAAAGGGGAAGAGCAGAGGGAGAGGAGGATCGACAACGCGTCAGGGGGAGTGCGTTGGCCCAGACTCACTTTGGACAACGTTTTGAGGTCGGAATACTCGGACCGTGTTCAACCGGAACGGCTAAACAAAAGAGCAAATGTACCACAGCCTCGGTTTTATCGGAAATTGCAAAATCGTTACAGTCGTCTGAATCAGTCTGACAGTGGGTGAGGTAGTGAGTGATTCACCTTTACCGTAGACTGGAAAGAAGCATTCCTAGAAAGGGGCACTCTGAACGTTGAGGAAGTCACTAGTCAGCTCAGTCACTAGTTTACCAGTCTCGCACAGCCGCTAAAAAGCACATGACCATGCCAGCGGGAAAATATGCCGATCACAGCCTAAAACATGTGACCCAGTAGTGTGGAGCGCTAAGTGGAGCTTTCTTGCGAAGTGGGAGTTCGGTCCGAACATTCCGCATGTTTCTATTGTGACCAAGCATGGAAAGGGGCACGAGCATGGAAGGGGCTGTGAACGAGGTGGCACTCGCAAGTTGTAGACGAAGCTAGTGCAGCTCTCAAGCCTCTGCATAACCAATTCTTTTCGAGTTGATGAAACACTTGTTCACAGTTGAATGACTATCGGAATAAGGAGGAGAAGAGTCTTTTCACAGTTGAAATTGTGGAAGAACTCGTTTTTAGGCAAAGGACTCTTTGCACAGTTGAACGGGGGACTTGATAGCGCAGGAATTTTCTTGACATCTGACTTGTGATGAGAGACGCTTCACTTATAATAGCGAGAGAACGCGAGGCGACGTGGTTGAGACCGAATCGCAGTCAGCTGCCGGCACTAACCAGATATGTGTGGTGGAATGAATCTGACCAACGCTGTTATGATTGTTTGTAGAATCGTCAGTCGCTGGCTAGAGTGGACAGGATCAAGTCTGCGTCTATCTCAAAGGTTTCATTCTCTGCATTATTTATCTTCTTCTCAGCTACAGAGATGTACTACGTCCAGCAAGCCAAGCTTACTTGGACCCGCCCTTCTGTCCCTCAACGTGGGGGTCGGGTCCGTCGCTATGAAGGAATCAGCCATCATGTCAAAAACGATTTGGAAAAGACACGTACGATCCGCCGAAACCGTGCTCGGACGAGGTCCTCTTGTCCTCAGTACCGTCTTTCTTCAAACCACCGTGCTCAGAAGGCTTGTAGTTGTCGCCGCCAGAGCTGCCTCCGGTGCTACCACCTTTCTGGCCCTCGACGTGGGGGTCGGGTCCATCACTATTATACGAATCAGTGGGTGCGCTTGTTGATCTGTTAGGAAAGGAGTAGGAGGAATAAGTCGGTAGAGTAAAATGAGATGGCCATGGTCGCTCGCGTAGGCGAGCCAGCTAAGAGAAGTAGTGGTTGGGAAGGGAACCGATGATGAGGGGGGAATCGTTGGACATTTAGACTTGAGAGGGGAAACAGGGAGGTCGCAACTCACGATCCACCAAAGCCGTGCTCGGAAGAGACACGCTTGTCTGGGGTACCGTCCTGCTTGAGGCCGTCGTGCTGTGACATCAGCACCAATGACGACGGGCTAAGAGCAGGTGCAAACACACCTCGGATGGCTTGTAGGTAGACATGTTTGTTTGATTTGTGTAGTGTTGTGTTTGAAGTGTGGGTAAGAAGCGGTATTCAATGAAGAAGAACGACGACCGATCTGTATCTCTCTATATAGCTGGAATCGGGAGCAGTCCAGTCAACCGGTGGCATCACCATGACGCCTTGTTTGATCGTAGTGTGTCATAATAGGTACCCGGAAGTGGACAAGCGTCGATCTAGAGATGTCCCCTACTTGAGGGGTAGCCCGTGTCGAGGCTCCCGATGAGATCGAAATTCGATGATGGTGACGGGATGAAACCCGGATCGGAACATCAAACGTCACATCGATCAATCGTCACGAGGGGATTAGTGTAGTAGGTAGAGTAGGTGTCAGTTAGGTGTCACATGAATAGACTAGAATCCCATGAAAGATCAAAGATATCCCGATCGATCGATTCCCAACAACTGACGATGATCGTTTGGGATAGACCATCACGTTGATCAGTGACGAGAAATGGCGACGTGCCCGGAAGGAAATTGAAGATTGATCCGAAACGAAACACGGAAATCTCTGAAATCGGTGGGGTCCCACAAACGATGCCGTCTTTTTCCGTCGTGGCTGCCGTGAGTGAGTGAGTGATGAGTGTCTCAATGTAGAGTATGTAGATGTGAGTACTCGAGTACTAACGATAAAGAGTTCCGAATCTGTTTCTGGCTTTGTTTATTAATAAGTGACTCACAGGTGACTTGCAAATGCAGGTGTTTCAGACAAAACACTGTGAATCCCGGGATGCATCACGTGACCAGATCAAAGGTGCCGGGAATTACGGGGTAGGACTTGATGGTATCTATGCAAGACATGATTCAGGATTGCATGAGCCTCAAATACTAGAGATTTAAGGTGTCTGATCTTGAACGATTACAGGAGGAATGATGGAGAGGGTGTTGACTTGTTAATGATGAAAATGAGTGGTGATTGCCTCGGCGCCCGATGTTGTCGGCGCCCGGCGTCATTACTCATTGTTTCTCTTGATTCCCATCCCAAACATCTGTAATCTACTAACACCCACAATAACCACAGCTTTCCCAACTCCCGCAACACCCATTTACGTTGAGTGTGCGACGATTGGCTTGCGATGAGTCTCAAAGTGGAGGATCAAGATGAGGGATTGAGCCATATTCGTCGTCCCTTGACCTTGGTAGAGAAACTTCATCTCGCTGCCCTCGTTCCAATTGCGCTAGGCAACATCATCTACTCCTTCGCTTACCGGACGTACAAAGACCCATCATCGACCTTGGATTCGACGATGGTCCGTCGTCGTTTACTTCTCTCTCTAACTTCAGTACTCGAGTTGGTACCAATCGGATTCATCCAAGCTATCATACCTACCACAAGCGAAAAGCTCCGGTCTCATTTCGCCAAATCGACTGAATTCACACATAACGAGATCGTTGTTCGTCCTCGCGGATACAAAGCTGCGAGGTTACACATCATCACGCCGAAGGGTGCGGATGTGCAAGGACCATGTCTACTCTACTTCCACGGAGGAGGTTTTTACCTCCCTCTCTCTGCAGGTCACATCACCATGGTCACTGCTATCGCCAAAGAAGCCGGAATATCGACCGTATGTTTCCTCGAATATACACTCACACCTGTTGGTAAATACCCCACCCAACTTGCTCAAGCCAGTGCAGCCCTTTCATACCTCGTTCACGAACGATCTATCCGTCTCGACCAGATTGTCGTTGGAGGAGATTCGGCCGGTGCAAGTCTTACCTTGAACTTACTCGCACATCTCGCCAAGCCTCACCCGGATATCGACCCCATCGTGCCCGCTTCCACATCCGACACGACCAAATTGGCTGGCGCATTAGCAATCAGTCCACGATGCGCCAACAACTCGCTATCAGACAGTTACAAGCGTAATTTGTTACGGGACGTCATCACGCCGACCTCGACAGCGTTTGTCATGCGAACCTATGAGCCTCGTCCAGAAATATGGGCTGCTTCTAATGAGGATCTTGACTTTTGGCGAGTTCCAGGCCATGTACGTGTAAAACAATTCATGTTTGTCGGAGGAGAGGAGGAATCTTTCATCGATGATATGGCAGTCTTCGCACGTAATATCAGTGCTATACCGCTTGATCAGGCGCTCAAGGAAAACAAGACCGATAACATTATCTTCTTCGAGGCCAAAAAGGAGATACATGATCAGTCATTGTTGGATTTCGGTCAAGGCAAGACAGACGGCGTAATGACACAGGCTATCATGGCCTGGGCTGGAGGTTTGATAAAGCCCACTCTCCAAGGCCAGTAAGGCCCTCAACCTATACCACCAAATATATTGTCGAAACCGTGTTCTAATTTATCAAACATGTTCCATTCAAAAACTAGAAACTCGTAGACCGAGAACTGTTGATGTAATCGTCTTTGTCTTATTCATTCCCACCCAGTCTTGGGATCTATAAGCAGGCTAATGCTAGTGGGATCCACCCACAGGTGATGGCCTATTCATCCATATTAGAAAGTACGAGAATGTAGCGACTTGGAAAACTTGAATGAATCAGCAACAAAGAGATGGCGTCATCGCTGCGCTTGTAAATTATCTTATCAGAATCCTTTGAAAAGGCTCGTCCTTTCAGACTCGTTCATCCTTGTCACCTTCTCGCTCAACTCGTCTTGCTCATCATATCCAACTCACTCATCAAGCCCAACTCACACCTCACACCCAACTCACTCGTCAAACCCAACTCACTATCCTACTTTTCATCAGAGACACTCGACCTTTCAAACACCACACACCATGCCTCTTCACGCTAAACCGTGAGCTTCGTCGTTCGTTGGCAAAATGCGAGAGTGAAGCTCATGATTTAGATATCCCCACGTCTTCAACTCGCTCAACGGACCTACCGCACCCGCACAGACTTATCTAGTCTTCTACTCGTCAGTGGTCGACGGCAGAATGTGGTGTCCTGTGAGTGATTTCGTCACAAATTGGTCCTGTTCTTCCCAGCATGGTCTCTGTTTCACGTTCCAGCGTGATCCTTTCTTCTCATGCTTGCTGGATAATCTTTGTATTTGGGATGACAGAAGTGGCCTTGAGCTAACAAACTTTCTTTGTAGGATTGCCGAAATGTCGAACAGGTTGTGAAAGACGCTTTTGATGGGCCTGATAAACCTAGTGTGTTCTGTTTCCCCTCTGACTATGAAGACCACCCAAGCTGACAGGAGTAGAAGCGATCATACATTGGGTTGGGACCTCGTCTGAGTAAGTACGAGTTTTTTTCCTGCCTCGTCTAATAGTTTCTACCCCTTCCGCTACCTTTACTATCTCACTATACCTTCCCTTCCTCGAGCTAGACTGCGAACCTCGTCCCCATCACAAGCATATCCTGCACCAACCGATGCTGCACCCCTCCGTGATTCTGGGCGGCCGACCTTCTGCCCTTGCACATTGACGATACATCGGGAAACTGACCGTGCTCATAGGTGGAAGACTGAGACGAATCCGGCCCGAGTCGACTGGAACGTTCAGACCATCCCTACCATCCTTCGGATAGAAAACGTGAGTCCGCCTTGATTGTCCATTCGTCTGCTTCTCATGGCCGCCTTTATTTTCGATATGTCCATCCTCTTGTCCAGCCTGACTATGGTGCGATGAACATGAGCTGACTGCTGTTTGTAGGGCAAGGAGACAGCTCGATTGGTGGAGAATGATATTTTGGAGGAAGGGAGACTGGCATCTTTCATCCGCCCCTGATCCGTGGCATGATGTTTCAACCTTGGATATGACTCGTTCCATTTGCATTGCACGGTCTCCCCTTCTTGTTATCAATTGAAGCATGTACATATCATCCAACATCCACTTGCTATCAGCATTCACGGTTCTGTGAGGTCCTCCAGAAGAGATAATGATGATAATCGGCCGAAGCCGAATTGCGCCTTCTGGCGTAAGAGCAAGTTGAAGACAACATTTGTCAACCATTGATTTGAACAGGAGTGATGATTGAATTAACGATGAAGGTTGCTTGTCACGTTCAAAGCAGTGAAAAGAACACACAAGATGACACTGATTGAGACCAGGTATGTCGGAAGATCGAATGTAGCGACATTGCTGAACTGATACCCTCGTAGCTATCCGCCTCCTGACAGCGCCATCGCTAGCACAGAAACAGAACCTACATTCTTGATCTTCTTCTCTACCCGAGAAGGAGGACAGCTTTGGTGTCCTGTAAGCCCAAGCTCGAATGTCATCTCAATGATAAGTGCTGATGGGAACGCAAAAGCACTGTAGAGATGTTGAAGGTATAATTGACTCTACTTTCAAGGGTGCTTCAAAGCCTAGTAGGTCCACTTTCTCTAAGTTAGACTTTAGTCGACTGATATCGATATAGAGGGCGTTATCACTCATGTCGGATCATTCGCCGAGTACGTATTCTGCTCATATACGCTCCTTCAACTCAAGCTGACGTTCTGATCAAGGTGGAAGACACCTTCCACACCTCATCCAGCAAGAGCAAAATACGGCGTGGAGAAACTTCCTACTATTGTCAAACTACAGAATGTGAGCATGATCACCCCACCAGTAACGTTTGACTTGTTGCTGATGGGAGTTCAATAGGGCAAGATCATTGGACGGGCACCTAAGGCTGATATTGTGGACGCTGAGAAATTGGACGCTTTCTTAACTTTATAAGCTGAAACTCCGAAAGACAACTTGCATCTCAGAACATATCCTGTTTCTGGTCTCCTGTCTATAGACCCGTCTGTCAGCTAGCACTAGATGATGGTGGATTGCAATGCATGTCATCGACACCACTAAGGTAGTTATTTCATGGGCTTTGGTTTGAAACGGAAGCAAAATCGTTTCACTCAACCTCATTTGTCGCTAGCAGTCTCTCCTCTTTCTACAACAACAATCGAGAAATCTCGCATTCCAGGCTCATCACCTGCACATACAGCGGGCTAGCAGTACCACCAGAGTACGATCGAGTCAGACTCACTTGGTAGTCGCGTCCTTTCCACGAATCATGGACGCCCTTATCCCATTCACAACGTCAGGATCACTCGTTGACCTGGTCGATAGTACGTCTTCTCTTACACTCTAGTTGTTTTGTGAGAATACCATCCACGAGTATCATCCCATGCAGATGGTATCCCCGATTTCTCTTAATGTTAAATATCAGAGCACATCTCACTGATCCTCGCAGAGAAAGTGATGGTCATTCTTCGAGACGGAAGAAAGTTACTGGGCGTGTTCAGGAGCTATGATCAGTTTGGTAAGTCTTTCAATCTTCTACCTATGTTTCTCATCTACGCGCTGAGCTAATGATCAAATCAAGCCAACTTTTTACTCGAATCATGTGTGGAAAGATTACATTACAAGCTCGAGTACGCGGATACCGATCTCGGTATGTTGCATTGTCTTATGCGTGGTCGAGTTAGAAACTCATAGGCCCAGGAGTACTGTTGATACGAGGAGAGAATGTTGTTGCTCTAGGAGAGATTGTGAGTCGATCTTCTTTTTAACGAAGGTGTCCCCCATCCACATATGCCCTTCTCAACGATTGCATTCTTCCCTCTTCCTATCCCCAGACCTTATATATCGGGTCCTTGAGGTCGAGTTGAACTGATTGTTACGTAGGACCTGATTGCGGAAGACCGTGTCCCTCTTATCCCACGCCCATTAGACGAGATTCGCACGAAAATCAACGAGGAAAACGTCAGTACCCTCGTTATCTATATCATCTCTTCCATGGCTGACTTCTCCCAAGAGACGCAAAGAGAGAGACCATCTGATCAAGAGTAAAGTGCTGGAGACGGTTGGGTTTGTCAGTGACGGGAGAGAAGGAGACGCATATTGAGTTTTATTTGATCTCCCAATCAAAGGCAGAAACCGTACGGGGCTCTGGTGTTTTTAGAGAGCCTCTCAGTGTGAGATATCATCATATGTATGTTATTCATCCAGATCCCCTCATGTGAGGTCAAGGATAAGTGCAGGAAGAAGCAGGTGGACAAGCTGATCCGACTGCCTGGCGCCACTGATCTTCTTTCTTTCCTCGACTTTGCACTTTCTTTCCCTTTCCCTTTCCTTCCTCTCAGTTTCCAACAGCTATATCCTTAATCAGCCTCGTTCTCCCAACTAGATCACTCAAGCAGCAGCATTGTATCAAAGACACAGGACTGCATCAAAGACACGTTCCTGCCTCCACAGGTCGGACTTGCCACCCGCACTCTTGGCTGTCCCTGCCATCAGCCGTAACACTGGCGTTTCCGTCTTCGAAACCCCCCTCCACGCAAGTAACCTGGACCTCCAGTACGACTCGCCTCGACACATCGGCTAGTGGATCTGATTCAGCCGGAAGGAAGCGCTCTCGCCATCATGTCTACGCCAGCCGACAGACGTAGGATGGCCGCCCTTGCCGCTAGCACGCTGGCAACAAGCAGCCGCTTGCCCCAAAGAAGTACGGATCCGCGCGAGAGCTTATTTGGCAGTGGCAACCCCCAAACTGAGACGGTGCAACAGACAATAGAAGCTCTCGTGATGGCAAAAGAAGACAAGCTAGTCTTTCTTGAATATGTCACATGCCATATCTGGTAAGACCTGTCCTCTTCCGTTCTCTTGCTGAACGGATACAGCAACTATCCATTCTATTCCGACTCCAAAGAGCAGCGAAAGTTCTGGATGACCAGCTGCGGGCATGTTTTGTGCTCAGACCCCAATCATCAACGTGGGCCAGAAACGTATGACTCGTACCGTACTCATCTTGACAGATATCTCCGGAACCTGCACAAAATGTAAACGATCAGAAATACAGACATGGTGTTTAGAACAAGGTGTAAGAATCCATCTCTAGCATTGTGATAGACGAGACATCCACCCTAATCTAATCGACAGCTCCACGAATCTCTACAGCCGTGGTTCTTCTCTACAGATACATACCTTCGGACCATCGACGAAGCATGGCCCCGACTAAAAGTATGGCTTACTACTTGGTAAGGCAATCAGGACGCTAATGATCGCCCTCAGTTCCAGGTCAATCAATTATACAGATACATCGACCATCTGAAGGGACTTGCCGAGAAGCGAAAGGTGAGCTCTCTCTCAAATAAGGGAACTTTTTTCAACTTCCACCCAGGACAAACTCGACGAGATGCGAGAAGGAATTGAGCGGCTTTCTCAATATGAGAAGTCTTATAAGGATGTCATAGAGGCGAACAATCAGCTGCAACAGTACGTTCAACGGGTTCCGAGATTCGAGATTGACGACACCTTAGAGAGAACACCGATCTTAAGCGGCAGCTTGCCCTCCCCCATGCTCCAGTGTCTCGTCAACCATCCTTTACGCCGCCACAGATACCGCAAGACCGCTATGACTCGAATAGCCGAGCTTCTGTTGAGCAAGAGAGATTCGCCGAAGAAATAGTTAACGGCCACTTGTCCAATTTCGAAGCGATGCCGAACGGGTACAACAAGAGACCAAGACCTTACGAGACACCCCAGAGGCCTATTATGGGATCTGGCCGTTTGACTCTCCCCAGCGAGCCAAGTAGATTCGAGCATCATGGAGGCGGTGAGGGTCAGACTCCACCTAGGTCGGGGCCAGTACGGACAAACTTTGAGTGAGTGAATATGGGGATCATGGAAACCATTATGATTTTTTCAGCCGTTATCGACACATCCCAAGTCGGGCCGCTGCCCAGACTCCTCAGCCTCGACGCCTCGAACCACAATACCAATATATACAGAGATCAGCGAGTACTACCCCAGACCAGCTTGCTTCTAAACCTGGTCCACCGATTTTTGCCCCGCAACACGTCCACGCTGGTCCCGATCTTCTGGATCCGGGAAACTCACACGGTGAGTTAGGCACCGAATCTGGCCGTCTTCTAATGCTGTCAGGCTTGTCGAGGGCGCAATTTTTGCGCCATAGTCAACAACCAAGCATGAAACCTTTTGTGCCAGACACACGTGGTCTTCCTCCAATAGAGGAGTATGACGAGGAGTTGGACGGCAGTGGACCGCCACGGAACGCAACGGAAGGTTATTGAGATCACTCTGTGGCGGGTCGAGTGGATTTCGCTGATGGACGATCAATGTCAGATGTGGTGTGCGAGCTTGTGCACATGGATCAAGGGGCTGGGGTTGCGGCTGTCCTGTGAATAACGTGTCTGCGAGTATGCATGCTATTACAGTGATCCAACGAAACAATCTAGTCTCCGCCACTGCAAAGCGGCCAAATTTGCTTCCGTTGCCTGCCCGCCTTTGCCACTGAGTTTAGTGATCCTACTACTTTACTTGTTCTCGTATTTGAGAAGCAATCCGAATATGGGCAAAGCAGGTGCAGGAACCCCCAAGGCTTTAGCCAATGCCATCAAGGCTAAAGGTGATTCATCCATGCTGTGGCGACAGTGAAGACATTGGCTGATGAATCATTCTAGGGCTGGGTCGTTTGAGATGGTACTGTCAGATCTGTGAGAAGCAGTGTCGGGATGAGAATGGTTTCCAGGTGAGCTCTTGATCGAAATGATCGTGATATGCTTGGTGTATAAACCTCTAGAGATGCCAGGGGGAGGAGATCAGGGTGCATTAGCTGATGCTTGACTTGCTTAGGCGCATACCAGGTCTGAACCGCATATGCGCAAGATGATGCTCGTTGGACCGAAAGCTGGACAGACTATCGCCGAGTTCTCTCGTCAATTCCAGTACGAATTTGTGACACTACTACGAACTCGACATCAGACGAATCGAGTACGAGCCAATGCAGTGTACAATGAGTATATTCAGGACAAACATCACGTTCATATGAACGCTACGCGATGGGTCACATTGAATGGATTCATCATGACGCTAGGAAAGGCCGGTACTGTTAAAGTAGACGAGGATGAGAAAGGATTGTGGATTACTTGGGTCGATACTAGTCCAGCGACATTACAGAAACAGGTGAAGTTTTCTTTCTTTTCTGGCTGAAGATTGCAGCTCGAGGTGGTCACAGAGTGAGTTGGTTGCTGATGGTCGATATAGGCTGCGTTGCAGAAGCGCGATAGGGCTGAGATGGATGGCGAGGAGAGGGAAAGAATGTTGTTGGAGCAGCAGATTGAAAGGGCTCGAGCATTACAAGCGGAGAAGGGACAGCAGGTGGATGCTGGATTACAGAAACCTGACGGAGAGAAGATCAAGCTCAGCCTTAATCTCTTCGGCAACACCAACACCCTCGAACCCTCATCGTCCACAGCAGGACCCAGCGGAACTCGATCTATTGAATCTTCTGAAGCGGGCCCGTCTAAATCAGCTGCTCCAAACGAAGACGTAAAACCAACAATCTCCTTCGGCTCAATCCCCTCTGCTCCTTCCACATCATCTTCCGCCCCGCCTACGACAGTCGTAAACCCCCTGAAACGACCAGCTCCAGTCAACGTGTTCAAGCAGGCCAAAACTCCAAAAACTGAGTCAGACGCCGGAACTTCGAGTCAAGGCAAGAAGGGATACATGTCTGAGGCGGAGAGATTGATGAAGGAGGATCAGGCTAGGAAGGGCGGTGGCAGTCGGCCACAGGGATATGGCGGTTTCGGACCCACACGATCAACTCAGCCAGGAGCCCAAAGACGTTTCGTGCTGCAGTAGAGACTAGTGCATGTATTATTGTTGTCAAGTCAAGTGCAAAGATATTTTGATCACTTTGACTCCCAGCTGACCCTCTCTCCCGCTCTAGATTTCTCCTGATCCTCCTTCCTCCCCCTTCATATTTCCTCTGACCTTCTCTGCTATTGCTAATGTAGAATATTTTCCTTCGTTGCGAGATCCAGGCGGGCCGGAAGGACTGTTACAGGATATTTACCGCTCGAGTAGTCATGCACCCTTATGCATTCAGAATACAGAGAAAAAAGGCGACCGCTGGAACGTGAAGTGAAGCATTGCGGGACATCCCGCCAGGCTGCGAACGAGAGACTATATTTTGCCCGGTCTATTCACTGATCACTCAAAAGACTCACGCTTTACATCTATCTTCCGATTTATATCGGCGCCATGATGGCGCTAGCAAGCGTATCTACGTCGTCGCTCATCGGCGTGGCTATCGCTTGCAGCGGCAATGTGTTGATAAGTCTTGCATTGTAAGTGTCAGTGCTTGAACACCGACCCGCTTTAGCTGGGCGTACAAGTAACTTGGCCTCGCTTATGATCGTGTAATAGGACTGTACAAAAGCTTGCGCATCGTCGGCAGGTCGAAGAGCTCATTGCGTCGAGGTCGACATCTCCTTCAGAGTCCACAACAGCCAATACGTCGCGTGATGAGCCGTACCCACCCGACTCCCCTGACCCAAGACCGAAATTGACGGCAATCCCTATCGTCGTGGAAACGGACCGCTCTCCAAACTCTTCAGGTATCAAGATTACTCCTCGACCACTTGATGAGCAGAACGGAGGAGCGGTCAGCTTGGATCTAGTCGACGGGGAGGACCAAGGAAGAAGGAGTCCAAGTCCACATTCACGTCCTGGTCATATCTCTATCCCACATCACCACACCCGTATCAAAATCAAGACACCTTCTCGAGATGATCACACTCGTCCACAAAAGACTAGCGGAGGTGGTGAGCATGCGGAGGAGGCGGGGAGAGATGAGGTGGAAGAGGGCATGTACCTTCGTTCAAAACTCTGGTGGTTGGGCATGGCACTCATCACCATTGGTGAAGGGGGCAATTTTCTCAGCTATGGTTTCGCACCTGCTAGTGTCGTAGCTCCTCTGGGTACTGTCGTGAGTCATCATTTATTGATACTTCCCGCTGGCCAAAGCTGAGACGTCGACTGACGAGAGACGTAGGCGCTCGTTGCCAACTGTATCTTCGCACCTCTAATCCTCAAAGAGCGATTCCACCTTCGCGAGCTATTCGGAATGGTCTTGGCCATCCTGGGCGCGGTCACAGTTGTCTGGGCCTCCAACGATTCTAACCCTCGCGTGAGTTCTGAGTTCTAGCCACACCTTTACCTTTACCGACTAGCTCACATATCCCCGGGCTCTTACAGCTGGATCCTCCTGGTCTCGTCAACGCTATGAAACAAATCCCCTTCATCGTCTACACGATCCTTAATCTCGCCATTCTTCCTGTACTGATACTCCTTTCCCGTTCGCCTCAGTGGGGTGGCCGCTTCATCGGTATCGATGTAGGCATATGCGCGCTGTTTGGCGGATACACCGTTCTCAGCACAAAAGCACTATCAAGCCTGCTCTCTACTATCTTTCTCAAAGCTTTTGAATACGGCGTCACATGGGGTCTCGTGGTTGTTCTGGTGGGCACTAGTGTTTGCCAGATCAAGTATCTCAACAAGGCTCTCATGCGGTTTCAAAGCAAGGTATGTAGCATGCTCAAGACACTCGTGGTTTTACAGACGCTAACTTTGGAGTACAGGAAGTGATTCCTACTCAATTTGTATTCTTCTCTATGGCAGGTGAGAGCTCTCCTCGTCCCTTTGATTCCTCATCCAGATGACACTGACTTCACTTTTTTAAGCAATCATCGGCTCTGCAGTGCTGTACCAAGAATTCCGCGGAGTGGCTTTCTCCCGCTTTGTCAATTTTGCTTTCGGCGTAAGCTACTCTGCCACAAGGGAAAGAAAACAGCTGACTCGCCTCAGATCGCAACGACATTCTTCGGCGTCCATCTCTTGACATCTTCAACGGACGAGTCAGACTCGTCAGATGATACTTCGATTGTCGATGAACCTCCTCCTATACGAGCGTTCTCTCCTCAACGAGCCACATCTTCCGCGTCGCTCAACCTTCTAATTCCCGCCGCTTCAAGGTCCACCGAACGTTCTCCTCTCCTTATCCCTACATCCATTATACCTACACAAATACCTGGACATGTTAGGCGCGTATCAGATGCCCCGTCCATCGCTCCTGGGGGAACCTTTGGTCGAGCGAGATTATCAAAACGAACGTCAACCTCAGACTTTGCGCCGACGCTTGGACTCAATAGTCAGGCCGGTTTCTTGTTGATGGCTACTACTCCACCTTTAAGCAGTGCTATGCCCAGTGCAATGAAGAGGGAACGTAGTGTTAGTCGGAGTCAAGTAGACGCAGAGGGGCAACAACAAGCTGCAAGAGCTAGGAGAGATAGTTTATTGTCGAGATGATCATTACCATACGAGTACACGAGTATACCATGCATGTTGTACCACGCACCCGATAATTCTCATGGTATACAAGAAGCGTAACATCATACACCCGGCACTTCCTCCCATGCAATGCAATGAGCATAGAAGGAACATCTCTAAAGCACTACAGCACCACGGCTGCCTCTACCTCTCTCATATCCGCCACATCCTCACTGCTGATCCCTTGACTTACACTTGGCGCACTGGCCGTTTCGACTCCGGTTACACCATCCGTACCGGCTGTAGCAAGCGATAAGAGACTTTGACGCCGTTGTGCATTTGCCTGCTCTTGTCGCTCTGCAATGACTGGCCAGAAGTCTGGCTCGTCAGTGAGTGTGAACTACGACCAGTGAGTCAGTTGACATTGGGTACAGGTCACTCAGTCACATGGAGAAAGGGGAAGCGGGGCTCACCTCAGACTTCCACTCAACTACAGGTGGGACTGGCAGACCAAACGGCGCTATTGTACCTAGACGACCGCTCGTCCGTGTTTTTTCACGTACCAGTGGCCTACCGGATCTTTTACCGGCAGCTGAGAGAGTGCGCTCTGTTTGGGCATCTTGCCTACGTGAGGCAGCTTCCACGAGACATGGAAGGCCAGAAATGGTCAGGGGTGGGAAAAAGGGTGAGTGGTGGCGAGCTCGACGGGTGTCTAGTTCAGCGTCAGGAGAGATTGATGGAGAGTGTTGAGATGGGCCAGTGATATCATTTTCTGCGTCAACGTCTGCTGAGACACTATGACTACGTTTCCGCTTGCTCTTGGAACTACTTTGTGATCTAGCAGCACGACTTGATCGGCTTTCACGAGCTTGAGTCTCTGGTATGCTGTTGTTACCTTTATCGACCACTGGCTCGTCGACCTCCATTTTAGTTCCAGGGGAAGAAGGGCGTCGCTTGGTAGTGGCAGCAGGCAATGGCTGACGTCGCTTGGTAATCACTGGTTCCCGCAGAGCCGCGACTCGAGGCGGAACAGGAACAGGCGACACGGAACGGCTTGGGGATCGTGACGTCCCAGCTGGTGACGAGGTGGTACGCTCGATCCCCTTAGTCCTGCCACATTGATAAGTGTCTGTTTCTGCCCGGGTCAAGATAGGTTTACTGACTTCTTGTGCTCGGAGGGTAGAAGTTCCTCGTATCGCTGCATGACCTCTGCCCCTTCTTTGAGTAATCTTCGTTGGAGCCACTCTGTGCCCTCTTGCTGGACCTTTGCCTTTCCCTTATCCCATCTGCCATTCTCGTCTGTCCGCGCAAAGATGGCGCTCACGACGTTTGCCCATGCTGGTTTTGGCATGGTTCGAAGCATATCGATGCGTGAACGCATCTTGTATCGCTCGAATTGGAGTTTTTCTTTCTCTCGGATTCGTTGACGTCGCTCAAAGACCTCATATTTCCGATGTAACGAGATATAATATGCATCAGAAGTATCTTTGATCATCGTCTGGTCAAGATAAGTAAGGACCATTCAAAGTTTCTGCGAGAGACTGAAGACTCACGTCGTCCAATGGTTTTCTCAGTCTCTTAATTGGACTTTGAGGGCCTCCTCTGCCGATCGTAAGTGTTGTGAGTCCTCGACCGAGAGCCAATTCCTCTCGTGCTTCCTCGGCATCATCCTCTCCCGGACGCACGAGCGTCCAGCTTGGCGTTTCGATTAGCTCGGCCTTATCGAGTGGCGCTGCCTGACGTGGGAGAGGGCTAGCGAGCGGCTGAAAACGCGTTGCTCGAGTAGGTGTGACCGTCACTTGAGGAGCAGGAGCATGCGACGTCACTGTACTTGGCGGAGGAGATAACATTGACAGAGGCACAGTTGTGAGATGGATCTGGAGTGAGTCGGGAGGTGTCGCGCATGGTTCTCCTATAGATGATCAATTATAATCGAAAGAATATTGCATTTATAACTCACCAAACCTGTCCAACCAATCCACGACCATCTCTTCGAGATCCCGCATTCCCTCCTGTCCTGTCCCTGCTGCTCGACGGATCCGAGCAGGCAGGACGCGTTTTTCCGGCACTCGCATGGTTGTTTGTTTGCCTTTTGCTTTGAGACTGAGACTGAGAGATTGAGGCTGCGGTGATGACGGAGCAGTGGTCAGAGGCGTTGAGGTCGGGCTCGACGGGAGAAGGGATGGCTTACTTGGGCTCGCACGTCCATAAGATGTGCTTGCCGAGGCAGTATTTGATGATGAAGGGAGGTGGTCGAGTCCAGTGAAAGCAGGCGCTACCGTATCTTTCTCTAGAGGACGCCTACGGATCGACGTAACCCTGGTCGGCGTTCGAGGAGTGTTTGAAGATCGTGAAGAAGACATTACAAAGTCACCGCATGGGTTATCGCTGTCGTCCTTGTGTTTGTTATCCTAAATTTTGATATCATGCCAGAGGTAGCAGCATGACCCTCAGGTCCTCATCATGTTCGGAGCAAGAAAGGAAGAATAAAGCAACAAAGACTGACCAATCCACACTGGAAAGTGTTTAAAGTGCTGTTGGAGATCGGACTGGAATAGCCGAAGGGAAGGGCAAAAGTTGGATGATAATGTCGCCATTTCATTTCTCGTCCCTTTCAACCCACTCTTTCATTCTACATCATACAACATGTCTCTCCGACCTCCAAGTTTACTTCGTAGAGCTCTACGTTCTATCCCAGGCCCATCTCGTATCCCATACATAGCTCGTCCCGCTCCTCGTTTACTCGCACTGTCTACCTCTCGCCGGGGCATATCGACTACCTTCCCTAGACGCCGTGATGTTTCCGCTGAACCTCTTGATGAGATACCGATCAAGTCAGTTGCTTCTTCTTGACTATCCGAGCAGTGAAACGCTTGGAGACTAGCTATAGCTGTGCTAGTACCATGCTGACAGGGTTTGGTGGACAGAACAATAAGTGCAAGTGAATACGAGGATATTTCAGACCACGATATGGATATCTTACATGAATCTCTCGAAACGTTATGCGAAGATCATCCAAGTGGGCAATGGGAGGTTGAGTATAGCGTGAGTCTTAGTTCTACGTCGGAACTTCCACAATACTCATGTAGATTTGACCTTGCCTTGCCTTGAATGACCAACCATCCTTCTTTCTCCCTCTATCATCTCAATACCCTTCCTCTTGCTTCCCGCCTTATTACCATCCCGAACGTCTTCATCGCTTACCATTTCTTCGTTCATCATCTACGTTTCCATCACCGACACACTCCTCGTTCATCATCTACGTTTCCGCTACCGACAAACTCTGCGTTGCAATCTTCGACACACTCTTCCAAACTCCTAGTCAGGCGTCTTGACACTCTCAATCCCCCCACACGGTACCTACGTGATAAACAAACAACCACCGAACCATCAAATCTGGCTCTCGTCGCCCGTTTCAGGTCCAGCTCGATTCGGGCTCAGTCCAGATGGTAAATGGGTGCACTGTCGCATTCCGCGAGTCACCCTGGCTTCACTTGTCGAGGATGAGATACGTAAGTTCATCGAGAGTGATGGGACTGCTCTCGAGTGGGAAGGATTAGATGGATTAAAGTGATCCCTTACTCTTGCTCTTACCATTACTGTTATTGCGATTTCGTGACGCATCGTCACTTATTACTACTATCACTCTGATTTAAATCTATATATCATGCTTTGGAGACGACTGATGGTATGAATCAGATGGACCCAGCTTCTGATAAGTCTAATTTTTACTAACCAAATGAAGATCCACCTTGATCCAGCTTGTAGTACTCAATTACCATCTTGTCGCTGACTGAATCAAGAAATGTTGTCTGATCTTCTAGAAAACCAACTCCTGCATGCTATTGCGAGTCTTATCAATATGATACTTCCTGCTGATACGCTTTGCGACCCTCAGTTCGATAATATACTACTCGGACATGTACCGATACAACTAGCCAAATACCTCTTTCCTGAAGACCTGATCCGAATTCGCCTCCCGTGCTCATCTGCCTGCCTTGTTGGCCCACTGAAGAACCTCATGGATCTACTGACCTAAGCCCCCCTTCTCGGCTTTCTTTCCCCGCAAACCGTCTCGGCTTGACCCGAACTGTCATCCGTCAACTATATGTTTCACAGCCTTGTCACAGTTTCGTCACTCACTCTCAGCTGTAGAGACACGCAAGCTGCAACCTGCATCACGCTCAATATGCTGCAAGAGCTTATCCTTTCTCGCCTGATCCCACCTCAGCTTCTGCTCGTCTTATAAATTTGGAGAGTACTTACGAATCTCGATGAACATCCTGGACAAGAGAATGGTCTCTCACCCGCTTACCTCATTATCAGTTTCCATACGATAAGCCGTAGAAGGGATAGAAGGGACACACAGTGTTTGCTCCGAACATGCCGCTGCAGGTCATTACGCCTCGTGAATGCCTCGTCACATTTATCGCAAGCGTGAGGCTTGAGTTTCTCCTCTGGTCCATCCTACATCATTAGCCGAGCTTCAATACGTCGCAGTGAAAAAAGCTCACTCCCCGTTCAACACGAGTCACAAGCCGCCGTTTCCGCATTCGAGTCTCAATAGGCTCATTCTCATGACCCTCGCTGAGTCGTCGTTTTCGTTTGCGGTTGCTGGTCTTTGGCCCGACAGCAAACACAGTCCCTACTTGGATATTCTCGAGAGTTGGGTCTATGTCGCAATGCGATTTTCCACCAGAATGCGCAGCTGTCCTGCTGGGTATTCCGCAAGACGAAGTAGCCGCTGAGTGGGGCATGCTTTTGTCGGTATTGCTGTCAAACCCGATCCACGAACCGCTGTCCTGGTTTGCGTGATACATGCCAGCCGGCGGGTCAAAGGGCACTGTTTCACCATACGACGGTGGCAATTGGGATATCGCAGATTCTTTGCGAATCTTGGGCGGCATCGGTCGTTCAGTTGGAGGTATCCAACCAGTAAGCACGGGTGGTTCGGGATTAGTCGCCACAAGGTTCTTCTTTTGCGGAGTTGGAATACTCTCAATCATGCTCAACAAGCTTTGAGGGCGCCCGTTATGCGGTACAGGTGGGGGAAGTGGGAATCGAGCGTTGGAGCACGCTGAGGCGGGAGGGAAAGTAAGTGTCTGATCCCACTGTCCGACGATTGCGTTGGAGGCAGAGAGATAGTAGGGAGGTTGAACACCTTGAGGAGCGGACCATGATGGGATACTGGAGAATAAGGTATCGAGAGGAGGTGTGGATACTGTTAGTCCTGGAGATGGAGAGGTCCATGATGTTCCAGAAAGAGGTGGTGCGAGGTATTCATCTTGATTGATCTCGAAGTTTCTTGGAATAGTGATTGAAGGAACCCAGGCGTTGGCAACAGGGTATCGGAGTGTATTATCTGGTCTGAGTGAGTCGGGAACATGTAGGCTCGGATTATCAAGTAACCACTCGTATAGATTAGGGTCCTCTGATGCTGGTTGAGGTTGATTTACTGGTTCGTATTCGTATCCGGTCAAGGTCGAAGGACCAAAATCGAGAGAGTTTCTAGGTGTGGGAGGATGCTGAGGTTGGATACAATGCCAGTCGGGTAAAGGTAGTGGGACATGTACACGCTGAGTCAAGAGTGGACCATTCGATTGAGTCATCAATGACTGTTGCTGTTGTTGCTGATGGGCAGTTGGTGTAGAAACCACAGTAGAAGTAGGATCACATTGAGATGTGGGAGTGGGTCCAAGCAAAGAAGATTGTGGGTATGGTATATCGTTGATGATGAGGGGGAAAGGGTATGGTGGTGGGTACGGATAAAGGTATGGAGTTGATGCTGTCGCCTCTGTAGGATACGGGTTCAGATTGGGTGATTTCGTCCCTGTAGGATACGGATTTGGATTTGCCTCTGTAGGATACGTTGTCGGTTTCGCCTCTGTAGGATAAGGGTGCCGTGGTGTATTCGGAGCGGGAGTCGTTGAAGGAGGCATTATGAAGAAAGGGATACGGAATGAAGGGACCATGATCATTAGACGATTCTCAGTTGAACCCTTGTTTAGAGCGTTGAGAACGCCTTAAGTTCCGTATAGGTTATAAAACTTGACCATGATCATCGACTCGTCAAATAACGTTATCGTTCTCTTGATACAATGGCTACACCGCATGGACTTTCCTATCGAGAAGAGTAAGGTCGATGTTGATAGCAATAACGATGATGATGATGATGATGACGATGATGGTGATGGTTGTATCGAGTTGAATTACTGCAATATATTCTCAGCTACGAACGAGTAGTTTGCACATGAAAAACGAAAACGCCCCCTTTTTTAGCTATTCCCTCCTTGTCTCGGCGCATCAACAAGACAAGCCAAAGCCGAACCCACCTCCTAAAGAAATGAACCCTACTTCACAATGAGCTCCAAGCGTACAGATCATATCACGACATCACATCCATCGGAGAGGAGAGGAAAAAGAAGCTCATGCAGAACTGTCCGTGTTCAAAGGGATATCCTCAAAGGCAGAATCACACAGACATCTCTTTCTTTCTTGCCTTCTTTCCTCTTCTTCTAATTCACGCAAGGCGGGGGGGAGGGGGGGGAGAGGGGACAGACGATCGTGTGCCACGGCTAGCTCGGTCATGTCATTTATCTGTCACTTGTTACATTGTTACATTGTCCAAGCAACCAAGCTAGAATACAAGAAGCAGGATGTACTCATCGGATGAAGAGGAAGAGGAAGAGGAGTGAAATCAATACAGTTTCGAGGTGGATCCTTTGGGTGTCTTGTTGAGAACTAGTAGGCACGCAAAGCTGAGTGGCGAAAGGAGGGTGGCGACCGTTCCTTACAATGGTGGTCCGTGCCATGTTTTTTTCCCTTTGGAAACATGTACACATTTCATCTCCGACCGCGATTTTGGCCTCCTCGGTTACGTTGCAAACGGCAAACGGTAGCTGAGAGATACCTAAAGTCCTACCTCCATCGGAAGTACTCGTTTGGAACACAGGGAGAAGACGGGCCAGCTTGTGTCTTCTCACATCTTGGTTCTAGCTTCTTAATGACGTACGAGCAGCTGATGTGACATGGACAAACGGAAAGGCACCAGCTGAATAATTGCAAGCTTCTTGAGCTAATTTCAGCCGAACTCGGCAGTTGGGAGTGGGAAATAACTCTCGATCTTGAGACTTATTTCGGGGATGCACATATATGTAGAAAAGGTATATATATAGCTATCAAAAAGTACAACCTTCGTTTGATATGTCATACTGGAGAACAATAACCTATTCGGTATCTCTGGAATATCTCTCACGTGTTCCGAGTCTACCGGGTCACGTCGAGATGGCCTCAACTATCCCTACGAATATCGGTTTCTGGGATAACGGTGATTCGGCAACTAGCGATAAAAGAAAGGATGTAGTTTCGGCCGGTAGCTGTCCAAAGGGCCCCTTTGTAGCCCGTATGACCGCGTTGAAACTATCATTTAAGTCTCACAGCCGCATTAACTCTGTCTCTCTCTCTTTCTTCTACCTGATCATTATCAATCTCCATTCTGCTACGTGATCCTCACCAATCTTCTTATTCTGCTATCTTTTCTTCAGCTTCATATACAAACGCAGGACAGCGGTAAGGTTGATAATGTCTCCTTTTGAACCTGCACAGGGTCTTGGAAGGAAAGACGGCATAGAAGTAGGGAGTGGGACGAGTGAGTACTGTAATTGTCGAGTGGCGACATAATGGAGGTGAAGTCCTAGAGGTGTTGATGATTGTTTCTAGGGGTGAAAAGGAATTGGGGTTATAGCCATAATGATGAGATGCAAGGATCCAACGCATTGGTAAGTTTCACCACAACACGGAACACTAGACTGAGATATGTCCAAACCTATACCGGCAATACTGTATGCTGATTTTATGAATATAGAACCTGGCTCTTTCATTGGGTTTCGGCGCACTAGAAATCGATGTTCACCTCAAACGACCATACGACCCGATGCCCTATAAAACCCATTCTCATACCCATAAGACCGATAAATCTCCACCCGTAGATGGATTGCACACTACAGCTTCAATGTTCGAAGACTTTGCATCATTGCCTGATGAAGAATATACACTCTACACGGGCCATACGGATCTAAGTCTCACTGGACTCACTCTGTGGGATCAGTACCTTGGACCTCTTATGACTAGGCTGGACGGAAATAATGAAGGAAGGAAGGTTGGTATGGAGGATAAAGTCGTTGGTGTGTATTTGGACGATCCATTGGCCGAAGTGGCCATTGTCATTGATATGGTGAGTGGCAAATAATCATTCGTGTTGGTATAATGCGAATAGTCTCTACCACTTTTCACTCTCTCTCGCTTGATGACACTGTACTCGTCTCTTTATGCTCAGTTTTTGCTATCATCTGCTGACACCAGATGTGACTCTACAGAAATCAGACGGAGATTCTACATGGCCATACCTCGATAAACTCCTACAACCTTTCCTCGCCAAATCATACTTGACGACCTACAACGCTTCTACATCCACACTCACTCGTGGGCCACTACGCATCATTGGGACAGGCAATACTCCCCTAGCAGCGGTCTATCACCAACCAAATGCCCTTACCTCCAAATATCAAGGTCAAGATCAAAGTCAGAGTCAAGGTCAAAGTCAGAGTCAAGGTCAAAGTCAAGGTCAAGGTCAAGGCGAAGGTCATGATCAAGGGCAAGGTCAAGGTCAAGGTCAAGGTAAAAGTCAAGGTCTTGGACTTCGATACATATTCTACGATGGTCCGCTCCTAACTTTATCGAAAAAGGGTAAAATCGATCAAACGGCTTATGGACCCGCAGCAGAATTCGAATGGACAGCATCCATATGTCCCATGGCAAGCGATAGATTTCCTATACTAGACACAGTGGGCGTAGCACTCCCATCTTGGAATCCTATCGTGGCTAGTCTCAAAGCTTATACGGATGAAGCTAGGAGAAAGGGGATCGAAAGTAGATGGTGGGGCGCGGCTAGAGAGCCCGAGTGGGTTAGAAGGAAGATATGGGAGATGCAGAAGATGGGTGGAGTGGATTGGTTGGGAGGCGATGATTTGGTTGATCTTTCCAAGTGGTTGGCGGAGCAGGATCTCAAAGAGATCCAAGTAGAGAGGACATGACGAGGGAAACAGACATGAGGAAGAGGTAACTTTCGAGTGTATATATTGTACGGATTTGCTTGTACTTGATAGCTTGTAGGATACTAAACTGGAGGATTATTGTACATCCTGTAGCACTAGACTGTCAGTGTTGTTGTACATCTTGTAGAACACTTGACCATGATGTCAGATCTTGTACAAAGTCAAGATACGTGTATTTGCCAAGTGAATATTCAGGAACCATCCTCAGTCTAGGTATAACGCTCAGACCAGCGTGACCCTCCCTTACCTCCCTCACCCTCCCTAACTCGGCAAGTAAAAACAAGTGAAACAAAAAAATAAACATAAACACGCCTTCAATAACCTACAGTATCTACATCCGAATCGGATACTTCTTCGACCCGCTGCGACATCTGATAGCTTGTACTGCACCCGCTAAGAGATGGACTTGGGTAATCCAGAAATATCCGACGAATCGTTCCTCCCTTCTGACCTCTTAAGGGCACTTGAACTCGTTCCGGAAACATCATCGACACCACCACCTCCTCTTACTCGATCAGATACTGCCGAAACACCTTTATTGTCTCTTGGACCATCACAAACCACCCAATCACAAGGAGATATGTCGTCATTTCCTACCAATTCAAGCATTGAACGACTCGGTTTTGGTCAATGGGCAAATACGCGGCGTCTTACTCCTACTCGAGTCCAATTATCCGAGCGTCAACGTGATCAAGCACGACTTGCTATTGGTATATCTCTCGATGAAAGTAATACTGATCCGTTCATTGCGCCCAATCAATCGACTTTGGGTTTTTCGAGTGTTGAACAAGGAACACCGATGCGTACTGTAGGACGAGAAATCCAGCTCAACCTTGGAAATCCTAATCATAATCCTTTGTTGATCCCTTTACCGCCTTCTCCTCCACCAGAACACGAGTCGAAAAAACCACATGGACTGCCGAATCGCCGTCCGACAGAGTGGATCTCTGCTCTCCCGCCTGACCGTATTTCTCTTTCCTCGATGACGAGCGAGGGAGAGGGACCTGGAGCTCTTACTCGCTCCACAAGCATTTTCTCGGGCGGCCCATTGAGCGATGATGGGGGTGGTCGACGCGTTAGCGAGGTCATGCAATTGGCCATTCGTGAGAATCTGAATATCGATAACGAACGACTAGACAGGGACGTACGACATGGACATGGAGAAGGACAAGGACAAGGACAAGGACAAGGACAAGGGCAAGGAGAGGGAGAAGGAGAAGGAGAAGGAGAAGGAGAAGGAGATTTTAATGGACAGGCAGAGAGGGAAGAACGGCTAAGCAGCTTGACGGAACAGGAAGTCGCCGAACAGTGGATGTCATACGTCCGTACTCAACTTGGATCTCTCTTTCCAGATTACTTTGATAGTCCCCCACCACCATCTTCTGGACTATCACAGGGGTCAGACCACCAAGAAGAAGGTCCCTACGTCTCTGAGGTCGGTGGACGACCACAGATCCCTCGGGAGGTTGGCGGAGTCGGACAACAATGGTCGGTCCGAGAGGAGATTGGGGGATTGAGAGAGGAGATTGAAAGGCTCAGAGGAGTCGTGGGCGGTCTGGTCGAGGGTCTCAATAGTGGGAGTGGGCACTCGGTAGAAGATCAGGATGAGGTCAGTGGGGAACGTCAGGATGAGGTCAGAGTGGAAGGTCATGATGAGATCAGAGTGGAAGGTCATGATGAGGTCAGAGCCGAGGGCCAGGAAGAGTTCAGAGCAAGTGTAAGTGAGATAGGCCAAGACGAAAGACTAAGCGATACGGAAGCTTTCTTCGCAGTGAGTAGTGGAACGCAATGTGAATGGAAAGGTTTAGCTCGCTCATGTTGGTATTACCCTTAGACAGCAGACAAGTCGGCCGAACTGATTCGATTGTTAGACAAGTTTGTGCATCCTTGGACAAATCAGCGTTCCGACACTGAGATTTTCCATGACAACAATCTCGGCCAACTGTCGATAGCGGTGCGACTCGCATTCGAGGGTGATGATGTTCGACTGTGAAGTGGCAAGTAGTTAAAAAGCCGTGACGAGTCTAACCCTGTGCACAACTGGGAGAACTAGTAGTAGTAGTAGTGTGTGTGTGTGCGATTCGTTTGGATGCTTTCGCGTAGTTTTTGAATGAAGAATTTTTGGCACTGTTTTTTTGTATATCGCAGCTCGTATTTTTTTTCTTTCTCTTTCGATGTGACTATGACGCACTTGGCACGTGTTAACATACGGAATTGCGTTCAGGGTGTTTACATTTTCCTTATGAGACTAGTCTAGTTTTTGTATTAAACTTTAGGGAATTCCAACAAAAACGCTCTACGCAAATGGTAAGAAAAACAGAAAGCGACATTGGTCGTTTGGATGGAACGTTTTTCAAGGGGTACAGAGGGTTAATACTGAAACATTTGGATCAGGTCACTAGCGTCGGGTGGCTGTGAGGATTTTTTGAGCGGTAAAGAGGTGCTAGAGCGGTTAGAGGGGCGGTGATCGAGTCGAGTAAGAAGACTCGTAGTCATATGTTCTCGTATGTACTGATCGATTTCTTTTTATTCTCTCACTTTTTTTTTGAATCGTGATCTGTTCTGATATCAATACTCTTAATATCACTCTCTTGATTCATTTCAAGTAGAAAGAAAAGGAACAACGTCGTTCTGGCAACGACGATCCCTTTGTGTTACTTTCTTCATCCGCACCAACTATGCCTCTCTTCCTCGCTTCACTCGTCTTCGCAGTCTCACTGTCTCTTCTTCCTTCTATTGAACCTGAACCAACTACTCCCAATCCAGACCCAAAATCTGAACACACGCTCCAACACCAACACCAACACCAACACCACCTACGCAATCTTGAACATCCCTCTCCTACCTTTCCATCTCCTTCAAAGAGGCCTGAAAATGGACCTGGACCTGGACCTGGACCTGGAAGAGGAGAAGCTGGAAATGGAAATGGAAAAAAACCTTCACAAATCGCACGTAAACGTAAACGAAACCTATCTACCGAACTCAAAGCTCGACAAATCAATTGGAGGCCTATTGAACTAGACTTTCTTTTACATTCAGATCGACGAGTTGATGAGGGATTTCAAGCTCTTGGTTTCTTTGATATAGAAACACGTCCCTCGTCTTCGTCTTCGTCTTCGTCTTCGTCAATGTCCACCTCAACCTCAACTTCAACTATAATTTCTAGAAGAGATAGTGAGGATAGTAAATTTGAGCAAGTGGGTAATGAGGTTGATGATATCGATTATGATCCTATCGTGAGTTGTTTTGTTCTTTCCCTTCCCTTTTCACATTCACATTCTCCTGTTTTTTTTTTTATACAACACTGATTCATTCCGGGTTATTAGATCCTTGGACCCAGATTAAGACGATGTAGTTCCCTTCCGGATTTCACATCAATGTCTCCAGAAAACTACGAGTATACTTTGGAAAGCTCCAGTTTGGATGATCTAGAAGTTTGATCATAAAGACCAAAAAAAAAAAAACAACTTTTCACAACTCGACAGTTTAGCATTCCATAACAACTCGAAACTCCATTCCCCAATAATTCGGCATTCCACAACAACGCGACACAATAACTCGACATTCCACAACAACTCCTCAATGCCAGACAGGCTAGTCGACAATGCCAGACGGGCTAGTGAATTCTTGAATACCACTGAATATCCCTCAACACTCCTTATCCGAGTCTCCGACATTCGATATGAAACGATAACGATCACGATCTCCGACTCCGTTCTCCATAATTATAACACACTCGAAATGTATCGATACACCACCACTAGCTAGACAGAATAGCGAAATGAAGAAACGAAATAGGGAGAAGCGAAAGAGACTGCATGAAAGGTAATCCACTGCACACCAGGAGAGGAGACTGCATGACGTGCAATGTGCATCAATAGAAAAGCTAGCATGGCATGCATTGTATATCGATAAAAGAGACAGATGGAATGCGATATTTATATATCGACCTGAATGCAAGGTATCTAACTCACACGCCCAGCTCTCTTCTCACCCCTTAGCTCATACACCCAACTCTCTTCTCGCCACTTATTCACTCGTACCAGCCAGCCTGATGACATTGTACAATCCCTGAATCTTCCCTCTCACTCCACCATACGCAATCCCAACCAAGCCCACCAAGAAAGCCCAAGAAGCTTCGGGGTCTGGTAATGGAAAATCTACAAACATCGTCAGTGTTGCAAGCTTGGACAAGACGTACCGACCACCCGAGGTATCGATGTTCGGATATACGAGAAGAAACGATCACGAATGATTGTTTTCGTTGATGTCATGGCTAAAAGCCCTTCCTCTCCGCCTGTGGTTTGGTCAGAAAAAAGACCTATTTGTGATCATATCATCGAAGTGAGACCGTACCGAAACGACCATGTCCACTCGCTTTGACACCTCCAAAGGGTGCTGCTTGGTTCAAGTAAAAGATGCCCTATACAGATATATAAGCTGATACTCAAGAACGATCAAATAAAACGTCTTCTCACAAAGCTACGCACACCGTCAGCAAAGCTCACCTTACCTTAATTGCCTGATAGGATCAAGTGGTGACTTACTCATTGATGGAGACCATCCCACACTGCAACAGACCTGCGACTCGCTCACACTCTCGTCGATCCTCTCCGTACACGCCAGCACCCAGTCCAAACCTGCTTCCATTCAGCCATCCCAGGGCCTCATCCACATCATCATACGGAACAACAGTCATGACTGGTGCAAACAGCTCTTCGTTCGCAATGCCCATGTCCATGTTGACGTCCACAACGAGCGTGGGCTCATAATACGCTCCGTGGGGGTGGTCAGGATGATGATATTGTTTGCCTCCCACCAAGACTCTTGCACCCGCCTGGGTTGCAGATTCAAGCAGAGATTCCAGTCGTTTAATCGGCGTGTGAGAAATCAAAGACCCCACATCCATTCCTAGCCGTAAAGCTCGAACACGAGGCTCGACGATGGCGATGAATTTGGGATACAGGCTTCTTGGAACAAGGAAGAGTTCGATACCGATGCAGTTTTGACCAGCCTGCTTTGTCGGCATCTAGTATCCACTGTGACTGAACGCGCACACTCACCGATTGACTTCGGAAATGGTTAGCCAGTTTCTCTCAGAAACGGGGGGTTCAGGCACTCACAAAGCGCCTCTCATCCATGTGCTGGCAAATGACTCAAGTTTACAATCAGGCATGATGAATGCCGGATCTTTACCACCCAGCTCGATGCAAGTCGGAACCATGATGGATGCTGCTGCTGCGGCAACCTAATTCCATCAGTCACGACCCATAGCCACAGGCGGAGAATCTCACCAGGCGTCCGACCGGCTCACTTCCGATGACTTGATTTTGTCAGCCATGCCACCTAAGGACGACGATATGAAACTAACTCACAAGTGATGTGCTTGATGAGCGAATTCCGCGTGACCTTTTCCGCCACATCGGGTAGGCAAACGACGAGCTGGACCACATTGGGATCCATGCCACACGCCGTGAGACAGGCACGTATACCGTTATAATACCACAGACTACTCCATGCCACTTGCTCCGAACATTTGACGACGACGGTGTTTCCTGCGAAGAGCGAGACGATAATTGGAGAGATCAGATTGTGGAATGAGTAGTTCCATGAGACAAGGGCCAGAGTGGTTCCCAGTGGGATGTGGTGGACCTGTCAATTATGATAGTTTTCAGAGACGGAGATGTTAAGATTGTGCGCAGAGAACATGGATATATCGCAAACGCAGGGAAAGGAAGACGGGTTTGTCAACGTGATGTCAATCCTCGACAGGTATTCTCTGCTCACGTCGGATACCTTATGAGCCAGCAGCAAGTTACCTGGTTTTCTAGATGGTTTCAATGTGTCCTCGCCATACTTTATCAGCCTTGGCGTAATTAGCCCCAGATATACACCTTTGACCGCAGAGCTCACCAATCAAGCTTTGATAAAGTGGTGAGGATCTCTCCAAACACCGCATCAACCCCTAATCTCATCAGCACTAGAGTACAACCCCAACAATGAATCAAGGCTGATACCAATCCAACCTATCACTATCACTCACTAGTCTTGCCAGTATCTCTACAAGCAACGCGCACGATGATATCCATATCACGAACGACCCAATCTTTCAGGCTCCGCAACACCATCTTACGCTGAGCGAACGTCGTCTTTGCCCAATCAGGCTGAGCTTCGTGGGCACGTTTGATCCGCTCCGCTACTTCGTCGGCTGAGAGAAGAGGGATGGTAGTGAGATGGTACTAGAACCCGTCAGCCTCCTTGCACCGACTCTTTAGAAATGAACGAATGGGGTCAGTCAAGCAAACATACGCCCTCGAAGGGATCCCCTCAAACCTTGAACTGGAACTCACGGCAGTAGAAGGGTCATAGCAAGTAAGATGCTGTCTTTGTGATTCAGTCTTCCCAGTCTCAGGAGGTAGAAGCGTCTCATCATCCAAATGAGAGAACAGAGTGGGCTTTTCAATGATCCGACCGGTCCACGACAATGCTGCTTCCTACTTCTTTAAGCCATGCAGGTACCAGCACTCTCACCTTTGGCTCCGCCCAGTTAAAATGTACCACCCGGCGACTCGTTCGCCAGGTCTTGAATATTTTCAGGTAGTGAGGAAGCCGGCTGAGAAGGACAACGGCTGCTATAGAGAGGTTGAGCGGGGTAGGTGGATTGTAGATCTTCTTCCAGAGCGAGCCGATGGTTAATGGTGCTAGGTCGTTGAAGAAGGAAGTACGCCAGTGGATTATGTACCCCAGGGCTACAGATACTAGCACCAGAAACTTCATCATGGTGTCTCCAAAGAAGAGATGAGAGCAATGGTGGATAAACGAAAATCAATGTGAGAGAACCAAAGCACCACTCGTACGAGCAGGAAATTGAACTTTCTGAAACGCGGCGACGTTGCGTGTCATCTTCGGCTATCGTACCGGAGTCATGGTGTAGACAGCGCATGAATGAAGAGACCGGATGCCCATCCTAGCAGATTTGATTTTGTTGGGTAGTATACACTCCATTTGCTGCCTACTAGATCTATAGCCACGACCACCTTCGACACTAATCAGTGTTTAGAATCTCCCATACACTCCAACAGCCCGATCAGCTCTCATTCGCGCTCTGAGAGCCCTTCGTTCAGCTCTCAATACCCTCCTCTCTGCTTTTCTTGCCCTTCTATCATCTCCATAACCCATTCCCATCCTCCCATCTCCCATTCCCATTCCCATTCCCATTCTCCCTCCTCCGAAACCCACTCCCATCCTCCCATCGCCTAAGCCCATTCCCATCCTTGCATCTCCTAAGCCCATTCCCACCCTCCCACCTCCATACCCCATACCTCTCCTGTCAGATCTCTACAAATCGTCAGTGCTCTCCTCTTCGTACCAAGCAGGGAAAGGAAAAGGGAGACTCACATAATTGACATCATCCTCATCATCAGACGAGCTTTCACTGCTCAGACTTGAAGATCGATGATGTTGATGTTGAGGCTGTACAGCCTGCCCATTCGCGTCCTGAGGTGGGAGTGGAGTGGCCCTCGAGCCCGAGCCGCGCGCAGGGGCTGATGTTGATCGGGAAGTGGAAGATCTCGGTGCTTCAAGACCTGGGTGCATTACAGCATCGTATGAAGGTGGAGCATCATCCCCCTATAGAAAGGAAGAAAGAAAGAAAGAAGGAGAGAGAGAGAGAGAGAGAAAGAAAGAATCATCAGCCAGGGGTGATTCGATTAGAATGCGAATGGAAGCTAACCTGTTCATTGGGTTTGCGACTATAATCTTGTGGACCATAATCCTCGCCTTGGTCATATGGTCGTGTCTTATCCATACTCTTTCTCTCCTCTCGCTCAGCATGGGCTTGTTGTAATTCAGCCTGTACTTGATGAGCTTTGTCATTCTCCCAGGAGAGGGGACGTGGGGAGAGAGGTACAGGGAGATGAAAGGCGAGGAGAGGGAAGGGGTAAGGGGTAAGGAGGAGAGGGAGAGAAGCAACAGCAGAGAAATATACACTTACTTCGTTATTAACTTGAACATCCGGTACACCCGGAACTTCTACTTGACCTTCCTTTCCTTTCCCCTTATGTTTCGCAACAGCATTTTCAGCCTTCATGACCATTCCATAAACGGGTCCATGCTGTTTAGGATTACCCCATCGATCGAGCCTTTCTGTCGGGCCTCCTTCTTGTTTGAAATCTATACCAGGATCAACATTCAATCGAAAGCCACGAGTCGATAACAGCCAAGAATCAAGAACGAAGAATCGCACGTCGTCAATGATGAGGGAAGGAGATAGAGCATACCTTCATGCGCTTGTACACCTTGTCTAACAGCTTTAACGCCAGTTCGAATAGCTGCTCCTATAAGGAATGCCATTGTTTGTTGAGTGAGGAGGAAAAATGTGTGTGTGCGTGTGTGTGTGAGGGATGGGAAGGGGGAGTATGTAGAGAGAGGTGTTTTATAGGGGTGAGGGTCTAGGTAGTGCTGTGCTGCTAGACTTTGGGCGGAATATGATCGAGATTCGGGGGGTGGCTTTTTTCCCCACTTCAGGCACGGATTAGGTCTAAATTTGGGAACCGATCGGAAGCGAGATCCGATCAAGTGAAGCGGCTGTGAACTGACAAGATGTAGAGTATGACTACTGAGGGATTATTCTGATGATGATCCATATCCATGTCGAACAGAAGGCCATGACACCAGGTATATATAATTAGTTAACAACAATACAATTTTCCATCCCAATTACATCCAGTAGTACCAACCAGTGTTTGTCTCATGCGCCATGTACCGTCCAAGGACATCTGTCAGAGCTAGCTTGTACTCGAGGTAGATGCATGATCTGGATCCGTTTTAGAGTACTGTGGCGGCGGTGCGATATACCCCTGATGATAGAGTGTCAGCTTAAGATCCTTGAGAGGGAGGCTAGAAGTAAAGAGTCGACTCACTAGGGCATGTGCTTTATGAGGAGACCAAGATTCACGGTCTTGCTCGCTAATTACTTCGTCGTTGTCTACTTCTTCTTCTTCGTGACCTTTCTTGCTTGTAGGTTCCACCTGCTAAGACGGATGTTAATGCCATTCGTATATTGGTACAAGAAGGGAGATTCACCATGTGTGATTCATCGGTATGGATACTTGAATGTTCACTGGGTGGGATAGACTAATTCAAATTAATTACTCTGTTCTAGATATCCGCGGTGGGATAGGAGGGGGAGGAGCAGAAGTGGGACGTAGTGCAGGGGTTGAGGAGAGAAAAGAGGAGGGGAAGATAGGGGGGGAAAGTAGGAGGATAGAGAGGGTGTTAAGGGGTATGAAAACTTACTTGTTCAGAAACGCTTTGTTCTGTACTCAACATTTTCCAAGTAGCATTTCTTCTCTTTCCTTTCTTTTCAATCTCCGTAACGAGCCAATAAGTGCTCGCGCTTATCGGACCTCTTCGTTTCGGTTGACCATACTTATCTAATTTTGGCTGAGGGACTGTCGGGCTGTTGAAATCCCGATGAGCATCGACTCCGCCTTTGATAGCTGCGATTATAAGGAATGCCATTTGGTTTGGGTTAGGTATGTGTTGTGTTAGGTTGGGTAGAGATTATTTGAGTTGGTGGAATCGACAATGAATGGAATCGCAGTAGTAAGTGTGATCACGATGGTTGTAGCTGAATATAAATATTCTTGACATACACCTACCTGCACCTACAGTACTCCTCTATATACTCGTACCTCCTCAAGACGAAATCCAATAGGGACCGGTCTCGGTACCGAAATCGGGATAACCTCTCAGGGTCTTTAATGGGTTGATTATGCTAAATCTATAAATCCCTCAGCGGGACAATCAATTCCCTTAATTTAGCGCGCGCGCAGGATGATCCTTACTGGACTTTTATGAGTACAGTGAGTAGTCAACGACCATTCATAATGGTCCTCGTTAGCTAACGAGCATAACAAAGCGTAGTTGTTTCTGCCCTTTATCGTACATCGTATCATACATAGTATTGGAATGAAATGTGAATGTGAATGTACTGTACTTTACTGTATGCTGAGTGTATCGTATTTCCAATGCTGTCACTCAATATACTCGAGTATATACACAGCTACATAGCTTGCTGATACATATCCGACTTGAGTCTACAACATGCATAGCATGGGATAAAGCAACGTCTATCTATAAATCCCACCGATTTCCCCAAAGGAACAATCAATGCTTCTCTAACTTTGACAGAGATCTTTTACAAAAGTAAAACCAAATCACCAAATTTAAAATGTCTATCCACACGTCTCCCCCTTTTCTACCACATCCTCTCCTACCTAGAACTCCAAGTCATTCCACCCGAATAAAAGTGGTTCCAAGCTTTTCCACACTTCTCGTCCCTTATTCCTCCTTACAATACCATACACTTACCCGCTCTTCCATCGACATCCTCACTAGTTTTCAGCTTTGCAATGATCCCAGTCCAGATCCCTCTAAGACTGACGAGCATCCATATCGCGTTTGTAATCCGCTTCATCCCCTTCCTTTTCCATCGCCATCAAGTCTTCCACATTACTCTTACGATACCTATCTGCCCTTACTGCCTGCATCTGAGCGATATTGTATCGTTGTCCGAATATTTTCAGAGCAGAAACGACCGCGTCGATATCGTTTTCCAGCGGCTCAGTAGCTGCAATGTCACCGATAGCTTGTAGGCGCTTGACTTCTCGGATCAAAATCTTGACGATGAACGACCAGCTAAAGTCCCGTTAGATACGGTTCCGAAGCAGCGAGCGCATTCGCCCAAAGCAGTTAAAAGGAGATGTGACGGAGTCGACGGACATGAAAAGCAGGTAATCGGAGCAGATTAAAACAATGCACTCACCACATGGCAATAAAGACATCCAACTCTCCACTCAGATTCTCTCGCGCGAGAGCACGGATAGAAAATACCAATCGCCTTGCAATGGTAACAGCCTTATCATTCGATGCTCCAAACGAAAACACATCAAACAGGAACATCCACGCGCAGCCCAGAATAAAGTGCTAAGAACCATTATTCAGATTGACTATCTTCCCAAAAAAAGGAGAAGCAAGTTTGCGTTCTCTCCGTGACTCACCAGGGTATAAACATCCTGTTTAGGTGGAGAGAAATGCCAGTCTTGGACGTTCCCGTCCCAGCATTCCCAGTTTGTGCGTCGTTCCGGAGGTAAATCCTGTTCGACCCTCAACAGGGCTTGTCTAACCTCTTCGTATGCCTTTGGTGTTCTAATCCGAGGCGTACGCATCCAAGATTCCTCTTTTCCCGATTCCGACGCGGGTGATTGGCCCCACAACGACGGTCCGCTTATGCCGAGTGCTGCCTTGTTTTGATAAGACAAGTACTCGTCAATCCCACTTAGAGGGGAGGACGCGGCCTTTGAGGCAGGCGAAGCTCTTGATGAGGGGGGTAATTTATCTTCCCAACCGCGCTCGGGTTTGAGGTACATGAGCTTGGAAGAGCGTTCGAGAATCGCCAGAGACCGTAATCGCAGAATGACAGCGGTCGACTCGTTGTAGTGCGGCAATGTCGTACGTGGACCAGATTCCCATAAGGAGGAGATCGAATCTTCGTCGTCCTCATTGATGAGATCCTGCGACATTGTCAGTAGGTTTTCCTTAGTCGCACTAGACCGTCCACTCACCAACTCGTACTCGTGCAACGGCCGTGGATACGGCGTAATGACCACGTCGTCTGGAATCGCAGGTGGCCACTGTGCGGAAATCGATCCACATCGGTCAACAGTGAAGATGGACCAACTGTCCACTGTTAGCTCTCATATGCTGCTTGTTCAATGACTAGCAAACTCACAATGTCCAAATTCTCTCAGCCAGCTCTATCGAATCTTGAGGGGGAGGTAACACAAACGACCGCTGCCTCACGACGCCCATCAATTCGGCCGCCCGACCTGCCGGGATCGTACTGGGTCTGAATTGACTACTAGGAATTTGGTGCAAACCACATGAAATGGCAAGTCTGCCTCTTTGTCAGCTAACTTCTCGCGATCAGTCTGAGCGACCCACCGTGCCGCTTGTCCAGTCATCATCCATCCTTCATGATACCGTGCTAAGCTGTACTTGTAGACCGCCAGTTGACATGCAGCGCGGGTAGCGTCGAGTAGCCTATCCGCCTTTGCGATACTCTCTTCGAGCTGTTTTGATGCGATGGTATAGAAGTGTGTTTCCAGATTGCGAATGGGCGGCGATGTGGATATCCGGGAAGCTAAGAGGTACATAGAGTAGAGAAGGCAAGGATGGGGCCGCTTAGCAGCTGGAAGTGTGAGACTGAGAAGTAGGTCAGCTCATCGAGAACGGGACATATGGTACGCCGGAATTTCAAAAAAACCCACGAGGCCATGAATCGGGGGACGTGGAATTCCTGTCCAAACAGCCGCATTCCAGAAAAGAAGAGATCCAGCCTACGGGGTTTCAGCTCCCGGTAAATCTCCAAAAAGTTATTCAGACTCACAAATGATCCCTGGCTACTTTTGGGAGATCTGCCGCGTCGAACCAACCCCCAACCAATGGCATCTCATCCAGATTCTCCTCTCCTTTCCAACCAGGTCCGCCGGTCGCTCCGTGAGCCGGCTGCGGTAATGAATTTGCACTGGTGGACAACGGGGTAGCTGACGGGTGGGGTCCATGTACCCCCAGGACATTTTGCACGACAGGGTTATTTGCACTAGTGGGAAATGCGTTGGAAGGATTTGGGTTGGTAAATATGTTGGCGGAAGAGTCAGACACGTATGCTTGGTATGACGATCCCGTTGATTGAGGCATGGAAGTTGGAGGTGTCGGCGAGAAGCTCGCACCGGCGCCTTGTTGGTATGGATGACCGGAAGCTGAATTGGGATAACTTGGCTGCGAGTTCGACGAGGTCGTGGCCGGAGAGAAGCCAGCAACGGGTGGTGCAGTTTCAAGAAACGGTGTGAGACCTGTCGGACCTGTATAGTCGAAATCCATAGAATTCTGCTGAGGATGAGGAGCTGGTGGAGGGACACTGTTGGATACAGGGATTGGTTCGACAGGACCTGTACTTGTCGACGAGAGATCATTGATGAGTGACATGAGGTTTGGATCGAGTGTAGAGAAGTCGAATAGCTCCTCAATGGGTTGTTGGTTTGGCATTGCTTGAGAATGGAAGACCGATCCACCATACTGTGAGAAGACGGACCCACCAAAGGAGGGAGGGAAATATCCGCCGTTTCCGGGTCCGACATTGGAGAACATATTGAGCATGTTGGTATCGATAGTTCCTTCTCCTTGAGATGGACCGAATCCACTGGTTCCACCTCCACCACCACCGGAGCCAATACTGGTATTACTCGCATCACTGGATGAATGATGTATCAAAGGAGGAGGACCACTAGCACCAGCAGCATTGCCATTAGGGTCAAGGAGACCGGTCTTGAGCATGCCTTCAAGTTCGGCGACTTTATCTTCCAGCTGCTTGACTCGACTTACGGGCTTTCCCGTATCGTATACGCATTCTCGTTTGAGCTTCGTACAGTGTTGACATGATGGCTTAGTTGCTGAACAGCGTATCCGGCGCTTTCGGCAGTACAAGCAGGCGTCACCACGCTTCAATGGGGCTTTGTTGGAAGAAGAGTCGGCTGCTTCAGATGCCGGGGGTGGGTTGTCGTCGCGCGGCATACTTGTAGCGTCCAGCTAGCGACCAGCTGTGGGCTTACAGTAGGGATCGGCTCTTGGTATTGGAAGTAATGAGACAGGATGAGGTGAGAGTCCAAGCATTTGGTTCCGACAATATTGCTAGTTTCCAGCACCGCCGCCGCCGAGAGATCGATCGGGAGATGAGATCCCAGCGACCAGACGCGCCTAACTTTGATGGATGAGAGGCACGCCTACCGATTACGCGCCCGAGAGATAGTTCTCATGCTCCCATCTCGCAGTAGAGTATTGCTGTCTTGCCTGCATTGGCCGATCATCCTGACATCTGTTGACTCAAATTCGTTCACCCCACACGCGACGCACATCGTCGCCATTTCATCCACGCCATGTCGGAGGTGTACCAGAAGAAAGAGCTTTTGGGTCTCATGAATACAGGTGCCAACAAGCGTATGTCTATTTTGGTGTATATGTGACTCGGGCGTTGCCCTTCACGCTGGGCTTTGATCGAGTCCAACTCTAGCTGACTAGTGTGTGTCCATGTACAGTCTGTGTTGACTGTAATGCCCCTTCACCACAATGGGCAAGCGTGAGCTACGGAACGTTTATCTGCCTGGAATGCTCGGGTGTACACCGAGGTGAGTACCACAACGCAAAAAATACGAGCCATATGAGTCGGTTGTTTCACTTGGCTGACGATTAAAAGGCTTCGGTGTGCACATTTCGTTCGTACGCAGTATAACCATGGACAAATGGTCTGAAGACCAGTTAAAGAAGATGAGGGTTAGTCACTATCTTGAGTAGGAGGTCGAGGCTTAGAGGGCTGATGAAAGGGTAGCTTGGAGGTAATGAAGCTTTCAAGACGTTTATGGAGTCTTATGGGCCCGAAGGAGGATATAAGATTGGGATGGGCATGAATGAAAAGTACAATTCATGGGCTGCAGCGCAGTATCGTGAAAAGGTGAGCCCCAACCATCATGCATGTATGTGTCAATCCTGATGTTTTTACCAGTTAACAGCGACCTGTGCGGATCCACCTACACAATTCACATCTCGACCACCTCCACCTGACTTTGGAGTTCCATCGCGACCTGCTTCTGCTCAAGCTACTCGTAAATCACGAGCTGCGGGAGGTATATCGTCATCTTCTCTCAATCCATCACGATCGGGTACTCCGTCATCTACCGGCGGTGGAGCAGGAGGAGGAGGGGGCCACGAAGCTTTTTTCGAGCGTCTTGGTAATGCCAATAATTCTCGACCTGAACATCTTCCACCTTCTCAAGGTGGTAGATATGCTGGATTCGGCTCAACACCTGAACCTGAATTTGACGGCGATTCATCCAATCCGGCATTCGCTCTATCCAGTCATAACGCTCCATCATGGGATGAAGTACAGCGTAATCCTCTTGGAGCAATAACGAAAGGATGGGGTTTATTCTCTTCAGCAGTAGCTATTGCTGGAAAAGAAATAAATGCTTCAGTGGTTCAACCTGGTTTAGCTAAAGGACAAGATCTCATTGGAGGTGAAGGATCACAGGAATTACAAAAATACCTAGCGAGCGCAAAAACTGCGGCAGATTGGGCTACAGAACGTGCAAACGAAGGTTGGAATGGGATAAATGAGGTAGCTAAAACAAGAGGAGGTGTGGATTTGAATGAAAAATTAGGAAGACTCGGTCTGTCTTCAAGGCAGGATAGTGGATATGGGAAACTTGAAAGAGCAGAAGATGGAGCTTTAAGTCCTCATGGTGGTGGTGCTGGAGCCGGCTCAAGTGATTTCTTCGATTCATGGGATTCACAACCAACTCCAACCTCTGCCTCAACTTCAAGCTCGACAGTATCCAAATCTCAAGGTGCCCAACCAGCAAAAGCTAAGGGCAAGGGCAAGGATGGTTGGGGTGAGGAAGACGAGTGGAAGGATTTCTAGATCCCATATGTCTCTGTCTTTTACAGCGTCCTTTTCCCAGTCCTCTCAAACCAAACACACTCCTATCTCGTACAAATTTTCATGCCATGTTATTTGCATATACAACTTGAGCTGTATATATACCCATTATAGCTGTATGCAACCCTACAACACATTCACCAGCGTCTTTATGTCTTTGTATCTTGTTCTATGCTACAACAAATAAACCTGCTGTCTATAAATCCTCTTTCGAGTCACGATTGTCCATAGCATCACCCTCGACCGCTGAATCATCCACCTGCTCTGCTTCCACTTCCTCACTAGCCAACAAATCCGGCACGACAGCCCCTACCGCCGCTTCCAGCATCATCCCAACGAGATGAGCATTACAGCCCGTATTCGCCAAGGGATCGACAACAGCCGACAAATCACTGGGAATCGGAAAGAACACCGCCTGGAGGCTGTCTGAGGAATTATATCGCTCGTCAGCTGAACTGTTCTCACCTACAGCAGAACGAGAACGAGAACCTACGAGGTAAACGGTCTTTTATTCGTTGTTCGAGCTGGCCACGGGTCTCCTTGATTTCTTCTGGAGTAGGATCGGGGGGTGTTGGTCCCGGATATCCATCGACGGGGAACAAGATGTCTTCTAACAGCCTAGTAATCTTGAGGGCCGTTTCCGTTGTTAAAAGCCTACTTTGTACCATATGAGGTAAGAGACTATAATAAGATCAGTCTCTGACTGCGGGAAAGTACAGATAGAAATTGGAATGTGGGATGGTTCTCACCGATCGAATAATGGATGAAATGGATTAAGAATCATCTCGAGAGCACCAAATGATAGGCGTTTACGCCAAAATCTGCGTCCAGACCTCGTACCGTCTATATCAAGTATAGCACGAAGTAGGTCAAGCCATGGTTCAAGTATACGATGATGATTGTCTGGTGCTTGTGGTAAGACTGAAATAATCTCTGTCAAAGTCACACCTGCTTTCCAAAACCCCATTAATCCAGTCCATAACGCCATGAGAAAGCCCAAAGTGACTTGAAGGATATTGATATTCTTGTTTTTGATAGCTGATGGAGCTGTGGTCGGTTGAGCGTCAAATAGCTTGAGTAGGAGACTGAACCAGAACCATCCTTGACTAATCTTACGTCCTATACCACCCAGAACGACACGTCCAAGTAATTCGCGCAACATGATCCGTTCAGTCTCAACTGCGTATTCTGTAGGCGGTAGATATAGTTTGAGTAATGCGTCGGCGAGACAAGTGAGGTAGAGTGAAGATAATTCTGAACTCCCTTCTTCAACACATAAAAGCGGTAATCGAGCATGATAAGCTGCTGTGATCCGTTCCTGTCGAGACTTGGAAGCTGCAGTGCCAGGTATAGGGATCGCATTCAGGGCAGCATGGTAGGTCGTTATATGTAGAGTGAGCAGAGTTGGGAAATCAAGTAAGACCAGGTCGATGAGCCGGACAGGTGAGATATCATTTAGAATTGGAGAAAGCACAGGGAGGATAACGGTGCTTGTTAGGATAGGGAGGAGGGTGCGATCTTTGCTGAAGGTCGGATACCAGCTGAGAACGTATGCGCGGAGTAAGAGCGCTAGGAGGTGATAGATCCTAGAATAGGAATTAGCGAGTGCATCAAGTATAGATGTATATGAGACGCGGGGGGGAGGGGGAAGGGAAGCAGAACAAGAGGAAAGGAAGCAGTACAAGAGGAAGATAGTAGAAGAGGAAAGGATTGAGACTGACAGACATACCTCTCATTTAACACATCAAGCTCAGGATCCGAACCAAGTACGATACGAGGTAAAGGTTTATTCGGTGGGAAAGTAGGGAAGAGCAAACGACGGTGTAGAGGGAGATGAGCAGGGGATTTTGATCGTGGTTGAGAGGTAGGAGGACGCGTAGGCAGTGGACGCGTAGGAGGCATGGGTTATCTACTCGTATACATTGTTGGCTTTTGGATGAACGTTACTTATTACTCGTCTTGAACCAGTGATGAAAGGACCGAGTGAGTTGAGCCCCGGCGCGTTGTCACTATTGTTCTTTCTGATCTAGAATAGTAGCATGTATTCATCGCCCTTCGTTGCATTCTCACTATGCTCTGACATAGTCGAGCAGTCAGGTCAGAGGAAAGTAGTGAACGTTGGTTGATGATGTACATGCATTAGGTGGCATTAGGTTGGACATCGCGAAGATTCGCATCAATTAGCCTCGATAGCCTATTGCCTCAAATCCCGAGGTGATTACCCTCTCGCGTCTAAGCACATCTGACTTGCATAGACTACGCTGAATGATCACATATGACTCTGAATGTTCATATATCACGTTGGGCAATCATGTAGCACTTCCACATAGCACCCGGACAAACACCAATATCACGTGACTTACACTGTACTCATCTCAAAACGCCGAATCGCCGCTAATCTCCGTATGTTTTGATCCCTATTTGATCCCCCTACCGTACCTTTCCCTCGATCTCCAACCCTCCCAACTGATATAACCTTCCTCCCAATCTGTTTTTTCATCTTCTCTTCTTTATCCGCATTACAAACTCACTTCCTCTTTACTCCTCTCTCTTTACCCACTTTTAAACTCTTATACAACAATGTCTGGTCGAGGAAAAGGTTAGTCCATTCATATCATTCCTCCTTCTCTCTTTACTGATTCTTCTCCATAGGCGGCAAAGGTCTAGGAAAGGGTGGTGCTAAGCGACACCGAAAAGTACTGCGTGACAATATCCAGTAAGTATAAATAACAAAACATCTTTCTCGATCCTCTCCACTCGAGTCATTGATCCGGTATTGATATGTTCCTCTTAGGGGTATCACTAAGCCTGCTATTCGACGATTGGCACGACGAGGTGGTGTTAAGCGTATCTCTGGATTGATCTACGAAGAGACCCGTGGTGTTCTCAAGATCTGTAAGTTTATCTTGCCATTCATTCATCTATGTCTTCCTTTTTTTTTTTTTTTTTTTCACTCACTGACGTATAATCAGTCCTCGAGAACGTCATCCGTGACTCTGTTACCTACACTGAGCACGCAAAGAGAAAGACTGTCACTTCTCTCGATGTCGTCTACGCTCTCAAGCGACAGGGCCGTACCCTTTATGGTTTCGGCGCTTAAAGCAGAGAAGGATTGGGTGGCGAGCTTGCGAGTTTTGTTTCGACTCCTTTCTATTCTTTGTTTTACTAGCTTTTCGTCCCGCTCCATCGGCGGTTGATGCATTTTGTTCCCACACTCGTGTGAAATAGCTTGCAAATACATTTGAGACTCACAGTGTGTCTTGACTCAGAGAACAGCATGAAAAGATAACCTCTTGACTGTAAGAGCCGCGTTCTCCAAGTCATGTCGCTGTAAGCTGTAATCAACTGCCCGTGCTGGGCCGATTCAAACCATGGCGGCGGATTAATCGACTCTGGTAGATGCAATTGATGATACATGCTTGTCATTCGCTTTCGTCGACTTTGCATTCTACTGCTCTCACTCCTTACTCCTGGCTCAACCAGTCCCGGATTAAAGAACAACAACATTCGACGGGGTGTACCGCTTAGTGCTGTATACACTCTTTCCAGCCTGTATATCCATCAGCTCAGTTCGTCAAGTGTCACGAAAGCTTCTCCAGTGACCGCCAACCACCAGGTGAGGCCCAATTAGAGCTATCCCTACTCCCAGAGTAGAGTGGGACAGATTGGCAGACATGATTTCTGCCTGCGTTGACATCTCCGTCGAAGAAGATGGGCACGGAATGAGACTCGCAAAATCAAGCTGAAAGAAAGACAAGAAAGACAAGAAAGACTCAAGAAAGATAACTCACCTCCCAACCATGCACATCCTTCATGATTTCCTTCTCACGAGCAAGGGCCGCTTCGCTCCGTCTATATTCGTCTCTATCACGTTCGGCAAGTAAGAGAGGGACGAGGTGGATTCGGGACCAAGCGACTTCGCGTTTGAGTTCACTGGGAATATCAGCACAGGAACAGATTGAGAAGCGAGGTGACGTGGTGTAGGAGAAGATTGAGGAATGTGATGTGTGATATGATGATTTTCAAGTATGAAGTTTGAACAAAGTGAGATCCAAAGTAGATAGTAGAAGAGAGAAGAATTAAGAATTGGTGAGGGAGAATGTAGAGTTGATGAACGCTAGATATGAATCAATCCAAACTCACCGTTTCTCATTGTTACCCTGTCCAAGACGATAAAAGCCCAATCCGCAAACAGTCAATACTGTACCAAAGACTACCACGCCGGAGAAGCCTCTTGTGGGAAGATTACGCTGGAATCTGATAGCAGCGTATCCGCCTGGTGGTGGCATGTCCCTACGGATGATATGAGTATCTTGTCACGGACCGTCTCGCAGGTAAATAGATAGAAGAAATAGATAAGAATTAATGACAAGGCCTCTCCATTTCTTTCACTAGAGAGAGATCGAGCAGAGTTGAGTGCGTGGTGTTGTATGGGGACTTTCTGGCTATGCACAAGCAAAGCCAAATAGAGGTATAGAGAGTGCGATAGAGGTGATACAGGATATGGTGGAGAAGACACTACAGGACGAAGAGAGGAAGAACGCAAACGTACTGCTTGAAACCATGAGGAGCCATGTTCGACATCTTGTATCACTTTGCCTCCTAATACAGATGAGCTCTTCATTCTACATGGAGGTAAAGAACCAAACACACCGGCGTTGAATCAAGCTGCTCGTTGTTAAAGAGGTGAGATTAGAGCCAATAGCAACAATCCAATACCGACGAAGAGGACGACGAGGTGCCACGAGGCTCTAATCCCGTTTGATCCCGAACGGCTTCAGAGAAAAAAAGCTTCCGTCCGCCATCCTCCTCGTGCCTGAATCGAGTCATGGACCCATCCAGCCATCTTTGGTTTTCGACGCGTCCTCCTTTTGATATCCCTTCCATCCGACAACGTCCTGATCATTTATTTTCTACACTTTCTTGATATTGTCGAGCTTCCTTTTCTTGATCTGTAACGCTACTCCTTGAAGGAGTCAGCTTTTCCTTTCCCCACCCCACTCCTCTCCCGATCCTCTTCAGCGTTCGGAAGGTCCATTTCGACATCACCGGTCCAGACTGTAATCCATCCATTTTTTGTTGTCAAACGGCCTCAAGATGCAACACCAACATACGATAGATGAACGTACCGGCTGGTCCGGTACTACGTCTCTCCAGTCGATGGAGCGAAAGAAAAAACGTAGAGCGGTAGATATCATGTCAGTCAACGGCCCCTCCCCCCCTCGTCTTTTCCTTCTTTTATAGACCCACAAAGCTGAAAATCTTAGTCCTACACCTCCTCGCGTTTCTGCCTCATCGCACCTTCCAACACCAGAATCAGTTCGTAGATCAGCCAAAGCGCCGACAAAGACCAACACTGCCGCTCTCCCCTCGACATCACAACTTCCAACTCCTCAGACGCTTCCTCGGAAACGGACCATCCCATCAATAGCAACAGCCACTTCCGAACATGACTTACCACCCTCACCCAGCGGACACACGACTTTTTTCCTTTCTTCGTCTGCCACACGCCCTTCTCAGGCCGATGCTCCCATCCGCCGCAGACCTGGACTCACCTTCGCTCAGCAGATGGGGTTGCTGGCCAACCCCACGGCGGCAACAGCTTCCGGACCGTCAAGACCTGGAATCGGCGTTGGGATGGGTGGCGGTATGAGAACTGGTGCTCATGGCAAGATTGATCAGATCAGCTGGAATGGCGGAAGAGGCCCGGAAACCAAACTGGCCGAATCCGTAAATGTGGTAGAGGACATGGGCCAGAATCCATTCCTCGCTTCTCCTGGAGCCATAACATCGCATCGACCTGCTGAGTTGCTGGAAGAATCAGACGATGAAAGTATGGCTTCTCCTCTGCAATACAGAGGTCCGACAAATACCGCACTCGTAACTCCTCCAGCCACGCAACGTACGACGCGCATCAAGCCTGCCACCCCCGCCGCCGAACGCGAAAAACGTCGTCGAGCCAAAGAGGAAATGCGACGAATGATGGATATAGAGGACAACCCCTTTCTCGATCGATCTTCCCCTTCTTCCTCTGTTTCTCGCAAACGAGTACCTGTTGTCGACGAGACTCGACCTACCGTCACCTATGTCTTTCGAGGTTCAAAGAAGATCTTTGCAAACCCGTTCCTCCCGCCCAATGCAAGAGTACCACAAGCTGAACTTGATCCCGAGGACGACAACTTCGAGCCACACCCCTGCCCGCCGCCCAAACTGCTATGGCCAACTGGACCCGCACCTGGACAAGCTCGACTTGAATTTGACGACACTGATACGGAAGACAGAGATCAGTCGCCACCGAGCTCACCGATGGGTATGGTAGAGACACCCGCACCAAAGCGTATCAAGCTTGCAGGTAGATTTATCTCGGAAGAGGAGATCAAGGGACCTAGTAGGGTCTTTGAGAGCGACGACGAATTTGAGATCGAGCAGAGAGATATGGACGTGGACGTGGACGTGGAAGAAGATGTCCCGGTTAGGAGGGGACTTGTATTTGGACCTAGTGCTGTGAGTGGAAATGGAGTAAAGCGAGCCGGTCACATAGAAACACCAGGGAATTCAGCAAAGAAAGTCAGGAAGGGCGGATTACGTGCTTGAGATTGTTGATTGTTGTGTATGATTGAGTACGGGAAGAAAATAACTAAGAGGTTTGTAGACTCTTGATACAATTACTTAACATGCATTTCCACTCTTGTTTATTCCAATCCAATCGTCGGTTCCCGGATTCTCACCGGCTCGACAAGATACTACTGTTGATGACAGAAAAGAAAGACAGGAAACAAAAGCTGACAGACGAACACATCCTCCTCCGCATCTCCTTTGACCCAACCACCTATGACAGTCTGAGGAAATAGACCGCTCTTCAGTCTAAAGCCTAGATCGAGGCTGGCCATACGGTTCGGTCTGGCCCTGGGTTGTGATTGGCCGCTGGACCAATATACGTGTTGGCGTCTTGGTCAGGTTTCTTATCCTTAGGATCTTTATTCATCGGTGCTTTAGCCTTGCTTTTCTGAATTTTTTCCAGGAACGAAATCTGATGTATTCAGTCAGCTTACTGACGAAGGAAGAGTAAAACTAAATATCATTATCGATAGATAGAAACAACGATTCCAATGAGGCAGGATTGACGAGCGAGAAAGGGAGAGAGAGAGAGAGAGAGAGAGAGAGAGAGAGAGAGAGAGAGAGAGAGAGAGAGAGAGAGAGAGAGAGAGAGAGAGATGGAGATGTAGATTTGTATATACCATATATACTAACAACACTCAGAGAGAAAGGAAAATAAACGAAAGACCAACCTGGATGAAACGATGTTTAAGATCGTGGAGATTCCGAGAAGGATGAACACTTTTGACATACTCCTCGTCCATAGACATGCCGAACCAAGATCGAACCCAGAGTCCAAGTGTCTCCCTGATGAGTATGTTGATATGAACCACGAGTTCCCTGTGAATCTCAAGATCTTCTATCTCGTTTCGCGGATCGAGCAAGCTTGCGCCGCCATGTGCAGTGACGACGTTTGTGATTAGGCTGGTGAATTCTTCGAGATCGAGCGTTCGGAGTATCGGATAAGGGAAAGTGAGAGCCATGATGATGTTGGTTCTAGCTGCTATTGAGGTTGGTCGGTAGTGGTGTGAGGGTCGGTTTGTCTGTACAAGGGGCCAGCCGGTTTGGTCTGTACAGGGGGTAGTGGGGTCTGGGCGGTCTTTACAGGAGGGAGGTCGAGGTGATTAGGATTCAAGCACAGGGAGTCAGGGTGTTAGATGAGCAGATGGGTGACCAGAGGTGGTTAGGAGAGATGAACACGATGTGAAAGATGAGGAAGGTGAGGAAGAGAAGGAGGGAAACAGAAAGAGAAGGAAGGAAAAGAGAAAGAGGAGGAAGGAGGAAAGGAGAAGATAGTGGCGAAAAGAAACTACAAGGTACTGTAGTAGCGAAATAATGTGAAACGTCTGTCTTGCTTCACTTCACTTGGAAACGGCGCTACAAACCATCAGTACGGACGGTGAATTATGGGCCTATGAATACTTCTTAGTAGATCAACTGCATTAGAGCATCAGCAGTAGATCAACAAGAGTAATTCATCGACGACAATAGATCAGGATATACACGTGCATCTACTGCAAACTTCAATCATGATATTCTTCGATAACACGTCAGTAATTTTATTTTCCTGCTGGCTGAAATAGGATTAGGTAATGAACTGATAGGATAAGACTGTGGTTACACCGAGTCGACTCACCTGATGGTACTGTATGCATGGCTAGGGTCGATCGAAGTTCTCTTCTCCTGACTCTGACTCCACATACTCCCTGTGCTTAGACGATGCTATTCGATGCTCGTTGGCCAGCTACAAAATCTTGATCAGCTATCATGCCAGAACGAGCATTCATATCTCCTTGACACAGTGCTTCCTTGTGCAACATGTCAAGCTTCTCCCAGGGGGTCACCGTGCAAGTCTTTGAGAAGCTGAACACATTTCTTGTCGATCTGATACAACCAATTCTCCGGAACACCGCTTCCAATCATTGTGTTGACTCGCTCGATATCATTGACCCACTTCTGAAGTTGATCAACGTTGTCTGGTCTTTGAACAACGAAGTCATGCACGCTATCGTCTTTGGTGATGAATACCCCGAGACCAGCTAAGCGTATTTGGTCCTCTACAGTGCGTATCGTGTTTTCGTTTATCATGTTCGCGACTTGCTGGAATGATAAGTTGTCTTATGAAGTCTTGTCAGCTTGTAGACTACAACAATGTGCCTTTGCCAAGCACCGAAAGGGCGCGAAGTGCCTGCGTTTCACATCCAAAGGGTTCGGGAGAGTCGCCTTATTGTATATCATGTGATCAAGCTCTTCTCACTAGCCTCTCTGCCTCACAAAGATCTGTTGAGATGCTCCGTACAGCAATAGCACGACGATAATTCAATACAAATTCATATATTTATGTACAACCACCATGTTGTGGTATACTACCGAACCGTGTATCCATGCAATACACAACAGAGTGCACGAAACTTGATTTTCTGAATAACTAAACTCCGAGCACAGCTCACTCATCGCCTTCCTTCTGATCTTGGACCTTGTCCATCTTGGTCATTTCCATGGGTTCGGACCCACCACCTCCCCCAATACCGGGAGTCGGGATAGGCGTAGGGACCGACTTGAATTTTCCACCCTTCTTCGCCAAGACGGGTACTGGACTCAGAATTCCAGTCGGCTGGACAGAAGGGCTCACGCCAGCCGGTGGCGTCCCTTGACGGGAGGGGACTGCCGAGCGAGAAATGCCAGTGACCGATGGCGATCGAACGTTAGGTGGAGCGCTGGCCGATCCGGTGACACCAAGGCGGCGCCGCCCGCGTTCGATAAGGAGCGCCTCATTTAGCAGGTTGCCCGACAATGGAGCTGTGGGTGCGGTCACGTTCGGGCCTGGCCCAAGAAGACGAGTCGGAACTGCAGAGACGGGACCAACATTGCCTGTAGAGGGCGGGACGCTTGCAGCGGTATTCACCGGTGTGGGTTCACGTCGAGGCGGGGGCATCTCACCACCTTGACCATCACTGGCCAGTGTCCTTTCATCGTCCAGCTTCTCAGGCGATGGCACGCGCTGTACATCGTTGCCTAACACCTTTTCCGACGTAACTGGCGTATCGGCCGGTGTGAGGGCTGATCGCGACTTGCCCGGCTGCGAAGCCGGTCGCTTGCCGAGCCCAAACTTGGGGAGAGCAGACAGCTTGGGCATACTGGGCATTCCAACACTGCGCTTTGGCACAGGCTGCTCGAGTTCCGCTTCGTTGTATTGCGGAAGCGGCGTCGCAATCGCCACTGCCCTTTCGCGATCCATTGCTGCTTTTCTCGCTGCGAGCGCAGCCTCGCGAGGCACGAACTCTGACGCCGCATTCCTGGGTCCACCGTGCTCATCGTACTCGTCGTAAATCTCCTCTCCAATCAACTCTTCCAGCACGTCCTCGAGCGTGATGATACCAAGCGGCGCCCCCTCGAGGCCTTCGAAGAACCGATCGATCGAATCGGCGGGCATTTGGGCATCGGCAGGTACAGACTGCTCGAGCTGGGTGAGCTTAGTGGCTTGGACGAGCGACCGCTTCTTCTTGTCCGCCTCGGCAGCTTCCTTGACTTGTTGCGCCTTACTCGGGGTGTCCGTCGAGTCATGGGTCGAGTGTTTCCGCCCACGGCGCTTAGCCTTCTTCTCTGCTTTCTTGTCGGCGCGCTCGACGTCGGACTCTGAATCGCTGCTGGAAGTGTCCGAGCCCGAAGACTTGTTTCCATGCGATATCTCGGCGACTTTACGCATGAACCGCTGTTTGAGTCCACCAGCGGCGGCAGTCATGACCGACTCGACATCTTCCGGGTCATTTTCTACTCGCTTGCCACGACGAGAGACAATGGCCATGTGTGACCGCCCTGAATCAATCAGCTAGGGTACCATGAAAGCATTTGAGGTAGCTGACCTTCTTGAAAGACATTGAGCATATTTGTCAAAGGCTCATCCCACGGGACGGAGGGGATGGCATTGATCGGCACGGTAGCCAGTGGCGTTGCATCCTCGGGGTCAAGCAAGACACAGCTCTTGACTAGCAAGCTGCCTAGAACTTTCTTGACGATCTTGGTTTTAGTGGGACCCAGCGACGGTGCAGAAAGGTTGACATCTGGAACTTCTACCATCTGGTAGACAGGCACTCGAGAGTGGCCGGATCGCACTACATGACCGAGTGTCTCGTAGTCGAGCTTTGCCTCGATGGGCAGCATCTGGGGACTCTCAGCTATATATTCGTTCGAAATGACGGCATGCTACTCACGAATACTTTGTCAATTGGAGTCATGGCTTCTTTGACCGTCTTGGAGGCCAGTGACAATGCTCCTTGAGCCATGGTGACAGTATCCAGATCCAGATCGCCTCCTCCTTCGCCGCCTGCTGCATGCATCTTGATCAACTCGCGCAGCTCTGAACGGCGGTAGATGATACCGTGATGGGCGCCGAGAATATACTCGAGCAGTTTGGCGATAGGCCAAGCGAGAGGATAGGCAATCCATATCAACACTCTAACGGGAACGGCCATTTTTGAACCGATCAGGAGACCGTACCGCGAGCACACAGACTGAGGGATAATTTCTGCAAAGCTGCGATACAAGTCAGCAATGTTGAAAGTTTGATGGCAGGTTATTGGCTGAAAAACATACATTACGACGAGAATTGTACTGACGACGACGGCAAGGACGCCGTTGGTGATAGCACCATCTGCGACGACTGGCAAAGCCTCGTTGACGATCATGTTGCCGAGAATGAGAGTGGTAAGCAGCAAATGTGAGTCCTTGCTAATCATCGTCTTTGTCAGCAAGAGTGCAGTTTTTAATATGAGGGGAAAGTCTCACCGGACAGGTAGGATCTTGCGAGCATATTGTTGCTGTTTAGGAGTTCCACTGATACTGAGGACTTGAAGTTGGGTAGGGTCTACCGAGAAGTAACTGGGCCTCTGTCAATACTCTTCTGTTAAGTAACAACAAAGGAATCACATACCCAAGGGTTAGACCTGCAAACATGCCTGAAAGGGCAACGAGAACGGGAATCATCGCCGCCTCTACTTTACCAGTAGTATCTAGACCTCTGGCCCACTTGTGTCCTGCAGCTACAGGAGCATCGAGTCCAAGTATGTTTGTTATATGATGGAAAACTGCCGATAGGAAATTTAAGAGGGGCGTAGGACGTGTATACCTCGTCGCTCCGTCATAAGACGTGAACGGGTCCACGGCACCGTTCGTGCCTCCGATAGGATTGTGATTGACATTGAGTACATCGTGTTCCTTTGCCAAGGTGGATGGAAGGAATGCTAAGCAAACCAGAGCGATAATAGTGAAAGTAGTGACTATCGAGCGATTTGTTGGATTTATCAAAGGTGGCGATCGAACGTTCAAGGGGCGATCATTTCGTTGTATGTGGTTTCTGCTGGATAAACGGCCGAACGGTCGTATATCTGGCGGAGGCGGGGGTTCACTAGAAGCTTCTTCGACCATGAAAGTTCTAAAAGATGAGAAGATGTAATAAAGAGGACGAAGGAGAAAGAAGTGGAAAGGATGGAAGGAAAGGACGGAATATATGAGTAGATCGTGGATCACGAGTTCCACTTTCGGAAATGACCGCTAGTAGTATCTTGGCACTGTTTCGCCCAGGTTCCCGCCCGAAACCTCCAAGTAACACTGCATTTTGCTATCTAATAAGTGTTCACCGGCTCCTTCAAAACTCGCATACTCGACTATAGGATCAGCCCCTACTGAGGTCTTGCAGTTGCAGCTCACAATACTTTTATTTCATCGTACTTTGCCACTTTGGCTACATACATTTGTTGCCCATGGTGATAGTGATTACGAGATGACGTCTATATGACTAAATCCTTGACCAAATCCTGCCATTGATCGCCAAGCCCTTCCCTGACTTTCCATTTCTTGTCCCCTAACCACCCATTGACAATCTCCTTCTCACGCTCCTTATCTCCATCTTCAGGCTGGTCTAGAACATCTACTCTCCCTTTACCTTCAAGGCATAACACACTCCATCCAACGAGGAACATTCCAGGTGGCCGTTCTTCGACACTTTGCACAGCTTCGTGGATATGTTCTAACGTTGATGCTATCACACGTTGATCGGGACTACTGGCCCGTTCGATGATAGCGATTGGTGTATGTAATGGGAACGCTGCTCCATCTCTCCCCGACGATGTCGTATCACACAATGTCGATAGGATTGACGGAAGCCGAGCGACTCCCATGAGAATAACGAGAGATCGACTGCGGATGTATCCCGGTAATTGGACCGCTTTCCCTTGGCGTCCAACTCCCGTGCAGAGTATCATTGACTCTGCTACACCACGCTGAGTCACTGGAATTCCACTCATGAGTGGTCCAGCCAACGCAGAACTGATTCCAGGAACGAGAGTGCACTCGAATCCGTGTTCCCGGAAGAATAACACTTCTTCTCCTCCTCGTCCATACACAAACGGATCACCCTGCTTGAGTCTCACCACTCTCTCGCCCTTCTGTGCCCCCTCGAGGGCCAGCGCCATCATCTCATTCTGCGCCCCTTCGGCGTTCCCGGGGAACTTTTTGGCAATATGAAGAGCAGTCGATTTCGGTATAAGAGCCAGTATCTCGGCCGGGACGAGCTTATCGGAAAGAATTAGGGTAGCGTGTGTTAATGCGTGATGGGCTGCCATTGTGAGAAGTCCAGGATGTCCCGGTCCAGAACCGACAAGGTAGATTGATCCCTGCGACGACGATGGACCAGATCCAGCTTCGTGATGCGGCATTGGCGCTTGATCCCGATAAGTCGAAAGCGCCTTGTCCATCTCATTCGCGGTCAGATTTGCCAGAGCAGAATACGAGTAGTATTCTGACATCTGATTCACCCACCGCATGCGAGTCACTTTGGTTTCTAACGGATTCAGCGTCTCCCCATTGAGCTGCGGGACCGGGCTGTTGAGCGGAGTGTCCTGATCAACCTCGAGTGAAGTCGATCGTTCTTGTACCTGTGCTCGTTTCCTGAGGGTTCCTACATTGTCCACAGCAGCACCGACGTCTTTGGGCAATCTCGCAACGATGTCTCGCTTGATCCGTCCAGACAGCCTACATCCATGCCCATTGGTAGACACGGCGATCTGCAAATGACTAGCCTTCCCATCCAAGCCAGGAAATCGATGAACAGATGGGAAGTTAAAAGTCGATAGTGTTGGCTGATCCGAGACATTAACGGGGATGTGCAAAGAGGTGGCAGCTTTGGCGATGATCGCGGCACTCTCATATGATCGTCGAGAGGTCGAGCCGATCATCGTATCTGTTACGCATACCAGAGCGATATCGTTTTCGCTGAACCACTTTGCCCAGCCGTACAGGTCATCAACGTCGAGGCGCACATATCGCACAGCGGAGGTCTTTATCCGGTGTTGCAGCTCGGGATGCAGCTTCGATTCGGATAGAGGACTGATGAGGACGACATCCGCATCAGCTTCAAGCAGGGTGTACACCCGAGTCGCCGCAAGGCGGTTCGAGCCAATGACAACCACGGGAAGTGAATGTGGCACAAATGTGAGGGGCAAGGCTGCACCACTCTGGGGAGATGGGAAGGATGTAGGAGTAGAAGGTCGAGAAGCAGGCATTATGCTGTCTTTACGGTCCGTCTGTTTCTCCGAGACATGGGGCTTGGAAGCGCTTTCTGATGTCTCTTGCAGGTCGGCCCATTCAGCATAAGCGATCTGGTTGGCGAGGTCGAATGATAACGATTGGGTAATGAAGCTTCCTAGCACTACGCAAACCAGGAATGGGACGACGACCCACGTTCTGAGCAGTCAGCTTGATGTTTTAAGTGATTGTGAGATAGCAAACATACCCCTGCAAAACCATCAGCTTTATCGGTACCAAAATTGCATGGACTACTCACATTGGAGGCCACCCATATTGTCCAGAATTTGAATCTAGTATTGTGTCCTACCATGCACCAGTCGCAGAAGTATTCTGCGAGCGTCAGATAAGTCCAAGCAGGTTGGTTGATTCGCTTCCACCGCAAGCTCGTTCTGCCACCTCGGAAGCCATAAGCCTAGCCAAATCAGCTCACCTTGTAGGAAATATAGCGCAGTCTTGGATAGCGTCATGAGGGCCCCACTGAACCCAACGATAGGTGCGTATGCATGATACCGTGGTCGACGGTCCTTGTTGATGGTTTGTTGTCGATGGGGAGAGGTATGTCGTAGATATAGGTATTCGAGGTTTAGGATGACTTCAATGACGTTCAAAAGTGCTGAGGTAGTCAGATCATAATAGATTTTCACCAGGGACAAATGCAAGCGAAAGACAGTGGAATTGGCGAAGCATAATTGAATGAGATGAGGGAAAGGACCAGTGAAAGCAGAGACCGATTGACATACCTTGAGCATTTGTGAATCCATCCTTTTCGTCTAGCGCCTTTTGACCATACAGGAGATCGATGGTCGAGTAGCCCGCCTTACTGGAACCAGTCAGTATCGATCAGAAAAGAGAGCATTCCCATCCGAGTCATTGTACGAGAGTATAAGATCATATAACAAGCGACTGCCAATCGAGGACCATTTAATCTGAGAGTGAAAGCTACACTAAACTCACTTGTAAGGCCACCATATCCAAGCAAGATCGCCAGACCCAAAGCTTCGAGGTCTATAAAAGCAGTATGCAGCATCTGTGAATAGCATGATCAGCTTCAAGGGCTTACATCGGTTTGATGTGATCCAGTGCTTACCCCAAAGGACGATGATACTGGAACAGGCAAACCAAGCTGACACCCAAGTTGGGGGTGTGCGCACTGATACTTGGTTCATCTCGCCCATCAGCCTAACCTAAAGAGAGCGATTGAGCAGATGTGTCGTAGCGATGAAGATCTATGGGGTGATTGTTATTGCATGGTTGATTTGGATTTTCCAGAAGAGCAAAAGCAAAAGTCAAGAGACTTTTTCAGTCGATCACGCCAATCGATGCGGGGCTCCAATCTACTATTCGGAGTTTTCCCATTTCAACCTGAAAATCGAGTCCGCGGGTCAAGCCGCCATCTATCGTCTACTTACTATTGTACATGATATTTCAGTGGTCGTGATGGCTGTTGATGCTGTAGATCCAGCATGGCGATAGAATACGTGCCTCTGGCCACTTCTTCGGCTGAGGCTAGTGAGGTGGAAGATCTGTGAGTTGAATGGGGACCAAAGGTCTGGCTCTGTCACTTGTGGACTAATTTCTTGTTGATAGGCAGACCACCAAGCGAAGGCGCCTTGGACATTCAACTCTTTCTCGTATCGCCTTACCATCGCACTTGACATCAAGACCGCGCTTATTATATACTGTTGTCGGCTCTCTGCTACTCGTATCTTTCTTCTGGCTCGTCCGGGCAAAGCGCTCTACAGGGTGGACAGAACCGGAACCAGGCCCCAACCCATATTTCCACACCGGCAAGATATGGGAGCACAACGATCAAGTTGCTGCACGATTGGATCGATGCGCGTCTCTCGGCTTGCTACGCAATATATCACTCCCCCTACCATCGCTCAGCGCGGATGAAGAAGCCGAGCTGTCTGCCGAAGGTTGCGGTACAGCCGAGACAACGGTCGTCATCCTTGCTTCTCTCTGGTTTGCAGAAGCTTATTCTGGAACTTCGACGACCGGCGAGACCATCTATGCGCAGAGCGTCATCTCCACCCTCAACGCCCTGGGATATGCATATGTCTTCAGTTCATTAGGCTGGTATAACGATGATATGAAGAAGACAACCGAGCTTTGGCACAAGCACCGGTGGAATACACGAGTCGTTCTTGCCGATCCGGAACAGGTCAAAGTTTGTTGGCAACATCGGGGTGGGCAGTGTGCCAAGGATGAGAGCTTTCAGGAAGGCATTGAGGTCTGGCGGCTATTAAGCTTTTGGTATTGGGACGAGTATGTTCATCAACTCGCACTCCCTCGGTGATTCTGACGAGTAATCAGTTCAGGAAATCCATTGGGTACAGCTTTCACCCTCTCACCTTCTCCTCGAAACGAAAACCACTTCCTGTCATTCTCAATCGAACCGACATGTCATCGTCTACCCCGCATACATCCACAAGACCGCCCAAAACCACCCCAAGTCTACCTTCTAGCCAAGCAAATGCGGTACCTCGACAACAGCAGTGCCTTCTCTTGGACTCTTCCCGCTCTTGATTCGTTGCAAGACGAGTTCGGTGTGCGCGTGGTAGGAGGTATCGTGGATGACGATGCCGATGCTGCCAAGGCATTATCAGAGACAGGGATAACAAATTTCGGCAAACTGGACAAAATTGAGTTTTATGAACAGCTGGCTAGGAGCTCAGTTCTGTTGGGCGTGGGCAGACCGAGGATTAGTCCAAGTCCTTGGGATGCCCTTTGCATGGGTGTGCCAGTCAGTGGTTCATCTATCTTCTGAATGGTAGTTAAGCTGATCGTGCAGTTTATCAACCCCATCCTTCAATGGGATGAAGAAGATCCCTTTGACCGGTCGAAATGGCACGCTCAGCAATGGCATATGACTGATATCGAGCCGTATGTTTACGTCGTACACTGATTGCTGATACACGCAGACCCTACGTATATCATGTACACGCTCACGATCTGGACGAGCTTCGTACCACAGTTGGGGAAGCTTTAGCGCATCCCATAGAGAGCTGGATTCCCGATTACATGAAGTTTGACTTTGCTTGCGAGCGAACCAGAGAGGTCATCGAGGGCGATTGGTTGGATGTGGCAAGAGGCATCTTGGAAGAGCGGAAAGCGAGAGGTGAAGGAAATTTGTTTGTATTGTAGCGTGTGCGTGTCATAGAGTGTGCCATTTTTGGGCTTGAGGACTTACAAACACAATAATATCCGTTATAACTTTGCATGGGCTTTGATGAAGACAGTGGATTTAGTAGTAGATCTCAGAAATCGGACAATTCTCGGAGCCAGAATTATGAATTTCGTAGTTCGACAGTTCTCTGAGTTTTTGCTTCGTATTCGCTGTCATCCCACATTTGACGTCCTACTCAACCATTATGAGTGTCCGACGGGCGTGCAGGTATTGTCTATCCCTTTCCACTCCAATCTTTGCTTCGTCTTCATCCTCTACTTCGTCATTCCGCGCTATCACAACGATTGGACCGTCATCTCGACCGAATTTTACCAAACGCTCAATACATTCCTCTCCTATCTTTCTGGAGAGAAACCAACCTCGTTCTCATCGCTCTCAGATAATCGCAGAGGACTTTACCGATGAGGTCGACGGTAAGCTATCTTTGTTTTTGTTTTTTCGTTGGCTCATACTGAAGTACTAGATTCCGAAGTACATCAAGAAATCGATGATATAGAAGAAGATTTCCAAGAACGCGAGCCTTTCAGCTTAGTGAATGAGGATGAAGATGAACGAGATCCTCTCCATCGTCGTGGTAGACGTAGATGGGATGCAGTGGAAGATGAACAAGGAGAGTTTGTGGAAGAAGGTGACGAATTACCATTCGGTTTAAAGGTCTTGCCAAAGAAGAAGGTGTTTGATCTCACAGAAGAAGGAGATGAGAATTTCGATGATTTTGCTAAAGAGCTTTTGAGGCGGAAAAAGGTCACCGAAGCTAAACGACGACAAAGGGTAAGTCTTGAGTCCGGACCTTGTAGATTTGTCCCCTTCCCCTCTTGTCTCCCAACTTTGTGCCAGCTCTTTGAGTATGGAGGATCCGATTGTGTGCTGATTTGCTGGTGTGATCTCAGGGAGGGGGATTTGTCGATCACATGCGAGTATTGGTACGCGGTGGTAAAGGTGGATCAGGGTGTGCAGCATTTGCTCAAGAGCTCAGCGGACGCCCATCAGGAGGTAGAGGTGGTTCAGGAGGAGCAGTGTACCTCAAGACAAACCCTCATCTTACTTCGCTCAACTCTGTCAAGTCACGTTACTTTGGTCCATCAGGATCACACGGTTCCGGAAGTGTAATGCATGGTAAAGGTGGAGAAGATATTTTCATCGAGGTACCAGTGGGTACGGTCGTACGGGAGGTACGAAGAACTGGAGAAGGGGAAGCTATCTTGAAGAAGGAGCAAGAGGAAGAGATCGAGCCTGCAGAACGTCAACGCAGGCGATGGGAACGTTGGTTTATCCGTCATCCATCGCTTGGACTGCCTGGTATGATCGAGGAGGATGAGGAGTGGACCAAAGAGTTCAAGAAGGCCGAAAGACTATTAAGGGAGATCAAGCGCTGGCATCCCCTTACACCCGATTTCGAACGCAGTCCCCCGATCGTTCTCGACATCGCCGAACCACTTGAAGAGCCAATACTACTCAGTGCCGGTGGAGCTGGTGGGCTCGGTAATGTGTTTTTCGCCGCGCAGAGTGAAGGAAATTACAAAACTTCGAGAATAGCAAGTACTGGTGCGATGCCTTATACGTCAATGTTCGAGTTTGAACTCAAGCTTCTTGCCGATGTTGGTTTCGTGGGATTCCCAAACGCTGGCAAGAGTACACTTCTTCGTGGATTAACTGGTCGACGGGCAGAGGTCGCAGAATACGAATTCACCACTCTCAATCCTCAGGTCGGAGTCGTCATCGTATATGAGAATGGGAGCTGGGAAGGTCAGCGTGAAGAGGGAGAAGTGGTCGAGGAGACATGGCGCGAGCGACAGGCGTACGCTGGTGGTCTTATTCCAAGACGACCGGGAGGTGCTAGGCAAGAAGACAAGCATGAGGTTCTACGATTCACCATCTCTGACAATCCCGGTATTCTACCACTCGCATCAGAGAATGTTGGTCTAGGTCACTCGTTCCTTCGCTCCATCGAACGTTCACTCGCCATCGCGTACGTCGTTGATCTCTCCCGTAAACGACCACAGCGCGACCTAAAAGTACTTCGTGACGAACTTGAGGCGTATAAGCCTGATTTGTCAAGACGCGGAGGTCTCGTCATTCTCACAAAGGCTGATGAAGTCGATGAAGAAACAGGCAGGCAAAAGATAGAGGCCGTCCGGGAAATGATAGAGCAGATGGATCCTAATGGGGAGATCGAGGTCGTGGTGCTGAGTGGCAAGTATGGATTAGGCATGAAGGGTCTAGTTGAGGTCTTGGCGAGGAAAGTCACAGCTGCGAGGATAGTAGCTGAGAACGAAAAGGTGGAACGTAAGAAGATCGCAGAACAGGAAAAGACCGCTAAGAGGATGAAGTATAATGATGAACGGGCCAGAGAAGGTCTGATTTGATCTATAGTGGATCAACGTAGCTTGGACATGCATATTCGTGTAGCGATACCATCTATTCTACTTTCGTGCGCTCGTCCTTGGCTCCAACATCGCCTAGCCGTAGTGATTCAATTACACGGATGATACTTGGTACTGCCATACTTGACCCAAGAAGGGACACAACGATCATCAAGACGGTCGGCACCGCTGTTCGTGGTAAGAATCCAAAGACCAGAGGCTCGAGGACTAGTTGGAAAGTCGTTTCGAGCTTTTCAAAGGATCTTGCGTCGGGCTTAGCTCGAGCAGGGTACCAATCATCCAGTAGGGGATGTGGCATGGTAGGTGAGAGTGGTTTGGCGGCGATACGAAGGAAGGCTTGCATGAGATTCGGATCTGGGTTAGGAACGAGGTCCAGCTGGAACTTGGTTGGTTGCTACGAGGAAATTAGCTTGAGCCCTTTCACACCAACACAGGTACAAGGATCTCTGTCTGGGAATCATAGGGGGTTTTTTATTAAAAAAAAAGTCGACTCACAGATGCGGGCCAGGACATCCTTATCGTCCATGCTCGATAATCCTCATCTAAGATCAGGTTGATCCACCGTCCACTGTCGTAAGTGGATACATTGAGTACAATCTGCCTTTGCGATGATGACAGTCTGAACAAAATCAGCAAGATGTATCTGTCTATTGGACTATCCCAGATCCCAGAAGCAGACGCACATCGTCTCAACTTGAGTGGGCACAGACTCGGTTTGTGCTAATGGAGGATCCGGCAACGGTAATCGAAAGTTACGGATCTCTGTATCTGCCGAGACTAGAGCCACGAGAGCTATAAAGTATAAGAAGATGATGCAGGCACATCTCTGCATATCAACTGCTAATATGACATGCAGTTAGGCAAGAGAAGTTATACCACGTACTCAGGATAGCTTGTCTCTTCAATCCCGGACAGCGGACGGAAGCAAATAAATCCTGTGGGTATGGACGACGCGCCTTCTTTTCCTGTCCATGGCTGGCTGCTTGTTTTCGTCGTCTTTCATCCAACCTTTCTTATTTGACTTTGCATGTTCAGTCATGTCGCGCCCACTACAGCGACATCGAAAATCTCAGTCAACGTCAGCTTTAGCAGCCCTTGCCGAAGGACCATCATATTTGGAAAAGCGTAAACATAAAGATCCAAGATCAAGACCAAGTCAACATCCTGCGTTGGGTCGTGTTGCAGAGACCAGTGAACGAGCAAGTTTAAGCAAGCTACATCAGCCACCTCATATGGAAGCTCCTGTTCATGGGTCTCCTTCGAACAGGGTACCCAAGGATGACATCAAGGTCAAAGAGAACGAAGATGTACCAAGTGATGTTCGTCGGCTGAACGATGTTGTGTTGGAGGACGTAAGAGAGTGGATGAATCAAGTGAGTCAACGGTCTGTCAACAATGCAGCCGGCTGATTGGTATCAAGGTGGCTTCCTTACGGTCTACTGCCGCTGCAAGAATGGAGGCACTTAGATCGTTGGAAAAGGCACTGTTTCAACTGTGCTCGCCGGATAACAAATCTGCCTCACCCCTTGCTAAATTCCTCAAGCTCAATAGTGAGCGGATATAATTGTGCTTTACAACCATTTGCTGATCTACGGTTCTCTCAGTCCATACTGTACTCCTGAATCTTCTGGCTCGGCATACACAAATTCTGTCACAAAGGACCAAACATCCACATACATACGTTCGAGCAAATGACGCTCTCGTGCTTGCACTGCTGCCGGAGATTCGGAGTATCGTCATGTTGTTGCAAGGCATGTGCCTTTTATCTTCCGCTTGCCATGCAGACATCAGCGAATCTTGGGTGATCGAGGTAGGTGGCATCTCTTAGCACGGAAGACCAGAGGCTGATGAAAGGACACACGTATAGATGTTAATCCTGCTCTTCATGCTCCTGCGTCTGCCACCGCCATTACTTGACGAGATGGGCGCGCCCTTGCCGCCTCAAGATGCACCGCCTACTCTACACCTTGTCGATCTCTTCTCCAGCATACTTGCTGACTCTCCAGCCAATGCCAGGAAGTTCGAGAAGCTGAATGGCCTGGAGGCCATGTCAAGGGTACTCAAGGTGGAAGGACAGGTCGACGTTGTAAAGTAAGTTGGTCTATATCCCCGAAAGAAAACCAGACTGAATCGTTACAGGATCCGATGCATGGAGTTTCTGCACTTTTACCTTATGCCAGAAGAACCATCCACTTCCCGAGCTGTTTCCTCGACTTCTTCATCTTCTACCGAGTCCCAGTTGTACCCTCCATCCCCTCTTGACTCTTCCACTTCGTCATCCGGATCCGATGGCCGCATATCTCCCTCGCCTCGTCCAGGATATCAGGACCGCAAGTCCACGTCCACGGGATCAGAAGTGCCTTTCGTCCCGCAAACGCCTCGCAAACCTCCCCAGCCTGCTCTAGGCTATCTTACACCCTCGATACGGCGGGTATCGGCATCATCAAATTCAGTCACTCCTTCTCTACCGACTGTTCCTGGCTCGCCACAAGGTGTCCCGCCTTCTCCCTCGGCAAATCGTCTCTCATCCTCCCAGAAGGACAGCAGATGGTCAAGGTCAGAAGTCAGTGGAAACGCCGGACTAGGTCTTGGTCTACCAAAGGCCACTTCCTCTGTCAATCTTTCCAGCTTGAGCGATTTACGCCGGGATTCCTCGACACGGAATCTCACTGACCACTCTTCGTCATCTTCTGATCCGTTTTCCACCATAAATGACTCTCGAGCCTCGTCATCCGGCTCGTCCACTGCCGTTCCCTCTCCTCGTACTCTCTCACGCTCCAACACACAGCCGACCCTTCACATTGTGGCATCATCACCTGCATCTCACGACCGTCGGTCAAGTATTCGCCGAGTAAGCCGCTCGCCATTGGTCACCTCGACTTTGCCAGAAGAGCCAGTGACTGCATCGCCAAAGACTCAACCGTCGAGTCCGGCCAAACCGCGAGAACAGAAGATTCGACACTCTCGCACACAATCGCACTTGACTGCACTAACGAACTCCATGCCGCCGCCTCCTGTTCCACCGATTCCCAAAGAGATAGATGGGCTGAGAACACCTTCCAAAGCACGCCGAGCGTTCCCGGCAGAACTGACCAAGGGCCTTCCGCCTTCGGCTTCGTCGCCTCATCTCAGCAGCCCACTCGGACCTGCAAAGCGTATGCCATCCAACCCTTTGGTGAATCGTGGAAAACCAATGGAGCCAGTCAAAGCGACTAAGACGGTCGAGGAAAAAAAGGCTTTGGTGAGTTTTTACTCATCATTACGGGAAAAAATCGCTGATGTGTACAGCTTGGGAATTGGCTAGGTAATGTCGATGCGTTGGTGCAAAGCGTGGAAAAGGTTAGCATGTGGGGATCCAAAGGTGGAAAATCACGTCGATGACACCTTGATTACACGATGTATGATATAGACTTTCATGCTGGGCTGCTCCGAAAGGGGTGATCACAGTGCCCATTGCACCGTTAAAACAGCGTCCAGCGCGCTGCGAAACTTCTTACTTGACAGCGGCTAACGCGCTGCAGAGATATCGATCGTGTACGACAGATAAATGAGCGCAACGAATACCGTACATAGTTTTGAGATCCTTTCAGGTCGATGGAACCAACAGGATTTCTGATGTTTCTCATAATCCGTGTGAGGTATGTTGAGCAATTCGAGCACGTCCACTCACGAACCAAAACACCAGCCAGATCAACCTCGTCTGGAAGGTGCATAAAAAGTATACCTAAGCTCGGAACGCCTCACCCAACGTCAAACACTCTCAAAGTCAATTGTCCGAAGCCCAAGCTCCACTGTAGAAGCCAATATTCGGCGAAGTTTCCGACATTTCCTCCTTGAAACACGCCCCGTCTACTGTAGCCTTCCTAGGTGGCCATCTCTGTCTTTCTCACAGAGGTTCATGAGACCCTCTGGATCAGAGCGGTTGACCTAGTCTTCAAGGGCCCCAACGATGAAGGCATTTGACATCCTAGGCGGTCCAGACTTCGAATCCTGTACTTTGAAACGCGAAAGGTACTGCTTCTAGGAAGGCTGAGCTTCGTCTCCAAGCAAAATAATTCTCACAAAAAAACCAACGTCGCTTACTAACGGCCTTCTCGCTATTGCTATAAAAGCCCCACCCCTGACTCATCGCACCACCCACCAATTTGTCATCGCCGATTTCGCCACTTTGCATTTACCACATCTCCACATTGCATTCGCCACCGTTTCTTGCCACTCATGTCGGTGTCAAGGTTGAGCATTGCTTCAAGAATTCCAGAGAGGATCCCGTGGCACGGGTTCTCGAGCTCCTGGTCGGATCCCCCAAGCTACGAGAGCGCCATCACGCAGAACCCATCTATCGACAATGAGCAGACCGATCAGTCAATGGCTACCGACCAATTCATCGATTTGGCGAGCCAATTCGTTGACGATTTCCTTGACAACGCACTGCCCCTTGGCGTCTGGCAGCTAACAAACCTCCAGAAGAGTGTTGGGACCTTGTCAGGACTAAACGAATTTGTGACGAAGCACAGGAGTGAATGGACTTCAGGTACAACAACAAAGCAACAAGTGATGGCTAATCTCGATACGTGGTACTCTTCCGTCAGACTTAGCGTGCTTGAGGCCAGACGAAATGGGGAAGAGAACACCGTGCCCTCTGAAGATCAGATAGCGCCTATTCAGTCCAGTCTGCAGGAGAGAACCAGACAAGGTAATGACAGGGAGAGGAGGGAATCACGCTTTGGGCATCCTAGGGGTTGTGTGTGTTTCTAGAAGCTCTGGTTGGAATGTACAGTAGAAGGCAGGATGAATCCTCACGATTTGCTTTATTTTCTGAGACAATATAATCCCAATCACACAATCCAGAGGCGCAGTAGCCACCTTCCGACTAGCGTGACTGGTACTGTAGCTTAAGAAGCTGTCCTCAGAGTGTAAAGACTCTTGGTTTACCTTATATCAGTTTGGCTGACTTCAAGCGTGCTGTCGTACTTAGAAGACAACAACCAAAGTCCCACCCAGTATTCGAGCGATGATACGCCATTCTCTCAACGTGTACTCGAGTAGAGCAATTGCCATCGTTCAAGAACAAACCACATCGCAACCCCCTTCCAGCTTTGACAACATGGTGGGGAAAACGATGGCCAAACATGCCTTCATGACAAGGCCAAGTGCACTAGCATAGTCCAGGGACCTTTGTGCTTTCTCTGACATCATTTTTGGAACCTCTTTTCATGATGACTCCGTCTCTTTTCCCTTGTTGTATTGCAGTGACAACAGGTTGAAATACGCCGTGCGCGGATATCCGCGGAGCAAAGCATCGTGGGAGCATATGGGAGTGGCGAATGAATAGGTTTGGCAAGGTTGAACTGCAGGACACACGATAGAGGACGCAAGGGTGCATCACTGTACAATAGCGACATAGTACGAATTCCCCCGTGTGAAGCTCAGCGGGCGACATTATGAGATCGTTAACGGGGATATCCTGAAGTCCACTGACGAGTATACATATGAGTAGCGTTCTGACTTATCTCTCACAGACACTCCGCAGTGATTTCCAATCTAACGTCGGGGCAACGAAATCTATCGCATCCCGGCCGCGCAGCGATAAGAATAGGACGGTGTGGGGTTCGGCGAAAGCGCCATTCGGGCTCGGAGTCTGCCACCATTCCGCTAAATCGAGAGACAGTGGCAAATTCGAATCGTAGACGGAGTTCACGTTTCAGGATCCTCTCGATGCTAATCTCATAGATATGCATGTCAAACGAATCTAGCGTTCGCGCGGACTCGCCTGTACAAAGACTTGTTCGTGCAGACACTGGTCCGTGTAGACACTTGTCCTCGCAGAGACCCGTTCGCAGAGACTTTGTCCGTGCAGACACCCGTGTATGCTGAGAGCAGGATATCGCTCTTTTGGTCCAGCTTGGGAAGGGAGATAACGCTCTTCTGACCATGATGTCAATGCACGCCGGCGTCTACCCCGTGAAGATAATCCGCATTTGAAAACACCAAGCCAGGCTAGACCGCTGCTTTGATGAGTCCCTGCTGTTGGACAGGCCTCTCCTTTCTATGATGCAACCGCGATCGCTGATTCAAATGCGACGCTCACTCGGCTCGAGCACGCAGAGACAAAGCGGGTCGCTCCTTTCACGAACCCCTGCTTTGAGCGGGGCTGCTCCTATCTTTGGAGTCTTCGCCGACGATAAGGCGAAAGCGGCGAAGGCGGCGGGTGCTTACAGATAAATCGGGCAGGAGGTGAGCGGAGTCTGTGTCCGATTACCAATCCAGCTTATGATGCAGATATAAATAACGAGGTATATGTTGGCGAAATCGTTATCCACTTCAACCCACATACTTCCACTACCTTATCCACTGCCGTACAGCTCTCATTGTTCCACTTCTATACCCATTGTCATACAGCTACTCATCTTTTCACTACCCTACCCACCATCATACTGCTATTCACCGATCACGAACCCCAATACTCACCAGCGAAAACCCAAACATGTCCGAAGCTCCGTCACAAGCTGAATGGGCGAGGCGCCACACAAACGCACAGAACCTCCCAACTGCAGAGGAAATCAGGACGTTCGTACCGACCGAAAGCGAGTGGGGTTACGCCCAGAGCTATGTGGGCAAAGATACCAGCTACGCTTCGAAATGGTTTGCTATGCGAGCCATCAGGGACAATGTGACTCTCACGCGCGCTACCATCCAGGCGCTGACTAAAGAGCTTGATCCCAATGTCAAATTTCCCTACGAAAGTCAGTTTACCAATTCACCCAGCACCCCGAATCTGCCTTCCTTTCACACTCGAGGTTCCGACGCCGGGTTACCGCCAGGCCACGATGGCCGTCGTCCGTCCGACGCTTCATTTGCTTCCTCGAGTTCCAAGAGAAGTTCTGCCACGGCCAGACACCTGAGGTCCATCTTCAAGAAGCCATCTGGAGGAAGTTGAGCACGATGCGCACTGATATCTTATGACGTGGCGAAGGAGTTCGTACATCAATCAGAGATACATTTGTTGTGGACGAGAAGCTTGCGAGGTATAGACGTCAGATGAATTTGAAGTTGAATGCATGTTTGAGAACTTGATTCAATGGTAGACTGGCGTAACATTATCCATGCAAAGCTAATCAGAGCCATTCAGCTCTTGCCAACACCAGGGTCATGAAAGACAACCCCAATCGTGATCAAGTTAGCATATGAACGGATTAAACTCAAGTGTCTCGAGTTGAACATTGTGCCTGTTAGGACAGCATGATGGCTAGCCACCGTACATAGTGTATATCTGGACTGTGAAATGCATGGTGATCTAGCTTGATATTGTCATGGACAACAATATAGCCTGTTTACACCACCAATGAGACCATCTCTCATGGTCCTGGCAGTAGAACATGTGCCGCCACTCACGATAGTCATCCTTCCTTGACTATCGCTCAGCCAGTCGACGATGACTCAATTCTCACCGAAATTCCGTATTTCCCCCTTTCCGACCATTCTCCATCCCCAGCGCTCATCACCAACCTCCCACTCAACCTCATGCGCCTCCTTCTCGCCTGGAATCTCGACATCCTCGTCATCTGACCGTATACCAAAGAAAGGCAACACGGCAATCCTGATTGCTCCTTTAAACATCTCCCTTAATTCCTTGCGCAACCTATCTCCAGATTGATGGAAGTCGGGTGACGCATTCCATTCTAATAGCGTCACTATCGGTTCTGGAACTCTTGATGATACCGAAGTAGATGTAGATTCTGGAAATGAAAGTAGTAGGTCCACGCCAAAGATCTAGCACTTAGTTTGAGCAAAATTATTCAACATGGTACAGGGCAGGTCACTCACTTCGAAAGCGTTCGGTAGGAATTGTAGTCCAAAACTACCACATTCTGCTCCTGCTCGTACGCTTTCCGCGACCACTTCTCCGACTTTTGCAAAAGTCCGTTCCAGCCATGCCTTGTCGATCTTGCCTACTACCTCGTTATTCTCTCCAACGTTCTTCAGTGCTTCGAGTCCTTCGAGCTCCCAAAATGTCTTGACGAGCTCTGCAGGTGGTGTAGGTGCACCGTACGCATCGGTCTAAGAGTTGTATCGGCTTCATGTGGCAGTTAAGGCACAGACTTACCTGAAGACAGGTATTAGTGAGGTGCGGTAACAGATCCAGATCTTCAGATGAGCGAGGTGGAACATATGGAGATCCAGAAAACAGAGCGAGCATTGTATGTGCGACATGGACTGTATATGCCCCCGTGATAAGGACGTATGCTCGTAGATGAAACTAACGAATGTCAGTGCCAAACGGACGGACTAGACTCACCTTGTGCCCAGATGATGCATCAGCAATATCGAACAGCATCGGACGGGGCATGTATTCCTGCGAAACGGGAGGTGTCAGCAGGACTATAAGTTGTGCATCAGATACTTACCTGTATGACAAAATGCCTCAATTGACTAGTCATGACCCCTGTACCTCCCTCATCATCGTCCTCAACTCCGAGCTCATCAATCCGTGATGCCAGGCGATTTGGACTATCTTCTTCACTTGAATCCTGAGCACTCTCTTCCTCATCTTCATCATCTGATGGGGGCTCGAATTCGTCAAAGATCGCCCTCAGTTCATCTTCAGTAGAGAACATCCGAATTCCCTGTGCTCTATCTGCGAAACCTGGTTTGAGGATATACCATCTGATCACTCATCAATTCTCGTTCCCTTCCTTCTCAAACATGCTCACCTCTTTGCGTCCTCTGAGACTTCCTCATTTTCCCGCAACTGTTCCGCCAGCTCATACAGATCATCGACCAGAAGCTCGTCCAGCTCATCCGTAAATTGTATATCAACAATCCAGCCCTTTGGTACCCCTCCCTCTTCGAGCACCGAATGCTGACCACGATGTCGGATCTTGGCCAGGTACTCGGCTATAGTCATATGCAGCTGATGTTTCCGGATAAGAGCTTTGCGGTAGATATATGATGAGATTAAGTAGCGTGATGGATTCGCATGGGGTTTGTCGAAAGATAGGAGATCGTAATCTGCCCTACGAAGCGTCAGAAAACATTCAAGGGTGCATAGAACTATTGACTGACCATTGTAATGATGGAGGGTCGTCTTCCGGGTAAGGTGCCAAGGAAAGAGCGAGGTTTGGTATTGTGGATACCAGGGCGGAGACAAGTAGCGACTGAGTATAAGGCGATGGGAATGACACAAACGTCGTCAGACGCCCCGGTGATGAGCTCGATTGTCCGCTCATATCTCTATTCTCCTTTCTCGAACGAGATCAGCAGAGATGTCCCTTTCACTCATCAACAAACTCTCGTGATCCAACTTTTTGCACGAGATATTGGGGCTCCATAATCCTGAAGATCCGGAGATTTTGTGGTGCTTGTAGTCTTTCATCCCGCCTTAGCTCCTTCTGTTTCTGTACATAGTGTAAAGCTTCTTCAAGATGCCTACCGTCACCTCACTGGCTGCTCGACTCAAGGTATGTTCTATTATCACTCGTTAACCAGCGAAGTAAGGGGCAGAGCTGATATGGGATATGTAGATGCGAGATGGGCATTCGATCCCTCAATTCGGTTTAGGAGTATATGAGATGTCCGATTCAGAGACGTACAACTCTGTGAAATGGGCTCTGGAAGCTGGATACAGACATGTAGATACTGCAGAGTGGTATGAGAATGAAGGAGCTTGTGGGCGATCATTATCAGATTGGCTAAGTACGTTTTACTCGCTATCTGTCCCCTTGAATGCCTTCTGACGTGATTTTTGTTTGCTAATGTGGTATTCGTGTAGAGTCATCTGGAACACCTCGATCAGAAATCTTCTTCACTTCGAAATTAATGCACAATCGGACCTACGCTTCTGCTCTATCCGACCTTCGTTTGTCGCTCAAGAAATCAGGTTTGACATACTTTGACCTCTACCTGATGCACTCTGCTATTGGCGGTCCTGAGATTCGTAAAGAGGTTTGGAGAGCATTGTGTGATGCCAAAGAAGAAGGTCTTGTGCGATCTATCGGAGTGAGTTATTCATTCGTCCTTCCCTATCCTTCTCTTTCCTTCCTGTCCCCCTTGCTTCCCTCCCTCCCTTTCCCTTCCTTTTGTAATTTGGTGTTCAGGCTAGCTGACACTAACTTGGCATGTAGGTATCCAACTGGGGAGCGAAACATATCCAAGAACTACTAGATCGTAATGCAGAATTACCAGTAATCAACCAAATCGACTTACATCCTTTCATGCGTCATCCTGAAATTGTTGACATCTGTGAGAAGAACGACATAATTCTCGAAGTATGTCTTCTGCCCTTTCTTTATCTTTCAGACCACACCACCACACCACCACACCACCATATCCCACACCACACCATACCTTACCCCAAACCGCCATCCCCTCCTTCTCTCCCATATATCTCTCCATTTGTTTTTCGTCTAACTAACACTCTCGTTTAGGCATGGGGACCATTAGCTCGAGCGATGAGATTCGGTCATTCAGTAGTCGTCAAAGCTGCCAAGGCTCATAAGAAGGATGAAGCTCAAATCATGCTTAGATGGGGTTTACAACATGTACGTCTACCCTATTTTTGCCGCCTAAGTCTTGTTTTATCATTGGCAAAAGGGGTACTGGTACTGGTACTGGTACTGATATAGAAATGTTCATTTAGGGATTTGTTGTTATTCCTAAATCAGTTTCACAGAAACGAATTGTGTCAAACGCGAATATATTCGACTTTGAATTGACCAAGGAAGAGATGGCTGAGTTGGATGATCTGGATGAATACCTCGTATGTTTATGTTTTACGTTATGTCCACGTCTCTCTTATTCATGACTAACTATATGGTATAGGTAACCGATTGGGACGTGGTAGATACAGCATAATCAGTGACAACGCTGTATCAGTAGTGAAAGCATCACTCTCTGGACAGATATTCTGCAAGCATCGAGGACCACAAAATCTAGTTAAACGATATAGCATGTGAAAGATGCAACAGCAGATCAGATTGACAACATACAAAAGAAGCAGTAGCGCTCTGTGAAAGGAGTCGTGGGAGCTAGGGAAATAATATCTACAAAACATCTTACACCACACATCTTCATCTCGTCGACATGATCATCGTCATACCGTCCCCTCATTACGTCTTGTCTGGTTCTGGTTCTGGTCTTGGTTTTGATTTTGGTTATTGGCTTCAGATCCAGCTCTGGATCGATTAACAAGTGGAGTTCTCTCTCCTGCTTCTTCCTCGTCTCCTTCGAGGCGAACTCGTCTTCCAAATACCCTTGAACGCCAATCTGCCAAAGTGTGTCGGAAACGTGAAGACCATGATTGTTCTTCTTCCACTTCATCGTCGTCTTCCGTTTCGTCATGTGCCGCAACTGGAGTCAACTTGGATCCTTGAACGCTTGCTCCAGGAGGTAAAGTCACGTCCGCGCGACATGTTGGACACTGATCATTATCAACCCCATTCATATTAATCCTCTGGTTGGAAAAGAAGGGCAGAAAGTGGGGGAAAGGGGGGGGGGGGGGGGTAAGGGGAGGAAGTTGATACTCACCAATTTGCGCCACTTTAATAACCATTCGTCACATTCATCTTTGTGAAAGACATGTCCACATGGTAGAATACGAACGACATCACCACGATTGAAACTGTCCATACAAATTGCGCATTCGTCTTTTGAGAAATACTTTGTTTGTGATTTCTTGCGAGGCTTTCTCGTAGCAGCCACTACAGATGGGGTCGCGGCAGTTGAAGAAGAAGTGACGAATGGATCGGAAATCGAGACTGCAGGTGGAGTACGGACATCGGATGGCGATATTGGTGGAGGCGGTGGTATAGATACAGTCGGACCGGCTTTGGTCGATTTGATTGATTCAGAATCGGACGAATCGTCTTTCTCCCAGACGATATCTGGGGTCCATATGCGTTCAGGAAGAGATAAAACTACAAGTGGAGGAGCGCGATCTTTCTCACGTTGTCTGATAGAATAGAATAAGCTGTTGCCACTTAAGTTTTGAAGGTATCGGCTTACCTAGCAACTCGGACACGGTGTACGGCTATGGTTGCGAGTAGGAATAAAGATGGCATGAGCAATGCAAAGCTCAACAAACTACTGAGTGCACTGCTAGGATCAGAGCCAAGCGTTAGCCGAAGATACTTTTTGGGCCGATATGTTATATGAATGAAAAGACTGACCCGCCCTCATCTGCACCTTCACCCAGCTCTACCCATAAACCTTTACCCTCTGTCCTCCCGGAGTCTGTATGGTTTGCGAAGAGACCCAATAACTCCAAGTAGCTCGCCCGTGAAACGAATACCGAAGGAATAAAGATCGAATCAGTGTCATCTGTATCCCAGTCAATCTAGGCAAGACCATCATGGAAGACAAAAAGCTTACCAGGATGGAACATAGTGATCAAGCCGCCTCTCCTTAATCCCTCTTCTCTGGTCTCTCCTTCTCTAGCTTTCATATCACCAACAATCACTCCTGCCGCTCCTCGCTCTTGAGCAGCTCGGACCTTGGTGGCGAAATCACAACCACCACGCTCGATCAACGCGATGGTATATGGCGGGGAAGGAGGCGTATATCTTATCGGCGGAAAAGCTGGTGGAAGACAAGCAAGGGAATGATCGTATACCCTTGTGGTAGAGTCGCGAGGAGGAGGTAGAGAAATGAAGGGAGTCAGGAAACCAGAGAGCGGAAGGGACGTTGGTGGGTATAGGTGAGAGGGAAAGGCAGCTGGACGATGTGGCATGCTAAGGTTGGAATTGCCGATCTAACTAATGTCAACCTCTCCTCCAAAAGGCCAAGATGATCCATATATCTGTCTTCAAACAAAGCGAAGACTACATTCTCTGAAAACAGAGCCACCAGACTTGACACGAATATACCGGAGGGTAGATCGTTGAATCCCCCTAAACGAATCGAGCATAAAACTCACTTGAACAATCACGTTCCCTTCTCCACCCATACTCAACCACCTAGCAAGCCATCCCTGTCCTTCACCACGAGAAGTCATCGGTAGTCTTGGTGGATCGGCTATACCATACAAGATCGCACCACCAAGTTCGAATCCATCGCTCAAGATCGGTTGACTAGGGACAGCCGCGTACGCCATCAATCCCAGCGCAAGCGAGAACAAGGATACAGTTGTCGAGCGCATTCTTACTGCGCTACGACGGTGAAATCAGGACTCGATATGATTTGAATGTTGATTAGGTGGACTAGATGTCGAGGAGATGCAGAGACAGAGAGAGAAGAAGACGTGATGGAAATGACTGGGTGTGAAAGGAACATCTAGGTTCGACTCGGTTGTTGCCGTTGCCGCCCGCGTCGGAAGCGGGGATCGTCATGGCTTTCGGTGGCAAATTGTTGTTATTGCTATTGTTCACAAACGCCGCGAAAAGTCAAAGTCAAACAGCCGAATCCTGCTAGAATTCGGGCACAACTGATGGCTCTAAACAACGAGACCAGACACCGTGGACCCAATGATGCATATAGAAGTCCTAGCTACTATGCCCTATCGTACCCTTTTTTCTCTCGAGCAGAGACTGCTCTATTGACGGTCTACAAATCAAAGGTCAGCAAGTAGTCTTTTGTTATTGGCGGGATGTATACCCACAGAGATGACGCTTGAGGACCTTGGCAATAATTGAAGTGTCCGGGAAGGCCATGTGTTCAAGGGATTCGGCGTACTGAAGTGGGAAATCAGTCTTCACTTCCGGGCATCCACGAGCATATGCTTACAGGAGTGGGGACGTCGGCACCAGTTACTCGCTCGGGAGGCGCATCAAGGAAGTCAAACGCTGAGGACTCGCAGATCTGCGCAATGATTTCAGATCCAACACCGAAGGCTGATGCTGTCAGCATGGCCACTCCTGCAGGTTCAATCGCTTTGACTTACCTGGGAAACCACCCTCAACGGTGACGAGGTGGTTGGTCTTCTTGACCGAGGCGATGATAGTCTCAATGTCAAGAGGTCGGATGGACCTGAAAGGGAATTAGCATTGAATTCAATGTTATGCCTCCGAATCTACGTACCTCAGGTTGATGACCTCGACCTTGATTCCATTCTCCTTCTCCAGGATCTCAGCAGCCTCGAGCGAGTGAGTAACCATCTTTGAGTGCGCAACGACGGTGACATCGGTACCCTCCTTCTCAATCTTGGCCTTGCCGATGGGCAAGACAAAGTCTTCAGACATCTCCTCCTTGGTCATGGGGAATGAAACACCGTAGAGCAGTTCGTTTTCGAGGAAACAGACCTTTATCTCCGTCAGCTCAACAGCGACAGGCAGGATGGGATACTTACAGGGTTGGGGTCACGGATAGCAGCCTTCAATAAACCCTTGCAATCCGCGGCTGACCAAGGCGAGATGACCTTCAATCCAGGAACACTGCCGTACCAAGCACAGAAATCCTGCGAGTGCTGTGCGCCAACACCAGCAGCAGCTCCGTTAGGGCCTCGGAAGACGACTGGGCAAGGGACATTTCCACCGGACATGTAGTATGTCTTTCCACCAGAGTTGACAATCTGATCAATAGACTGCATGGCAAAGTTCCAAGTCACTACATGTAGGTCAGATTCTCCCCGACATGTGATATACTGAAAAAGTGAACGTACTGAACTCGCAAACTGGTCGAAGACCGGCCAAAGCAGCACCGACAGCCATACCAGTGAAACCAGACTCGGTAATAGGAGTCTATGCGACCGTATCGTCAATTCATTGTCCTTTAACCCGCCTGCAGGCCGAGGAGGCTGTTTACTCACGTCGATCACTCGGTCCTCTCCGAATTTATCCAATAACCCCTTGGTAACCTATTGCTGACATCAGCTCTGCATCCACAATCGTGAGGCTCGGAAAGCTGACCTTATAAGCACCATTGTATCTAGCTACTTCTTCACCGATAATGAAGACAGTTTCATCCCTCAACATCTCCTCCTCCAAAGCCGAGTTCAATGCATCTCGAACCGTCTAAAGGCACCTCAAATCAGTATTCAAGATCCTTCTGACCTTCCCAACTATGCCTCGGATACGTACCATTGTACTACCTCCTTCCTCGGAACTCGCCATTCGCTTTTGTGCCTCATTCTGTCCGACTAAGAAACGACTTGCCGACCGGGGAACACGAGCGACAGGGGTTGAAGCGAGTGCGGCTCGAGAAACGAGTTTTGATGCTGCGGCAGAAGAAGAGGTGGTGAGAGGACGACGAAGGGCCGAGGTCGAGCCTGAAAGACGGGTGAGGACGTTACGAGATGCCATGGTGACGGTGAGGATTCAGAGGGAGAGAGGGAAGATAAGCAAGCAAGGTCAGGAGAGAGATTGATCTTTTGGTAGGAAAAGCTCTGGGGGTTCAGCTTCCGATGGGCCGCCGCGCGCGAACCGTTCCGCTCACACTGGGCTTTTATCCGTTCAGTCTTCTGAATATCTTTGACGCATATTTATTCCTATTTACTCCCAACCAGGCAAGTCACGTGAGCAGAGAAAGGTTCACATTCATTTCGGTGGAGGATGTCCACCGTTCTTGGAATTGCATTTCATTCTGGAAAACAATCACAATGACACCAGCTGACGATCTGGTGAGCTGAATATGACATGCAGGATGAAATGAAGCTCACGATCATGCCTCTGTTTAGAAACATCGAGTGGGTGTGCTCGCAAAGGATCATCCTATTCAGGCTGGACCATTATACTCAGCATATAATGATCTTGCACTTTGTACGTCCCTTCCTAGCTACCATATCAAACAGATGTAATTTGTATATGGCTGAACCGATCGCTTAGCTGTAGAATGGAATGATTTACGTATAATGCAATTGCCAAATACGACCTGGCTCGCGATAATAGGCCATAAACGTCGATCGGTATGTCTCCGCTGAGTTGGTCTTCGCATCAGCTAACGCCAATACAGGATCCCCTTCGTATTATCGTTCCTCTTCCTCTTCATACCACGGCTCTGCGCCCATCATCGTTGAAGTCAATCTTCAGCTCCCTCGCCTCTCTCTCTATATCGGATGTGCCGAATCCTCTTCCACCTCTCATCGAGGATGTCGAAACTATAAAACGTCGTCTAGGTCGAGCGGATATCAAAGAAGGAGAATTCGAGGTAATTCAAGAGGTGAACGAAGAGGAAGAAGAAGAAGAGGAAGAGGAGGAGGAGGAGAAGGAGGAAGTGGAGAAGCAAGAGAAGGAGGAAGAGGCGAGTGAAGAGTTGGATAGGGATATGATCTACACGGCAATCGTGGCCAGCGACTCAACAGTGGTGTATTACAAATTGACGAAAGGAATCAAGAAGCCTAGCGATATTCCCGACGAATAGACGAAGTCGAGACGATTCTAGAATTGGTCCGAACACGGAATACGAACATCCTGGTGTATAGCTAGGCGCACTCGCGCCGAGTTGTACTGTAGTTGGGCAAGAACTGTGAAAGAATCCCATCTCGGTCAAAACCCTTGGGTGAACCGACTCCAATGTTGTCGAAGCTTCCTTACCTACTGAGCAGAGGGCTTCGAGGTCATGTTTGTAGTATTACGGATCAAGGCTTCATCGTATAATTCTATAGCATATACATAACCAACAATGCTTAATATGCATGAATCCTACATGTATGGAAGACTTCATCTACCACAGTCAGTCGTCTATGCACGCCCCACTTTCACAAGCTTTATGAATTGGAAATGTGAATATAAACTGTGTCTATCCGCAATGACAAGTGACCGCATTGGAGTGTCGTGATTCTTGGCAGGAACTGCGAGTCATACCTGCAGTAGCCGATACTATTGGATTAGATAAACAATATTTTACCGCCTGTAGACAATCACCTCCTCCAATGAAGACACACAACACAATCGACACCTACTTACTGGCTGCCTGTACGAGGACTGAACCAGATGACTCAATCTGACTGTGTCTTGGTCAAGGGACAGTGAATCACCAAGTACTTGGAGAAGCAGGTGACTGCGGATAAGCAGGCACGGCAGCTGGAAGCGATCAATTTCGGAAGGGATCTCCTTCCGTTATGAGGGCTTCGAAGGTGAGGTTAGGTACTTACTTTATTTGCGGCTTGGAGGATCCCGTGCTTGTGGTGGCGTACAGTATGTACTAGGTCAATCTTGGCGGCGGCGGAAGAGACTTATTGCTTGGCGTTCGTTTTGTAACCCCATGTTTTCCGAGCCTGTAGCGCTCATTCACCAACTTGGGGTATAAGACTATGAACTGATGAGAGAGAGAGTTCTGACTCTATAACCGTTTTTCTATCATCCCGTCTCAATGTGAGTTCAGAGCCTTTATTCCAAATAGCTATACAGTACAATGATTAATGATAAATTGTGATACCTAGTCAACTCCAATGTCTTCACCACCTATCATCTACGAGATCCCATTCTCTCAAGCTTTTTACAACAAAGGAGTGGACGTTGGTCCTCCCGAACACGCCGAAGGTCGTCTCGCAATCCTTAGACAGACATGCATCAATGTCGCTTTACTCGATTCCAAGGTCAGTGCTGTACAATTCGGCACTTTATTCGGGAATGGTGTGGGTACCGAATGGACGATTCATTTCACCGAAAAAGATTTCAAACTCAACGTCCTGTACGATGAAAGACGACACCCAAGGTTCGGTCCACGAAGTAGGAAGATAGGATACATCCTCTCTGTCATTATCGTGCAAACGAATATTCCCAATACGGGGGTTCCTTCTGATCCTCCTCGACATATCTTGGTTACGCTCTCTTGAGGAGGTGTTCAATGTCAGATTCTTGAGGAATTCAAATGTCAGATTGGTCAAAAGTTGTTGTTATGAAAGGGAACTTTGTTTTAGTTTTTGATTGTGCCCACCACCTTCACTCGATGGTAGCCCTGCTCCGTCTGTGTATTTAGTGAGTGAATCTTATGAATGAACGTGTCGTGTCAGCACCTGTATTCTGCCTTTTCTTCGTACTTGACTTGGAGAATGCTACAGATTCATGTACCAAGAAGAATCTGAGCTTTGGGTAAATGTATGCTGTAGATGTCAGCCCTATATATAGATACCCAGATACCTTCCGCCATAGATAATCATCCCATCTTCCAAAACCACTCCCCCCTCACAGAGTCAAAACCCCCTTCAAGATCCCCTTTTCCAAATCTGTCAACCCCTCAATCATCCCATGGATTCCATTGATATTGCTCGTATAGCAAGCACGTAACGTATCGCTTAAATGTTGCTATCCAAAATATCAGCTTTAATCTTCTCTCATCTGCATCTTCTCGCCACTCGATTTGGCAAAGTCAAGAGTCAAATACAGAACAGAAACCGATACAGAAACAGAAACAGAAGAACTTACGCCTAGATCAATTTGAGCTATTGGATCAGATTTCAAATCGGCATCGTCATCTTGCGCATCACTCTCTGCTCCAGCTCCTACTCCTGCTTCGTCTATCCATGCTACAATTTCGTCAGAACTGCACAATCTCAATTCGACAAGGTATTGCGAGCGAGTGTGAACTTACAAGATAGATAATCAAACTCTCCTACTGCATTCGTATCTCCAAGTGGATCATCATCGTCGTCCCATTCGTCATCCTGTAACGTCAAAACAGAACATACCACATCAGCCTTGCAGTTTGGGGATGATTTTGGATTTCTGCAATTATTGACAACTCACGCCATCATCTTCATCTAGCTCAACGTCTTTCCCTTTCCCTTTCCCCTTCCCTCCTCCTCCTCCTTTACTTCCAACATTCTGCACATCTTTCAGCAACAGTTTGAGCGCTTTCAGAGGGAAAGGAATCTGGGTATATTGATTTGGTGAAATTTTGGTTCTGGAGCGCGTCATGATCGCTGATATCTCGCATCAGCGTGCAACCCTTCTAACGGTGAAACAGACTTGCTATTCCGATTCGTCTCGGAGATGATCAAGTCACCTCTGACAATGACCCTATTCAATCGCTCATCTGCCAGTGTAAACAACTTTGCCATACCCAGATCCCTACACCCAAAATCGCGTCAGCAACGATGAACAATATCTTTGGGATGTGTGAACATGCACATACGAAACGCGGATGTTCCATGAGCCTGTGATAGTGTCACTCGTCTCGCCCCATGCTAACAGAACAATCTCAAGACCGCTCTTTCGACCTGCACTGGAGACATCGACCTCAAAGCTTGATAACAAGTCCACTGTTGAGACTGTATGCTCCGTTCCAAAGAGATACGCAAACGGAAGTACCAAGCTCTATCCCAGATCAGCGATTCTTTTTGATGAAGTAGTCGCCATAAGCTCACCTGTATGAAGCTCGGCATCTCGGCTGTGGCTAGACGTTGAACGACAGCCCTGAGCAGATCAGGTAAGACAGGTCCCATTGTTGGTCCAGCTTTACGGAAGAGGTGCATGATGAGTTCACCAACGAAGATCCCGCCTGATTCAGAGAAGTTTGGCGCAAGGAATCGGGCAAGAAGATGGAAGATTGCGACGATCCCATTGTTCCCTTCTGCATCGCGCCTACAGTGTGTAAGCTGTTATCACAGGATTATTGGGCGTACCATTGGATGAGTTTGTCGCAATCTTTCCTAACGATATGGGTAAGATGTATCATGCCATGTTGAATAGTGTCCATATCATCCGTCCCAACGAGAACACCAAGTACAGCAGTGGTGACGTCCCCTATGAGAGACGCTTCAAGCGGTCCACTACGACCAAGGAGAAGCGAATTGGCAAGTTGGATAGCCTCGCTCGGTAGATGCACTGTTTCGTCTGTGACGGGAGTGGAGATTGCTAGAGCGATTTTCGGGGAAAGATGATTGATGAGTGAGGTGATCACAGGTTGAGGAAGGGAAGAGAGTGATTCAAAGAGTTCTTCAATGATCGCTGTACATACAGGATCTGGTCAAAATGAGCAACGGACCCAAAACGAAATTCGCAAACTCTTACTCACCTGTCGAGTGAGTGAGCCAAGTTTCGTAGACCCGTTCAGATAATTGGGGTATCGACTCGGGTGTAAGAAGCTCTTTGTCTAGACTCAGTGTGGCTCGAATCGTCTCGAGCACTAAGTAGAGCGTTTCCGATGATGTTTGCGGTAAGAGAGGAATGAGGAGTGATAATATTTTGCCCGTCTGAGGTTTCAATACCGAAGCATCGATGTGGCGGCAAAAGCTTGGATCGTCAGAACGATTTATTTGAAGAGCTAGATGAATTGTATGTATAAACGTACTTTTTGATAGTCAAGACTGCCTGTATCTTGACGGGAACAGAGATCTCTGCAGATTCAAGAGCAGACACGGCTGTGGCAAGGTATTTGATCTTAAGGGGCTCGGGTAGGAGAGAAGAGTATTGAGAAGCAAATACGAATGCCCGACCCTGTAAGAATGGAGTATCTGCACTTGGTCAGTTCAGCGCCAAGTGTGTGATTGTGACTCGCCTGAACGATCGAGCAGGCCGGGAATCACATTGTCGAAGAGATATTGCACGTCGAAGGATTTCGGTCTCTGTGCAGCTTTGTTCTCCTCAAGGAGATTGCGAATATCATCTGCAATACCCCCTAACAGAGCAAGCACCGCCTCGAGCGGTTTCCACCTGTCGGCTCTATCAGGACGGTCCGAGCGAGGAAGTGCACGGCCTACCAATCTGCTTGCCCTGCCTGTCTCGCCTGGGCAGATTCTTCTACTCGCCGTAATGTCAATGCCTGAAGCGCCTCTGCTACTGGTCTAGGGAATTTATCGATCAAAGACTAGGACTGGTCAGTTCATTCGTGATGTGCGCGCATTTCGTCATCGGCCGTAGGACGCACTCCGACGAGATCATGACCTTCGGTTCTCAGAGCATATAGATCTGTCTCTTCATCTTCATCCTGGATAAAAGCATTGAGATCATCTAGCCATTCCTCTTCCTTCACACTATCAGCCATCATACATACGCTTGGACGACTCACATTTGTGCGAGTAACCTGAGTCCAATCTAATACCAAATCAATCAAGCTCAACATCTCCTCTCCTGCTTTCTCATTCTGTACCAAGATATCTGCCAATTTCGCCGAGCGTACCACTGGCGTCAAGAAGTCAAAGACTGCACAGGCAAGATCGTCGAGATCCATTTTGGGAGCTACGAATCCGACATCTGCGGTAGAGCTTGGAGGCTCTGGAGCTGATGGATCGGTAGAGAGATAGTATGTCTGAAAAGAAGGGAGGAGTGCTGCTAGATTCTGAATCGACAGGCGAAGATATGTCGGTAATGATGATGTGAGTAGTTTTGGGAAAGAATTTTGGAAGAATGTGAGTGTCTGCAAGATGGTGATAAGCAAGTTGGGGTCTGAGACAAAGTACAGGCGACGTACGCGGAAGATTTCTAGACGTATACCGATCGATTCCCAGCTCTGTGAGAGCTCAAGCGCAGCATCCGTTGCAAGCAGCTGCTGTAATGCAGAAAACCACACAGCACCTATCTGTTCCAGAGCCTGCCGAACGGCTTGAGGATGCTCGTCTTTGACAATCTCCAACATCTTGACCACCTGTCTGAAAACATTCACTGCAGATGCTCGTGTGCTCGGTGAATGCAACTAAGGCCTCGTCAGTCCTCGTGCAACTGTTGCTCTACATACCTGAGGATTTCCCAGGATGTTCAGTAGTGCCGGTAGGAGATCGCGAACGACTGGCAAGAGTTGATCTTCCGATAGGTCGTTCTTGACGAACTCAGCCACAACGCGCATAGCCCCGTGAACCGAGTCGGGAGAGCCATGTGCAAGTAGTCCGACTAGATTGTCGAGTAGATCCGGATACTCTTCTGGCCAATCGTATCGCGCAATGAGAGAAAGAGCGAAGGCTGAAGCAGAGCGAATCTTGCTTTGAGAGTCGGACAGGCCGCTAAAGACCAGGGGACGAATCTGAGCTTTGATCTAGGAGGGCAAAAGGCTGCATCAGCGATAGCAATGTATCAGTGCCCCGTGGATCAGAAACAAACCTCTAGAGGGGTAATGGGCTCTTCAAAGGTATTCGACAGTCTCGACCAATGCTGTGGGATGTACTTTGAAAGTAAGACTCCAGCAGAGTACACGGAACGTCAGCGCCCTTGAGTTTTATTTTATAAGAAGGACTCATCTGTCTCTGATCCAAGGCAACTTCAGGAGAGAGCATAATTCGTGCAAGACTCAGTCCACCGTCTACCATCAATCAGCTCTCTCTTGCTCAACTACAGCTTGGACTCACCGCTAGCTCTAAATAGCCAGCGCAGCTCATCTTCTGCTTGTCGTCGCGTGCCTTCATCAGGCGACAGAGTCGCCTGAAGACAGCCCACAACGTGCTGATCCATCTTTGGAGGCTTTTCCCTACTTGTCAACAATGTGGATCTGAAATCTGAAATTTGGACGTGTTCCGTGTTGTAGCCGGGTTTCAAGCGAAGGCGTCTAGCTCGGCCAACACCGCCATCCCATCCATCCTATCCTCTCCGTTGATCTCTCTTTTTCCTCTCTTTTGTCTTTGTGTCAATCATCATCTCCGAGACTATATTCATCAGGAGGAGGTCGCGGTGAGGCGACAATACAATCATGTCACTCAAAACTCTCTTGAGAGCTCGTATGTCTCCGTCAAATACCCAATCCATCAGCTCGTCTGACCTTCCTTGTACCGCCGCTGATATATCTATCTATCCACCTTTAGGCTTCAATTCGGCTATTAAATCCATCCCACCAGGAATATGGAAAGTACTCATCACCGATGATCATTCTCATGCATTGCTCCAAACTGTATACAAGGAGCCGGATATTCTACAGATGAATGTAACCTGTATGTCCTTTCTAAATCTCCAACCACCGATTATTCACCTGCCCGTCTTCGTATCTGGAACAACGCGGTGGGTTGCTGCTAATAATTTTACTGCCAGCTATCGAGCCTCTTCACTCTCAGCGCCATCCCATGTCCGTAGACGCCATCTACCTCCTCACTCCTACTTCACAAAATGTCGATCGTATCATTGCAGACTTCACTGGTCGAAGAACATACAAAACCGCCCATCTATACTTTATTGACGGTGAGTGGGACATATGACTCTCACCCTGTGTCTGTAACTGATGTTTCCGCGTAGGCATCGACGATAGATTAGCGGCCAAGCTCACGCAGAGTCTTCCGCCTGACGTACTCGCCGCATTTACTGAATTGTATTGTAATTTCTGGGGTAAGCTCTCTCTGGCCTGTGTAACCGACAGACAGCTGACCAATCAGCACTTGAGGAGCGCGTATTCACTATGCAGACACCGTCTGCATTCTTCTCGATGTTTGGCGCATTAGGAGGCGCTGCTTCAGCCGAAATGGCAATGGAGGCATTCGAGGACGATATCCTGGCGTCAAGTCGGCATGTAAGTCACTTGTCTCCTCACTCCCTCGTCCTCATTACGGTGTACTCATGTGGTGATAGATTCTCAATCTCTTGGCAACCGTCAATGAGAATCCTTACATCCGATACTATCAACCGCATCACCACGCTCCGCTCGGCGCGCTCGCTGGTCAAAGCTCGACTCAGAATGGATCGGCATCACTTACAGCTCCCCAACATGGACACCCTCAATCCTTACGGTGGCGCTCTGCAGTCGGTTCAAGTAGTCCATCCGGAGGCAGAGGAGGACAGTCACAAGAAATGTATCTCAGTCGGAAGCTGGCGATGCAGGTGCAAGCGGATCTAGACGAATACATGAATAACAACCCTGAATTTCCCGTGAGTCATGTGTCCCTCGACGACGCCCACGCAACGAAAATCAAGAGCTGAGACGAGTAGGCACCATCATCACGGCCAAAAGCCGTCTTGTTTATCGTAGACCGCTCGATGGATCCGGCAGTACCGCTCTTACATGAATTCTGGTATCAAGCCATGGTGAACGATCTGCTCAAGATTGACGATGGTGTGAAATACAAGTGAGAATTTTGACTCGAAAATATTGTCGGTAGTACTGACGGGTGACACCAGGTATACATACGAAAATACTGTGGGCGGCAAGGAGGAGAAGATCGCCGAGTTGACGGAGCATGATCCCGTCTGGACATCAGTTCGACACTTGCATATGAAAGACGCTATCGATACGCTCATGACCAACTTTGGCAAGTTTGCGCAGGAACATGCTGGATTCCGCGGGTGGGTGTGGACGTCTTTCGGATTCGGAAGAGTGCGCTGACGATCAGAAGAGGTGGCCAGGTCAACGTCAACGATCTAAAGGATATGTTAGCCAGTCTGCCACAATTTCAAACTCAGAGAGAACAATTCTCGCTTCATTTAGATATGGCGCAGGAGTGTATGGGCGTATTTGAGAGGAAGAAACTGAGTCTGGCAGCGAATGTCGAGCAGGTAAATTCCCATCCTTCCACATTTTTGCAACGCCACTGCGTTGGAGCTGAAGCGAGGTAGTGCTGCGCTACAGGATATACACCGGAGGGCAAGACACCTAAAAATGTAGTAGAAGAGATGGTCCCTCTATTAGACGATCGGAATATGACCAACATCGATAAAGTCCGGATCATTGCGCTTTACATCATGTTCCGTGAGGGCGTGGCGGATGAGGATCGACGGCGGCTGTATCAGCATGCGCGGCTCAGTTTGACCGAGCAAGACGCGGTGAATAATCTAGTGCATCTAGGGGTACAAGTCATCAAGGTGAGGTTAAAACGTGAATGCGTATAAGGTGCGAAGGCGCAAACTGATAGGTGCAGGATTCTAAGAATCGGTCAAAGCAGGGACGTATCAAGCAAAAGTATCATCAGGCCGAGGGAGAGTATGAGCTATCGCGATATAGGCCCGTTGCGCAGATGATTTTAGAAGTGAGTTGCCTTTTTGAATCGTATTACTGATATAGCAGGATCACCACAATAACCGCCTCGACCAGAGTTTCTTCCCCTTTCTAAGAGATGCTCCACCTGAACTCAGTAACTCGCTCCGAGCTGGAAATGCTGCACCGCCACCAGCTCCGTCATCTTCTCTCCGAAGTGCCAGGCCGACATGGCACAAGGCTCCTTCAGCGCGTATGGCAAATACAGAGGGCAGGCAACGTATGATTCTCTTCATTGCGGGGGGTATGACATACTCTGAGATGCGTCTTGCGTACACTGTCGGTCAAGCATTAGGCAAGGAGATCCTGATTGGTGAGTTGGTAATTGCTCACATCGGAGGCCATGGGATGATTATAGCTAATATAGCTAAGGCTCAACGCACATCATTACCCCAGAGAGCTTTGTGAAAGATCTCAAAGCACTAGGACGAGGTGGGATTGGCGGTAATCCTCCAACTGGTATGCCAGGACATCCTCAAACACCTGCACGCCCAGCAAGATCACCAGGCCAACCACCATCATATCAACAGTGAGTTTTGCGAAACTTTTTTTTTTGTTCCTCTAAATCGGATACTTTAGGATTCTGGATAAACGATATTGGGTACCTCCTGTTGGTCCACCACAACTAGCACCACCTCAAGTGACTCCACAACCTCAACATCATCATCAAAAATCAACAAAACGACCAGAAATTCAACAGCCCAATTCGTTCAGTTCAGCCATCAGTGGGAAAATGTCAGAAATGAGTCTGAAGGATACCAAGTTGAAGCAGGGCAAGGAGGGGAAAGAGAAGAAAGGCTTGTTTGGCAAGTTGAAGCTTTAGATGTATGGTGGGATTGGCGATGGGCGATGGTGGGTGGAGAAGGACGGTGATAGGTAAATTGTGATGGGGATAGGAGACGAAGAGAGGCCATGGGGGAAGGGTGATTGGTCGGCACGTTGATTTTGGTGGGTTAGTGTACGCTGCACTACTGTCTAGCGATGAGAAGGTTGGTTGGTTGGACCAGCTGGAGAGGCACAGTTCCAAAGACACTCTGTACTTGCATTTCCAATCTTGCCAAAGACTTGGACTTGGTTGTATTATTGCAGGTCATGCATACACGATCCATTTTGGTGGGTGGGTTGCAATAGTACGGTATAAGTAGTGAGACCTGACACTATGAGTGGTGTTAAAACCTTATCGCCACCCACGGCGCCCGAGACTTTGGCCACTTTACGGCATCTGAAGAAACACATGGCATCGACGTCGCCGTTTTGGGTTTTTCACAAGTCGTACAGCGCAAGGAGTCACTCAACCCTGCGCAAAGAAGTTGAACTAGTACTAGAGAGTATAGCATCATCCGACCCTTACTTTGTACCTAACCAACCGTCTTTTGGACATTCGTAGTCCCATCAACAATACCGATCCCCTCTTGACCTACGAGTACCGGTCTTGCCTTTGCCTTTTTCCTCGGTGTGCCAATCCGGCGGAAGAAAAGCGGGGTAACAGACAGGTAGGGGAGAACATTATCGAGATGGACAAGGAGATCCAACATCGTCGTCGTTCACTTGAACAAGATCGGTTCTTAACTCCAGATAATAGCATTAGTACGACGGATGGTGATGGCCAAGAGTGAGTCATTCAATCCTTACTATCCTTAACTTCTCACCATCTCGGTTCTTGTCTTTCAAGTACTCGGGCTGGACGTTGCTGATCTTGACATTTCTTCTATCTCCTCTCCTTTGTCCATTCCTCGACCCCATCCTTTGCTTAACTATTTTTACGACTTGCGACTGCTCGATCATCTTCGGTCAACCAATTCTACGTCTTGATAATCACCACTCCTTTCCTGTACCATGTATCACCTCACCCTCACAACCCCCTTATGCTCGTTCTCGAACACTCTAATCACACATAACTCACCCGCTCCAGATCAAACGCCCATGCCCAAGCCCTCGCTCACGCCCTCGCATCATCGGTCACTCTTCCTCGGCCTCCTCGCCTGAGGTCACGCACATCGACAGTCTCCCGCGCCTACTCTCCCGATCTCGTCAGCTTACCCACCGTCATGTCTCGTGAGAGCTCGCTGGAAGAACGAGAGGCGCATGACCAAGCCGGGCCATCAACATACATGCAATTATCATCTTCCTCGAAATCACCACAAGCTCACCCTCCATCCCCGTCGAAAACAGGTCGCAAGTCTAGCAAATCCGTCTCCTACACTCGTCCAAAACTTTCCATAACCAATGCATCCTCCAATCAACGTTCCTTATCTCAATACCCTTCCTTCGTCCCCACCTCCCAAAGACTTCCTATTCCCCAGCGGCAAAATCTACTTCCCAGTCCAGAGGTCAGTTCATATTCCGGTATGAAACGACGCATCTCGACGCCATCCATCATCACTACTTTCCAACCAGATGGCGGTCTCCCAATAGAGGGTGGACAAGAGGATGCCACCTTGAGAAAACAGGCACAAAGCAGAGCGAGATCAACTAGTACGAGCTTTGTCATCCCCGAGGCACTGGAAAACCCCTCTCCGACTCTAGCTACACCCGGTCTTTCAACTTACGAACCTGATCGATCAAACTCTACAGGTAACCCCGATTTACCTTCAACACCTCCGCAATGGGGCATGTATGTGACTCCAGCAAGTCCCGAAAATGCCGACGATTCTACGCCACCCCCGCGCGGAATGCTCGCAGCTGCGTATGATATTGGACAGGCTTCCGTCTCCCGTCTAATGAGTCTAGTCAGACAAGGAGAGTCCACTCTGCGGAGAAGGGAGTACGAGGATAGTGAGAAGGCTCTGGAAACCGGCGAAGAGGACTCAAGCCTCGACACTGTGGCCTCGACCGCGAGTCATCTGAGCTTTGAGCAAGGTCAGCGCGGGCGATATTGGGGATTGTGGGGCTCTTCAAGCGACGATGAAGCACCGGATGGCGGGTACTTTTCGATGCCACCCACTCCTCCGCCCGAAGGTGACTCGAAACGTAACAGCCTTGGTGACTTTCGAGCTGCCCTACTGGCTTCCGGTCGAACTACCTCACTGCCAACCCCTGCTTTGTCAAGCACCAGTCTCTCTGGAGGTGGCGTGCAGAAAGGATATCGGAGGAGTCAGAGACGGGATGGTCTGGCTTATGGTTGGTGGAAAACGGTGTACGATGCGTGGGCGCGATATACACCTGGGAAAACGGCTGAAGTGCTCAAGGAGCTTGGATGGACCGTCGGCATGTTGGTCGGGCTGTTCTTTGTTACCCTCGGCGGTGTGATTTGGTTGATCTCTGGCATGCCAATGTGAGTGTTCCGTTTATGAGAACTATCAGGAATTGCACTCACTCGCTTAGAACAACACTCAAGCACCTCCCGAGCTCGACGACGGACTTACAACTGCTCTCAGCGGAGATCAGAGTGTACATGGCATCGAGCGATGTTGGGTGGTGGCACACGATCGGCGTACTCACTTTTGTGGGATGCTGGAAACATGCCTGGTCTGTTCCTGGAGCTGTGGTCTTGGTATGTCTTTTCTAGCACGCTATGGACTTTGTCACTGATCTGGCAGAACATTCTGGTTGGATCATTGCTTGAGCCGATGCCAGCACTGGCTTTATTAACGATTATCACTGCAACTGGATCTCTGGCGTCATACAGCCTCTCGCGTCCTTTAGCGCCACTGATCGCCGTGCTGTTCCCCAAACCACTTGCACTTGTCCGAGCTGCACTTGCACCCGATTCGATGCCATCCTCATCCTCGTCAACGCTCAGATCAGGAGGCGACGATCTCGTCACTCCCATTCAGATTTCCTCGGACCCGTCGTCGCCTCCTATCGGAGGTCCTCAGGCAAAAGCCAACGTCTGGCGTCGATTACTTATCATGCGGGCGATGGGATTCGTTCCGTGGTCAGGAATGAATGTTGCGTGTGGAGTTGTCGGAGTGGATTGGAAGACATTCTGGCTCACGACTGCTGTGGGATCTGCTTCGTGGTCTTACGTCACTGCGTCAGTGGGCAACATCTTATCTCGACTCGCAGTAACTTCTTCGACAACGACACTATCTATGGAAGGAAACGAAGAGATGCTTGGTGGTGAATCACTCACATCACTCTTACGTGATCCTATCCTTATCGCCAAACTCATTCTATTGTCACTTTTGACTCTCATCCCTGTCTTACTTAAACGTCGAACATCATCATCATCATCATCATCCGGAGATAACTCATCGTCACATATGTCGACTCGATCATCAATTGACGAAGCACTTCCAGCACCATTATCCAACCCTACCATTGACGCCATAAAAGGTCAACCGTCCCCACCACTCTCACCTCTTGCTCAATCCCTTGCGAGATTCACTCCTGTTCCAGCAGTGTTTGATCTACTCAGCTTTGGAAGGATGACAATGAGGACGTCGGGAAGAATCGTCATGGGGAGTATGAGGAATGTAGCTGTTGGTGCTGGGAGGATTGTCAATGGTGTTATCGGAAGATGATACTGGCTCGCCATTATAATCAAAGGTCAACAAGGTCGCCATTATAATCAAAGATCAAAAGATCAGAAGGTCAAATGGTCAAATGGTCAAAAGGTGAAAAGGTCAAATTATCAAATGGTCAAATGGTCAAAAGGGATGCTCACCATCTTTTTCATGCCTTTCTCTTTTACAATCAACGTAGAGGGAGACAGTAGTCAGTATCTTGTCTTGATATCTGATTTTCGGTATTGAGAACAGCATATTTCAATTTCTTTTACTAGGAAAATCAAATTTCAGTCTCACTTGGGGGACTTGGGGGGTATCATGGGCGTATAATGTCATAATGTCGAGATATTTTTATCTGTTGAAGGTTTGATTGTATAATCCTGTACTTGCACTAGTGTATCGTACCTTTAGGGTAACGTATATGAATAATGTCGCACCCACTACTTTCGAATACCGTTGTCACAGTACCCATCACTCACAATATCCATTCATTGCATTACTTGATGTTCTATTTACTGTATTTTACTTGCCTTGCTCAAGTAGCATGTAAAGAAATGTAGATAGATATGTAGTATTGTGATTTTGAATTCTGTTATACAGAGTGTGTTTTGCTCATCATACAGAGAGTAGCAAAATGGGATTTTTTTTTGGTTTTCGGTATGGATTCATGTACAGTGTCTAAATATCATACAAATACCGTTCATCAGCTTCTGCCAATCTCAATTCCCATCCAGCATCATCATCTCCTTGGTGGACCTCATCTGCACTACAAGTAGTGTCTAGAATACTACTACGGCATGTACTAGTTGAGATATTCCCATATCTATCCCCTGGGGCAGTGCGAGGAAGCTTACGAACATATTTATATTCATCCTTGTCCTTATCCACTGTCAGGATGGGTTGACAACCATGTGAGATGTCTAGTGGCGAATCTAGGTGTGCTGAGAGAGGGAGAGTGGGGAGTAGGGTAGAGGTTATTGATATTGATCGTTTACGAGTTGGACTGACTAGAGTTTATCAGCCAAAAGAAAAAAAAAGAAGAAGAGAAAGAAAAAGAAAAAGAATACATGCCCAGAGTTACGGGTGCTGGTTCTATTGCTGGACAGGTTGTGGTGCTGGTGCTGGACTGGTTGTGGTGCAGAGAAAACGAAAAAAAATAAAAAATTACTAACTCGACTGACCTGCATCACCAGATGAAGCCGGTACTTGACGATCCTCTTGTATCCCTACCACGCCCTCACTCAACAACCGCCTCAGCACAGCGACCTCGTCTCTCAACCCCTGCGCCTCGTCCTTTGCCACTCCCAGGGCCTGGAGCAACGTATCCACCTCGAGCTGATGTTTTGTCCGTGCACTCTTCGTGCTCTTCGCACTAGACTCGTCCTCTTCAGATGTCGGTATAGTGCTGCGTCTCGACCCACTCGGCGACGCAGAGGAGGACGACGTCGAGTGACGTCCGTCGGAGAATGAGAAGGCGTCATTGGTCTGGGTCTGACGATTCAGAAAGCTCGCCCGTCGCGCGATATCTGGACTGATCTTGCAGCTGATGAATGGTCCGTGATGCGAAGGAGTAATCGTATCGATCTCTCCTCTTGCTCTCAACAAGCTCGGTCGGCGTAAGACTATCCCAGTTCCGCGGCGAGGTGAAGCTTGCTCGTCCCACGCAGTTCCACCTATCTGTGATTGTCTCGGTCCATGAGTGATTCCACGAGACCGGGGGGATGCTTTCCATTCACTCAAACTCTGGTGGTTCCTTGTGTGCTGTGTCGATAATCGAGGTCGAAAGTCCATCGATGTCATGGGTCTCGCTCGTTTCTCTATACCGAGTTCAGGACGTCGGCGCGCAAGACCTGCTGTCGGTGAAGTAGGTGACGGTGGGCGAGGCACATCGTCAAATCGAGAGCGCGTGGGAAGTGTGGATGATTTCGCCAACCGCTCCAGCACTGCCAATCTCTTCTCCTCCTCCTCCTCTTCCGCATGAGAAATAGGTCCATCGACAATCCTCATCCTTCCCCCACGACGAGGTTTCTCGGTCGAGTACCACCCAGGCCCTTGAGTCTTCTCGAGCTCCTCGACGAGGTTTTTAGCACTTGCGATACTGGCGAGATCATGTGTGGATTTACTCCTTGAGCGCGGAAGAGGTGGAATAGGATCGTCGACAGCTGTATGGAATGAACGCCCTGAGTGTGCTCGCGACAACTCGCCTTCCCCTGCAGGGACCGATGTCTGGCACGTCATCATGCCTGAACTGGTGCTGCTGGACTGGGAGATGCTTTCTTTGCTATTCACCAACGCAAGAATCGTTGAGGTAGACTGAGCAGCGGTGATACTCTGGTCCACTACCGCCTTGAGACCTTTGTCGAGTAACCCGAGGTCCAACGATGGACGTTGTGGTTTATCCAGTACCTCGAGGTCCAAAGACGGACGTTGCGATTTCAGCCGAATCGTCGCAATACCATCGACCTCCGAGGATCCTGTATTGTCATTCTCGTCCTTGACCGTAGGGTGCTCCCCGCTAGTGCTTCTTGATCCAGGAACCGATCCTGTAATTGATGAGATGTCTACTCCGGAAAGATCGCGCATTCTCGTGAATGCCTCTTTGAGCTCCGAGAGAGACGTCTGTCGGTTCACTGTGGAGTCATTCACCGCAGCCGCTGGCGGTCGTGTTGGAGACGATGTATGATCCAATGGTAGTGTCGGAGACGACGAGTGCTGTAAAGGCCGTGATGGAGATGATAATTGCTGCGGCGGTAGTGCCGGTGATGATGAGTTCTCCAATGGTAATGTAGGAGATGGTGGATGCAAGGGTGAATGACTGGGATCAACAATAGAGATATCGTCTACTGCTGGGGAGAGCGCCAGGGAGATACGGGATGTACTAGGGATACCTAGCATGCCATATCGTGTCAAGGTCATTGGTGTTTGCTCTACGTTGTTGGCGGTCAACCTAAGATGAGTCGGATCAGATCCGGGTAGGTCGAGTTGCGATGATTCTTCTTTTGATGGGAGCGAGTGGCGAACTTCACAGGAAGAAGACTTGGGGATTTCTTTCCCAGAAGCAATTGCGATTGCAGGATCGACTAGTAATGGGATCGGTAGTCGAGCTTTATGCTCATCAGCATTGTAAAGTCTAACATGAGATAATGACTTACACAGAGTCCTTTTCTCAAACATCTTCTCTACACTCACTCTTTCGCTGAAGGAGGTATTCCCTGCTGGACTAATCCATGGTCCACGTAAACTACCCATATATTCTCCCTTTCCTCTTTCTTTCTCCTTTTCTTTGGCAGCTTGACGAGCTGCCAGATCGGCTTTGGCTGCAGCTAGTAATCCACCCTTATTATTGCCAACGACAAATTTGCTGCGCCAGGTGCGCATTCCCACGTTAGGCATCGCGAGTGGATTAGGTTTATGGACCATCGGTGAAACCTTTTCGGGCGAGAGAGATTCTTCGGATACACCACGTTGAGAATTACGCTTCGAAGAGGTGGAGGAGAAGATACGGACGGAATCGAAGGAGAGTCGACGAGACATTCGTCTAGGTAGCGAAGACTTTTGATTGACTGATTCCCTAGACGCTGTTCGTTTCATTGCTTTCTTGTTGATACTGAGCTTGGACACATTGGACGAGTTGGAAGATGATCGAGGTATTGCGGAACCCTGTCCTGATTGTTTGACAATGGGCATGGGCAATGGTTGGGTTGGACCAAAAGTTGTGCTTGTTGGTGGTTCATGTGATAGATGAATTGCCGAAGCGAGTGTAGGAAGTTCGCGCCACTGAGGTTGTTCGGCTTCTCCCAGAAGAGCAGCAAGACCACGATGAGAACCAGGTAAACCTGATATACCTCCCATTCCATGATCAGGTATCGAAGACAGCGTCGAAGGCAATCCATCCGAAATGAATACTCTGAATGGACTCGCTCCAGAACCAGGTAAGAGTATTTCAGCCTTTGGAGGATGATAAGGCATAGGCTCTGAAGGTTGTGGTGGCGGTCCTGGTTGTGTTGAAGAAGGAGAGGCAGTAGCGCTTCCTGAGGCGAATTGATTAGACAGGAATGTTGAGATTGTCTTGATCCGAGAACGAGAACGTGAAGGTGAAGGACGAGAGACAGTAGTCGTCGTCTCCAAAGGACGGGACGAGAATACAGAAGGTGCCATGTTATGTTTTTTTCTTTTCGTATTCTTCTTTCTATCTTCAGGCAAGGACGAAACTCCAGAAAACAGATATCGATTAGGATGAAATTATTCGTTGGGTCTATTGCACAATGATCTAGATCTTATGTAAGATCGTCAGCAAGTAAAACCATTTACTAATGTTTGTTACAAAGAAAAGCAAGCAGCCCATATCCAATTCTCGCGCCACTCGACCTGCCACATTCTCAACTCACGACGAAATAAACACAAGCCTCACCATACCACCATATACCATACCAAAACATGTTATAGTCGAGCATTCTCATCTTTGTACCCGAGAATGTTCTGTGATTTCCCCATGGCCAGTGCGAGAGAAGTCTTCGATTCGCTCGGGCCTTTTTCTGTCATCGCGCGAGAACGGCGATGAGCCTCTCGTTGTCGTTTTTCGACTCGCGCAGCTCGACGCTTGTCGTATATCAGTACGATTAGCCAGATGATGGGCATATTGATGAGGATGAGCTTCAAGTTGAATAGAAAGAACTAAAAGAAGGGACAAGAATCGGGGAAAATAAAAGCTCAAGCATCCTTTTCAACTAGCGCAGGGTCATTGCACAAGGGGCGTCGGTGCGACATGTTCCTATCGGGGAGTCCCGTACCTGTTTGACTAACCTTTCTTGCGTTCTTGAATATTCGCACTCGTCCCGATGATGGTGCATGCAATCACGTCTCATGTGAGCTGAACTATGATACAATGAGATCACACTCCAGAATGCAATCATTACTGTGCAAAATATGCTACTAGGCAGTCTCCACATTGGCCTTTGCTTTTGCTTTTGTCTTCACTTTGCTCACTGGATGGTACCATCAGCAGCGTATCTACACACTAGAAGACTTTGACTTACTCTCTCGGGAAATCTGAGTATTGTTCGTGTAGCCATCGGGGAAGACTTCTGAGATCCGCTTGTACAACCGATCACGAAGCGCTCGTTCTGAAAAGTCCTTGTCTTCCGCATGGGAGCCCGAAATCTTCCACTCCCTAGCAACGTCAGTCACAGGATCAGACTCCGTATGATTCTTCTCTCACCGAGCCCTCTTATTCAATTCGTTCATTTCGTTCATATTGTCCGAGAGCTGAGCGAGGATATCCCTGATCTCCTGCGTCCAAGTAAACCTCTTGACAGGCTCTTTGGGCCGCCCATCACCATTCGCGGTCGGCTGCTCGTCGTCGTCGTTGACCTCAATGGGAGCATCTATTGTGGTAGACGCCGGTTGATCAGCAGGCGCTGTAGTTGCGTGGCCATTCGGCTCCTCGCTGGAGGGATGTTGAGCATCTTTCAAGTCAGCTTCGGCGGAACGGTCGACCAACCATAAGCTTTGACTGCCTCTTGCCAGGCAGCATATGCGTCATCGTACGCCTTGACTCTCTCTGGGATTATCTTGGCCAGCACTTCGCTCATCAACTCGATGCCAGCGTCTTCGCATTCTCGTAACCAGTCCCAATAGCCATTGTAGCACAGCTTGGTGACGAGTTTCTGCAACATCAGCACCGCTTCAATTGATAAGTAAACTCACAGTGAGGGTGAAAGTGTTGTATGGAAGACAGCATGTAAGTGAGGCGTAGAACCCAGGCGAGTCTTCCCTCGACCCAAAGAGGTCATGGTGATATGCAGCTTCGCCCACTCGCCGTAAAGGAGGTCTAAGTTCATCGGGAAATTTGTTTTTGCTAGCCAGATTCCACTCCCCTACCCCAAGTCAGCCATACCCCTCACACAAATGGATGTTCACATACGGGCAAGTGTCATATTCCGGAGTTCAGCAAGTCTGGCTCGAACTTCGTCCGGGAAAGTCGGCCATGGTGGTAGATGCTATTAGGTTCAACACGATTTCAGAACCGATGACAGTATCAACTCACTCTGGGATCCCGGCTAAGATTCTGGAATAGACGCGAGTCGCTATCCACCGGCGTATACGGCACTGTAATCGGGACTGATCGTGAGCCTCGTCTACCTGACTTGAGCTCACCTTTTCGTTTCTTTGGTGATGTCGACGGTCCAGGGACTGAATCTTCCAAATCGCTGTCCAGTTGAATGGGGCTACCTTGGGTCCCTTCGCCAACGGGCTGCCATATGGGGTGTTTGCTCCGCACGAGGGATGATAAACTGGGTTGAGGATCTGAAGACGAAGGCTGCCCAGCTGTTTGGGACTTTGGCCGCCGTGCGCCGGTCCCGGTTGTTCGAGGTCTGGGTTTAGGTGCGACTCTGAATGGTATTTAGCTTGGCAACAACGGAATTAATCAGACTTGCTCTTCTTGAAGTTCGAGCGGTCCGCTGTGGACAAAGAACCCTTCTTTCACTGGCTTGCCAATATGTGTCGGAGCATCAATGTTCAACTCTGAATCATCGATGAACTCGTCTTCGAGATCATATAGCTCAACTGGCTTGCGCTTTGTCTTCCCGCCTCATCAGCATCGACCACTACCCGAATTGACAGCACTAACGATTTTCTTTTTCGGTTTGTCCCCATACTTCTCCTCTAGGCGCCTTGCGATCGCCTCAGCATCATCAAGACTATCTCCAAAGATACCACCTAAGCTCGGACCAAGCCCATCTTGGGGTACAGGCAGTCCCAATCCTATAGGCGCATCTACATTAATCGGCTCCATTGGCTCTTCTGGCTTTTCTACTTCTGGGTTCCAGGTAGCAATCATCCCCTTATCCTTAGCTTCTTCGTAAATATCCCAAAGAAGAGGTTCATCAGCCTTCGGGTCCAGATCTCGTTGTAGCCGAATTGTCTTCATTGGTGGTGGAGGTTTGGGCATATCGTCATCTGAAGAAGCGGCTCGTTTGACTCGTTTCTTCTTCTTGGGAACGAGGATATTTGGCTCTGGCTCCCCTTCCACCGCCGGTTTGCTTTCGCCGGTGATAGTTTCATCCCCTGGTTCTGTTTTGACGACAGCATGTGTGACTGTGACACCATCTCCAATTTTGGATCCGGTAATCTCGTAGTCTTCTCGGTCCTACTGCTGTTAGAGTTGGTATGGGATATTGAGGAGAAATAACGAACAGAGCCTCCATCTAAGTTGACGCTCTCTGCGTCTCCCTCACTATCATCCTCCTCTTCCTCTTCTTCCTCCTCATCCTCCTCGTCGTCTTCCGCACCTTCTTCACTTTCTTCACCAGAATGCTGCCCTTCGTCATCGCCATCTTCACCCTCTCCCGCATCTTCGTCACCGACCACTTCCTCTGCTTCGTCTTCATCTTCATCATCGTCCTCCTCGTCTGCACCCAGCACCGGTGTGTTTTGCGCACTCATATCTACGTCGTCGCCATTTCGTTCCTGTCCTGAAGATCCCACAACGCTAGTAGGAGGAACCGGAGTCGAGCTGGAGCTAGGAGGTACAAGGGATCCTGAAGTGGGGGCTTCCGCTGGCGATGAGGGTGCCTCGCCAGGCATAATGAGAGTACTTGCTACTGTTGATGATGAGGATGGAGTTGGAGCTGGTTCTGTCGTACGAGGAGGGGTATTGGATTTCGCAAGGGAAGGAAGATACTGGGGAGGGTCAGGAAGGAGCAGGGAACAGAATGGTGGAGGAAAGCGGGACTTACCGGAGGTTTGTTCGCTGTGATAGCGCCGTGTCCCGGACTATCAGAATGACCGCTCGAGGCACTTGCAGCCGGTTTGGATTTGAGCAGTTGCGCGATGATTGACATGGGTATACCGAGGAATATAGGTGGACAGACCAGACCAGCTCGAGCTCTGCCAGATCTCAAGCTTGGCGCCGAGTCTTTCAGAGAGCTTGAAAGGTGTGTCTCCGAGCAGATATCGTCGACGCCTGACTCAACTCTGCACTGGAAGGCTGATCAGACTGACGCTGATCCGAGTGCCGCTTTGCATTAGCTTGTTGCGAGATACTACTTCATGTCGCGCGCGTTGTAGTGACGGAATCAAAAAGCATTATTATCGAGGTAACGGAATCAAATTTGGGAAAGCTGTGCCTTAGAAACAGGCGCGATGCAAAAGGAGAAGTTCTGTTCTGTTCACCTGTTTTTCTCGTCAATCTCAACATTCATCACTGCCCCCGGAAAGCTCAGAGAACCCTCAGAGAGAGCTCACCATCTACAACACGACTACTACTTCGCACTGGTAGTGATCACTCAACCCACAAAAATGCGCGGGTTAGCCGTTCTCGCTCTGATCTCCTTCGCGTCCCTGGCGTCGGCAAAGTCGACCTTTGGCGAAGCATGCGAGTATGTGTTTCCCCCCTTTAGCAGCTGCTTTTCTAGAATGGTCATCGGCTAAAATGTCTTCAGTCAAGCAGATAGCCATCTGGATGCTGATACCTGGGCATTGGTCACAGACTGTGATCCTCAATATTACTGCGCAGCAAACGGTACTTGTGCAAACAAGGGTTGTCGACGGGATATCGTACGTCGTCTTTCCCATCTTCCCATCCAGTGAATATGTTTTCTGATAGCTTTCAGTATCCATTTGGATACACAGGAGTAGCGTACAGCGATCTTCCACCTTTATGTGCGGAAGGACAATTGTAAGTCTGCACGGCTCGTGAGTTGGCCTGTGTTGATGCGCGAGTAGTTGTCCAGATGAGGGAGATCAGTGTCTCACACAGGCGCCATCTGGAGGTCAATGTCAGAAAGATCGTGATGGTGTGTTTGTCGACTTGAGTCCCTCCACCACAAATGGACATGTTCTGACCTCTGCGCAGACGAATGCTCGCCCCCACCCGACCAAAAGCTGTATGCTGGATATCTGAATACGAACGGTTCCATCTGCCTCAATTATATTTGCTAGTATGTCTGTCTTCAGATTGCCAAATTGATTCGTGGATTTGCTGACTCGTCCTTGACAGCTGGGCAAATGTCTCTGTCGGTCAAACATGCGTTGATGAAAACACTGCCTACACCGCCTACACGGCTACAGGCAGCTCTTATTCTTTCATAATATCCAGGGACAAGTACGCTACCGACTCAACACTGCCAGATCGTCCCGCTGACTCAAGTGCAGTTGTGCCAATGGACTGTATTGTGACGGGACAAGTCTGCAGTGTATCAAGGCAAAAGAACTCAACGCTGCCTGCTCGGGTAATAAAGAGTGAGCTGATTGGAGCTCCTTGTTATCCACAGTCACAAGCTTACATATTAAGATGCCTGTCGTACAACTGTGAAGCGTCTGGCAAGTGTGGTCATGCAGCCGATGAGCCATTGCATCCAAAACCATGGGTATACGTGATCATTGGTCTAGGCATCCTTGCATGTAAGTTACCCTATCTCCTTGTTGAAAGGACTCCGTGGCTGATTGATTGCAGTGATCGTGGGAGTAATGGTGTCATTATGGTTTATGCACAGGAAGACGAGAAAGGAGAATCAGGTCAAGTTGGAGCAATATTATCGAGAACAAGTACGTACTTTGCTCCTGTCTGCAGATACGATGACCTGACTGACATGTTTCAGATCGCATATCGACAATCAATCATGTCCATGTCACATGCAAAGAATTCTTTACTGTCTTTACCTCCAAATACCGTCAGCTACCATTCCCAGTCCTGGAGTCTCAGCTGACACTGTCATAGCCACCCAATGTCGCACGCCAATCAATGCTAGGCGACGATTCGGCTGGCTTCTCAACTGCGAATGACAATTCGTCGTTACCTCCCAATATGCGACGAGACTCAAGTGCAATGTTTTCAGAAGCTGACAGCGAGATACTGCTTATGCCTGAGCAACGCCGAGGGCAAGGTTATGGTATGTGGCGTAGGGGATGAGGGACGAATAGATAGATGAGAGATGTCTTGATGGACTTTTGAATACGATCAACTATCAATTGTGGAACTGGAACTGTGCAATATGACGGGAGATGAGATGCATATACGACCTGTCACGCTTTTTTTCACTATGAACGCTATGATAGAACAGAAAGCATATCTTGGACATTTGTGAATTTTTCACGTTGCTTACCTCCTGTTGCACGTTTCTGCTCAGCTTCGTCGATCCTCTTCCATCCAGCAAGATCAACTACTTTTCCTTGTTTCAGACCAATCTGTACCGCTTCGGGTAGATCTAGTCGAGGTTCGTTACCTAGTGGTGCTGACGGATTGGATATTGTTGAAGGCGAATCGAAATGATCTTGTAGAATGAGAGCAGAGAGTGAATAGGCATCGTTCATTGTCGAAGCGATAACACCAACAGGACCTCTGGCTGCCCATCCTGCAGCGTACATTCCAGGTATCTACCGAGACACGGAAGTATCAATGTCAGCTCTGTACACCACAGATATAATAGAACAAGACTAAGGGACCGGAGGGAAGTATTGATTATGGAGAGTAAGGACTTACAGCATTACCATCTTCACCTACAACTCTTCCAGAGACATTACTGATTCGTCCCCTAATACCATCGAAAGGCAAATTCCATTCTTCTCCAATACCCAAAGGTTCACTCCTGTATCCAACACTCTCGATGACCAGATCAGTTTTGGTCTTTGACGTCTGTCCAGTAGAACGAGCGATTACTTGAGGACGAGGTACGCTTTCTGCTTGACTTTGAGGTGGAGAACCTTGTTCATCTTGTGGTGATGGTACAAGTAGTTGGTTCTTTGTCCATTCGATTGTTTCCACTCGTCCATTGCCTGATTCACTCAAGAATGCCTTGGGGCTTTGTAAGAATTCAAGCTTGAATTCCTTCTTGCCTCCTTGTCCTTGTCCTTCATCGCCTTGTCCGTTGGATGAACCAGACATAAGACCTAGTAGTCTCGTCCTCATTCTATCACCTTTAACCATCTTAGTTGCTTGTTGAGCCAAAACTCCATCTATGCCTTTATATTCCACTCGGGGTAGATGTAACATCTCTCTAAACTCTTTCGTCGTAAATGAAACCTGAGCCGGACCTCGTCGACCAACAACAGTGACTGTCCTGACTTTAGATTTTTCCAAAACATCCAATACGCTCTGGGGCATATCTGTCTTGTCGAGTGATTGTACAGGCTTGAGTAATATCCTCGCCACGTCCAACGCTACATTCCCATGACCTATAACAGTCACATCTTGGACTTTACTCAGGTCCGGAGACAAGTGCGAGAATGCCGGATGTCCATTATACCAACTTACAAATGCCAGTGCTGGATAAACACCCTCCAAATGCCCTGTAGTGGACGATGATGATGAGGAGCCAGGAACGTCCGAGAGTGGTTGTGAGAGCGAAGCACCATATGTGAATAAGACAGAGGTGTAGTGGGGTAATATATCCGACAGAGGAAGGTGTAAGGCATGCGGGTAGGTATAGCGTGATAGTGTCGTTGCTGGCGACTCCTGCAGTGGATCCGATGACGCTTGAGAACCAATCGCCGTGTTGCCTAGATATGTGAATCGATGATCGTCAGATAGTTCGTCAAATTTATGTTGGCAGTTCTGAAAAAGTCAGCAACCTTTATCCGGACCAAGTCAAGACAAGAGGTCTGTTGAAGCGAAAGAAGTCAAGTTTGTTGAAAAGCAAGAAGTGATGATAAAACAAATGGTACAATGTCTACCAAAAAATTGACGATAGAACAGTAGTATTGGAACATTGACCAAAGTTGACGAAGATAACAGCAATACAACCCACCTTGACTTCAGGATGATCAGGCGCAACACCATACCTGACCAGCCCATACGGCGTAGGCAATCGTTCATACATGTGCACCTGGACATCCTTACCCCTCTCAGAATCAGGAGGGAGTAACGACAGGATCCGAGATGCAGCATAGAATCCCGATGGACCGGCACCGATGATTGCTAGTTTCAGAGGTCGAGGACGAGCCGAAAGGTTCGACGTCGTTGAGAATGGTCGATATCGTTGACAGGAGCATGATTGCTTTAGCACTCGAGATATGGAGGGATTGGAACGTAACCGTGAAGGTCCAGCGAGAGCTACTGACATTTTTCAATGTGAGATACAAAGACCAAGACAGATGAATATGCGACGACTCGAGAGCCGAATTTGAGCTTTTTATCTAATCTCACTGAACATTTTCGGATTTGCTCGGTCAAACACGATATACGAAACACAGCCATGATGCATTCACACTTTGTCGGCAGGGACTTTTCTTTATATATACCAAGAGCTGGCATATCGGTTCAGGCCATAACATCCATTTATCCCTCTTTCTCCAGACACACCCTAAGCAGCAGACGTGCCTTTGACGGCCGCTCCGCTGAACTCGTGCCATCGGGGGTTGAACTGGACATCTACATTCCTGTCAGCTTGTAGTTCCCGCTTGATTCAAAGGTCGACTTACCGAGAGGTCGCCCGCCATAGTTGTAGCCCATGAACTTCTCGCCGGCAGTCTGCGCCTCGGCTGTCTCGGTGAACTGCACCACACCCTCACCACGCGATCGCTGACCGTCGAAGAGGATCTCAGCAAGCACGACACTGCCGACCGTCTCGAACAGCTCGACGAGGTCTTCGTGTGAGGTCGACCAAGGAAGCTACATTGTATCAGATATGTCCACTCACAGCAAGTCAGTCACCTCACGTTGCGAACGAGAATCTGCTGGTTAGGCTCGGCCTGACGAGGCGCAAAACCGGTCGCCGCAGGATCCACAGCCATACCGTTGCCATTGGCTCCCCCTGGTCCGTTGTAGTCTGCATAGAGGTCGTTGGTGAAATTTCGACCGCCTCCGACACCGGCACCAGGACCAAAGCCGCCTCGAGCCAAACCCATCCCTCCCATCATGGCACCACGCATGGGGCCGCCAAATCCTCCACGTCCGCCACCGAAGGCACCACGAGGTACAAATCCGCCGCGACCGAGGCCCATGCCACCACGCAGGCCACCTCGGAAGCCACCACGGAAGCCGCCCTGACCAGCGAATCGGTCCTAAATACTTAGCAATGAACCACCTGGGTGGATAAGGATTTCAAGACTCACCTCACGAACTTGCAGAATGCTGCCATACCAGTCGTAGCCGTTGAACATCTCTGTATGCCATCAGCCGCGCCATACAGTCCTCTGGTTCTCCACGAACCAATAGCGGCTTTGGCACCTTCCGGGTCGGAAAAGACAACGGTACCGTTCCCCTTCGCGCGCCCATCAGGAGTCATTCCTATATCCGCGCGAATGACCTCGCCGGCTTGGCGGAAGAGGTCCTTCAAGTCCTGCCACGAAGCCTGGAATGGAATCTACGGTTCTGTGAGTGGTGACACCTATCGTAGAGAAAATAAGTTTACGCTGCCGACAAAGATATTGCGGTTGTTCGCGTTGGCCGCGCCGAGGTAGTGGTTCGACTCGCCCATGGCCAGGCCAACCTTACCGGGAATGGGAGTGACGCCGAAGCGAGCAGCCTCTTCTCGATCCTAAAGATGGTCAGCCAAAGCACCTCTTAGGACGATCAACTGACTTCTCGGATAAAAACAGATCGACCCATGAAAGGCTTGTCGGCAAGGTCAGCCTTGGCACGCTGTGCATCTTCTGGGTTGGAGAACTCCACGATGCTAGAATGATTGATGAGTGTCGAGCGACGACGTAGACAAAGAGGACTTACCCGCAACCTTTGGATTGTCCAGTCGGAGTAATGAGAATTTCCGTAAAGATCACGTCTCCGCCAGCTAAGCGCCATCCATCCGTTAACACCCGCATCTCCAAGTTGCACCACTTCAGAATCCAGACCACATCCAGGGCTATGAAACGGCAAGGGAATGAAGGGTGAATCTCCCAGTTGCGGATGTGCTCCGGCACGCCAGGGCGACGAGTGATCCCCATAGGAACACGGCACGCCCAGCTAGTGTCGTAGGAGGAACGCTGGCTATCTCGCCAATGGTTTACTAGCGCGGATACCACCTCCCTAGTGCCCAAGCCCCAAGAACGGGATTCCAAATCTAATAAATTCCAAACCCAGACCCACCTCCTGACATGTATTTCTCCAGATCCTTATAGTTGCAATCATACGCCAGATTTCCCACGTAAAGCCTGTTTTCCCTCTTGCTAACTTTAGCATGTGCCTCTGCCTCTTCAATAGGAGCATTCATCGGTCCTCCGACCGATTTCTCCCATTCTTGACGCGGAGCACCAAATTTGCCTCTACCATGAAGAGGTGGAGGAGTCATAGGTCTACGTCGACGGTCGTGCCTATCTCCTCGAGGAGAACGGGATCGGGATCCAGAACGAGAACGGTGTCTGTGTCGGTCACGACGATAGCCTGGAGAACGAGAACGAGATCGCGAGGGAGAGCGACGACGGTGCTGATCAACGTTAGATAGAAAAAAAGGTAGTTGCGGTCAGATTTGAGGGAGAAGCAGAGTCTCAATCAAAAGTGGTAGTAAAGAGAGGACAAGGGAGGAAACAGGAGAAGGTCATGAATACCGCAGAGGTCCTCGTCAAGGTCACTCACGCTACGATGCCTATCGTCATCTCTGTCCCGGTGTCGCCTCTCCCTGCTTCTACTCCTTTCCCTTTCCCTATCATCGTTCCTTTTTGAATCTATTGACAGTCCAAGGTGACAGGTAAAAAGAAGAAAACCAAAATCATCAGCTCCATTATCCTTCCTTCATTTTCCACATCCAGAATCGCCTCGAGATCCTAAATCCAGACGTACGCCTATCTCCATTATCAGGAATCGGCGCTTCATCGACGCGCATTTCTCGGTCGTCTTCCATCTTGATGCAAAGTCTTGAGCAAGGTAAAGAGAACAAGTACAAAGAGCCCTAACTCTGTGCAGAAGCTGACGGGATACTTGCGGAAGTATTTCGGAGATATCTGTTGTGGCACTTCTTTCCCTTTCTCTTGTGGCACCCCGATGAAACGCTGAAACACTCAGGAACGATCTATTGTCTTTTGGTCTTTGGTATTCTTTTTTCCTGTCCTTGAATAGACTTGGGACAACCTTCTTATGTCCGCGCTGTTTCGTGTACGACCCCGATCTCTCACTCTCGCCAAGGCTGGTCGTCTGGTCCATTCACCTACACCGATCCAAAGCCGATCTATCGTCAGCGCATGGACATCCTTCAAGTCGGTTGATTCATCATCAGTATTGCACCGTCATTGTCAACTCTCACCATTCCTTTCTTCTCCACCGCATATTAGGCCGTTTTCAACTATCGCGGAAACATACAAGTAAGGCCTCCCTTTTTCTTTTCGTTCCAAGTCAAACCTTTTCTCAAGGGAAGTAGATGACAATAATCTTCCCTATCCTATCGATAATCATCATTCCTCTGCTCACATATTACTTCCACAGTCCATCTATACCCAATCCAGCGATTCCCTTGCCCTCAACACCAATAATGTCGAGCCCATTCCCACCACCACCACCTATTCCTACAGCAGACGGACCGGTGAATCTCATCCTTCCACCGACAGAAGACCGGCCACATCGGTATTTTGTTCTTCCAAATGGGATGGAAGTAGTGGTTGTCAGTGACGTGAAGGCGGATAAGAGTGCGGCTAGTATGGATGTTGGAGTTGGACATTTAAGTGATCCGGACGATTTACCAGGATGCGCTCATTTCTGGTCAGTTTCCCCGCTCGTAAGATTGTGCCGGAAGGCTGACGCGGCGTAGCGAACATTTGCTATTCATGGGAACAAAGACTGTGAGACTGCCAGCTTCATAATGTCTGAGCAGCAGAGGTGCTGACTACATGCAGTATCCCAAGGAGAACGAATACTCGTCGTTCCTTTCTGCCCACAACGGTCATTCGAACGCCTACACTGCTATGACATCTACTGTGTACCACTTTGACGTAGCTGCCGATGCTCTTGAAGGTGCTCTGGACCGATTCTCAGGGTTCTTTACTGAGCCCCTGTTCAACGAGGTGTGTTTGCATTCTACATGGTGCAACATATGCTAACGAAGGATAGGACTGTACCGAGAGGGAGATCAAAGCCGTTGATTCAGAGCACAAAAAGAATATCCAGAACGACATGTGGGCAAGTGACTCCTGTTCCTAGCTCTGAGACAACCTGACATAACCTCACAGCGTTTCTTCCAATTGGAGAAGTTCGTCTTCCGCGAAGACCACCCATACCACAAGTTTGGTACAGGTAATTACGAGACTCTATGGTCAAAACCCAAAGAAGCTGGCCGAGATCCAAGACAGGAGTTGATCGACTGGTGGGCGCATCATTACTGTGCTCGGAGGATGAAGCTGGCTGTCATCGGGAAGGAAGATTTGGATACTCTCGAACGTTGGGTGAGGGAGAGATTCGAGAAAGTCCCGGTGAAAACGGAAGGACGCGAGGCCGTGGGAAGCGACGGTGTGAGACTGGCTATAGTGGACAGTCCAATAGGTCCCAAACAGATGAAGGTAGGTGCACATCTCAAGTGCAAGTATGTATTTCTCTTTAGCTGACAACCGTAGACGATTACATTCACCAAACCCGTCCGCGATGCGCGTGGCCTTGAAATCACTTTCCCTTTCCCTGATGTCGATCACCTGTACGGCGTAAAGGCAAGTAGCCTCATGATGATGCTCTTTATGCTGATCCCTAGTAGCCTGGACAATATATTTCCCACTTTCTCGGTCACGAAGGTCGCGGCTCACTCCAATCATACTTGAAAGGAAAAGGTTGGATCAATGTCGTTCGAGCGGGTATGATGCACGGTGCTGCTGGATTCGACTTTGTCAAAGTGACCGTGGATCTCACTCCATTAGGATTGGAGCACTACCAGGACGTTGCTATTGCCATCTTCAAGTACATCGCTCTACTGCGCTCGGAGCCACCTTCATCCAGTGCATTCAACGAGATCAAGCGAATCGCCGAAATCTCGTTCAAGTTCGCTGACAAGGGCAAGAACCAACACTACGCTACCAGCTTGTCGAATCTCCTGCAGGAACCTGTGCCACGAGATCAGATTGTTTCAGCGAGATCGTTGCTAGGCGAATTCGATGCCGAGGTTTTATCGCAGGCGTTGCAATTACTTGATCCGAGACGGGCAGTGATCGGTGTGACGGCAAAGGAGCTTCCAAAGGAAGTCGAGGGTAGTTTCGACCAGAAAGAGCCTATCTATGGCACAGAGTACAAGCAGATACCGTTCTCTGAAGAGCTGCTCAAGGAGGTGAGGCCGTACATTGCTTCTTCAGGGCCGCTGCTGATTTGGGAATAGGCGCTATCTGGAAAACCAATACCTGAGCTTCACTTACCCGGAGAAAACAAGTTCATACCGGAACGTCTTGATGTGAATCAGTTTGACGTGACTGAGGTGAGTACGCTCTTCATTCATTTGTTTCAGTGCTGAGCCAATCAGCCTGCACTGCGACCTGAATTGCTACGGGATACACCACTTTCGAGAGTCTGGTACAAGCAAGACGATCGATTCTGGTTGCCCAAAGCTACTTTCCAAATGGCTCTACACTCGTATGTCCTCGGCCAATTTACAATGCGACTCGTACTTACAATTCACCCAGTCCTCTGATGAACGCTTCACCTCGTCATGCCGTCCTGGGCCGACTGTTTTGCGAGCTCTTCTCCGATTCCATCACAGAAGACGTCTACGATGCGGATCTGGCCGAACTCTCTTTCTCCTTGCAGTACACCCCTGAAGCCATCTCAGTCGGTGCGGCAGGGTTCAGTGACAAGCTCGCGGTCTTGGTCGAGACCATGTTGACGAAGCTCGTGGCGTTTGAGGTTGACGCTGCCAGATTTGGTGATATTGTTGAGGACGTACGACAACATTGGAAGAACTTCAAACTCGGTGACCCAATTCACCAAGCAGTCCATTGGGATGGCTATGCGGTATCGCAAGTTGCTTGGACGCAGGATGAGAAGCTGGCGGAGTTAGAATGTGAGTGGTTTGTGTACAAAGAAGAGGTAGATTTTGACAATCTCTAGTCATCAAGCCAGCAGATGTTCAGGCTTTCGGCAAAGAAGTGTTGCAACGATTGTGGATTGAGACTTTGATACATGGCAACACTAGTTCTCAGGTGAGCGATGCGACTATTCACTCATCGTATGAGGTTAATAGGTTCAGGGTGCCAACGAGGTTCAAGATATGGTCGAGCGAGTCCTGAAGCCCAGACCGCTAGCGGAAGCAGAGAAGAACACCATCCGGACATTACTTCTTCCTTCGGGTATGTCTTTCAGAGTAATGTTCAATGTGGTACTGACAAACGCAGGGACTGAGCATATCTGGCCTATGCCTGTGCCAAACGTTGCCGAAGTGAATTCTGCTCTCATCTACCACCTGTACATGGGTTCTCCGGACGATGTGATCCTTCGCGCCAAGTTGCAGCTTTTCGACCAAATAGCTCACGAACCAGCCTTCAACACGTTGCGGACCAAAGAGCAGCTAGGATACATTGTAGGCTCCAGTTCAAGTTCACGTACTGGCACTATTGGGTTACGAGTGTATGTTCAATCAGAGAAAGAGCCGGTATATGTCGAGACACGAGTCGAGTCCTTCTTGGATGGTATGCGGGAATATGTCGAGGAAATGAGTGACGAAGACTTTGAGAATCACAAGATGAGCTTGATTGCGAAGAAGGAAGAGAAGCCAAAAAACCTGTATGAGGAGACTGGGCGATTCTGGAGTAGTATTTCAAGTCGATATTATGAATTTGGCAAGCGTAAGTCTTTTGGATCTTTTCATCTGCCGTCCTACCTACTACTACTACTACTTTGACCAAGACAATGAGCTGATTATTTTGTTTTGTTTATAGGTGAAACGGATATTTCAAACCTACGTAAATTGACAAAATCGGATATCCTCAATCTCGTCAACACTTCAATTCACACTTCATCATCATCTCGAACGAAAATCTCGGTACATATGAAATCTCAATATCAAGGTATCAAATTCGATGTTTCAGCAGCTCAACCGCTTATCGAAGCATTCACCACTCACAAAGTCCCGATCGACAATGACGCTTTACAGGCACTCATGTCTAGTCAACCCGATTTGGATAGAGTAAAAGAATTCGCACGAGCAGCTGTCAATGCTGTTCAAGGTCTGGCCCAAGACGCTAAAACCAATTTGGAAAATATCGTCGACGGTCTTAAAGGTGTTCAAGGAGGTGGAGACCAAGGCGTTAAAGTCAATGTTCGGGAGAGCAATGTCTGGATACAAGATATAAATGCTTTCAAAGCAGGTTTGGTACCTAGCAAAGCGGCGCAACCTTTAGAGCCTTTAAAACTGGCTGCAAAACTTTAGACACCATATACAGAATAGGGCCAGATAGCAAAGGCATTTTTGTCATGGGTATGAATGAATCCCATTGTATTGTGTTGCTCGTACAGGAATAAGCATGCATCATCATCTCCATTCCATATATGCCACATTGTCATGCGCTTCTCTTTGATGCTGGTTATTTCCTTCCCAATTTTCTCTAGTATAGACAAATCACCTGTAGAACTAAAGCATACTGTCAGAACACTATCGAGAAAAAGAAGAATGATGAATGACAAGAGACAGGGAGTGGGAGAAAGTGGTTAAAGTAACATACGTGGTCGGCCTGGAGGTTTGCTTGGATCTCAGCTTCTGCCCGATCACCATTCGATAGCAGTTTTTCCTTGTTATACAACAGCTCTTCACGTGTCTCGGTCGAGTATTCTGCGTTCTGGGCTATAATATTGTCAGCTTAGAACAATATCATATGCACAAGGGGTTTAAGAGGATTGATTCTGAAAGGGTGAAATATGAGGAGTGAGACTCACTCTCGACGATAGCGTCGACTGGGCAGGCTTCTTGGCAGAATCCACAGTAAATGCACTTTGTCATATCGATATCTGTGCAGTGTCAGCGTAAGTCCTAATACGTGGCATTCGATCCTGAGAGTGGTAGGAAGGGAGGGGAAGGGGGAAGAAAGAAGAGGGGGGGAGAAAGAAGAAGACTAGGTTAAAGGACTGACCATATTTCGTTGTCCGTCTGGACCCATCCTCACGAGCCTCAGACTCAATGGTGATAGCCTGAGCGGGACAAATAGCTTCACAGAGCTTACAAGCTATTCAAATCACATATCAGCTCTCATACTCTGTGCTCTGTGCTCTCTGGTGATGGGGCGAGTTGAAATTCTCATCTCATCTCATTTGGAACAAGGAAGCCCAAAGGACTACTCACCGATGCATCGTTCTTCGCCATTGGGATACCTCCGAAGAGCGTGTTCGCCACGGAATCGAGGCGATAGAGGACCTTTTTCAAAGGGATACATGATTGTGTAGGGTGGTCTGAAGAAGTTTTCAAGAACGATCCACATTCCTTTTGATGGTGGTTAGCTGTGGGAACGAGAACGACGAGGGGAAAGGAAAGTGAGATGGATGAACGAGCGATATCATTGAACATGAAAGAACGTTATGAATGATAGCGCAAGTATTGGTAGATCCAAAAACAAAAATTCACTCACCTCTGAGAATTTCAGTAAAGAAAAACAATTGACTGGCTTTATCGAGAGCACTTGGACCTTTTGAATAATCGGGATAAGAAGAATCGGCGAGCTGACTTGCAGATCCAGGAGTAGTCTCTCCTGGAGATCGCGATCCAGGTGAAGAAGCATCTTTCACTGCATTGGCATTTGCTGTTGCTTCAGATGAAGCAGGTGGTGGCGGACCTGAAGTTACTCTCTGAGGTCCGGTAGTTGGAGTTGCGAATGATCTAAAAGGTGAAGTATGTAGTGTTCGTCCGAGGGTAACGAGAGGGGAAGGTGAGAGTGAAAGTGAGAGTCTTTGTCTTTGGGGAATGGTACGAGGAAGAGTACGAGCGATGGATAGAAGAGATGTAGGTCGGACCATCTTGAAAACCACAAAGAACGAGATGAATGGGTATAGAGATCGATCTAGCCAACAGCAACATGACTCTTTAACACACGTCCCCTTCGTACTTGTCCGGCATTTTCCGAGTGTGGCACCTTGACTTTTCGTCCAATGATCATCCTTGCATTCAATCCAATCCCATTTTTTTGAATCCGATGCCTCAAAACACAAACACAATAATCTCATACATGTAACATGTACGAGGATCCAACATTCATCGTAAATACGACCGAGCCACATGCACAACTAAACGAAAGCATCATTCATTAACATGGGGGAAAAATCTCCGCCCTTTTAACCATATTTATTTAAGACTATGACAACCCGTCTCATATGCCTATATTCCTTCAACTTTATCCAATCTTCCGGCCCTACAAGCTCCAAGCATACAGGCAACACTTCTACCGCCCTTAGTGATTTTGTTTAGTCTGATGCCTCTTGAGCGCGTCCATTCGAGTGAAACTCTCCCCACATGTCGCACATGTAACCTTTGGTTTATCCTTGATCGTCCGCCACAACAGAGCTTTGTCTTCTGTGAGCTTGCCTTCATACACTAGCTCGCCTTCACGCCGTGCATGTCTAGCCATGTGTCGCGGAAGATCGTACTTGCGTGTAAAAATGTCTTGACAGCGATTATAAGGCTGCAAAAAAGTCAGCTTAAAGTCAAAGTAAAGGCTATATTCAGTACTCACCGGTAACGGATTAACGTATTCACACTGCACACCGCCTGGGGGAGGTCCACCGTTACTGCCTCGTCGACCTCCACCGCTTCCGCCGGATCCACCACCACCACCACCACCTCGTCCAGCGCCGTTGGGCGAGCCCTCGGACTTGCGAGCTTTCTTCCCTCCGCTGCCTGATCCAGACGCCTGACCATTCACTTTAATAGTGGTAGTACCGGTGCTCGTACGACCCCTTCCACCTGCAGGTTTCTTGATGGTCCCAGTCCGTCTAGTGCCGGCGGTCTTGTTGCGACCCTTGGCGCCGTAATCGGAATCATCTCCGTACTCAGCACCGTCATCTGCATCGCTCTGCTCGCTCGAATGCATTTCGTCCACGGATTCCATGACCTCATCTTCGATCTCTGGATCGCGGAGGGCTGGGTCAATCTCCTCTTGCAAATCGCTTCGCCGTCGTCGCTTGAGAGGCGGGTTAGCGATCGTCGGATGTAGATCCGCTGCTTGACTGGGGGTAGGTCGGGTAGAATCTGTCCCAACTGGGATACCACTAGCACGCCACTGAGCGACGGCTTCCGCTCCAGCTTTCCGCTTGCCCTTGCCCTCGTACACTGCAGGAGGATGCTGAGATGCTTGCCACAACAAGTCGAGACCGCTTTGAGCGGATTGAGAAGAGGTCGAAGGGCTACGCTCGCGTCGCTGTCCCACAGTCTGATCGTCATCATCATCCTCAGCGACCGCGTCCGAGGAGATACCAGCCGGGAAGGCGCTGCGGAGAGCACTGGGCAATTGTGTGTTGGCACCTGCGGGCACATGCGGAAGGGAAGAAACGGTGTGGGAAGTGCGACGCGGCGATGCGAGCCCCTTGAGTGCTGGAGGGGGCATTCGACCGGGACTCCGAACGAGATTCCGCTGTCCCGGAGAGCCGGGGAATTGGAGGCTATATGGTGTAGTCGACGGCGAGGCAATGTTGACCCACTCTATGGATGGGATGCAGAGATCCTCCTCTTCGGATGAAGTGGAAGCCTCAGTCGCCTCACTAGATGTGGAGCTTTGACGGGACACAGCAGGTTCGGGCTTGGGCTCGATTGCCGAGGGTTGAATGTTGACAAAGTTGGCGTATCCTCGAGGAAGTTCGTAAGGGTTAGGAGGAAGGCCAGGTGTTGGAGGGCCTTGAATAACAGTCGATGTTCCGTTGAGCATTTTGATGGCTTCGTCTGCGGCCGCGACTGCAGCAGCAGCTTGCGCAGACATCTGCAGCTCGACGGCGGAGGGTTGGGTGGTATGGTCTGTGTCATTGAGGATGGGGAAACCTTCTGGGCCGTAGCTAGCGCCGAGAAGGGGCGGAGGTACAGGATGGGAATAAGTCGACATGCTCGAGTCTGTGGACGAGGACGTGGATCGTTCGTGGTTGAAGTTGAGGTGAGTCGAGTTCATGGCGTAGCCTGGCAAACCTTCATGTTCTTGGACTGGCGACTTGACTGCCAGACCGTCCATCTGACTCACTGGCACATCCTCAGAATTGAGTACCGCCAGATCCGCTCTAGGCGTTGTGACTCCACCTGACATTGGCGAAAGCGGTGCACCTGAACTGGTGGGCGTAGCTAGATTTGTGGACCCGTTCGAATGAGAGCCCTGACTGAGCACTCGCTTCAACATCTCCCCTGGTGACATACTTGAATAGCCAGCGAATGAGGGCGGTAACAAGTGAGTCGGCTGTAATGGCAGCGATGCCACGGTGGTCATGGCACACGTGGGACAGGACGATAAAGGGACGATCGGGATGTGTAGGTAAGAGTTGGTAGCGGGAAAGTAGAGTGTGGAATGCTTTTCTGGAGAACGAAGTGGAGGGGTATTTTCAGGACTGAAATAAGACCTGTATGGTGGGGATGGATAAAGAGGAGATTGGTCGGTATTAAGATCAGGGTATTGACTATGGGTAAGAAAGGGATCGAGTGTCAGCATCGTAGTAAACTCCATAACGTCGTTTGATGACGTTTTGATGTCTCGACTGCTTTTGAAACTCACGTTGGGGGATGTTAGGTTAGGTAGGATGGAGGAAGATAGAGTTGAAGAATGAATAATGGGAGGGCGGCGACGGTGCTCCGCCAAAAAAACCCACTTCCCAATCTCAAGCCTCCAATAATCGACTCTGCCTCTGAAAGGAATCAGAGAGAAGGACGTTAGGTGTGGGAAGAACCCAGGATTGGAAGACGAGTGGAAAGAGTTGATTGATGATAAAGACAAAAAGAAAGGAAGAAGGGGGAGAGGGGAGCCGAAGTGACTGACGGGGGAAGATGGCACACCGGAGCTTTACTTTCGCCGGTGGCGAATATGGGTGGCAAAACTGTGAAGGATACCGTGGGAGACTTGGAGCTACTTCCAAGTCAAAAGTCAAAGCAGCATTTTATTGTTCATTTGGGACGATCTGACTGCAACTCAACTTACTTTACTGAAAAGAGACACTCCATAAAGTCTGGGATATCAAGATGCCGCCACCACCACAGACTGCGCAAGGTGGTTCTACGTTTGATAAGAGTCAGTCATATGCCATAGCGGCAATTTCACCGGTCTGCCAGAGCTAACAATCATACAGTGAAGATGGGTGCCATGATGGGCAGTAAGCCTCTTTTGTTCTGCCTAATCGTATGGCGATTGATGTGATTTCATAGCTGGTGTCGGATTGACTATCGGTCTGATCTTCGGTCTGACCTCTATCATCCGGTACGTCTGTATATCGCATTCCGCATCTATAGCTAATCGTGATTTGACGTTCCCTTCTCGTCCACAATAACCCTGTGACTCCTATATCCACTTACTTTGGTGTCTCCCCGGACTTGCTCAAAATAGTGCTGGGCCAGGACCAAGGGGAACAGTCGCTACTTTATCCCAATACATGTTATCCTCAGCTGCAACATTTGGATTCTTCCTCTCTATTGGTTCAGTACGTGTACTGTTATCGATCTCACGTTTTCAAATTCTGACAAGCTCGTTTTTCTCTAGGTCATTCGATCAGACGCTCCATACGCTATGCAAGCGCAGCAAGAAAGATTACGGGCCACGCGCTGGCAGAGTGCGTGGAAGAGCGCTGGAGAGCGGAGAGAAGTGGAGATTATGCCTATGCCTTCGCGACGGCTATAATATCTGGAGAGGAAAGGGTAATGATCTGAGGTGCCGAGTAGTAACAGATATGCAGCAATCTGAAGTACCGAACATTGGCAGGTTTTAATGTTCTCAAATATCGAGTAGCAGTGTCAGCAGATACGCAGCGATTTGGATTGGCGAGAGCCAGACGCTTTTTGAGATCCGTTGTCCAAAATCATGGACATTGATGCCAGCGACTTGATGAAAACATTCATATGCTAGGTGTAATGCATGGAAGCTAATTATGGGAGCACAATGTATTGCTTTTGAAGTCGTTCAGGGATGTACTGCACTAAGCCCTTGCTTTCGAGCCAGACCCGACTGAACAATCTTGCCTGATACCTACACCGGCACATTAGCCATGCCAACAACTTAGATTCAAGATATAAGACGTACCTGTAAGCTCCATCACAGAGAATAGTGACGATTGTCTTCCCCTTTCCTAATTTCCTTCCCAGCTCTGCCGCTGCCCAAACGTTGAGTGCACTAGAAGCACCGACATAAAGTCCTTCCTCATCCAACAGCCTATAAACCATCTCGATAGATTTCGAGTCTGGAACATGTAAAGCGCCTGTCAAAAGACTAAGATCCGGCGCGAGATTGTTCGTTACTCTTCCTTGACCGATTCCTTCGGTGATTGATCCATTGCCCTCTCTCGCCGCTTTTCCTGTCTCGACGAGGTTGAACAGTACACTTCCTGGTGGGTCTGCTAACCAGCCTTGCACTCGCCCATCACTTTTCTCAGTCAAGTATCGTGTGACTCCTGCTAATGTTCCTCCAGTTCCGGTAGCGCAAATGAAAGCATCGAGCTTTCCGCCGTCGGTTTGTTCCCAGATCTCAGGACCGGTCGTGAGGATATGAGCATTACGATTCGCTTGATTGTCAAATTGGTTGGTCCATACGGCGTTCTCCAACGACGCAGCGTATCGTGCTGCTTGATGATTATAATTTTGAGGATTATCAAATGCCACAGCTATTCAATAGGATCAGCAACTTTTTCGCCCAGTCCATTGAAGAGGTTAGAAAGACTGCGTGGAAAGAGCTCATAGTAATAGCGCTCAGATTTATAAAGAGCGTAGAGATACAGAAGCTAAGCCAGTAGAAGAGTCCAACTTACCAGGAACAGGTCTGACATCCGCACCAAGCATCCTCAAAAGATCGATTTTTTCCTGACTCTGTGTATCCGGCATATAAATCACACATTTATATCCTTTACTTCGACAAACGTGTGCAAGTCCAATACCGGTATTCCCAGCAGTTCCTTCGACGACTGTACCGCCTGGTCTAATTTGACCTTTTTCTTCAGCGTCTTTGACGAGGTATAACGCTGCTCGATCCTTTATTGAGCCTCCTGGGGACATGAACTCAGCCTTGGCGAGGATATTACAGCCTGTTTCTTCGGATAGTTTGTTGAGACGGATCTAACATGATCAGCAGTCTACACGATAGGCGTGAAGATAGGCGGGGACTTACAAGTGGAGTGTTCCCAACAGCTCCAACAAAGCCCTCTACCTCTCGACCAAAGCCAAGTGTGGACGTCGCATAACCTCGTGAGACTGGCCGAAGCGCTGTCCGTAATAAAGAACTAGCAGCTCGCATCTTGTGTCTCCCTGCTTTTGTCCAAGAGATTTTACAAGGTGTAGACAAAGAAAACGAAACTGACCAAGCCGATATTTTATGTATGAGTATTTCCTGCTGATCTTTCGATATCCGAATTCTCTCTGACGTGCTCAGTTAAGGCACCAGCAGATCACGTGACTTGGTTCGGTCTGTAGCGATCATTTTTGTTTCCGTTGGAATCTAAGCTTCCAGCTTTTTTCAGACCATTCTTTCTTTTCCTGTAACCTTCTTCAAGATTGATCAGGCGACAATGGCGAAGAAAGTCGCTCAGGCTTCCAAGTTTACATCTGAGAAAGGGAAAAGCAAGATCAGTGATGCACTTCGACAGGCGGTCAAGGATCTCGGAGGGGACGATGATGATTTGGATTTGATCGCTGGTGTAGACTCGGACGAGGAGGAAGATGATCCAGCTTCAGTGAAAGGAAAGGGAAAGGCGACGGACGAAGTGAGTGATCTCTAAAGTCCTTTTGATGCTTTGGCTCAAGGTTGTCAGAAATCGTTGAAGAAAGCTCTGGGAGACTTCATGAAGGGGTTGGACTTTGCGGCTGTTTCAACCGAGGTACCCACGCAGCAGCAAGAATCAGACGAAGAAGATGAGGATGACGACAACGAGGAAGAGGAAGAGGTAGATGATAAAGAGGAGGAAGAGGAGGAAGACGAGGGAGAGGAGGAGAATAACGAGGAAGATTACGAACAGGATGAGGAACAGGATGAGCAGAGTGATGGAAATTCTTCGGAGGTAGGGGAGGATGCAGAGTCCGAGGAAGCGAGCTCAGAAGATGAAGAAGAGGAGTCGGAACAATTTGAGAAGCCAGCTACAATTGTGAAGCAGCCAAAGGCCATTCCTGTGGAGTCCAAGGTCGTGCCATCGGAGGCAGAGCCAAAATCCGGTAGCACGATACAGCGTGACATCAACGCTACCAGTGGCACTGTGAGTACAACGGATATCTCGACGAAGCCTGTAACTCATACCTGTAGATTGTTCCCGCCGCTCCGGTCTGGACATCTCTTCTTCCTGAATTATCTTCTCCTTCCCAGCCTCTAAAGCCCATCCCCGCCTCAAAACTCGCGACACTGAAAAACCGCGGCCAAAACATGCTGGACAACCTCCCTCCTCTGGCTCGCGCATCCTCGTCATCTGACGCAGCCTTCATCGCTCAAATCCTCCAATCCGGTACACATCAAGACAAGCTATCTGCGCTTGTCCTCATTGTGCGAGAAAGTCCGATACATGCTGTCAAAGAGCTCAGTCGTTTGCGAGCCATGACAGGTTCGAAGGAAGACGGTACGACCGGTGGCGGAGGCAACAAAGACCAACGCGTGGCGGTTGTCAAAGCGCTTGCCGATTGGTGGGTCACTGGTGGTGGAAAGGAACAGGGCAAGCTACGATACTTTGCCGATCAACCTTTGTTGGCTCATCCAGAGGTCACTGATCGACACTTGCTGGTCTTCGCTTTTGAGGACTTTTTGAAGCGCTTCTTCTTCAGTATCCTCCAGGTCCTCGAAGTGAGTTTTCTTTTGGGAGTCTGCACCTCATTCTGGTTGGTGCTGATGATGGGTAGGTCTTGTCGCATGATACTCTGCCATTCGTACGCACCCAAGTGCTGCACATTATCTTCCAGCTCCTTTCTGGCAATGCAGAGCAGGAGCAGAATCTGTTGCGACTTGGCGTGAACAAGCTGGTGCGTCTCCTCTTGCATCACGAGAGTGAAGGGCTGACAACTTGATAGGGTGATACAGACCGATCGGTCGCATCGAAAACCTCGCATCATATACTCCAACTACTGTCAGTTCACCCAGCAATGAAGGCGGTCGTGGCACGAGAAGTGTCCGCCTTGATTTTAAAGCCGACTACTACACAACCTGCTGCGTCGACCAGTCATACTCGCTTTGACGACGACAAGGCGAGCGAGGTCAAAGCGGAGCCCGTGAATCATGCAAGATATTATGGCCTGATCACGCTCAACCAAGTAACTCTTACCAAGAAGGACCAGGAGGTAGCTGGACGTATGGTTGAGGTATATTTCGAGGTCTTCCGGGAGGTACTCGGCGATGGGCTCAAAGACCAGGAAGAAGAAGTTGAGGGTGCCGAGCTTGAACAGAGCAAAATCGAGAAGGCTGCTGGAAAAGTTGAGAGGTGGAGAGGACGTAGAAAGGGAGCCAAGCCTAAAAATGGTCGCAAAACGGCATTAGAGAGTGAGGAGCTGGTGGACACCGGCGAAGCAAAACTCGTCGCCGCTGTTCTCACTGGTATCAACCGAGCATTACCGTTTGCTAAGCTAGATGAGGCTATGTAAGTCTCGCATTGATCTTCGAAATCCCATATGCTAATGAGATAGGTTCAACAAATATATGGACACGCTCTTCAAGATCACACACGCCGGGACATTCAATACGTCGATCCAGGCCCTTCAACTCATCTATCAAGTTTGTCAATCCCGGCAAGCCGTGTCAGATCGCTTCTATCGTACACTGTACGACTCTTTATTCGATGCGCGACTGGTCACGTCAAGTAAGCAGGCTATGTACTTGAACCTGCTATTCAAGGCGCTCAAAGCGGATACGAGCCTCTCCCGAGTCATGGCCTTTGTCAAGCGATTGCTGCAGATGCTTGGCTTGCATCAGCCACCGTTCATCTCTGGCGCTCTGTATCTTCTCGGAGAGGTCAGTGGTTTACGATCCGGGTTAAGCAACGCTGATCTTTGTAGCTCTTCTCATCCACACCTGGACTCAAACGGATGCTGATCGAGCCCGAGGATGATGGAGAAGAACACTTTGTCGACGTTCCCGAAGGATCATCAACTCAACATGCACCGACTGCGGCAGCATCAAGCTCGAAGGCTTACGATGGACGCAAGCGCGAGCCACAATTTGCCAACGCCGACTCCTCGTGTTTATGGGAGCTCGTGCCGCTACTAGACCACTTTCACCCTTCGGTCTCCCTCCAAGCGCAGCAACTATTGCTGTCGCAACCGTTGACAGGTTCATCTGATATCTCGCTCAATACACTCGTTGCATTCCTGGACCGGTTCGTTTACCGAAATCCGAAGAAGACATTGCAGCCGAAAGGAGCTAGTATCATGCAACCTGCAGCGGCTAGTGATCGGACTGGGACGATCGTCCGTTCCAAAGGAGCTCGTGCGGCAGATGAGAGCTTTGTGAATAGTGAGGCATTCTGGAGAAAGAAGGTTGAGCAAGTACCTGTTGATCAGGTGAGTGTTTTCCACGGCGATTTTATTGTCGGTTGAGGAAACCTGGTGCTGATGAATATATTTAGCTGTTCTTCCATAAATTCTTTTCAAGCAAGTTGGCCCAAAAAGAGTCGAGTAGAAAGAAGTCTAAACGACAGGATGATTCCGACGAAGACGAGAGTGATGCAGAGTTACCTGGATCCGTGGCTTCGATTGAAGGTTCAGAGGTGGATGATGACGAAGGTGAAGGAGATGAAGAAGAAGAGGATAGTGATGCTGAAGAGGCAGAGATTTGGAAGGTGAGTAGAGTGTTCTGCCTTGGGGTGTCAGGAAAAATTCTGATGAGTATAGGTCATGAAAGCTACCATGCCGGATGCCGGTGATGATCTTGGTCTGAGCGACGATGAGAGTGATGAGGTCGACTTGGACATGTCTGAAATAGATGATTTGGATGAAGAAGTGGATGATGATGAGGAGGAAGACGAGGAAGATGAGGACGAGGAGGAAGATAAGGAGGAAGAAGACGAGGATGAGGACGAGGTGGATGTGGATGTGGAAGAAGAAGACGTAGAGTCAGACGAACTCTCTGCTCCAACAAAGAGCAAGACAAAGGGTAAACGAGCGCCATCTGTGGATTCAGACGATTCATTCCCATCAGTAGAAGAAGAGGACGACGAGGATCTGATCCCACTAGACGATATCGCCGATATTCCTCTGGACGCTTCAGAAGAAGAGGAGGAAGAGGAAACTAAGAAACGGAAACATAATGCTGCTGAGCGCAAAGAACGTAAGAAGAAGAGGAGGGAGATGCCTGTGTTTGGAAGTTATGAGGATTATGCTAGGTTGATTGAGGAGGCCGGAAATGACGGTACAGATTAGTCGAAGGATAAGATGGTTAGGATGGCTTGGAGGTGTAGATGATCAGGGTTTGTTGGAGGATTAGATGATCATCATTATCATTAGTAGTCAGAGGAGTAGCTACGACTTTGCATGTTTATGGAGATGACTACTTGAACGGCATCCTTTCTTTATCCACCACATGTTTCATTATGTCATCAAATGACTATCCTCTCATTATAGACATGATGGGCCATCTGGATACCTCGTGTAATTTAGTCCATTACCTCTATCATTTCTTGTACGAGTACAACGTGGGACCTTGCTACTACATTTGGAACGTAGCAAGGAACTTGAAGGCTATTTTCGCCACCACTGCTTTCGGTGCAACAGCCATCTCTGGAATTACCGCTTTAAGCGATTTCTGTAAACTTGATTTCTGTTCGAGGCGCGTTTGCCTTTTTCTGTTTTTGTGAAACGCGGACCCTTTTTCTTTCTTTCCTTCCTTCCTTATTATCTGCACTGGATAACCTGAGACTGGGACTGTGATCACCCGTCTCATCTCCCCTTTGACCCCCCTTTTTCACATCGCTCTCACTACTTTCTATCTGTAACAGGCTCTGGTAGCCTCGTTGTGTAACTAACCCCTCTCCCTTCTCTTATCTTCCACCACATACACGTATACCACACCACCGACGCGCAGGTCGCAACTGGCTCCAACCTTCCTCTTCCAACTCAACTCCACTCAATCTGTGGAATCATGCTGTTCACTCAACCCACTACTACCCTCTTTCTGCTTTTATCGACGTTGATCGCCGCACCTATATCTTTAGCAGCCGTACCCGAGAAAGGTCACCCACGATCAGCTACTCATCTCGTCCACGCTCGAGATTCTCCAGCACGACATTTTGAGCGCGGTACGAAACATACACCTAAACAAAGTCTTGTCAGAAGGAAAAAAAAGAGATCAAGTGGATGTCAGGTCGCTGTTTCAGTTTCAGTACCGGAATCTGTCTCGTCTACTGCTGCTGTACCGGGAGAAACGTTGATCGTTTCTCCTTCTGCAAGTGGAAGTGATTCCATTTCAGCTATCAGCTCTGCTTCAAGCTCGGTGGATGTGGTGCCTACTGCTAGCTCGGCGGATGTGTCGCTTAGTTCAAGCTCGCCGTCCTCAAGCTCGCTAGACGCGTCGCCTACTTCTTCAGCCTCGACTGAAACATCGATAATTTCATCTCAAACATCGAGTACATCATCTTCAGCACCTGCGGCTACTTCCGCAGCGAGCTCCGGAATGCTTGCTCGATTGTTCCCTGTCGCTTCGATAGAATCATCATGGACTACCTCTACTGAATCCTCTTCAGCTCTGTCAAGTACGTCTTCTTCCCCTTGGTTCCACCATGTACGCCTACTGACACATCTGCGTGTAGTATCCAGTGCGTTGAATCCTGTTCTATCCGGCAAACTACCTGCCATTGGTACCGCACCTGACGGGTCCACTGCAATCGTCGCCGATTTTCCAGCAGGAACGGCCAAATTAGCTTCTGGTCAGGGATTCAACTTTTACTCTGCTGGTGACAAGTCCGGTGTGGATGTAACGACAGCACGTGAAGTGCTCTTGTCTTATTCTGCTTTCTTCCAAGACGGATTTGAACCTAACAAGGGCGGAAAAATGCCTGGAGTATTCGGCGGAACAAGTCTCGCAGAGGCAAAGAGCTGTTCAGGCGGAAGACAGGACGAGCGAGATGCGTGTTTCAGTGCTAGGATGATGTGGAGGACGAACTCGATGGGAGAACTGTACAATTATCTTCCAAATACCGTCACTCCGGACTACTGCACGGATGGGCAAGGCGGAACGTACTGTAATTCGGATTATGGAGATTCAGGTGAGTTTTGATTCTTTGATTTGCCTCAACCCACAAACAAGACAGTCCCGTTGCCGCAAGCTACAATAACGTCCACGCTGTCTTGTCTTGGCTTCATGCTTGGTGCTGACTGGATTATTAGTTGGCCGTGGCTCGTTCACATGGACGTCGGGAGAATGGACCACTGTCGCGATGCGTATCAAGCTCAACGACGGCTCACAAGCCAACGGCGAACAACAGCTCTGGGTCAATGGAGAGTCAGTTCTCAACCTCTCAGGGTTGGTATTCGGCACCAGCGAAACAAAGATTTACGGAATCATGGCTCAAACTTTCTTCGTGAGTTTCATGCCGACTACCTTTGGTCCATAACCCCATTCATTACCTCTTCTCTCTCTGTACCATGCGTTTTCTTCTGCATTATCCCACTCGTCAAGAGGCGGCCACGCGCTGATATTCGGCTCTTGTAGGGAGGTAGCGACGACACATGGGCATCACCAATTGATCAAAAGATCTGGTTCAAGGATTGGTCACTTGCCATTCTGTCGTAGTGATTGCAGAATGTCATCCAAAGGCTGTGAGGCTGGTTATGAGGATGAAGGAGGGGAGGAGATGTATGTAATTCCTTTTCCTTGCGGGCAAGAGGATACGGGATTGATTGCCCTTTGTGTGAATTGTGTCATCTATGCTTCTATGCATAAAAACATCTTTCTGTGCTATTCTGCCTTCTGCCTTGTCTTTTCTTTCTGTCCAGGTGGGTGACATATCCTGCTTTCTATAAACATGTAATATAAACAAAGCTATCGATGATTGAATGATGATGAATGATAATGAACTCAAAATGAGTCAATAATTAATGTCCCATAGCAGGCTTATTGATCATGCGATATGCAGTGCAGTGTATGTTATGAATCATATGCAATGCAAGAAAAGAAGAAAACTACTGTCTATGTTCTTTACTCTGTGTACGGAGTGATGATTTTTTCACAATCAAATACTGTCTCGCTCATGGGATCCATCCCTGTTAAGCCCTTGTATTCTTCAGATATCTCACTATGTGATATCCTCATCCTCATCTCTCATCTCTCATCTCTCATCCCTCGTTCCTCGACCCTCTTCCTCTTGCTCTTGCATTTTATCTCTCAATCCCACTCGTACTTCTTAGATACTTTCATCCCCCTTTACTAAACCTATCCTCACTTAGATACTTTCATCCCCCTTTACTCAACCAATTCCCACCTAGATACTGTCAACCCCTTTCACTCAACCCATCCCCTCAAAGTCCTTCACAGATCGACCGACATCTACTTGACCCTCTCAACGACCTTCTCGGTCAATCTCTTCAATTGTTCCGTAGCCTCACTCTCAGTAGGTAATCTCTCTATACACCTCGTAGCTTCACCTGCGAATTTTCTCGCCAGCTCGATAGTCCTCTCTAAACCATTACTCCTAGCTACCATGTCTTTTGCAATTTCAACGTCTCCCGGTTCTTCGAATTTGCGTAAGATCAATGGACCTAGAGCCGGGTTGGATTCCCATGCGAATAATGCTGGAGCGGTCGCTAATCCTAGGCGAAGGTCGGCTCCTGATGATGGTTTACCCAGGGTTGACGAGTCGGGAAGGTAGTCTAGCGCGTCGTCTATTAACTGATATTGAGTTAGTTTAAGCTTTTATAATGTGAGATTTGATGAATTGAATGTTGAGAATTTGGAATCACGGCACATGGAAAGATAGATGATTGGGGTCATGGGCAAAATGCAAAGATAGATCATGGGAGTGGGGAGAGGGAAATTGAGATAGACGTCATTTTGTGTATCTCTAACTACAAAGACCATACATCCACTAGACACGAAAGACGATAGACTCACTTGGAAAGCTATACCCAAATTCCGGCCATACCCATAAGCAACGTCCTTTACCCACTCTCCCTGTTTCGTTGGTCCAGTTCCACAACCTCCGAGTATAACACTAGCTCTGGCGCTCTTTGCCATCAAGCTAGCAGTTTTGAGGTACGTCTTGCGCATATATTCTTCGAAGCCTTTCCTGCTTGGTGTTGTTTCTGGTGCACTAGTCGCACGCAGTTGCAATACTTCACCCTCGACGAGATTGGCGATGACCGTAGCGAGTAATTCGACTACTTCTCGTGAACCCAATCTTGCCAATGCGACTGATGCTCTCCCCAATAAGAAATCGCCAGAAAGGATAGAAAGCTTATTGCCAAATGCCGAAGGTGCGCTGGGAGATCCACGACGTAAAGGTGAAGTATCGATAACGTCATCATGTAATAATGAAGCGACATGAATCATTTCAGTTATACTTGCCAATCTACGTTGAGTGGGAAGTATCTCGTTGCCTGAGAATGTATCGAGTGGTGGTAAAGCGGGAGGAAGTGGTGGTCGTATTCGACTTGAAGAAGATGATGAAGATGTAGGTATTTGAAACGGTTCTGCGAAAATCATTGCTCCTTGTGGTTCAGGTCCACTTTGTTCAGGATTCCAATCATTCAATACCCCTCCATCTCTCGTAAGACTATCGTCGACATTATTCCGCCTAGCATCCATCCTAGCTTCTTCCCAACCTGCTCCTCCCAACCCATTCGTAGCTTGAGCCATGAGTAACACGATAAGTGGTCGCAGATGTTTCCCTTCGGCCTGAAAATAGTATTTCGCCACAGTATCAAGTGAAGGGTGTGAAGACCCTAAGAGTTGAAATAGAGATGACTTCAAATCACCGATCTCGGCATTTATAGCGGACAGAGGATCGAGTGCGTCGAATTGAGGTGGCGGGAGGACAGAGTGTGCAGATTCAGTAGCATGAGCCCATGCTGAGCTTTTCCGACTCGATATCCGAGGCTCGCTTGACGCAGAGGTCGTTGAATGAGATCTCGTACAAGGGAATGTTGCTGATGATGATATTGGGCGATGTAGAGAACACACATGCCGAGCAGAACTCGCTGCTGAACGTGATCTGAGCATATTGTCACCCCTTTTCCAAGATTATGGAGAGAGAGAGAGTGGAGGGTTGAGAGATCGCTAATCTTTTCAGTGGCCTATGTTGAAATTTCTGGCTTTGTTCAGGCGACGACACCTTTGAAACGGAGGATCGTAACCATTTGATACAAATGGTTCCGTCTCGAGCAAAAGATACTAACCTGACACGTCATCTGCCTCCACCTCGTACCGCAAAAAGTTGAGCGCTGACAACAATTTATTAGTTGATATACTTGTACACAAAATCTGTGCAGCTTGTCCCGAGGGTGATCAGTTGACTTGATCATGTCGAAACGACCCATAAATCCTGAACTGATCTCAGAGGACGAGTCGGATTACACGTCTTCCAGCGAGAGTGGCACGGAGGATGAAGAAGGGGCTGAACTTACCCCTGCTCTGGATGCAGCTATCCTCCGGACGTTGGCAAAGATCAAGAATGGCCAAGGCGTGTATGGGGATGAGCGGATATTAGAATCGGAGCTCAAGGCTGCTGAGGAACGGGCCAAGTCTTTAGGACTCAAGAAAGTGTCAGGAGACAAGACAAGAGATAAAGTCAGCTTTCCAAAAGCCTTCGCATGCAGAGTATGGCAGCTGACTTTCATAGCCGTACTTGTTATCGGATCATCATCGTAGGGCTCTTCTAGAAGGAAGAGATCAAACATACGAGCCTCTTGAAGAGGGCGTACCTCTGACGAATGTCCAGTCTGAACGTCTATTGCGTCAAGAAGCCGTTTCAGCTTTCAAAACCCTTGCAGAATCGGATGAAGATGAGGACGAAGATTTTGATCTGAAACCACGAGTAAAGGATGAGGAAGATGAGGAAATCGAGGCAGAGGAGTATCGGCGATTCTTGCTTGAGATGGGAGGAGGCGAGGAAGAAGTTCGTAAAGTATTAGGGCTAGGAGAGCAGTCGACCAGCAATGTTCGCGAAGCAGAACCTGCAGATACCGAGTCTGGCGAAGAAGACGCTGTACAAGAGGTGAAGAAGGAGCAGAAGCAGAAAGACAACAAGAGTGGACTGAGGAAAGAAATCAAGGCAAAAGCCGACGACGACTTTCTCATGAAGTGAGTATCAGTGTGAAATCGTCTACGGTACTGGTGCTGTTGCTGATACTTATACAGCTATATTCTCAATAGAGGATGGATCGACCGGTCTGAGAGTCATGTTCCAACATATAAGGAGATTGTTGGTGATGAAGTAGAGAACGAAGCCAAGAACGAACAGGCTGCTGCAGGACCTTCTAATCATCCTTGGGGTGTACTTGAAGAAGACGACTTTGACGAGAAGGCAGAAGAATTTGAAACGCAGTATAATTTCCGTTTCGAAGAACCGTTAGTCCACAATACACTGCCCAGTCAAGTGAACTAAGGCTGACTTTTGGTGATCATAGTGGCTCATCTACTATTCCCGCCCATCCGCGTGAGATACCTTCACTCGTGCGTCGCGCAGATGATACGCGCAAGATAAAACGTGCTGCACGCGCCGAACGAAAAGCAGCAGAGCGCGCAGCCGAAGAGGAAAAGACTCGACGACTCAAGGGATCTAAGCGACGAGAAATGGAGAAACAGCTCAAGAGTCTCAAAGCTGAATTGGGCGAAGGTCTTGATTGGGCTGAAGTGGAAAAAGTGTTGGAAGGTGATTTTGACGAAGCACAGTGGGAAAAGGTCATAGGTACAATGCTCAGTAAAGCAGCAGATGTGGTAAGTGCCAACTTTGACGTCAAAAATAACTGATCTTCCAGCAGGAGTATGGAGACGATGATGAGGGCAAGCCTGAATGGGACGACATTGAAGATGCAGAGTATGATGAAGAGGATCTCGGCGAAGAGCCATATCCCGAAGAGGGCGAGAATGCAGATGACGGTCCAATTAATATGGTACTGCTTTTTCGTCTGACAGTGAATAGCAAGCGCTGATTCAGTCGTCTTTGCAGGATGCAGATTTCGTCGAGGAAGAGCCTGTGAAGAAGAAACGGCGCAAGGACAAGAAGGGCAAGCATCGGAGCAAGGACGAAGATGAAGAGGAAGATGCCGACTTGACAGTTGCAGAACGAGCGGAGAAGGTCAAGCAAGCCATGGAGGAATACAAATCGCTAGACCACGAGGATAAAGTCAGCTGTTCAATGCCGAGTGATTGCCATTAAGCTAACAAAACGTCGCAGATTGGCGATCTCGCAACACGGTTCAAATACACTCAAACTGCGCCGGCTTCGTTCGGTTTAACACCCGCCGAGATCCTTCTTGCTACAGATGCCGAGCTGAATGCAATAGCGACCGTCAAGCACCTTGCGACATATCGTCACGGGGGAATTGGAATGGCTGGAAAGGGTCTTGGCAAGCGAGTGAGGGAACTCAAAGCCCAGTTGCAAGCGCGAAGATGGGGTGAAGAACAGCCTCAATACTCGCATAGGCACGAAGGACCAAGTGGAGCGAATGCGTTGGCCGTGAATGGTGTGCAGCGGAAAGGTAAACGGAAGGGAAAGAAGGAACGAATGAAGGAGAAGATTGCCACTGGGCTGGACGAGGTTATCAATCACGTCGAGGGGCAGAAGCATAGCGAAGGTGGAGGAGGATCGCAAGTCTCAGTGGGCGAGAAGCAGCCGAGTGAAAGTAATGGGAACGGGGACGAGGCGGACGGCGAGGGAAAGAAGAAGCGAAAGAAGAAGAAGAAAGGGGACAAGGCAGGAGGAGATGGTTTGTTGCAGATCTTTGAGTAGAGTCGATTGATGCACTGCTTCCTGAGTCGTCCGATCTGTTGTGCATCGTTTGATAGTGATACAGTTGTACATGTTTATGAAGGGCCGAGCTGGAGTCTATAATTGAACACCCCGTGGATATCGATTATGTACCATCATCTGGCATCGTATCAGCTGTCATTGCTCCCCAAAATCAGAATGGATACAATAAGGAAACAGACAGTTGACTGAGTGAGGAAAATTGTAAACGAATGACTGACCTGTAGACCACAAAACACCATGAACGCCGCGTAAACTATCGCAGCAGCATAACAAGTCCTAGCTACTGCGTCTGGATCTTTTGCATCTGTATTGGCTCCTGTCAAAGTCTCGACATGTCTCGAGTAGAATGAACCGAATGCTAAAGTCCATTCCATATCAGCTGAGGACCTAACTTTTGTTGCCCATATCTGTTGCAGATATGTACGAGTAAACGATTAAGACTAACCGAGTAGAATAACCACGCCAAAGATTGACAAGACGGTACAGCAAGCAGCTTTATCAAGTCAGTTTTCATTACTCATGCTTCACAAAGTATGCTGCAGCTCACCAAGAGGCGCTGAGACCACTGGCCGTATGTTGAGGACCATTGCTGCTGGAGAGCAGGTATCCAAGGTGAATGTATATCGGCTGCAACCTAGTCATAGGCCGATGATCATTATTATTATTCTTTTGACAATTTTATGACTTTTATCCCACAATGATATCTTTACTGTTTTCTACCAAGTCACTACAATCGCCTCTATCAAAAGCTCAACATTGCTTGTCTCGAGATGCGTCTCGTCACTTGTGTGGCACGTCTGCCGAAGACATGTCAAGCGTCTAGTTCTGTATGTCGCCATGCTCGAGTTACCGTCATCATAAATCAATCCCGACATGCCAGTACCCGAGAGACCAGCGGTCACGAATCAAGTCAAGACGACGGTGATTTCTTTGCTTCTCACCTTACCGAAGGCATGGAGTCTTCGTCTTCCTCATCATCACGATCATCATCATCATCATCTTATGCCAACTCTGGCTCTGGATTATCATCAACGATCTTCGGACCACGTCTAACCGACCAATCTCAACCTTCTCGTCGTCGATTAGCCGATCCCGTTCGATTGCCTGAATCTGATGATTTCTTCCCACAGAAATTATATTCAATCGACGACGAACCTGTCAATCCAGACGATACGATACCTGAATTCAAATGGCACGCTGAAGCATCAGAACCAGACTCGGAATCCGAATCCAAATCAAGACAGTTCCCAAGTGGTACTCTACTTGTTAAAGGATTATTAGAGAAACATGGATTTTTAAATACACAACAGATTTGGAAATTAGGTACAGCTGGATTCAGACCTCAGATTACTCCTGCGATTCAAATAAATCCAGATGGAAGAATTAGAATGAAGAAAGTCTCAACAATGAGGGAAGGTCAGAGACCTTGGGTACCTCCTCCTCAACCTAGTTTACCAGAACATCCATTTCAAAGTGTTTCGTGAGTTTTTCTTTTCTTTCTTTTTCCCTTGTTGAAGTGGCTTTCTGGTGCTGGTGCTAGTAGTAGTGATGCTGGTGATCGTGGCATTGCCATATGTGATTGTAGCTGACTGGTGGTGATGTAGATTTTTGAAACGGACTCTGCTCGGCGCTCTTGAAAATTCTGGACTTATCCACAAAGCCACAAGAGATATACCGTTAGAGACTGAAGAAGACTTCAAAGCTGCAGTGGCTCAAGCAGTCAAGCAGAATCGACGAGCTGAGCGTAAAGCTTTGATAGCGAGATTACCAGTTCCTACACCGAAGATACCCGCAACGACTAAAGAAGTATACGGCTGGGCAATGGGTCCTGCTCCTCAACGAGTACCTATATCTGAAGCAGGATTGCAAGGACTAGGAGAGAAAGAGTTGGAGGAACGACGACAAGCTCAGGACCTACAGGAACGACGTGAACGAAGAGAAGCAGCTCAAGGGTCAGAACGACCATTGGAGGAAAATCCAGGAAACGGAGGGTGGGGAACACCGCACGCCGAGGATCGACAGGAAGACCAAGAAGGATGGGAGGGACAAGAGAGATTAAGTTTTGAGGAGCAGGAAGGTGAAGGGGAACAATCAACAAAGAAAGGGCGCAGTAAGAAACCTCAAACTGTCCTTGTCCCTGGTCCTCTCCCTACCGAAGCTGCATGGACTCGAGCTGCACGAATCGAAGAGATGTATCACCGAGATAAAGCACGAGAAGCCCAAGCTGTTGCCAAGAGACAGATAGCTAGACGAGCACAACTTCACCTCGAGACACAAAAAGCAAAAGAAGCACGAAGGGAATTGCTGGAAGCTGGTATGGGCGAAGCTATGAGAAAGGAAGCGAAACGACAAGAAGCATTAGCTGCTATCAGGCGTTATGCAATAGCCACAGGAGAGGACGTGAGCGAATGGTTATCCGAGCTCGAGGGTGATTTGGGAGAGGTCCCAATGCATCGCTTGGAACATATGGGACAAGGAGCTAAACCGAGGATCAGTAGATTTGGACCTGGTGAAGAGAACGTTGTGAGATGGCGGAAATAGCATTTTGGTTTTGATTTACATGGCATTCCCCCTTTAGCCCTATGTACTTTGTATTATGCCTTGACTATTTTGGGTTTTGAACCTGCTTTTGCTTCTCTACGCTTCTTGATCATTTCCATCCTGGCTTTCAATGCTGCGACTCTATCATCCGCGTCTTCCCTAAACAACACAAAAAGAAAAACAGGAAATCAGCACTGGGAACTCTTATTTCTGTTCTAATCCAACGACTCACTGTGCACGTTCTTCCTCTTCCAATCGACCCATAATCTCTTCTCTCTCTTCCCTAGCTAATCGAGCTCTACGTTCTGCCTCTGTCTCTTCAGGTTCAGGATCACGTTCTTCCACCTCTGTCTGTGTATCGACGATATTCAAGATCGGCGCAGCTTCATACGATGCTACTCCTGATATAGTTGTTGTATATGATGAACCGGGTAGTGTTGGATTTGGATTTGGATTTGGATTTGGTTCTGGTTCTGCAAGAGAAGCTAGAAAATCATCCAGATCCGCATCACCAGTTTTAGCAGGTAAAGTAGGTGCGGGTTGTATAAGTGTTGGATCTTTCCTAGATGTGGTTGTTGAAGTTGTTGATGGTTCTTCTTCCTCTTGAGCCTCTTCATCGTCGTCGTTGGCTGTAGAAGAGATATTTATATTTCGTTGGTTCTCAGAAGAGAAAAATCCAGCAGGTAATCCATCTACACCACCACCACCTGTTGAAGTTGAACCAACTTTCTGCCGTTTCATGTTCCCGCCTTGTTCAGCTGCTGCTCGTTTCGTACTGGCTCGTTCTGCTAGGGCTTTCTCTCGAGCTACGGATGTTCGATGTTGTTTTGTCAGGATGTGGGCGTCCCATTGTTTGACTATGCGCAGTCAGTCAGATTAGCTTCAGAGGAAAATGAAAGAGCCGAAAGAAAGGACACGGAAGGAGATGGGCTGGCTGGTAATCACACAAACACGTAGACAGATAAACCCATAGACAGAGGAACAGACGCATATATAGACGATTAAGTTGATATGTAGATGGATAGACATAGAGACAGATATATAATATATAATTAAGATACAAGGATAGACACAAAGAGGAATAGAAAGACAGGTAAACAGATAGACATACCTGGAACAGCACACACGGAACATCGCAAATCGCCTCGACTCGTATAACTCGCATAAGGATGCTCGATACGTGCTTCGGCCTTCTTGGCTCGTAATAGTGATCTGGCATCCATTGTGGGAATGATCAGAAATCAATGGCTCGCTTTTAGATGGAGGAAAAGACGGTTGGAAACGATGGACGATCAAAGTTGGACGAAAATACAGAATGGACTTTTTGAGTTGGTGTTTTTGACTTTTCAGATACCCTTCTTCCCAGCATCCTATAGTAGTTTAAGTCTGTTGCATCAACTCGGGCATGGTGAAAGCGCTGTCAGCATGCTAGAGGTCTCAATCTCAACTTGTCCGAGTGCAGTACCAATGCATTGTAAGATGATTACGAAATACCTATGCAATAAACCCCGATTCACACCTTCAGATCCTCTCTTTACCCTCACACCCCTAAACCCTCTCTTTACCTTCAAAGAACCTCTCGTTCTCACCGGTGAACTTCTCATCTTGACCTGGATGGTGCGGCGCCTCTTCGCCCTGCACGTTCTTCTCCGCTTCCAACTCGCCCCACTCTTTCGCAGGTCCTTCGCTTGCACGCCATTCCTCATACCTAAGCTCTTCTTCTTCATGATCAGCCGCTTCCTCATCTAGCCCCTCGTCAAACGTGTCAAACCTCATGTCCTCGTCTCCAAAGATCGCACGCCCGTAACGCTGTATCCTGGCATTGTCGATCCAACTAGCCGGTTTCCCGTGCTCGGGTCGACGACCTCCATAACGTCCATATTTCTCTTCAAGTGCAATCCATACCTCTCGCAGTGTTTCGTCATTCGCATTCGTCATCCTTGCAAACGCTACAAGGATACCCGACGCTTGATGGCCGGTCAGTCTCGGTGATCTCGGTCCAGATGTATCCAGTGCAAGGAAAGCTGCCCAAACATCTTTCAGAGCGTCAAACGACCAGGCAGACGACACAGGTCGTGAAGTCTCGTCCTCATCCAGATCATCATCATAACCGGTAGATGATCCGCCCACTTGTCGACCACGACTCCAGATTACAGATAGTCGCGAGACCATGCGTTCCGTTGTCGAAGGATACCGCCATGCACCAAAAGCAACTCGAGATTGTCCAGGCGGGTCCGTAGATATCGTCCCATACTTTGCAAATCCGTTGAATAGTGCTGCGTATTCCGGAAGGTTGGGGGCATGATTTGCCTCTATCATGTGCTTTAGTACAGTGAACGCCGCATAGAGATGCCCCGTGCGGCAGATTTGCGCAAAGACCAAGCTAAACGTAACCCGCGAAGGCAGTAATGTCTTGGGAACCGCAAGTGTGTTGTATATCGAGTCCTCCTTTGGTGTTGCATCTAATGGGGATGGCATGGAGCCTACCGTGCTCGAAGTCTTGGCCACCAAGTTTCGATAGGCAGGAGCAACCATATCCCATTTTCCAGCCCAGATCAACGCAAACATGGCTTGATTGAGCAGCAATATTCGGTCCTCATCCCGTTTGACATCACCGAATGCTTGACGAAGACAGATGGCAACGTCGTCCCACTCTTGCTCCGATCGTAACAGTATCAACCTTGCGAGCCACGCCGCACTTCGCGTCCCATCCAGGCTTCGCTTGTCGACCTCGTTGAACAAATGATGCCACCATTTATCGAATGATCGCTTGTCGCCTCTCTTTGCGTTCACATACAGCAAGTGCGACACTGCATATGCATATTGTAACTTGACCCAGTCGTTTGAGTCTTCGTCTGGCGCTTTTCGAATGATATTTTGCTCGAGATTCCTTGCCCACTTGGAGGGACGCTCGCGATCCGCATGATGCAGCCAGATCAAGCGACGAAGCTCCCAGCCAAGCGCTGTCTTATCTTGTCCATATACACTTCGAATGTCTTCGAGCAAGACCGAGATCTGGAAATCAGCCAGACGGCCATCTACACCTTCCGCTTTGTGCAGGGCGTGAAGAGACTCGACGGCGACACGCAGTTCAGTCGGGGTGAGAAGTTGAGAATGAGGGTCGGTACGTGCGAGAGCTTTGTATGCGTGGAAGAGCTCCTCGGAGTGAGTCAGATGCCGAGGCGCGTACGCCAGTCGCAACAACTCTGACAAGCGTGCGATTTGATCAGATGAAGGTAAGGAGGGTCTTTCTCCAGCGAATGGCTGGGCATCAAGAGAGGCTTCCAGTGACGTGGATCCAGGAAATTGGGGGGGCAAGAGTGGGAGGATGGGATCAACAAACTCCACAGCTTCCGCCTGCTGTCTGGCACTTGTCGAAAATGATCGTGGTCGAGAGCTTAGAACGTCAAAGAAAGCCGATTGCGGAACCTCGATGTTTCCGGCGAGCTTTTTAAGCCTCTTCTTCCCTTCTTTCTGCTTATTGAGATGCTTCATCTTCCGCTCATAATGGCCTACAAAGTCAATGGCCTCATTCCGAAGGTCACTTACCTCCATATAACCCCGCAGTTACATCTTTGCGCATCGGACTGAGACTCTCTCGAGCAATCACCTTGTTGCCGATGGTTGCCTGAATGGCCAATTCAAAAAGCTGCTTGGGAATCACATCCTCTGCTCAAATTAGCGATACATCAGCACCAGACGTACTGAGCTTCTTGCACCACATCTTCCCGATCGCCGGGGCTTTGTCACGGTGTACAATCATGGCGAGCGCGTCGACGGGTTTACCGTTGAGCATCATATTGAGCTGTAAAACGAATCAGAGCGGCGTGCAAGGTGAGCTCACCTTAACAAGGTTCGATGATTCATAACCTGCTTCTTCGTAGTCAAAAGATGCGAATCCCGACGAGGCACTCTTCAACTCTGAGAAAAAGTCCGACACGATTTCTGACAAAATGTTAGCACTCCTACACAACCGCATGACATACCAGATAGGGGAAATGAATACCGCAACATCGCGCGACCAGTTGTGTCCAGGACCTTGTATTCCAGCTGTACACCTCGATACTTAGACGAAAGATCCATCATCGAGCCAATATACTCTGCAGCAAACCGGATCAGCATCTTAGCTCAGCATCCACGAAGGACGCACCGTTTGGCACGAAAATAGTTGCATGTACTGATACACCTTGTCAGCTTCTGGTTGGCGAAACATCTTGTGCTCACCCATCGGTTCTTCTACGGATGCGACCCGGTTCTTTGGATCTGTTGCTTCGGGAAATTCGGCAGGATTGGAGATCATTGCCTGACGTCCGTTCAAGAAAGTGACTAAGGAGACATTAAGATGGTACATCCAGCCGGTAACACACCTTTATATGGCACTGTCGGCGCAGTAATGATAATATTCGACGCGTACTCGTCTTCAAGTCGCTGACGACTACGCCGTCAGCTTTGACCGAAAATTCACTCACAAGACGTCCATGTGCAGGGTCCCGAGGAAGCCAAGTCGGAATCCCTGACTAAGTGCCGCTGATGTTTCTCGCTGAACAGATACTATAGCTTGTCAGTCTTGCGAAGAATGGTAAACGCACCAGAACGATCATTGATAGTAAGCTATTGAGCAAGGCGTCAGCATCGGTCGGTACGACGTGGAACGTCGACATACCCTTTCAATCGCTTCTTCCAGCTTGTTGAAGTCGGCTGTATCTGCAGGAAAAGCACCAGCATACACCATAGCTTTCATTGGCTTGAATCCTGGCAATGGCTCGACAGGTTTGCCCTCGAGGCATACAGTGTCTCCGATGAAGGCTACTCTAATAAGCTGAATGTCCAGGAGGATGTACCAACCATCGTCTGAGTTCTTCATGCTGACTATAAGATAGCTAGCCTCATTAGCAGTAGCCAGACATTGACATGGTACTGCTCACCCGACCTGACCCTCGTGCAGAACATCCGTCGACACCTCCTCAGGGTTATAGATCCCAACATCGAGCACCTCGTACTTTCGATCTGCTTGCAGGAAGCGCACCTTGTCGCCCTTTCGAACAGAACCCGAGAAGACGCGTACAAGCGAGACGACCCCTCGGAAGTGGTCATAGCTTTGCACCCGTCAGATGCCTTGCCTCGCCCATACAATTTACTTACTGAGTGTCAAATACCAACGCTCGTAATCTACCATCCTCCTCGGTCCCCGTCCTGGGAGGAGGTAGACCATCGATGATCTGATTCAACACCTTGTCCACACCCAAGCCGCTCTTGGCGGATATCTGCATGTGGTCCTCCACGGGAAGTCCCAGGGTAGTCGCAATTTGGTCAGAGGTCTCTTCAGGCATGGCGTGGGGCAGGTCGACCTTGTTGATGACAGGGAGGAGTTTGAGGTCAGCCTCGAGAGCAACGTGGAACACTGAGAGCGTTTGTGCTTGTATGCCCTCTGAAACAGCATCAGTCAAGAACTCGTATTGTAGGAAGGACGCACGAGTCGAATCGACCAGGATCAGTCCCCCCTCGCAAGCGCCCAGACTACGGCTAACCTCGTACGAGAAATCGACATGCCCAGGCGTATCAATCAGGTTGATCAGATACCTATGTCCGTCTGTATGTGTATGTATGATAGATACTGTCTGCGCTTTGACAGTGATACCTCGCTCTCGTTCCACTTTGAGCTTGTCTAGAAATTGAGGCGAGGCAGAAGCGGGAACAGTATCGGTCATCTGGAGCAGGCGGTCGGCCAGCGTCGACTTTCCATGATCTATATGGGCTATGATAGAAAGGTTTCTGAGACCGTTAGCTTCAAGGAAAGAGACACTGTCGTATGCTTACCGTATCCGTTCAGGAGGGAAATCGTCCATATTGATTTTCCCTTTCTTTGCCGGGGCCTCAGTGGGCCTCTCATTGGCCTTCCTCAGAGCGAAACCAGTAGTGAAATATCTCGCCGATGGTGGTCGTACGGTCGTTACAACTCGCGGCCGCTGAGGGGCCTCTGAGCGTCCGCTTGATCCACTGGTGGTATACCGAGATGGCCCAGCTATGGCGTGTCGGACGTGGTGACAACGCAGGCATCTCGCGCACTGCCTTGTCGCGCTGGTCACACTAGCCATTCAGGCAGCTCTGATGATATCCAAGCCGCCGAGTGCTCGCTGCTGGGCACAAGACAAGACAAGAGAGGAAGGAAAGGCAAAAACAAGAGTTTTGTTGAGTTTCGGTTTTGCCTCCACCTCCGTAAACTAGTCGGGATCCAAAGGTGATCTAAGTTCATCAACAACATCTCATACTGCGTCTTTATCCCCTGTACTTTGTGCATCTGGTTATGAGACCGGGACCCTATTGAAATTGCAAGACAATAGAACCTGTATCGGTTTCGAAGAACCTCAAAATCATGGATTTCTGAGCGTGAACCTGGACTTCATCTGAGAGAACCTGGTGCTGGCACTCAAGCGCCATGGGGAATACGATATCCAGCGCTTTGGATCCTACCAATCGAGGGGTGAGTCTTACTGGCCTCTCTAAATCCCTGTCGTTTCTCAATGTAAGACTGAACGCTGTAGAAAATCCAAGTCCCTGCGGATTACAAAACCCCCAAATTCCCCTCTCTGTATATCCCAACCCTCTCTTCAACAATACGGCAAGAGGGTATCTTTCTGTATGAAGCGGAGGGTCAGTCATCTCTGATCAATGACCCCTAGTCTACACATTCCACCTAGTGCCCCAGTGGTCTACACGGACCACCTTCTGTCCATTTGATCCACCCATTCTGACTATGTATTAGCAATATGGCACTTCACATTCTACTGGACTATTATCCTCCTCTGCGGTATCTTCCTTCTCTGCTCACTACTCGCCTCGCTCAGTCTCCTTCTATCACGCTTCGAATGGCGAGATGACCCAGCATCCGATCATGTCAAGACCGAAATTCCTGATCCTTTCCTAACTACTCCTTCCACTCCATCTCACCGTCCTGCTTATGATCCATCGACGCCTTTCGACCCTAAGACACCTGGTCTTCGTGAACCGCTAGTAGAAAAGCGTAGACGTCCACGGCGTAAGAGACCTCCTCTGTGGCCTGTCTTCTTGTTACCTGTAGTTATGACTGCTGTTGCTGCAGTTGTTAGTGTTGTCACTGGTACCGTGGTGGGATTTGCTTTAGCGGCTGTGTATTCCGCAGGAGGATTCAGCATGTCTACGTGAGTCTTTATTCACCTTTTGGCCTGATTGCAGATGGCTTTACCTAATAAGCTTAGATGGGTACCATTTCTATGGGCGTTGATCCAAGTTGTTGTTTTGATCATCTCGTACGTCCGAATGAGGTCTCCTGTCCATTGCATCACTGACAAACACAAACTAATAGGAGCTATTCTACGCTTACTACCATCTTGTAATATCTGATGCATCTTTTGTTCTTGTATCACAAGGTCAGGGTATTCGTAAATACTCTGACTGTCGGCCAAGGGGGAGCGACAACGGCAGCGGTGATGAGCTTGACAACGGACTTGACGACGTATGTAATCGTTTGATACTGTTACGAGGTGTCGCAATGGTTTTCTTCCATTAAAGAGCTTTCTTGCGCAGACTATCCTGCTTTGCCTTTCTTACATCCATCTCAAGTTCATTTCAGCTGTTGAGCAGCTAGGGCTGGACCCGTCATTGTTAATCTATTTCAATGGGCAAATTCATCTGGTCTGACTGGGGTCGGTTACTGGCCCTATCAGCTGCAGGATGTAAGTGCCGGTCATTCACGCAGTTGATTGAATCATTGACTTCTATCTGATAGACATGATCTGGGGCAAGTCGACTTGAGGTATCACAAATCGAGTGAGGAGCACTGATCAGTTTTATTCCATAGCATCGATATGGGCATTCATATTTCGAAAGTTCTTCTGGGATATGATGTGAGTCTTCCTTGTATCAACAACACTGCAACTAACGACCTTCAGTGGTGGTACATTGGGTACTGAGGGCATCATGTGAGCGTCTGTATACTGTACTGTAGTGCTGATCGATGCAGACCTGGAAACAATACCAAGGCCCTGGTATTGATCACTGTCAAAGTCCCGCTATTACAGATCTTTACACTGCTATTAGGTCTTTTAGCAGCTACTCTAGACGCTCCTTTACCATGGGTCTGTATCGAATGAATATCCAACCAAGCCTGAGTATGATATTGATGGTGGAGCAGTTGTACGGAACGGCGATTCATCGAAGTATGATGCTTCGAGTTATCCTGTACTTTCTCACTGGTTTCGTCGGTATTATGGTGTACCAGGTTTGTCCCTCTGTGCTCCACTTTCAGCTTGTGCTAACGGTGCTTTCAGACTGTGGAGTGTGCTGTCTACTTTGTCATTGTATCGGCAGTATACCTCAAGGCAATGCTCGCTGGCGAGACGATTGCTGGTAAAACTGCAGTTCATTCCAGCAAGGCTTAGGTAGCGTGCTCGTACATGTACCGTACTTCAGGAAGTGTCTTTTCGTCTCGTACAGTAATCTAGTTATATCCTATCCTATGACAAACTGGCTATTCACTGCAATATGACAATGCAGCCATCCTCTACAAGATACAGCATCACCTCGCCTGACAAGTTAACCTGTTCTAACATCAGCGATGTAGGTAACCAATTTGCCACTCGGACTAACCATTTCCACCAACTAACATATTTATCCTCCTTTTCGTGGTCATGGTCATCGTCATCGCCTACCTCCATAATATCTGGTTGTCTCCCACCTACTCCAAATAACGATACACAATTAGCTCTTTCAAATCATTCCAATATTTAACCACTAAATCACAAAACACTCACGAGTACGTTTTTGCTTTTTCTTTATAACAGCTTCTTCCCCTGGAATACCTTCTTGCAATCTCTTCCATCCAATCTTATTCTTCTTCAATGTCCTAGACTCAGCTTGACTTTCTGCTCGACGTTCTCTCTCAATGACGAACGGATCGTTGATGGCGTATTTTGGCGGAGGTGATGAACCTGTAAACCATGACTGAACGGTATTCGCTCGGTCTGTCATGGTGTAAGGAGGTGCAGCATCTAGCATGGTCGTCTGGATTGACTGAGCGTGTTTTTGCACTTCGGCAAGCGTCGGGAGTTGAGGTAAAGAAGGTGGAGATGGAGCTAGTAGGGATGTGCTAAATGGCGATAGGTGGCGTATAGCGAATAATGCCATTGAAATTCTTGTTCTTGATTCATTGAATATATAAATCGTCCTATTTATGTCAGTAGCCACAAAGGCGAACTCAAGACATCCTTTATCCCATACGGAGGTATCATCCCTATATACGGAGAATTCAAAGGATAATCAGATCTCGTCCTGTTTCAATCCCAAATACGATACATGCAGCAACTACAGTACAAATGTCTCAAAACTTGGCCTTCAAATCTCCCGAGCTGCCTCCTACAGCAGCAGCTTCGCACACTCTCCTGATATCTCGCAAGCTCTGTACGATGTTATGTTTGAATCTTGCAGTACTAGTGACTGGACAACTATGCTTGCTTTCGATTCCAAACTTGATGAGATTTGGTCCAGGGAGATCTAACTCCACATCAAAAATTGTCACCAAAGCTGGATTGAGTCGGCTTACAATTGATCCCATAACCGTCTGGCCAAGCTGCCCCAAATCCAGTACCCATGAAATTTGGTCCTGGACTCAGTCCAGATGTTGAAAACTTCCATTCTTGACTCTTAGCATACATCTCATCTTCGAATAAAGCGTGCGTCTCGCCAGGTCGGAGGTGTACTTTGAGTCCCATCAAGTGGCGATCAAAACCTTGCCCCGTTGAAGACGCTCTGGTAAGTTCGGAGTGAGTGGTGCATGCCTTGGTGAGGAGATCGAAGCGTGTTTTATCCTGTAGTCCATCAGCTCGCCTATCTTCCCTATGTGCTTGGACATACATCAAGTTCAGGATTGAGCATCCCGGCGACAAAAGCACGACTATCACTGCTGAGCGTGCGAATCACATCTGTACGCCCGTGTTGAAACATCCGCGTAGATGCCGTCTCGTAGGTTGCCGAAGCGTAACCTTGGTCCTTGTACCATGCTAGTTGCAATGCTTGTTGGATAAAGGCATCAGGTGATTGTTTGCCTATTACATGTTAAACCTATCATCGCTCGAAACGTTCACGTACCATGCTTCTTGATCCAGTCTACACCAAATTCTCCCCACCACAATTGACTCGCATCTGAATCTTCTATCAACTTCATATTCCGCTTTTGACACTCGTCAATCTCTTGCAACAACTCCTCATCCGTAACCCAATCACACCGCTCCCAACCTTTACTACCATACTCATTTGTCTGTTCATTATCCGAGAAGGCAGCTACGTCGACCGATTTGGCGAGAACGTATTCGATGACGAAGCTAGGGATTAGGGCATCGACAGGGCTATGCTCGCCACTAAAGCTAGTACGACCAGTTGTCTCCACAATGACCGACATCGGTTTGTCGAACCACCTATTGCGACCACCGTTGATTCCCGTTGCGGAGTTGCGAACCTGGGCATCGACAGCAGGATGTCGAAGCGGGTCGTCGCTGGGTATGGAGGGTAGGGTGTAAGGATCGAGGCAGAAACACATCAGGGAGGTCGACAGAGCATCGAGGGTTTGCCGATTTGTCGGAGACAGTTGAATGAGTCTCTCCCGATTCTACCCATTCAGCTACGATCGCAGTCACCCTCACCTTGGTCCACGTATCGCGTTCATCACCCGTCAAGAGCCCCACTCTCATCGGAACTTCCCCATGTGATTCCCTGAGCTTTGCATCCTCAACAACCGCTTTGAAGCGCCTTTCAATCTCAGCCACTGGAAGAGGTTCCGGATAGTCATCTGGCGAAGAAGCCGGAGCGAAGACATCTACTGAATAGATGAAGTCGTTGACGATCAACGTCGTGTGTGTAGCTCTAGGGGCGATGGTAGAGAAATGATCAGAGCCAGGCAACGGAATACGGGAAAAGTTGAAAAGTCTAAAGGTCTCTCAGCTCATGATTTCGACTACACCTACTTTTGGTATTGGGACATGCAGTACGCTCCAGCCTTGGACGAGTCTGGTGGAATCACTTCTCTACCTGAGTCAGCTATCGCCTATCTAGAAGTACAAGGACTTGCCGTTGTAACATGAGTCTGAACTCTGCATATCTCCGTGCAAGCCAACTGGCACGCCTGATCTGCCAGTCCGTGACCGGCTCGTGCTTGACCACCTGCTCGAATGGCAACCCTCGTTCAATTTGAGGATGCGATTTGATCCATTCCTCTCCGCCTCCCTGACTTCCAGCTGCTTGGACGGCGGAAGGTGCAGGATTGGGAGTGGCGATGACATTGGGAGCGGCATGACCACCGTCAGCATAAGTCGACGGCTCCTTGTCTTTTGGATCTGGAGCCAGAAGAAGCCACCAATTTGAGTTGACCAGCAGTGGCGCACGCCAAGTATGATATGCTAGCCCTAGCCAAAGAGTGTCGTCGAGCCAATTATGCGGGGAGATGTGGTCCAAGTCTACAAGGATCAGCTTCTCATGGTAGTAAATCCACTTCACCTTTGAGTCTCTCCTGAAGCATACGTCCCAGACCACCAGGTGCCGCAAAATCTTTGGCGAAGAGCTTCCTCTTCTCCAACTCTTTAGATAAGGATCCAGCATCATACTAGGTAAAGTTAGTGTCAGCGCGGACAGTTCGCATACCTTCTGCTCTAGTACGGGGACAAGGCTTTTCACATAGGCCTCCAGACTCTTCTCCAGATCGGGTACAGGGAGTCGCGGTAATCTATGCTGTTGGGAGAATGTCTTCGGGCGGGGTTCGTTAGAGGCAAAGGATGTTGAAGCGAACATCCTGCGAGGGATATGCTCTCGAAGGGGACGCTGCGTCAATAAGCGACGACTGAGGGGACCAGGAGCAACGGTGTCTAGACTTCTCGCTAGTCTCCGACTGCTGATGCTCATTCTGTTGTCTACCTAGGAGACCTGAACAAGCTGGAGAGGAAAGAGATTAGTCCTCGAGTAGTTACTCTAGTTTGCCCCCGGGTAGAGGAATACCCGATCAAAGTGTTTCAGCGGAGTTCAGTCCAATGTCCGTCCGTCCGAGCCTGTTTCACTTGGTCTACTGGACCTTCCTTTCAGCTCTACATCGTCTTCAAGCCTCTCAGGATTTGCGAGCTATCGATCACCCAAGATGGCTCAGCAGGTGGCACTGAAGCAGCTCACGGAGATGGGTATCCCTGTTGGGAGAGCCAAAGCAGCTCTGGAGAGGACCAAGGGTGACGCAATGTCTGCAGCAGTGAGTCCAGCTCTAGAGTAGCTTGCTTTCTTTCCCTTCATTCTTATAGCTTCAATTGTTATTCCAAATATGTTTCAGCTCTTCAGACATGAGTATGAGATAACAGTAACCGGGTCATAGGAGCGAGTCTTTGGAGGAGATTTTGACGACATCCCCTCAGACGACGATGCAGACGACTTCCTTGGAGAGAGCAGTCGAGGGACAAATCAGACCGGGTTCAGAGCAAGCCGTTTCATTTCGCCCTCTTAGCCATCACTCATGTCTACAGACTCCTGAAGAACAGCCATTCGTTGAGCGTGTACAACGAATCGTTACACTGGAAGACCGAGACAACGAGGTTGATGGGTCGGACGAGGGAAGCTATGAGTTTGAAGATTACGAGGACGGTGGGCAGCAGAATCCCGTGAGGACCTGCTCAACCAGCTGACCTTGCCAGATGCTCAAGGTGACAACCATATCCAGTCTGACCCTTATGCTGGTATATTCTTTTCAAAGGACCGAGTCGAACAAGTTATTGAGCCAGTGGATGAGCCCGAATATGTTGTGATGGATGACGATGGAGGGAACGTGAAGGTGACGGTACGTCTGCTAGACCGTAGTGAATGGATGAGTGGATGCCCAGAAGGCAGTGAGTCGGCCTCCCCCCTCTCACGATCAAACTCATCCCATTCAGACGAACAGAGTTTCCTCTTCCAGCTGTACTCTACACTGAACGAAGATTTCCCCTGTTCACACGGCTGCGGTCAAACTCTCAAAAGGCGTAAGGAGGACTTTTTCTGCCTTTTCGTTAGTTTTACCGTCGTTTGCAGAACTCACCTAACGATCCTGCAGTCCGACTTCCCCAGGTACGCGCGACACATTTCAAGCATTGTTCGTCCAATATGTCCACGCTGCCAGGGAATGAGCTGTCTGGCGTGCGGTGAGAAGACAGACGATGACGCTCCGAGTGTCAGCGCTGGAGGAAAGGGAAAGGGCCGCTCTCTTGAGGATGACAGGCTTCTTCACTGCCTGAACATGCAGGCAAGTTCTAAGACTGTTTATATCCTGATCATTTCAGGGACTTTTGATTGGCGTGGGTCTACATATGATCCAAGAGGCTTTTGCCACCGGAAAATCACAGTCCATTCACATTCCGGGATCCAGGAAGCCGCCGGCCAAAAAAAGAAAAACTGGTGTGATATCAAAGAAGAAGAAAGTCAGTTCAGTGTTAGGGAGTATGGGACTGGCCGTTCCAGCTCATGTTGTCACTCCTGAGCCCGACGAGCTGGATGAGGATGATCACAATCCCCACGGAGGAGCTCATTCGTCACAAGCAAAGGGCGTGGGATACGCCGGTTCCACACATGAAGATGTGAGTCGTCACTTGAAGACAGTAGGCTGAGCGTGCAGCACTCCTGGCGTCTAGCTGCTCAGCAGGCTCAAGAGGAAGCCGATAAACGCACGGCATCATTACTCGCTCATGTTAAAGTCTATCTCCCACAACTCAATCGCGCCAGCGGTACTCGCACATCCGATCATATGGTACACCCCACAACCCTTGCACATCTTCGTCGTCGAAGCGGTTTTGTCAACGACCTCTTGCGGAACGACTCGTTACTGGATATGAGCGGTCGTGGAGACCTATATCGCACTCTTTTCGATTGGCTTGAAGTCATATCTAGTCATGAAGCTCTCGCTAGCCTATTGGCGATGCCACAAATGCGGCCGACGAAGATAGAGCCAGGCCAAGATGATAACACAGTCAGAATCACATACGAAGGTGCTTCGTCCCCACGAGAACTCCTCGAGAGTTGTGTCATACAAGCACAAGCAGCGCTGAAGGGTCTCCGCTCGACATCCGTCGAAGAAACGACAGGCTCGCCCACCGAAGAAGAGAAGCGATTAAGCGCTACCGAGGCCGCGAACAAGGCTCTGAAAAGGATAGAGGAGGAGAGCAATGATGAAAACAGGGTATTGAAGGCTTTCTGGTGAGTTCGTCTGCCTCTACCGCTGCTTATGATAGCGAGCGCATTGTGGCTTGTGCGGCGGCAATTGACCGATCTATCAAAGAGGTCAAGGGCCAGCCTTTCCTCGACCGCATGAAAGAGAGTCTCCCAAAGTTGCCGGACGTCGGGGAAGCCGTTGAGCAGGACATCGCTGCGGGATCATCAGAAGCGGCAACCATTGCGATTTGTAGGGCTCGGATATCGATATCAGCTAATCGTATAGACGAGCGATGGGCAGGCAGAGCCCGCTTCCAGTATTGTGACATGGCTGCGCCCTCAAGCAGTTCGGCAACCGAAATCTCTTACCGGCATGCCTTCAGTGGACAGTTGACGAGCTTGGAGATGAATGTCAGTCTGCGTTGTTTCACGTAAACTATAGCTCACACAGGGCAGGATGCTCCAAAACGCTCATTAGCAATCGCGAAAGAGCTTGCGATTCTCACTACGGCCCTTCCTGTAGCGTGGCATTCGACCATCTTCCTCAGGTAGGACTTCAGGACTTTGACTGTGCTTACTATTGGCAGAGTTGACGAAAGTCGTGTGGATTGTATCAAGGTATGTTCCTTACTCTTCTGGAGAATCTTGCTAAGTAAAACCGCAGGCAATGATCATCGGGCCCGAGGGAACCCCATATGAGAACGGCTGTTTCATCTTCGACATATTCCTTCCCCTTGACTACAATATCAGAAATCCGTCTGTCAAATCCATGACGACTAATGGGGGCAAGTATCGATACAATCCTAACTTGTACGCAGATGGGGTAGGTATCACTGAAGCCGATCCGCCGCTGTGAAAGCTGACAAAAAATGCATAGAAAGTCTGCCTGTCGCTACTTGGCACCTGGACAGGCCCTGGATGGATTGCCGGGCAGTCCACGCTCCTGCAGGTCTTGATTTCGATACAGAGTTTGATTCTATGCGAGGAGCCGTACTGCAATGAACCTGGTATGCCTTTACGATCGTACAGATTATCAAAGCTCACCCCTGACAGGTTGGGCGCAAGGTAGTGGAGTCAGTAGGCTCGAGACTCGCGCATTATCAGTTGCTGATACTTCTTTTTGTCAGTCAACGGGTAGCAAATCATATTCGGCCAATGTACGACGTATGACGATCGCCGATGCGATGGCGAACAACATCAAGACTCCGCCTTACCCGTGTAGGCTGTTTTTCCATTCTTGATGACTCGACTCGACTGACACAAGCGTAGTTGAAAACGAGATCAAGACACATTTCCGTCTGAAATCACAATGGATCCGAAAACAGTTGGACAGGTACGGAATACTAGGTATTCAGAGTCTCAGCTAATGTATTCACAGGTGGAAAGCTCTTGATGATGGTCATCCTATCAGTGGCGATTCGTATAGTCCAGGTGTACGAAGTCGGGACTCTAAACCCTCTGAGCGTGCCGAGGGTAGCCAAGTACCTTTTGATCAATATGCGGATGAGCTGCGTCAGCTCTTGGACGAACTGGATACAAAGTAGGGTTAGTTGGTTCGCGTTTTACGAAATAAAAATATATAGGAGAATAGTCACTTGTTGTACATAGTATAGATATAGCATTAGTTTCATGTTGCAACTTTTTGTACTATACATCATGCATGTTAATATAGAGCATCACATTTTTCGATATCTCATCCACCGACGAGCAAAAGTCTAACCTATCCTGGCTCTCCTTCTACGCCTGCATTGACTCTCCGACATTTACATCCACATCCTGCTGGACACACAGTATATCCATCGACAAGTCCTCCTCCATTGACTGATACTTCTGTATCACGTGTGCGAGTACGTTCGACAAACCCAGAAGATTCATGAGACGTTCCTGCGATGCTAGTAGCTGTTGATTGGATGGGATCTAAGGTAGGGCGTGAATTGGTTGTATTTTTATCGTTACTTGTGGGTACGACCGGTGCTTCATCTTTTAAGAAAATCATACACAAATCAGCTATCGATACTAAACCTGTTGCAAATTCCAAGACACATACGGTAATATAGTCGCATACATTGCTGGGGGATTTGTCAGTCAGCCAGCTCACCAACAAGAGAGATCTAGGAAAAGCAAGTATTTTCGTGTATGTATCATACGTATTGGAGTCGAGAGGTGTAGGTGGTAATTGTATTATGACTCACACTATGTCCTCCATGTCTACACCGTGAACACCCCATCCAAATACCTTTAACACCCTGATGACTGAGTTGTACAGTCGCATCAGCCTAATCACCAAATCCAACATAAACTACTGTGGGGAAGGGGAAGGGGAAGGGGAAGGGGAAGGGGAAGGGGAAGGGGAAGGGGAAGGGAGCTGGACTAACCAAATAGCGCATTTATGTGCGGTGAGTAAACACCTCTTACACCACCAAAATCTCTTTGCTTCTATTCCAATATCATCCAAGCTTCCAGTAGATTTCCCACATCGTGCGCAATGCACAATATGAGTGACACCTTCATCTGTACTTAATGTTTCTAAAGAGGCTATTCCAGCGTGTTTACGAATGTATGCTGCAGAACCTGTAAGGCGATATCGTTCAAGTAGATCTGTTGGGTCAAACACAATGTATTATCAGCCTTTGATTGGGATTTCAGATACATCAAGTCTGTAAAGTGGTATCTCAAAACTCACCGATATATGTATGCACGATCCTTTCACATTGCCTTGATGGGAATTCGAACAGACAAGACCCAATCACAAATACTGCAGTGGCCATTTGCACTTCACCATCATTGATGTAAGTCTGCCACCAGTCCTTTAATACTTCACATCGCTTACGGCGATATGCTTCCCATTCGTCAGCACCAAATTGGGTTTCTCGATCTTTAGCCGTAGCAGGAACAATCGCTACTTTCTTCTCGGCAGTAGGACCTTGGGAGGCTAACGGGCGATTTGATCCATTCTGTTGATGATGATTTTGACCAGGAAGAGGTGAACTGCGAGATTTCGTTACGCTGCCTGACCGATCTCGACTATCTGCTCCGACAGAACTGGTAGCTGTATGAGATCTATCGGCGCTCGAATGTCGAGTCGGAACGGCCGTTGTCGTTGCTGCTCCAATACCGTATGGATCAGGATAATCGATATCAGAGCTGCTAGCTGGACTAGAGTGATCTCTGCCCGACTGTTGCTGTTGTTGTTGTTGGGTATTTTGACTTTGTTGCGATTGAGATTGAGTGACAGCTTGCGTGAAGAGGGTTTGAAAAGTTCCTCGTCGACTAAGGCTGGAAGGAATACCTGATGACCCAGTTGATGGTAAACGAGGTTGAGAATCCGAGATATTTCTTATATCTGGTGGAAGGAAAGCCACAAATCGCCCTTTGGACGGTGTAGCAGAAGCGTCACTCGAAGTTGATGAGGATGAAGTCGAAGATAATAATTCTTCCACCGCATCTTGAGAGGTATCAACCAGGGTATCGACTGCGCGTTCAAGAGGGATCGTCGCAACACGCGCATTACCACGTATAGGGGACGGTTCCCGAGTGGATGGATGTGAATCGCCAGGTGAGACTATATCTTGAGGAAGGAATTGCGACGGTGCGGGTAAGGTGCCGCTGAATATCTCTTCGTTGAAGGGACTACCATCTGCAGAGGGCGCAAACTCTTCAATGAGCACTTTGAGGTAAGTCCACAGCCGGGCATCGTCAGGTCGTCCGCATATTTCTGCGACCTAATACCCACATCGTTAGCGGCTCAACTTCCCGTTCCATACCGGACTGACCTCTCTATTCCATTGACATAACTGCTCTGGTGCCTTGCCTTCTAGTTTATAATGATGTGCCATATATGCGAATTCGTCCTCGTCATCTTCTGGAACAGGCACGACTCCACAGGCTTGTAATGGCTCGTAAGGATGATCTGCAATAGTTTTCGACTGCCTTCCAACCTTGTCCCAATGACTTGCGAATTCTTGCTTGCTGGTGTATTCATTAGAGAGCACTGCATGTTTGGAGAGATAGCTCAGCGAGACGTACAGATCATCAAATGGTACTTCTCCCTCTTTGAATCGATCAACCGCATATGCCATTTCACCCTTCGCATTCCACGCCATGACCTGTCTTGGGACTTGCTCAAGCGGCAACTCGGAGCCCTTCAAACTGAGCTGCGAAAAAGCGCCATCTTGAAACGCTGTCACGATATTACCCTCATCGGACCATACTGCATCCACCGCGACACCGTCAGACGAAGCTATGCCGTATTTGGCGACGTAATGTCGCCTGACATCCCATACTTCGAGATGCGCATCTGTCTCATGCACCGGCATCTGAGTGCCAAGACCAGAAGTGATAGAAGCTATCGTAGGGTCTATTGATCCTGAGACTGTTGGTTGAGAAGAAGGGACGGTGAGAATCTCAGTCTCGTGTCCTGGTCGCCACGATACTCGCCGAAGCGGATGAGCCGTATGAAGCGTATGTAGAGGAACAGCCTTCTCTGCCCATGATTGCGACATATCCCAGATCTGTGATGATCATCAGCATAGTTCGATGAGACAGCAGGACAAAACTTACCCTGACTTTCCTGTCGGCACCAGCAGAAGCCAACCAACCTGCTCGATTGGATCCATCGAACGCATCATGCTCAGAACTTGCTTTCCACTTGAGATCCATGATAGCCTTATTCCCATGCGCACCCCAAATTCTACCTACACCCTTTTGGCGAGCTCTCAGATCGTATCGATGTAGACCGCCTTGCTCTAGACCAATAGCAAAGTGGTCCGGGTCGTTTGGGGAGAAGCAGATGGAAGTGACTGGACAGGCATGTTTAAATGACTTGCGAGAAGTCGGTTCTCGTTCACGCATATCCTAAACAGGCACTCAGCAGTCCTTCTCGGATAAATGACCAAGACAGGGATGGACTGTTTTGCTTACCCATAGTTTGACGATGCCATCCGTACCACCCGTAAGAAGTAGATAAGAATATGCAGGAATTTTGCAAAATCGTAGAACATTCATCGGTCTTGGATGGCCACCGGATACTTCTTTCTCTGAAGTTCTGTCAGCGATCATTCCAACCACATGCTTACCGTATCTGGCCTTGACAACGTCAAACACAAGGAAATTGCCATTAGGATTCGCTGTGACTATTTTATTCTCCATTGCTACATGGCATCAATGGAGCCCATTAATCGACGAGGCAGGAGACTTACACCCAACACCCCAATCAATATCGTTGACACCCTTGCCTACGGCCCAGCCAGTTTTCCATAGATTAGCTACCTCTGACACTTGAGTCCCGCCTGGACCTCTTGCCAATACCTGTTGTACCCTGTTTGGCGTTTTGGGTTTGTCCGTCGTGGGTGTACTTGACCCGCTCTCGGGGATGGTCACCTGGAGGATTCTAAGATCTATGACGCCGGATGGTAAGCTCGGTAGACCCGTATTATCAATAGTGGGTAGGACCAACACTGAGCTCCGCCAACAGCATACCGCCCCTCGGTCCCCTCAGCCATAGCAGCCAATCGACAATTACTTCCTCCGCCCCAAGCTTTCTTCCACTGTTGCTGAGCGCTCATAAGGTTCGCTCTGACCCCCGGGTCCCTGGTCGCTCTTGGCGTCATTCGCCCTGATCCATCTTCAGTGATATGCCGCGGAAGACCAGGTCGTTTAGGCAGACTAAGCGACGGTGCGGATCCCCATGTGAGAGGTGGGTTGAAGTGTGTTGAGCGCGGGTCATCATAGATCGCCGTAGTTGTACCATGCTGATAGGTCCCATGGTCGGCGAAGTGTGATTCGGCAGGGGAGGGATGAGAACCTGAGGCGTCTGACGCTGAGCTCGGGAGAGCTCTGTGTGGATTCAGCCAACGCAGCTTGGAGGGAAAGAGAGTGGCAGATACTTACGCCGCGAACGCATGAGTGAAGCGGTTCATGTTGTCTCAACCGCTGATGACCTGGTGCTATTGCCGATCTCGCATGTCTACTGCTAGTCGTGATTGCTGTCGTGCTGCAGTAGAAAGTTGTATCGCTGCTGTCTCGGGCTTGGATACAACACTTTCACCAACCGGATATGAAATGTGCCTCAGAGAGAGGTATTAGCGGAAGTAAATCATTCCTTATTGAGAGATTGTAATCAGCTGGAAGTATCGTAATGAGTTCGTTAATGAGGACCGAAACGCGCCGGTGCCTAGAGGTGTACTGTACGATACACAGTAAAGCCTACTCGAGTACAACTCTCACTCTTCTAAGGCGTTTCGACCGCCTCAAAGTACGTGGCGTTCGCCATGTCAGAGGTAAGCATGTTGTGGGGGACTGCATATAATCTCTCACAGAGCTGACCATGTAACAGCAGCGCGCCGGTTCATCATCCTCGTCCTCGTCCACTCATGCTCGTCGCCCTACGAGTTCTGCCAGGTCACAATCTTCCAATTCTATCAATGCTTCACTATCTCAAGTCTGGTTATCTTCACCTACCAGATCATCTCCCAGTCAGAACGGTCGTCTCTCGTTAGCCCCTGTTGAAGTTGAGGAAGACGAAGACGAAGAGGATGGAGATATTGGTTTTGGTTTACCTCCATTACCTGCCAGTCGACGTGCTTCTTCTTCGTCACCCACGGAAATATCGAGATCATTACGCGCTACACCGCCTTTGGAATCTGGACCGTTCAGTCCTAGAGTACGGACGTTGACGCGCTCAAGGACACCTTCTCCTACACCCACGCAAAACGGTAACTCTAGTTCTCGCCGAGCGTCTTCTCCCAATTCGGTTCGCTCTGCTTCTATTCGCTCCTTTAATCAAAGCCCTCCACCACCCCAGCCAGATTTTCATACAGCGAAGCCTCCTATACCTGCATCTGTGGCCATCCCTAGCAGTGGAGAGCCAGTACAAGGGGTAGGTGATGGTTCAGAGACATTCGAATCTATACCACTATCGACTACTCCACCACCACCTCCGTCTTCGAGTGTGCCTTTACCTACGTCACCTGGCCCTCCCTTAAATGACCACAAAGGGAAGAGTGGTAGCTGGTCAGGATTTGGAGCTACCAAGGACGGCGAGAGATTTGCCTATGGGCAGACTACTCCCCCTCATGTGAGAGGCGATTCACATTCGAGCTCCACACCGAATGGAGCATCTACATCCAATGGCAGTACACCACCTCGTCGACAGGCTCCGCCTGCCCATCCACATCCATTCCCTCTTCCTTCAACACCACCATTATCCTCCAAACGCCTCTCAGCTCATTCGTCCACCAGCTCACTTCCTCGTCCTCCCTCGACTCAAGCCCAAGCTCACCCACCGACACATGCCCACATGCACGGCCTTGGAGTTAAAGGCGCACCGACACTAGACAAGTTCATTTCACACACTCGTCCTCAATACCTTCCACCGAAAGATAGGGCAGAGGACGATACGCACTTACATCAATGGGAGGAGATAATGGCTCAATCACGGCACCTTGAAGCTGAACGTCGTAAGGCTCAAGAAATCCACAGAGCAGAGAAAGATCGGAAAATTGCATTGGCAACTCCTCACTGGGAAGCACTTCTCAGTGATCCTGGATTCAGCGTGGCCAAAGTTAGGTCTAATCCTCATTTACGGAAGTTGTGGTTTGATGGGATTCCAAGTCATCTCAGAGGTAAAGCGTGGGCTTTGGCAGTGGGTAATCCATTAGCAATGTCAAAAGGTGAGTGTCGGAATCGATATGCCAGGAGCTGATGATCTAGACGCATATAAGATGTACGTCTCTCGAGCACGCAAGGCGATCGGTACGGGTCGATTTCCGCAGGATATTCTCGACCAGATGGAGAATGATATGGATAATACTCTTCCGGTTTTGCGAATGTTCGTTCGTGGCAGTCCAATGAGAGCCGATCTTCGTGAACTTCTTTGTGCTTGGGTTGTCTGCCGTTCAGACGAAGGTCTTGGCTATGTGAGTCTGATTGTCACAAGCGTGCTCTCGTCCACAGTTCCCAGACATTGCCCATCGCCTAATCTCACAAGCTGACAAACAAAGGCTCCATATATCTCCTATCTCGCTGCGATGCTTCTCCTAACCTCTGCACCTTCTGCAGCATTTCATATTCTGGTCAACCTTCTATCTCGACCACTACTACGAGCCTTCTACACCGAAACGACCGACGAGATCGAAGCTTTCTATCGGGTATTTGAGAATCTTCAAGCGGATACATTCCCAATAATCTATGCAAATTGCAAGAATCTCGGACTGAGATTACCTGAAGGGTGGTTTCGAAGTTTATTGGTCGAGTGGGTCCCTTTTGAAGCAGCATGTAGATTATGGGATCAGGTAAGTCGACTGATCTACATCCAAAAACATGATGGGCTGACACTGTCTGTGTGTGTATCAGATCGTATTAGACGGGGATGGGTATGTCTTTCGAGCAGCTCTAGCGATATTCGGGTTTCTCGAACCAAGATTATATTACCCCGATAAAGATGAGATCGCATCAGTCCTCGAAGGTCGGAACAGAGCCACGATGGCTATAACGGAACGAGAGCGTGAAAGAGCCAGGTTGAAAGGTGAAGCAGTATTAGATGCTTTAGATGGTAAACTCAGCGTGTTTGGTTTGAACGAGGATGCGTTGTTCGAGTGGTTGAAGGATGATGGATGGAAAGAAAGTCGGTTTGAGAGATTGGTCGTTAGGGAGATGCCTGATTAGTCTGTTAGAACAGCTGGTCATGATGGAGATGCTGGATTAGTCAGGCTAGAAGTGACATCGGGGATTAGTAATAGTAATAAGCAGACGAGAGAAAAGAGAAAGATGCTCTATTAGTAGAGACATCGCCCAGCATTGCATTTAGCATGATTCTTTCAGCACCTGTGTGGAAAGTCTGCTGCCGAATCTGATTTGATGAAGCTATGCATACTTTACATGTTTAATCCAAGGAACCAAGGAACAGATATGAATGAAGTTTTCCAGCTTCCTTAATCATTCTTGCAAGATCAATTCCTCGACCTTCCAATCCTCGAATGAATTATCTATATGGGTCTCGTCAGCTTGCTGTTCCATGAGATGGGATATCAAATGTTGGTTGGTTTAGCTTACCAGGTAGATACCGCCTGATTACAAGTGGGATTTTCTTTGCTGCTAATTCTTTCAAAGCAATCTCTAAAGGATCCGTCTCTCCTTCAACAGGTACTAAAACCGGTGCGTTCATACTGTTATGAAAGAGACGTCAGTAAGTTATATCCGACAACTACACAGGGTTTTCATGGGTTGGGAAGGGGAAGGGTAATTTTCATATGACGGAAGGGGGGAAGGATGTCGTTGCCATAAGATGGGAGGGGGGAAGGATAATCGTTGTCATAAGTTGAGAGGGGGAAGGATGTCGTTGCAAGATGGAACGCGGGAAGGGTATTCTTTTCATGATATGGGAGGGAAGCAGAGAGAAAGAAATGAACTTACCTGATCTGTAATGCTCGTGTTCCAAGTACTCGTGCTCTCTCATATTTTGTCATATAAGGAGTTGTTACACGGACAGCATTGGGTTTAGCAGCTTTACCTGTCCTAGGTTGAAGGTCTGCGTCGGCGGGTTGTCCGGATTCCTAAAGTTCCTCTATCAGATAATTGCACATCTCATCACATCTCAGAATGAAGAAGGAGGTGCTTGCGGAGTCAGATAAGACGTACAATGATCATTGTCTCGTCGCCGTTTGTCTGATCATTAAGAGCTTCTTCTTCATCTGCTCCTTCTGGTCTGTCCATGTCTTCGTAGCTAAAGTAGAATAAGCAATGATAGCCATATGCCAGTGCGTGTATAGCGCCAAGATATCATAGATAAGGGAAGTAAGACATACTTGATCTCATCTGGGTCGTATTCACCATCAAATCCCTCGTCGCCTCCCATATCCATTTGTTCGTCGTCGGACATCCTGGTGAATTCCCTCAGTAATCAACCAGCGAGTGCACTATAATATCCGGATCAATAGGTGTTGGTCTTGCCTGACAGGACCTCTGTAGTGTTACGGATGTCCTTGCAGCTGTTTTATGGTTTTTTTTGTGAGAGAATGAGAGTGAAAACAAAGAGTCCTCGAACTCAACTTCTTTCTTTGTCAAGTCACGTGACAAAGTCGACGACCGGCTCGCCCGACGTCGATCTTGTCTTGTTATTTCTACTCAAACAAGTCACAGTCACATCTCCTCGATCCCCAAAGCCTCCTGCGCCTGCTTCGGCTCGCCCGATGCAGTTAGGGCGATACCAAGTCTCTACGCTCAGGCCGGCACCTATCCTATCCATCAAGTTTTCACAGGATGGCCGGTTCTTCGCGGTGGCTAGTGAGACGGGGTACGAGATATGGCGTAGTTTTCCTCTCGGTCTATTAAGGCGTAGATGTAAGTTGCATTTCTAGTATGATCTAATCTTCTATCACTTCATGTATCACCCATTAGTAGGATTATATCGCTGATTCGCGTGTTTTTTGTTATAGCATTACCTGGCACGCTGGCGTTGGCTCTACCTCTACCTAATAGCCCATTGTTAGTGCTTCAAGGAGGTGGCAATGCGCCACTCTACCCACCCAACAAAGCGGTTATATATCATGATGGGCTTGGTGCGGCTGTGGCTGAGCTAGAGTTCGGGGAAAAAATAAGAGGCATCGTCGCGAGACAAGGTACTATCTGCATTGCCTTGGTGCGCCGGACGATCGCATTTGAGTACGGGATAGGGGATCAGCGGGGTAAGGGAAAAGCCAAGGAGACTCAGGACGGACATGGAAGTGGGTTCTGGTTGAGCAAGATTGGAGAATGGGAAACTGCTCCCAATGAGCTGGGTGTGTTTCCAGTCCTTAAGCTTACAGACGAAGACTGTCAAGCTGATAACAACGGATCAGGCTTGATAGCTCTTGCTACTGTCCCCGGGTCGACTCTCCTGGCTTTACCAGGTCGTCAACCCGGCCATGTACAACTGATTAACCTCCCTCGTTGTCCTGCTCCTGCGAAATCACAATCTCAAACCCCATCGTCCAGTATAGCACAGCCATACCGCTCTCCGATCATCCTGGCCCATACGCATCCATTATCCACACTTTCGTGCACAGCAACAGGCTCCCACGTTATCACTGCTTCGGAGCGAGGCACGTTGCTGAGGGTATGGGATACGTCCAGAGGCAGGCTGGAGAGGGAATTGAGAAGAGGTGTAGATAGGGCGGAAATCTGGGGCGTCACAGCTGAAGATGCTGTGTTGCGAGAATGGCCAACCTCGAGCTCGGGAGATGCAGATAAGAGGAGGGACGAGGTGCGCCGTAAAGGTGGACGAGTAGTAGGGTGGAGTGATAAGGGAACAGTACACGTTTGGGGAGCAGTGGATGATGATGTGACACTTCGACCGTGAGTCCCAAATCCTTTCCGCTTTCTGCTTGAGCGAAACATGACTGACACCGACAATTTACAGGCCAAATGCTCCTTCTCTCACACATCTGTTATCGCGGAACTTACCTCTGCCGAAATATTTTTCCAGCACAGCCTCGTCAGCGCAGTATCATCTTCCCCGGAAGAATCCACACGCATTTGCATCAGTGATGAGCGGACCGTCTGACGAAGCGGACGAGCTCTCGGAGCGATTCGTCGTAGGCTGGATAGAGGTACAAGTTCAAGTTGATCCTCCATCATCCGCGCCACATACTCCAGCAGTGGAGAGAAGAGGCAGTAGTGATTTCAGGCGTATCTCAGGCGGTATGGGCAGTAGGGAAGAACGACATAGTTTTGGCTCTGATGAGACTTCCTCGAGAACGGCTACGCCCACTTTGATCGGACGAGGAGATACATCGACGACGAAACGAGGTGGAGGTGGAGAAACACCAACACCAATACCTACACCAACTACTACGGGACCTAGGCGACAATCTACCCTTTCAATAGTACCTGGATCTACAGGTTCCAAGAAAGATCGAAATAGAGTAAAGACAGCCAGTATCGAGACCACCATTCCAAAGCTCACCACGAGGACAGAAAGTCAGTTGGTCGCTATCACTTACTCGGGAGATTGGTATCGATTACGTATCCCTGAACCTACCACTACAACAAACGACGATAAAGACAAAGACAAAGACGACGACGAACGTAACAATGGTAAATGTCAACTTGTCGAATATCGTCGATTAGGTGTCGGAGGTCGAGGTTGGTGAGACCTTGGATTCCTGCGAGTGGGAGATTCACAAGGTCAAGGGCAGTACTCTTAAGGCGAAGTCTTTGATTCTCCCTCGAGTTCGGCATCATCCATCGCTACTGTCTGTATCTTTGAGAGCATTCTTGTGATATCAGACAATATTCTGCCGTATGTCTGATTTTCACGCAGCTTTGTTTTTGTTGCTTTTACTTTTCATTGCAGAAAGCCCTGTTGTAACAATGTACTATATATCATACATGTCACAGAATGCATATCCCCCGTGGCGACTACTACACCTCCTCTGATAGTCGTTCAAAGAGCTCATCCAAAGGGATTCATTTCTCCTACTCCTACTCCTACTCCTACTCTTACTCCTATTCCTGCCCTGACTCCTACTCCTACTCCTATTCTAGATACTCCTTCAGACTGCCCGTGACTTTCTCAATACTGCTCAAAACCTTCCTAGCAGCAGCTTCTACCTGCCCATTCTCATCATCCAACAACTCAGCCAAGAATTCCGATACAGTCTCTGGAACAAATGGAAGTAATTCTTCTGGTTGAGCTGTCCAAACTTCCTCTAGACACTGTAAAGCCGCTAGACGAACTTGAACGTCATCTGAACGCGTAGCGAGACATAATCCTGAATTGAGTGATTTCAAAACTGGTTCAGACGTTGTTGATCCTGCCATGCTAGCGAGAGATAATGCCAGTGGTTCTGATGATGAGAAGACGCCAAGTTGACGAATGAGCAGAGGGATGAGTTTAAGATGTAGAGCATCTGTCCAGTAGGCTCCGTCGTCTACTTGGAATGATTTCGCCAGAGTGGACATTATAAGTGTCCATAGAGGTTCGTCCGAGATGGATCCTTCCGCGTAGGCTGCAAGCAATTCTTCAATGTGTGGTATCAGGATACCGATGTATGGTGACAGCAGGTGCTAAGTAAGGTTAGTACAAGTCCACCAGGCAAGCTGACCAAGAGAAATGAAAAGAATGAGGGAGGACTCACTTTGAATTTCTGTAACAGTCCAGTCAGAACGTGGAGTAGCACAATCTTGCGCTCAACAAGCCGGCCATCATCAAGTGCTATTTTCATCAGGATCTCGATACGTCCATCCAGTCTTCCGAATCAGACATACCTTTGCCCTCGGATAGATCAACGATAGCCCAGTCGTACAGCCGGATGAAAAGTGGCTTGAAAGTTGCCTCGTTGAGCTTAGTAACAAGCTCGAGGAATGAACCGATCGCCGACTCTTCTATTCCATTGATCGCCTAGGTACCCGTCAGTCTATCCGTCTGCATTTCCATCGTACTGCTTCGCAACTCACGATGATGTCAAAGCCTTGTTTCTGCAGACGATGCCTCAAATCAAATACGTCCAAGAAGAAAGCGAATACAGCCTTAAGCAGTCCCGGCATGGCCTGTCGATCGGCATTGCGCAGGGTAAGTCGCAGCAAATTGAAGAACGCCTCCATTGGCGATTCGCCCTCTTTCTCCACCAGCTTCCACAGATCCATGACGACAGGGAAAAGAGTCTTGGTCGTTATCTTCTTGGCTACAATCGACACGATCGATGCTGAGGCTTCGATCTGCTTGGCCTGATGTACCAGTGATGAGTGCAGGATGGCGACGAGCTGTTTGTTGCTGATGAATGTTGGAACAGTCTCGATCAGACTCGCAAGTATGGCGAAAGATTGCTGGGAGACAGTAGCCGATGTCTTGGGAGACTTGACGAATCCCAGGCTGGTGTCCACGATTGCGGCAATATGAGGGATGATCCTCGACCCAAGTCGTCGTCTATAACATCAGCCGTCATTCACGTACATACACAGGCAGAACCTACACATCGAGTTCGATGAGAGACAGACAGGCAACTTGATTGCCTGAATGAGCCAGCTTGCCAGCTAACTCAACAACCTTTGGTACGCTAGCAGCGATAGCATTGTCCTCTGTCGATACGTTGCTCGTGGCGAAGGATCGTAGAGCTGATAATGAAACAGCTACCAAGGACGAGCTTGGCATGAGTGCGTCGGCGACCTTGTTGATAATGGTCGTTATGGTCGTAGCGCTCTTCTTGCGCACTTCGGCTTTGATCTTGGGTAGTCGGTCAACCAAGACAGAAAGTGCCATACTCTTGCCCTGTATCAATCACGTCAACGAGGTCACAAGTCCTTGAGTTGGACATCTAAACATACCTCTTCGTCATCCGAATCGAGGAGCTGAGATACAACAACGAGCAGGTTGTCCGCCGCTAAGAGCTGCATTGCTGCACTTAGGGCCGATTCGATCAGGCTGACCATATTAGGCCCAGCCAGGGCAGGCTGAGAGGTTGATCCAGCCAGAACAATCAAACGTCGAACAATGTCTTCAACGATCGGCTGAGAGCAAGCTTTACCTGCGAGTCGATTGATGAGAGCCGAAGTGAAGACCAGCAAAGCCGAAATCTGCTTGACTGTCCTGTCGTAATCGGCATTTTCACCAACACTAGTTCACGTCAGTGCAGTCCAAGTAATGCGTGTAATCCAAGGAAGAGGTCAAGTCCGAATGAGAGCTGTGATCGAAGTACGAGGTTACGTGCGAGTGACAGGTTTAGTAGAAATGCAACGCACGATAGGCTTAGGAACGCCTCCTTCTCTTCCGCGTTCACATCCTTGACAAGCTTGCCAACATCCGTCACGCAGTCCAAAGCAGTCTATAACTCCGGTCAGCAGGCTGAATCCACCCCGTGACGAGATACTAACCTGTAGTCTCATCTCAGGCTCGAAAGCATTAGCCACCGCCAAAGGAAGCTCCATGACTTGACTAGCTGGTAATCCGTTTCGACCGCTCTTTGAAGTAGTCCTATCGACGAGCAGCATGGCAATTGGAGCCAGGAAATCGGCTTGACCAAGAGATTTGACCAGATGAACAAAGAAACTATATGATATCAGATAATTTACTTTCAAATAGGTACAAAGTCGCTCACGGGATAGTACGATGTTTAGGTAGACGTCCAGCCATATCGGTAAAGATGCTGACGAAAGTGAGGGATTCTGACGAGTCAGTTTTTGATTTCATTTTGGTTTGATGAGTTGATGATGTAGACGACTAACCTCTATGAAGATCTTCTTTCGTTGTAGCCTTTTCTCGCAAATTGTGTACCATGACTGGAACAATAGAAGAGACAGTCTAAAGTATCAGTGCTTGTTTGTTTCAAGAAACTTACCTTCTCCACCACACCAAAGCTGTAAGCGTCGTCACGCTGGAAATCGCTCGCACCCATAAAGGTGAATATCGGCATAACACTGTGAAGCACAGACTCGGGGATCAACCTCGCAAGTTCTGATGCTACTAGTAATGCCCGCTGAGATGTCCTTGGGTTGTTGGAAGCTCGGATAACCTTGATGATGACCTCGATACCGATGTGGGCTTTCTTGATTTCAGTCGGATCATTGATACGTTCCACAAGGCCGAGGATGGCACCTAAGACCTCTTGTTCAAGGTAATCGATGCCTTCTTTGATGGCTTGACGGCGCGCAAGGAGAGTCGACAGGGTAGACATGAGTGCTGCAACGAGCTGAGCATCGGTGGTAAGGGCTTTGAAGTCCCGTGACTCGATCAAGACAGTAAGGGAAGCAACTGCGAGTTCCACACTCTGGCTGTGCGGGCTGAATATAATCAGCTGGACCCAGAGAGAAGGTTGAGCTCAAGCCAGACTTACGTGTCATCCTGTTTTTGTTTCTTGCGCTGCTGGGAGGTTTCCAGAGGCTCAGAGACGAGGCGGATGGCATCAATAAGAACCGAAGGCTCTACCACGAGTTTGCTTAGAGCTGTCTTGACGGCCGATCCGTCGACGGTGGGTGAGTCTGCAACAGACTTGGCAAGTGCAGCGATGTAGACCACCTTTTCGGTCTGAGGCAAGACATCGAAAACACCATGAACCATACGGTGCAGCAGTAAATCTCGGATGGGAGTCTTCAGTGCTGTTTGACGTCAACACGCCGAAATCGAAATACCAACTCTAATGAGACCACTCACCAGAGTCTTCTTCCACTGGGGGAGCCAAAAGAGTCTCGCAGAAGGAGAACACGCCACTCTCTGCATCTACCAGCACACTCGCACTTTGGGGCGTGAACGAACCCGCCAACAAGCTCAAATAAGTATCTCGAACACCTGTCCGTTGACGGACGACCAAAGAAGTCTCGGGTGACGATTTATCCAACAAAACCGTCAAAGAAGGGATAATTCCCCGAAGCATCGCCTGATCCTTGATTCCGGACAGAGAAGCCAGGAGAGATGTCCTTGCAGAAACCGATCGCCATGCGCCGATATGTGAAAGGAAAGCACTGATTACCGCACGACGGAAAGAAGTGTCCTTTCTACCTTTGGTGGAATGCGTGGCGAGATGTGCGGTGTGCAAGGCTGTCAGGCGATGAGGATCTTGTACGAGCTCATCAGAGGCGGTTGAGAGGATCTCTAGATATTGCAACAGATCAGAATGTCTCAGTACTTGCACTTGGGCTAAAGGCATATCAGTTGAACGCCCTGTCTGTCTGGGTTTCTGTCCCCATTTCAGGACTTACCACTTCGCTCTCCATAAAATGTATCAAGTGCGTATATTGTATCTCCAGATTGCTGGCTCATACTGACGATAGCTTGGAGGAGCTGAACAGCCGATTTGCGCACTTGAAGATCGGGACTCTGCAGGGCGACGAGTACCGACGGAATGACCATTTGTAGATCTGCGGACTTGACGGCCGCGTAAGCCTTCACAAATGCAGTTGCGTGTTGCAAGGCTGTCGTCTGCAAGGATATGGGACCGGTCGTCCATGAAGAAGCAAGGAAGACGAGCGAGTCATCGCCGATTTGGGCAAAGATCGACCGGAGTAGCACAGCCGCGAGATGTGGATGCAAGAGATCGCTTGTGGCATATTGATAGACCCGGTTTGCGAAAGATCGATAAGGGGAGCTACCAGAATCCAGAGTCTGTAAAATGATCAGTACGGTTCTCACCTAACGTTGCAGCCGACTCACTTCGGCCTCATCGGCGAACCAGGTGACAGGTTCGTTTGGGAGGGACACACTAGCCAGAGCAGCCAGCAAGGTCACGATGGACCGAGCAGAAGCGGATGCGCTAAATCCTTTCTTCGCAATGACCTTCAGCAAGGCTTGCTCGCCTTGAGAGTCGACATCCCGCATCGTTCCCGACATGATACTGCCTCGCAGCTTGTCAAGAATTTGGACAGCGAGCTTGGCCCGGGCATCGCCCTGTCCATTTCGGACGAGATGTGCCAAGATCAGAGCAGCCAGTATATGTGATGCAGACGACGAAGGTGTGTCCAAGCGAGAGAGTAGAAGGTCAGTGATCTGGCTCGCCTCGGGTGAGTTGAGAATCACAGCTGTGATTGTCAGATACTGAGATCGGGAGCTGAATACACTCACCAGACAGGTGTCCGATCACAGCTGCATTGTACGAAGCTATGTCGTCCACTGACGTCGGGTTTCGATCTTTGTGAGGAATGGGCAGAGAGCCCAGTGCCGGAATACGCGCGAGGACAGCATTGATCTTGTCGTTCAGCTCGATGGCAGCCGTGCGAGTTTGGGTTGCAAGCAAGATCGGCAAGAGAAGCTTGTCAAATAATTGGCGACCAGCTTCTGGATGTGCGGGAAGCAACTGATCCGCAATAAACTCCAGGTGTAGATCGAGCAGAGTGTTATCGAGCTTTTCGGCATGAAATATCGGAGCAAGAGCGTTGATCAGATCGGCCACTTGAACATGTTTCACAAAGTCGTCGGAATTGTTGTAGACCGCTTGCACGACTGCATGTGACTGATCCGAGAGCAAGACAAGCAACGCTTGTTGAGCCGAAACGACATCTTCAGCATGGTCATCTGCGTTCAAGACCGCCGCGATGCGTTCGACTGAAGCCACTCGAGCGGAAGCATCAGCCGAGTAGACATCGACAAACGCGCCTCCTTGGGTTACAGTCGAAGCGATAGCGATAGGAACCTGACCATTCTCGGAGAGTTCAAGGTTGACAGCATCAACAATGGTTGGATGACGTTCTCGTAGGGTACGAAGGAGAGCATGGAGACCTTTAGTCTTGCGTTGCTCTGGTCGACCAGATAGGTAGGTGGTAAGACGCGTAACGATCAAGCGAACGTGCGAAGCGGGAAGTTTAGGGTATTCGACAAGAACTTGTAGGTTAGATCGATGTGCTTCGGGTCTATGATGGTAAGCTTTGCGCGAGGGGGAAGGGGGAGCAGGAGGGGACCTACTTGTCCAGCATTGCATCCAGAACAACTTTGACAGCCGAATCAAAGTCATATTTGCCCATGGCAGCGACTAGCACCCTTCCTAGATCTGGTACTGTGGCAAGTGCTATTGCCGCCTCTTCATTTGCCCAGCCTCCATTCCAACCTGGTCTTCCTTCGAGGATAATTAACGTGGTGAGGATGCGCTGAGAGGGATGCGCGCCAGTTTTTGGAGTGATAAGTGCGCCTAGGAGTGCTGCGAACGGAGCATCGGCGAGTTGTACTGTTCGTGATAATAGGACCAAAGGTGGATACACCGCAGCATTAACGTCTGTACCTGCTCCTGGTGTTGACATGATGCCGACAAAAGCCTCGACGAGAGTCTTGACTATATTTTCGTTGATTCCAGCTTTATCCGATCGAGCCTTTTCAAGAAGCTCAACCATAATACTTGACCAGAATGCCAATAAGGGGCGATGAACCGTATTACTATCGAGTGCAAGCTGGAGTGAAAAGGTGATATCGCTCAAGAGGCGGAGAGAGCGGTCTCGAATAAGTGCAGTGGTGATGTATGATCGAGGGAGTGGTTGGGCGTTCTTGATGAGAGGAGAGAAAGGAGCGAAGTACGGTGATGATTGTGGGAGAGTAAGAATAGCTAGCATGCGTGGAAAGTTTGGTGATTCGTGATATGGTAGAAATACTTGAAGTAAGATCTCAGAGTTCATTTCATGTATCCTACACGCCAAAATCAGCTCTCTCGGCTCATAGATAGTTGGAGAAAATCGCAACATACCTGAATCGTCGAACAAGCCATTCAATACACTTTCCACCAGCCATAATACCTATCCACTTGCCTAATCTTCTCAAGCATCTGTCGATCACACTATCCAGAGCAGCATTCTCCTCCTTGTTCAACATCATCCTATCATTCCTCTTTGCGGATTCTGAGAAAAGGTCTTCCTCAAACTCAGTCATAAGGGGATCAAGAGCTACTAGTTCTGAGAATCCTGATTGACCCAGAGCGAAGATAGCATCGAGATCATGAACTGATGCTTCTTTAGGAGGGAACAGGTAGGATTTAGATGATGGGGCGCCATAACGTGATGTGAGTCTTGATGAATCGAGAGATGCTACATTTTGTAATTGTGATGCTAGAGAAGACGCCATTGTCGGAGGACTGTGTGTGAGATAGGGAGGGGAGAGAGGGGTATATGTGGCCTTGAGTAGGCTTTTAAAGAGTAGAGCAGAGACAGAGAGAAGAAATCAACTTTTGACTTTTAGAGCGGAGTTTGATCCATCTCCGTCTTATTATTGAAATCCAAACGCATCATAATCTTGATCTTTCCCCGTTTTGTTGCTGAGATCTACATGATACATGCAAGAAGAGATGGTCACTACAGATTCACCATCCCCACCTCCAGAGGTACTTGCTTCTCCTGAAGATTCAGGCTTCCTAGGTATGCTAGTCAAGTCGATCTTTGAAGTGAGCTAGCTAGCTATCTTGCTCTCCGTCCTCTTAAACACATATCTACTGGGTTGCTGACATGTGTGTCTGTGTGTAATTACAGCCTGGAGCCAATGCAGCTGTTGTCATGGGTAAGTTTCACTTATTTTAACAGATGTATTGATATGGATATTGAATGTAACTAATCTTGATAAGCTATGAACGTATCTTTCTTCCTTCTCATACTCACTTTATTCGCTTTGGCTTTCTTGACGAAATGGAATCAACATGTCTTGATCATGTTAGCTGTAACGACATGTCTATGGGCGGCAATGGTATGGTATGTGTCGTCCGAGTATAAAGTTGTTACACCAAGTTTGCTGATTCGACGTTCGGTTCTAGGTTCGTATTGGAAATCACAAAGGTCCAGACTCGACCTGATAATATGCCCTTGTCTGGAGACCTTCTTCCGGCGAGTGAGCCAGATCCAAAACCAGAGACAGAGATACAGACAGAGGCAGAAGGAAGAAAGGATAGATAACACAAAAGTACATGTATATGCATATCATGATAGTCCCACCACATCTGTCCATGCACCCCATTCACCCAGCTCTTCCCCTGCAGAAGGCACTTTTCTCAACTCTACATTCTCGCATGCAGGTCCAAAGAACCCAGTGCTTTTCCAAGCAGATAATTGTTGAGCGGAGAATGGGCCTAGAAAGATTTAACCCCGTACTGAACTAAAGTGGACATCGAGAGGACTTACCGAATATCTCTCGTTCGACAGGACGTTGAGATTCCGGTAGACTCCGTACATATGCAAGCGAAAACCGATATTGGAACTGGCTGTTGTTGATTGGTTTTGGAGGTGCAGATGATGACGATGATCCGTTTGTCGGTGGTCGTGATTGTGGCTGTGATTGTGATTGGGCTGGGAGCATGCGCTGGAGTGATTCTTTAGATAACGAGTATACGTCGAGATGTCCGACTGAAGTGAGAGCGGAAACGATATTTGAAAGATTGACGAAAGGGTTGCTTGTGTGTAATGGATCACTTGAGCTAATTATCAGCCCACTGCGCAATTCACATTGAACTGTACTGCACCTGTTTTCATCGACTGCCATGGCAGCTTTACGTTCTTTTTGCCTCTCTGCCCAACTTTTCTTCTTACCTCCCGCCTCATCCTTCTTGCGCTTTTCTTCAGCATCTTTACCCAACCTCTGTAAAGCTTCAAGCACGGTTTCTCCTCTCTCCATAAGTTTCACAGCTTCTCTCATCAATTCATGCTCCCTCTCTTTGCCTCCTGCAAGATTTGCTTCTTTTTCTTGACGTTCCCTTTCAATCTTTTCCCTTTCCCTATGTGCTTTTCTTGCCTTTTTGATTTCTTCCTTGTCCAAATCATCCAACCACATATCGTGCTTTTCATTCGGATCTCTCTCATTTGCGACAAACGCTTCTCCATCCGCAGTGAATCTTCCTTCTTCCATCTCATTCTTCATATTGAACGGTGTGATTTCCGTTCCCAACTCTTCATCGAATCCTTTAGCTTTATTCGAAGCTACACGTTCTTCCAAATCAGAATCATCACTCGCATCTCGTTCGTTTGGAGGTCGATCGAATTCTTGTCCTTCAATCTCATCAAGATCCATAAATTCCTTTTCTTTTCCTTTTGATTTTCCCTTTTCTTCAACAACAGGTACATCATCCGCAAACATATCCACATCCTCTTCTTCTTCTTCCTTCCCACCAGGTCGACGAGAAGGTACGACACCTTCTTCGTCATTTGATGAATCAGATCCGTAGCCATCTGTATCCTTCACTTTACGTCGTTCGCGGGATTTGATCCTGGATGAGCTTTCAGGCAGATCGTCTTCGAGATACGCGTTGTCGTCGCCTTCAAGTGAATTGGACGATTCAGCGGCAGGTGAAGGAGATGTGAATCGCGTCCGTTTTGAACCGCTCCCTGATGTTGCGTGCGCTCGTTTGACGGGCATCGTGGAGATGAGGTAAGAGTGTAAGGGATGGCCGGATCAAGCTGCAGTAGTGTCCAGCGATTTCAAGACGAGAAAGGATATCAAGGACAGAGGAGGTCTACGAGCTGGAATGGCTTTACCACGTCACGTGATCAGTATTCGCTCTGAATGCTCTGAATTTACACCAAGAAATGTTAACGTGAATGCGAAAAGTGATAATTCGTTTCATAGTAAGTGCAACAAGCTTAACCAGTGGTATCGACTCTGCTACATCTATTGAGAATTTTGGGACAGACAGTTGTGAAGTTTTACATGACGATAGGTGGATCCTTGAGAAAGCTTCTCTAAGTACTTTGTGGCGGGGAGCAAGATTTACTTCCGCCAGCCTATGAGGATCCCCTGGATAACGTGTTTTCCATTCGTCAGCTCCGTTCCAAGCCGTGATGCACAGGCATACAAGGAGCGATATAGAAGGCTGTAGATGTAGAAGCATTCTCGCTACGAAGGAAAGGTGTTGTTCGGAACGCGCCAAGAGAGAGAGAGAGGTCATACTGGTAGCACGGGCTTTGAAGAGGTCAAGGGACTTCCATTCTTCTATGCTTCTGACCCGGAACTTGAGAAAGAGGGGTAAAGAAACCAGCATGGTATGACAAATGTTTTATCAAGATCCGAATTGAAATCTTTACAGTCCCAAAATAAACAAAAGATCATGAATACACAAAATCGGGTACTCGTCTTGACCGTCCAGGTCCTCCTTTCCCTCTTTCACTCCACATGGTGTGAGGACGAAAAGATCATTGTAAGAACCTACACGGTGATGGAATCGAGTATATCATAGAGAAAGTGAAGTTATGTTGCAAACACCTCTTATCTTTTCCTTACTCAACATCATTGAACTCTCAGCAAGTCATAGGATAGATCGTCAATATCAAAATGAGCGACAACGATGCTTGTGGTGTTAATCCTACTGACCGACTCGGTCTACGTGTGAGTCTCATAATACGCAATGAAGAAAAAGTAATACAACGTACTGATTATCGTTTTCGTCTTTCTTTCTACTGTTGAATTGTCATGGTCGTTGCAGATCGGAGCAATCTTCATTATCATGGTCACTTCGATGTTTGGGACACTGTTTCCTATCATCACTAAGCGTACCAATACTTTGAGAAAGATTGTACCTGGGATAGTCTTTGAATTCACAAAGTATGTCTGATCTCTTTGTTGTTTGTTTCATTTCGAAAAAAAGGAAAAAAAAACATCAGATACCAAGATTTCAATCTTATCCACTCGCTTATGACACCTTGAAATGAAACGCTGATGAGCGTTTAGATTCTTTGGATCAGGAGTTATTCTCGCCACTGCCTTAATCCATCTCTTAGAACCAGCAGCAGACGATGAATTAGGTCCAGCCAATACGATCTCCATGGGTGGTTGTATCTCTGATTCCTGGGGTGACTACCCATACGCTGTATGTTACCTTTCTCCTTTCTCTCTCTCTCTTTTACACTCACCGACATAAATAAATAAAAACCAAAAAATAAGACTGACCTTGGGTTATGTTTAGTTTGGAATTTGCCTGGCCTCCTTATTCGTCACATTCGTTATTGAACTCGTCGCATTCCGAGTGGGAACATCATACCTTGCTAAAAGGGGCCTTGAAATGCCTGCTCCTCATGGCATTGGAGCTATGCAGATCCAACAAACTCAAATCGATCCTGAAAGTGCTGCAGAACCGACTCAAAAGGTTCTGGCCGATAAAGCGCTTGAAGATTCTGAAAGTACTTCCTCGGATGATAGGTTCAGAGACGCTAGTGAAGCGAATCCCGCTACGGCTCAAATCCTGGGTGTTGTCATTTTGGAATTCGGTGTACTTTTCCACTCTGTAAGTTCTAAATTCTCGATTCCCTCATACCTATGTACATTAGAATTATTGATTGAACCCGTTGCCTATAGGTCATTATTGGCTTGACACTTTCGCTTGCCTCACCAGATGAATTCACTACCCTCTTCATTGTCATTGTCTTTCATCGTGAGCATATACTTTTCCGGTTCTCAGGCGCCAAGCATCTCTGACAATGGTAGAAATGTTTGAGGGTCTCGGTCTAGGAACTCGTCTGGCGTTCTTAAAGTTGCCTGATCAATATCGCCTCATGCCTGTCATCGGAGCACTTTTGTACGCTTTCATGACGCCTATCGGAATGGCGATAGGACTTGGAACCCGTGAGAGTACTGTGAGTCTTGATCAACCCTTGTTGGTGGTCGATACTGGCTAGAGAGGGTCTGATAAGTCCATAGTCAATGACTGCGGCGAGTGGATCTATCGCTTCAGGAATTCTAGACGCCACTTCAGCTGGGATTCTTCTCTACGCGTGAGTGACCTTCGAGTCGCTCTATAGCAGATTGGACAAAAAAGAACAAAAACATGCTGACGTACAACTTAATAGGGCAACTGTCGAGCTCATCGTACGTACATCGATCACCAAATAGCCTTATGGTCGATAGCAGTTACTGATCAAGATTGGGTTTTGTAGGCACACGAATTCATCTTCAATCACTTTTATCATACTTGCTCTTGGCCACGAGTCATATCCGCTTTATTCTTCTTCGCTCTCGGGTCAGGTATCATGGCTTTACTTGGTGGGTTCAGCGAGTTTCCACATTAGTTTATCACTGCTGATTACATTTGTCGATTAGGTAAATGGGCTTGAAGTGGGATGAACTATGGGATAATGGATATAAGGAGGCTTCATCGATGCTGACGTCCTTCTCTATAGTGACGGCATAGCTGGACAATATAGATACATATGATGAGGAGATAGAGATATATGCATGGATCGTACTGAGCACGTTGCAAGGACACAATAGCCTTTGTTTTTGTCTCGCCACTCTAATCCGTAGATAAAGTTAAATCCCGTGCGCGGTGGAGCTCAACGAACACATCCTTAAAATTCTATCATGCCTGTCTAGTTGTCCATGATTGTGTCTATTCCAACTTGATAGCACATGTTCTCAAACCAGCCATACAGTCTCCTCCCAAACTCAAACTTCGCCATCACAATCGAACAACAACACCAGCAAACCCGACAACAACAACGACAAGGTCTATTTACCCGCCTCACAAACTTCCATTTCCGTTTGACCCGTCCGACTCGCCTCGCATTCATCTCCTTATTCTGCCTGATTATCATCTTTGTTTGCCCACCTTTTATCATAGCCTGGACCTCGTCTTCTGGTCCAGGTTCTATGAAACTTTGTTTACCTATTTCATTCCCATTACGATTTCAACGTATTTCAAGCTCTAGTTCTGCATCTATACATAAAAGTCTTTTCTCTTATACTTGCCAGAATCAAGGTCAAAGGTTGAGTGGGGATATGACTACTTTATCACCACCTATTGCCATCGAACAATCACATGATGTCGATGCTACAAGTGCGGATGCGACTGGAAATGGAGTAGGAGTAGGAAGCGGGAGTGGGATTGGGAATGTTGATGGTGGGAATGGAATAGAATTTGGAAGATTGGCTGCTTTCTTACAGAGTCAGAAAGAGAGTTTCCTGGGTGAGATCAGAGAAGGTAGAGGAAAAGGCTGGACAGTCGTTATGGGGAATGAAGCTGGTGGTGAGTATCTATCTTCGCTCTATCTCGATTACATTCTCCACCCTACTCTCTCTCTCTCTCTGTGTGTGTGTGTGTGTGCTCCATTACGACTATACTACTCTCCTCACAATACCCTGCATATTCGTCTGTATTGTTCTTAATTACGCTGTGTCTTTCCTCTGCACCGTCCACCGTATACATGGACTTCCCGCTGACTCTACTACCATGTAGATCTGGACACGCTCGCATCCTCTATCGCATTCTCTTTCCTGTCGTCCACTCTCCTCGCAAACCGTACTGTCCCACTTTCACTCACGCCATCCACTCTCCTCGGTCTTCGTCCAGAGAACCTCCTAGCGTTCAAACTCGCCAATGTACCCCCTACGACCCTTCTCCACACGGAACAATTAACTTCGACCTCAGCCCTGACCACTTCTGGCGTCGAATATGCTCTCGTGGACCATAACAAGCTCTTACCACCCTTTGGTCCTGGCATCGTCAATGCTATCATCGATCACCACGACGACGAAGGTGCCCATCCTGATGCAGGTGTTCGAGTGATTCAAGTACCTACTGGAAGTTGTGCTAGTCTCGTTACTCGACAATTCAGAAAACAGTGGGAATCTTCCCTTTCTTCTCCTGCTGGACTTAATGGATCGCCTGTCCCTCCTGAACTCGCTACATTACTCTTATCGGCTATCTTAATAGACACGAATGGTCTTAAATCAGGTGGAAAAGCTACTCCAACAGACTACGAATCAGCAGCTTTTCTTTACCCGCTCTTAACACTTAGTTCTTCATCCGATACTCAATCCCTCTCAGTATCATCTTCTTCTGTACCTGATGGACTTTCTCAAGTGGCTACACAGCTATTACAGACAAAATTCGATGTATCAGGTTTCTCAACACACGATCTCTTACTACGTGATTACAAAGAATATTCTCTCTCAACCTCTTCAAAGGCCTATCCAGTCGTTCAATTAGGTTTATCAACGGTACCTGTCGCTCTCAAAATCTCTCTCGATAAAGAACAAGATGGATGGACATCATACCTCTCTTCTCTAGACGATTATATGGTAGAGAAACAACTGGATATCGAAGGTGTTTTGACATCATATCAATCAGAGAAGAAGAATAAACATAAACGTGAACTCTTACTGGTCGTCCGTGTGGGAGGTGCCATCCCGGACTCAGCAACAGCCAAGAAGGTTTTAGACGAACTCAGTATCGGATTGGAGGCTAGCCAGGTCTTACAGCTAGGAGAGTGGGCCAAGAAGGGATTCAAGAGGTTTCTAGGAAAGAAGGTGGTCTTGGATGATGTCAAAGGAGGAAGACATGCAAAGGTTTGGCAGCAGGGTAATGCAAAGGCGACTAGAAAGCAGGTGGCTCCGATCCTGGTACGTCTTTGTTCATCAATCATCCATTCGACCATATCCACGTAGGCTGACGGTATCCGCAGCGGGATTTGATTGCCAAGCTACAATAGACAGGTGCATGCAGGGTGTAAATGTACGACGACGTTAGGCGATAGAGATGATATAATGATGCGCGATATGCAAATGATGAGACCTCGATGATGATGTTGATGATGATGATGATGATGATGATGATGATGATGATGATGATGATGATGATGATGAGGATGATGATGATGATGATGATGATGATGATAAAATCATGGGGACAGTGATGATGATTGGTTATGATCGCACTCCGATTGATGTCCTCCTTGCAGTGACCAATCTGCAAGTTGACATTGTCTTGAACAGTACTTTGCCCAATTGCAGCCAGAACAAGCTACGATCGGAGGTGCTTTACGAAAGTTGAGACACCTGAATTGACCTCATTAGCTCCATGTGTCCATAGTACCTTGGCTAAAAGTGATTTGGTTTAGGGGTAAAGAATGATACTTACCATCTACAGACTTGCTTGCCTCCCCAAACGTCTTTGATTTCTCTCCCATTACGAGCGAACCACTCGTCTTTCGATATCCGATGAAACATCTGTGGTTTCCCATATGGATTCTCAGTGGCAGTGTGGGTATGGCGTAATCCGTATTTGGTACATAGTCGAATAGAAGCTGTATTGCTGGTAGTTGGGTCTGCCTAATTGTGAATCACATCAGTTTTTGGCTCTAAATCTAAGTAGGTAACTGGCGTGAAAGTGGAAGAAGATGAAGGCAAACAGGACCAGGATGAAATAGAAGAAGAAGAGAGAAGAAGTATTATGAGAAAAAGAAATAGGCGAAAGAGACGTAGTGGATGAAGCGGCAGAAGAAAAAGAGGTAGGAGACATACTTCAACAGAAATACAACCGATTTCCTCCATTGCGAATCTGAGTACTTCCTCGAAAGCCTCACTCATTAATCCTTGACCCCACAACTGAGGATGTATTTCGTAAAACATTGATCCTTCCAATCCGCAAGCGGCACATTGCTCGAATGTCGGATGAAGATATATTTCTCCTCGCTTTGGTGAGAGTGACGATGAAGATGAATTAGGAGAGGTAGTCGTTAATGATAATCCGATATTGCCTTCATCTCTCATCAGCGTCCACTTTTATCATAGCCATAACAAGAAAGACAAATCAGGATTGAAAGAAAGACAGATCAGGATTGAAAGAAAGACAAATAGAAGGGGAATGAAGAGAGAGAGAGAGAGACTCTCTCGTAAGACTGACCTAACCAACCCTCTGCAGAGGTAATACGATGTGCGATCCTGACACTGCCTCCAGGCTGTATAGTTATACTCTGAGGATCCAAAGCTGTCACACCAAACACGTATTCTTGTCGTGAGCTCGTGCCTATATCGCCAGAGTTCGCTCTGGGTATACTGGAGCGCAGATATCGGTTCTGGAATTGATCTTTGATCTCTCCTGGTGATGGCGATCCATACCTAGAGAAGAAGGAGGATGAGTATAAACAGTCTATCATTGTCCAACTTCGAGAATACCAGCAGTTACAGGAAAGGTCGTGTAAGTTTCGGGAGAACTTGAAAAGCAATCTGAAAGAGCGTGTACGTTTCGAGTGAACTTGAAAGACAAAGACAAATACAAAGACACAGACGGTAGAAGTGGTAGAAGCGAAGAAGGGTGATCGCAAGCACTTACAATTGCGTTTTCTGCACAATAGGCTCCATCTTTATCCTGCGAATAGCGGACGTATCTCCAATCTCAACCTGACGTAGTACGAGTCGTTTCGTATATAGTTGGAAAGACCGACATGATGATGTCCAGAAGATATCTAATGTGGATCTATACTGCGAGTCTTAAATCAGCTACTCTACTATCTCAGCTACTGTTCTATCCTATTCGCAGTGGGAATAGGAGAAAGGACGATGATATTGGTCTTTGTAAGTGTTATGCACTATATAACGATCATAGTCGTGAGAGTATGACAATGAGGTATGATGCGGACGTCGGTAGTGGGCATATGAAAGAAAGATACGGTACATGTAGATAGACGTACGTTCAAATCGAGAAGACTGCCAAACCTCGGTATCGAATACGTTCTAGTACCCTTTCTGAGTCGTTCCTCCCACTTGCTCGTTTCCACCTCAGACTCTGAAGATTCCAAAGGTTCTTCAGGGGGTATAGACCCGAGACTTGAACTCGGTATGAAAACGGGTTGCTGCTACGAACGAAACAAATAAGCTATGCACCGTGGCTCGATGACGATACCTTTTTCTTTGTAGGTTTCCTCTTCTTTTTCTTCTTTTTCTTCTTCTTCAATTCAAGAGACGACATATCAACGCCAATATCATCATTCTCAGAACTACTGCTTCCTGCCTCCCCGTCGTCTTTCTCGATCACCTCGTCCAGCTTTGCGTTCCCATTGACATTCAAAGTCATTCTGCTCTCGGCAGAGAAGCTCTTTCAATTAAAGATATCTGATCAATGGCACATCAGTTGTTCTTGAGCACTCGGGACCAAAGTCGAATTAGCTCTAGGTCGAGCTTGAACTTCACACTTTATACTCAAGTACATTGACAGAAAAGTGCTTCTCGAAAAAACTCAACCTCACAATAGGACCTCCTCCACATTCAAAACCGGTGATCGCCGCAGTCTTAAACGGAATGAACTGAATTCATGAACGGTGGAATGGAATCGACTCGAAGGAGTAAACGGTCTCAAGCACAGTATGAGAGATGCATTTCTCAGAGGAATGAATATTTTGACATAGTTACCTAGTTTCACAAGCGATCGATTCTACCTCTATCCTCAATCCCAGACTCTCCAAGCCACACCAGCCTACCTCTCTACCTCCTCGAGGATCACCCGTTCCTTAACACCTCCATCTTCCTTCTTCCCTACTCCACCATCACCTTCATCTTCACCTTCATTCTCCTCTGGGGCTTTCGTATTCTCTGTCAATTGGGCTTCCCATAATCTCCTATACACCCCTTTATCAATCTTCATCAATTCCTCATGTGAACCTTGTTCCGCCACTATACCATCTTGTAGGACGATAATCAAGTCTGAAAAAAAAAAAAAACAGTCGATCAGCTCGTCTACCCTAAGACATATCCCATTTGCTCTTTATAGGAAGAGGAGGAAAGAGGAGGAAAGAGGAGGAGAAGCAGAAAAAAGAAAAAGACATACCGGCATCTGAAATGGTTCTGAGTCTATGGGCAATAAAAACACTTGTTTTACCTCCACCCACGAGCGTCTCGTTGATCTGCCTCATTAATTCCGTTTCAGTATAGACATCAAGAGCACTAGTCGCCTCGTCGAAAAACAGGATAGCAGGATCTTTCAACAGAAGCCTAGCCACTGCTAAACGCTGTTTCTCTCCTCCGGAAATCATCAGACCTCTTTCTCCTACTTTTGTATGATATTTATCAGGTAGACTCAAGATGGTACGTTCAACTTGAGCTTTTCTAGCTGCTTCGTATACTTGTTCGTCTGTAGCATCTAGGTTCCCATATCGGATATTGTGCAGGATATCGGCATGGAATAATGGTGTGTCTTGGGGAACAACTCCGATGGCTCGACGAAGGGAATGAAGTGAGACGTCTTTGATATCTTGTCCGTCGATTAAGATTCGGCCAGAATCAGAATCATAGAATCGGAATAAGAGGCGGAAGACGGTAGATTTGCCTGAACCGGATGGACCGACAATGGCGACTTTACGACCAGCAGGAATGGTGAATGTCACATCGCGGAAAATAGGTCGAGCATCGTGGTATCCAAAAGACACATTCTCGAATCGGATCTCGCCTCCTTTGAGAACCAAATCTTTGGCCTTCGGTTTGTCCTAAAAATGTATATCTCAGCTAAATCCCATGTCACTGGAGCGAAAACACATACAACGATTCCAGCAGAAACCGACTGAAGGTTGAACATGACTTCCATATCGATCAAAGACTGCCTCAGTTCCCGATACACCGTCCCAAGAAAGTTGAGAGGGAGCGACAGTTGGAACACGAGCTGATTGACCAGGACCAAATCGCCGACAGTCATTGTCCCTACTCACTCAGCAAGACTCCCGATATCAGATTGAAGTAGACGAAAAGAAAAATGACTCACCTTTCACGACGCCCTGAGCAGCGAGAAGCATCATCATCGTGAGTGCCGAGGAGAAGATCAAGTTTTGACCTGAGTTCAATGCCGCTAGCGAAGTGGCGATTTTGACTGAGGCCTTCTCGTACGTCTTGAGTGTCGCGTCATACTGCGCCACTTCGTACTTTTCATTATTGAACGCCTAGTCACGATCTGGTCAGCAATAATGATACATCAGCAGGAGAGCAAGTCATACCTTGACGGCTTCAAAGTTAATCAGCGAGTCCACTGCGACGGTTGCGCCCTTGTTATCAGCGGCATTTGCTTCTTTTCGGAATTTGGTTCTATTCCCATATCAGTCAAAGGAGAGAAAACAGTCCTCCACAACCCACCTCCAAGCTGTCGTCTGTACGGTGAACCAGGTATACATGGCCATGGTTATGGCTGTGACAGCTGCGAAATCCCATCCAAATTTCCATGACTGCTCCAATTAGCAGATCCCTGAAAGGGGCAAAGGCCCTACTCACCAATATACCACAGACCATGGCAATCTCAAGTGCGGTAGGAATGACGTGGAAGACGATAGAAGATAAGATGAAAGAGATGCCCCTATCAAGGTGAGCTCAGCAATCAAGGTTTCCAGCGGTAGACACATTGAGCAATCAAGGTCCTGCACTCACTTGGTACCTCTGTCGATAGCTCGAGTCAAGCCTCCAGTCTGCCTCTCCAGATGAAACCTCATATCCATATGCAACATATGCTCAAATGTCTCTCTGGCTACTTTTCTAATCGCTCCTTGCGAGATGGAAGCGAACAGGGCATTCCTCAACTCGCCAAACAAGCTCGTAAATACACGTGCTAAACCATCTATGAATCACCATCAGCCACCATCTCACTACACAATTCTTGACCAGAAGAAACAGAGGGGTTACCTACATCCCGCAATAGCTGTTCCGGCCAAGACCCATACTGTGGTACTTTCCGTTATAGGCACATTGAGACTATCGACGATATGCTTGAAGAAGAACGGAACTTGTACGTTGAGAATCTTCCCACCAACAAGTAAGGCGAGCGCAGTAACGACGCGCAATTTGGTACGTGGAGAGTCCTTTGGCCAGATATTCTCGGCGAGTTTGAGGATGATTGACCAGTCTGTCTTGGCTTGACTCTTCTCAGAGACAGCTTTACTGATTGCTGATGGGTCTATGGCTGAGTTTTGAGACTTTGGAGAGGATGGGAGTTCTGATGCTGATGAAGGAGGTGATGCAGGCGTTTGAGATGGGGGAGGAGGGGCCGGCCGACGAGATGTCGAGGTGAAGCTTCGAATTGGCCAGCTACAGCTCGTCTGAGAAGGCACACCAGCTCGTAGAAGGCTCGTAGACTTCATTGTGGTGGGATCATTTGATATTGATGACGATCTTCTGCTTGGTAGGGTGCTTCTCCTTCGTTCATCGCAGTATGACCTGCATGGTGCATAGGAGCGTTCGGCCGAGCGTCGAACTACGATTCGAGATGGTCCAGCCAGTGCAGGACCAGCCATGGACCAGCTATAGCCCACCGGCATCGTATGCCTGGCTACCTGACTCTTTGTAGATGCCTGTCAAAGAGCCAAGAGCCTTCTGTTGAGCGTTCGTGATGGCAGTTGGATGCTAAGCAGACAAAAAGTAAGCACGCAACCATTTGTTGCATGTACCACACAAGGCGTGCCTGAATGGTTGACCGGCGGCCCGATCAACTGCCACATGTCCGTGCTCGGGCGATGACCCATTTGAGTGAGAATTCCAAAACGCCGAAACGCCGTGGATTGGGTCGGGACAAGAGGCTGCCGGAGTCTCCACCGGGAACACTATGTTTGCCGAACGTCAACATTTTTATCAAAAGGTCTCCACTTGTTCGGCAGCATAGTCGCGCTTGACTTTGATCATCGACAAATACTCGAGAAACAGAGCGACGAGTTCATCGTGCGACAAGAGAAATCAGGTATCGCCGCTAGAAAATCACACACGAGGCCGAACCGAGCCCACTGCTAGTCTGGCCGAAAGAAGCTTTTCATCCTTCCTCTCTTGTTGACCATTTGAACGGGATCAACTCCGTTCAAAATGAAGCGAGGATGGGAAGCACAACCTCCCACCTATGGCCAATCGTCCTCAGAAGCTCGAGATGATGCAGTCTGGGTATCGATGCCATCACATCCTTATGCCTCGGCCTACAATAACATGCCAAATCCCTTCCCATCCACCCTAGGATCAGCAGACCAGCAATACGATCCAGCATTCTATGCTGGGTCCAGTGGGCATACTGAGAAGAAACCTCGATTCAGTGAGGGTTTGATTGGTGACGGCTCAGATCTGGGACGAGATGAGGATGAAGATGGAGACGACGATGATGATGATGACGATGATGATGGGGATGATGATAATGTTGGGGGTGGTAAGGGGGGAGCTGGTAAAGGAAAAGGTGGTAGATCAAAGGGCGGAGAAGGAAAGAAGGTTAAGTTGACCAGAGGGTCTAGGTGAGTTTTGGGCCACCATGCGTGCTCTGATAGTGTAATGCTAACCAATCGCAGAGCTTGCATTGCGTGAGTCGGGCAGCACAAAAGTCTAGACGGGATACTCATCATTTTTAGATGTCGGCGAATAAAGATGCGCTGTATACCTGACGAGAGCAGTGGGCCAGGAGGTCCTTGCAAGGTGAGCACTGATCCTGCAAGTATGACGGCCGTGCTCAAGTGACCCCCCTAGCGCTGTAAATCTGGCGGTCACGAGTGTATTTTCGAAGAGTCAAATCGGGGAAAGCGAAGCACTCGGAAAAACGAGGCCATGGCGGCCAAAATGGCAAGGATGGAGCAGGCTTTGAAAAGCATGGGCGCTGTGAGTCGATCGAAATCTAATGGCTCTGATGTACTGATCGTCAACAAGGCATTGAGCAATTTGGATCAACCTTCCCTCAATTCCTTCTCCAATGCCTTACATAGTGTCACAGGCGATCAAGACGTCATCAACGTCATTACTTCACACACGTCGCCGTCTACCGTGCCCACTCTCGCTGTCGCCATGAATCGTATGCCATACAGCGGTCAAGATGAATTTGGTTACAACACCGGATCTCATATGGACTCTGCTCCAAATGCCCACCTGCACCAGCCTCCTCTTTCTCCTCGCCTGCATTCCTTACCCGATAATGTGCTATCTCCTCTTGGATTACTGGCCGAAGCAAGCCTGCAAAATACGGATGGCAAGAAGCATCTCTCACATTCGTCTTATGGCAAGCCAAGTCATCGGCCCTCGCCCCTCAGTATGGGCTCGGAGCGGACTGGGGTACATGTACGGAACGGCGGTAGCAGTATGGGTGGCTCAAGTCCTAGCTACCGAATGGCGACGAGCGATGTCAGAGGAAACGGCAGTGACTCTGCTGCGGCTTTGCAGGGCAGAGGTGTCGCATCGCAGAATTATTTCAGGCCAGGTGAGCAAATGAGTTCAAAGTTGTCGATGGGGCTGATAGGATAAGGTGTTCCCGCGTTACCAGTTGCGGGTAGCTCCGACGAAAGATTGCCGGAGCTCCTTACTATAGTCTCGAGAGAGGAGATCAACGAGCTCTTTGACATCTACTACAATTGCAGTGAGTAGAGAAGATAATAGGTGGTCAGTCCTGATGATTGTCAGTGGCACCGCATGTCCCGATGATCTATCGCGAATTTCACACTCCGGAGCTTGTTCTCCAGCGATCACAGTTCCTTTGCACAGTGTAAGTCTACCATCATATAAAACATGACCAAAGCTGACATTGGTAGCATTGCCGCCATTGCCGCTAGGTATTATACCAAGCGTCCTGAGCTTCATGCCCAGCTATCAACTTATGCCAAACGACTGGCTTTCGAGGTTCCTTCCAGAGGCTACAAGAGCGTGGAGGTCTGTCAGGCGTATCTTCTCCTCTCTGTGTGGACGCTTGGACCGGAGAAGACATTCGAGCAGGACAGGACATGGTTGATGTTGGGGATGGCCATTCGCATGGCAACAGATCTCAATTTACACCGAAAGAGTATCACATCTGGATTAGATACCGAGGAGGGCAGAGCAAGGGATCTCGAAGTGAGCTTTCCCCCATTTTGGATATGTAAAAGCTCATTCCTGTAGATCATTAACCGAGAACGATGCTGGCTTCATTGTTTCATACTCGACCGGTCTATTTCTGCGCAAATGGGGAAACCATACACCATCCGCGAGGACTACATCATCCGTAATGCGTGTGAGGCGAGCTGGCATCAGCAGCGATACTCGTTACCAACCGACAGGGCTGTTTCGGCGTATGCAGTATTACAGCAGATAATGAGTCGAGCAATCGATTCAATCTATTCGAGTACTACGACAGTCTCTGGGCTCCGTCAAGACTGTGATTGTGAGTATTCTGAAGTCTTGCTATTGCTGTCATTGACGGCTTCAGATATGCTCATTGTGCGATCGGCACACGAGGAGCTCAGAAGATGGTTGACAGAGTGGAACAAGCCCGACACGTGAGCTAGACCTGGTGTGCGATGAGATAAGAAGCTGACTCGGCAGCAGAGAAGGGGATCCGAAATCAGAGTATGACAGTCGAGCTCAATTCTACTTTGCCTATCATTCTTTGGTCTTGTACTCGTTTGGTCTTGAGAACGCACTTGTACGGGCCAAGATGGATATCTCATTCTTCTTGACGAATGTCTACGAAGCAGCTACGGTGAGTCGTATCGTGAAGTCTGAGTGCGTCACACAAGGCTAAATGCGAGAATAGCGCGTCTGCACGGTTGTCAAGGAAGACTTTTTGCCAAAGGGGTTCTTGGGATACCTACCTGATACGAATTTCGTCATGTGTAGTTATGCGGTGAGCTATCACGTTTAGGATGTTGGTGCCGAATGCTCATTCCTACCAGCTTTTGTCTCTCTTGAAGTTGCTAAAGCCTGAATTGCGACCGTTCCATGATTCGGAAGAGGCGATCTTCAAGCTTGTTAGCGAGATGGCGGATGTTCTTGAAGATTGCGCCGTAGATGCCTCACACCAACCTGCCATCTACGCTGCGTTCATCCGTGAGATTGTGCGCAAGACGAAAGAAGCTAGACGGGGTCCTACTGCTCCTCCTACTCGAGTTGGATCACCGACGCCTGGAAATGAACAGCTGGCCAATGGCGAGACGCAGACTCTGGATCCATCATTATTGGATCAGACGGCGACTTGGCAGCCTGATGATATGTTGGAAGGACAACAATTCACTTTTATACCTCAAGGAGGTGATATGATGTTAGTCTTGTTTTTTGTTTTTTTTTTGACAGATGGATTGATTCGCAAGCTGATTAATTCGTTTCTGTTAGGATACTTCCATCTCAAGCAGGTCCTTCTGAATCAGTGATCAATTCACCTACGACGGCTTTCCCGGCCTATATCAACAACACCAATGGAACGCCTCAAGCAAGCGGGACAGGCTGGGCAGAATATCTTCCAACTTACATGTCAAGTGATGGTTTTGATGGTTGGGACGGAAGTATGTTGTTACCTGGTTTCGGAAGGGGTCAAATCACTCTTGGTGGTGGTTTATTACACAGTCAATATGGTAGTGGTATAATGTAAGTTTCATCCTCATCCAATACAGAGAGAGAGAGAGAGAGAGTCATAAAACTGATATATCACTTGTAATTTAGTACGCCAGCTCAACATACACCTGTTCAAAGTAGATCAGGAAGTAGAGTCGCTAGTAGAGCTACGTCACCTGTTAGATGAATCACAAATCAAATTATCGTAGGCGGAGATCGAGAGCAGAGTACTACTGTCAATGGAACAAGAAAGGAGAGGGACAATAATAAGACTGTAGTAGTATGTCAATAAGATGTCTTGTCAACTACATTTAGAGAAGTAAACAAAATTGACCACGGTAGCCTGAAGTATATCCATGTATGCGCCACAGGCACTTGACGGTTCACAAGTCAAATGTAAAAAAAAAGTATAGACCAGATGTTCAATAGCATGACATGCATGATGATTCAAGATGTGCATGTACGATGTGATACGTGATTATAAGAGATCGCTATGTTTGCTCCGAAGCCACTTCTGACAACGCTACCTCCCGAGGTAATCTGAAAGTGAGACAATACATGTCCTTATTTGGTGCAACGGACCTCACGAGGTGTAGATTGAAATCTTGTTCAGAGGGTGTAAGGTTGTATGATAATCGCTGGGATGCACGCTACGGCTGTATTAGCTACTTGGTTGTTCGACAGATCGACTCACTTCGCAGATATCTTTCGAAGCTTCTTCTACATCAAGGAAACGCGTGAAACAGTATACGTGCACGAGTGGGAATTGTATTGTTCCTTCTGCTAGACGTCGTTGGAAGACAGGATCGGATTTGAGCGGATCGTATAGCCCTCTAAAGGCGTCGAGGAACTCCAATGCAGAGTCAGGCAGATTCATTATATAGTGTTGGACGAGCATAGGTGCCGCCACGTTATTCTCGGATGAGTCGCCCTGTGTAGGTGGGTGGGAAGGTACGTGGTCTGGGAGAGAAGGGAAAGGAGCGGAGGAGGAGGGGGAGTCTTCGGGTGGGGAAGCAGGAGAGGGGGAAGAGGAAGAAGAAGGATCGGCTTTGGCGGCTTGTGCTCGTCGAGCTTCACGACGAGCCTTGTCCCGTTGTCGAGATGTCAGAGGCGCAACGAAAGGTGGGAATGGCTCAGACCAAACTATCTCGTTTGATCTACGTATGAACTCTCGACCGTCCATTTCGTATACCCGCAGAGTGTCTTGAACCTGATGTTAAGCGTTAGATTCGTCCTATTTCCATTTCTATCATAGCCCACACATTTTCCTTCTGCTTCTCCTCACCAAGACAAGAAAAGGATCACCAGGTATCACTCACTTTATTCTTTATCCGGTTCTCACGCATCCACTTGACGCCCTCCGGATTCAGGTCGTTACCCAAAACTCCCACTCCCTTCTTCGCAGCCGGCACAGCAAAAGGGCCTACACCCGCCATGACGTCCGCGACGACGCTGTTGACGGGAAAGAGATCCACTAAGCGTTCATGCTCGTGATGCAGTCGCGAGTTCCAATACACTTGCGAGAAATCCAAGGTGAATGTACATCCTGATTCGCTCTTCCGATGAGGTTATTATTGGGAATGATCTGGACGAGGCTGGCGTTGCTTACCAGAGTTGTAATGTAATCTTTGTCCCCTGCAATGACCTCCATGTCAAAGTACCGATAAGTAGCGTGGATCTCGTTGAGCTTGTTGACGACTGTGCGAAGAGTTGGATTTTTCTGTCCATGGCATCAGAGGAGGGCTGACTCATCCAGTGGACAGAAAGCAGTAGCTCACGTCGAGAATAACTTGTCCTATCAGGTGTTTGTACGGCAGCCATTCTGCTCGTAAGTTGACGTGGCCTGCAAGGATTAGCTCAGGCAGTACACTTAGAGCAGAGACGAGTTCACCAATATGACCAGTCGAGGTGAAAGAGCTCGGGATATCTTCATCAACTGTTGTAGGTAGAATGGCATGTAGAATGTCGCCTTAATGTGGTCAGTACATTGACACGAAGGATTGAGACTCAGCAGCGCATACCTAAGTTCCAGTAGTCATAGTTAATCTCCAAGTCGTAGCCGGTTAATCCAACACCTTCGACTTTGAGGACTTCGAGGACTTCGGATGGCAGCTCATCTGATCCTTTTTAGCTTTTTACACTGTTTTCACTGCCAAGCTAACCTTCCGATTTGACTTTCAGCCGTAATAATCTGGTCTTCGGATCATGTGGATTGTCAGATATGGGAGGTATCTTGGGAAGGTCTAGTAGATATCTGTCGAGTAGTATGAGTGACGAACATTATGCACGAGAAAGTCACAGAGACTTACGGACCTTCGCACTAGAGGATGATTACGCACAGCTCCTGTCTTACGAGGCTCAACTTGAACGCCTAGAAGAGGAATATATTGGCGGAATGCATCGCGGTCCAATGTTGTCATTCCGATGAGCGAGGGAGGGCGGATTGTGCTGGCTAGGTTTGGGACCGGGGGACGAGGGCGAGAAGATGAAGCCATTGTGGCAGAGGTAGGCATCAGAGAACGTCTCGATCGATATGTCAGAGTTGTCGCTGAGTGAAAAGCTCGTATGAGTGAAGACGAAAGGCTTTGCATCAGTTGCAGAGAGGAGAAGAAGAAGAATCAGTGAGCGAAAACAAAGTTGTGAGCTGAAATTTCCGTGTGGGGTCCCGCGTGCGTTCTCATTGATGTTGCTCTTTCGCCACTAACCCTCCTCTAGTGACAGACGATTGAACAGCTCGATGCATGACAATAAAACCCATTTACTCCCTGATTGCCATGGAAACCCTCCGTAGTATCACGTTATCCCTCAGTCTCAAGGGGTGACATTATCAATCTCCGCTGGCATCGTCAAAGCTATATTGCTTGTTTGCCACTACCACGGCCAAACAGGGGATCTTCGGGGCGCTTTCACGCTCTACCAACAGCTTGTCGTACTGTCACGATTGTCAATATCATATGGGTACGGCAGTGTATCGCGATCGAGCCCACGCTTGATGGCATCCACAGGTATGGCCCATAGACTACCACTTAATCATTGGACATATTCATCACAGCAGACTGTCTATACACATGTTCACCACGAAGTCCCTGAAACCGTTTCTTACGTTTCTCTCCCTCCCTCTCTCTCTCACTCGCTCTCTCCCTCTCTCTCTATCTCATACGCTCTCTCTGCTGTCTCTGCTGTCTCTCCCATCCTCGTCATCCAAAGTGACGTATCGGAGCATGTCGTGAGAGCTTCCATCACCTCAATTTCACTTTCGGGATCTTCGACATTCTGAGCATTTTCGGCAGGACCAAGGACGAAGCCAATGCTGATATGCACTGTGACATCTTCTTCCTCCAAGCAAGATTGAGCTTCTGGGCTCGCTGACGTTCTGGTAAGTTTCCCTCCAATTGTACCTTGAAAAGCAGATTCGTCCCAATCACCCCAACCAATGGAATATCCAAGGCGAGGTATGGGAATGCTATCAGGGTTCGCCTTGTTCTGCTTCTGCAGAAATTCCCGATAGTTGCTTTTTTTGGCTTCGCCTACGTTGTTCTTCCAAGGAAGGGTGTAGTCCATAACCCCGTGATGTTGGAACAATGTTGTCGGAGTGAATGTGACTTCGGAGGGTGGTGTTGATGAGCACTTGGAGACCGGAACAGATGCGGATGATCTGGATGGGAGGTTGGTTAGCGGGGTTGTGGATGAGGTTTTGGGTATCTGAGTTGAGGATGAGGTCCATGGCTTCGTTGACTTCTTATCCACCCAGCCAAAGATTTTGTATTGTGCTTTTCTCTGCTCAGGATGACCGTTGCTGGTTTGATGGCGTACGGAAATCCGACCACTCTGACCCTCACCGCTCTCACCTCTCTGACTGTATTGACCGCTCTGGCCCGTAGAGATCAATTCAAGCCGTCTCAAGCTCACACTTTCGGCATCCCCTCCCTTCATTTCATCACACCATCGAACCTGAAATCTTCCACCAATATCTGCCAACGAGCTGATACAATCTGTGTACTCCTTCGCGGCCTGATTCGGGTCCTCGAACCCATAGTCAAGATTGGAGTTTACAGGTCTGATCGTAGGTGAGCTCTGAATGGACGACATCTGTGTGGAAATTGCTTGCTCTGGCCAGTCTTTCTTGTGAAGATTCTTCAGTGAAAAATGAGTTGGAGCGATGAGTTGAGATGTAGTGACGAGAAGAGGTGAAGGGAAACTGAAGCTCGCTTATATACCTCCCAGAGGCTTAGGGGCCTTCCCGCACGAACAAAGGAGGATGGGAATACTGACCAATCCGTGTGAGTTTCGTTAAAGTTTCAGCCCCTCAAGTTATGGTTCTTGCGAAGGCTTTTGACGTAGTCTCTCTTCATCAGAAGAAGTCTTATATGACGGTGCATCAGGAGTACGCTGTTGGCCAATTTCGATTACCTCTGGAGCTTTTGTATTGCGGTTCTGTCTGGATAGGAGGGACTGGACACGTTTATCAACCCTTGGGTTTTGTAATCATACGTCACAATCCAGGTCGGGTAACTTACGTCGCTATTCCTCTCGGTGGAGTATTCTCGCAGTATGATGTAATGTACCGAGAAGGCAGAATCAAAAGAAGTCGAGAAAGCGCATAGTTGTACACGGCCTGCCTTCCCCAAACCATTTTGGCGTTTCGCAATTGCGAGAACTTTGACTAGGAGTAAAATCCTTTCGTTCACATAACAAAGAGGCTAATCACTACACCTTCACGAGGCTCAATCGTACGTTGTCATTTGGTGGCGCTTTCAAGTAGATCAAGTGGCAACACCCCGTTATTCATTGAATGGGAGTCAGAGACTTGTCGAACTGTAAAGCAACCCTCATACTCCTACCCCATTAAATATCTGTAGACGAAGACTATCGAGAGCGAAACCCACAGAAGGCCAGGTAACAATCGAAAGCCACGCACGGACTTGGCGTAATGTACGAATACTGTAGCAGGATCTTGAGAGCACTTTTAGGCTCTACCAAACCTCTGTCCCACAGTCACGATGGTCACTGATGTCTGAACTTTGAGTGATCTCACGGGAATGTCGACAGACCACCAATCAATTTTTCAGTATCATCATAGCACCAAGTACAGTATATATGTACATAATACATGCACGCTATGGGCTCCCTGAGACGGCCACTTGGGTCCCGCTTTCTGTATGCCTAGTCTGCTGTTCTGGTTGCCCCTGCACTTCCCACTTCATTTTCTATCATCCTTGCAACTTCGACTTCACCCGTGGTACCTCTGGAATGTAGCTGGAGAACATTACTGTAGTTGACTCACGATGATAGCAACAGACGGGAAGGTCATTCTTCTTGGTATTGAGAAGCTTTGATTCCGATCACTCGAAGAGGCAATATCATTTCATCGAGAATTCGCATGGATTCCTTAGTCTGATTCTCTTGCTGGTAAGATTTAGCGAACGGACTTGGGCGGGTATGCGGTGCGTGCTATGGTAGCCTTATTGCAATGGATGATTCATTAGACAGCAGTCAGCAGCCACGAGTGATACCTACATGATCTGAATTATCTTGCCAGCTCGTACAGTCTCACGCCAGAGACAAGACGGACAGTGAGGATGACCAACCATTCACCATCTTGCTGCTCCTTTATGCGCATCCTTTGAGCTTTCCCTCAGGATACCGTAAAACGCGTCTCAGCGAGGAAAAAGTACACTGACAGAGGATCATAACTTGCACTTTCCAACTTGACAGCTACTGGTCTGTAGTGTGCCTTACTGGATTTAAACAAAGAGAGCGATGAGTACCACCAGTACCCCGCTGGACGGGGTGGCGATAGATCATCTCGTATCTTCCCCTGGAATTTCCAACTCGCCTAACAGCACTGGCGCTGGCGTTATCAGTACTTCGGTAATATCGCCCAGCGATCATGAATCCCCTCTAGCATCGGTATCTTCCTCAAGCCCTACGATGCCGGTAAAGATAGATCCGGCTGTGGATTCGCCTCAACCATCGATCTCCAATAGTGTTACAACACCCCTCACCACCACCACGAGCACTACTACCGCCATGACCGACACATCCCCTAGCACCAATCTCACTTCCATCGCTACCACCTCCACCACATCCAATACACCCTCACCATCCATCTCCCGTATCACCCCTTCAGGGAGCTTAACGAGCCTTACATCAAGCACAAGGCTCACCCCATCGGCCTCTTCATCTTCGACCGCAATCCAAGAGACGGCTAGTCTGTGGATTATTCCTCAAGGGCAAGTAATCTCTTCCAACCGTATATCAAACACGTTGCTGATATACTGTCTAGTCCTCCCGCATCTGTGACAAGCAGCCTCCCTTCATTATCCGTCAGTAACAACGCTCTCAACCAGTCATCTTCCTCGGCGATTTCACGTCTGGTCAGCTCAACTACCACGCAAAGTGACACAGGTTCCACAGACGACGGAATCCTGTCGTTATCTTCTACATCAACTCCATCTGCGGACTTGACGACGAGTAGTATCAGATCTTCATCTCTTGCTGGTGGATTTGTCGGGGACGAGAGTATCACGATGTCTTCTAGCGTGTCTTCTAGAATATCCAGCGCACATTCGAGTCAGATCAAGATTAGTGAGTCCCAATATATTTTCCTCTAAGTGAAGTCTCTGATCGTTGGTTCACTCTGAAGCATCAACAGAAGATGTGCCTCTTGCCCTGATGACTTCTGCATCTTTGCCAAAGGCAGACCCGGACCCTGCCTCGATAAATCTATCAACAACCTTCGTATCAGGTAGTGTAACACTCACTGGAACCGCTGCTGCATCGGCCGAGCTTGCTGCTGCAGCAGAAGCTACTAGTGGCTCTCCCGAAGCGATCACCAAAAAGACAGATGGAGGTGGAAAGAATCTGAGCTCAGTGGCAATTGTCGGTGAGTACAGACAGTACTTGCCTGATTGTGTTTTGTTGTGTTTGTCTTTTTTTTCAGTCTGACATCTGTTCAGGTATCGTCGTTGGGAGTTTGGCGGGTCTAGTACTTGTATATGTAGCGTGGTCTCAATGGGTCAGTTACACAGACACACTCTCACGGCCGGCATTCTCATTCTCTCTTGTCCATTGGTATCGAAGCTGATGATGGTTTTATTGTAATTCAGCGTAAGAGACGAGCGCGTAGTTCTCTCGGTGAGAAAATATCAGACGACCCATTCGAACAGCTCGGATCTGAAAAACCACCTTCTCCATCCGATGTTGAGCACAATGGAGACGACGATAGTGGTGAACAATACAGATCTAAGAGGAAGAAGAAGAAAAGCAAAGGATCAAGAAGATGGACTGAGGATTCTTTCGTAGCGGATCAAAGATCAGATTACGCTCAGACCTGGTATCGCGATCCATACTCCTCCGAACCCAGTTCAGAGCAACAAACAAACACCCAGAGACAGAGGAATGATACTACCCCCGAAGACTTGAGGAGCATTGTTGATGGACTTGTTACTGCTTATGGAGAAGAAGAAGGAGAAGGAGAAGGAGAAGGAGAAGGAGAAGGAGAAGGAGAAGGAGAAGGAGAAGGAGAAGGAGAAGGAGAAGGAGAAGGAGAAGGAGAAGGAGAAGGAGAAGGAGAAATAAGGATGAGTCAAGGTATAGAAAATCCATTCGTTCCCCCAGTACCACCACTTCCATCTTTGTATACGCCATCTGGACAAGTCAATTCGATACCACGTCAACCTCCATCAGTACCACGTCGAGTCCCATCAGTACCACGTGTACCAACATCATACTCATTTGATGATATATATGGTGGATACTCAGCACCATCAAGACCAGGAACCACTCATACGACTCACAGACGTGCATCAGAAATCATGACTCCTTCAACATCATCGTTATTGCCTTGGAGAAGCAACGATACCCCTGCACCACCAGTTCCACCTATCAACCACCATGCGTTCACCACCAACGGCTATCAAGGCACCTCACAGCACCGACAACCACGAATACCTACTCCCAAGGCAGGAGGAAAACGTCGATCGCCTCCAGCGCCTCAAGAGGAAATCAGAGGACCTATAGTGCCCATGGCGCAGACTCCTGGAATGGGCTTGTCCGAACATGGGTGGACAGGTGTTATCCCAAACTTTCGCTAGCTGTACTATTCAGAGAGACCCCAGAACCATCATTTCATTAGTTGTGTATGTGTGACATGTATTGATTGGACCAGAAACCATTGCCATGTGAGACAGAAGTCGCAATTCACCCAAATGCATAGTCAACTTCAACACCCTCTGTATGCCTCAGATTATTCGGCAGTCTAGGCAGACTTGACAAATTCCACACCCTTCTTGATGTTCTTTGGCAACCTTGACATATCATCAGTCAGCACTCTCTTGATATCTTCGTTGATCATCGACTCACTCGGCGATACAAGCCTTAAGAAGCTCTTCCTCCTCAGCTGAGACTTCACCAATTGGCAGAATCTTCTCAGCTCCGTTGGGACCAAGCTCGACGTTGGTGGCAAAGTACTCCACGCCCTCCGAGGCGTATACGGGGCTTTTGACAAAAGTGGGCTCGATGACACCCTTTTCACCGTTCAATGCACGGATAAGCGAGTTGGTGAATCGTGCACCGGCTATCAAAGTCAGACAACTGCTTCTTCAATTAGGATGCATGGGCTTACCGAAACCCATGGACAGGGTAGCGGAACCGGCACCGGCCTTGGCCTGAACGACCTCTTCGCCTACATTAGCACAACTATTTGAGGCAATAGATATACTGACCGTCACCACCGAACTGGATACGCTTGACGAGAGCCTTGTACTGCTCGCCGGTAACGTCCTTGCCCTGAGGGGTTTGGCTGAGAAGGGGAACGATGGTGACACCAGAGTGACCGCCGACGACGGTGACCTTGACATCCTTGGGGTCGACACCCTTGATCTCAGCAAGGAACTTTGAGGATCGGACGACGTCGAGGGTAGTGACACCGAAGATTCTGCACTGGTATCAGCAATAATGCAACAAAGATCAAGCTGTGGTAGTTTAAGATCAGAAGTCCTGATCACCTCACCTCTTCTCATCGTAGACACCCTTGTTCTTGTAAACCTCTGCAAAGATAGGAACAGTCGAGTTGACAGGGTTAGAGATGATGCAGATGAAAGCTTTGGGGCAGTACTCTGCACAGGCCTCGGCGAGAGTCTGGACGATCGAAGCGTTGGTGTTCTGAGAGTTCCGTTGCGTTAGCTCTTCGAGTCCCATTCATTCTTTCGCTCCAGCAAAATTACGCACAAAGAGATCATCTCGGCTATCAACGTCTGTCAGCTTGTGTAGACTGAGATGGCAGGAGGTAACAACTCACGTCATTCCAGGCTTACGGGGGACACCAGCGGGGATCACAACGATTTCAGCGCCAGTCAAAGCGGATTTGATGCTGGCCTTATTAGCTTTATTCATATACAACGGAAGGAAGGGAGGAGATTGAGGAGAAGCAAGAAGTTGAGATTGATGAACTCAGAGAAATGGTGAAGATGAGATTGATGGACTCAGCGAAATGGCGAGGAGAAGCTAAAAGTTGAGGACAAGCCAAGGATTGATGAATTAAGCAAGACGGGGGATAGAAACGACAAATTGGGAAGAAGTAAAAGGTTGACAAGATATATGATGAAAACTCACTCGTCCTTCTCAAAGCCCTTGACTTCAGAAGCAGTGTTAACGTGGCTGACATCCGCAGCGACACCAGGTGCACCTCTGACATCGTAAAGTGATAAAGAAGTGACGAGTGGGTCTGCCTTGAGGAGTAACGACATTGGTTGACCGATACCACCTAAATGAATTTATTCAGTTTCAGTGTCCAATCCCTTCTCATAGACTATTGAAAGATTTGAGGAGGAAGAGCTCGGTAGGTTCAGTAGATCAAGATCAAGGTCATAGTCATAGTCATAGTTGACGAAGACAGAGTTGAGAAATTCAATAAGTTGACGGAAAAGACATACCACCAGCACCTAGAACGGCTACTTTACGCTCGGCACGAGCAGAAGAAGCGAATCCCCGTCGAGCGATCGACGAGGCTTGACGAGCAACATTACGAGAGAACATGACTGATGACGAGTGGACGAAGCGTGTGCTAGGTAGCTGTTATGTATCTGAAGTAGAGAGTAGAATAGAAATCGACTACGACGGTAGAGTACGTCCAACTTGCTGTTGCTCTAACCCGGATATCATCGGATCGGTAGCGACGAAACACCGGAAAGTGGCGCCGCGGTTTCGGCATTCCGTCTACACCCGCGGATTGACTTGGATCATTCATCACGACGAGTAGCAAAAGTCTGCGATCAAATGCATACAAACACTCTTCAAACCCCACAAGGGCTTGACACCAGCTACCTTGGATAACCCTGACCTGAATATAGGCCTAACCAAATGACTTTGTCGCTACCAGCCTACCCCCTCAATCACCTACTCGTCCCTCTCAATCGCCTACTTGTCCAATGCCATCTCGTACTTCATCTTTGAAATCGCCAATGCAGGGTTCAAGCCCTTTGGGCACGTACGCGAACACTGGTATATATCAGTCACATATTCATTGTCGTCCTTTCAAGGTCAAGATGAGACTCACGTTGAAGATGGTGTGGCATCGGTACAAAGACATGCTGTTCTGCATCTTCTCCTTTCGCTGTGCGCCGTACGAGTCCTGGGAATGTCAGTGTGTGTGATCCTCAATGATATGACACCACTCACTCGAGAATCAGCCATCCATCGGTATGCCTGCATCAGAACAGCAGGGCCGAGGTATTGGTCTGCATTCCACCAGTACTGATGATTGTTAGCGATTATCACCAAGTCTTTCAAGCACGCGTTCTTCCTCGTGACCTTAACATCGCGAGGTTGAGATGTCCCTGCCATCCCTAATCACATCCCCACCCCAGGCGCTCACGTCCTGCCTTGGGCCTCTACTCATCCAACTCCACGATCATCAAATCAACTCACCGAAGGGCAACTGGTCGAGCAACAAGCACACAAGATACACTCGTACATTCCGTCCAGCTTCTTCCTCTCTTCCTGAGTCTGCAAGAATTCACCCTTTGCAGGTGGGTTGTCGTTCTTGAGGAAAGGCTCGATAGACTTGTATTGCTTGTAGAAAAGGGTGAGATCTGGTACGAGATCTTTGACAATGTACACTGTGAATATGTTAGCTTGAGACCAAGCGAGAGAATTGGACATCCAATGACGAGGAACGAGGCAGGAGAATGTGAGGGGGGTTGCGGGGATTAGATACGCATTAGGTGAAAGGAAAGGGATTCGGGAAGATAGAAATTTGAAGACATACTGTGAGGCAAAGGATAGACTTTGGAAGGCTTGCTAGCGTCTTTTTCAATCCGACAGAGGCATGCCAAAGTGTTGACACCATCAATATTCATAGCGCATGATCCGCAGATACCCTCACGGCAGGATCGACGGAATGTCAGGGTAGGGTCGAGCTCGTTTTTGATTTTAATCTGCGGGTGGAAGGAAGTAGTCGATGAGAGACGAAAGAGGCGATTCGAACGGGGGAAAGAGAGGCGCGATTCGACAGGGGAAAGAAGCGATTCGAACAGGGGAAAGCGGCGATTCGAACGAACAGGGACGATAGAGAAGGCGAGGGCGAGGGTGCGATAGATTGAAGTGACATGAGAGGTGAGGGGCCATGATATAATAGGGAGGAAGAAGTAAGAGAGGCAGAGGACGATGGACAAAAGAACCGATCGTCAATTCATATCTCAAGAGCAAGAGGGATATGGTAACGTACCAAAGCATCCAACATCATTGGTCCACATTGACTGAGATCGACCTTGTAGCTCTGCAACTTTGGTTTCTCGGCAGGTGTATCGGGGTTCTAAAGAAGAAGAAAAACACAAGTTCAGCTAAGCTACTCTCTCTATCTCTATTTCTCTCTTTCTGTCTCTCTGTCCCGCCTGGATGATCTATAATGGACAATATCATGAATAGAAACGTACCCATCGATAAATCTTAAATTCTTTAATCTGAGGTGCTTTACCAGCAGGTGGTGCACCATCAGTAGGTTGAGCAAATGATCTAGGTACAGAGATCGAGAATGCTCTTGCGGGATTGCAAGTGATCGAAGAAGATGTAGTAGAACGGAGTGTACGAAGAGCTGTAGCGCGCATCTTGAGGACCTAGTACTTGGGGGCTTTCTCAGATCGTATAAGAGCTAGGAGAGAAGACAGTAGAGAGCAAAGAGAGGCAGGACAAGAAACAGAAACAGAAACAGAAACCCAAAGATGTCGATCGACGTGGTTGGTGGTGGGTTTTGGACGGAGCGATTCGGATTTGGGGCTCGTTTAAGGTCCCGGTGAATCCCGAACAGCCAATCAGGCGAAAGACGTTGCAAGAAGGAACGGAAGCAAATTTAGCTGCTTGACTTTTGGTATTCTTGTTATGAGCCGTCACAGCTGGGTAGTCTAGAGGTTGGACGCAACTTTGTAGAGAGCAGTATAGCTGTCTAGCTGAGAGGAATGATGCATGATGATAAATCAATGACAGATACACTACGTCGTGGCGTAAATCACTATCCCAGTCCCGGAGAGCTCCCTGATCTCATCCTTACCTCACGAAGCCTCGTCTGGGACGCCATGCATCGCTTTGCGCTTGTACGCAGCTTGATCTCGAAGCCATCTTCGATAGGACGGAAGCGACACAACCTGTCGTATCACAAACGATTTGGATGCACAGTGGGGTGGCAAAAATTGAATTGACATATTCCGTCAGTGCGGGGCAATGGCAATGACGGGATATCACCAGAATAGGGCAAAAAAGAAGAAGAAGAAAAGACACATTAATATCAGCAATCAGCCTAGATATTTGATAATCGGAATCTAAGACTTACCTTCTCTCCATAAAAGTCAGGCGCAATATTATTCACACTTTGGAAGCTTGGATCTCCTCGATTCCGCTTAATATGGTTGAAGAACTCTCGGTCCATAATCTCTAGCGGTGCTGGATTACCGCGTGCAAGCGACGCGTGGGTGAGGGAGAAAAGAGAAGAGCCAAGGGTCGGGCCTAGTAAGTATCCCAGAGCTAGGAGGATTATTAGCTTCCTGTTCAACATATTCTGCCGCTCCCAGAGGATCTCCTCGCCTAGCTGCCTAATTGCACGAAACGATTGCCAAGGAATACGGTGGCAGCGACTCGATATGATAGTATGATCGACTGCACAGATCACTCACCCATACATCCGAATCTGTGAATCGGAATCATCGGGTCAGTTCGATGTCGGGTTAGAATACAACATTGAAAGCTCACGTTGCACCTCCATACACAAACCTGAGTAAAATCATCAGCAACGACTCTATATCGCATCCTCAATTATCCAGCACCTGTGCTTCTAGGCGTTGAAATGATGATTCTTTAAACTCACATCGGTTCAATACCCATAATCAACTGAGTTGGATCCGCTTCCAAACTTGCAAAATAACTTCCTCCACCCAAAAGTCCAGCGACCGTAGTCGGTATCGTAGTTAACGTCGACCATAATCTTCTCTGTCTCCGTAATGCGAAATACCGTGGCCAAGCAAGTGGTAATGAGCCTGATTCGGACTGAGGTGGATTAGGAGAAGTGGAAGTAGATGTCGAAGCATGGCGAATGAAAATTGATGAAGATGGGATTGAAGCTCGTGCGGTACCAGCGCCTGGCCGACCTACTCTGAGTAGCGGTCTGACTGATTTTGAGTCTAGCATTGTTTTGATAGACTGTAAGCCTTAGATAGTAAACAGATAAGAGTAGGAGTTGTCTGAAAGATGTAAGAGAGAGGTGATGTAAAGATGAAATCCCGGTTGTGGCAGCTTGAACAGAGGAGTGGGGCCCCAGACGGTAAAGATCACTTAGCCGAGACATCGTAGTCATCGCCATTCGGACATGGCCTTTACTCGTTGGGTTCAAGCATTGGAACATTGGATCAATGGATGATGGGTGAGGGAGAAAATAGATCAGAAACACTGCTCGACCTACCTGGCGAGGTTATCTCTCAGATTGCCTCGTTCGTACCCTCCCACATCTCGGGATTTTGGGCGCTGACGAGTTCGCAGATATCTCTCCCTCTCCGAGACACTTTCTTTCCTCTCTCTACACCCGTCCCTCCTATCGCTCTGTAAGACTCATCATAATCCTCTAACCGCACATGTCTCCTCATTGCTTGAGGCTGGTCCACCGTACCCCGCTCTCCTCGCCAAGCTCCCCTCATTACACCTTTACCTGCCCAACGATGGCGGTAGGCTATTCCTGCCGCTGCTGGTCAGGGCCAGACCGCAATGGATCCTTGAGAGGCTGGAGATAGGAAGATGGAAAGAATCAGTGTGGCAAGAAGCGTATCAACGCCGGTTCCTGAAGAGTTGGAAAAGGTACAAGGGCGAAGATGATACCTGGCGAGCAGTATTTTTGAGAATGTTAGGGCGTGTCGAACACCGGAATAAGAGCTGTACTCATGAAGAATCTTGGACTGTGAGTTGATATTTATTCGATTCAGGATTCACTTTTATGTGACTGAGTGTATGCTTGACATGACTGAGTGGCGGCTGACGCTGTATAGCGGTTCTTGACCTTACATCGGAATGGTTCCGCATCGATAAACCGTATCTATTCCCGCCTGTTTGACCCATACGATATCTACGATGAAATCAAGTAAGTAATCTCCCTATGTGCCGTCTAGCAATTCTAACTAGTTACATACAGACATCAAAACAACTTTTCAGATCAACCCACGCAAATCCGCGTCTTACTACATCTTACCGACGTCCGCATCATCGCAGTTGGGGTACTATACGACCGACCTACCCTCTTTGTCAATCCACACGCCCACCTCCTTCTTCATCCACCTCTTCTTAGAGCACCTTCTGCCCTTGCTCCTCCCACTCAAATGCTACCTATTCAACTTGATCGGCGAGCTAGCGATCTCGGTTCTACTCGTCCCTCTGCAGATAGCAACGAGGCGTATTTTCCTCTGGTACGATCATTATCAACAACAGGTCCAGAATATACGAGTTATGGACTCACTGAAGGGCCCATGCCTCTACCTTCACCGTCTTTGAGAACGACATTTGCAAAGGTGCTACCTGGACGCCCTAGACGTTCTGCAAGTACTGGGGAAGGCTCGGAAGATGCAGGACCATCACGATTTAGTGGTGTTCTTACTCGGGCTCGGAGTAGGGAAGATGGGGAATCTAGGAAGAGAGCGTGGAGTTTTGGAAGAAATCGTTCAGGGTCGACTACAGGTCAAGTTTTGGTCTCGCATGATGAAGAACCGCCGCAAGATACGAATTTGTCTAGCCTGCCTGAGGCGCCATCGCCACACATCTCTCCAACAGAAACGTCAATTCCTGAACTTGAACCGTCAGAATCTACGTCGACGCCCCTTATACCTTCTCAACCTAAAACATCTCGCCGACGGCTTCCATATACACCTTTACGCGAACCACAACCTGCTCCAGGATATCGCTTATACCCCAACTACACTCCTACAAACCTGGATACTGTCATCCCTATAGTCGATACGAGGCCGGTCCATCTTGAAGAGCGTGATGGAGCTCCCTCAATCAGTCCTTCCACTGATTATATCTGGCCAGATGAAAGAAGGATGTGCGAAATTGGCACTGACGGTATCCCACGTCGTTGGGTTGGTCCAATGTTGTACGTTTTTGTTTTCTACAAATCAGACTCATGATAATACCATCTTGCTTTCTTGTTGATGTGGACTTACTTTTTTTCTTCTGGCTGATGGAAGAAAATAGATTAATGGCACAATTGCATCCACCAGATCATCAGCATCCTACACCACCGACTCTGGATCCGTCTTTCCCATCTGAAGGACCGAATGTGAGGCTAGGCGCTCAGGGCATGTACGTAAGTCTGGGATTCGAGGACCTCGAGGGCATCGCACCGTGGATAGAACTTAAAGGCGGTGGAGGTAATAGTGGGGATGCTAGGAGAGGAGGACTGGGTTTCGATTCGGCCGATCAATGAGATTTAATATGCATTACCTCGACCAATGAGAAGTGATATGCATACTTCTTGTTTCTTTTAAGCAGGGCATATGTAATAATATTTGTCCACCTGGGCGATGGGGTTTCTCAGGAATATCACAAGCTGTACCGTGCTGAGAGGCAGGCTACAGCGTAACACATGAGTGGCGAATGGTGAAGTTGCAATATGGTCAAGTGGCGAAAACTCATCCCTAGCAAACGCACTCAACTCGCAGAACTCGAGGACGTCTCGGCCTCGGAGATGTTTGAGAGGAGTGAGTCATCTGACGTGAATCAAAAATGATAAAGAAGACCAAAGGCAATTACAGCCCTCTCCTCTCTCTGTGGAGTACGAGGAGTATGATGTAATGTCTCTGCTTACCTTTCATTCTTCAAACGCCGTACAGTACGTTGCTTAGAGAAACATGGAGTGGCAACGCCTCTGACCGATACACAGTTTCCGTTACACCTTAGCCATTGCACTCTACGCCGTTATGCCGATAGACTTTGCAGCCTTCACGGCTTGGAGCCTTCCAGTTGGAGTGGGTATGAGGAGACATGGACGAGTACAAAAGATCTCCTTTTATGGAGCCTCTCTCCTTGCGCCAAGTGCTCCCTGAGCATCACTGTACTAACAAGTGTAGTACATTTCAACCTTTGTAGCCCCTCTAACTTGCTGTCGGGAGTGTGAGGAGGTCAACGTTCACTCCTTTGGAGGTGGTGGAGAGAGTCTTCTGTGGTGATTCGACTATGACCAAGGATGATTATGCGCTTGTAGCTTGGGTAGTCGCACCGAAACAACTCGGGCAAATTCGGACTCGTAGTCACATACAGTACTCACTCTCCTTTCTGTGGCTTTCGCTTCACCACCTCGCTCCCGCGGAGTCTGCCTTGGTACGAAGGTCTCTTTTCACCTATAAGTAACAGCGGGTTTTTGGACATGGACACATTATTCTCAAATCCACTCAGTACAATGGCTGATACTCCACTCACTAGAATGCTTGACACGCTCTTCCCAACGACAACACCGACTTGCATTCTTCCTGATGACCAAAATTGGAAAGTATCCTTCAGTGTGCCTCATACTGATGGTTCACTTGTCTCCATAGATCACTTATGTGACCATGTCGTGCGCCAAACTGAAAATGTTTCTGGGGGTCCCAACTCTGATATCTCCATCGAATTCAACACTTTGCCGACTTCCCAAGACGGCTATGACTCTCACTTGATTCGATCTTCTACGGATGTGATAATGCATTATCAGCATCTAGAAGCAACAAAGACGTGTGATACTCGAGTTTTGCTTCTGTCCAAAGTCACTCGTATCGATTATTCTGGTAAAACAGTCACTATCAAGCGCGGTTCTTTCACACCAGGATCCTTCGTGACCGAGACCGAGCCCGAGAGCGACAAGCAGCTTTTCAGGCCAGAATCGATGGTCTCACGTATCCGGGCGCCGGCCTCACCTGTTTGGGATTCGACCAGAACAACCCATCACAAGCCATCCAACCCCGAGGGCAAGGACCATGCTTACCATATACTTGCGGAATCCAAGTTCTCAGGCTGGATAGAGGAACCCGTCCTCGTTGACCAAAGGCAGTCCGTTATAGGCTTTTACAATTGGAAAGGCACCGTCATTGTTGCCCTTGCAGTGATGGCGACAAGTACAAAGTCAGCAGAATTCTTGGGTGGAGGATACACTTGTCAGTGCTGTATATAGCTGTGAATGTATATTGATGATCATGAACGTTACGGTGACCGGCAAAGCATCACTGTCAGGACGGCGACTTGGGGAGCGCGACTGCCTCTGGGCGAGACCTAGACTGGGGGAACTTAAGTAATAACTAAAGCGACAAGACATACATTCTCTTGGGGAACTCGTAGTCTAGTTCAAGTCTTTATATACCATGTACTCTTATCTTAACTTCAGGGAAGTTAAGCCGCTACTAGCTGCATTGGTCCTAGCGGGTCCTGACAATCACCTAACAGATGGATGAGATTTCCGATAAGGAGCACGAGTATCTGTGGTGTATGGATGTCAGCCCCAGATGTTATGACGGCTACTGTACTGGAGGAACGCACAAAATACCTCGTTTTGTTCGCTCATGTTCCCTTGCGTACCAGAAAGACATGCAGATAAAGACTGGAAACTGTAAACCTCTGTATCCTTTATGATGGCCGCTTGGGTCGGAGTCAGAAAGCTCGCCTTCTCATCGTAAGGATAGATATCTATAGGAGACCCGGAAGAGTTCTTCTACCCATCTTTCACCCATCAACGCCGTCGAAACCTCGAAGATATCATGTCCGGTTCCGTGCCAAGCACAATTTACGGCCTACGCGCAGTTGAATGGGACCGGCAGGGCACGCAGGCTATGTTATCGACTGGTTACGACGGCATGCAGCCCTCTTCGCTTCACTCGACTATGCAAAGCTTGAACACGTCAAACCACCGGAACAGCTGGCCATGCCTGAGGGTGTACTACGATGGGGCGCGTGACGGCCAATTACCCGGTACCGCAGAGCAATGAGGTGGCTCCCTACTACAGCAATTCCACATCGCGCCAAAAATGCATGTCGCTGGACCATGATTGGAGGTACAGCATACGCTTCCTCAAAGACAGGGCCAGCGGCTCGGAGATGACCATTGGGCAGGTTCTTGAAGACGTGGTCAAAAACAGATTCAAAACCCCGAACGACTCCCTGATGTGGTGTTTGGACCCGTCCCAGGATTCCGACCAATCCAAGGATCACAAAGATGCCAGATTATCCGTCTGTCTCACCGAGTCTTGTCAACTGGTCAGGTTTTGTCGCTGGAGCGAGAATACACCAGAGTGGCGTGTCGCCAACACCAGCCTTTCGGTGAAAGCTGTGATGACCGATACTCGTGGTACAGTGTGCCCACACGGATTCTTTCTTCCTGCACGAAATTTCGACGATCAAATCAATACATCGTTCAAGTCGAAAGTATACACCAACCCCAATGATGCATACGAATTTTGGAAGATGGAAGGACACGAGGAGACCCCCTTGGATCTCGCCACTTTCAAGATCACTGGCACGTACTTGTACCCAGCGTTTTTGCCTAATACCCTTGGGTTGATATCGGGTGGAGTTTCGGTCGATTTCTGTTTGAGAATGGACGTTGATAATCTCTCCCTTTTGTGACACTTTTGTGATATCCCGTTCTACTGTTTCATTCGATTTGACTTTCACGAGGATTTTGAGGCTGAGCGTGTGTTGATCGTTTTTCATGTGAATTCTCAAATCAATTGCAGATACCTATGTATTCTTGTCATATGTGGCTTATCAAATCATTGTAGATTGTAGATAGTTAGGATGATCAATTGTAGGTAGTCGAATCATATGCAGACAGTGAGCACCCGCATTGTAGATGGATGATTATACATATGGTATATAATCAAGGCATAATGGGAAGTACCGTGACTTCGTTTCAGTCTTCGTCTACGAGCTACGGTAAACTGACCATCACTTAAGTATGAAGCTTTACCTCGATTTCAACCAGGAAGCCCAGGAGCCGTTTTTGGTATTCTTTCAAGGAGAAAGCCACAATTCCGGCAAAGGTGATGGTAGACACTGTAGGTATAGCTGGAGCATAAGATCTGCTTCGGTTGTATCGAGTAACATCAAAGAGAGCAACTCAGTTGGCATCTCAAGGGAATTTATTTACTAGTGCATTCAATTATATCCATTCGCACCAGAAACTCTTAACACCATAATCAGCCTCCATCCGTATTCAAGCGCTTCTTGTTCCGCTTGCACGAGCCGCCAGGGCTGTCTGTTGGGCTTATCGAAGAGCCGCTGAGCACATTGAGGACTTCATTTCCAGGTAGCTGTGATGGTCCAGTACTTTGAGTTTTCGAGGGAACCGGACTGACATGAACGTGACTACTTGCACCCCCATATCCCAAGCTCGTTGTACTTGCGATGAGAACCGGATCCTTCGACGTCACTCCGTGTCCTCCTCCTACTCCTGGCTTGCGATCTTTCCCTGACGACTCGGGTTCGAGGCTATGATGACTGCTGGTGGTTTGGTTCTGCATCTCTTCAATAAGGACGTCCGAGCTGGAGCCATTGAATTCGGGTGCTCCAGTCCCTCTACTAGTCGTTGCTGGTTGGAACTGCCCGATTGTTGAGCCTTTCGAATCCGTAAATATCACAACAGGAGTATTGGATGTAGTTTTCGAGATGGAAGTCAGCTTTGGTGTAGTCTTGCCGGTCGATTTCGATACTGAAGACGACGGTGCGAAATTCACGATGGTCGTGTGCGGGGTAGTAGTAGTTCTACTATTGAGAGACGGAGGAAGAATTGAGGCAGAAGAAGATGCTTTAGTATGACTAGCAGCGCGAACCGATTGGCTGGGTGGCAAACCCGAGACTGAGACTGATGTAACGGAAGTGGCGATCGCTTGATCGCTCGACGACTTGGAGGAGAATCGAGAAGATGTTTGAAACGTCGTGGAGCTGACTCCAGCCGCAGTAGATTCATGGGAAACTTCGGGGGAAAGTGCTGACGCGGCACTTGTCGAAGTGAGGGTGCTACGCGACAAAGTGCTGTTGCCCACAAACGTCGACGTTGTCTGAACGGATGGCGTCAGATCCGTAGTAGACGCAATGTTGTGAGACGAGGACGATGGGCTGGAGGAGGGATCTTGCTGCGATTCAGAGCTCGGGGACGGAAAAAATGTCGAGCCTGAGTCGGTGGAGCTCGAGGTTCCTTGAGTCGCACTAATTTGGATGACAGATGTGCTGATGGAAGCCGACGATGAGGTGTGGGCTATTGAAGTGACAGCACTTGAGGTATCGATGTTTGCCAACGCCGTAGCGGTAGAGCTGATTTCGTCTATCGTCTCCGGCACGGAAGTCACGTTTTGCTGGGCCGCGGTTGCAGTCGTCGTTGGCGCAGAGGATGAAGCAGACGAGGAAGGAGGGGCGAAGGATGCAGAAGAGGAAGGAGGGGCAAAGGATGCAGACGCCGAAGTGGAATCAGTGAGTGAAGACCACGTAGATGACGTCGAGGAAGCAATGGACGAAGGGGAAGAAGCCAAAGGCGATTGGGAAGGTGTGACGGTAGAGGAAGGGGAAATCTCGGATGAAGGTGATAACTGTGAAGAAGAATCCAATGTTGTGGACGGTGTTGGCGCATCCGAAGTAGTGGTGGTCCCTGAGCCCACGGAGGTCGACGACACCGAAGAATTGACTAAAGTGATGGGAGTGTTCCAAGCCTCATTACTTCCGTCAAGGGCGTAAGGATCGGGAAGTTTGAGTCCGGCTGGTAGGAGGTTAGCATTGGCGCCACTACGACAAAACATCAGTGGTCGTCCTTAAAAGATAGTATCTACTCACCACATGATGGGTTGATACGTTGTCGGGTCCAGAAGCACTCCACCAGCCGTATCATCGTACAGCTCATTTGGCTCGGTCTTTGCCCATTCTAGTGTCCTTCCAAGCAGGTACATGGCCTGCATCTGAGACAAAGTCATAACGCATCCCGCTTGGGCGGTGGCGGGTGAACTTCCGCTGTCAGAGGTGATTTGACCATAAATGGCGATACTCGAGGCAGAGCCATCGCCACCTGAGGTCAGTGGCCAATCGAGTACCACACCGCCGTCTGGCGAGGGTATGGTCGCTGTGTTCGGGCAGATTGGTTTCGAAGCAGTTAAGGTCGTAGGTCCGTTGAGGGAAGCCACCTGAGCTAAGACGATACAACCTGAATTTGGGGTATTGTCCGATGGTGGTGTGGCGCTGATGGTTATCGTACCAGACGATTGGGCGAGGGCCGTCGAGACAAAGAGAAACACAACGAGGAAGTGTGTGATCATCTTGCCGAGAAAATGAGTGTGAGCAGTCCGGTTTGTGGTGTTTCTCTTGAACAAGGAAATGGGGACGAGGAACAGAACTATTTGGTAAAAATAAATGCAATCCTTGGGATGAAAGGGATAAGGGGTGATTATGGCGTCTCCTCCTTTGTTTTGATCTTAAAGGAAGATTAGGGCCATGTGGAAAGGCAGGAGATGACATGGGATTGACGTCTCAAAGGAGCAGGAAGCACAATCGTTTGTGGAGCCTTTGGTCAAGACCACAAGCAAATGTTCAGATGTTTGTTTTCTCTCTCGGTGGTACCGCGAGCCTGATTCTCCTAGCACGGCTGAAAAAGGGACTACCGGTTACAATCTTGCAGAGCCTTCAATAGCATCTGCGGTGCCGTGACGTAAGGTACCAGTGGTTCTTGGATAGGGATTCCGGTTAAGTGAGGTGGACTTTGGATATGCGGAGGATCTCTTACTTGGCTGTCAGCCCGTGTAGTCGTGCCTTGGTAATGTGACGCTGGGCCGCAGTAATCGCACGGACGCTTTCAAGGACAAACTCCTGCCACTAAGGTGTTCAGATAAGGCTTCGGCCTCGCCTTCAGTTCAATATGGACAGTAGTCATGCTAGACACATTCCTGATAACACAAGGGCTATCCGCGGAGTCGTACACTACTCGGGGGTTGATGCTTTCTGAAGGCGATTCTCGTGGTTATGTGAAGGATGGCCTGTTTTGAGCTTTGGAGACGCCGGAATGTTCCACGGATATGTCGAATGAGATAGCCATCTAGGAGCGAGCAAGACTATCCTTTGATTATCACAAGTCCACTGGCTCTAGCGAACGAGAAAACGAAGGCCCGTAGTATAGCCCCGTAGGTTGGAGATAGGGGCTGTCGTACATTGAACACTTGTTTTCCCTTGCATATCCCTCAACAGACTTTCCCTACCAAGCTTGCACTTCACACTTCTCAAGATCATGGCCTCGACAACGTACAGCATGGTTGGCGAAGATGCCATCACCTGCATGCAAGACATGTCGAGTCTTTGGCGTACACCTATCGAGACTCAACTCCAACGCAATGGACTTATGCACCTTGGGACCAAGAGCAGGTGGACAACGGCGAACCGAGAGATGACGAAATCAGGGCAGACTTTGCGAACGTCGATGGAGGGTTCATTGCACTTGAATTGCTGGGCAACGATTCGCTGTCCACGACTGAAGGAACGGGATATGGACGATTGTACCGTCACATCCTTCAACACTCAGCTTCATACCGGCAAAGTGTCCAGCAATTCCAGCAATGTGTCTCGCGACGGTACTTTGTCGATTGGCTCCAGGAAGCAGACACATCTCGCGAGCTTGATAGTCATCGGATCGGCAAGCGTTGTCAGGCAGGATGGATACGTGACCACAGAGGCTGCTTTCATGCAATGCGAGATATCAGCTGAAACGACAGCAGTGCGTTCCCTGTTCGACCAAGTCATTATCATGACTCTGAACAAGCCCACTCTGGAGTCACAAGTCACTCAATGGCTAGATGGTGCTTTGTCAACCCCCATGGATTTGGATCGCGATGGTCGATGTGTCTTCAAAAGCTTGTGGTACCGTACCCGCCTTGGTCCAGCTGACTTCAGCGGGGGAGGAGATCGTCCTGCGTTGGTACCTATATCCTTCTCATTACAGTTATGTCCAGATACCATGACCAGGAGCGAGTCGTTCGAAGGCCAGTCGTTTCACCCACCACCCAGATTTGTCAAGGTGATGGACGAATTTCGTTCCCCGCACTCCATGCTCGACAGACACAAATTCGCAGTGAACACCAATGCAGATTCGCCCAGCTTACCAATTGCAAGCACACGAATCTTCGGTATGCTCTCGGGACCTCCTCACTCCACCGAGGACGCAACTCCATGTTGGGCCACGATCAGCGTCTCAACCAACGCTCACAGTTTAACTGATGGGCTACACGTTGGAGGAGACAAGGATTGATTGGATGTTGTCATACAGGATTGTGTGAATCCAGATTGGCTGTAGTCATACAGGATGGTAGTGTTTATGCAAGACGATATGAGTTCCCTGTCGCCAGCCAAGAACGCCAGGACTATGGGCCGCCCGAAGTGTCACGCGTTTTTTTTTTTTTTTGGCGAGATTCTTTTTTTTTGAGCTCAATTCAGAAAGTTCATCTCCCCATATCTCAAGTTCTAGACATGCTACAGACCTGAAATTTTGAACAGTGGTTGTCATATCATATGAGACCTTACCCGCTTTGTTGAGAGCATGCATAACAAGCAACAAAAGTGGCCGGATGGTGGATGACTTTAATCTCCCACGGTGTTAACTGCTCCACAGCTGGCACTCGGGAGCAATTTTTGGTCTCCTCCAAGTGTCGACATTTTGGCTGGGAAACCGCTTTTTCCAGACTTTGCACCCATCAACAAGCATACTACAGGGATTAAAGGTGATAGGTCCATAGAATAGACTACAAGACACCTTTCTACCAATTCTCAAAGCATAGCATGCAAAACTGACTGAGAAAGATGGATAACAAGTGAAAATCAACCAAAAAACTGATTTAGTGGCGATTTCCCGGTTTCTGGCTGTTATGCATGCATATAAGACCCTTGGTAAGGCTTTATATAGCATAGCAACCATTGCGCAAGAATTCAGGTCTGTAGCATGTCTAGAACTTGAGATATGGGGAGATGAACTTTCTGAATTGAGCTCAAAAAAAAAGAATCTCGCCAAAAAAAAAAAAAAACGCGTGACACTTCGGGCGGCCCATACAGGACAACCGTGAGAAAGCATGTTGGCCTTTGCCCCGGCTTCTCTCAGCCGCTACCTATGCTACCACCTTCATTCCTCCTTCTACAGCTCTTGTAACATCTCAACCCACGCTCGATTATACCGCTCAGCAGCCCTTGTGTGACCCATTCATCTCCTTGCTCAGTCTACGAACTACCCCTCCACCTCAGCCAGCCAATGGGCCGGACATTCCGTATATACCTTGCGGGCGAGTCGGTCTTTCTATGTCGACAGTGCGGTAATCATTTGGCAGTTGGTGAGAGCGTATTATCCAAGGTAATTAATAATTATCTCTTACATTATCATGCCTCATACCGACACCAGTACCCATAACATGATGTCACAGTAGTGATGTTTTCGGCTGATCACCTATAGGCATTCACTGGACAACATGGTCGCGCTATTCTCATTCAGCATGCGTAAGTCAATTATCTCAATTCTTGACTGATTCATTCATTGGGTACATATTCTGATATATCATATAGAGTAAACGTATATACTGGTGAAGCAGAAGAAAGGGAAATGCGAACAGGAAAACATGTAGTCAGAGACGTTTTCTGTCAAGTATGCCATAGCGTCTTGGGATGGAAATACGTGAGTCCCGATTTTCTTGCTTCTGGCTTTGCTCTGTGTTATTTCGCTATATCTTACCTTGGCTTTCGAGTCCTTGTTTTTCCTTGCGTGCCCTCGCGTTTCCTTGCCCTGCCAACTTAACTTGCCGTGTCTCGTCCCGCCTTGCATCGTCTCATTCTGCATTGCACAGCTGAACAACGAAGCTGACAAGCTTGGTAGGACCTTGCATACGAGCCCGAACAGAAATACAAAGAAGGGAAATTCATACTTGAGCGTGAACTGATCACTGAGAAAATGGAGAATAAACGGGATCTTCAATCTGATCGACCTAGGATAGATGAAGTTCCTGTAAGAGAGCTCATGGCGAGAGTTTGACAGAATGGACTTTGTTTTTCCATCTCGGTTTGACTTGACTTGCCTTGAATCCAATATCATCCATCCATCCGACTATTCTTCTCTCTTTCATATGTTATCAATTCATACTTATCATACTTTGTAACTCTAACTCTTCATTGTACCTCCCCCAAATCAACTTTTGTTGTCATCGTCATCGTCATTGTCCTTCTCTTCCTCTCTTCGTTGTAGAATTTGTATTGTTATGTACTATTGCGGTTGCGGATACGTAACGAATGGGCTATGAACAAGTTGAACTCGTACGCTTTTCATTTTCCTTCATCACACAAAGCATTTTAACGCTACCGATGTAAAGGGTAGTTCATTCCGCGAAACAAAAGGGGCATACTACTAATCTATCTACAACTCGAGATATTTCTACACCAGACACACTATTCCAAATACTTTCAATCTGACAGGTCCTACCAGGATTTAAACATCTAAACTTCTCAACACACGAGATCCTCCCTTCGTCTCCTATATACCATCCCAGCTCAAAAGGTCTTGTTGACTTGGGATATGATTACTCGCGATCGCTTACACCGCTGACACTACCTCGACTTCGACTCCTGCTTAGCGCCATACCATCTGGACCAACTATAGCCGCGTATTGACCGCGCTTTGGATCATTTTGGCGCTTAGCTAGTGTCTTTTTCACCTTTCGTTCAGGTCTTGTAGTTGTCAGCACACTGCACATATCGGACAGAGTCTGAGTAGAGAATGAATGCCGTTGTAATGGAGTAAAGGAGAGGCAGAACAGGTTCGAGGTGAGGTATCGGTCGGAGGAATGGTTGAAAGTAAGCCTCACCTGACGACAATGACTGGAACAGGAGAGTGCGAGACTGCGAAACGCGATACAGAGCCCATACCCGGTGCTAGTTCCTCATCAGTAAGAGATCTCTCGCCAGGTAAGGGAGGGGCGTGCATACCTCCGAACGCTTTGCCCCATGTCTGAAGTCTCGAGCGTGTGCCTTTTGTGCCGACGACCAAAGCTGTATATGTCAGCGAGTGTTTCTCTGATATAGATTGAACACGAGATGAAATAGAGGATGGAGTTTTTGGGGGGAGGGTACGAAAGTAACGTACAGTCAGGTCGATAAAGCGCAATCATCTTGAGGAGCATCTCTGTCACTCGGCCCGCAACAAACTCCACTACGACCGATACCTACGAGGTGAATGTTAGTAGATCCACGCGTACTGAGGGATATGGGCTTCAAGTGTGAATATGGAGACCTACGCGTCGATCCTCAGCCTCGTTGTTCTTGTCGAGGATGTTGGTGAGCAGCCTATGCGCATCTTCGCGGAACTCATCCTGGTTGCTCTCATCTTTGCGTTCTACAGGCGAGTCAGCTGGATGTGCTGCGACACTCGTAAGAGGAGCTAGCAGACTTACCAGCATCATCGATATCAATGACCCGGATAGCCACGATTTCATCACCGTCTTCGACTAGTTCCGACATGAGCCAATCGAGTGCTGTTTCGCCTGATTCATCGGCAGACACAGCAACTGCGAAGACTCTAGTGCTTCGAGATCTTTTATATCCTTCACTTTTAGCCTATGATAATTAACCATCCTGTCAGTCTTGTACACGTTTTCGATGTCTCTCGATGGAGAACGAGACACTCACCGCACAGGTATAGGCAAAAAGTGCTGCGGGTCCAGCATCGAAAGCTTCAAACCCGACTTTACGGCGATAACGACCATCGCCCGCATATTGACCAGAGCTGTTGGTCCTTGTTCTTCGGAAACTCTCGTGGCCTCCTTCACCATGATTCGAGTTCGACTTGGCCATGGCTGAATGTGTAGGTTGTCCTAGCGATGGACGTTCAGGCAATTGGATCGATACGTGAGAAGTAGCGGCAGAAGGTAAAGGAGATATACCACTACTAGGTGTTTGAGCTTGAGGAACTACAAGAGTAGAGCTCGAAGTTGCCGCTGAATCCGCGTACGAATGGGTAGGGGATGAACCGAATCGACGGAAAGATGGACGGAGGGACATTGGGTCAAAGTGATCAAAGGATAGTTAGTAGTGAAAAAGAACCCTGAAGGAAGCTGCAATCCCCTCGACAGATACTCTATGTACTTTGTGATACTTGTCTTTATCGGACTTGATGTAACACTACTTTGGCTTGCCTGCAGGTGACTTTGACTTGTCGTATAACAAGAGGATTGAATTCGAGGGATAAGAGGTGAACGAATGGAAACGCCAAGAGAAGAACAAGGTAAAAGGCGCTTGATATCGGCGTGACCCGGGGACGGAACTTCGGATAGGGCCAAGACACGGTTACATCTCTTACGTCTGATCTGGCAGAGGGAGTCAAATGCCAGTATGTGTGCACTGTGCTTATCCAGTCAAACACCTCTATACAGTATACAAGACCAAGTCCAACATCCGCTTAGGTGTATGCGTGAGCTCGTACAAACAAAGCTTGACGCTCTTCACTGACTGCTCTCTTCGTATTAGCCACAATGTGATCAATTTCTTGATCCGTTGATCGAACATCCAACCCTTATACTCATATTGGACCTTGTGCTTCTCAAATCTCGAGTATACCTACACTTGCTGTTCAACCGTGGTGCACCACCTCTTGAAACGACTGTGCCCGATATCGACTTCAACACCAAGAGGCGCAGCGATGTATGGACCGACATGATCATGCTTAGTGCTATGGCTGTTATAGCTGAAACAACTCTACGGATACTTGCTTCGACGTCAATCCCCGAAGCTGCGATTTCAGAATCATCTATACTTAGAACTACGGTCCTCGTCGTACTGGAATTACTCGCTCAACACTTGACGACGACCCTATTGACACTTGTGGTTCTCCGGGTAAAGGGCTGGTACCCTTCCTCAACCACAACCACAACTTCCAAGACCACTGATGGTCGTCAGATCAACTTCCTGTAAGTGAAGTTACATATTTTGCTAGAGGCAACTTGTTGACAGAGGTTCAGACCAGCTTTAATCCCTTTGACGCTCCTGTACTCTTCCCTCCTTCCTCTTCTCCTACAACTCTTCCTAATGATCTACTATCGTCCCCCAACGACCTCTATCCGGTCAGTCCCTAGCCCACAAGCCATGGCGCTCTTCCCTCCTTTTGCGCAGGAGTTAGTCCTTGAGGCGACGCGATTCTGGAATGGAACAGATAGGTTACGGGCAGGCACCCGTTTGTTAGGTGGGATGAGCTCGGGATTTGGATTGAGAGTCTTATTGCCCACCAAGCCGTGGGAGACTACTGTGATTGTCCTGGCTGGATGGGTTGCCGCTGCGGGGCTTGGAAATGCTGTACAGAGTATGTGGTCGTTGATTTGATCGTGCCATGTATCCGCTTAGTATGAAGACTTTCCTTAGACAATTTTGTTTGGGTTGACTACTTGACACCAATGGAAACAGCTATTTATACGACTGCCTGCATATCATCCGACAAGAGGGCTATCACCTTGGCTTGATCTATTGCCAGAGAACTGAATATGGTAGACCTCAGAGCTCTCTCTCATACCACGAGTGGCTTACATGTCGATACACGGCTCAAAGTCATCTCAAGTTCTCAAGTCTCAAACAACATCTCCTGCATATGATGATATCTTCCCAATATCCACTGCATGAGCATATCATGATGTCTTCGCAATATCAACTTCAGCTGTCCTCTCAACAATCTCATCAACCGCCTCTGCCTCCTCCTTCGCCACTTCATCCCCATCCTCAACCTTGATCTCATCATCACCTCCTTCAACGCCATCGCCTCCTCCTCCACCACCACCTTTCCCTTCTTGCTCATCCTCATCACCACCTTCTATACGCCATAAATACCCTTCTATCCAACCTGCCACTTCCTCCTTTCCTTCTCCAGCAAATAATGCTTCTGAAAATGCATCTCGACCAGCTTTACTTTTTTGCTGTGAATATTCGTCAGCACGAATTTCTTTCCCTCTTCCTTGAGACGAAAGTTTGAAGAGAGACGAGTTTCTCTGCCTTGAGTTATGACGGGAGAGAAGTTTCTCTTCCAGTGAGATTGAAGGGAGAATCAATCAAAGGGAGACGAAAATTACTCACTTTGAGAAGAAGTATACCACCACCTTTCTCTTCAGGCCATTCAACGAGATACCTCACGATCGCAACGTGGTTGTTCAGAATAGCCCAATGAAGGGGCGGAGAACCAGCTTCGTTGGTTTGTGAGATCGTTGCGGCTGGGGTAAAAGGAAGGAGGTATTCGAGTACATCTATGAGGGTAAGGTATGGTTTTAGCTTGAGTCGTCGTGTATTGGTATGGGCGGCGGCATTGACATCATATGGGGCCTCGTGATTGGATAAGAGGAAGGTGACATTTGGGCCCAATACTTGCAGTAGATCAGGATAGCCGAGACATACCTAAATGACCGTTCCCGCAACACATATGCAGACATGTATTCCCCCGTTCATCCTTAGCTTCAACGACTGCCTCTCGTCCAAATTTCTCCACAAACTCCTTCACTTCTTCCAGCTCACCATACCTACACGATAACAGAAAGTCCTCGACTTCTTCAGCAGTTGGTGTTGACATTTCTCTTGACTCGAAAAGAAAAGTAAGATCTCGTTATGGTTTCACTGTAACTTTGCAAGAAAAAGTTGATCGACAGCAGCCGCAATGCGGGGAACAGCATCGAAAACACGTGGTAGAGATGCGGGGTAAGATCAGACATCTACAGTTGACTGGATCCCGTCTTGGATCTTTCTTCTCTTGGATCTTTCATTCCAAATATAGTCTTTTATTCTAACATGGCCCGAACTATCACCTAGGGGACAATGGTAAAGACTACTAGCAAGAAACGCGAAACTCCCAAGAAGAAAGAATCAATACTTAGCTTTTTCCAAAAATCGCAAGCGACACCGGGGCGTAAATCAGGCAACGAAGATATAAAGCCAGACGTTCTAGCATCTGTCTCTAATACAGAAGATAAACACAAACGGACGAAGAAAGGCAAAGGGAGAGAAACAGATATAGATGACGTGTACGGTTCTTCGAATGATCCGGTAGTCATCAGTGATGATGATGAGGCCATTGTACGATCACCGCCACCACTACAGACTCACGCGTCTAATGGTCAAAAGCGACGTCGATTATCAGCTAGTGTCGCAACGAGCCATGAGGATATCATCCAAATCTACTCATCTCCTATAGCAGGACCTTCAAAGTCTCCACCAGGATCATGTTCACCCCCACCACCACAGCCGACTGTATTCCATTTGCCGCCACCTGTAGCTGGGTTACCTGATTTTCGCCCTCCTCCAACTTGGCCTCAGATTGTCAATACTGCCGATGGGGAAGGGATAGATGATGAGGAGGGAGAGGAGGAGGAAGACGCAATACCTCCGAGCGATCCTGAAGATGGAAGAGATGACGGTGATGAGACTCAGGACCCTGAAGATGGTAGAGACGATGGAGATACCCAGGATCCACGCGATGATGGAGATGATTCACAATTGGACGTTCCGGGTCTCGGCATGGAACTCGAGATCGACGAGCCGCAACTCTTACCTGATCCACCACCGAGTAAATTTATAGGCGGGGTGCTGCCGATGCCTGTGGATATCGATATGGAGTGGGACGAGGGTAACGATGAAGGAATGGGCATGGAGGAAGAAGGGGACGATGAGGCTAGCGAGATTGTCCAGACTCCGCCTCCACGGAGAGGCAATGCTGGATCTGGAAAGGTCACTACCTGTCCTATATGCGGGATCTCTCTTCGTGGCAAGGTCAATACGGTATGTTCTTACATCAGTCAAACCCGTTCACGCTGAACATACTAGCTCGTACAACACCATATCAATAATTGTCTCGATACCCCCTCGACTTCCACTGTACCAAAAGGCCGTGTCAACCGCCCAATCTCCTCATTCAACCACACCATGTCGCCAGCACCCTCATCTCCCTCGCCACCTCCCGAAGAACAATCCAGAGGCCCAAATGCGTTTTCAGTGCTCATGAATGGACATAAAGAGCGGGAGCAATGGAAGGACGCCGAGGTTGATCTGAAGAGGGACGGAAAAAGAGTCTTCGGTCGGCGGAAGGCACCATTTTACAAAGTAAGCTACGATTCCGCTCAATGTGGGTTCGACATAGCATTGGCTGACTGATTATAGGTGTTGACCGGGATGCCAGTGGCGGTAGACGCCTTTCGATATGGGGCTATACCGAAAGTCACTGCCTACCTTTTAACGTGAATATCTTCATACCATCTTGCCCATGGTAGCTCATCATTCCACAGGCATGCTCACTCTGACCACTACACCAACCTGTCCAAGAGCTGGACACATGGACCTATCTACTGCTCGAAAACTACGGCGAACCTGATCATCCATATGTTGGGCGTCGAGCCGAAATGGGTCGTAAGTGTATCTGTCGTGAAGTAATTGTATGCTCACCCCTCAGCACGGCTTACCGGATGATGTGCCATTTGAGATGCCCAATACCGGTGGAGTCAAGGTCACTCCCATCGAAGCAAACCATTGTATGTAAATTGAGGTTGTTCTGGTTATCTCGCTGATATTGGTGACAGGCCCCGGATCTTCAATCTTCTTGTTCGAAGGCCCACAGACTGTCAATGCCGGAGACTCGGGATTCAAGTCGCCCTACGTTGGGTCAAAGCGTGTCTTTCGATATCTACATTGCGGTGACTTTCGAGCGTGAGTCGATTGCCTACTCGAATACCGTGGTAATGACGCTACTCAGATGCCCTAAAATGGTACTGCATCCCGACATTGCGCGAGCGAAGATCGATACCTGCTATCTTGACACGACCTACTTGAACCCCAAGTACTGTTTCCCGCCACAACCACAGGTCATAGATGCGTGTGCTGCTCTCGCCCGACGGACAGCCGTTGGCATCCCTTCCGAGGCGCCGCCGCTGAAGAATGTGAAACCGGATATCAAGCCTGACCTCGATGTCTACGGCGATCTGGATGTCAAGCCCGATACAACAAAAGATATGTATGCCGCTGAGGCCGATGGTCAAGAACGGGCAAAAGCTATGATGCAGGGCTGGTTGGTCAAGAAGGATTCCGAAGAAGATTTGAAAGATGGTCTGGTGGATATCAAAGACCAGAAACCGAAAGGTCGGACGTTGATTGTGATGGGCACTTATTCGATCGGAAAAGAGCGGATAGTCCAGGGTAGGTAGTGTTTCGTGTGTCCAGTACATCGCTCATCCCACAGCTGTGGCCAAAGCAATCGCATCAAAGATCTACTGTGATCCTCGCAAACGCTCCATTCTGCTCTGCCAGACTGATCCCGAGCTACACGCGCTCTTGACGGATGACCCTCTCGACGCGCAAGTCCACCTCTTGCCACTTGGGAACATTTCGCTCGACAGCCTACAGCCATACCTCCATCGTTTGTCACCGCATTTCGACCGAGTGCTCGGCTTCCGCCCGACTGGATGGACGTACACCCCTCCGGCCGGAACGGATTTGATGCCTGATGTAAATATGGTCATTCGAAGGGATCAATCGAGGTGGTTTGGAGAGGCGGGATTGAAACCTATGCGAGGGAGTTGCCGGCAGTTTATGATGTATGGTGAGTATAGATTGTCCGTGTGACCGAGAATTGAATTAGTGTGTAGTCAGCTGATATTTGCTGCAGGAGTACCATACAGCGAGCACTCTAGTTTCTTCGAGTTGACTTGCTTCGCTCTTAGCCTTCCTGGTCCGGACCTGAAGATGATTGCAACGGTGAATGTGGGTAATGAGAAGAGGTTAGCATAGTCTTGCTATACACGGTGGGAATGCTGATTAATCATCTCTTAGCCGAGCAAAGATGAAAAAGTGGTTTGAGAAGTGGTCGGCGGAGAAAGCTAGGCGAAAGGAGAAGAATTTACCTGCTGTGGTGGATTATCGGCATGTTACTTATGTGAGTGGGACGAGGTGGTGTTGGGGTGATTCGAGGTGTTGGGTCGATCAAATTGTCATTGCTGACTGGATGTAGTGGTGATTTGCACGGGAAACAGGAGAGTCGATCTCAGATTGGTGTATTGAGTCACCGGGCGGTTGTAGCAATACCTTGAATGCTTGAACAGCTTGTACTACTAGGCAATATACGAAGTGCATGATGCATGGAGAGCTCTAAACATATTCTACACTGAGTTTGCCACACTCATCACGGAATCAAGTTGGTTGATTCCGGCAGTTAGTCTTGTGTCAAGAAGGCTCATCATTTCTGTCTGATCCAGAACCATTAAAGTAGATACAATGTTTCGCGCTCTGCGACGTTTATCCTATAATAACAACACATCGACATCATCATCATCGACAACTCCAACCCAAGCTACGAGTAATATCCAAGAAGACGTCGGTAATCCAACTCGAGAAATGCCTAATCGCCTACCTCCATTCACTTATGAAGTACCTCCTCCCGATGGACGATGTTTCTTATTGGACCTTCCTGAGACTGTGATTGTTAGGATATTCGAGAATCTAGATCGTGTTTCCCTTACTAGATCATATAGAGTCAGTAATTGTTCTTTTTCTTCTTTCTTCTTTCTTCTTTCTTCTTTCTTCTTTCTTCTTTCTTCTTTCTTCTTTCTTCTTTCTCTTTCTCCTCTTTCTCTTGTTATGCCTTCTTCCCCCCATCAATTTTCAATATATTCATCCCTTCACACCTTAATCCACTGGTTCTATCTATATCTATATCTCGTTCCTCCCGTTCTCAACTACTTCAACTAATTTGATCACACCCTAAACTGACTCATGAAAATAGTTATGTAAATCTCTCAATGAGCTCTTGACAGGTTCAACCGACTTATCCTTACAACACACATTACAAACCTCTTCGTTGATATTGAACCCATTATCGCGTCTACCTGATCCATCAAATCCGAAACACAACCCAACGACGAAATATGAATTACTATCGACACTACGAGAGAGATTGACGAGATTCCGTAATCTAGCTCCGAAACGGATGGAGAAGTTTGACGTCAATGAGCCGGAAGGGAATCTGTACGAGTACTTGGAAGGTGTCTTGATGCGTAGTGTGGGTGGAGGGAGAAGAGGTGGAAGAATTGGGTTTTGGGATTTACGGAGGGTTGGAGAGGATAGTGAGTGGGAGGATGTGCATGGGGGAATCAATGAAGTAGACGGAGGAGGAGAAGGAGAAGAGGTGGGAGAAGGGGGATTGGGAGAAGGAGGAGTAGGAGTGGGAGACGGAGTGGGAGACCTTGGATTAGGAGAAGGACAACAAGTGGACGAGACTGTAGAGGTAGCTGAAAATCAAGCGGATAAGGAAATAGAAGATAGAGTAAAGAGGGTCAAGAGCTTTGGCTTTGATGTGGCTGAGTTTGCGGTCGATCCCGGTCAAGATCTCTTGGTTCTTGTTGAGGTTAGGTGAGTGTATTTCCGTCTTTACTTCCACATCGGTAGTAAGTTGGAAGTACTGGACGACAGGAGTTCAGGTCAGCGCGTACGCTTCGGATCAGTAGACGATAGGCGGGAATGACCTAGACTATCACAACTAGATGTCGCAGCTTGGGATCAGTAAAGCTGACTCTACCCCAGAGCAAGCGCATCAAGACAATTCAAGATGTATATCCACCTCTTAACACTTTCAACCTTCTTGCCGCATCCAGAGGCACGCAAGCCTGTTATTGAATGGCCGTCGGCTCTGAATCGCAGAATCATCAAGCTCGGTTTCCAGATTTGCGACGACGGGCTGTTCATATTGTACCATAACGTAAGAGGGGGAGCGCATGATCAGTTGTGCGGCTGGCAGTGGACCACGGGACGACATGGTGTCGTGAGTTTTGAAATACTACGATCGTATCAATAGCCTACAATCGTTCCATAATTCTAGACAGTCTCAACCCTTAGAATGCTTCAGACTTCCAGAATGGGCACACAAGCTAATCAGACGGTGACAACAGACGATCCGAGCCTTCCCGACCATGTCGTTCGAAAGCTTTGTCCTCCTCTCCCCATCGGCATTTGTCATCGCTACTATCGTTACTCACCTTGACCCGCAAAGCGAAGTGATCGAAGAGCTCAATAACGCCGACGATCTGTCCTTCACCCATCACCTACATTTATACGCTTTCCCTCCTCTAGGCTCTATTCCTGTATCCGACAATCCTTCCGAGCCGTTCCCACCACCACATACGGCCGTACATGTTGCCACGCTCGACCTGCCCAAATTCTATGTGAATATCAGCGAACAGATCCCGCCACCGCGACTATTGATTCGTACCGATCCGCCACCGCGACATACCCTGCCTCAACATCCTCGAGACAACCTCCCAGCTTTCCACCCTACTCCGCAGAGTGGGGTTATGATGGTCGAGTTCTTTTGCCAGATGCCAGATACCGAGCGTGATCCACATTACATTATGGCTGTGCTCAAGTCTACCTTGATCCAATATCTTCCCGCGCCGACTAGTCCACTGTTGTTTCAGGCGTTTCCTCGTCCAGCGCCAGTGGTGCCTTGGCCGGTGCTGGCGCCGTTCGTTCGTCTACTCGGACCAGATATGGAGCCATCCCGTAAGTGTTAGCTCCTCAGTGAAGTCGATTTCAGAATTGATAGATGACATAGATTGGGTGTGTTACGTCTATCAATACCGTTATGCCACCATCCGGAGGCAGACAGAGGGGGGTGCAGCGAAATTAAGGGTATACGATTTCGATCCGTTGCGGGTGCGTAAAGAAATCAGCGACCGGCGTAATGGTCTCCCTCCAGGCGGGATATCGACCAGTCCAACATCTCCACCAGCGAAAAGACGGACTCTATCCTTCTCTCTCCGGGGACAGAGCTCAAACTCACTAGCCCCTCCGCCTCCACATGACGGAGATAGGGACGGGATACATCTCGTTACTGCCGAAACGGACTTGAGGGCGGTCAGACCTTTATGTGATCGTATTAAAACTGGAGGGAAAATGCCATACATGTTTGTGGAAAAGACGACAACGGCAGATGTGGTCCTTGTTGATGGAGAGAGGATTATTGGTGTCGAGGTGAGTTTAAGCCTTAAGTAGTGGCGTCGAATAAGCGAGCTGATGGATGATAAGGAGCGACATGATCCGTGGGGAGATCATATCAAGACCGAGCTGGAGATTATGGAGTTTTAAGAGATGGGATTGCTGATTATGGGGTTTTGAGATGTGGACAAAGCGAGACAAGATGACAAAGCGATGAGATGACGAGTGTTGTATCCATGATTCTACTTGGGCGGAGGTCTGATACGGCGTGTTTCTTATATACTCGTACTTATACCCGGTGCAGTTTCTACCCTTACGCCTTGTTTTTCTATATTAGATGATCGGTCTAGTTTCTTTCGCTATATGCTCCTTGTACACAATATACCTGTTGTCTAGTGTCTAGTGTCTAGTGTCTGGTGTCTATCGTCTACCTCTCCAAGTTGTACACTACTCTTCGTATCCCAAGACAGTTCCCATATGTATACACTCTACAGCCCGTCCATCATGCACTGGTGATTGCTGTATCCAAATCTCATCATGAAGGATTTCCATACCCATTTTCTTGTAAAACCCACTCTTATCAAGTCTAGCATTGAAGAAGAACAAGGTAGGTGTGGGCGTGACCAACTTGACAGCAGCGTTCATCAATGCTCTACCAATTCCTTTACCCTGATACGAATCTGATACGGCGAATTTACGTAGTTGGACATGACGGGTTGTACGTGCGAGTTTTGCCTGGATGTCAAGTGGGAGTGTATCGAGAGGACGAGGGTATGTCGATTGAACGAGTGTTAAGCTACCTACTAGTTTCGATGAATCTGATTCTGAGGATGTAGAAAGGTTCGAGGAATCTGATCCTGAGGAAGTAGAAAGAGGGAAAGAAGAAGAAGAAGATAAGAACGGGGAAATGGATAGTGGAGAAGGTGAGAGTAGTGCTGGTGATGGTGATGGTGATGATGGTGATGGTGATGTGGAAGGTAGTAGTGAGGAAGATGAAGGGAGTGATGGGAAAGCTGATATTGATAATGAGGAAGATGAAACGAGAAAAGCACCAAGATGGATAGTCGTGGGCTCATGGTCGTATGGAAATAATTGTGATTCAAGGGATACAGTCGGATGAAGGACTGATTGTCGAAGTCCAGGTAAGAGGAATGGTGAGACAGGGATGATGATGAGTGATAAGGTCGTTGAACAGGTGGTTGGGTTTTGTGAGCTTGAGGTTGATATCGAGTCTATTTTGACCATCTTGGGCAGAGGACCAGATTCAGGTAGATGACTAGGTTCTGGATTCGAGGTAAGGTCGGACGTATAAGTTGGAAGAGAGGCAATCATGTTACAAGAGAGACCTTTGGAAATCTAATCGAGTCGTTTCCGACGGAACGGTCAACACAGGAGTCACGTGATCAGGTGACGCGACGCGACTTTCTTTTTGATTTATCGAATACCAGCAATGAATCATTCAATTACTGTACTTTTGCATTTTCTCTTCTGGATATTAGTAACGACAGGAAGATCAGGAGGGTTCTATCGTCACTTAGTTGAGCAATAAATCATGCAAGTAGATGGTCCTTCTACTCTCAGATACCCTTCTATCAAAGGGTATCGACTCGGCGAGGAGATTGGTGGAGGTGGATTTTCAAAGTGAGTCTTGTCTGCGATATACGACCCCGTCATAAAACAAACTCCTATGGAGTGAGAGCAGAGTGTTTGAAAATAAGGGGGTTTGCGGATCAGAGGTGTTAAGAGAGAGACAAGCCGCTAACTTGTCCAGAGTATTTCGAGCAATAGATGATACCACATGCCGTATAGCCGCCTGTAAAGTGATCAATCTCTTCATATCGCCTACACTAGGATACGGTACACCGAACGTCAAAGAACTTCAAAAGGAAGTCCAGGTACATAAAAGTCTAAGACATCAATACATACTTGAATTCTTGCATTCAGAGGTAGTCGATAGGGATAGAGAGGCAGAGGGATGGGTGCCGGGACTGTATATGCTTTTGGAGCTTGCTATTGGCGGAGATCTGTTTGATAAGATTGGTGAGTCCTTGAGCCTTCGAAGAGAGCAACACGAGGAGTACGGACTCGGAACAATTTCGAGTATCAAAGAGATATTCTGAGCAAACACGAATAGACTTTCTGATGCATCTTAGCTCCGGATGTTGGAGTTCCGGAAGATCTTGCGAAATTCTACTTTTCTCAACTCGCTTCAGGCTTGGTAAGCCAAACACCTTCGTGCATCTGCTGAAAATACGCAGGAATTCATACATAGCAAAGGGATCGCACATCGGGACCTCAAACCTGAGAATCTCCTTCTCGCAGCCAACGGCAACCTCAAAATCTCCGACTTTGGTCTGTGTGCGGTATTCAGACATAAGGGAAAGTCACGGTTATTGAGTGGACGATGCGGGAGTTTACCATATGTTGCGCCGGAGGTGAGTTCTGCTATCCTACAAGCTTGCTTCACACAGCTTATATCTCAGCTTGGTGGACCATCTGGATCAGGGTACGCTGCTGAACCCGTCGATATCTGGGGACTGGGAGTAGTGCTCTATACTTTATTAGTTGGCAGTGAGTGTAGCTTTCTTTAATCATATCGGACGCTAAAAGTTGTACAGATACGCCTTGGGATGAGCCGTCAGAGAACAGTCCGGAGTTTAGGGCATTCTTGACGCGAGAGTTACTGCAATATGACCCCTGGACACGGATAAAGGGACAAGCAAAGGGTGGGTCTCGCCTTGCTTAGCCTTGCGATCTCTGACACAGATACAGCCATCTTGCTCGCCATGTTGACGGTCGATCCTAATCAGCGAATAACGATGGAAGGAATCAAAGGACATCCCTGGTGCATGACGTACGTCCATATTTTTCACCGTGGACATTAGCACTCATCGGTCTCCCAGACCCAGTCAACTCAACCGGGAACAAATGGCAGATGCCCTCACCCAGGGCCTGAGGTCAACAGGGATGATGGCGATTGCAGATCCGACATTTGCGTCTGCGGCTTCGCAAGCATACGCTTCTGCGTAAGTTGCTTTTTACGCCCTATCAACCTGGTTAACGTTCTTCTTTTATAGGCGGTCACAGCGTGTCGTGGGCGACAGTCAATGGGCTTCTCAGCTTAATCAGCAAGAATCACAATTCATGCGCGCTACCGGAAACATTGTGAGTTGGCTTAGTGGCACTCAACACTTGGCGGCTGATTTCGGGTAAAGACACAAGGCGGTGATTTGAACAACAACACGACCCGCTTCTGGCTCGCACTCAAGCCCACGGACTGTTTACGCCTGCTCGTACCGTATCTGCAGAATGAACTTGGCGAGTCGAATGTCCGAGTGGATGAATCGCGAGCACACATCACAGTGGCCAAAGCGGCAGGCTATAAGTCTGTTCAAGGAACATTCGTCATCCGGACCAGCGACAGTCTCGCAGCCGAGGGTCATAGTCTGGTCACCATGAAAAGAGCAAAGGTGAGTCAGACAGTGAATGATATCTTGTTGGGACGTCTGGAAAGAAAGCTGATATCCGTCGCGTTCGGTTTAGGGTTCCATATTGCATTGGAGGGCGTTTTGGTGGAGTATTGTAAGGCAGCAACAGATTGAGCCATATGTTGTAAAAGGCGATTAATGCATACTGTTCGTTGATTAAACAGCTTGTCACACTTTGGAATAAATACAGTAATATCAAACTGTCACGACACGATACTACTGTACGATGACTGATTGGAACTAAGAATGGCCATTGGCATGAGAATGGTTTGTTGGTCTGTGGGGGATCGCATCACGCACGGACCACATGGCCTATGCGCCTTCTTGTTCCGCATATACACTTATACACCTTTCGTCCCGCATGTGGAGTATAATTACACGAGCCCGTCGCCATCGCTTTGGTCCGACACGCCTCGATGCTTTGAATAGGCTCGTTGCTGTGGCCCATGGCCTTCGTCGGACGTAATCTTATGCTTCACGTACTGTGGTCTGTTTCTGCTGTCCAGAAAGACTTGTTCTTCTGAATTGGAGTCAGACTCTAGGAACGAGGAGGAGAGGGGTTTTCTTGAGGAAAAGGTAACTACATAGCGATAACAATCTTTGTTCATGCATTTCAAACTCTACTATACTCTACTGTACATATAGTACTGAGACGAAGACATCACACAATCGCATCAAAGTCAATCACCACAGACCACAAAATAAAGACACACGAATCACAGTTGACGATAGATACATATACGGTACATACAGTAAAGCGCCAGTCACGCGCTGGTGATGTCACGGATCCATAAAACCAGTCAAAGGGGACCATCAAATAATAGCAGTGCAGTCTTGCTGGGTCGCATCATCTTGTGCGACAGCTTCTGTTGTGGATGTCAACTGATCGATAGGTACGTGGAATGCGAACTGAACATCACAGGTGACCCTGTCTTCATTCTCTGATTCGTTTCCAGCGGTCGCGAAATAGCCTGAAACGACCACACGTCGCGAGATTACATCCGACGGGCGATATGACATCTGCAGCCTGCCGTCAGATTCGGATTTTTCGTTCAGAGTTCTCAGAATGAAGTCGCTCGAACCGATTTCCGGGTGAAATGTGATTTCTGAACCACGGTTGCACAGATCTTGGAGCTGAGTGACCGTCCCAGGAGACAGCCTCTCAGACTTCAAGTCGCCCATGGCTACAACGGTAAGACTTGTAACCTTGTCATCGTCAGGACCCGCATATGCAACCGAGGAATCAGCATTGCTATTCCCAAACATAGTCGACACGGTGGCGTCTGAGCGCCAAGGCAGTACATTGATCTCGAATCTTGGAGCGACGCATGTCAACAACGACAAACCGCCGCTGTCGGTCATTGCAGCCGTAGTCGGGATTGGAGCGTCTGTCGACGTCGAAGGAAAGCCCCGAGCGAGTTGCTCCTGGACCGTGTTCTCGCTGTCACTGGATTCAATGTACATCGGTATTGCGGGGGCATGAACTGTTGAGACGGGTCCAGGTGAAGGGGTTCGAGTCGTTAACATGTCAAGGAAACCGTCCATGGCGTGCAGAGCTGCTTGAGAAGTGCGGTGGGAGGAACTGAGCCGACGTTGCAAACTTGAACAGGGAACAGGTACGTGGTTGTCTTGTCAATTTACTGGAATACTCTTGCGATATATGTGTGACCTAGGTGCAGCCAAACGCCTTCATCGCTCACAAAGGAGAGCACCCAAAGTTGCCCCAAAAAACAGGTTTTGGGGATTCAACAGGACAGCATGACGTTTGAACATCGCTGGTTTTGGGGGAGAAAGTCGGTGAACATTCTTCACTCAGAATGGTTGCTTCTTTGGGAAGACTACCGCTTGATAGAAAATGGAGGTTGCCTGTGAGCTGTTTTGAAGGTGAGTATGCTTACGCATAGACCACGAGTTGATTCCCTCTCCTTTGCCTCTATGCGCCACGGTGTCCTCCGTGCTGCAGAGCGTGATTTGTCCGTTCAGCGGTGAGAAAAAGTGAGAAATCAAAGTGTAGGAGAATGAGAGAGGCCATTTCGGAACATGTCGAATTCAGAAGGATTTGTTTATTTAAGTCAATGAGTTTCGGCCGGATCTTGGATCTATCGATATTTAAGAGCCCTATTAGTGTCGGCCGATGGAGCCTCCTAATAGAAAATAGATGAGCAGGACGTGTATATTGAGGATATCTCAGTCAATGGGAGAGTATACCAGTGGCCAGACTGTGAGTGCGGATTCGCTAAATTTTTCCCATTGCAAAGAGTTAGGGTTGTGGTGGATCAACGTCGTTTCCATGTGATGCCAAAAATGATCATCACTGTCTCAGCTGATGTCAACCGCACGACGGAAGGTGGATACACGACCGGCATTCAATGATCCCTCCCTTCCTTCTCCCGCACCTTGAACGCGCCTCTTTCCCGGACGGCGTTTATCTGCCCAAGGGCCCATTCGCGACATACTCTTAATTGATCCTCGGTCGCGGCCCACCTGGATCGAGCTGAATATCGCGTTAGCATAACACAGCCGCATTCTCTGCAGTCCTGTGGAACTCAGAGATGAGACTTACCTACTATGCCCCATCCTTTTGTACTGGGCACGCGTAGTCCTTCTTTCTCCCAATTCCACCCACATTGCAGCCCATACCATCCCAGGAACATGAGATACGCTTTGTATCTGCTCGCACCGTGTTCGAGTCCATCGTCAAATCCTCCAGGTGGCGAATGAGGATGAGGTGGCGGATTGAAGGTCAGTTGGGTAAAGGATGAATCGAGAGTGTGTAGACAGCATGGAAGGGAAAGATAGGGGACGGGTGAGGATGGTATCAAAGAACACAAGGGGATCCAAGGCTTTCTAGGGTCAGTCTTGAGATATCGCGAAAGGGAAAAAGAAAAATTACAGTGAGTTCATCTGCATGATTGCCGATAAGAAAGACGCCATCCTTGATCACACACTCTTCTCTTGTGGGCCAAGCACCCGACTCCCATTCTTCGATGGTGCTAGGGAACCAAGATGGTGGATCTATTGGGAGCTCCACCAGTGCCTCTCTTGTCTTTGGAGGATAAAGAGGCCAGGTCCGCCTCGCTCGCAGCTCGTAACCCTTTCCAGTGTATCCCTACGTCGATTAGCTCGTTGATTCTCTTTGTCAAAATGGACTGGCATACCTCGGATGTAAGTATATGGACCAACAGCCCATTTCCCTTGCCTCATCAGCTAGTGCAGGTAGAGACATGTTGTGAAACTTACACAACCGAGATCGACAAAACCGCCTTCCGGTCTTCCCCAAGTATCCCATGACCGTGCCTCCTCGTCATCTGTAGAGACAGAAGTTCGTGCCGGATACATATCTCTCCACAGTAACATGAGGAAAGCGGCGATGGCGACATCCTGAGATGCCCATTCGGACAAGTCAGTCGGGAGTTCTGGATCGGTTGGAGAGTTTGGCTCCTGCCGAAGATGCGTCGGCATAGACCCTCATCCAAAAGCAAGAGAGGAAAGAGTGGAAGACGGGCACATAGCAGGAAACTCGGGAAGGAATCAGAAAGGTTTGATGACTGACCTTCCATACATGTCGCTTCACGTCCTCGATTCTTGTCGAGCCTGGTTTTGGTGCTCGTGAATCGAGATGCCGATGCCGGTCTTTGAGGACAAGATAGAGATCTTGGAAGGAGTCTCTTGCCACGATGACCTACGGATCCGGGTCAGTCACAATTTGAGGGAGAAGAGAAATAGCAACTCACATCATGCTCGACTCGCTTTTTATAGCCAAGCATGCTACCATACCCATGCCTGTATACCCTCTCCAGCAATGCGAGGCAAGTTCTATACAGTCTATCCTGACTCTCTCCCGGCAGTCTCGATGGCTCGTTGTCCACTTCGGTTGGCTGTTCGAGGATGACGGCCGGAGGAGGTATATCGTCCGTCTTTTGTTCACTGGATCCATTCCCCAATGGAGCAGAAGCGAGCGGTGATCTTTTACGAGGAGCTTTTATTGGTCTAATTCCGAGATGAGATGGACTTGGAGGCGAGGGTCGGTGGGCTTGTGAGGTGGTAGAAAAGGGGAGATAGCTAATTCTGATAATAGCTCGAATAGGCGGTGGGCCGTCTTCCTCTTCTTCGGCACCATTCTCGGGCTCCAACTGAGAAGTAGATGGAGACTCGCTGATAGATTCGTATGTGAATGCCAGCGCTTTGACAGGAGGATGATAGAATGGGATATCGTCGATTTCCTTTACTTCAGGAATCATGATCACCACTCCATTCTGCAATGCTTCCTTCTCCGTATGCTCAGTCACCTGCTCACGAGTTCGATAGATTACAGTTCGTTGATCCAACCGCCCATCTCGCTTCGGTTGCTTCGGCATCAATCTCGCTCGCAGTTCTTCAACCTTCTCCAAGTCGGCTAGTAGGACAGGATCATCGAGTTGTGATTCCCGCGGTGGAAGGGGATCTGCGCGAAGTATCAAGCTCGAGTTACGTTCAGGATGAAGAGCGAGATCTTTGAGTGTCGAGAGGAAGATGGGCAGAGAAAAATGCGCCGGGGCAGAGATGGCTATACGCCATTCAGAAGAAAGTAAGGAAGACGGGGAAGGAGTAGGGGTAGGGGCGAAACGTGGACATGGAGACGGGGTTGGTATAGGTGGTGATGGAGTAGGCAGACGGGATGGCCCAGCTGTAGCTGAGACCCTCGACTCGTCAATCCTCTCGTCGCTCATTAGCATGATCTGGTATGCAGACATCAAAGATGAAACAATTATTACGCGGCTGGAAATTTTGCTTCCGCTGTCAATGTGCACAATGTCCATGAAAAAAGCTATGACAGTACGAGCCAGAAAAAGTCCATGCTATCTCCCTCTAGGCGCCTCTCAAGCAAAGGCTCCGACGAGTCCTGCGAGACCCAAAAGGATACCGACGAGGCCGGTAGGGTTCGCAAGTGGGGCGGCACCAGACGATGCACTTGCACTTGCCTGTGATGGGTCAGCTATGAGGCCAGTTGATTAGGTGAAAGGAAGAGATGCGACTCACAGCATTGGGAATACCACCGCTCGCGTCACCGGCTGCTGAGCCAGATGTCGCAGCAGACGAGGTCGTAGAGACTGTTGTCGTTGAGGAAGCTGTTTGGCTGATCGTAGTAGGTGCAACAACTGACGATGTAGAGGCCGAAGACGAAGACGAGGTGGAAGAAGAGGACGACGAGCTGGATCCGCCAGAAGTGATGTTGAATTGGTTGGACTGAGCATAGATGGCGGAGTCGCTGTTTGTCGAAGACGACACGAAATTGATCTGGAAACCATAACCGGTAGGCCAAGCGCCGCTAGGGTAGGTCACGGTCACACTGTTGGATTGACCGGCTGTTCCAGTAGACTGGTTCGCGACCAGAACCACTGGCGAGTTGCTGAGGAATCCTTTCTGAGTGGCCAGTGAGCAAAAGTTTGGCCGATGGCGTAATGGTATCACTTACTTGATTGACGAGCTCAATGGCAAAAGAGCTTTGATCAGTGGAGACTGGAGTATATTCGATGACCTGTCCCGAAGTGCCAGACTCCCAAACAGCGGTTTGGTCCGGCGACGTGATCTGAATGGCTTGGATCAAAGATCCAAGAGCGAGAACAGCGATGATGTTGTAGGAGAACATGTTAGTCGTGTGTGGAATTGAGCAGTGTTCAGAGGGGGGTCAAGAGTCAGTCAAAGACGAGTGTGTTTGAAGCTGTAGAGGAAGGACAAGAAGAGAGTGAAGAGGGGGAGGGAGCGTAGATGTACGAACACAAAAGATGTCGGGGAGGAAATGGAAGGCTGTGTAGAGAGCTGTTGTGTTGTAGAGCTCGCCCCGTTCTGGCGCGTCGGCCAGGAAACTCTCCTTTCAGGAACGGAATAATGTCAACAAAAATCAAAAGAGAACCCTTAAAATCAAGGTGTGGCAGTGTGGCAGTGTGGCACTCGAGACCCTAACATTAGTAATCGGATCGAGTACACCGGGGATATTCTCCACAAGCTGTGCAACGCTTGCCATAGGAGTTCGTGAGCTCAGGCAGTGCTGGTCTCATGGTCAACACGGGGGCAATATCAGGGTATGGCCGGGAGCAGAATGGCAGTTTTCCAACCGAGGTTCAACCCACCGCATCCTGACTTTGGTGGGGAAATTCATCCTTTGTCAAGAATCGTAGTGTGTTGTGTGGGGCGTCAAGTTAAGAGCAGCGAATCAGTTTGCTTTGTTCTTTCACTCTTTGAATTCGTCTCAATCTCGCAAACATGGCCAATCCATCTACCCCGACGAGTAGACCGCTGAGTCTGACCGACACCTTGAATGGATTTCGCTTTGTACCCTCGAGTCATGCACAACTACAGAGTGCTTGGGGTGAACTACGAGCGAGATGTGACAAGCCATCCGAGAGTGTGACTGTTGATGATACCCTCATCCAAACGATGCCATTCGGACCGAGCATGCCCGGAGATATCACGACTCTGGGCGGTGACTCCTTGCCAGTCGCTGCTCAGTTATCGCTTGAGCTTCGAGTGGTTCCTACCTCACATGCTGAATACACACTCCAAAATCTCAGGGTACCCCTTGGCGCCACCAACAAACCAGCGGAAACTCGTGTTACTTGCACCACTCGACTCCAAAGTCACTGCCTTCCCAGGTGCCCGCCACCTCCGTCCCTGACTGCCACCCTGCAGCCTACTCCTGATCACTCTTACCAAAGCCGAGTTCTCGTCAACATTTGGGGGGGTGATGATGCCGCATGCAAGTTGAATAGTCGTCATCCCCGCAGGAGAGCTTGGGCCGGAGGACACTTTGTGCAGAAGATCGCTGTTCTGACTGTTACTTGCCACTGAAAGCGGAGGTTTGAGTATATTGTACATGCATATCTGTCTATCCGACCAGCCCAGAAAGCAATTCGCATAAGTGGACGGAATTGGCTTCCTCGAACCCGACCGGTATCAAGAAGAGGCATAGCTAGTAGAATAAGTAGACTTGCTCCATCTCTTGGCTTCCATGTCCGTACAACTCCTATATCCATCTAGATAATTAAGAAGAGTGTACATCAAAGCGGGATTCCCAAGCACGATGTAGAGCGAATCCCACTCTTTCAAAGCACAGACAGGAAGGAGATGGGATGATACAAGTTTTTCGCTTTGCTGATGGACAGCCAAGTTCCGGCTTTGGGGTACAAGCCTGAACCACCTTCTCTAGCCACGACTAAATACGGTCTTTAGGGGCAATTGCGTCTTGTTGGGGCTAATCAAGAAGCAAGTGTATCGTTCTTTGGGGCGAGACAACAAGTATGCTCTATTTTTGGAAACGAGAGAGAGTCCAGAACTGGAAGACCTACATGGATTGTCCGACCGGTTTGAGTCTCTATAAAGGATCGATGCCCGATTTTGGGGTCAGAAGCTTTGTAGTGCTCTATTTGGGGACAGAAGCATAGCGGTTGTCTTTCTCGGGGGCAATACCTAAAAAGGATTAGTTCTTTGGGGCAGTTTGAGAATCAAACCTCCTTGATGCAATGACGTAGCAACATCTCGAGGTGGTATATCGGACCTCGAAATATCCCCAACCTCACGACGTTTTCTTTCCTTTCAATCTTCAGGTATATAATGTGGCCGTTTTCCGATACTAACCCACTTGTTATCTATTCCCCAATCCCACTCCCTATCCAAGCTTCAAATCCAACTCCCCGCACTCCATCCGAACGATCCCACTTCCCGACCAACTTTCAACTCCATACATCACTCTCCAAACCTCAACCTCTATCTTTTAACCTCCAGCCACATTACTCCCACTCCTACTCAGCATTCAATTCCAAGCTCCAAGCTTCATTCAACTTTTTACTTTCGATCTTCGACTTGCAACCCCGAACTTGTGACCTCCACCCTGACCTCTGTGCAATCCTGAGCGAAGACGATGAACATGGTATCAGGCTCGTCCCTGATGCCTAGCGGAAACTCACAGAATACAGTTGAGAACAGATGGGTCGAACTTACCCCAGACGCTGCTCGTTTCCTCCAGGAGTCTGTGAAGTATCTGCCAAGCATTGCCTTTCAGCAACACTATTTCCCAGCGGGCAAAGATAAAGTGCTCTACGATCCCGAACAAGTGGGCGGAAGCCGCGGTGACTCCCTCTTGAGCAATTGTTATACAGGAGCCTTTCTCGAAGTCAACCCGTCGAACGGTTCCTCCGCATATGCGCAAACATCTGTGTGCCGGTTCAGTCACCATTTGGGTGTCGAAATCTATCCCACTGAATGGGTACCACAACAACAGGCAGATTTGGCTCTTGAAAGCTGGAATCGACATCGGAACACTAACCCCGTTCAAATCTACTGCAAGCAGGAACCTATAATGAGCTTGCGCTCTCGTGACGCTACCACTCAAGCCCTACGCCCCTTGTCTGGCGAGACGTTCGAAGTCGAAAACAAAGAAGGTCATGAGTTTTCCGCAAAGTGGGTGATAGCGACCGCGCAGGGAGATTTGGACAGAAGAACGCAAGACCTCCTGGCCGAACTACAGGGCTTTCAAGCATGTCTCTCGATTTGGGCGAATGTTTCTTGTGTGCCAATTTCTGATACATCCAGCATGAGGCATACTATAGGTACCTCCAGCATGAGGCCTACTATAGGGGCACGCAGCAGTGGGCAGGTAGTTCCGAGAAGTTCTTTGCGCCCCTCGGGAGCGAAATTCCTACCAAACATACTGTATCGGCAACCGACAGTTCCTTCGGCGCTGCTCCAGTACACAGGAGGTCCACACATGCCCAGGGCTCCTTCAAGCTCCAGGATTATCACTGGCATCACTGGCAGTCAAACTGCATCAGCGATTGGTGAGTGCATGGAATATTTTCCCTTGTTTGATCGTACTGACAGATGAGGATGTAGAATACGGTCCCCCTCCCCCAGATTCTCTCTACGATGTGACGAGAGCACAGATTTAATCGACCGCTGGTGGGCAAACCTCCCCATTCAGTGCCAGTGCAGGCGTAGCAGGAACATCACGACAGGGATCGCTACAGAACGGTACTGATGCGACAGCTGGGCCATTACAACAGTCGAACTACCCGAGGAGGTATAACCCGCATTTTCGAAGGCACTTGCCGTCGTCACAGACAATTTCCGTCCAGAATCGAGGCACGTCAGGTTCCGAGCCTCAGTATTCAAGCATGACTGACGATGAGCTATGCCATCAATATCGATGAAACAGGTATGCTGGGTACATGGGTTCGTATGAGGAGTATCATTCTGTGTCTAGGGTATTTGATGAGCTGGAGGATCGTGTATTGATGACGGGGATCTGTTTATACTGTGTATTCAATACTGAGGCGATAGCATCTATGACTGACATTTCACTCTATTGTAACTTGGGATCGAAGGAACGACGTTGGATTGCGTATTACAGTATACATACTTATGCATTGTGTGAAGAGAATCTGGACTCCTTACTCAAAGCCCTTACATTAAAGGGGGTCTTTCTAGTGGGTGGTGTGTCACGCATGTCCGCTGACAAAAGTTGCTGCAAAGCCGTGTGGTAACTGGAATCTTGCACACAGAAACAATAGGTCGCAGACTGCAGAGTACTTGTGGGGGGGTGAAATCAGACTACGCAGTCGCCTTCTCGACAGACTGGCGACTTCGCATCCTCGAGCCTAGAACAGGCCATAAGAAAGGGAGTAAAGCCTATCGTGAGGCAGACACGCCGAACAATTCGTTCCTCCTTTCAAAAGCGTCTGGTCTTCCTCTGATAGGAAGAGGACAAGTCAGCAACTCCGAACCTTCGTGATTCTGCCTGTAAGCGAGAACCCGAGTGTTTCCTTCGTGAGAAGAAAGGCCGTTGCTTCAGCAGAGAGCTTGTCCTCTGTGTCGGTATTTGCTATAAATAGTGCACGGTCGAGGCTCAAACTCGCCACCCATCCTTGTTGCCTTACACTCTTGTCCCTCTTCAATCCCAATCCCAATCCAGCCACAATCACAATGAGCTCCACTTCCACCAATATGCCACTTGTCCCATCCGAGTCCGGGACAGCCTCCACGAGCTACAACGATCGTATACGCCATCTTCGTCGGGAATTTGTATCCACTGTGTTTCACCCGCCGGGGTCAGACGAAGCAGACGACCACACAGTGGAACTCTACTCTCGGATAGAACCTGGTGGAACTCTTTGGGGCTCGGATACTCTCAAAGCACGATTTCCAAAAGGCCCCACACCCGAAGAGTTCACATTCACCGCACAGATCGCATTGCTTCCCTCGAACAATCATCACGATGTCCTTGATGAAGTACATACGGAGGACATGAACCGTCGGACGGGACTGACGCCAGAGGATCTCGTCAAATGGTCTGTATCTTCCTGTAGACCATTTCAACACATGCCAGGATTGCTCCCTCCCCCCGTCCACAGGTACCAAGAATCTTTCCCCGGGCGACCTGTTTATGCCTCAGTGGCGACGGCACTCTGGATCGGCTCCATGCGTCTTACACCTTCGAGAAGTCGTCTTGTCGTGCTCACAATGCTGGAGGTGCTATTCGCTACGGAGCACACTCCGTCCAACAGTTCGAGAACAGAGCTGGACGGAGGAAGGGAGCTGTCTACCAATTTTCTCCTTCCATCACGCCAGGGCTCAGAGGCTCGGGTTGAAGAGCAGTCAACCAAATCGTCGCTGGCCACCGAAGTCAAAGACTCCGAAGATGCGCTCCAGACCAGAGTTGATCTTGGACAGCAGGTAATTACTGAGGCTCATGGCCCATTTAGTCTTGCGCGCTTACAGACAGAAGCTCTCTCAGGTTCCATTTCACCCACCAGAGTCGCTTCCAAGTGATCCAGGCCCAACGGAGTCTACGCAAGGGCTTTCCCAGTGAGGAGAGAAGGGAGACAGGATCAGTTCGTTTGGCCTGGACTTTAATTTGTGTGAATTCTTTCAGTTTTCTTCCGATACATTTCGTGTATGCATTGTTCATGTTCAATTCGATGACTCGTGCTACGCACGGGCCGTGATGTGGATGTGCCACATTGTACTTGTCTGTCATGTAGGCGAAACTCCGGCCACATGGAAATTTGCTTCCGTCGTCGATTCGTTGAAAGTGTCACCTTGAATGTACAGCTCATCGTCCTTACCACTACCACGTCTACAGTAATTCTACAAGATGGCCAAGTCAAAGAACCACACAGCGTGAGTCATCTGGCGAGTATCTAGAGTGAAGTGCTAATAACATATAGCCACAACCAAAACAAGAAGGGTACTTGTCTTTCAACTGGGGATTGAGAAATGCTAATGACCATAGCTCACCGTAATGGTATCACAAAGACAAAGACCAACAGGTACTCTTCAATGAACGGTGTTGAGCCCAAAGTAAGCTATCTTTCTGTTTTATGGACTAGGTTCAAGCTCATTGTCAGTTCCGCCGAAACGCTCGATACGCTGCTCAGGGAACCCAGAAGGCTGTGGCCGAGGCGAGGAAGGCAAAGGCTGCTGCATAAACGCATCGGAGAGCTACTTGTACATGGGATGACACTCGATACCCAGACATACTATCACTGCTTGGTGTACATACTGATTAGATTCACTTTGCTTCCAAGCCCAGCTTACGATTCACTCGAGCGAAGGCATTAGAGTATCTCTGCCAATCTTCTCCCATCAGTCCCTCCTCTTTGCGTCCCGACTCTAGCGCACTCAGGTTCATTGCTCGTTGGAAGCACTGTGCCGAAACGGCAAGTTGAGGCCCTTTGGATGACCGTTCGATGAGAAGACCGTGGATGTACGAGGCTTCGGCGCCAGTGAGGAGGGCATCGCGCCGGAGGTTCTGCGCGACGGGTGTGAGAGGAGTTGCACGCGATGTAAAGGCGGACGGGAGTGGGTCGAGAGCAGCAATCACTATTCCGGCTCTTTCGTTGGCCGTTGCCGCGATGTCCAATGAGGCCTTGCCCAGTGCGTGTGAGACGGACGCTTGATGCAGTGTAAAGAGTGCTGCGCGCTGTTGGAGCCAAGCATCGTGTAGAGTTGCACCAGCCGTGCCGTTTGAGGGATTGGGGATTGGGTGTGCTGGTGGGAGCATACGGAGTGCAATTTCCTCGATAGCCGCGGCTTGGTCCAGTTGAGATGTGGTGGCATAGTGCGATTCTGCTGAAGCGAGAAGTGAGATGGTTGCTCGTAGTTCTGCAGGACTTAGCGTCGGGGGTGTGATCACTGAGCTTGTCGTTGTCTTGAACCATCCCTTTTCCTGCTTGGGGAGATCCAGGCCAACTCTTTGTAATCCCCACTTCCACCAGACGAGCGCTTCGTCTGCCTGGCCCAGTCTCACACACACGTCTCCAACCTTGCCAGCCATCCTGAGTGCCCTCGTTGTGTCCTGACTCGTTGCAAAGACAGTCTCGTATAGCTCCTTGGCCTCGTCCAGGCTTTCTGGCGTCGATATGCGTTCGAGCACACCAGCCTTGAGCATCAACAGGTCGACCGCCGTAGGGTCCGCTTCCGCCGTACTGGTGGTTGGTCCTACTGGCCTGGCAACGGAGAGCGCGTCAGGAAAGACTATGCCTCTTGCTTGTGCTTGGCCAATGGCGAGATCCAGATAATTCTCTGCGAGTTGAAGTCCTCTATCGACGCGATGGGGGTTTGATGTCGATCCGATCATTCCCTTGAGAGCCGCTTCCTCAGGATGTAGAGACAGATTCCCTCCAGTACTGATCGCATCGATCCCAGTTCCTGCACCGTATTGCTGACCCAGCCATGCACCTCTGAGGGCGCTTCTGGCCTGGCGGCCTAACCGAGGATCTGTACCTCCGGCCTGACCTCCAGTCCATCCTTGATACTCATCTTGCCAGCCATATTCGTCCTCTGGATTTGCTCGGGAAGGAGCAGCCAGACACACCCGCTCCACATATTGCTGTGCGCCCTCGTACGCCGCGTAAGAGGCGACACCCAGTCCTAGCGAGCCGATGAGGACGTAGCGCAGAGTGCGACGGAGTATGCTGATGGTTTGTACGCCAGACCTTGCATTACGAGGGCGTTGAGGTGCAGAGGCGTATTCGGCTGGCCGGGGGATGTCGGCGCGGAGAGGCGCAAAGGTGGAGAAGGGTCGGAGGGCAAGGCGGACGGATGGGCCTGCCTTCATGGTGGATGAACAAAGAAGAGTCGTTTACCATTAGTCCCGCTAATTTTGTCGATCACTAGTCGATTCTTCGTAGATTTCTTTCCACAATTAGCATGCTCAGATTGACAAGGGGACTAGATTTCAAGGCGACTAGATTTATAAGGGCCTGTTATGCGCCTCACATGCTGAGAGTGATGCAGAGATCAAGATCGTACTAGATCGTGGAAGTCAATACATACGACCGTCCTTCCTTTCTCTCTCTGCCCCGTTTCCCACCCAGTTGACCCTATGTTGGCTATGCGGCTAGACCCGTCGTCTGTCCGTCATTGGTCGACAGCACTTGTTGCTTCAAGTAGAATACTAATTGCGAGGAACTGATCATACTGATCTGAGGGCATAATGTCGAGCGAGCTAGATGTCGTCTACGATCCAGCAGCGCCTATCAATGGGATGTACGCCCTCTCTTCTCACCACCGGTATCGAGCTAATATCTTCAGGTCTTTCACACCTCTGCACCTGCTCATCCTGTTCCTAGGAGCAATCGCCATGCTGATGTCCCAGATGGACCTGCCGCTAGAACTAGCCATCTACGCAGGGATGTTTCGCCGAGCTACAGCTCTGCTCGTTGGGTATGTCCCCATGTCATGAGATCAATTGGACTGACGGGTCAAGGCTGCTCGTACTATACTCATTTGTCACGATGGCCCTGGCATCGAATCAACGGACTATCGATGAACAGACAAAGAAGTTTGAGATGGATTCTCGCATTGAAGTCCTCAAGAAGAAGGAATTAGAGTGGGAGCAAACTGATCCATGGGTATGTCACTATTCTCGGAAGGACCTCTCCTGAGTAAGGGCAGAGAGAAAGCTTATGGAGATAGAGTATACCGGGTGGGCATCCCAGTGCGTTTCTGACGACACCAGAGGGAAAGCCGCGGCTGTTTCCATTTCCACTTGGGAAAGCAGGTGGGATGAAGGGAGAATTATGGTGGGAAGCAGGCAATGCAGCTCATGTGTGAGTGACATAGCATGAGATACGATATGGACGTACAGGTGATCAGGTCGTGTGCCAAGGATCAGGTCGTGGGGATCAGGTCGTGTGGCCGAGATCAAGACCGAGCTGCTAGTGGAGCTGTGGAAGATTTTATCGTGCGCTAATCAACGGGGCGTAGAGGACATTTTAACCAGACGGAAACACCAGAACACAGAGAAGCATTGAAGCATGAGATGCAAGAGAAGGAGGACAAACGGTTGGAAAAGGCGAAAAAAATAGCTGAGGAGTATGACAAGCAGCGCAAAAAGTTTGTTGTTTCTCGTTGAAACGACTCTGAGCTTATGACAACAGGTGGAACAAACGCTTGACTAATCTCGAGATGGTCAGTGGTATCATCATCATCAGTCTATGTGAGTGATTCTTGATCGTCTGACATCCTTCTTCTCGTGTCCTTCGCTTCACGTCCTAGTTCCCATGCCTTGTGCCTTGCATCCCGTGTCTCATCTCTTCTGCATCGCATGCTCTACCCCCTTTAGCCGATAGCTTCATCTGTGTCTCGCCACCAATCACCTGACTCATTTTACTCGAAGCAGAGCTTATTGACACTCTACAGTCCACAAGAAAATAGCTGCCGTCTGCCTCGCAGCATTAATATACTACGTCGTCGCTACCGAGATGGCGAATATGCTCAAGTTCCCAGAAGACAAGAAAGAGAAAGCAAAGAAACGGAAACGTATCCCGATGGTGAGTCTTTCTTCACATCTACTTGCATCCTCCTTGTTCGTGAGCTGAGGATCTCGGTACTGATCGAATTTTCTACAGGGCCCCGGTATGGGTGTCACATACCTATATGAACCGAATGGAGATGGAAGTGTCGTTCAACAGGGAATCATCCCTGTGAAAGAACCTACTAATCGATTGATCACTTCTACCGATAGTCGATATGCGTCGTGACCGGGTACATGTATGGTATTGTCGTCTAGCTGGTATAGCAATGTAAAGCGCGCGACCAAGGTATCTGTCTCATGGCTTGGCACTGTAGATATCAACTTCGGTACCTATTGTCGTCCGTGCAAGATCAGATAGCATCATATCTTTTGAACACACCGACTATCAATGAATGCACGATGACAACAACTATGCATTCTACGAACGACACGAAATCAACCGGCCCAACCCCAGCCACACTGTTTTATAGCTGCGTCCGAGTACACCTGTCCTATGTCTGGAAGTAGCCGTGAGGCTCCTGGACGTCCGTTTCTGAGAGCGTAACGAGCCAGACGAGTGATTGAGTGGCGTAATGGATATGCAGTAAGAGGGCGAGGTATCGGTGTGGAGGGAGGGGGTTTCGAACAGTCATCGGTGGAAAGAGGCATCAGTGGTGAAATGACGTGTGAGTGGTAGGGCGAGGCGTGGTGGAATGTGTGTGTGATTGCAGGGAGAAGTGAAAGGCTCGACAGTATGAAGTATGAAGAAGTGGAGAAATGTGGTTGTTGACAACATGTGAAACACGATTGAAGAGAAATGCGAGTGTTGACAGTATGGTGGAAGGGTGCGCAGACAGTAGACACAGATCGTCTTAATCGTTTCTTGTAAAAAGCCGAATCGTATCGCAAAACTTGAACCGCTGGGTATGAACGACTCACGCAGGCGGACCGAGCCAAACGCCAGCAAGTTGATTCGCTTTTGGTGGTTCAGGGGGTTTCTCATCGGGTGGTCTCAAGGCATAATAGCCGCTCCTGGAGAATGGGTATACTTGAGGCATCGGCGTGATACTTGATCTACACATGCTTGTTAGCCGTCCATTTTGTCACCGGCCATCAGCGCACCTAAGGCTCAATACGTGGCCAACCGAGTACGGGATGCGCATTGACCGGGATCGGAACAAGGACGTACGGCTGCCAACCTTCTGGACCTTTTCCCGGCCATGCCACGGCCTGTGCAGAAACGCCTGGGGCTTGAAGCCAAGGGTATGGCCAACCTCCCCATCCTGCACTGGCGATCTGAGCTTGACGACGTGTTGCATCGTCTGCCCAAAGACCACCCCACATCGCTGCTATAGCCTGTTGTTTCTTGCTCGCTTCTTCATCTTCTGCTTTCTTCTTTTCGGCATCTACCTTGTCTACGAAGGGTTTCGCGGCCTTTTTCAACTCTGCAGCACCTTCGACAGAGGCAGGTGATTCGGACAATGCTTTCAGTTTATCGTATAGTCCTGTAATGTCTCCGAGAGGCATGAAAGAGAGGATATCGAGAGCTTTGTAGTTGTATGGCCAACCTAGGTCCAGTCGGGTTTTGACAACATCCACGATGACGGCGCGGTACTCGTCTGTTTTGCTCCATGACTCGAGAAGTTTCTTGCTCGTTTCGTCACACATCGATCGCCGATCTCCATTCAAGGCGTGTTCGGTGTAGTCGCGAATGGCCAGAGCAGGGTCGACGACCATAGGGCTATTGTCAGTGCATGTGCAGTAGGGTTGAACGTACTGAGAGGATGGTGGGATTTGAGGAATGCCATAGAATTGGGGACCAGGTGGCGAGGGTCCTGCACCCCAGAAATGGATCGGGATCGCCATGCAGCGGCAGAGCTTACGGGGTGGTATTGCGTCGGGGCCTTGGTGTGACGAGGGCTGGAGTTGTGGTGATGGGATGAGGGGACGTGGTTGTGATGACGGGAAGAATGTCCCTTTTTAGGTGTAGATAGAGAAGAAGGAAGGAAAGAGAGTGTGATCGGATTTTAAATATCTAGTCTTGACGACGTTGCCACCGAAAGGACCCTACTCGATCTGACCAGCTGCGGATCCGACTTGGAGGCACGAATTGATGGCGACCGAGAAGAAATGATGGTTCCGGGGTAGATGCCGTGAAATGGGGTGACTGTGACGGGATACTGGGACAAATGGTGATTCATATTCACGGGCAGGTACAGGGGTATTCACGGAGACAGGGGTGTTCACGGACGGAGAGGTACAGGGGTATTCATATTTGATACATTCATTTCTTGTCATTACCACCTACAACAGGTAACTCTCCGACCTGACGCAGAATTAGCATAGCCCCGGTCACGTCGGATCACGGAGGAGACTTACCATCCCTTCAGGACGAACGTCTTGACCCTCAGTCATCTCTTGAGCTAAATGTGCCCAGACTCCAGCACCTAGTCCGATACTTGCGCCACCCAAGACGAGAACGACCAGTGGTGCTCGACGCAAGAACAAGGCTGGAGCAAGTATGATGCCTAGTGATGCGCCGATTATGCTGTAATCGTCTGTTCTCACTTGAGATGCATTGTGTGCCTAGACCGTCAGATACAACTCTGTGCAGGAAACAAGACAGATACATACCAATCTAAAGATCCTGTCTTGTAATGCTATCTCAGGCTCGTTCCGTAACCTTCCCCAACCCATAAAAGCTCCAATCCCAGAACCAACCAATACAGAGCTAGTACTGACACTCATCAGTCTCCGGATGGACAGTGGGTGACCTCTGCCTCTGCGGATAAAGGAAAGGACGAGGTAAGCTGGCGGAGCTAGCATTGAGAATGATTGGGCGGTTTTCAACGACGCATGAGCAACGAGTTGGGTCATGGGTGGTTGCTGTGCCATCATTGGAAGTGATGAGGTCGCCATCTTGTGAATCGGGCGAAGACGGGACTGGTGTTTGTGGTTCTTGGATGCTCTGAAGATTAGATTACAGTGTAGGATGAGTAGCGGCCCAATGGAAGGCTAGTCATCCGTCATCTGGTCTATTCGAAGCGGTCATCGCCGCCGGTCATCAATGTTCGTTCATTGCTCATACCGTGCAGCCAACACCTCGAGATGTACGATACACCGTGACATGTCGCGGCGATATAGTATCCCGCGACATGCCTCTCCTGTATTGACGCCCACCAGTCCTGGACCATCACGACCACATCAACGAATGACCTTTTCTAGATTTCTACATTCCATACGAAACACACCGCCTCACTACCCACTCTTCATCTTCCTCACTCTCCTACTCGCTGCCTCTCTCGTCTCTCGTCCGGATCCTACTTCCCGCTCATTCCAATTCCCATCATTGTTACCATCTTCTTACCCACCTCCAATACGGCCCAGTGACCCTCAACTGGCCAATATCCTCGATACAACGTACCAATCCTTTCTCGACCATTGTCCTCGTGGAATACGATACGAGCCAGTACATCTCGTACCTACGCTTAGTATCGCTCAAGAACGACGATATGCCCATCTTCGCGATATAGCTTCACGTAAAGGCGTGTACATGATCGTCGCGACTTTACGACAGATTGCAGCCCAATTACCAGATCTGCTCAATACAATCGTCGTGTTGGTAGATTACCTCGGTGCCGACTCGCTAGCATTCTCAATCCTGGAAGGTCCAAGTGACGATTGTACGCCTGACGTTCTCGAATCTACCTTACGACCTTTACTCATCTCGCTTGGTATCCCATCGAGTCGTGTACATCTTTCAACGAGAGAAGGCAAGATTGATTTCAACAATGGAAATCGGATAGAAATCCTGGCTGGGTTACGGAATAGAGCTATGGAACCGATATGGAAAGGAGGAGAGAAAGTCGCTGCTGTCGTGGCGATAAATGATGTCTACTTGAAAGCTAGTGATGTCTTGGAGCTTTTACATTGGCACTTCAACTCTGGAGCAGCAATTACAACAGGCATGGATTGGTGGAAGAAGAGACCTGAATATTATTATGACGTCTGGGTAGGAAGGAGTGTAGGTCGTTTGCGTTGAAGGTGGTGCTGATACTAGGACAGATGAGTGGTGATTTATTCTACCCAATCGATCAAACGTGGTGGACACCTTCAGATAACCTATTTGAAACACATCAACCTTCGAGAGACGCATACTCTCAACTCCGTCCATTCCAAGTTTATGCATCCTGGAATGGAATGGCGATTCTAGCTCCTGAACCCTTCTTACCGCCCCATAATGTGAGATTCAGACGCGGTGTGGAGGAGATAGGAGAATGCGCAGCTAGTGAATGTGGTTTATTAGCACAGGATTATTGGAAAGTCGGTTATGGTCGTGTTTTGGTAGTTCCATCTGTACAGGTGAGCAACCTACCTTGGCGTCAATCTACCTTGGCGTCAGTCTGCTTTGGAAAAACAGGCATTGGAAAAGGATAAGGATTTTTGGCTGATGAGTGATTTAGTTGGGATATGAGAGGGATGTAGCGTTGGATATCATTGAAGATCTCGATAAACAGTTGTTGGATTTAGGATGGAAAGATGGCGTACCTCCTAAATCACTCGATAAGCCAATAACATTTGATCAAAAGTGAGCATTCCCTTGCATTTGAGCTTTCCCTTGTAATTAAGGGATAGGAATGAGGCTGATAGTGTAGACCGCCTGAAAAAATTAGATGTCATCCTTGGCCAGAGGAGAATGGGTTGGGAAAGAATGTGTGGGGAACGAAGGTGTGGGTTGGGCCGTTAGATGGGTTGGAGGATCTGAGGGACGCTTGGCGATGACATGAATGATTTTGAAGAAGCCCACTGTCTTGCTTAGGGTGATGAGGACTTTTCGGACGCCTGTGGTATACGAAAAGATGCATATGCAATATTGGTACACTATCTCGCCTGTAACGAACACCTGCCATCTCCACACATCTACTTCTTCCCTGTCTTTCCTTTGCCCATCTGTGACCTTCTTCCGAAACCTATATTTGTCAGTCATGTTCCATAAATCACATTCATCAACTCACCTTTCTTCGGTTTGACTTTCCCGACCTTTGCTCTCCTCAAATTATATTGAATCCTATAATCCTCTTTTTCATCCCATAACCACCCAGCACCATGTACCCTCGGAATAGTAGTCTCGTCCTCTCCACCATCACCTCTGAATGGATTCTGTATTGATGTCGATCTATCCCGATCCACAGGCTCGTTCCCCCATCCTTTACCCTGTATAGAGCTGAGTCCGGGTATTTTCGCAAAGTAGTTGTTAAATGGAGTCAAACCGTTGAGGCGTCTATAGTTTAATGGAGCGGGGTACCAGTCTAAGCGCGCTAAGGAGCGTAGAGGACGTCGGAGGTGTTTTGTACCTAACCGTGCATTCGTTGGGTTGTGATGTGTGTTGAATATTGGCGCGCGGAGAGACGAGAGGAGGTTGTGTAGTGCTTGAGGGGTTGATGGGGGTGGCATTTTAAGTCAATATGAGGTGTGAACCTACGACATTGAATCGAAAAGGACCAGATTCAGGAGGTACACGTCAGTCAACAGGAGATTCTTGATGCGGAAGCAATAGTATCATCACTTTGGGTATGCTTATCCGCGAGCCTACTATACACCGGACTTTGCGGGAGCCTATCTGCGATCCCTCCGGTTTTGAACGGTAAGGGAGTCTCCGAATTCATCGTGCCTGAATGTCGCCATTTGAAAAGTCATTCCCAAATGCACTCCTAAACCTCTTCATCGACCATTTTTCGACTTGTATTCTCTTCCCCAACATACAAAATGGCACCCATAGCCACCACCACCACCTCATCTTTGACCTCTCCACCTGGTCCTCCAGCAGCCAAGTCACAAATTGCCGCTTCAAACAAAGACCAGTCGCTCTCTCTTGACGTTGATGGCGCATCCACCCCATACTCCTCGACCTCGACAGCTGTGTCTGAAAAAGGAGAACCCAGTGCGAAATTAAATCTTGTCGTCGATGAAAACTTGCCTCCTACCCGACTCTCACCGAAGGATGATCATTATTTCGCACATCTGATTGCTTCGTCTTTACCTACTCCCAGCTCCAAGCCTGGTTCAACGGTTTATGGCACTGCGATCGAGGTAATAGAGGCCTTGGCTGTAAAGCATTCGGCTCAGGTCTGGGTGTACGATGATGCTTCGGCGGTTGGATTTGGATCCAGTGCTGTGTCATGGGCTCAAGAGGCAGTGTATGGCGCAGAGACAAAGGTCCAGCCTGTACAGACTCGACTTGGTGCTGGACAAGAAATTGCTGGCTATATCAAGAAAACGTCGGGCAAGGTATCGGTCTTCGCCTCGACAGGCACTCTTCCGTTCCTTCTCCCTGCACTGGAGACGATCGAGGGCGATATCGTCGTCAACGTCGCTACTACGGCACCAGACTCGTCACTTGTACTGGCTGATTCACTCTTCGCCCCCGGCGTGATCAAATCCCTCGCTGCCCTCGACTGGAACGTCGTCTTCTCGTCTGGATCTGCGATCGTTGACAACGCAGCTAGCATCTACGGTGCAGCTGGAAAGGTGGTGCATGTCATCGAGGCGACTCATTCCGGCCGCGAAACCACCTCGTATGCTTTCCCTACCCCGGTGGCGACTTTGACCGAGAGTTATTCTTCCTACAACTCTTCCGCAGACAACGTCTATGTCGTACCGTCCGGTCACCTTGCTGCGAATCTCGCATCGGCGTTGCCGTCTAATCAAGGCCTGATCGTTCTCAATACCCTCACTCCCTCGCCCGAGGAGCTCTTCGCCGCCCTCTCTGGCAAGACCGTCTCGATCGTCACGGGGTCAAAGGGCGACGCCGAGGCTCTCAAAGCAGTCATACTGTCCACTCTCTACTCTGCATCCTCGAGCAGCACTTGGATTCTGCCCACCATCAAGGCTGTCGCGACCGATGATCTCGTCACTGTGTCAGAACCAAAAGAAACCAAGACCATCGCGTTTTACACTGCACCTATCGCGCCTCTTCCTCTGCTCATGGCACATCTCTTCCTTTCGTCGCCATCACTTGCGACCCGGCTCGTGCAGTACGGCTCTTCCTCTACCCGCGGGCTCAAGTCGGTCCTCGCGCTTTCTCCATCATCTGCGCCGACCACTCCACTGTCCGTAAACGATGCCGCCGACGTTACCTGGGTATCCGACGCCAACGTCCTCAAATCGACCGACGTCCTGTCCAGTGCCAAGCCCGGCGGAATCCTCGTGCTCGAGCTTCCCTGGACCGAAGAGGAGGTGCCCGTCAAGCTCACCCGATCAGAGCTCATCGCCATCAAAGAGAAACAGCTCAGAGTATTCTTGCTCGATCTCAATCCCGCCGCACCGCTCAACCCCATCCGCGAGCAAGTGGCCTTTCTCCTGCTGTACACTGGCAAGGAGAAGCTGTCTGCGGGTATCCGAAAAGTCCTCGACGCGTTCCACTCTGGCCATCTGGGCCGGGACGAAGTGGAGGACGCGCAGGCCGGCCTGATCGAGCTCGATACAGACTTTGAGGTGCCCGAGCTGGAAGAGGGCAAGGTCGAAAAGACCAAGGATGCCTGGGAGTGGGACGCACTGCCTGGTCAAGCGGGTGTGATCGATCTGGACGAGGACGCCAAACCCACCCTCTCTGGTCCGGCACTCGTCGCCAAGCACTTGTTCTTCCGCGAGGCGTTTGCGGCGGGGCCAAGCGCCGAGACGACCATCACTGCGCTGCGACCCAGTACCACGGACGAGACGTTTCTCGTCACTGTCAGCGAGAACCGACGACTCACACCGCACACGTACGACCGAAATGTCTTCCACCTCGAGCTCGACTCGGCGGGCACGGGGCTCAAGTACGAGATTGGCGAGGCGATCGGAATTCACGGATGGAATGATGACGCCGAAGTGCTCGAGTTTTGCAAGTGGTACGGGCTCGATCCCGATGCCGTGGTCAGCTTCCCCGTCACCGCGGGCACGATGGAGTCTCGGACCGTCTTTCAGCTCTTGCAGCAGAATGTGGACCTGTTTGGTCGACCGGGCAAGGCATTCTACGCTGCTCTAGCGAAACTCGCCACGTCAAAAGCAGATGCCATGACGCTCAAATTCATCTCTGCACCAGAAGGCGCCGAGCTGTTCAAGCGCATGGCTGAAAAGGAGACGGTGACTTTTGCGGATGTGCTTTATCGCTTCCGCACGGCCAGGCCCGGCATCGAGGAGCTTGTCGGATTGATTCCAGAAATCAAGCCGAGGCATTACTCGATCGCAAGTAGTCAAAAGGCCGTCGGGGACAAGGTCGAGCTCCTGATCGTCACGGTTGACTGGATCGACTCGAAGGGTGAGTCACAATATCTCTCATAGCTCATGACAGGCTCGCCGCGGTACGGTCAGTGCACTCGATATCTCGCTGCGCTTCGACCGGGCGATAAAGTGACTGTATCAATAAAGCCGTCCGTGATGAAACTGCCCCCTGACGATCGTCAACCAATCATCATGGCAGGTCTCGGTACAGGGTAAGCCGCAGTTGATAAGTGTAAGGCTAAATGTCTAGTGCCGCACCATTCCGCGCATTCATGCAACATAGAGCATGGCAGCGTTCTCAAGGTATCCAAGTCGGTCCGCTCATATACTACTTTGGATCTCGATACCGATCGCAAGAATACCTGTACGGCGAAGAAATAGAAGCATACCTCGCTAGTGGAATCATCTCTCATGCCGGACTGGCATTCTCAAGAGACGGCAAAGATAAAGTCTACATCCAACACAAGATGATGCAGGATAAAGCCATGTTGTCGGAAATGCTCCTGGGAGAGAATGAACGCGCGGCGTACTTCTACCTATGTGGTCCCACTTGGCCTGTTCCAGATGTCTACGAGGCTCTGGTGGGTAGTTTGAGCGAGGAGGGAGGGATGAAGAGGGATGATGCGGAACGGTTCATTGAGGAGCTGAAGGAGGATGAGAGATACGTTCTGGAGGTTTATGTGAGTGATCTTTGAGTGGGACGAGAACGTTCGAGGCTGACGTGGTTAGTAATTGGGCAATCTGTTTGCGCGGGTAGAGATGGTTTTGTGTGTGTGTGGGGGGAGGCAGGGCAGTCTGATGGTGTGTGCGTGGGTAGAGATAGTGGTGGGGGATTGCGCCATGTCGATACCATGCTCGTTGCACATATAAACATATATATGCATGGCTATTCATGTTCAGTAAAGCTCGGAGCTTGATTATCATATTATCATGTTATATTTGCCACTGACCGTCCACGATGCCACGCGAAAAGTGACACGTCGAACCTACGCTTTTCAATGACGATGATGACTGAGCAAACTTAAGTGCTTGAAAACATATACAGTTTCTTGATTATCGGCTTCCATCTCTCCAAAGACGGCATATTCATAGGCTGATTAGTACGCTGGCGTACATAACAAGATGCGACCACCATCTATCGTCTCAATAATCGTCCCTGCACTGTCACTGGTGCTTGCCTCGGCGTACGGTTTGGGCGATGGCTCCAGACCTGATTCAAAAGTTGCTAGGAATGTACTGGAGGGTAAATCCGAGGGCTATTGTACTGTATGTCTATATCTCTACCTATCTCTACATCTAGGACTCCTATTCTCCCTGACCATCACCACCCCTCTCTTAAGTAATCTTCGTACAACCACTGTTATTGACTTTTTGCGTATTTCTCTTTTTATCTCAAAAGTTGACATTGTGTTTTCTAGCCCTCAGGACCTATAGAATCCACTCACTGTCTATACGAGACCGTCGAATCACTCAACAAAGACCTCTTCCCGACTTTATCTTCATTGGTCAAGTTCCCATTTTTCAGACATTATAAAGTAGATCTTTATCGAGAATGCCCATTCTGGTATGAGAATGGATTCTGCATGAACAGAGCTTGTGGTGTTCAAGAAGCCAATGAGGTGAGTTTCTGTTTCATCCCATCTCAATCATTAGAGAAGGCGTGGAGAAATGTTATCTACTGCTACGTGTCCTCCTGTTACTTCATCTTCGACGACATTTATAAAAGCAATGTGCTGATATGCTTGTTCGTCATATAGGAGGATATTCCAGAAAAATGGAGATCAGAGGCCTTGTCTGCTGTCACTGTTGACAAGGATGATGGTGTGTCTGGATGTTACTTCAGAGAACAGGATTATTGTTTCATTGAGGATGATGCGACAAAGGGTGAGTGTCGCCTCATTTCATTCAATCCCTTTTCCCCCCTCATTTCATCTCTCCCCTCGTTTCATCTCTCCCTTATCACGTACTCTCACCTTACCACTAGCTGACTCTCTACAAGACGGCCAATATATAGACCTCACCCTGAATCCCGAACGGTTCACAGGTTACGCGGGTGACTCAGCACAGAATGTCTGGCGAGCAATCTATGAAGAAAACTGCTTCGGTTTGTCTGAAGCATCAATGGATAATGCTCGCGCGGCGGCTGCTGCTGCTCCTGGTGGTTGGGGGTTTAGCAAGCTAAGTGAAGGCTGGGGTACGGAGATGATCAAGGGAACGAGAAAAGAAGATGAGATCTGCGAGGAGAAGAAGGCATATTATCGTGTTATCTCTGGTGAGCATACATCTGATTCCCTCTTCTACCGGCAGTCTTCTCGAGTATTCTTCCGCCTCATGGCACGTGCATTTTATGCTGATCAGTTCCTTAGGACTCCACGCGAGTATCTCTATACATATTTGTCACGAGTACCTGGATCAAACGACTGGCGAGTGGGCACCAAATCTCCAGTGCTTCATCAATCGCTTAGCGACACATCCCGAGCGCCTATCCAACGTTTACTTCAACGCTGTTCTCCTTTTGCGGGCAGTCGCTCGCGCCGCACCGTACCTCCGCGCATACGATATTGGTACTGCCCCAGTCGGGCGATTCGATGAAGGTGTAAAACTTAAGCGAGAGGAGGATGTCATAGCTAGAAACACATTTGACGAGGTGCTGCATCTCGCGGGATCAGATGCCATGGCGCATGGCTTTGACGAGGGCGACTTTTTTACAGGAGTCGATGCTCCAGTCAGTCATCTTCCTCTCCTTCCGAGCGGGAACTGATTTCCTACAGATTCTGAAAGAGCAGTTCAAGACGCATTTCCGAAATGTCTCCCGCATCATGGATTGTGTTGGCTGCGACAAGTGCCGCCTCTGGGGCAAGCTCCAAGTCTCAGGCATTGGCACTGCGCTGAAAATCCTATTCGAGCTGGACGAGAAAGCCCTGGAGTGAGTTTACCCTTCCATCCTATGGCAGCTAGCTGACCTGGTCAGCCCAAAAATTAACCCAGATCTACTGCAACGATCAGAAGTCGTAGCCCTCTTCAACACCCTGCACCGAATTAGCGAGAGTTTGGCGGCAGTTGAATCGTTCAGGAAAATGTACGCCGAGACACAGACAGCTGAAGCGGAGGCGTTACGTCGGAGAAAAGAAAAGGTCAAGTCCCTTCCTCCAGGCCAAACTCCACGGACATTGCCAAGCAGTGTATCGCCATCAGCATGGTTTGGGTTGCTGCTTTCAGCCCTAGAGACCACAAGACGGAACTGTACGGGATGCCTCGAGCTGTGCTGGAGGTCTTTGGCACGTGGTCCCTTGGCATGGTTGAGAAATTGGGTGGGAGAGGTGGTAGGCAAGGTCGAACTGTAGATTAGACATATATGTTCTCGTATCTCATTGCATCCCCTGGTTCTTTAAAATCGCTGGTCCCCCGGCCCCCGCAGGGGGCTGGGTGAGGGTTTTGTTTTTCCTGTTGAGGTCCTGGAGCATGGACTATACTTGATACATATACCGGCTGACCTCGACATGCAGCTGATGAATGAAGCTACTAGTGTCGCGCTGCGTGCACTGAGCTAAGAGGGCTTGTCCACCAGAGTCTCAGAACTGTGTTTTTCCAGATGCTTACCAGCTTATATATATCACAGGATACACGCTGTCTTTCATCCGGCTGCTTCTCATGTTGTCAGACACTTGCTGTAAAATACCAAATCCGATTGATTCAGCCTCTCCGAGATCCAGAAACTGGTTGCAAGGTGTGACAGAGCTCTTGCGCCCATGTCAATGTCGATATGTTGACACACCAGGTCCTGACATCTTTTGGATTGTGAGACCCAAAGCTGACGCCAAGAATTGTGATGCAATTGATTGAGTGTGTCCTAGGACACACTCTTTGAACTGCACAATAGGGTATTTTTTCATGTGATGTCACGAGTGTTAAGTCATAGAAGTCAACTACAATAAATGACATGCTGCTAACACCTACATAGGGCAAAAAATCACTTGACTGCATCTGTAAAGTATATAAGCTGGTAAGCATTTGGAAAAACACAGTTCTGATCACTCTGGTGGAACAAGCCCTCTTAGCTCAGTGGTAGCAGCGCGACACTAGTAGCTTCATTCATCAGCTGCATGTCGAGGTCAGCCGTTCGAATCGGCTAGTGGGCAAACTTTTTGGGAAAAAAGTGAGCCGAACTATGAAAAACTTTCTTTTTGGAAACGGACCGGACTTCCCCGTTCGTATGTTTTCTTTATTATGACGCGTTTGGTCGATCGATCAGAGGTGACACACCGGTCGGAAAAGTCTATCCCATAGTTTTACTTGACACCTCAGTATACCACCATCTCTTACGGTAGTACTTACTTATGCTCACACGCTCTAGTAACCGGTTACTGGAGCAGCGCAACCTCCTTCTTGGCCAACTCTCGATCGTCTCAAGACGCATTCATTTACGACGAGCAACACTGGGCTTTTCGCAGCCTACAAAGAACTTATCAACCATGGTCCTCTCCCAGTCACCGACCGATTCATCCACTACTCTCGTTCAAGCTCTTGACCATATCCCTCGCTTCCTACCTACATCAAAGGGGATGTCCTCGGATGGCGATCTAACACCTCCACCTGACGAGCATAGCTCGTCACGGCCTTCGGCGTCTCCAATCCTAGAGGCAGATGTCGAGGAGTTTACTGCACAAATCGCCAGTGCCAGTGCCATCTCCGGTACGCGAAGTAGAGGAAGGAGAGGAGTGATGAAGTCATACGTCGAACATGAGCCTGAAGAGGAGATTGAGTTGCCTGTCAAGGCGCGAGGGAAACGTCAGCCCGCAAAGATCAAGTTGGAATTGGAAGGTGATGCAGAAGAGACAACAGGGACATCGTCCCAGAAGGGACGGAAGAGGACACCCAAGAAAGTGGCGGTGGCCAGTGAAGTAGAGGCAGGAGAAGAGAAAGAGACATTGGAGACGCCTAAGAGAGGAAGAAAGAAAGCGAGTAAGAAAGTCAAAGTCGAGGAAGAGGAAGGTGAAGGATCCGCAGCATCGGTTGATGAACAAGACGATGGCGAGTCCGTAACGCCAAAGAAACGAAAGCCCAAGGTAAAAACACCTAAGAAATCTCGTATAGCGGTGGATGAGCCAGAATACGATGAGGAGGGTAACGAGATCATGAAGAAGAAACGCAAGGTAAAAGAATACCCAAAGATCGAATATGATATCCCGCCCGTTGAGAGAAAGGAGACTACATTTAGAGGTGGGTCCAATCGGTCCTGGTTTGGTTTGAGAGATGTTTGAGAATCGAGGAATGTCAGCTGATGGTCTGGTTTGATCCATTTTAGGACGGTTGGGATACGCGTGTCTGAATACTGTATTGAGAAAGAATAAACCTGAGAGTATATTCTGTTCGAGGACCTGCAGGATCGCTAGTATCAAAGAAGAGGGACTGGAATTGCCTAAGGGGTTGGCGTTGATGAATGCTAAAGATCTCAAGACGATGATTGAGGTGAGTCATCTGCTATCACATGATGAGATTTCTGTGTCTAAGCTGACTCTGGATAGTGGAATGAGCAAAATAAGTGAGTATCGTCAAGATCGGGAGGAAGCGTCTTGTGGCGTCTCTTCAGCAGGAGTAGCGATGTAGCGCACATGCTGACAGACAATACAGGATACGATTCATGAGATTATCCTCTGAAATGTTTCCATTTGCTTCTCACGCCGAATACGGCTATGACCTATCATTTGCAGCCGCCGAGTTAAAAGAGGCTGGCGACTTGGCAAAGAAATATGGACATCGATTGACAATGCATCCCGGACAGGTACGCTCTATCTTTAGTTCCAGAAAGAAACAGTCATTTACTCTTTTTGAAGTTCACCCAACTTGGATCGCCAAAACCGAACGTGGTCACCGCTTCTGTTCGGGAATTGAATTATCAGTGCGAGATCCTGGATCGCATGGGACTGGATCAAGATAGTGTAATGATGTGAGTATAGTATAGTAACCAAATCAAGGGTTGCGAGATTGATCGTCATAGCATACATATGGGCGGTATCTACGGGGACAAGGAGAGCACGTTGGCGCGCTTCAAAGAGAATTTCGCCACTCGGTTAGAGGAACATGTCAAAGCGCGGGTGGTATTGGAGAACGACGAGGTTAGTGAAATGTGCTTGACTGGTAACCTCTCCACTGACATGATAGATCTGCTACAACGTCGACGATATACTGCCTGTCTGTAATGAGCTAAACATCCCAATGTATGTCCTTTTAGTAGGATTGAGGTTAGGCTGACACTATACGTAGCGTTTTCGACTATGTAAAGCCTCACTGTTGACTTGATGCTCAGCGCTGACGTCTACAGCATCACGATTGGATCTATCCATCATCGGAACCACCATCAGTTCTGATTCCCAAGATCGCCGAGACATGGAAGAAACGCGGCATTCGAATGAAGCAGCATCTGTCGGAACCTAGGCCAGGAGCAGAGTCTGTAATGGAACGAAGAGCACATGCAGACCGGTGTAAATCGCTTCCACCTGATCTCCCGGATGATGTAGACTTGATGATTGAGGTGAGCTCCATCTATTCCCTTGACGACTACAGTTAACGGACTTCTCTAGGCGAAGGATAAGGAACAGGCGGTGTTTGAGCTGTATCGCATATAGTAGGTTCTCCTCTCCTTCCCGGTGGTCTGGGAGATGCTCATCAGAAACAGTGGTCTCGAGGATGTCATTCATGATAATCTTCGACCGCCAGATGCCAACCCTTCGATGCAGACAAAGGGACGAAAGAGCAGTACCAAGCGCAAAACAAAGGACATGGGAGGCGAAGACTCTGATGGCAATTCGGTCATCTTATCTGATATAGAAAAAGAGGGAGATGGCGATATTGGAGATGAAGGGGTGGAGGCGAATCGTCAAGTCGAAAGCCAAAATAAGGCTGAGAAGAAGAAGACGGTGAAAAAGGCCAAGAAGATTGCGGAGGCTGCGGAGAAGACTTAGCCGATGGATTAATTGAGGAAGGTTGCGACGTGGTTGATTGATTGATGGACATGACGTCGTGCTGGGGTATACGTAGACGCACGGACCATTTCAGAGGTTGCGATGGCGAATGAAAAAAAAGATGGGGGTCAAAGCACATGTTTCAATCGCTTCTTGGCTGAGCATCGGCGCGAGAAGAGAAGATTTATGCAAAGTGAGCAGCTATAATCCAGTATTCAAGCTTTCGGAAGAGAAATCTCTTCTTCCCCCCACACCTTCACTTCTTTCATTTTAGTTTCATTCAAATTCATTCAGTTCAAATAAGTTGATTTCAGTTACTATGGACGAAAACGAGCAACCAAAGGGCAATGAACCTGATGAGGAGACGGAAGATGGATGGCATGACGAGCGTCTGTCTGGTTGGAAGGATAGGGACAATTACGTGTATCTTTATGAACAAAGAGAGACCTTTGCATGGCAACGGAGGCAAGATCACGAGAAGCAGAAGGTGAGTCCATAAAGTATTTGCTCTCGTTAATGAGTGACAGGTGATCTGGCGGCTGGCTGAAAAAACCTGTTTGTATACGGAGGAGTGTTTACGACTACTGCACAGATCTGCGTTGGACCGCAACGATGTGTCGTGTGTAAGTTATCTTAGTACTATTGCTTTCCTAGCTGACAGGTCTCAGCTGGCAGAACTTTTACTTCAAAGCGCTTGCACTTTCAGATTGATGTGTGACGATACCATGGAAAAACCTTGGCGTCCCAGGTTGACCATCGTACTGGAAAATCCAGTAAGTAAATCTAACGTCGACGCTGATGAACTTCAGGACATGAGACCTCTTAATCGTCGAGAAAGGCGCAGGATCAGGAAATTTTATCACTCCCAACGTCACAATAAGCGCGTACCTGCAGTCAAGGAGGAATCAGAGTCAGAAGATGAAGAGACTGCCTCTGCCAGTACCGAAGAGTAAATTCACTATGGCTCCTTGCTGGCCATCTCGCTCATGCGATCAACAGGACTCATAGTAACCGCCGGAAGCGACAACGCTCCGAAACCGAAGACTACCCATCTAAGCGTAGATGAGGAATAATGGTAGAGTTGAGCATTTGATGGTTTAGCTGTGTAAAGTATTCATGAGTCCGATAGATATCGTAACATGCATTCCAAACCGGTCCTCGGTTCCATATTCATCGCCTACGCTTAGGTTCCCTATCTTCTTCCCTCCTACCAGTCTGTCTATGTCCATTTGGCAAACTCCCTCCAGCACCGCCAGAATCTGATCTCGCACTGGTCGCTCGCTCAACACTATTCACACCTCCCCTACCTTTGATCTTCAATTCGGCTCCACTTGATCCAACGCCGCCACCGCCTACTCCTTCAACCTTTCTAATCATGGTAGCTGGTGCTGGCTCGCGACTTCGCTCTCTGTCTCTGTCTCTGTCCCTGTCTCCGCGATGTTCATTATTGCTATTGTTGTTGCTATTCCCGCGATGTCGTCGATCATCGTGTCGCGGTTGAGATTTCGCGGACAATGTTGATGTTGCTGTTGCTTCTCGAGGTACTGGAGCTTGAGAAGTCTTCGGGCCGAGCGGAATTGGTTTTGACTTGAGTGATCCCACTTCTGTTCGTAATGCCTGAATAACAGAAAGATGGTGAGTGAGATCGGAGCTAGAGTAGATCCGTCAGCAAAGCTCCTCAGTGCGTCAACATTGAAGGGAAGAACATACTCGAGAGAAGATATCACGGCTCGAGATTCTATTCCAATCAATCAGTCAGATTTGTCATACGCTCCCGTCAGACGTTGATGATCACACATACCTTCTAGAGCCTTCTCCCATGGAGCAGTCGTCGCTCTCCCAGCTTCCAAGACCATCTCTCCAAGCTCCTCGTTCTCCTTAACAAGCTCTTTGACCCTCCCCAAAACCGCGCCAACATCGACCTCGTGCCCTGTCTTCATACCGGAAGCAGAACTAGAACCAGAGGCGTCCACCAGATCAACATTGCTCGTAGCTGCCAATGTTGAAGAAGCAGGCGTGGACGGCAAGTCCAGTGTGATCTTTGACGATGAGGCTGTAGGAGGTGTTACGGTACTCGTGGCTGACCGCGTACCAAGGAAGGTATATCGGAGAGCCTCATTATCACGAGTGAGCTCTGCAATGTGTTTTCGAAGGAGGGATAGCGTAGGGAGAAGCTCGTGAGGTATGACGAGCGGTGCATGCGGTGTTGTATTCGGGGAAGAGACAGGGATTGTCGTCGTGTGAGCCGGGAAGCGGGAATGTAACGCTGCATTCTCTGCCTGAGGAAATGAGCTCAGAGCAGTAGCGGTAGACACGTATGGGAGCTCACTAATAATCTCTCATTGTCCCGTTCGAGCTGAACGACTCTTTTCGCGAGCTGCAGCTCTGAGTCACTTGGTCCTGGTCCTTCCGCCATGATTTCTTCATGAAGCACTGGCGTTGCTTCCTGTATACTCGCTTTTGGTGTACCTTCGACTGGAATATCTGGCACGTTTTCATTATCCTGTGCATCTAGTCTAATCAGTACGTGAGGGCGGGAGTTTGCTGTTAAGTCTAGTGACGAACCATCGTCTCCACCTAGAGAAACCACATCGTCCATATCCATGATCGTAACTGTTTCGTTAAGTCGTTAAAAGCTTTCCAGTAGTCGTCTCCAGGCCCGAGTCTCTGAAATTCCAGTGGTGTGGCTATACCAAGTCCTACACACTGAAGGAGAGACACCTGAAGAAGCAAAATGATGCATGAGAATCACGAACGTCTAGGTGATCTATGCGATGCGGGGCCAGCCGGGATCCGAACAAACGCTCCTCCACTTGACGTTCTACATCAACTTGTTGTCCAAGCCATATGTAGCATGCAGCTCTTTGCACTGCGTCTACCTGTCTCACTTCCACCTGACGTGAGTCCCCTCATCACTTGCTCCTGCTGTTGAGGTAGGTGGTAGTTGGCCACCAACTTCTATTCCTACTATAAGCCCTATAACTATTCCACTCCCTACATCTTCTTGTGAAAAAGCAACTCACAGCTGACAAATCGCCTAAGGTGTACGACCGCCTAAGTCAATTATTGAGTGAAGATGCCCGAGCTAGATTAGCTCGTTTCCGACTTATAGAAGATGCTCATCGTCAGTTTTTCCCTATTCCAGGCTCTGAATCTTTTTAAATTTACTGTTATCAGGCTCTTTGGTGGGCCGACTCGCATTGAGATGGTATCTTCTTCGACAAGGGCTCATCGCACCAGACAAAGAACCTGTCTTTGGACGTACAGGTCGTGGTAAACCAACTGTGGTAAATCACAGCCTGGTCGTCCTGTTGACGAATATCGTTTACGCTGATATTGATTAAAGGTATGGCCTGATCTCGATCCAAAGCTGGCATTCAATAATTCACATGAAGGGAAATACGTCTTACTGGGTATATCCCGTGGATCAACACCAGAAACAGGTGTAGACGTCATGGAGCTACCTTCCAACCCTGAAGATGTCGAAGAAGGTATTTCTCTTCAAGTAAGTCCCTCACCCCATCATCTCAACCACTTGCTCTGATGCTGAATCTGAATCTGAAAAAGCTATCATTCTCTGAGAGGGCAAGTCTCGCTATCGCTCTAACAACCAATCAACGTGCAAGACGAATCACCACTCTCTGGACACTCAAAGAAGGCTATACAAAAGCTATTGGACAAGGAATACTCTTTGGCATGGAAAGGATATGTGTTGATCTAGATGATATCACTGGAGAACCGAAGAGAGTAAAGGTGGATGGTAAGGATGTTGAAGAAGACGGTTGGAGTTGGAAGGTTGGTAAACTTGGTGTTCAGGATGAGGAACAATATGGTTGGGCGGTTTATTGGAGACCAGAAGATCATAATCAGGACTTCAGTGTAGAAGAGATAGACTGGCATGATTTCGTGAAAGTCTTTGATGATGTAAAATGAAGTGTTGAGTTATCTTTCAGGACGAATGGATCCAACCCATCCTTACATCAAGCCAACTTGCGCTGGAAAATCATTCATACATGCAAATCAGATCCTAAAAGCCCTAGTGCACACCTCCAACAGTCTCCAACAACCTCACGACATCACCTCTCGTTGCCGGCGCCTTCTTCCCGATGGCAGATAACACGGAAATGTGTTCATGCGGATTCGATCCAGTCAAGATCTTGTCTGTCTCTTCAGGTGACAGAAGACTCGCATCTCGGAACTTTTGTACGCTACTCTTGTCAGCACCATGTCCCTGAATTCAAGAACTTACAAATCTCCATCGATAAAGCCGGCCGTGTCTCGTTTGGTCAATTCAGTGCCTCCTCTGCGACGCCTGTCCAATGTTAGCATCAAATAGCAAGGTTGAAGACTTACGCCTTCCAACTGATTCCTCCAGGACCTTTATAGAACTTGTCCATGTTCCTCTGTAAATCGTCCAAGGTGCTTGCGGCGGTTGGGGATAGTTCGCCAATCACACCGAGCCGTCCGTCGGTAGTAGCGAAGATCAATTCCGGTATGATGACCTCTCCCGCAGACGACGGAGGAACAAGAGAGCCTGTCTTCAGCTGTTGCAAGATCGATACACTAACCTGGCCTGAATCGAGCGACATCCTCGTGCAGTCCGAAATGCGCAGCAGTCTCAATCTCCTCTTTCAACCGCAGTGTGATCAGATTTGTGTATCCCTGAAAAGTCAGTGCGCTTCATCACTCCACACGTACATCGGCAATGATGACTCCGTCGCCGGATATCCCCTCGAGCGCAGTAACGCAATGTGTTGCCAGATCCCTTTGATCCCCAAGGAACATGCCATTAGCCTCATCGACGTCCAGAACAAAAATGCTTCGCATCCCATCACCAACGACCAGACGGTCCTCGGGATACAGCTTTGACTTTGGCGCAACGTGGAGATGCCGCGCAATGAAAGCAGAGGACATGGATGAAAGCTCGGTGAAGCGAGTCGGTATAGGATCGAGTCGGTACAACGTGACCTTGCTTGCAGCGGCGATGACAAGGAACCCGTGAATCACTTCAATATCATGAACAGGTCCTACAGTCTTGATGGTGGCAAGTGCGCGAACATCCCACTCTTCGTCTGCGCGCAGCTTGGGCTCGATGAGAAGCACGCGCCCTTCTCTCGAATTGACCATTGCACTGGAACCAACATACACTGCTTCGTCAAAATCGTCATCGGAAGGGAAGATGGCGGTGCCGACGGCAATGTAATGTCGGCCGTTGAGGAAGACCGGCTGAACACAAGTCACCTCTTCGCGCTCTTGCATCTTTTGCTCGGCGAGCACTGAGATCAGCAACGTCAAATCAAGAGACATACAGATGAGATTCGTGGGGTCACGAAGTTCAAAGTGAGAAACTTGCTTGACATCCCCAGTTTGAGGATCCATTGTACGCGTGATCGACCCAGCAGCAATCACACGGAAGTCGGGGCAGTTGACTATCTTCTCTACCGAGCGATGCTGGAGATCTAAAGTTTGCACTTGAAGTTTTTTGAGGCTGTTGATGCGGACAAACGACAGTCCAGTCTCGGTGGCTAGCGCTAGACAATTGCCAAGGCTTGATGTATTTACAGTAACCGCCGCGACAACGTCCTACAATCAGCTATTTCCTGTCGGTGCACCCACCTTTCGGCTGACAGACGAAAAATCTATCCGATCGTTTGTCTCGAAAATAACAGACATTCGATCACTCAGACCAATCGAAACAAGCTGCTCTTCGTTTTCCCCCTTGTTACCCGCCTCCATATCAATCTCGGTCACGACGTTGGCTTTCGGAATCTCGCACAGCTTCAGTGGAAGGGTACCAAGAGATGACGCTTTGCGACCAATGAGTGAGATGGTGCTGTCCAGGGCGATGTGGAGTGTAAGAAGAGTGCCATCGCTCAAGCCAGCCAGTAAAGACACAGTGGGCATGGCATCTGGCTGGCCTGGTATGAGCTGGAGTGAGGACGCGGCGAAATTTTCCGAAAGCGTCAGTGAGGGTGAAGCCCCGTCTGCTCGATACAGGTGTATTTCGTTTGTCCATGTAGCAACAGCAATGATTGGGGACAAGCCAGGGAAAGGAATGATCGAGACCGCCGAGATCTCCGATCCAACTTGCAAAGTACTGCACAAGTCAGCTTTCAGTTGTAGCAAAGACGTACCCTATGTCCTGCAGACCTTGCAAAGATGCTGACAGTGCCTGAACATGACCACCTCGCTTCGCGATGGCCACTAGACTGCCAGAGACCTGTGCAGCCACAATTTCTTCCTGCTCAGTGACATCGGCAGCATCGATTCTCGTTCCAGCTTGGAGGTCTGCCCACAAGCTGACATTCCGAGGGGTAACTTGCACGAGGATATCTCCATCTGGTACAAGTCCCGCTGCAAGTGTCAAAGTGGAAGCGATCGCCGGGGAGACTGCGGCTACACTGATCTCTGGGTCAAGGTGAAGGATGGATGTTGTCGTTGTTGTCGACAAAAGCAGGCTGGCCGGGCTAGGGTTTCAGCTCGGCTGCTGAGTTTGACATACTTGATAGCCCAGAGACCGGTCACATCTTCCAACCCTTCGATGGAAATGACCTCTTCGAGGCCGACGCCACTGCGTACAATGCGCAACGAGTTGGCATTGGAAGCCCCAGAAGACACGACGAGGTGTGACTGCACCATCAGCAGGATTTTGGCAGATCAACTTACCACACCACCACTCTCGTCGGTCACGGTGCAAAAGTCTTTTACCGGGGCTAGATTCAACCATCTCTCCAAAGTTCTGTTATTTCCCTGGAGATCGTCCTCGTGCAAAACGGACCAAGGTCCGCTTTCTTCGTCTTTGCCATCCCGAGCCTTGCCTTTCCCTTTTAGGCCTGGAATAGCTCGAACGGCTGACCTAGTAGGAGGCTCTGGTGATGCCTCTGGCGGAGCAGATGCATCAAGTCGCACAAGTGCCGAGTCGCCACAGGCAGAGGAGAGGAATATGTGGGACGAAGCTAGGTAGGTGAGGGATGACGCGGGAGATGCCTTCGATGTCAGTTGCGACTGTACTGTTGACTCACCTCGCCGTATTCGATTTTCTGAACCCCAGTAGACCGAAGCAGGCCGTTCTCGTCCTTGTGATAGTCCCAGCTCAGGGCGATCAAACGACCGGCCTCGTCGCCCAACAGAATCGTCGCCCCAGAAGACCGGACCTCGAGGACGGTCGCCCTACGTGGTGAGCAGAGTTCGCACTTTGCAACTTACGCAAGCACAGTACCATAGCCCTGACGAACCCTCCAAACGGGCCTTGCATCCCATCTCTCTGAGCTATCCGTGCTTGACCTCCTTGGGGTCATGTTCATGCTCGACTTTCTCCTCTTCCCTGGCGCCCCAGATACTTCCGTTTGCGGGCTCCGACCTTTCGCTGCAGCTCTTGGACTTGTCATGGCGCCGCCAGCGGAGCTTGATAGAGATCCGCGCGAGACTTTAGGCGATTGCGGGGCAGAGGATATCGCATACAAAGTGGAGTATTCGTCGCCGATGACCAGTGCGAGCTTCTCCCCATTCGGACCATCCGAGGGGATAGGCAGGATCCGTCGTGCGGCGGGGCAGGAAAAAGGGATACGGGAAAAGTCGGTCTCGCCATTGACTTCGACACTGGACTTCAGTGTAACCACGTCGACTGCCTTGGTGACATCGGTGAACGAGTGTGTGGCGAGAGATAAGCGTCTAGGCTGGAACAGGAGACTGGACGTCGAGGATAGCCAGAGAAATGTGAGCATTGGCTCGGATCCTGCCGATTGAGGCATGAAAGCCAGGTTTAGAAGATTGTGTTCGCGGATACTTCCATAAGCACAGCTCATCTTGTAACTCACTTGATATTAAAGTTGTCGGTGAAGACGAGGACCTTGCTGTCATCCTCCACTCCGTTGTGAGCGATACTCGCTCGACGTTTCTTGGCTTCCTTGTCCTTCTCCACCTCCATACCGATCCGAGAAAGCACACCAACCCAAAGTGATACCAAAGCTACATGGTCCTGGGATATGACACCCACGAAGAATTCTGCTTGGCGCAGTGACGGTGTTGGTGGTGTGAGTGGAAGAGACGAAGTCACGATAAGCGATGGGGTCGGAGTGGAGGTGTAGGTGACCAAGAGAAGGTGAGCATTCGGCGGCGCTTGCAGCACAAGGATGTGAGGACGAGCATCCTATCTAATCAGCTCCGAACATATACGGTGCAGCTCACCTTGACCTCCACCTTCTCAATGGCGACGACGTTGCCCCAGAGCTCAAGCTCGGCCTTCTTGACCAGGCCGGACCTGTCCGCGTCCCATACTTCGATACGATCGGGTTTTGCGATGACCAAGGATTGACTTCCAGGAGACGTGAAAGATGGAATGAGGCGCGAGTCTAGGACTGGGGTAGGTGAGAGCGCCTACAGATATCAGCTTGAGATCGGTAATTGGGACCTCCACCTGTGACTCACTGAACCGATGTATAACATCTTCCCTCGAACGCGGCCCTGGAGAGACCTAGACCGGGAAGATTATAGATTCTCCAGATAGTATACCCTTCCACAACTGACAGGAGCTTCCGATTGGACTTGAACCAATGAACGATGAGGGTATATAGGATGTCGGGCAGTCAGGATGCCAGTGGAGGAGGTCACGTGACCGATCAATCCGGAACAACTGCGTTGGGGGAATTAACAACATCTCTTGATACTTTAGAACTGTACATAGTCTACCGACGCGCGCAGGACGCAAGAGTGTCACTATATCCTACTGCTAGTCAAGCTTTGTGTGCTCCCTGCCTGACTGCACCGACATGTCGTCTAATCAGCCATTCTCCACCAACCTGGCGCCGACTCTCAACTCTGCACTACGGTCCGAATCGCCGTTGCAATCCATGTCTATCCAGCCAAGTCCGTTGCACAAATCGATAGGACCATCAACTAGCACCTCGACGACCAAGAAACGCAAAGCATCACCATCTCTTCCGCACGATCAAGAGAGGAAATCGTCACTCAGCCTTGATCCGCTTACCGACGATGATGGTGCATCCACAACAAGTCGTCCTCTCAAAGATCACAAGCGGACTCGAGTTCACTTCTCCTGTGTCGAATGCCACCGGAGAAAACAAAAATGCGATAGGAAAGAACCCTGCTCGCAATGTATTGCGAGAAAAGTGCCTCATCTCTGTCGGCCATTCTTGAATGGCGTAGAAGAGCCAAATTCGTATGTCAATTGCATGAAAACTGGCTCATATTCAGGAATGCCGACATACATATACGACTCAACACGATCGAGTCTCTTCTTTCTCGCTTGGTGTCTAGTATGCCCCAATCCGCCGTCACTCAGCCCATACTACCGTCCAATCATTCATCTCCAGATGTGTCAACTCTCACTGCCTCTGGGGAAGACATCTTTCACCCTCGTTCTGCGCCAACACAAGATCCACCGAGGCAGAACATGCCCTTTAAACCGCCACCATCTGGTCTGTTCCCAGCCAACATGTCGTCCACGACGCCCACAGGTCGGAGTGGATTTGGCTGGGGTCTGAGAGAAGGACGACTGGTGAATCTGTCTCTGGAGGATAACGCGGACCTAAGGGATGTCTTGCAGACATTGAAGGAGAGCGGAGTATCCAAAAATCATCTGGAATGGGTGATTGCAGGAGTTCCAGGGCGGCGTATGGCGGATGGTCTGGTGGAGCTGTACTTCCGGTAAGCCATCTGAGCGTATGCCAACTAATATCTAGGGATATTGAGTATGTGTAGAAACCAACCAAAACTGCTTTGCTGATTTTTCTAGCTGGACGCGGTATAAAATGAACAAGCCATCTTTTATGACGCGCTATAATACATTTTTCGATTCTATAGGACGGAACCCCACCAACCCAAAGGTGGATGCGGATTGCCTCAAATGGCTCCCGCTAATGTTCATCGTGGTATGTCAAAAAATAGCCTTGAGCTTGGCTGATCGTCAGCTTGCCATTGCTGCATTGTCTGCCCCAACCGAGCTCATCTCTGCGGATGACCAAGCTGCTTGGTCGCGACGATTCTACGGATCTGCTCGAAGTGCTCTAGAATACGCCAAGGCTCTGCAGCGAGACAACCTACATGTCCTGTTTGCTGGTCTCCTTGCTTCTCGGTATATGTGAGTGGCCGTGCGAGACCTCACTAACGTACAGGTTACTGACACGCCGACCCGCGGAAGGTTCAACTCCTCTTACAACAGCCTTCCAGCTCGGTCTCTATCGTGATGGCACGGTGCTTAATATTAGCGATAAGCGGGAAGTCGAAATCCGTCGGCGAGCTTGGTCGATGTTGTACCATCTGGACCGGACCATCTCTCTTCTCGTAGGTCGACCGGCGAGCATTTCGGATGCACATACAGATACGCGGATGCCTGCGAATCTGGACGACGAGGAGCTCGAGACCGATTTCGATCCCGCTGGACACCCCTTGACACGGCCAACTGTGTACACCTATGTCATCGTTAGGTAAGCGGGTCGCGGGGATATCGCTTATTTGCAGACATAAATTGGCGGAGATCATGGGCAGAATAGCATATCATACCTTTGCTATTCAGCTGCCAGACTATTCTACTGTGCTGAACCTCGATCGGGAGTTGCTGGCTTGGCGAGACGCGCTGCCACCATTCTTCGCCATGGACCATCCAGATACTTCTCTGGATACCGAACATCCATATTTGTTTGTCCAGCGCCATCTCCTAGCTTGCGAGTGGTACTATACCAGGATCACACTCAACAGGTGAGTCGCGTCGACATTGAGTAGCTGAGCGATGTAGGCCATATTTGTTGCGCCGGAAACCGCAAGATGGACGGTATGCCTACTCGAAAACAGCGGCCATTGAATCCGCCACTGCAGACCTGTTAAGTCGGAGGTCGTTTATAATGGAGAAGGGCAATGTGGTCGTGAACAGCGGGGGCTATAGAGTGTAGGTAGTTGGCGATGAGCTTCGGCTAATGTCAGGCTCAACTCGTACATGGTATTGGGAGTGACCATCAAGCGTGAGTGCATGACCGTGTTCGGCGCTGATTTCCAGTCGATCCGGGGTCCCCTCAAGCTGATGAGCTGCGACATCTGCTCAACATTGTTTCTGGTCGTGCACCAGATGCTCAGGGCCGAACATCGGAGCCGCTAGTCAAGGAAGAACTTGCCATTGTGGAATTTCTCACTGCCAAGGGAACTTCTGGACGATCTTCTCAGCCTATCTCTGCCAAAGGCGATGAGAGGGACGACCAAACACCTGTTGATCTGCTTCTTGGTCTCGCCAAGACAAGGTCAGGTCGTCGAGCAGCGGAAGAGGAGAAACGTCAATTACGGCTGCAACAATTCCGTGAGGCTGAAGAACAACGTGCTGGTCGTGCGAGTGGAAATGGGAACGGTATGAGCAGTCCTTGGGGTTATGTCGCGCCCCAAATGCCCGGATTGGATGTTCAGCAGCCATTTGGTATGACGAGCCAGCAACGACGTGCGCCAAGGCCACTTCGACCGCCACCCTCGAAACGATCCGACGAGAATCAGTGGCCGTCTACTCAATCAGAAGATATGTATCAACACCTTCCAGAGCTCTCACCCACTCGACAAATGATACAGCCTCCACAACAGCTTCCATCATTTCCAGTACAAATGCAGGATACATCACCTCTGGATCAAGACTTCTTTGGCGCATCAGGTGGAACAGATATCAACGGTGTTTCGCAGTTTGGAAATGCCCCGATTGATTCCTTTGATTTTGCAGACCTGGGTTTGGGTGTTCCACAGGCCGACTTGGCGGAGAACAACAACTTCAATCCTTTCGCCATTGCGCAGATGCAGCTTGAGGAAGGGTGAGTCCATTTTCATTTGAGAGGGGCAAGAGACTTATGAATTCAGCTTGGGCAACGAAGGGATGCACGATGATGAGACGCAATTCCTGAATTACATCTTGACAAAGATTGCAAACACTCAACCAGACACGCAGTAGAACAGAATACGAAGAAATTGCGACCTTGAGTGGCGATAACATGTAGCCGTAAACTCGTATAATACTAGTTCTGCTGGACGAGACAAAAGTACAGTAGTAATGCATATGGTTGCGAACATTGATCTAGGACACAACGTTTACTTCATCTTCTCCAAAGGTCTGTTGAATCCTCCTCGTCGATTCATGTATTGCCTCCATGTTCGCTGCTTGTGCACATTGACAGCACCTTCGGCGTTTTGGCCTATACCCTTGCCCTAAACAGAATCTCCATCAGCTCAAAATCGGCAAAAACTGGAGTCAAGACCATTACGATCCAACAACAAGGGGACTAAACGCTTACCTTTGTGGTTGTGAATCCACCGAATCCAAGCATGGCAGCCATTGCGTCGTCGTCTTCTCCTCCTTCCCCTTCCTCACCTCCATCATCCTCTCCGTCCTCACCCAGACCTCTACCATTCGAACGAGGAGCTGCTGATCCAGATCCACCAGGTGTATCTCTACTTCCTCTTTGACCTTTACGAAACCCTATCAGCCTGTTGTACCAGTCTCTCAAGGGAGAATAACTGACCATTGGGATGATCACCATCTCTCCCTGCATCTCGCTCATCCGTATAGACGACACCGTTGGCTCTCTCTTCTTCTCTTCTTCTACGCCCTTCTTCAATAGCTCGACGATCCAATGGACGCTCGTAATCATCTTCTCGTGTTGGTCGTCCTTCATAACCCCCTCCACGTCCACCACCACGTCCACCTCGATACGATGCTGCAGGTGGTCTATCGTATGGTTTGGACGGACCACGATGGTCTCTCTCTCGACGATCGTATCCGCCTCTTCCACCACCTACTCAAGTCAGAACAAGCAAGTGAAACAAGCATTGAGATGAACTTACTTCCACGAGTGTCGTCGCCTCTGTCTCGACGAGGAGAACGACTTCTGTCTCTGCCCCCGCCACCACTGCGTTGATCACGCTCGTAACCCCGTCTATCGTCGCGTCGGGGAGAAGTCCCGTAGCCTCCTCTTGATGACATGTTGGTTATGCACGCTCACTCGACTCTCAAGCAGAAATCTTCCCTGAAGGTGTCAAAAGATCGTGTATGTTGGAAATAGGAGCTCTTTCATAGCAAGCGTTCTGGTACATTGCTGTAATTTGCTTCCGTTGTTCGTTGCTCAATGAAAACCCAGAACCTTGAATCTCGTTCTTGTCCTACATATCATTGTGACCCCACTGGGTCTTTGCTTCGTCTCCTGTTTAACATGGTCTCCTCACTATACATATCCCTAAAATCCGACCTTGACGACCTGTGTAAATCACTAGCATCCGAACGGGAACACTCCTCCTCTTCCTCTAGTCTGCCTCCAGACCTCGTAGCAATCCCTTCAGATCAACTTCGCCCTAGAGTCGAGGAGCTTTGGACATCGAACTTTAGCTCACCTGGAGCATCAGGCAGTCGACATGCCGAAGTGGTCCGCAGCGCACTGGATCTTCTGGGTAGGGAGGTTATTGTAGCTCCTCTGGCGAATGGCGAGGTGAGCTGCCCCTCGGCGTATAATTGTCTCCGTCAGCTCACATTATGCAGATCCAACAGCCTGGTGCTCTGGCGACAAATACGGAGAGATGGCAATTCCATGCTATCTTGCAGGACCGTTTAGATGTCCTCTTGACTCTCTACGAGCTGGCTTCGACCTCGGTTCCAGGTACGTCTGGAAGCGCTTCACTATTGCCGAGCTCATCTCTCCACGTCAGATGCTCCGCTATTAGAACCAGGAGCAGTATTCATGCCTTTGATCGAGGAACTGGTCGAGCTGGTTTCGATCGATAACTGGCGGGATCTATGGACTTATGTCGAGACGAGATCAAAACGCTTTGCCAAGGTGAGGCGTCATTATATATCTGTAAGACTGCGCTCATTCTCGCAGAACATGCCTCCATCAAGAGGAAAGTCACTCAACTTTCTACGTATAATGAATGGCTTTCTTCGCTTCCTTCCTCGTACCCCAGAAGATCTCGCTTTGCGCGGACGCATACATCAAGTATCGAGCTCGATCATCAAATTGGCGGATAAGAGTGCTGTGAATATGAGAGGAGATTATAACGATCTGAAAACGACATGGGAGAGTCAAGACAAAGAGGACAAGCAAGAAAGGGGTCCCAAGGTGGAGGGTGATGGCGATGTGACGATGGAGGATGAGCCAAGTGGTCCGAAGGGTGCGCTCCATTTATACGCCGACAGCTGATGTTTGAAGAGCTCGATTTTTACTCGTCACTGTGGTCTTTACAGCAGTACTTGGCTGTTCCACCTGCACTGGCCGGACCACCAGTGCCGGGACCTGATGGCACAACTCAGACACTATTTCAGCAATTCCGAGCTGAGTCGGATTTCGTGCTTCCCAAGCTGTTCGAGCAGACACAAAAAGAGAAGAACCTCGCTGGGAAGGATACAGATCCGATTGGCAAGAAGCGTAAACGAAGCGAGGAAGATTTCTTTCATCCACGTTATCTCACCGCAAAGCGCCTGTTGGATCACGAAGTAAGCTCCCCATTGTAAAGACGGGCCGCGCTCAATTCGACAGCTGTCAGATCCGGCGTTTCGCCGTCAGATCCTGGTTCAATACTGCATCCTGTTCCAATTTCTATTACATCTCACCCCAGCCAGCGCGTCAAAACAAGCTTTTACAGGTGGAATGCCGAAAACGTTTGTGCTTGCTGGAGAAGATGAAGTCTGGGTGCGATTCACTGTTGGGTCAATCAAAGATGAGCTGCGGAAGATAGGAGTGGATGGGGTTTCATTTGAGGATACAGTCATGTCGATCATCAAGAAAGAGCAACACTACGTGAGTGTGGAAAATGTCGGCAGGCACTGATCAGCTAGGCCGACTGGAAGAACTTTGCTTGTCAAGAAACCGTCTTTGAATTACCGCCTCTGGATGCAAAGGAAGGCGTCGAAGCCGCAAGGAAGTGGAAACCTCGACAACGAGCCCCATGGGCTTATCCCCATAAAGTCGGCACGAGAGCGTTGTCCGCCTTGTGGAAGGATGGATTTCAAAGTATAGACCAGCTCGAGTTTCCGAAATCGTAAGTCGCTGGCAACATGCGTAAACTGATAAAGGCAGACTTAAAAGCGTGGAAGAACTCGAAGATGATCTCGACAAATTGGCAAAGGAAGAAGAGAAGCTGAAAGCGGATGATCAGACTTTGGATGCTTCTCAGACCGAGGTATGTTCTGGCCTATTTCGTATGATTCCCAAGCGTTCTTCTGACGGCATTAGCTCCGAACCTCGCTGAATTGGCGAGCCATCCGCTCGGCGGCCCAAACCGACTTGAGGCATTTTGGCGCCATGGCTCAGAAACGTTCTATACAACTTGTATCAAAGGCCAAAGTCCCCATCAACAAATCGCTCGCAGCTGCCGGAGGTGCAGAGGAAGAAAAAACAGACGACGACGACGTCGTCGCACTCAAGAGAGCGCGGAGGGGATTCACTGGTTCTGCGTCTGTAGAGGGAAAGAGCGAAGGGAAGACCGAGACGGATGATATCGAGGGCAAGACAGAGCTCGATGAGGGTGAAGGTGGGGCGGGTGCAGCCACCAGTATGACCGAAATTGAAGAGACAGCGGTGAAAGGGGATGAGAGCGAAGGAGTTGAAGCTCCAACTGATGATGGCGAGGCCGCGATAGATGCTGGTGAAGCTGCTGCTGACGTCGCGATGGGCGAAGGTGAGGCTCCAGACATAGGGGACGGGAAGGATTCACCGTCGACGGCTGTGGAAGAGACAGATCCTGCGGGACAATGATCTTGCATAGTTCATGTATTTCATGCAGTATCTTTGAGTGGCTCACGCAATGCTGGGTTGCATTATTGTTATTCTCGATCCAGCATTTGTGAGGACAAGGATGAAAGCAAGGGATGGAAGCGATGACGTGTAATTATGAATCAATCTGCCAAGTGACGGCCGGACCTGTCCTGATCCTCTGGTGTCATTACCGATTCAGTTGGATTATCCTTCTTTACTGGCAGGTCTCTCCGTCCAGTTTGACCCTTCGTTCACATCTCAGTACCTCTCGTTTCTTTTGCGGCTTCGACCGTTTATAGAGGAGCAAAATGGTACATCCCCCTTTGAGAGGAAGGAAGTTGAGCTGATCATTCATCCAGGCGGGCGCTATGGATAGAGCAAAGCGGGATTTACCCAAGGTATGTCGTATCTAGGGCTGCTTCGTTGTCTGAGAGATTGATGTGCTGATGTTGGCTTTAGATTCGAGATGAGGGGCGAGAGAGATCGCTGGGTTCAGTCTACTCGTGTGTCTGTCTTACGCTTTATGCTGCGCCTTGCTGACATTGCCCTCCTCCGTTCTTTCTCTTTCTCTTCTTCCTTCTCTCTGCAATGTTCTCATCTACTCTACCTATTTGCCTCGTCTCATTCTATCTTCTCTACATGTAGTGTGTCTGGGCCTGTCGTGATCGGAGAAAACATGCGAGGTTGTGCCATGTACGAACTAGTTCGAGTGGGACACGACGAGCTTGTCGGAGGTCAGCTGCCCGTATCATACCGCTCAATACAGCTGACCCCCTACAGAGGTCATCAGGATCGAAGCCGACCGAGCTACGATCCAGGTCTACGAGGAGACGTCAGGAGTGACTATTGGAGATCCAGTGTTGCGTACTGGAAAGCCTCTCAGTGTGGAATTGGGACCTGGTAAGCTGGCAGCATCTCCCCCCGAGTTTAGCTTACATTTTAGGATTGATGACCAACATCTTCGAGTGAGACCATACCAGTGATCTATACTTCTGGTAGGCTACTGACTTAACTCAGTGGTATTCAGCGACCTCTCAGGTCTATCCAGGAAAAATCTCAATCCATTTACATTCCTCGTTAGTACACTCCGATGCACACTACCCCTTCGCTTACTTGTCAGGTGGTATCAACACCCAGTCTCTCGACCGAGAGATCAAATGGGACTTCAACCCCGCAAAATTCAAGGTTGGCGACCATATCTCCGGTGGAGACATCTTTGGTGCCGTGTACGAAAACTCTCTAGTCGACAACCACAAGATCATGCTTCCACCCCGTGCAATGGGAACTATCACCCGTATCGCAGAAAAAGGCAGCTATACCGTTGATGTAAGTTATGAGGCCATTCCCCGCTGATCGTCAGGATATCGTCCTGGAGACCGAATTCCAGGGCAAGACGACTGAACACAAGATGATGCAGCTCTGGCCGGTACGAGCGCCTCGACCAGTTGCCGAGAAGGAGACAGCTAGCTACCCTTTAATGACCGGCCAGCGAGTCCTGGATGCCTTGTTTCCTTGTGTTCAAGGTGGTACTACTGCTATTCCTGGAGCTTTCGGATGGTGAGTCGTGAGGTCCTGTCGAGCTGACGTATTGACAGTGGAAAGACCGTTATCGTGAGCTACCTGGAACGGATGACTCAGAAAGCTCATTAGGTCAGAGTCAAGCAATCTCAAAATTCTCAAACTCGGACATCATCATTTACGTCGGTTGTGGTGAACGTGGTAATGAGATGGCGGAAGTATTGGCGGACGTGCGTACTGTGGCTTTACTCATGTCAAAGCTCATATCTCAGTTCCCCGAACTCACGCTGGAGCGAGACGGACGTGAGGAACCAATCATGAAGCGTACCGCGCTGGTCGCCAACACCTCCAACATGCCTGTCGCTGCACGAGAAGCTTCCATCTACACCGGTATCACCTTGTCAGAGTACTTCCGAGATCAGGGACAGAACGTCTCTATGATGGCTGACTCGACCTCACGATGGGCCGAGGCGCTCCGAGAAATTTCTGGTCGTCTCGCTGAAATGCCAGCAGACTCTGGGTACCCCGCTTATCTCGGTGCCAAGCTTGCTGGATTCTACGAGCGTGCAGGAAAGGTCTCATGTCTTGGTAGTCCTCAGCGACATGGTACCGTATCGATTGTCGGAGCGTGAGTGAAGTATATGTGCACAGCTGATCGCAGTGTCTCGCCTCCCGGTGGTGATTACTCCGATCCGGTCACCAGTGCAACTCTTGGTATCGTCCAGGTATTGTGAGTGATAGCATTGGAGGAGAGCATTAGCTAACAGATTGCAGCTGGGGTCTATCCAAAGCTCTCGCTCAGCGAAAACGTGAGTAACGCATTTGACAACGCTGATGATTGCCAGACTTCCCCTCGGTCGACTGGAAGTGAGTCCCTTTCCCCCGCATAGCTGACATTCAGCATTTCCTATTCAAAGTACCTCAAGGTGCTCGATCCGCACTACGAGAAGAACAACCCTGGCTTCATCGAGCTACGGACGCGAACCAAGGAGATTCTGCAAAAAGAACGAGACTTGGCGGAAATCGTGCAGCTGGTCGGCAAGTCGGCGTTGGGCGAGGGTGACAAGATTACTTTGGAAGTCGCCAACATGCTCAAGGTGAGTCACCCTATCATCAAAGGCGCTGACGGGGCAGGATGACTTTTTGCAACAAAATGGTATTTCCGAGTATGACCGATACTGTCCCTTCTACAAGACATCTGGCATGTTGCGTAACTTTGTGACCTTCCATGATTCGGCCCAGCGGCTCGTTGAGACGAGTGACCTGACTTATGCCAAGGTGAGTTCACAGGGTCGGTATAGACTGAGGCTGACAATGATAGATCCGTGACGCTGCTTCTGATGTCATCTTCAAGTTGTCACAGATGAAGTTTGAGTCGCCAAACACGCAATCCGAGGAGGAGATCAAGGGCAAGTTTGAGCAGCTATACAATGAGATTGGTGAGACGTTTAGGCGGCTGCAGGAGTAGTTTTGTTTTTGCCATGAATAGAATATAGTGTACGATTTGAGACTCACCGGCCACGAGGATGGGGCAATCAGGCACGGGTGGAGGCTCGATTCGGAATTTCACCTCTGGCGTGCTCGATGACGGTTGCAAAGTATTTCTCTATAGGCGAGTTTATAACGAGGGCTCATGCTATGCATCCTGTTTCATCTTGCACTTGAGCCATCTAGAGGTCCAGCGGTATCACTGTTCACTTTTTGAGATGCCTCCCAAACCCCCACTTCCACGCTCACTGCATCTGACTGCCAAACCGGCAGTGATTTCTTCACCAGCGAAAACGAAATTTCCACACCCAAAACCCCATTTAGCACGCTACCACCTCGAAGCATCATCTGTGCCATCAACTTTCCCCACACCGCCATTCTCACCGCCTGCATCACCGAAATTACCAGCTCGACGTCAGCCGGCTTTTAATCCTGGGGGATTTGGGCTAGCGGGCGGACAACAATCGAGTTCGAGTTCGGGTAGTTGGAAGGGGAAAGGCAAGGAGAAAGAGAGAGCTATTGATGAGCTACGGAAGCGGGATGAAGAGATTGGGAGGGATGAGATGATCATTGAGGGAAAAGAGGGGAAAGAAGAAGCTGAAGCTTGTTATGTCGTAAGTCGTCTTCTACTCGTTCTTGTCAAAGTATTGAAGCATATTGAGCCAAGCTGATTTCATTGAATTTTTCCCTATAGCCACCACCTAATACATTGATTCATCATTCGACTGGACCACTTGCTTTACTGTATTCGCCTGAACCTCTACCTCCATTTCAAATCGCCTACGAAACATGGGGTACATTGAACTCTGATAGATCGAATGCTATCCTACTTCATACAGGATTATCAGCGTCTTCACACGTAGCTTCGAGGGGTAACGACGTATCATCATCTACATATACGAAACCAGGATGGTGGGAGGAATTTGTCGGTCCATCGAAATCTATCGACACAGACAAGTTTTTCGTCATTTGCACGAATGTCCTTGGAGGTTGTTTCGGTTCAACAGGACCGTCGTCACCTTATCCACCAGGAGATGGACAAACACGATGGGCGACAAGATTCCCTTTATTGAGTATACATGATATGACAAGAGCACAACTCAGTCTGTTGGACGAGCTAGGAATAGATAAGCTCTATGCTTCGGTAGGGAGCAGTATGGGTGGTCAACAGAGTTTGAGTCTGGCTTATCTTGCTCCTGAGAGAGTAGGCAGGGTAGTCAGTATCTCAGCCACGGGAAGGAGTGGGCTGGGCGGTGTGGGAATGAGATATGCTCAGAGGAGTGGTGAGTTGGTCTTCTTCTTGCTTCTTTCTTCTTTCTTCTTTCTTCTTTCTTCTTTCTTCTTTCTTCTCTCTTCTTTCCTTCCGTCTCTCTTCTTTCTTCTTTCTTCTTTCTTCTTTCTTTCTCTTTTCTTTCTCTCTTCCTTCTCTCTTCTTTTCTTTTTTCTTTCGTTCTTCTTCTTTCTTTCCTTATTCCTTCTTTCTTTCTCCCTTCTTTCTTCGTTCTTCTCTCTTCTATCTTTCCTCTTGCCTTTTCTCTCCTCTTAATTCCTCGCTTCCTTCCTTTTCCTTCTTTCTATTTGTCTGTCGCTGCCGTCCTTACTACAGCGGCGCTATTTTGTCCATCTTGCCAACTTGGTAAGGGTCGCGCTGACAGATCCATCAGTTCTCATGTCAGATCCAAACTGGAACAGAGGCTTCTACTATGACGGTGTTCCTCCTCATACAGGAATGAAATTGGCCAGACGTGAGTTACATTGTCCCAGAAACGGAGCATCATATCAAGGTGAAGTGTCAAGTCACGCTGATCACGCATTCCAGAAATCGCCACTATCACTTATCGCTCTGGACCAGAATGGGAACAACGGTTTGGTCGAAGGATGCTTTCAGAGCAAGTAGCATCCCAGCAGGGAGAAACAGAAATCCCTAGGCTTAGCCCTGATTTTCTTATTGAGACTTATCTTGACCACCAAGTGAGTCTTTTTTCTCCTAATCGAATGCGATCCCCCCCTCCGCCGGTCGTAGACCTTCTCTGCCGCTCCCGTTGTGCGAATCAAGTTAAAGTGCTAGCTAACAAAATTATCTCTAGGGAGAGCGATTCTGCCTAACGTACGACGCAAATTCCATGATTTACTTATCAAAAGCCATGGACTTATTCGACATGACTGCACCAGCACTCAGCTCTCTCGCAAAGCGATTCAACGCTGTCTATCCTGATCTTCCCCCTTTCCCACTACCTTCAGATCCACCGTCTGTGAACGTTTATTCTCCTCGACCACCTTCTATGTCTGAATCTACCGATGTTGATGCCGACGCCGTGTTGAAAGAGGTAGAAAAACAAAAAGCAAAGAGTGATCGATTTATACCTACTTCGAAATCACCTCACCTACCTGAACTCGCTGCTGGTCTCAAACGACTCAAAGATATACCTGCACTAGTCCTCGGTGTCCAGAGCGATGTTCTCTTTCCGGTCGAACAACAACGCGAATTGGCAGACGCACTCAAACTGGCCGGCAATGAACAAGTGACATATTATGAGCTTGGTGGCGTATGGGGCCACGATACTTTCTTACTGGATGTCCAGAATGTTGGAGGTGCCATCAGGGGATTCTTACATTAGCTTGTGACACTGCAAGTTCAGAAAGTAGCGGGATCCATTATGTAATTCTGCATAGAGTTGTAATCCAGTTCAAATGCATGCCATACAACTATTAATAACAATTCGATCAGTCTCCATTCTGTCCACCAGAAGTGTCCTCATTCCCAAGTAGCCTGTGAAACGAAACGATCAGCTCAACTTGACTATGAATAGCTCGTATGAAGGAGAGACATACGCGAATTCCTTCATCAATGAACATTCACCTCCATTCTCCAAATCGATATTGTATGCTTGAAATAGTCCTTCTGACGAAACCACCATGACTTGTGGTACGGTACTGTCAACCAGATCAGCTGTCTTTTCTTTTTCTTTCATCTTTCTCTCTTTCCCCGTGTATCTATATTTGCCTGTTTGTGTGTGTGTGTGGGTGTGTCTGTTTGCGCGTGGGTGGGTGTAGGAATGACTTGAAAAGACTTACGCTGACATTGCAACGACAGTCCGTCCATGATTACCTCTGAGCTTTATGAAAGCAAAGTCCCTTTGAGGTTCCCACATTTCACTGACGCTCCTTGGCAAATAACCACCTACACCACCTACGAAAGATTTTCCAATACGAAAACTTCTTCTACCTAAAGAAGAAGTTGCTGAATGTGGTGCAGTTGTCGTCGTGGCTCCTAATGGTAATGGTGGTGATGAAGGTGTTTCTGATGGAGTAGGTGATCGTACATCATCCAGACTATTATTATCATTTGCGACGAGTTGATGTTGTTGTTCTCCTGTCGTTGTTGAAGTTTTTTTGGTAGAGTTTGCTAATTTGTAAATATGAATTGTCGAACTATCACTTGAAACCGCCAATAAAGTCGAAGTCAGGTTGAAACTTATACTCCATATCCTAGCGTTTGAACTACCTCTTCTGAATTGCCATAATTTCTTGGCGTCGGGTACGCTGAATACTCTAACGACTGTTCCTTTATCTGAAGCCGTAGCTAACATTGTTCCATCGGAATTTAAAGCTAAACACGCTATAGGTGTTTTATGCGCTTGAATAACGTTCAGGGCCGAAAGATTCAACGTATCGAAAAGAAGTACATCGCCTGTCGTTGGTGCTGGTGGTGCTGATGGGACTGCCGTAGAAGAAAGCGATGGTGTCGCTGTTGCTGATGGTGCAGGAGAAGGATAGGCCAAATAACTATGTTCAGATGATGAACTTAATGAACATACAGCTGATTAAAAGGTATAAGATATCAGTTTGACAAGTTCTAACTTTCAAGGAGCTTGGTTGGTGTGTGTGTGGAAGGAAAGAAGGAAGAAAGAAAGAAAGGGAGGGATGGGGACATTCGTACATACCATTTGGATTAGGTCCAGTTTCAATTGTATGCAGTAGTTTCATGGTTGAGATATCGTAGATGTATATCTCTGATTCGAGAACGACTACAAGTCGTTTTCGATTCATCTTTACAGCCAGAACAGAAGTTGGGAAAATCAATTCACAGATCGTTGATTGTCGCTAATAACGGTAACATCAGCTTTCTATTTTTCTACCTTTCCCATAAGAATGGGAATGGATTAAAAGTAAACTGACCTTTGTATTGACAATCTGAAGTTTTCGAGGTGAATTATTGGGTTGAGTATCGGCAGCTCCTACTAGAGCAACGAGGGATGTACAGAACAACATCTCGACTATCCCAGTGGCACCTTGATCTGCTATATATATCATGTCAGCTTCTTCTGGTGATTTCAATAAGCACGTCGAATCGAGCTCACTCTTAGAATGCACTTTGCCATATGGATCGCAGTTTAGGATCGTGTATCCTTTCTTGTGGCCTACAGCGATACATGAAAAGTCTTGATTGAAATTACAGCACTATCAGATCATGAGCTTGTTTTCACGAGAGGACCGTGAGAGGGAGCTCACAAGCAGGTCGGGGTGTCGTTTTGTAGTCAGTCGAGACATCTTGGAGAGATGGCTAGGATGTTGTGTAAGGTGATTGGTGAGAGTAGAGTTAAAGAGGGAGAGGGAGGGGGAAGTACACTTGTTGAGCGTGGATAAGATAGGTAGGATGTATGTCGTTTCACTAAAAGGGGATCTCAGTCGTTGATTGATCCTGTGATAATGGCGCGCCTAGATAGACCACCAACCAGACTTCGTCAAATTCGAACGAAGTCTGCGGATGAGCTATGTTGCTATGCTGATATCACAGACGAGTATGTATCTACGTGTTCAAGGATGGTTTGGACAAAGTCAACGTGTGACGTTGAGAAATGGATTGACGCATGCGGGTATCACATTGCCTGTCAAAGCGTTCAGGGAGTGGCAACGGAACCAATTTAGAATATCATCCGTGTGGTATTATATTGTCATTGTGTCGTGACTATGCATGCAAAGATGGAGATAATATCAATACAGAATATAGGACATAGTCGTGGGTCGGTACAGAAACAAGCGTGCTAAGAAGCTGTTAAGCCAGAATTCACGAAAACCACCCCTTCTTGCCCTTCTTCCCGTTCCCTTCGTCCCAGCCAATCTGAGCTTGCGGCTGTGCGAATCCAGAAGGACCAGGTGGAGGCGCCAGACCATGGTGTTGTTGCTGTTGGTACGGCTGAGTATGTCCTTGCTGGAGGTATCCCTGATGTGGCATACCTAGCCCATATGGATTCTGAGGCGGTGGAGGCGGGTGGTACATTGTTCTTGCTCTGAGATTAAACAGGGCAGAATTAGTAAGGATGACCAAGAAAGATAAGGTAACGAGCGTAAATCCCTGTGAATGTCAGTCAGTCAGTCCATAGCTTCATAGAAAAGAGAAGCGGCACACCATGGTCTTCCAGCTAATAGGATCCACGAAAGAGTTGATGACTCCCGCAAATGTCTCTGCGACAACGTTGACTCTCCCAACCATGGTTGGATCACGCTGCATACACGCTTCCCAAGCTTTACATGGTGCTTCCCTAAATACCATGAGCTACGTGTTGACAGTCAGCAGGGTAGCTTACATGGCTGGAACTCGTAATGTTGGATCACATCGATTCGTCAGATATAGATGCGAGCACTCTGCGATCTCCTGAAGGATTTCTATCTTGATCAGCTCTACAATGTAGATCTAAGTTGAGCTCACCAGTAGATACCTCGGACATACGGTCATGTACATCTTGTCTGACTGTCAAGACGAATTGTACGGCCAGGTAGAGCACAAAGAACACAATAGCAGCATTGACGAGGAATTGAAGGTACCTAGAACGGTCTATCAGCTCCGTGTCGATTGTCTTGTAGGAAAAGATATTCACCCAAGAAGTAACGAAGGAATCTCTGAGTGTCGTAATGCTGGAGCTGGGACATGAAAGTTATAATGATGTTGATGTTCTGTTCGCCTAGGTTGAGAGTTTGGATTGCGTTGTCTGCGCTTTCGTTCGCGTACTACTCCGCCCATAGCAATAGGTCTAACCTCTACCTCTTCTGGCTCATTCTCATTCGTACCATTCTCACTCCCCGCATGAGCATGTGTATGGGTATCTTCTTCTTTCTCCGACACAGCTCGCTCTTTCCCAGTCGTAGATCTTAGAGGACTATCATGTCCCGCTGCCATATCGATATCTCCGAGGTCGTTGTATCCGGCATCGCGCACGCTTCTTTCACCGGGCCCCTGACCTTGGCTAAAACCAAAATCCGAGGAAGCCCAGTCACTGGGATTATATGTTCCGAAAGGGCGGAACGACGGTTGAGGAGGTGGGTTATTGAGATGGAACAGGAATGGCGTGTTTGTGCCGAATCGTAACGGTCTATGAGGTGTGGAATCAACAGGGTGGTGTGATGTGAGATCAGAGTTCAGCTCGGCATGCAGTCCTAGTTCAATCACCAATGTCAGCGTCATCTGTCCGTATATCCAAATGGGAAGAGACAGACGTTTTCTAGCCGGTCCATCTTGATATCCTTGTGGTAGAGCGAGCGCTTCCAACGACTTGTGTAACTCTGGCGGATCGATATCCATAGGTGCCGACCTATCTCGACTCGTTCTCTGGGATAACATCGTCGAACACTTCCTGCACTCCTTTCACTCTTGATGAAAGAGCGAAAGTCGAATCAACCAACAACAGAAGTAATGTTATGAGGTTAGGGGGTTAGGATGGAAACACCAAAAAAAAAGGGAAAAGAAAAGATCAACCGCGTCGAATTATGGAATTTCACGTCGAACCCTCATCGAACATGTCAACAGGTCAGTCCTCTCTTACCTCTCACAGCACTGACAGAGAAGCTTATATGATCAGGCGACCATTCACTGCAGCCTCCTGCAGATGGGATATCGGCTGTGGTCTTTTCACCTGACTCGACCCGATTACTGGTCTCATCATGGGACGGGGTACGGCTTTCTGCACTTTACTCCTTCTATCCAGTTCGCTAATGCCATTGTGTCGTTCATAGTCTATTCAACTACATCATCTAGTTGCTCCACCTCAGCCCCCAGCAATGTTAGTTTCATCCCTATCTCTCTCTATCGGGTAGTGTTATTCTGACGTTTGTTGACTCAACTCAGATTTCCTCATCCAGCAGCAGTACTGGCCATATGTTTCGGCTCATCACCTACCATAGCCTTTTCAGGCGGTCTAGATAAACGTGTACGACAGTACGTGCATCTTTGATCTTCGAATGAACTTTAGCTTGGTATAAGCAATGTGTGTATGTGTGTGCTCATGTCTGTGTTTTAGATGGGATTTCGAGACTGGTCAAACGAGGGTTTTGGGTAAACACGATGATGCTATTTCATGTATGGTCTGGTCAGCAGAGTACAGTGAGTGGATCTATTGACGGTTGTTTAGATTGTGAATGGCACTGATGCTGATGGTCTAGATGTCCTAATTACTGGATCTTGGGACTCGACAATCAAGGTCTGGGATCCGTGAGTTGTTTCTTTCTACTCACTTGTGTAATTTCTCTCCTTTCCTGTCTTTCTTCTTTCATATAACATATCATGTCATATGACACTGAGATTTTCTCCCTCTGTCCTTATTGTTTTAGATTTCTCTGTGCCATTATGTCCTTACTTACCATGTCGATCCCTGAATGTTCTTTCTATCTACCACCTGAATCTATCAGTCGTCAGCTAACCCCCTCCAGATCCGCCGAAATCCCTCTCCGATCGACCCAAACCTTACCTTCTAGGGTATACAACCTCTCTCTAGCAGCGTCCACTTCGACCCTCCTGGTATCTATGGCTCACAGACACGTATACGTCTACAAGCTTCCTGAGTTGGCTGCTGTCCAAGAGGGTCAGCCGCTACGACCTAGTCAGGAGAGGGAGAGCGCTTTGAAGTTCATGACGAGGAGTGTGGCTTGTATGATTGATGGGAAGGGTAGGTCGAGTGTCATTCATACATCCCAACGTACCTCACGTGGCTGCGTTCTTGAACATACCTCACACTTCTGTGTCTCTATCTTGCGTTGTTTGTTCAGAAGGCGTGCTGGAACTCCCACATCCTATACCTTTTCCCTGACTCCCCGTTTCCACTTTCATCTCACAATTACGAAAGGCGGCTAACTGATTCCTCAGGCTGGGCAAGCGGTAGTATCGAAGGTCGAATCGCTGTCGAGTACTTTGATCCTGACCCTGCTACCCAGAGTCAAAAATACGCATTCAGAGCACATCGTCAACAAGTCGATGGAGTCGATTGTGTCTATCCTATAAACGCATTGGCATATCATCCAGTGTAAGTTGTTGTTGTTGTTGTTTCCGCATTTTCAATTCAATCCCACACACTATGCATTTCTCTTCTACCAGATACATTCCTTCTTTATCGTTCTCAATTCACAATCCTCAATCCTCAGTTCAATCGCTGATCATCTATCTACAGACACAACACATTCGCTTCTGGTGGTTCAGATGGATTCATTTCAATCTGGGATCATTCAGCTAAAAAGCGAATGAAGCTTTATCCTAAATACCCCACTTCAATCTCATCATTGGCTTTCTCACCTGATGGTTCTAAATTGGCTATTGGAGCTAGTTACGAACACGATAATGCTGTCAATGAACATGATAGAGGTACAATCATGTTACTGGTTAAAGATACCGTCATGGAAGATTGTAAGGTAAGTTGAAAAGCCTTTTCCTTTTTCTTTTTCATTTTCTTTCCTTCCTTTTCTTTCTTCTTTTCCTTTTCCTTTTCCTTCTTCTTTTCCTTGAAGAATCAAACGTACCCAACATGGAAAAGCGTGCAAAGTTGACGAATCCTTTTTCTAGCCAAAAGCAAAGGCTTGATGGATCTGTGAGAAGAGAAATATGCATCTGCTGTATCTTAAAATAATATAAAATTGCATCCACACACCCATACACGTCTCTTACTGACCCCAATCACCCCAATCACCTCCACCACCACCGCCACCAAACCATCCGCTATCATCACCATCTGTACTTTCCCAAGGATCATCCATTATTTCCTCTGCATCATCGTCAAAGTCCTCATCATACCCTTCCATGCCTTCCTTAGGTGGCGGTTCAGGATACTCATCTCCATAAGCAGGAACATCCTCGCTACTACGGGTGGGTTGAGGTCCGTAAACTTGTTCGTCCTCTGTTAAAGGCCGATCAAGTCCCGCACTAGCAGCTCCAACCCCTGCTCCTGCCGCTGCACCGCCTTCGGGGTTACCACGGCCACTATTCACGTCTGAAGAGCCATCGCCTCCACCCCACATGAAGAATGGGAAACCCATTCCTCCGGCGCCAGAATGCCTTGAGAAGTAGTCAAAGTCGACTATAGGAACGAGTCAATCAGCACTTGATATCGTAATCTCCCCAATGTAACAATGCGAAACTCACTCGATATGGCTGTAGCCAGTGCCTGGGTATAAAGTCAGCTTTAGTATCTCTGGTGGAACGATAAACTCACCATGGCTCGTTGATCTAGAGTCAAAGCTCCCTCTTTCCCCTCAGGCAAGACGAGCGTCTGTCCCTGTACGCTGAGGTCTGATCCAGGTGGAAGGTCTAGCTCTGTTCCGGCCGAATCGAAACGAATGACATACTGGCCTGATCTAGTATTAGTCACCGGACGAGATTTACTCATACAAGTCGACTGACCGGTATCTGTGAATAACTCTCGGCCAAGTCCACGGAAATTTCGATTGATCGACGCAACGAGTCCTGCCGGCTACATGAGCATTCTTTCATGGATGGCGAAAGTGAAATGACTGACGGTCATCCCGATCTTTGAGCCAAAAGTCCCATGCCCAGAGTCCGCTATCAATTCTGGCAAATTGGGAGAAGGTGTCTTCGTCGCGCCTGGGAGAGTCAGTTACAGTGCTTTGTATACTTGCAAGACTGACGCCTGGAATACATTGTATCGTCTTCTCCACGGGTGCCACTCCCTATGAGACTCGTCAGCGGAAAGTTAAGTCTGGTGTGGAGTGGAAGTGGAGACAAAAACGTACTGTTGTGCTTCACCTATTAGGGATCCTGTCTCTTCTTGACTGGCATGTACGTAGATTCTTGAATTGATGAATGCAAATGGCCGCTTGATCTATATGGTCGATATGAGCACACTCATTGTCTGACAGGCTATATTTCGTCAAAACCGAATAACGTACCCAAAGAACAGGATTGCCAAGCTTGTCCATGACGACAGCGCGGAAGGGTCGATGTGTGCGTAGAAGTTGACGAGACATTGTCGATATGATTGATTGTTCTTCTTCCGCCAAGCTAAGGATTATCCATGAGTGACTAGTCCTACCGGGTCTTAATTCTGGTGGAAAGCTCACAAGCCTACTAGTTCACCCTGTGAAAGTCAGCACAGATTAGGCTGGTGAAACCAGAGCGAGACTTACGCTGGGAGTATGGATAGCATATCGATTAGCTTGTTCGAACTATACACGGAGTGTCAGTCACATGTCTCCGGCGGGATTCCTACTCCCAGTAGGGACTGAGGAGATACATACCCCGACAAAGATATTGAGCATCTCAATCTGCCTATATGAGTATCAGCTTGATGTACTCTTTATTTCATTGATATGTCGCAGGTTCGTCCTCCTCGTCTCCTTGAAGATGCAGAACTCTGTCCTCCTTTCCTCGACGGCACAAAACTCTCCTCCTGAAAGATAAAAGACAACTCCTCCCTTCTTCCTTGAGGGTAACACCCAGTTAGACAAGTACCAACCTAGCAATAACCAAACTCTCATGACCCAATAATTCTCTCGCCTGATGATTATTCGTCAATACTCCCTTGGGATCATTTGGTATGATAACGGGTCGAGATAAGCTCGGCACAGCGTCTGGGATATCGTATTCTGGTGGTGTTGGATATGTATCTTGTAGTGGTCCTGATCTTGTTCTACGAGTAGGTCTGACATGTCCTCTTGGGACTTTCAGAATCGTTAGCAAAGACTGTGAGGAAGATAACGTTGAGACTAAAGAGATGATGATACAAAGATAGGCCAAAGCACATAATAGTACAAGAGACGAAAAGGCGAACATAAAAGAGACATAAAACCACAAACCACCAATCACTCACGTCGTTCAGGTTGTTGTCGATATAGAGGAGGAACAGTAGCGATACTTCGAGCAGCAATAGGAAGTCTCGAAGAGCTCGCAGCGGCATTCACAATACCACGCCGAATCATCTCGTGTGAGATTATCCTGGCTATCTGACTGACTGACTGACTGACTGTGAGTTCAATCAATGAATGTTTTGCTGAGATGTTATAAAGTGTCAGATGAACAACAACAGTCGACGTTTCTAGATGCAGCAGACAAAATGACGGATGACGGTGCCTGAGCGGGTCGGTGGCAAAATGTTGCCGACCGAATGAGCAATCGTCGTAAAGCGGATTTGGCTCAGATCTGCCTGAGATGCAGACACACACAGCGAAACCATGCAAGATGTCACAACCAACATCAGATCATGAAGAGGAAAGGTCATCATGAGCCAGAATCAGGCCGATCAGTCCGAAACATATAGTCCGGATAGTGTCAAATGGAATACATCGAGTGTAATGCTGAAAGAAAAACCGAATCACCAAACCACCCAACAGCCTAGTTCTTGCGACGGAAAGAGCAACCTAGGCAAAAGGTCAGCGATTGCCTTTTATCTGGGCGCAATAGATTACGCAAACTCACCCTCGGTCAACTTGGCCTTACCACCCGAAGGTTGGCAGAGGACGGTGGCGCAGTTGCCGCACTGGACGACGGTGGAGGCGTGGGAGAAGACGGTGCTGTATGTGGGTTAGTAGGTGATTACCATGGAGGTGAAGGTGAAAGCGGCAAGCAAGACAGACTGGACAGAAGACAGAGATGAGAGGAAGGAGGTAGCCATCATCTACACCTAGATGACTATTCTTCACCCGAAATGACCGAGGGGGAATGGTGCAAGGACGACGATAAAAGGATACGATGGGCAGTATATCCAACAGTCGACGATAAAAGGATACAACAGGCGGTATATCCAACAAAGGACATCAACTCACGTAATTTGGAAACAGCCAGGGCACTTGACGTCCATGAAGAACGAGTTTGGAGCCTGAACGACCTTTTTGAGCTTGTGGGTACGAGCGTCAACTTCGGCGGGTCGGTTGAGGAGATCGACAGCGAGAACCTGTGTTATGGTTAGTGGTGTTATTTGGATTTCCGAGTTAATAGTTGTCCATTCAACGTTAAGGAAACAATGGGTTCGAAGTACGGGGGGGTAATGAGTCTAAAGTTAAGGGGATAATGGATTTGACAGCAAGGGGGATGATGGGTTCAAAGTAGGGTAGAGTGTAAAAAGTACAATGTAGGGTGGTGTGATGAAATGCTCGCGAGCAGATGATGAGGTAGCTCTCACGCCAGCAACATTGGAGCGAGGATATGGTGACTCGTGGAATGGTCAAAGGATCCACTCTAATCAAATCTGCCAGATCCTCTAATCCTCCACATCCCGCTCTCCACAAAAGAGATAGACGACCACTATCACTCGCTCTGAATCTCACGATCTCCCTTTCCACACCTTCATGACACGCCATAGCCTCAATCACCATATAAAGCCACTCCGATCCCTCCACACACACACCGAGCACCACTCCAGCACCACGATAAAAATCCCGCCCTAGAGAGTAGACTCACCATCTTGTATGACTACTACTTTGTTGTTGGTTGTTTTTGAGACTTGAGCGAAAGTGAATAAGACGCTGACCTTGATCGGACAGCGATGAGAGTCTGTTAAGGGTTTGAGTCTGGAGTCTAAGAGAAGGAATGGATGGATGAAGAGAGGTGGCAATGCTGTAGTGCGAGCCCCCGTCCCAGTGGGTCAGTAGGAATGAAGACTAATTATTTTGCCGAAGAAAATCCCGTGTGGCACCGACTCTACAGATCGGCTCACCTAATTCTGGGATTCAGGATGACTTATCTCCGAAATGCCACTTGCGCTACTATCTCCGATGAAGACGGGTTCAACTTTAAACAAGGTCCATTTCAGGCATCCAGTTGAGTTTTCGTAGAGTATGAGTATAGAGTACAACAGAATAAACATGCAATGATTCTGATGGAGCTAATTAAGAGAGACCACACCTCTCGCACCAACTGTGAGATCTGCAGCACGTCCACCTCCAACAAGTTTACGATGGCTGGCAAGTTGTTTCTTGCGTTCATCGCTGAATGTTGCAGTGTGCGATTTCTTCTCTGCACGTCGAGCCTACACACGGTGTGTCAGCTTCTGAGTCTCTTCAGTCTAATAACAAGCCTCCTCAATCCGATATCAAGTCTTCCTCAATCCGATATGAGGCTCCTCCAATCGGATATCAAGTCTCTTCAATCGGATATCAAGCTCCTCCGATCGGCTATCAGGCCTCCTCAATCCGATATCAAGTCTTCCTCAATCCAATATCAAGCTCCTCCAATCGGATATCAAGGATATTTGAACCAGAGAGTCAGAACACTCACCGAACGTTCCGATTTGACAGCTGCTTTACGAGCTTTGCGTTCCTCTGCAGTCTCATGTTTAGGTCTTGCCACCGTCACTCTAGGGCCCTCTCTTTCTGTCTCTGATCCAGAATCAGTCTCATTTTCATCCTCCTCCTTATCATCATCTTCCTTTTCTTCCACTTGTACTGATTTCTTCTCTGCTCTAGCTTTAGCTTGAGCAGCTGTCCTAGATCTGATAACTGCCGGATGATTTTCTGTATTTGTCAAAGTAGCTGAATCCATTAGCCGTACCCTCAAGCATCTCAAGATAGACACAGGACTTACTGAGAATCGTCTCTACATCCCATTTATCACCTTGATCCCTCTCATCAAGCATCTTCATCTTTGGTTCAGGTGGAGGTTTAACACCTCTACCTAATCGTTCAATCTCCAGGATCCGCCTCGTATTTTCTTCTTTCCCCAATCCATCTTCCCCTTCTTCAATGGCAGCACGAAGAACTTGAAGCTTTTCGGGTCCGCTCAGTCCAGTCGTTCCTAGACTTTGTCGTAATCTACGTCCGACAATCTCGTAATTTTCAAGGAAATCATCCATGATCGATTCGAAATCGTCACGAGAAATCTCGGGCGGTGCAGCGGATGTGGTCGAATATAGTGAGACGCGAGATGTGCTCGACATCATTGATGGAGCGAAAGAAACATCGTCATCGTCTGGGAAATCATCATCCTCGTCGTCTTCATCCACTAGATAGTCCCTCTCAACCTACATGTGTCAGTATAGGCTTGCTTTTAGTGTCGAACAGGTGAATATGTATCCATAAAGAACAGGCGTTGAGACCGAAAGGTTATTCACGTCAAACAGGACAGTGTGTATCGATTGATAGCAGGAGTTGGGACCGAGACGGGCGTTCGTGTCAAATAACCCCAGAGGCCGACGATGATGGATGTGGTGCAGTGTGGTGTTATGTAGAGAGAGCAGTCTCAAGAGGACATACCTTGTCAAATCGATCATCCAGATCCCTCAATCCCTGTGTCCGGAACATGCTCGAGCTACTCATGCTCATTCCACTAGCGTCACTCGGCCCTCGTTTACCTCTCCGTTTCTTTCCTCCATTAACCATCATATCCCCTAGCCCACTGACCAGTGATCCGATTGTATCTGCCATCTCACTCCTTTCGACCTCGTCTTCATCACCATCATCGCCATTTTCATCGTTAACTGCTTGTCGACGTTGAGCTTTGAATGCTTTGAATCTATCTTGCCAACTTTCTTCCCCTTCTCCTTCTCCTTGTCCACCATCCTGCACTCCATCATGTTGCTTCGGCCCATCTAAACCCCACTCGCTAAATTCGAATTCGTCTCCTTGTTCATCTTCAGCCCTCTCTCCACCTTTGACTAATTCCTCGAACCAATCATCCTCTTCTTCCTCGTCGTCATCAGCAACAAACGCATCGTCCTCTAAAGCCTCTAGGACCTGTCTAAGATGAGGGTCCATATCAGGCTGTAGGCCTTGTAATTCTTCTGGAATTGCCGCTTCTCTCGCCCAAGCTTTTTGAGGACTCATCTCCTCTGTACTCGCAAGTACACCCTCTGGAAGAAGATCGAACAGGTCTGTCGCTTTGCCTTTTCCCTTGCGATCATTCCCTTTCATTCCTTTTGCCACAGCTGAACCTTTGGGTCCAGCGATAAGAACTGATTCCAAGGCATCTCCTCCTCCAAGTGGTTTAAGATGCTTCATGTAATCGTATGAAGAATCATCGTATGTGATACCGTAAAGCGCGGCCTCGCCCTCGTTCGCTCGAATAGCAGATTTATCTAAACTCGCATCGAGATCCGCTAGAGTCGTCCCAGTCTATAAGACAAGAGAATGTATCAGATAATGCGCACACAAGGCAAACACACAGTAGGACGAAGAGCAGATATACCACGGCAGAAGAACACTAGTTGTATGTGTTACGCACCTTACGATCATTACCTCGCTCAACAGGCTTGAGTACACGTTGACTAGCATCAGGATCATTGATGAGTGGATCTCGCTGAGATCGATGAACCAGTTGGAAATGTTGAGCTCCGGGAGCTCGAAAGATTGATTTCTTAGGCGGCATGATGAGTCCGCTTGTAGTTGGGAAGAGTAGAAATATTACAGTACAGAAGGTGGACACAACTTTTTGCCAGGGAGTGGAAGATTTTGCTTCCGTTGGAATACTTTTGGACGTTTACCGTTGCCACTACTGAAAAGTCTATTCAGATATATTTCGTTACTCTTCTCTACATCTCGTCTCCACATTTATCCATACCTTACTTCTACAAATCATCTCATCAAAAATGGCATCTCTCTTCGGCGGTAGTACATCAAGCTCTCCAGGTGAGTTCTCACTTGAACTTTCTCACTTCGTGATTCCCAATCTCCAAAACCTCATGGGATTCTGTCCCTCAAATCCTCTCATGGGGGATACTAATCTTCTGTCGGTTCGGTCGATTCCATCGGTTGAATTCTTGTACTGTACTGATTGTTGAATTAGATATGCAGCAGCGAAAAGAACAAATGAAAATGCAGATTCAACAAGAGGTAAATCCACATGGACACCCCATATCTACATTCACATTCAAATCCAAAGTCACTTCAACATTTATTCCAATATATTATGAGATTTATGAAAGTGGATTATGGCTGATATAGAATTACAAGCTTGCAGTAGCAAATGCTCAACAACTCATCAATAAGATCAACGAAAATGTCAGTTCTCAGTTGTATCTTTCTCAATGGATTTGGCTGATGTAGATGATAGTGTTTCGAGAAATGTATTACTCGTCCTTCGACTTCTTTATCATCTTCAGAAGAGGTTAGTCTTTAGTTTTAGAACATAACCCATACAGTCCTACCTTACACTCGATTTTCCATCCCACTCGATTGTCCACTTCACCTTTGTTGACTCTCTCTCTCTCTCTCTTCCTCCTTTTACTCTCCACTTTATTCCAAACGAGCGTTCATCTCATCGCGAACACTCAAAAGGTCCACTGACTGACGCTCAAATGAACAGCAATGCCTCGGACGATGTATGACTCTGTACATGGCAGCGTTTGACCAAGTATCCAAATCTTACGTTGCTCGAGTCAGCAAAGAACGATTCGGTCAAGCAGATCAGTTGCAGTAGACTTGTAGTCTTTGCATTCTTCTCTTTATGTAGTACTATCACACCATACATGCCCTTCCTCACTCTGAACGAATATATAAAAAGACCATACCACTCATGCATTCGTCATTCTCTTGTGACTCATGTGGTCGTCTTCCTCATGTTGACCCATGCATCTGCATCTTATCCTTATGTGATTCATACAGTCGTCGTCCTCATCTGACCCATGCATCTGCATCTCATCCTCTTGTGATTTATACAGTCGTCGTCCTCATCCTCATCTGACTCATGCATTCGTCGTTCGTCGTCCTCATCTTGACTTATGCGTCTTCATCCTCATCCTCATCGTCGTCGAGTTCTCTGACAATTTGATAGATCTTACGTCTATTAGTCTCTACCGCACTTTGATCCGCTGCAGCTTCGAACAAAGCTTTCACTAGACCCTTTCTCAGCTTATCAGGAGAAGCGAGCTGGTCAGATCCAGCGAGTCTAGAACGCATGACGATGTGAGGGAAGATCGGGTCGTCCTTTGATCGTTTCGAAGGTCTATCGACTATATCTTTGGTTGATGGCGATGCAAGAGTGAGCGCGGATAAGAGAGGTGTAAAGACGGTCGACATGGTGCGATTATATATCGATTGAGTGGGTGTGAGAGCGAGAAGAGCGATATGTGGTCCAAGGACGCTCAACGTTGGACAAGCTCGCTTGAGTTATTGTCAGCTCGAGCAGCTTATACTGAAAAACCAGAAAGCCTGAAGGCTGACCTGCGCATCTACCTCTGGAAGACCAAGGACTTTGTCTAGTTCCTCTAGGTATATGTCTGACAAATGTCCCGCGAGTGCTTTTGGCACGCTCACATCGACCCTGAATATATCATCGTAAGCTCTTATTGCACTTGGAGAGCAATTATCACACTCACGTTATTGGTCCACCTTTACCAGCCAAGACATCATTCACCCTACCCACTTGCTCTTCTTTCCATCCGCCTCGCGCCAGTAGTCGGAAAGTGGCATTGACATATCGTCGAATAAGCATGTAAAATTTGTCGACTCTGTCATATATGGCGTAAGCTAGATTCTTGGGTTGTTGAGCACACATCGATGAGCCAAAGCAGGGTCAATCCAACTCAACGAGCCGGAACAGGGTCAATCCAACTCGACGAGTCAAAACAGGGCCAATCCCGTCCAACTCTACAAGCCAAAGCAGGATCGACGAGCTAAATCAATCCCATCTATCTCGACGAGCCCAAGCAGAAATCCCACATCTCGACGAGCGACATAGGCGAGAATAACTCACCTCAATCGATCGATCCCATGCCATTCTCTAACCATCGATCTCCAAAATCCAGCCAAGAATCCAAGAGCAGCATCAAACCTCTCGTCGTCAAGCTCAATTTTTTCCTCTGATAGATTGATACCCTTTGAGCGAGCAGGTCGAGGTTGAATTTTCAGGACTAACTCTGCTAGATCCGAGGCGAGTGATTGTTGGACAAGAGGTTTATCTGACATCCAAAAGCCTGATTGAAATAATATATTAGTAAACGCCAGCGCAAAGGGCACGAAGGGAAGGTGATTTAATGATGTAAGGTGAGGGAAAGTGACATGTAAAAAGAAAAAAGAAGATAGCTGCATCTTGTTCGGGAAGAAGAAGAGGTACAGAATGATTGGATAGAAGTGATAAGTAATGGATGAAATTTAGATCAAGGGCTCAATAGGAGTATAGGAATGAAAACGAGTGCCAGATTCAACAGGAGGAAAGGGGATGAAAATGAATTGAAATGAGATGGATCGAAAGAGTTACGTACAGTAGAATAAACCTTTCCACAACTTATCCATCTCTCCTTCTGCCAGAGGAGTATAGCCCGCCGAGGACGTACTGGGTCCTCCATCTTGTGCTCCTGCAGAGACGAAAGCGACTAACGAAGCGATGGCGCGATCTCGGACTTGCTTGTCTAGAGAGGGATATATATCAGCACTAACGATACGAGAGTCCAAAGTCCAGAGTCCAGATGGAGGTCCATGGTTGATATATGAGTGCAAAGATACTTCTTCAGACAGATACATTATAGAGATTGTGAACAGAACAAGACATTAGAGAGACTGGGGTAGAGAGCGTAGCCAAGGGTAATGATAATGCTTGCGAGAAAACATTGAATAGAGCAGAGAGAGAGAATCAAGAGAGACTAACCAGTATGCGCAAGTTGTTTACCAAGAGGAAGAGCAGCCTCGACTTTATCATTCTGAGTTGCTCTAGATTTCCCTTTACTCTTTCGCGTCAACGTAGTGGTGGACATTGTTCGTTTTTGTTGCTGTCGTTTATATAGACGATCCAACTTGACAGAGCAGCAAGTTTTCAAAAGAGACCGTTCAGAGACCGTTCAACTTTTTGGAAGGTGCCTGATTTCGTAGCCAGGCGCACGAGGAGATTAAAAGGCGCGCAAGCAGTCTGACGCACCTATGGATCCATGTGCTGTTCTTCAGAAGAATTGTTCAAGATGTCATAGCTACGTGAGTTGGGGTAGGGTTGGAATTGGAATTGGAGAGGTGTTAGGTCGTGCGAAGTGAAGCAATCGCATGTTGTCGAAGAGAAATATTTCACCACTCATCTCTTCCTCTCAACAGGCTGTTCGGACAGGGTGTCCTGGCCCTGTGTGAATGTAAGAAGTAGTTTTGTTCAAAACAACAAGTTCATTGCAGTATTCGCAAGGACTTGACAGCCATGCATAACTCTAGCAAGAGCAAAACGACATATACACCAACTGACTTACGGTATACACATACTAACTCATCTTTAATGCCCATTACTGACAACTTGGTCTTCCCCCGAGCAAACTGCTTCTACCCACTTCCTTTCCCTTCCGACAGTAGTCAGGTTCTCCCATCCATCCTTGGTAACGACCACGACGTCTTCTATCCTCACACCTCCAACAGGGATATAATCTCTCAATTTATCCTTGTTCACGTACTTGTTCTCCCACACGCCATGTTCTTCCATCATCTGAGGAGCAAAGTAACATCCAGGTTCAACTGTCAACACGAACCCTTTCTGTAGTGGTTGCCTAATACGAAGATAGGTGTATAATTTGCTTGATTTTGATTCTGGTGGGATGTCGATATGTGTAGATCGGAGGTATTGAAGAGAATCATGTACGTCTAAACCCAGTGCGTGACCTAGACCGTGTGGGTAGAATGCAGCTGATATGCCGCTCGCTAAGATTTCTTCGGCAGTACCGCCAGTGAAGATACCCAGTTCGAGGAAACGGTCAATGAGCACTTTATGTGTGTGAAGGTGTAGTGTATCCCAATGAATCCCAGGACGAATCATAGCTTCGCTTTCCTATTTCAAGCATCAGTACATACATACAACCTTTGTATTGCGAGGAGGACTTGAACATGAGAGTGGAATTTATTGTAAGGGTCAAGACATACCTTTTGCATCCTCAACACGGTATCGTAGATCTCCGCAGCACGATCTGTGAATTTCCCACCATTGCCTATAGGGATAGTACGAGTGATGTCTGAAGCGTAGCCACGCCATTCACATCCCGCATCCATGAGCAGGACCTGCGGCTGGAACGCTGAGGAGTGGAACGACGTAGCGGGTGTAGCGTGGTCGTGGTCGGGCACTGAGCCGCAGCATCCTTTGGCGAGAGGTTTCGGGATGAAGGTGGTATCCCCTGGGTGACGCGGCGTGGCGGTCGAAGGGAAGAGCCGATCGTTGCATCTGTGTTCGTCAGCTCTATGTTTCCGAGGGAGGCTTATTGGGTAGACTCACACATAATGCAACGTGCTTGCTCTAGTACCACTAGCCACGATGGGCAGGTACGCTTGCTCGGCCCTGTTGCCATTAGCATCCATCTACGAATGTGTTGCCAAAGAGGAAGTGTTGGCTTTCTCCCAGGTATGTGTGTGTGGAATGTGTGGGTGGAACGTCTAAGAGATAGGTCTGTGATTTTCGAGGCGTTTGTCTACTGTGATTGAAGTGTAGTTGTAAGGACCGTTGTACTCACCCAGAACGTTTACAAACAGCAACGAACAACGCTTCTGCGTCCATCTCACTCTCTACCTCCCATTCTTTCAGAGCCTCTTTACCTGTCCTTTGTCCCTTCTCTCCTCCCTTCTTACCATCTTTAACAGCCAAACCATTTCCATTCCGACTAGCTGCGAATCTTCCTAATTCACGCATGAGAACCTCATGTGCGCCACTTGAAATACGATTCGCCTCTCTTATAAGTTGTATCTCTTCATCTGTCTTGATTAGACGAGCGATATGTAGAGCGTTTCGAAGATATTCTGTCGTATGCCCTTGGAAACCCTTTTCAAGTCCAAGTCCAAGTATAGATGGTAAAGGTGGAAATTCAATTGTGATCGGAAGAGTATGAATGATGACTTGTCCAGAAGCTGAAGATATAGGGGCGACAAGGTCAGTTGTATATGAGATTGAATCGGATTCGTATGTTGCAATAGCTTCTTCTAATGTTGGTGGAGCTACTGACCAAAGAGTAACGAGTGGGTCTGCAGGTGGTATATATAGTTTATGAGATATCTCTGCGACAGAGTCGGATTCGATCTTGGTGTTGGTGTTGGTGTATTTGATAGATATCACAACAGTGGCTGATGGGACAAGACATCCAGTGAGGTAATTGAAATTAGCCTCTTGATCTATTCGACCAATTCCAAGTCAGCGCAGATCACTTGAAGTTGAGACGAGATGAGATGAGATAGCAGAGATGATTAAAGACAAAGATGAGACGAGTTGAGATATCATGCAGATGAACAAAGACAAAGACAAGACTAAGACGAGACGAGTTGAGATATCATAGAGATGATCAAAGACAGAGACAAGACTAAGACGAGACGAGTTGAGATATCATAGAGCTGAACAAAGACAGACAAGAAGACAAAGACGAGACAGGATAGAGATGAACAAAGACAAACACAAAAACGAGATGGAGAATAGGTAGGATAGAGATCAACAACGACAATGACTGACGAAATGACATTTCTCTATCAGTATCATCTCTACAAGTCGTAGGACAAGCTTGAAGAATCACAACATGAGTCTACGACGACAAAATCAGCACAACTAAACACCATCCATCCATCATCAAGTAAAGAGAACGGGAACGGGAACGAAAGACGTACCTTTGTTCGTTGTTCTTCTGGCAATAAAGGTAATAAAGCAGCAGCGAGCTTGGTAGCATGTTGTCGAGCTGGATACTTTGACATGACCAACGTTGAGTGCTGAGTGCTTGGTGGTCGATGGATTCACTACAAACACTCAATATATCTAAAGGTCAGACAGAGCTCGGCGACTCCGACAAAGAAAGTCAACGTTTCGGTTACCCCCGGCTCGGTCTCACATGATTCATCCGGTCAAGATTAACTTACTATACTTGAGTACAGAGTAAGGCCGATATGATATATGTATGGGAGGATACACAAGCGATATGATCCATGCATGGGACTATCTATATACGACCGATATGGTCCATGACATAACAACCCAAGCATGGTCCTAAATACGACCTATATGATCTACGTCCAAATCACCTCTGCTACCACTCCTCAATACGCCCCTCTCTTCCCTCTTTGGTTTCCCTTCTGACCGCCTCACAGGAATCTCGACTTTACCTACTGAATCGCTCAAGATCTTTTCAAGTTTCTCCTCTGTATCAGCACCTGTCCAAATATCCTCATCGTCTCCTGCTGCTACATCTTGCATAGCGGGTGGCGGTTCTTTTTGAACAGGAGACACAGCCTTTGCAATGGCTGATTTCTTCGGTCGACTGTTATATGATGTGATTGCTATACCTGAAACGACAATGAGGATGATTACAGCTTGAGTTGAAAGTCAGCTGACAAACGAATGATGCAGGGGAACGAATGTGTATATATATATATATACTTACAGATAGCACGCCTCGTAGCGTCCCACTTTGTCTGCTCGATTTCAGTCTTCATTTCTCCAATGGCAATGGTACATTTATTGTTAATGTCCTGTTTACATGATGAGCTTGGAGTTATTTCCAGGGTAAGAAGGAAAGAGAAAAGCTCACCTCAATGGCGAGATCAAATTGCTTGATTTCAGACCGGTTATCGGTTTTACGATTGTTCAACTCCATCTCGATACTATCAATCAATTGAATCAGTCACACTGGACGACGACGCGCCGCATCTCTTTCTCTCTCTCCATACTTACTCGTGCCTCAAGGTTCCTACATCCTCTTTGATCTTATCGTCGAGAGCTTCCAAATCGCGCTTGATCTGTCCCGCCATGGATTGTAACCAGATATTATCTTTTCTTATACTCGACAGGAGATCTGCTCTTGTTCTCGCTAATTCTGCACGAAAATGCACGTTGCCCTTTGATGATCAGCTTTCTACTGCCATTTGAAAAACAAAAAATAAAACATTAGACATACCTCTCCAAGATCTGAACGACTTGAAAGAGTTTCCATCAACTGTTTTCTCCTCCACTCCATTAAAGCCTTCAAGACATCAACGAGGACCAAAGAAGTGTTCCTATCGAATCCATGACTTTGGAAAAATTGAATAAGACCATAAGTGTCCAAGGGAGGTACAGGTGGGATAGTCGTCCATCGATCTTCAGAACGTCGGGGTGGAACGACTGATATAGCTGTGTCTGTATCTGAATCGAGATCACGATGTTCTGCTAGATCTCTTTCTCTCGGATTAGGTATTCTGCCAGAAGAAGAAGAAGATGTTGATGATGAAGGTTGAGATTGAGAAGATGATGCAGAGTATGAATTTGAGGAGGAAGGAGGTGGATCATCAACTAGTTGGAAGCTACCGGGATCATGTCGGTCGGGAGATGTGGTAGGTCCAGCTTGGATGGTGATTGGTCGCACAAAACGGCACGGTAGTTGGGATGCTTTGATCATTCGAGGAAGAGCATGAATGCTCTTGCGTAGCGTTAAATAGCGACTTGGATGGAGAAATGGTGGCATCCTTGGTGAATGTCTGCTTGGATCAAAGAGGTCGAACGTTGACACGAACTGGAAAACAGACAAAAGACGAATGACGAGACGCGAGCTTACGTAACTCTTTCCGACTGAACTACCTTTTACCGGGATAATCGCGATTTCGTGATCTTGTTCTCGCAACTCAGCTGTGATATGAGCCTATTATCACCTCAAGGTACTAGACAAAGTGTAAGTCTATGCAAGACATGAATGCATCAACTTGTCAGGTCTACAGTACCTCGACAATCAAGCGGGCTTCCCATTCATGAGATACTTTACCTCGTTGAACCAACTCGGGTTATGGAGTAAGGCACCGGATCCGGCGATTAGACTTTTACGTTGGTGTATGTGTCTACATCGCACTGACTCGATAGTATATATAGCTACAGATATACACAGACACAGAGACTGAAATAGATATAATAGGTAGTGACGAAGCACATAGTTTTGATCTAGATATACCGCAACTGATACAGGTACACATACAGATCCAGATCATTCAAGCATGATTCAAGGATTCCTTCATGAGGCGATTGAACCTGGTTCGAAGTTATCAGAACACGAATTGACCGGTACGTTGTCTTTCATATTCAAATTCTTTATGCCTTCTATCGAACTGAGAGAGGAGACTTGGAACTGTTTGATACTGACGATTCTTATCCAGCATGGTATGAAAAGGAGGTACGTATTGCATTGTATTCTCATTGCCCGTCTTTCTTGCTACCTTGCACGGTTCGACTTTCTCTGACTTTATGATAAAATAGATTTCATCAAAGATAGATGGAAGGTGAGCAACATGCTAAACTCCATATTCAATCAATCAGTAAACGATTGGACATTGGTGGATGAGAACTTTATCAAGTAATGATCGTGACGATAGTATTCCAGAACTCGTATCATGTGCCCAATACAACGCAGCCGACGAAAAGAAACCCAGTAGTTTGGTGGTATACGAAACGACATCGACATCGACGTCCATCGAAGTATTAAACAAACTCCGAGCGGACAACCCTGTCGTCGTTGACAGATTGGAAGCTTATCATGCTTCAATCTGTGAACAGATATACGATAGTGGATCTACAGAACAGACAAGACCATACCTCATGACTGGATTCATGACGCCTGGACAAGGAGATGATGAAGAGTTTAACCAATGGTATACTCAAGAACATCTTGGTGATATGTCGAAAGTTCCAGGTTGGCGTAGAGCTAGAAGATTCGTATGTTTTTTTTTCTCATATATCACAACCCAACTTCGCCATTATCACCCATTGATCATCCTATTTCAACACAATTGACACGATCATCCTATTTCAATACAATTGACACGATCATCCTATTTCAATACAATTGACACAGTGTCATCCCATCAAAGCAACTCAGTCACTACCTGACCCCCCACTACCTCCTCCTTAACAAGATGAATTCGTTCCTAGCTCGCACTTAAGACTTGACCTTAGCGAATAAACGATTCAATAGAAAAAGGTACAGGTAAAATACCTAAAGCCAAAGCCACCTACGCAGCAATCTACGGTAAGCTCTACCCTACCCTACGAGTTTACTCCCGATATCTGAATCTCATATCAAACCCCCGATATCTGAATCTCATACCAATCCCCCGATATCTTTCTCTCTCTCACTTGTGAGCTGATATCCGTTATGTGTATTTCTAGAATTAGATCATTTCGATGGTCTGAAAAGTCCAGAATATCATCATGCTTGTACTACACCTTGGACAGCCAAGATGACGGGGAGATGTCCCGTTGCAGAGATGAGAAAGTGGAAGTTGGTAAAGACATGGAGTACGGAACGGACACAGAAGTGAGAGCATATGAATCTATATCAGGATAAATATTGCTCGTCGCTTGTGCCAAGTTATTGTTATCCGTTTCATCAACGATGCATATGCCATGCCGTCTTTGCCCAACAGCCAGCGCTCCACAGCCTGCACCAGCTGGAGATGCACCCGACCCATCCATGCCAAACTGCGATCCCATCCCATCCTATGCTAGATCTTCGAACCACAACCTCATCGGTCCCTCCAACCAACTCTGACTACCCCACCAAGCGAGCCGCTCACCTGCGGTACCACCGCACACTCTGCCTGTTGCGCCTCATTTTGCGCTGCAGCTGCAACATGCCGTACAATAACGCCTCGGCCGTCGGTGGGCATCCGGGAACGTAGATGTCCACAGGAACAATTCGGTCGCAGCCTCTAACTACACTGTACGAATAGTGGTAGTAACCTCCTCTGTGCCGTCGTTAGTGCCGTGAATACAACGCGAGAAAACAGTCATCTCACCCGTTCGCACAAGATCCCATCGAGATGACCCAACGTGGTTCTGGCATCTGGTCGTAAACTGGGAAGAAAAATCAGCAAGCTGGATGTATTTGAGAGAAAGTAGCGTACCTTTACGAAGTGCGGGAGCCATCTTGTTTGTCAAGGTACCGGCGACAATCATGATGTCACTCTGACGAGGACTAGCACGGAAGACTACACCAAGTCGATCCTGGTCGTATCGTGCTGCTGCCATGTGCCTGTAGATATGAGCTAAATTCACAACACCAGCTAGAATCACAACAGCGATCGGTGAGGTGGCAAGGTGTATCGCTACTTGGGCTGACCAGCGCGATTCTTTCTTTCGTGGAGGACAAGGGAAGTTGAAAAGTCCACTCACATCATCTCGACGGCACAGCATGCCAAACCGAAAGTCATTGGCCACATTGAACCCTGTCTTGCCCAATTGACGACCTTGTCCAAAGTAGACAAGACGTATTCTGCGCCCAAAATCAGCATTGATCCAGATCCATACCACGCTATCCATTAGACGAGACGTACCCGCTCCGTTCCTAGGTGTCTCCAGACTCAGCTGGTTGCTGCCCTTCATTGCGATAGCTGTCATCGGCGTTGATGTCGATGGGTTGTAATCGCGCTTCTGAAGAGATGCTGTAGGAACTTGATCGCGTGTAATGGAAGTACGAGAGAATGGACGAGCTACCTGATGTTAGATATCTTGACATCACTCGGAATGGAGAGAAAAAGAATGTGGGACATACCGATAGCGAAGGATGGACGGAGTGCAGACGTCGATGCCTTGGCAATCGAGCCTATCAGAGTCAGCTGAGTTTGCGCGGCGTCATGAAAGAAGCTAACCTGTCCTGAAACCAGTAGCGATCATTCCTGCCATGTTCGATCGTTTCTTCTATAGAGATTTGGAGGTTTATACAATCGAGAACAAGGAGTGAACTATTGAATAAACGTCGATCCAATGATAGACTGGCTACAGGTCAGGCTCAGGACAGGGAACGGCGATTCGGCGTTTGGAGCATGTGGCACTCGGTTCAAGCCGGAATTTTGATCCCGCTACACACACGTCCTATGAATTGAATTGACAGGAAATTTCAGATTTAGACGTACATCGGCACAGAACACTGTTGCTCGACAAGATAAGAGGGCTTCAGTGTCTCGTCAACTAGTAGAGTAAAGAGGGATAGGTGTAGGGTATAGGTGTCGAATCGAAATGTTGTCACGATCAATCACTCGTCGGGCGGTTCGTCTAAACACTCAGTGAGTATTACCGTAGTCGATATAACGGTCAAGATGAAAGCTCATCCGTATAGGCCTTCAGGACGGTCATTAGCGAGGAATTACTCGGTAATGACTCCAAGCCGAGTGAGTCTTCAAGGAATGATATTTATTCCGTGATTGACCTCCTCTATAGGTATCGCCCGTGGCTCTTTCCAAACGACCAATGAAGCCTCTCTCGGTTTCGCCAATGCGACAATTCAGCTGGACACCATGGAGGGCACCTTCATCTGATACGCCCGTTTCCTCTATCGATAGTGCTCCAGCATCAGCATCAACATCAACATCAACAGCGGAATCTGTTCAATCCCTAGCAACGCAACAATCTACCCCAACCCATGAACCTCTCTTTTCTGAACCGTCCACCTCTGCTGCATCATCAGCAACGGTAGAATCAACCTCCTCTCTAGCCGACGCAGCCGCGACTGTTGATCCCACCCTTCCTCTACATGCGAATGGACAGACGCTAGGCGAACTCATAGTCAACACGCCTCTTCCATTAGCAGATATCCTCCAATCGCCAGCTGCTATCGAAGCAGTCTGTACCAAGGCTGATCTGGGCTTGATCGGTCTCACACACTCTTGGTACTCTCTACCCGGATGGGCAGTGGACGGTATGGTGGCATTACATAATATGACAGGTGCACCATGGTGAGTTTGGCAGTCTCTGCTTGCTTCAGCACGCAGCATAAGTAGTCTTGGCTGACGAGGTACCGGGAATAGGTGGGCAACCATCGGAATGATGACTGTTTTGATCCGATTATGCCTCTTCCCCGTCTTCCTCAAAGCACACGGAAACAACGCTCGATTCCAAGCTATTCAACCTGAATTCACTGAATTGGCCAAAAAAATATCCGACGCCAAAAAGAAAAACGATTCATTGGAAATGCAACAATACACTGCATCACTTCAAAATCTACTCAAAGTTCATAAAACCAATCCAGCAAAAGCACTACTCTTACCGCTCTCTCAACTTCCCGTTTTCCTCACCATGTTTTCAGCCGTCAGATGGATGGCAGAAACACCGATTCCTCAAATGAAACAAGGCGGTTTTAGCTTTTTCACAGATCTCACCGCTACCGATCCCACTTATATTTTACCAATCACAAGTATGGTTTTAACAAATATCGTCTTGAGAGTGAGTTTGATTGTCTAGCCCTTTTTCCTTCTTTCCCCCCATTGGTTTTGGGGCGGATGTGAAAGGCGTGGCTGATCTTGAATTTTCATCTCTCAGACTGGAGCCGATGGTATGGGAGGTGCCTCTGGAACAGAGAATGGAAAACACATGATCAACGCTTTTACAATGTTCAGTGTACTTGGTGCTGTATTTGCCAGTCGATTCCCAGCAGTGAGTCACTCTACAGCCCTCGATCGTTTTCTTTCCACCAACCCTCGATCGTTTTCTTTCCAACAAGCCTCGATCGTTTTCTTTCCACCAACCACAACGTTTTCTTTCCAACAAGCCTCGATCATTTCCTTTTTCAACAACCCTCGATCATTTTCTTTCCAACAAACCTCGATCATTTTCTTTGCAACAGCCCTCGATCATTTCCCTTGCATTCAACAACAAGCCGTTAAAATTGAACATTTGAGTTTGCTGAAGCTTACGATCTATTTTCTTTAGGCATTACTTGTCTATTGGACATGTACATCATTCATGACATTATGTCAAGCAGTACTCATGCGTCGAACATGGTTTAAAAGAATATTCAACGTACATGATCCGATAAAATTACCACCACCACCAGGAACGAAACCAGTTGGTAAAATTACAATGTTAGATACTATCAAAGCGGGTATAAATAAATATAAAGATACTTTGGAAGAAGCAAAGATCAAACAAAGAGTAGCTATGGCTGCTGTTGAAGATGAAGAGAGACAAAAAGGTTTAAGAAAAGGAACAGGAAGGATGATCACTGAGAAAATTAAAGATTTACCTCAAATCAACGCTTCTGGTTCTGGTTCTGGTTCTGGTTCTAGATCGAGGAATGGAAGTGGGAATGGGAGTGGTCATAGGAGTTTAAAAGAAGGAGGAGGATCTTTCTTGGAAGGTGTCAAGAGAAAGTAGTCAGTGAGAGTGAGAGGCCAAGTGAGAGTGAGAGTGAGAGTGAGAGTGAGAGTGAGAGGCCAAAGTGCGAGTTGCGAGTAGTGTATCAGATGTAATTTGCATTGCATGCATCACCCGTCATGATAAGTCTATCAACGCCTACAAAACTCCTAAACTCCTTGAGACGTTGGAACTGCTTTGAAATATTTTCATACACTATGTAACATGCTATATTCCCACTCGTACATCTCTCAACAACAAACACACTACTACCGCCAAGGATTGAAGACACGTCTTCTTCTTCTTTTTTTCTTCTTCAAAATTCGCCTCAGCCTCAATTGATCACTTCAAGTGCCCCTCCCAATGACCCTGAGCATCAAGATGATATCTCTTATCATCGAAACCCAATACAGCTTCTCTCCTATCTCTCTCATGTTCAGCCTGAACATCTCCTTCCGTCTTTATAATATTCTGAAATTTCCCAGGTGGATGTGTCTCCTTCTCCTTTCCCTCTTCCTTTTCCTTTCTCCCTTCTACCACACCTTCACTTTCGTCCTCCTCTTCTTCCACTTCTCCTTGTCCTTCTCTTCCTTCTTCCTCCTCTTCCTCTTCTTCCTCTTCTTCGACCTGTCGAATAGAAGGATGAGGCGGTGGTGGTGGACTAGCTCTTCGTCTAGGCGTTACATCTCCATCCAATTCTTGTCCCTGTCCTTGTCCACTATCTTCATTCAATAATCTCGGTTGGGGATGTACATGAGCATGTGGTGGTTTCCAATTCTCTGGATTCCAAGCACCGTAATCTTGTCGAGCTCGAGTATACTTGGAAGTATCGAGACCAAGTGCTGATGATGATGTTCCAGATGTAGGAGATTCCTCTTCTTCCAATATAGCTAGATCTGAACCCCTTCTAGCCCTCCCAGCAAAACCGTTATTGTTCGTTCCGTTGTTGTTTAAATATCGGATAGGACTTGAAGGTGGACCACCACCAACAACGCCCATTGAAGGAGAGGTAGGACCATTGTTTGACGAAGTCGTACTGCTTTGACTTGATGTGCTTGATGATCGTACTTTTCTCCATAATGATTTAGCACCTTGTTTCGCGAGTACGCCAAGATCTACAGCTTCTTTCCTGCAAGACACCAAAGGGAAATACCACATATCAGCTTGCAAGTTCATTTATCACTTTCTGACGCGTTTGTACCTCCTTCTCCACGAGGTGTAAGTGGAAGAGGAGACGCCGGGAACAAGACGGGGAGGAGTAAGAGGGGACAGAGAGACAGTGAAGGAGGAGGAAGAGAGGACGCGGTGGGACAAGATGGGGAGGAGGAAGAAGGGAGAAGAAGGGAAGGGGGAAGAAGAGAAGAGAAGGGAGACAGGGGGGTTAGTGAAGACAATGGAAAAAGGGACAAGAACGGAAGAAGAGACAAGACAAGACAGAACAACAGGAAAAAAAAGGTCAGGACTAACCCAGATTTATTCTGATCAAACTTGCGTTTATATTCTTCCCACTCGGCATCAGTCATTTTGACTACTCTAGTAGTCCCACTCATCCCTCCAGCACCAGCGCCAGTAGTTCCTTGACCTTGTAACATATTTCTTCTAGCTAGTACACCAAGAGTGATAGATGATCTTCTCTTAAGATCAGGTGGTACTTGTGGTAAAGGTGCGAATCGAATTTTTGTACTCGTACTTGTTCCAGATCCAGTTGCAGATATATCTGTTAAAGCCGATTCAGACATTAAAGAACTTTGTGATGCTGTTGGAGAATATTGAGCTGATCCTGAAGTTGATCCTGGTACGTAGGCTGAATCTGATACTGATGGACAAGTAGAAGGGATAGAAGATATACTTGAAGAATGTGGTCGACCTGGACCATTAAGTAGGATAGAACCACCAGGTTGATCGGGTGTTGGACTAGTTGGCATACCGTGTCGTGTTGGTGATAAGAATGACATGATATAAAGCCAAGGAGACAAGGTGAATGGAGGTAGACAGGGAGAGTTAGAGATGCTTTGTTGCGAGTACGAGTGAATACTTAACCGGGGCCGGCTGGATTTGTTTTTCAGGGAAAGAGAGAAAGAGAGGAGACGAGGGAAAAGGGAGCCCCTAAGTCTGCCCCGCGAACTGGGGACAACTCCGGCACGTGGTTTCTCCTGCCATTGAATACGTAATACACGAGTAGTAATGTATGATGTACTCTAGCGAGACTAAACTGCGTAAAATAATGACAACCGAGTATACGAGTAAATACACTAGATACGGTCAGGTCTCCTCAATGGAAGGCAAGTGCAACCAGAATGACCGCCGAATCGGACCATCGCCCCTTCCCCCGAATGAATGCTCTGGCATAAACAAAAAAACCAAACAAGACTACATCCATGCAATATTTGTGACATTAAGGAGACATAAAGCACCCATTCGTGTACAGAGTCCAACGTGGCAGATCGTGAGAGGGGCGGAGCGAATGCGGAATATGCACAGGGTGGAAGATGAATTGACAACAACGTTAAAGACGCGCAAAGTTTGATTATAATTGTTGGACTGGAGACCTCGTCAGCATACACATTACACATGGATCATCACTTACTCTGCCCAATAAGGAACTGCTTCTCGTCGTTGAATTGCTCGTCTGCCAAGTCAGCTCTGACGGACAGCATTGACGTTTTAGCTCACCATCCTTGTCATTATGGAATTCTTTCAAGAACTCCAATAGCTTGTCCTTGTTCCGTCTAAGAATACTCGCAATTTGAGGCGGTTTATTGGGATTCGCAACAAAGACCTACTGGTGTCAGCTTTTGCTTGAATGAAATACAGAATAGCTCAACCCACCTTGAACACGTGAAACGCCTCAAATTGGATATTCCGACTTTTGTCCCGCAGAAAGTTCATCATCATCTTTAGATTCGCCTCACTGGAGATATATCGTGTCATGATGGCGTAGTTGGCCCGATCAAGAAGGATCTCTCCAAGAAGTTTGAGAGATTGCCGCTTGGTGACATAGTTGGCCGAGAGGACAAGGTTACCGTACATGTTGAAGAACTGATGATGCCCTGTGAGCGCAAAGTTACAATACGACCGTCTGGAGGCTTACGCGATCATAATTCGCCTCGAGGTATTGAGCAACCATGGGCTTATGCCGTGTAAGAGTTTCCTATGCTAGTCAGCTTTCGACCTTTACATTCCGGTTAGTGAAGCTAACCTTCATGTTCGCAAAGGCATCGCACGAGATACCGAAAGTGGAGTTCTCAATGTATGTTGGAAAGGTATAGAATCTACCAGGATCAGCAACAAATTTTGCTGTACAGCATTCCCAAACTCACTGATCCGAGTATAGTAGAAGTCTTGCTAAAGGCTCGTATCGTAAAATCTCCTTCAGGATCATGCCAGTATTCAGTGCAATATCGGGGTTCGCATACCTATCACTCGTAAGCTGGTTTACACCCAAACCATCCCGAGGATACACCTAAGCCATCTCGAGGAAGCTCACCCTTTGAGGGTATTGAAGATTATATCAGGCCGATTCGAGATATACTCGACGGTAGGTGATCTTGTTCCAATCTGTCGCCGAAGGAGGGTATTAAAGATATGTCCAACGTCTTTCTTTGCCTAATCCCCAATGAGCTCGGGACCTCACACGGCGTGTCTTCCAGCTCACCTCAAACTCAAACTTGTCCAGATGTATCACCATCAAGCTCAACAGGTCCTGCGCGTACACCTCATTGGCCACTTGAGCCACAACATCTGGTGATGGTTCCGCCTCGCCCTCACCACATAACGATGCTTTCGTAGCCGCGAGTGACCGAGTGACCTCCTCGTTGACCTAAATGCTGTTAGCCTCACAGCTCACACCTCCTGTTTCAACAGCGTCGCTGAGATGCCGCAGCAGATATAAGGGTGATAGCGACAGCGGAGGTTTGATGAGAGATGACGAGTAAAACGACGTACTCGCTTCTTGGCCTCTCCTGAAGCAGCAGAATCTAACCGTACGATACTATCTCTCAGTCCTTTGACAATCTCAGCGGGACTTCTTGTTTTCTGGCGATTGAAAAAGTTCATGTCCGGACGAGTGGGTGTTGAGGCGTGCGAGCTATGTTGGAGCGAAAGCTCTGCAGATGGAGCCAGGCTATGTCACAAAGCAAAGGGCAACGATTCTATCTCTTCAGTGAGAACGATGCCGCTTGTTTTATGTGCAAATGTTTCTGTTCAGCGGAGAGGTAGGAGACGAAAGGAAAGGAGGTGTGTATGGTTGCAACTAAGTTGTCTCTAGCTGACTGAACAGAACATTGACGCGCCACGCGACAAAAGGTAACGAGAGATTACGTAATTCGTCCATTAGTTGCCACCCGTTCATGGGACTGCGCCGGTGCTTGCTCACGAGTCGTTGCTGTTATTCCCATATTTCTCTCTCTTAGACGTGCATACAGCGGTCGCACGTAGACTGCAGCAGCATGGACAATTCACCGACGTGAGTACTCTTTGTCATTGTTGCGTCACCTATGGGTTGAAAGACTGATCATTCTTATCTTTCTTTGCTGACTTGCGTCTCTCCTTCAACCTGGCTCCTTGTGACTTGTTTCCCCCTATCCGTTCTCGCATATCTCAGAGCACTCTTTGAAAATTATGACGAGGATTTCAAGCAACTCGTTGCTAGCCTCAAGGGGAAGCTGGAAGGAGATGTAAAGACACTCAAGGGCGGTATGTTGCATTACTTGTATATCATGGCACCGACTTAAGATCTCGCAGAGCAGAAGAAAGCGGCGCTAAAGAAGGTCTCGGAGGAGCTGGATGAGGCAGAAGAGATCGTATGTTTGTCGTCGTACAGGTGTCTTTCTACTATGCTGACAGACCAAAGATCGCTCAGATGGAAGTGGAGCTCCCTTCGATGCCGCTATCTATCCGGCAGACTTATACGACTCGTCTAAGAACTTCCAAAGAGGCTCTAGACAAAGTCAAGAAAACTCTGGTACGCTATCTGATACCCCTCGTGTGTTTAAACCTCGCTAAACCATTGTCACAGCGCGATGTACGGCAAGAATCTGCTCGATCCGAATTATTATCTGGGCCTGGCTATCCGAACCGGGATGATCCTTATTCCGATGATCCAGACCCTTCTGCTTTCTCCGCTCGGACACGGTTATTGCAAGGGACAGAGACACTACAAGACGGTAGCCGTCGGCTGGAAAATGCGCAACGTATCGCCCTCGAGACAGAAGATGTCGGAGCGGATATATTGCGAAATCTAAGGGGTCAGAGAGAACAGATTGAGCATACTAGGGATACCGTGAGCTGTCCTGCACTTGAGGCGGCATGGAATGATTAACTGATAAATGTAGCTCGTACAAGCGGATAGCTCTATAGATCGAGCAGCTGGAACACTGAAGAAGATGATCTTCAAGTAAGTTGATTCAACTCAACCGAGAAATAGTCTGATTCACTTGTGCAGGATGTACCAACAAAAATTCGTCTCTGCGGGTATCATTGCGATCTTAGTCGTTCTGATCCTCATCGTGCTGTGGTCAAAGCTTCGATGATAAAACAACCAGTACAAGTCGTTACGGTGAGACGGTGTTTCAGCGTTTGGGATAAAGGAAAGGGTTGTCGTTATATTGTAATGTACCTCGCTAAAGGACTAGACTTGCCAGAATATACTATTGGAACAGGAATTTCTGATGTTGGTGCTTCAAGCAGTTTTGTTTCCGGTAATCCTTTGTCCGGTGACGATATTTGATCGCAGACGATCCTTTGTACTCTCTGGGTCGACTTACAAACCCGTAACAGAGCGCTTCCTGTCTTGACTGACTCTTGACCTGACTATCATCTGACCTCTTATACTTACTTTGCTTACTTTCAACAACCAACCAACCACCCAATCAACCAACCAATCAACCATCCATCCTCCAAGAATGCCGTCGTTTTCCCAACCCGAGATGCCCAAGATGGAAGATGTCTTCAAGCTTCATCCTCAACCCGAGGTTCTCCGAGTAAGTTGGGAGTTGAACGAAGAGAATCATAAGCTATGGGCCATGGAAACAGTTGACAATCTTAGGACATGGTGCGAGATTACCGCGCTCTAGCTCGAGAGCACTTACAACAGACCATCCCAGCCAAGATCATCCATCTTCGCGAGTTGATTGCGAAAGAATCTGATCCTACTCACATCCTTCATCCTGACCGGGTCAACTCGACTGAATTCATACCTCGCCTACTACAGCCTGACGATCCTGCGATTGCGCATCTCAATCCAGTCCAAGTGGACAGTGTTGCGCGCGAGAAAGCAGAGATCACTGACACTGAGGACTTGACAAAGGAAGGGAACGATGACGAGGTGGCTTTGAATGGAGCTGTCAAGGGTCTGAAGATCGATGCAGAGATCCAAGATCGAGAACAGACAAAGAGTGTGGTCGGTGCACATTGGTTTGAAGTTTTACAGGAGAACGAAACGATGAAACAATTGATTGCTCTCTCTATCAAGTGAGGTGCCCCCACCCCTTCCCTTCCCTTTTCTTGTGCTTCCTCTACATATGTAGAGCATGTAATTAGTGCTCTGAACGAGTGCGAGTGCTTATGATGATTTTTAGGGAACACGAAGATCTTCACATCATTGTGCAAGATTTGAGGATCTGGTTGGAGCTCGAAGTTCCTATCATCGAGGATGGCAATCACTTTGGTGAGTCACTCACTCCACTACACGATCTGAAAGGCATTCTATTACATTACATTACATTTCTTCCTTGTTTATTCCGAAAACAATGAAAAGAAAGATATACTGTACTGATAGTGGCACTTTGATTCATTTTTAATCGTACTGTATGATAGGTGCCGACGTCCAAGCGCAACTTGCCAAAGAGCTTGTGGAAAATTACAAGCGTTCGAATGGGTTTCAGACTGGTTGCAGGGGACATCATGCCGATCGACTGAAATACGCAGCTGATTGGGCGAAATATCCCAATCTCATCGTGAGTTACGTTACGTTTACCTGCCTCGACTTATTCATGCTCATCACCGTCTCCTTTTTCCTTCTGCCTCTCCTTCACCTTCTTTCTTTTCTTCATCATCGCTCTGACCCCCCTATTTTAGTTTATTTCCCTCCCCCTTTCCCCCTTTTCCCCCTTTTCTCTCCTCTCTACTTTCCCTTATTCTATCTTCTAAAACAAAATCAATAATAAAAAAACAGAGTCACTAACACTAACACTTTTTGTTCTTTTGGAAAACTAGGATTTCCAAGCTGCCATCCAAATTTCTGACAGATCAGACCACGTTCTACTTCGATCTTACCTTCGTTCTCTACTCATGGCGTACGGTGGCATGCTCAACAAATTTCAACGAAATTGGGCAAAAGTCATCAATCCAAAAGGAACAGGTTCAACAGATACCATGTATTAAGTCGTTACGACTCGACTTTGGAAACCCATGTGATGTCTTGTCCCGTTCTACTGCGCCCGATGTCTTTCTTTCAATGCTCTTCGTACTTCTTCTTGTCCATATTGTTCGCACTCCTATCTCCACTCACACTCTACTTCCCTCCTTCCTTCAACATACTGTAGACTTGATATCATTCATGTACATTCTTCATACCCCTCAATGTAGATTCTTTGTATCTATCAATGCGTTCTTGACATCAATCAATGTAGATCCCTTTATTTCCCTGATACGACCGATAACATAGAATGCATTCAATGAACATAGATACCGATTTTTGAAACGATGCACGTGATGTTGAGAATGTTACGTGATATGATTGAATTGATTGATTATACAAAATTGCCCAAACCAAGAAAGAAAGAAATAAATAAATAAAAAAGAGTCCCTCCCACATTAACACAGCGACAAGATCCCTGAACGATCCAGTCATAAGTCATCACGCCATCTAAAATTGTCCATTTTTTGTGGTGTCGCAAAGTCTATCTCTCATAAAGCATGAGGCGAGTGCTCTAGGGCAAACTGAGGACTCCTCATTCTATCAATTACCCTATTTGGATGGATCAGCCTAGACGATCGCGACAGGAATTCGCCACTTACTCAATGGCTATTCGACCAACTTCGCGCTCCTGCGGTGGTTCATACCCAAAACTCATGGGGTCGCTTCGCCTATTCGATGCCATGCGCTCCATGATGCGTACCACCACTACATCTCCTGCGCTGGCTAGCGGTGGGACTCCCCAAAGCTCCAACTCGCGACTATCGAAATGCAGCCACTTTGGCAGTTGACCTCCTCCCTCAGTCTCGGCACGGTACGTACTTGGAGGCGCTGATGACCAGGTCGCTGCGGACAGAGACACAGTAGGAGGTGGATTTATCGTAGGATGTGTAGAGAAAGTCTCATTCGTACATGCCACCACTCGTCCGTCACCTGTCATCTGCCCTGATGTAGGTCGTGATGTTTGAGACGCAGTCTTGCGATGCCGGATAAACGATCCAACCTGGGGAAGTGGTGGCGAGAGGGGATAATCATTTGAGGGGATGGCACGAATCGTCGAGTCTCGATTATTTGATGACTGGTACGAGCTCCGCTGGGTGTCTCCAAATATAGAGCTGGCAGGGTACCCGAGTCCGTTCACATCGCCATCTTCGTCTTCCGCTGATGGCGCGTACATCTGACTGCGTCTTGCCTCGTCTGCATCTGAAAACATGCCCTCGTCGGCCTCCAAGCTCAATGCTCGCCTTGAATGTTGAGTACTATTTGGTGCTTGCCGTGGAGAAGTGATACGCTCCCGCGAGGGTCTTAATCTTGGCCCAGGTGGCCTCTGGTCCGCAGTGGTGGTCGGCGTGCGCGTCTCAAACGACTGCCTCTCGGCCATCGCCACCACGGCGGGACCTTCCACAGAAGAACGATCCTCGTCATCCTCATCGATTGAACGGAAACCTGAAGCGCCGAATCGATTCAGTCCAGACGGACCGGAGGGGAAGGAAGATCCTGTCAAGCTTCCCGACGGCTGACTGCCACTGAGCGAAGGGCTGTGCTCTTCTTGCGAGCCAAACTCGCTAAATTCGGGACTCTGTTCGAGTGTCCGGTTCGAGGTCAGCCGCGCCAGAGCGCTAGGTGACTGATTCCTCGGGTACCGTGGTGTAAAGTCTGGCCTCGGGCGTGGGATCGACGGAACGGCTGAGAGACGATTGTTCGAATCTTCGTTCTCTGCACTACTCCAGCGGAAAGACGGATGACTTTCCCAGCTAGCCCTTGACGAGCCAGAAGAACCAAACGTCTGCGTGAAGCTCGAAGCATCCTGGCTGGGCCTATCGACCGGGTCTCCTACCCCAATGACATCGCCATTGCCCGTAAAGCTGCCCGAGTGATTCGGCAGCTGAGGCGTGACCTGATCTGGGTTAGGCTTCTCCTCTGCACCCCATCCAAAGATGCCTTTCAGCCCATCTAGCCTAGTGGGCTTGTCAGTCGATGCCACGGCCGTCGTTGCCTCGGTCCCGACCGAGTGGCGCTTTTCGTCGGACGAGTGACCAAGCTGGAATCCAGAGACTCGCGCAATCTCCCCGAGGAGATTGCGAGGCGGTTCAAGTCCATTGGATCTGCGGAATGGATCGGGGGTAGGCGAGCCAGCAACGAATGAGTCACCGTCGTTGTCGTTCTCGTGCTTCGTCGCCTGTTTCCGCTTACGGCAGCAGCAAAATAGAAGCAGGAGGAGAAGGATGAGACCAAGCAAGCCAAAGACGACTCCAAGAGCGATCTTGCCGCCGCGTGAAAGACCATGTGAACTGTGCTCGGATGGTACCGCTCCGGTTGTTGAGCTGGTGGGAGCAGATGTCACGCCATTGATTGTAACAGTCATGGTTGACGATGCTGTGAGACTGGCTTTAGTGGCGGCGAAGACAACCTCGACCGATCCATAAGATGGACTCGCAGGGGCGGTTCCCGTGAGGGTATAGTTGTCAGTGTGGAAGACAAGCCAGTCGCTTGCATCACTGGGCGATACAGTGGCGTTAACGCTGACCGTTTTATTCGCGATGTATGGGCCCAGGTCATATGCGATGAAGCTGCTGGGATCGATGGTCGAATTAGGTAGAGCAAAAGTCGTGAAGAAGTAAGGCTCGATGTCAATAGCGATGTACGTAGTCAGGGAGAGGGTGTTGGATGTGTTGCTGGAAGCAATGGATAGGGGAAGAAATAAGGATGTAATTGTTCCATTCTGATAGGCGTCGGGTGTCGTTCCAACGATAGATTGACTGCCATCAGCTACAATTGAGGTTCCAACTCACCCATCAATCGACAACCACGGATAGTCGTCGCTAACAGTCAATACGAGGTCCGACGCGTCGGCCGCGACTCCTCCAACGAGAACATCGCTCAAATCCACCTCGTAATCCACCTTTTCTCTCGCCATGGTGACGAGATCGGTCAAATTCTTCCCCTTTGCCATCTCAATCCCTTCACCCGTTCCAACCTCAAGCACAAAACTCGTTTGAGCTCCGGTGTATCCCCAGAAGTCTGTTCCAGTGGCCACGATTGTATAAGTGCCATTTGCAGGTGCGACGCCGTTGAACGTGAATGTATTGTTATCAAGTGTCAACCACGATGGAAGGCCTGTTGTGCCTCTCTCGTGTGCTGCAAAGTAAAGCTCGCCGTTGATCGGATCTGTGCGACTGACGCGGAAAGTGTCGTATGCCCAGCCAAGAGAGAAGGACCAGTATGGAGGAACAGAAATGCCAGTCCCGCCTGGCAGTGCTGTAGCCGAAGCAAAGTCGCGTACTGATGGGTCGCTGATTTGAGTCGCAAAACTCGCATGTACGGCAGGGGAAGAGTAGTTGGTGACGATGAGTGTGAAGTTGGAGCTGATTGATCCCGATCCATCGGTAGCGGTGAGAGTGACATTGCTCTGGCCTATATCGGATGATTTAGGAGTCCCGTAGAATGTCAGACCTGAAGTACTGAAAGTCAGCCAAGAGGGAAGAGTCGAGGTCGAGTATGTCAATTGTGTTGTAGTTGTTGAGTTGAAAGTTCCTGGAAGAAGGTCGAAAATGAATTCGGATCCAACACGAGCCACAGGTGGTTGTTGGTCCATCAACGGGAAGTGTAGATTAGGCGCAGCCTGGGTTAAGGCGAGCACGGCCACCAGGGCCAACAAGGGGAGAAGCATCCCCTAAATGTATCGTCTCGTCTACCAGAGAGAAAAGCGATCAAGTTCGAGTAATATAAATCAAGTCGCGCTGGTCGGTCGACCTCACAGAGGCCGCGTTGTTGCTCTAGTGTCCTTCCGTATTAAATCAAGCGAATAAGGCGCATCAAGCAGCCTTCCGACACCAAGCCTTGAGAGAAGAAAAAAAGTAATCGAGTCCGAAAGAACAGATGGTCAAGATAGACGACGAAAAAAAGTGACGAAAGGCCTACTCGAGCACTCTAGTCTACAGTACAGATGTCACGCAAGAGCGACGGGAATAGCCATGTGCTTGCGGCAAAGCAGATGCAAAGGGAAAGGCAAAAGGGGAGGAGAGGAACGGACGCGCCGAGTCCGAACGATGAGGTATGTGGATGTAAACAATGCCCTGTATAGGGGGATGTGAGAAGAGTATGTACGAGAGCGGGTGCAGGGGAAGGGGGGGGAGAAGGGGAGAGACCAGGGACGCTATGCTCAACACAACACGGGTCTCAACAGATCAACGACGAGAGGCGGGTGAGACGGCGGAAATCCAAAAGTCGGAAATGAATCGAGAGATCCGGCACGAAAAAGTCAAACGCGTCCATAAAGTGGCAGAATTTCCTCTTTGGGAAGTTTCAGATTCACGTTTCAAGACGCGCTACATCTGTTTGTCGCGCACAATCCCTGGTAGTCTTTGCGTTTTTGCCCCTGTAAGCCCTTAGCAGCGCTTGTATCCCTTGTAGCTGTACCTGACACGGTCGCTTCACAGGTATGGATGCATGCGCAATTTCATATGCCTATAGGGGTCACCGTGTGCAGCTTCTGGTCCTTTCTCGTTTCATCGCCATGCTATGAGTATTTCTCCGTCATGACTATGTCGTCGTCAGTTTCCGCAAGCCAAGCTAGGACAGGATTCAGAACTCACTCATCGTGACTAAAGATGTCCATCCAGTGAAGGGGTGACTGATATCATCAGTTCGTGCAAAGTAGCCATAACGAGAAGACCTCACCTTCTGCGTCCCTCTCCAGTTTCAGCATCATACTGCTCCCAGACATATCCAGTTCTCTGCCACTCCTATCAAGATCAATCAGCTCCGGTTTCAGTCAATGTAAAACAAAGGCGAAAGCTCTCACCTTGAACACGTTATCAACGACTCTCTTCCTCAAACCATCATACACTTCCTTGGATCTTTCCCTTTGAGGTCCAGACTCAACCATATACCGCTCTTTCAGCGCTTTCAATGCCAGCCAATTCATTTGTATCCAGATAGGACCCCGCCAGTAGTTCTCGTCCTTGCCAAACAAGGGATGTGATCGCGATAAGGAGCGAATGCCATAGTCGGACCACAGGTGTTTTGGGTCAGTGATCAGGTCGAGCACAGGTCCAAGATGTGGCGAGTCAGGCTCCACCAGTCCGAGTAAGAACGGGAAGAGCGAGATGTAACCTCGGTGGCATACATGGATTGATTCGTCTGATAATCAGCTTACTCCGTTTCCAATAGCCTACCTTCCTCATCCACACTGACGTCGCAGTACATCTGTTCCTCTTCACTCCAGTGCAGATCTGAGCTATCAGCAGTGCCATGCCATGTGCTAGTTGTTCAGTGTATGATGCTCACCATCAAGATTTGCCAATATACCCTTTTCATGCCTTTCATACTCCTGCCTATCCTCCTCGAGACCCAAAAACTCGCTAATCTCACACATTGTCCTCGCAAAGAAGCCCATCCAGCTCATCAGATCCACGTGGAGCTCCCCACTATGCGGTGGCCTTGCGCGAGGGTAATCGTCTAGCCCACTCGTGAGGACGTGATCGGCTGTTCGGCCTCGCCAACGGTATGCCTCGCTTCGTGAAGTAGGGTTACGGCCGTATGGCTTGAGCAGTCCTCGCTGTGTACGTCGGAACCACATGTAATGCTTTCTCAGAGCCGAGTAGATGGACGTGAGGTATGAGTGGGCCAATCCCGGGTTATCAAGGTGCAGCGAAGGAAGTTTGGACGAGGGGGTTTGCGAGGCGAAGGTGTTGATGCCAAAGCCCATTTGCGCGTCGAGGTTAGACTCATCGGTCCGAGCTTTCAGCCTGCGGATGAAAGACGTGACTGCCATAGCGAGCGTGGGTGGATTCGCATGTGACGGATATTGGACCTGGAATTCTCGCGGTACCTGTTATCAGCACCATCACACCTCCTGGGCTCACCCTAGACCTTGACTCTTCTCCCAATATCTGCTCGCGGGCTACCCAGCCATCATCATCAATCAAGGCTACCCAGTCCCGCAGGATCTCCAAGCTACCATCAGCGCACCGCCAACAGACTCGACTCACCTCAGATCGTTATCCCACTCTCCAATCAGTGCAAGATGGAAGCCTTCATCCCAGTAGAAACCTCTTGGGAAGAAGCTCCTGCTAGGCGTTGCGGTCAAGAGTTCTCGCTCATCGGTGAACTTGGGAGCCTGCACACCAACCTCTTCTTCGTCATCGTCGTCGTCGTAGTCGTGCTTGAAAGAACGGTCCACGATAGATGCACCGTGATAATATCCAATCCCTCCAATGAGGTTGGAAGTGATACTCTGAGCGAATTCGCGATGCGCAGGCGTATCGAATGGAGCAGGTAACGGAAAAGTCGCTGCGAAGCGTTGATCAAATGACAGACTGGCTGTCTCCAGGCCTCTAGTGAGATCGTCGTCTATTCTCAGCCCTACTCGCTTTATGACTCACAAGAAAGGCCGGTCTCCTCTTCCACTTCCTCCTCGTCATCGTAGGCGTTGACCCGTATGGTCTCATAAAACACGTCGAATCCCCAGCTGCCTCCTCTTGTGACTCCGCTCCCCGCAAATCCCTTCTGGAACGCAAACGTAGTGGCATCGCCGTACACCTCGTTTTGAAGTTGGAAGAGCACGAATGGGTCTGGTGGGGCTTCTTGGGTGTACTTTCCACCGCTCATAAGTGCTTGAGCACTAGTAGTAATAGACCGGACGACATAGTCTTTTCCTTGTAAACACGCAAGTCTAGAGAAGCAGAACATAAAGATTCACCTTTGATCTTCCATATATCACCTGTGGGAATACCCAGACCGAAAAAACGAGTTTTCCCAGAAGCTTTCGGGAAATCTTCTGGGTACAGCATGGGTTGAAGGTATGTCACGTCGGGATCTACACTTGTCAACGTTTCGACAATTACTAGAGGTATGAGCACTGACGATCTACGATACGTATTCTGAAGTTTCCAAGTTGAGGTGTTGATCCTCTCAAGATAATCTCACCCAAAAGACCCTAAAAAGGTCAGCTCCGTGTCGGAAATGGACCGTCAACTCACCTCTGGGTTAGGGCTAGTCTCCATCTTAAGCTGGCCAAGTCCTTCCAGTCCAACATGATAGATCACACTAGCCCTCGCCGACTTGGCTACAGCATATATCAGCTACATACTTCTATCTGTGGAAGATCTGGCAACTCACAAGGATCAACAGCATCTCCTTGTATTCGTACAGCCCAATCCAAGCCATCATCCTCTTTCAACCAAGACGTTGATATCTTGGTATTTGTGCGCTCGTCCACCAAATCCTGCATAGCAAAGTAGCGCCCGTCATGTTTCGTGTACGAGTAGCTGGAAAGTCCATCGGAATCCTCAGCGGTATATCGCACCTCTGTAACCTCATTAGCTTGACCGACATAGAGGGGGAAACGGAGCTGCGAGAGAACGTGCCTGTGTTGCCTTTGTAGTCGTTCAGCCCAAACCACATAAGACCAGTCATGAGAGAATGGGGTATTCTCGGGCGAATGCCATGATATAGCTGGGGCCGGTATGTGTTCCATAGCAGTGATTGCTGGTCGTCATTAGTCAATTCATACCAGACGAGGCAGCGAGAGAGGAAGAAGAACACGAACGTTTGCCTGGAGAGCTGCGGCCTGCACAGCAGCACTGTCGTCCACCTCGGCCCAAGCTTTCCCGACAAGACATGAGCTGAGCCCAATGATGGCTGCTATGAGCCGCATGATGCTTGCTGTAGAAAAGTTCCAGCACAGCGCTTGTCTTGAACCACAGGTCGTTCATTCACCTGGGGCCCCACGCACAAACTGCCAGCGAGAAAGTGGGATGGATTGAAGTCTGCATTCTATCCCCTCTAATGCATCTATTTACAGCTAGCATTAATTCCTACTGTCCAGCATGGAATACGCTCCCACCCGAGCCATGCTTTCGAGGCTCTCCAGCAGGTTCCCAATCAGGCTGCGGACCAGGAAAGAATTTGATTGCGCAAGTCGTATTTCGGATAGCTGGTAGTAAATGTCAGTGTTTGCCACTGGAGCTTCTGGAATAGACTCGCCTGGTAACCACTCAATCACATGTCCCTTCTCTTGCAGGCCGCGAGCTTGTTCTTCCGAGAAACCATCGATAGTGATCCCTTGGTGTGTCGATGATCGTTCGAGCAGGGAGACGTTGGGGAGGATTTGATTGTGCAGACGATTCGCCCGCAATGCCTCAGCTACAGAAGATATACTATCAGCTTGATACGTACAAAGCATGGCCGCCTCTTGGCAAGACGAAAGTAAAGACACACCAGCAGACATGCCGTAGTCGAGCACATTTCGCGCAACCTGAGTGTTGGCTGATATGATCGTACTTCCTCCTGCAGCTCCTCCAGCAAGTACCACCTCTCCCTTGTCATTCTCGATGATATATGGGCAACTGGAGCTGAGCGGCTTTTTGCCTCCAACCACTAAATTGTCATCCATTAGCCAGAGTAGCATGAAGGTGGATCACTTTACCATAGTTGGCTGGACTTGGCGCATACCCAGTCGCATTCGGTTTACCTTCGACACTGAAATCATCCATAGAGTCGTTCAGACAAAAACCATAGCCTGGGACAATGACCCGGCTTCCGAAATCTAGGCCTACAGTTGTAGTCACGCTGATGACGAGACCGGATGAATCAGCAACAGTGATGTTGGAGGTCCCGTGATCCTCTTTGATCTCAACACTACCGTTCAAAGCTCAGCGATCAAGCGATGTGTGACGTGACATAGAGGAAAGTATTCACCCTGGAGGCTTGTAGTAATCTGGTGGAAACGTTTTGCTGTCGTCCACCATCTTTGCTCGTTCAGCAACACTTTCCGCCGAGATCCACTGTCGTTGTCTCTCGTCCAGTCCAGGTACGAAAGCTGGATCACCCAATTGTGTCCGCTGACCGTATGCCAACTATGACTATTCAGCTTAAATTCCACGCCTCAGTCACCAGTCACTCACGCGCAATACTTCGGTCAAGCGATGCAAATCCAACACGGATCCTGATGTTGTCGGTTCAAAGTGTGCCAATGTGCCCATAGCTGACAACCAAATGGCTCCGGATGCAGGTGCAGGCGGTGCCCAGAGTGTATTCCCTCTATACTTGGCCGACAATGGGGTATTCCACTGAGGTTTGTAGTCTATCTCGCATGAGCACGTAATGGCAACCCACAGGAATGAAACCCACCTTTTAGGTCTTGAACTGTCATCAGACCGCCCTTGTTCCTCACGGCCTTGACCAGTGCTTCGGCGATAGGACCTTCATAGAAAGCGCCTGCACCTTCCTCGGCGATAGTCTCGAGAGTATTCGCATAACCTTTCCGATACACCGTACCACCGACTGGCAAGATCTCTCCGTCCTGAACAAAAATGCTGCATTCGGGTTCGTTGGCCATCCATGATCCTTCGATTTTGGTCGACCCTCGAGGCTCAAATCCCATTGAGATGTACTGCAATATTAGCCAGATGCCAGTAGCGGGGAAGAGACCTACCCAGAACATATCCCGGTGCATCTCAAAACCTTCCCTGGCTAGCTTTATACTCGGCTCAAGCAACTTCTTCCATGATAATTTCCCATGCTGCTTGTGCAGTTCTTCCAATCCTCGCATCTGACCCGGGACAGCTACTGCTGTTCCTCCTCGCTGCGTGGACGCGGTCTTGTAAAACTCCATGGTCACTGCTTTCTGTCTCCTTAGCATACCCCGCCAAGACTAGAGGGGAAGAAACCTACAGGAGCTACATGCCTGAAATCTAGACTTTCATGCCTCCCGTCAGGCAGTCGAAGAAGGGCAAATCCACCACCACCAATATCGGAGTGATAAGGGCAGAGTGTGTTGACAGCGATCGTGGTGGCTATCAGTGCATCGACAGCATTCCCACCTTGGCGGAGGATATCTGTGCCAATCTCAGACGCCCGGGTATGTTCGCTGGTTACGGCTCCGGATAAAACGGGCGGTACCTTCATGGCTAGGAAGCTCAGAAGCGACAAGCTCAAGCACCAGAATAGGGGCTTGGAGAGCCCAATTAGATTTGCTGACCGGCTTCCAGAGCCGCAACGAATTTATACCAGCTGAATTATGAAACAGTTAGTAATCGAGTACAGTACATGGATTGACACCTATTGCGTCGGTCTCCGCCTATCGCGCATATCCGAACCGGCAGCTCGCACTACGACGACAATCTGGTCGCTAGACTATTATGCAAGACATTGTAATTGCTATACGGGCCAGAGCCGGCTAAGGTATAACAGCAACCCCGCACGTTAGGCCTCATGTCGTACGGTCTGCTCTTTGAGGGTGGCCACAAATGATCTTGAGTGTAGTGTAGGAAGCGCTAGTCAAACGCGGGCTTCTTTCAAGTGGAAGTCGAGGTTATATAAGTGGAAAGGTTGGATGACAACAGACACCAAGCGTTATATACAGTACAGTACATGCGGGGTGGCGATATGGTGTTATCTATGCAACAGGACTGGTCGAAGGAAAAATAAGATAGCATTCCTCAATCACATCAATGCATGGAGCCGGAAATATCAGTTGGCTTGGGTATCAATCATTTGAGGAAGAGCAGAATTGACAGATTCGCCAGATCCGGAGTTCGAATCGTGAAAATCCTGTAAAAGGTCGGTGGGGAAGGGGAAGAATTGGGTCACATTGTCTGGCCTGTGTCCAATTTCGTCATCATCCAGACTGTCTTGAGGGACGTCCGGTTTTGCTGGATCTCGACTGAGAGAATCGAACGAGCCTCCAATGTCTGCAACCTGAGTGAAGGTGCCACCAAGGCTGTCATTGATCCAAAGAAAAGAATCTTCAGCGGGATGTGGTGGTGAATCAAGTGCTTCTGGATCATCTGCCTCGCTTGCGTCCTCGGGTAAGTCCTGAATCGCTTCTGAATCGTTCGAGTCTTCTTGATTGTTCGACACAGAAAAGAAGATCGGAAATTGCAGTATCAGTGTATCATTTCCCCCTGATATCGATGGGGTAGGAGAGCTGTTTGGTAACAATCCATCACAAAGGCTCCCATCCCTCGAACTCGAACTCGATCTCGAACCTGAACTCGATCTCGACCTGGCAATTGGTGTCGACATTGTGGATTGGTTCGGTACTTGCGAGCTGATTGTGAGATGCTTGGGAGAGGTGGGAAGCTGCTCCTTGAGAAAACAGTCTTTATCTACTACACTCGTCGGGCAGGGTGGAGCAAGCGCCTTCGGATGAGAGGAAAACCCCTAGCCTTCAGCAAAGGAAGCCTCTCCAAGGTGGAGCACCACGAAGAAAGGTGCGTTTTATAAATGAAACGCTTGCCTCCACCTACCTCCATTCTTCAGTATCAGTATCGGGTTCACATGAGTCAACGCCACCACACCCTACTTTGTTCCACTCGCTAGCCCAACGAATGGAAGGGTCTTGATACGGATAATCCTTTACGGAGGCCCGCATTTGAAGGCCCGCTCTTGTAAGGATCTAACGAGGTGGACGAGGCGACAGGCGCGAATGCGATCGACTTTATACTTGCTTCCAAGGCTTCTAATGCTATTTTCGTCATTTTTCCTCATTTGGAGAAGACGAAATGAAGTCCAGACGAAGCCTAGCCGAAGACCAACCTCGGTCGCATCCAAGCATTCGGTGCTTTAAGATGAGACTTGTATCACTGTAGTTAGGCCGTATGATCAACAAGGTCAATGTCAGCAAGAAGGCCGCGTAACGACCCCGTGTACTTGGTACCCTCTTTTCCGTTACAAACTAAACGGATCAGCTTCGAGTCATGATCATACAGATGAAATGCCAGATTCATAAAGTAAGGTGGTACAGTAGTGAGCTATGCAGTAAAATTGAGACATCCACGTCACATACGAGTATCCTTGGCCTGAGTCCCTTATCCAAACCCACCACCCGTTGCTATCCCACCTCGACTCCGACTCCTGCCCCATCTTCCTCGCTCACCTTGCTCCAGCGATCGCCCAGCTCTGTCATCCTCACCTCCCCGCCTCTCTTCACTGACCACACCGAGCTCTCGCACCGGTGTAAAACCAAGCATGAACTCTTCCTGAGCGGGAGATCCTTCAGTCGGGGATGCTCGTGATCTCGATCTCGACACGGATGGAGACAGACTTGTTCGCCTTGATCGCCTCGGAGTATCATGTGATGAATTCTCATACTGCCCTAAAGCGAGCTGTGAAGGTTGCCGAGAGAAGGACAGAGACAGAGTATCGCCAACTTGCTTTGCAGGCGATCGACCACGGGTGATGCTGATCGAATCAAATCTATTCGCCAGGACGTCCTCGCCTCCAAATCTCTTCATTTCTGGCGGGGAAAAGCTGAACACGTGACCTCTTCCACTTGATCTCGAACGTGATCCGCTTGCTGAGCGCGAACGACCTGGTTCACCTGGAGCGAAGAGGTCCATCTGAAGATCGGAAGGTACAGTCCGAGGAAGCGGTGGTGGTTCGCGAGACAGTGGTCTTCTCCGTGAAGGGATGGGCTGAGGTAGAGAGGTGAGCGGATCTGCATGGAGTATTGATGGGTCGGAGTAATCGCCCCCCAGTGATCTGTCTGAAGGGCGCCGACGAACGCGAGATCGCGACCTCGATTTGCTCCTAGGTTTGACCTCATGCCAGCCAGCCATCGCGTCGCTCTCCCTCACTCGCCTGATATCCCACCGTGTGTGTTTGTTCCCGTCCAGGCACCCACGAAGACACTCAAGCCATTCTTTACCGAGATGAGATGGCTCCTCCCAGATCCCCCGCAAGATCTTCATCTGTAATCGGGGGTCAAAAGCGTCGACAAATGGTAATCGTCCCGTGAGGAGCGCATGAAGGATCACACCTAGCGCCCAGATATCCTGCGCCAACGACGGTCCAGAAGGTGGTGCACGAAGGAGTTCGGGAGGAGCGTAAGGAAGTGATGCGGAAGGGAAAGGTTGGGTGGAAAGCGTCAGGGGCTCGTGGGGGGTGTGTGTTCTAGCCGCAGGTAGCGGCGAAGACATCCTCGGACCTCGATGAAAGTGCTTCGGTATCGTGGCGAGGTTGCCGATAGGAGGTGGAATTGTAGGTGTGGGCTCATGCTCGACTGTCTGTGCCATGTAGAAATCGCAAACCATGACTTTCCCGGCGTGATCCACCAAGAAATTGTCCAGCTTCAAATCACCATGTAGCAACCCGCCCGTGAACCCCTCGAACCCCTCATGCATCGCTGCCACGGCCGCGACGACGCCAGGGAACCATTTGGATGCAGTCTTTGGCGAGCCGCCTTCCCTCCTAATGACGTCGAGAAGGTTTCCGCCAGGTAGAAAAGGAGTGATGAGGAACGTCATTGTGGGAGTGCGGTGCATTTCCAATAGTGGGAGAAGCGAGGGATGTCGGGGTAGTTCAGACCATATCCTAATCTCATCTTCAAACTTCTCCACCGAGCCTGAGCGATCGGAGAGATCATCTCGCTTGACAATTTTGCATGCCAGTGTCTCTCCAGTAACGATGTGCGTTGCTAGGCGTACCGTCGAAAAGCCTCCCCTGCCCAGGACTTTACCGAGAGTGTAGTCAAGGACTCTGGCGCCTTGAGCATCGGGAGGAATCAACGCTGGGGTTCGCAGTGAATTCGACGAGGAAAAGTGAGAGAGGAATGCGGATGCAGGTGAGAATGCCCCTGAGCTCGTAGGGGAAGGTGGAGACGAGACGAAAGGTCCTGGATCTGAGAACGAGGAAGAACCTTCGACAGGTCGTTCGGCGTGATGTGAAAATAGGGCATGTCGAGAAGCAGCAGGTGGTGTGTAATGGCTAGGTGAGAGTGCAGGGGAGGTCAAAGTCGATCCAGCGGCCGCGAAGCTTGATAGTCCAGCAACATCCCTCCTGGAATTTACCAGCCTCGATACTCTCAAACTTTGCGCTCTCCGTACATCGCCTCCGACAACAACACCATCACTCAACGTATTATCCGTTGTGGATTCATCGTAGCTGACGGAGCGCGACCCCGAGTGGAGTCGCGCAAAGAAAGAAGACGCTGGAGTTGACTCTGCAGAAGTGGTTGAAGGCCCATGGAGCATCCTGAATGTGGAAATGGCAGGATCAGCAGGACGAACAAAGGCGGTGTAGGGAAACTAGTAGAGATGTACCACTCACGATGCTCCCCCCGTTTCAATCGCAGGATATCAATGCTCTCTTATTGTTCTCTTGTAATGCTTACCACCAAGAGTCACAGCTCTTGCATGAATGAGAAGCTCGACTATGGATGTTATGTATCGAGTAGAGAAAGCAAGAGGGCGGGGCTTGTTAATCCTCCACGAAAACTGGTCAGGCCCAAGTTTGTCGCCCCGGTGCAATCGGACGTGGGGATCCGCTTTCGGAAAACTAACCGCCGGTGGCAAACACGCAACGGCTAAAGCGGCGATATCACACACAGAATGCAATGCATATATGCCAGCGGTATTTGTATACAACAAGGAGACGAACCAAACAACACACACTATTCCCCACTGCACTACCAGCTCAAGGTAACTCAACGATAGAGCTCGAGTCTGAATTCACCGAGATTGCCCTCATTTGAGACCCACTCGGCTTGACATCTCCTTCGGCCGTTGCCAGAATGTCCCCAATGATCTCACTCACGAGATGATTGATCCTCTTTTCATACATTCGATAGTGTTCGACATAAGCTGCGACTGATCGATGAGGATGCTGCAGAATCTACATTAGTGTCCCATCGAGATCACCGAGTGCGTGACTCACCGTGGCACCGAATTCTTGCCAATCTGCTGTCCTCATCGAGGTCTTAAGCGGTATCCGCCGGACAATGTATCCAGCCATATCCCGTTCTTCTTGCTCGGTATATGCGTTGCGAGACACGCGCTTTGATTTGAATTCATTGCCTTGGATATCTTGCTGTCGAAGATTTGCCCTAGAGTCATCCAGTTTTCTCCTTGAGGTCGATCCACTACCCCCTAGATCCTCTCCGTCGCTGTCAACTTCGAGGATCTCAAAGTCACTGTCACTGGTGCCATCATCCACATAGTCTTGGTCGTCTGCAGGACTTGGGTGGTCCTCCACCTCGTTGTCGAGATCCGCCTCATCCATTCCGTCAGTGTGCTCGATTTTCTCCTGCTCTTCGACCCTTGCAAATGCGCGACGTCCAGCGCGCCAGTCGTTGAATTTTCTCTTCCAAATTCTCGCAGGGTAGGCACCATACTGCACAGCGTTAGCTTACACCATTGATCCATCTTCAGAAGATGACTGACCTCTTTCGCAAGCAGACGCATCAGGGGTCTCACAGGGGTATGTTTCAACTTGGGAGCGTGTTTTTCGAAAATCTCAATCAATTGTTCGGTCGTGTAGGTCGTGTGACGAGCTGGTGAGCTGGTGGTCTTGTCCGTGTCATTAATTTCGCCACCTGGAAGTGCAGTCCCCTGTTCAGGACATTTAGCAGGACTGGATTTCGCTCCACCTGGAGGAGCGTCAAGGGGCCGGTCCTCTCTGGATTCCAACCACTCCTTCCGTCCGCTATTGATAAACCACCGTCTGCTGTCCTTCCAAGCCATGTAAAGCCTTGTCATCTGTTCTACGCCCACGCCCGAGTCCTGTTCAGAATTAGATAGACCACATTGATGAGGCAGGTGCTCACTTTCGTAAGATGATTAATCACGCTATCGAGATCGCTTGCTTGTTCACCCAGATCTTTCTCGGCCTCTTGAAATAGATCACAAAACCTATCCAATGAGTTCTTATTCCGTGGTGATGGCGAGCTCGACGATGAGATCTGACGAGAGGAGTCTGCGAGTTTGGCCTTTTTGTTTCCACTGGGACCCAGTGAAAAATCCTCATCCTCGCTTGACCTGCTGCGTTTCTTTCGTGCGGAGCTTGGCGAGGCGGTATTCGGTTTACTAAGGTACTCGAAGCGATATACTTTGTTTCTCCAATCTCGATATATCGTCGACCAGGCAATCGCCGTGTTCGAGCCATACTGCAATACTTTCAATTGACTCCAACCACAATGCCTACATTCGACTCACCTTATCCGCCAACTTGCGACCGAATGCCGCCACGGAACCACCTCCATCCACGAACCACACCTCTTCCTCCAAGATACGGACAAGGTCCTCTGCTGGTATCTTGCCTTTGTGTAGATTGTGACTGTCGTGCAACTTCCTCTCGCTCTCCTTGCTCTTTCCCTTGATATTCCGTCGTCCAATGGAGACAACCGACTCAGACTCGTCCACTCGTCGTTGAGCTGAGATACACTTGCTGACCCAGCCAGCGTCGAGCCACCAAATATCCTGGTCCTTGTGGAAATCAATGATGGAACCCCATCTGGGAGCGTGTTGATCGTGTACAAGCACATGGGTCGCCTCGGCGTAATTAGCAACGATTTTGCCACCAGATGCCTGAGCTGTTAGCTTGTTTAGCAAAAGGTGGGACAAACTAACAACAATCTGCTTCACTAGATCACTTCTGTACGGACGTGCTAGGTCAACCCAAAAACGAAGGCCTTCGAATAGCGTTGTCATGTCCACAGGGTCGGGCGGAGGCTGTTCTTTTCTTTCAGGAGATTCGTTATTGAATCGCTCAAGCGGGATATCGACGTTTTGGACGTTTTGGAGAATACCGCTTTCACCGCTGACTGGCACAGTTGCTAGTGGGGGCATGGACGCATTAGTGTGGGGGTCGAGGCTCGTTGTCTCATCTACGGTGCCTGCCGTTTGTATCGGGGAGTTCTCAAGCTCCGCAGGACGATCAACGTCTTTGACCAGTTCGGGGAAGATATCGGGCTGCGGTGTCTCATCAAGCATGTCCACTTCCACCTCAGCAGCATCTTCCCTCGGGGGCCCAATTACTTCGCTATCGCCCACATGGACATCTCCCTGCGATGGCCTCCCGGGGGGAATGTGATCCAAGGCCTCTGCGGCTTCGGTCGCAGTTGGCGATAAATTTCGCTCAGGTCGAGGCGACGACTTGGGATCGCTTGTTTGAGCCGGCAGCAACTCCGGCCGCATGCTAGTTTTGTCTCCTGAATCGCCTAGCACGTCCGCGACGGACGCCCCCTGCTCGCCAATCTGAGTTGGTAAATCAGGGCCGCTCTCCTTGGACACAACTGCATAGACTGCAGGCTCCCCAAGCTGCTTCTTGGCTACATCGAGCTTAACTTTGCTGGAATCTCTGTCGTTCGTGGCTGTGCCCTCGGTTTCTCCTATTTGCACATCGTTCTCTTCCTTGGGACCTGTGTCACCGTGCTGACGAATAGAGGTGGTGGCTTGATTGGCAGGCTGCCTATCCTGGCTTAGCTGTAGATGTCGCTGCGGAGAGATCTTTGGGGAGGACTGGTAGAGTTCAGTGATATTCGAATGGTTTCCATGATCATCCAGGAGTGTGAAGGTATCATTCGGACTGAGGGCACTGTCCTTCACGGAGAGTGGTGGAGTCAGTATGCCTTGATCGATTGACGGAGACTGTCCGGGCTGCAAAGACTGTTTGACGCCTTGAGTCTCCATAGGCAAGTAAGGTGGTGGTGTTGGAGATGGGATAGATGTCAAATCAGTTATAGGTCTGGGATGCGTAAGCGTAAGCGAGCCTTAGTGTGGTAGACAGGACGCTCACCCTCCAGCCCGGCATCCTCCCCAATCCTCAACTTGTCCCAGGAACATTCCTGCGGCCAAGCACTCCTTGACCCACCAACTCTTCAACATGACCTTCCTCTTCCACGCCTCATCCAACTTTCCAGCTACCACCCGATGCTCGTACACTCGTCTCGAGTGCGGAGAGAGCCAAATAGGATGGCAGTATTGATCGAAGACTCGCACGCTTTTGGGTGACAGAATGAGTAACGAGACAGATGGAGCTGCATGGAAGGATACGAGTCGAGCTCCATCATCCTGTGATATCAGCCTCAGAGCTACCAGGAGCTCGTCAGAGCTTACCTTGAGCGCTGTGAGTAGTTCCTGACGTTGCCGAAGGTCGGTGTCAACCCATACTTCCAGGCCTTCTCCAGTGTCTGGATCAACGAAGATCCCTTGTCCCCCAAGGGCTTTCGAACGTCCGCCAGTTGGTAATTTGACTTCCATCACCTCACCGGTCTAGTAAATACACCTGGGGGTTGGCACTCATCGAGGAGGTCATACGAGAAGATCTGATTGCAACATAGACATCCATTTTGCCGACGCCTCCTTCGACAGGTCCGACAAGCGGTGCCCCACAAGACCTCTAAAAATGCTTCCGCGCCGAGCCGCGCCGGGGTTTTCGGCGTTTTGTCACAACCATTAATCCTTCCTAGGCATGTGGCGGTTCAGTTGGGGGCCCGCGCGCGACGACGAGTAATCGCTGGATGACTCTCGCGACTCTTTGGTTGTCAATCGTCTATTACTTACTTCACTGACATTATCCGACTGTCTCGACTCGCAGTAGGAGTAGAGAACTTGACTCGTATATAGACGATACCCTATCACTCGCGCAATGCCGCCTAAAGAGTGAGTAGGCGTACGATGGTATTCTGACACGATTGCTAACAACATCTTAGGGACTGGGAGAAATGTGAGCTTGATTGCGTGAACGGCTTCCGACGGCCTGAGACTGACCCTGCCAGATGAGAAGAAGGTGACGGACGAGAAGGAGGAGAAGATAGTCGGTGGGTGGCCTAAAATACACCAATGTTCTCCGCTGAACAGCTGCAGCCCTCGATGAATCCGACATCCAGATCCTCAAGACATATGTGTGTTATTGTCGGTTCTAGTTGAACATGCTGACGGCTATTAGGGACAAGGCCCCTATTCTATTGCCCTTAAGAAGATCGAGTCGGAGCTCAAGGATATTCAGAAACGGGTGAACGAGAAGATGGGTGTACGTGAATCAGATACAGGTCTGGCCAGTGCGAATCTTTGGGACGTACCCGGGGATAAGGCAAGACAAGGAGAGCATCCTCTACAGGTTGCGCGTTGTCAGACTATCATTCGGGCAGGTAAGCGCTTTCGGGCCCCTGAGCGTAGAGATGAGCTAAGAATGCCGTACTAGCCAACCCACCAGCAAACGATGGTCCGCTCAACCCGCAGGACGGCGCAGGCGCCGGCAATCCGGATGGGGACCGATATGTGATCTCGATCAAGCAGGTGGCCAAATTCGTGGTTGGGTTGGGAGATCGGGTCTCGCCAACGGATGTGGAGGAGGGAATGCGTGTCGGGTGAGTCACAAATTATTCCCGCTGTGAATCAATAACTGACATACTGTCTTTCAGTGTCGATAGGTCAGCTCTCGGAAGTGTTGTGATGGCGAATGAAGCTCATTTCTCAGGACAAACTATAAAATCATGATACCATTACCACCCAAAATCGACCCTTCCGTGACAATGATGCAAGTTGAGGAGCGGCCATCAGTTACATATGCGGATGTTGGAGGCTGCAAGGAGCAAATCGAGAAACTCCGGGAGGTTGTGGAGTTGCCGTTGCTTGAGGTATGCCATTTCTCTTTCTCGGCCTGCTTCGTACTGACTTGTCGAGCCCGAACGATTTGCCAACCTCGGTATCGAGCCTCCAAAGGGTGTCCTATTATACGGTCCTCCTGGTACAGGGAAGACGCTTTGCGCTCGAGCTGTTGCCAATCGTACGGATTCGACCTTCATTCGTGTCATTGGGTCCGAACTTGTGCAAAAATACATCGGCGAGGGTGCCAGAATGGTGCGGGAGTTGTTTGAGATGGCAAGGTCAAAGAAGGCATGCATCATCTTCTTTGACGAGGTGGACGCGATTGGTGGTGCGCGATTCGATGATGGCGCTGGAGGAGACAACGAGGTGCAGAGGACAATGTTGGAGTTGATCAACCAACTGGATGGTTTCGATCCACGAGGAAACATCAAGGTCATCATGGCTACGAACAGGTGTGTGACCGCCCTGCCGAAGAACCGTGGCACTAGCTGACTTTGTTTGATAGACCGGATACACTTGACCCTGCCTTGCTACGACCTGGTCGACTAGACCGAAAAGTCGAATTTAGCTTGCCAGATAATGAGGGTCGAACCAACATCCTCAAGATTCACGGCAAGAGGTCAGTCATACCTGCTTATACTCTGTAATCAAGCTGATCCGTGTAGTATGAGCGTAGAGCGAGATATCCGATATGACCTCATTGCGCGTCTATGTCCTAACGCAACAGGTGCTGAGCTTAAATCAGTGGCGACAGAGGTAAGCTTGAATGATCAGCTGCGAATCTCAGCTGATGTAATAAGGCCGGTATGTTTGCGATTCGTGCAAGAAGAAAGGTAGCGAGCGAGCGAGATTTCCTCGATGCGGTAGAGAAGGTTATACGACAGGGTACCAAATTCTCCAGTACGGCGTTGTACGCGCAGTACAATTAGTAGTGTATCATATATGCATGTTCATAACTTGACTATCTGGATGGCTGAATCCGTGGCAGAACAGGCTGACCTTCACATAAAGTATGAGGCACGATGAACTCTCTCACTGATGGCGTGCGTGCATTGTAGACAGCTTGTGTCGAGTCCATCTGTCAAAGAGTCATCAGATACATTGTCTCGTCAAAATCATCCATTCGTAAATAAAGCGTGCTCCTCCGACCGCCCTTTCTAGGTGAACAGGCCGACATTCCCGACTTTCCTATCAGACAATTTACACACAGAGTATCTTTACAGATGACACATATCTCTCATTCTACTTAAATCCTCTTCTCAAGCTTCAGATCGAAGTTTGCAGGAGTATAAGTAAGTTCCTGTGTAGCATGCAACATTCTCTCCTTTGTCATCTCCCAAGTCTCACCCGGCTGCTGGATGAGGAGTATCTTGAAATGCTTGACAAAATGACTGATAAAGGCAACTTGTTCGACCTCTGCGAATCGTTTCCCGATACACTGTCTCGTCCCCATACTGAACCCAACGAATGGGCCTTGAGGTTCGCCGAGATGTCGAGTAGGATCGAATTTATGCGGATCAGTCCAGAAGAATGGATTGAGTTCGGCGGCGGGAGTATCAGTGACAATGTAAGATCCCTTTTTGATCGTATGAGTGTGGTGTGTCACCGTTGAGGGTGTGGGAGAGGAAGGGTCCCACTTTGTGTAGGGCAAGAGCGTGTCCTCGGTGGCCACCTTTGTGAGTGTCATTACTATATCGCGCAGTCGGAGGGCCTCGTAGATCGTAGCGAGGCAGAGCGGCAGGGCCTTTACGTCGCGGTACGCTACTCATTGTCAGTGTCAATATGCTCTGAATCTCTCATCAAGCAACACAAGTGGACCTGTGCACGAGCAAAATCACATGTAGACATGGGTACTGGTAGATGGGGGGCTGTCTCGTAGGAGTTGGGTAGTGAAAAGTACTCCGTCAAGAGAAAGTAATGGAGAAAATCACTCACTCGGCAACTCGCCCCCTGTTACAGAATTGACCTCTTCGTACAACTTTTCTTGAACATCGGGGTAAAGCGCAAGGAATGCAAGCGCCCATGTGAGGTTATATGCCGTCGTTTCGTGTCCTGCACTACCGGAATCAAGATTAGCTATCGTTGAGAACCCCCAAAACTGAACACAACACGAACATGCTGAAGATGACTACGCGCCCAGTAAGTAAACTAAACAAACAACGGTACATCTTTCAAACAGAAAGAAGCACCCACAGATATTGCCAACGATTTCCGACTCGCTCAGTCCCTTCTCCATACCTTGATCGCGCTGCACATCTATCTGACTGGCGACTAATGCGCCAAGTAGGTCTGTTGGAGGTTTGACCTTTTCGTTCTTATCCAAAGCCGCATGTTCGGCAGTGAGCTTGGCTTGACGGGATGCGATCATCTGCTTGATATGGAAGACGAGAGAGCGTTGGGCCTTGGCACAACGGCGGAGGTAAGATGAAGGAGAGTATGTCATGAACCACTAGTTGCAGGGACAACATCATCAGCCGAATAGGTTGGGTTGACAAGCCGGTGGTGTGAGGTACTGTACCTGAGGTAGAAGGAGTTGTGCGGCCAGACTGTCTTCTACGGAGTGCAAAGCTTCGGGGAATGGGACTATCCATTAGCTCATCGTCCTTCGCACCATTGCTCACGGATTGAACCATTAGTGTGAGGGATATGCCAAGGGATATCAATACCGAACCCCGACTTGCCAAAGACAAGCAGGGTGGTCTAATGCAGATGAGCACGAGAGACTAGAATCAAGAGAGCTTAGGTTCTGGAAATTCACTTTGACCATGACGTCCCTAACACCCTTCAATACACCTCCGTCTTCAACGCCCTCCTCTCGGAGCATGATCTGTAAGGCATCCACAATCTTATTCCACGCATTCTCCATAACCTCTTCGCCAAAACAACCTCTTACGACCGCTTTGTGTCGCTTATGTTCAGGTCCTGAGCTAGTAGAGACAATTTGCTTGCCAAAAATGTCTAGTGCCCGGTATCGGAAGTCATGGACAGCTTTGTTGAACCGCATGGGTGCTTGGCTTATCTGTTGCGCAACGGCTGGATTGGAGGATATATAAACCGGGTACGACGTCGTCACCTGTGTGAGAGCGATGAGGTCGCATCCTACATCGGCGTATTCTAGAGGATGTTAGCTCAACCCAAGGTAAAATAGACGTGAGGCAACGACGAGAGAAAGGTGAGAGAAAGATGGAAGAACGATTGGAGCAAGGTGAGAGGTTGGCGAGGGGTAGAAGTTCAAGATACTGCTCCAACTTACTTTTCCACGGTTTGTCCAAGGTGTATTGCTTGACTGGGACGATGAACGGGATATGAGGTAGTTGGCCTCGTAATCCAGACTCAAAGTACTCTATCCCCGAGTGGATCTTTGGCAGACCACGGACTTGCTACGTTCGGGACTGTCAGCTTATATTCTATCAATCAACGAGCTAAGATTCCACTCACCCAGTGGACGTGAATATACCCCAATATCCAATTGCCAAAGTAGGTAGCTGCGAGCAGACCCACGAGTGCATAAATGTTGGAACGTGTGAGGTGTTCATTGAGCTGTTCCATGCTGGCGAGGAAAGAATCGAAGAAACGATAACAATTGATATGCCCGAGAGAAACGGCTTGTATGTCTTATACCTCTTCTCAGAACGAATGAACGGACCTCGTGAGACTCCCAATCGCCAATAGGTTGTATAGATACGAGACTACCTTGCGCCCTCGATGATAGTTTGTTAGTAAGCAAAGGGCGTTGGTTGAGACATTAGCCATCACATCAAAGGGAGGTTGAGACAGATTCCCACCTAGGACACTCATCAGCTGATCGTTAGGCTCAAAGGGGGCGCAATCTGGACCCTCCTCCAACCAACTAGATGCACTAGTGTATCTCCAGTTATTACATGATTAGACTATCATTAGAAGTGCGGATATCTTGATTTTAATGTCAACTCTCATTTAGACGATCCCGAAATTCGGTCCCTTTTTCGCCACTCGTCGTTCCTGACACCCGTGCGCAACAGCATCCCAGAGGAGGTTTATTGAATTTTCACATGCTCATGCGGTCCCATCGTAGGCAATCTGTAGAAGGATGGCCACGCTTTCAGAATCACGGATGCTTTAAGAATCACAGATGGGGGCGCAGCAGCAACTTAGCGGATGACGGACGACGACTTAGGTAGGCCCTCCTTTGTCCCTTCAGGGCGTCTCAGATTCCTTCTAAGGAACCTCATTACACGTTATCACGCCCAGCCGTGAACTGAATTCCCGTTGCAAGGAAAGAGGAGAGGTGAAAAACAAGCCACAATCGACAACGGGATCCCTCCACGAGCAATAACAAAAATTACTCACCTGTGCAATTCGGTGGCGCAATGGGGTCCGCTGTTGAGCAAAGAGTTTCGAAGGGTGCTAGACGTTTTTGAAACGAACTGGGAAGAAGAAATCAAGATGCTTTATACACCTCGACACCTTTAACCTGCTGGTGGCTTATGCACCTGCCACGATCAATCACAGCAGTCCTTCGGGACTGCGTGTTGTAAAGGAGGGTCCAATCTTCCTGTGAGTAAAGGAGGGTTCATCTTCCAGAGGATCTGCGGTCCTCGTGAAATGCGCGTTCCTGGCGCTAGATAGCTCCGTTCTCAACCCCAGATATTTGGTGCAACTGCATTAGGGGGTTTCAGTCATGTGACGGCGCTTCCACCGGGACTGGATGGTCTAGACACAGGCAGCACGCACAATTTCGGATTGCCCCTGATCCTCACACGCCCTTCAGGAGGCCACTCTGTTCGTCTAGGTCAATTTCCAAAAACAATGCTCTATCGCCGATTCGAACGACGATCTTCCCCAGGAATAGTTGACACGACTCTCTGAATGCTAACAGATGGCAAGCGCTATCTCGGGCCCCGCTCTCACGGTTCCCGGACAGCGCTGACCACCTACACTCGGAGCGAGGACCAGACAAACCTCCCACAAGATTCGTAGGGTCCTCGGTGGGTTTGTCGACACCACAAAATAGGGACGTGATAACCATTACACCAATAGAGCACAGAACATTGGAGGGAGATACAGTTCTCCCCTCATGTCGTTGGCAAACGAAAATATGCTCATTCCTTTTAGTTCTCTACCGAGGATTTTGCTCGGCTATAGCTGATAGCTGAATGAGCTTCTAACTACGGCTTTATTCGTCTGGGTTGATTCCCACAAAGAAAGCTCCATCACCGACTCGAACGGCGATCTTCCCCAGGGGAACAGCACTTGCACGATCCCCCGGGCTATCCGCCCCTTCTGGGCTCACAGGCGACGGTAACCTTTACCGCCGGCTCGGATAGCCGGGAGGACGTGAACCAAACAACCTCCCACAAGGTATTAGGGCCACTGTAGTGTTACCCATTACACCAACGGAGCTTTATTGGAGAATGCAGCACCATGATGGGGTACCAGTAGGAGGTGGGATTGGCGAGTTTAATTTGGGCACGCTAACCTGCCTATTCCTTTACATTCCATTCAAGTCGGCGCTCTGGGTGGCCATAACGCCTCCAGGGATATCTTTGTCGTCGTAGCAGACTCTTTTCGAATCACAAAGGAGTTGGCCTACCAATCACTCCTATCACCTAACGGCCAGGCACAACTCCGCAGGGCTATTGATCCGCGATCCGCCTAATTTTGGACGGTGTCTCGTCTCTGAGTGAAACAGATATGCATGCTACTACACTTGCCAAAGGCTCGGAGATGATCGTAGGGATCTCACAATCAACGTGTGCTTCAAGACATCTCATTCAAAGCAAGAAGTCTCTCGCAAGTCGGTGTTGTCCGCTGCCACGCGCCACTTGGACCTCCACAAAAAAGGGGACAAAGTCGAAAGTTGAGGTTTGCTCGCCTGACTTCTTTCTACACTTTCTTCTTTCCTTCCTCCTTGTCTCTTTCATCATTCACTCCCTCTGCATAGAAAAAAAAAAACATCAACAGCATTTCAACAGCATTGATCGAAAAGAGGTTGCTATACATACATAGAGCCTCACAGCGTACGCCGGGATGGCGGCGCAATCTCCTCATCTCGCCCAAATTCCCCAGGCTGTTCGAATAGCGGCCAGCGTTGACCCTTCCATCGACGCAGCGCTCAAATCACAGGCTGTTGACTACCTGACAAAGGTCAAGGAGCTCTGTGAAGAAACATGGCAGGTACGTATGAGCCCCGCATAATGGTTGGATGACCAGACAGGAGCTGATGTTGCGTGTCAACAGGACTGCCTGAGCTTGTATCTTCAGGGTGCAGGTGCGCCTGGGCCCTCACAGATAGGGAAAGACGGCAAGGAGAAGTTAGATACAGAACTTCGGATGTTCTGCGAGCAGGTTGTGGAGACTGTGTTGATACACAAGTAAGCTCACAGCTCGGTCGAACTGACAAGCAGGCCCGAAGTGATGAATGCGGATAATCAACGGGTCATGTATCAAGCGTTGGTGGACTTTGTCAAAACGGAATGGGTGGATGGTCCCGGAGAGGGCGGACAGTCTTGTAAGAGATCCCCATACGACATTGCTCACTCTCAGTCCTCCGAAATAAACTCGCATTTACTCTCACCCACTTGTTCATTAACGTCTATCCTGCATCAATCCCCACTTTCCTTCATCCTTTCCTCCAACTGCTCGCACCTCCAGATCCTAGCTCCTCCAGCACTTCTTTCCATCCACCTTTATTGGCAATCCGCATGTTGAGCGAGATTGCAATGGAAATTCACGACAGTACTATAAGGAGCAGCAGAAGCTGGGCGAAGGAGACGCATCAGAGGGACGGCCTTATCAGGGATGCTATCAGGACCAGTGGAGACGAAAGAATGGCTGTGGAAGGCATGTTAGCTTTAGCAGAGAAGGGCTTGACAGTGGTCGAGAGCGGACAAGGGGATCGAGGCAAGTGGCTCGAATTGGCTGAGATGAGCATGAAGACCCTTGCTACCTGGACTCGTGAGTTTTTCACCATGACCTGAGCTGACGGTGTAGCCTGGACCGATCTCGCCGTATCTCTCACACAGCAAACACTCCCATTCTACCATCGCCTCCTTCGACAACCCATCACATCCCTTCGAATTTCTTCAGCAGCTGTAATAAGGACATTTGTAGCAAAAGGAATTAAAGATCCATCAGAACGGCTCAGCGTCCTCAAGGCAGTTGGCGTGATAGACATGCTAGACCCACTCGAAATTTCGACCCGGGACGCAAGCAAGGACGATTCAGAGATGACCGCATTTCGTGCAGCTTTGGGCTCGATTCTTCAACAGTATGGGAGCGGATTATTAGCAGAAATGGAAGATGTACGTATAGCTCCGAGAATCAACTGACATGACAGGAGGAGTGGCCAGAACCGCTCAAGCAGGAGGCAGATGGCATGATGACTGCTGCTTTGCCGTTGTTGCTTCGGTTCCTTAGCGACCGACGACCCGAAGTAGTCATAGCTGCTGGACCGTTCGTCTCAGACTTGCTGAGGACTGTGAGTCGTTATTGCGCGATCGATTTAGCTAAGGCTGGTAGTGGAAGAAGCTGTATGTGCCCAAACCTGGGCCGACCATCCCCAACAATAAGACCATGCCCCCGCCTCCACTCCCAACACCTCCACTTCCTACCGAACGCCGAGCGTTCCTCTCCTCCCTGCTTGACATATCTGTGCGGCAGCTAGCCTGGCCAGAGGACGCCGAATGGGAAGCGCCCGGGACCGAGGACCCGGATCCAGATGATGACCTTGCTTTGCTTATGCACATGCGCTCAGTAAGCTTTACTTTAAGGTCGTTGCTAATCCTCAGTCATGCCGAACTTTTATTGAATCGATTTCTGCTATCGACAAAGGGCTGCATACCGAAGTCGTCGCGAACATTGTTGTCTCTACGTTGGAGACCTTGAGCAGACAAGGATCTTCCGCTGTGCCATGGCAACAGGCAGAGCTGGCTCTGAATCTCGTATACACCTTTGGCGAAATGAACAAGAGTATGTTATCACGCTGACAGAGCTGACGAGGCAGATAACACGCGAGCAGCCTTCTTTGAGCTTCCGCCCGAAGTTGCCAGCTTGAAAATTCGGGCCAAAATGCGTCGTGCTAGTATCAACAAGCTCGATGCCGAGATGGCAAGCGGCCGAACCACGCCGAGCTCGATGAACGGTGATTCCGAATCCGTCGACCCTGCGTCAGAGAAGATAGATTATGAGCAATACCCGTTGACTCCCTTGGGCCAGCTCCTCACCTTGTGCCAATCCTCTGGCATTATCTCTTACCCCCATCCGAGTGTGACTTTGCAGTACTTCGAGATTGTTGTGCGATACGCCGAGTTCTGGAAATCGAAACCAAGGACTCTGAAGCCAGTGTTAGAGGCGATGCTGGGTCAGAGGTGAGTACTCAAGCTGGTTCTCCACTGACATATCCAGGGGAATTCATCACTCTGATGCGCATGTCCGGCGAAGATGCTTCTACCTTTTTTCACGATTTGTCTCGACGGTCAGATCTGAGCTTGAATTGGATGTCATTCCACCCATAATTGACAGTATGAAGGTAAGCTCAAATCGTCACTCACCAGCTGACGACAGGATATACTCGTAATCAACGCCGAGTTACCTGACCCCGACACGCCTGAAGACGACTTGCTCATAAAGGCGACCACAGGAAAGAACTACCTCACAGATCAGCTTCACCTGTTTGAAGCAGCTGGTAACCTTGTCTTTATGACGAAGTCCGATCCTCAGCAACAACTCTCCCTCCTCGAGGCCATTGCTGGTGGTCTGATGTCGGGCATCGGCTCTGGCGTACAGGCGTATCGCGCAAATAGGCAGAACCTCCAAGCGGTGCTTCAAGTCCACCACTACTTGCTCGCCCTCGGCAATTTCGCCAAAGGCTTCCCACAGCATGTGCAGAAGATGGAGTTGCTCGGTTACGAGGGGCCATTCAAGCAGATGACGGAAGCTCTACTGGAGGCACTAGGAATCATGAAGACGCAGCGCATCGTCCGCGACTCTGTGAGTAAATGTGTGTGTTCAGCGCTGATTTCAGGCGCGATTTGCGTTTTCTCAATTCGTGAATGCCATCGGCACCAGTGTCGCGGAACTGGTGCCCCAATTCGTCTCTGCCGTGGTCACTGAATTTGAGCCCAGCGAGCTTGTGGACTTTATGACCTTCCTCAATCTCCTCATGCACCGTCTAAAGGTGAGGAAAAAAATCTAGAAATGAGCTGATCTCAGACCAACACCTTTGAAACGATGGACATGCTGCTTCTACCATTGCTTTCCCGCATTTTCGCCGTCCTCCAGTCCCCCATTACGGGGACGGACGAAGCGAATACCCATCGCCGCCTCAAAGACACCTATCTACAATTCTTCACCGCCCTTATGAATGCAAACCTCGATGGCGTCTTCATCTCTGACCGAAACAAGAGCGAATTCGAGAACGTCCTGTCGGCCCTTCTTAACGTCGCCAATGACTGTTCGGATACCAATTCGCAACGTGTCGCCTTCAGCTTTTTCGCCAAATCTGTTATTGCCTGGGGCACGTCACCTGAAGCCGCTGCAGCGCCGAGCGTGTTTGCCGAGAGCGCGATGAGCACTCTTTCGAAGGCCGTGGCCAATGGAAAGGCATCAGCAACAAATCAGCATACAATCCCAAGAGAGCAGAGGGCCAAACAAGCTTTGCCAGGCTACGAGAATTTCATTTATCAGCGGTTGGTGCCGGCATGTTTTGAGGTTCCTGGAAGTTCCAAGTTCAATACCCGTGCTGGTACTCCTGTAAGCAGCTACTGCGCCTTACGGTCTATGCTGACAAGTCAGGTGCTTTTCGAAATCGCTATGCTCCTTCGCAACACACTTTCTGCCCGAGGGCAAGAAGCCATCAATTTCCTTCTCAACGACCTATTGCCCAAGTTGCAATGCCCTCCCGAGATCGCCAATCAGCTTGTCGAGCGCCTTCGCACTCAACAGGCCAAAGACTTTCGCCAGACTTTCGCAGAGTTCATCAAGGCAATGAAGGCATGAGCCTGCAAAGTCGTTTTTCTGGTGAGACCCTATGGATGATTGGACCGTCACATTTTATGATCAAGTGCGCATATAATTACGATCACTGCATTCTCTGCTACGCCGAAACCCGGTATCATACATTCCCCATCACCCTGTCAATCGCATCATATCGAACGTCGCATGCATATGCCATGACTGTATGTGGTCAGTATGTTGTTGGATACGTGACTTGCAGAAACTCACGTTGTTGGTCCGCCTTATCCCCCAATCGGTCCTGATCCTTCGGCCTCTTCTTTCTTTGGATCCTCTCCTACTTTTTTGGTCTCTCTGATCTGATTACCCGTGACTTGTTCTACTTCTTTGTTCCCTGCCCCAGTTTCACCACCTGCGCTACCTGTCTTTCCCTTTCCTGAAGTTTTTTTCTTCTCACCACTTTTACTGCCGCTCGATTTGGGTTTCACCTCTGGGTCTGTGGATCCGCTCTGTTGTCCCGGTCCTTTTCCTTGACCACCTGGCTGAGGGTCTACCGATGATGCAGATGTCCGAGTGTGATTGGCTGCTTTTTCATCTTGGGGATCACCATAGCCTGTAGTGGTTGAACGTAAAGGAGACGAAGTGAATGCGCGAATGGAGATCGAGCTAGGTCGGGCAAGAGCTGGGATGCGAAGTGACAGACGGAGTGACATGTTAGAGGATATGTGTGAGGATATCTGCGGTATAAGAAGAGTAGAAAGAGAGTGGGAGAGAGTATAAAAGCACAAAAGTATTCAAGTTGCTGATGAGGTGATGGCCTTGTGTTTGGTGAGACAACATGATGAGGTCATGAGGGGCATTTTATCAGATCAAGATCGGCAAAAAGTGGAGGCCGATCACCAAAAGTTGCAGAGGAGCCCCGGTATTCAACTCTTCACGTCCCTCGTTCTTGTTCTTGTAGAAACCTACTTGAAATCATCTCTGATTACGTGCTGTGACCGCATCACACGAGATGATAACTCGATCTCTCAAGATAGGCACCTCGAAAATACCTCGACTCGGACCACTGCTGCGACATCATGGTCGTATCGTCGCTCTCTCGCAACCTCCTTCCTCGAGATACATTCCCGGAAGAAGATACACGTCCTCAACAGCCACGACGCCCTCAAACCCTTCAGATGTGGAGACCAAGCAGGATCTTCTCGAATATTATCGATCGATGGTCACTTCTGGTCGCCTGAACTGGGACGACGAGCAAGTGCGCGTGATCATGAAAGTACGTTTCATGATCATATCACATCAAAATCACATAGCTGATGAAGAAACTACATATATAGCTACGAAAACTTCTGGATGAACTCTCAGAATACACTCCACCCCTTGATCTGCTGGCACGTCTAGGACCTACAGCGCCGGTACAAGCTAAACGAGCCGTGAAAGGGGAGACAAGCTGGTGGAAGGGCAAAACAAAAGCAGATGCGACGGAACAGGAACAGGCGTTGGTGCGCGTTCTAAGTGGGCAGGAAGAGCTTGAGAATCTCAGGACACCAAAGGTGTGTAGTGTATAGATTTTCTCGAGAAAAGCTGAAAGTACTCTTAAAAGGGCATTATGATCACTGGACCACCTGGTGAGGGCATTTTTCTCTCGGCGACGTGTGATGGCTGACTTTTGAGAAGGGACGGGCAAATCACTACTCTTGTCTCATTTCTACGCACTGCTGCCTACGCAACATAAGCGACGATGGCACTACCACGCACTCACTTTACACCTCTACGCCCAAGTATTCAAGGAAATGCAACGCCGGCGGTCTACTGTATCTGGTGGAGTCCGGAACCAGAATATGGACGTAGCTGCTAAACGAGGTTGGAAGGCTGTATTTGCTGGAGGTAGATGGGAAGGTGGTGAGGATGGTGAGGTTACGTGGGAGGAAAGGGAGGAGACAATACCTTTTGTCAGTAAGTAATTGGAGTACCCACAGGTGATGATGTATGTGTATGGGCTGACGGGAGTGTTACTGTAGTTGCAAGGGACATGATCCTGGAATACCACATCCTATAGTCCGCTCTTCCGATTCAGCCGACTGGCGAACAAGCTGATTTGACCTTCTCAGCTTTGATGAGCTGCAATTGCTAGATGCATCCTCAGCAGCTCTCCTTCGTGATGTTCTGTCGTGGTATTGGCGATTGGGAGGCGTAATTGTTACTTGCTCGGTAAGTTTCTTACACTTGTCCAGCGGCTTCTCGGGTTCATGCCGAGTGCATAGAACCGGGTTCCAGAAGATCTCTATCACCATGGAGTCCAGAAAGACCGGATGGCTGGCTTTCTTGATGCGCTGAAAGCTCGGTGCGAGGTGGTCGAGCTTGATGGTGGTAGGGACTGGAGACAGGGTGCTGGCGTAACAGACGTACCGCGGAATACGTGGTTCGTCATGGGACAAGCGGAGACTGAGTTTGATGACGCCTGGGATCTGTTGGGGGGACCACAAGGTGGGTTTGCTATGAAACCAGGCACTGATAGATCAAGCCCTGCCGTCGACCATCTCAGTTTATGGTCGGCAAGTACGGATCCCGCTCGCCAACGGTCCAGTGGCGCGATTCGACTTTTCTCAGCTGTGTGAAGAGGTACATTGACCCACCTGATGCGCCGCTAAATCCAGGCCCTGGGTCCAGCCGACTACATATCGATCGCTTCCACCTTTTCCACGATATTCATCGATAAGGTCCCGGTACTGCTTCTTAAGCACAAAAACGAGGCCAGGCGATTGATCAACCTCGTTGACGCTCTATGTATGTTCTTCCTCTCTGCTCGTACTGGCTTATATCCCTGCCCTACTCGTGCTGAATTGTGTGTAGACGAAAGCAGGTGTCAGGTGTTTGTTCAAGCCGAGGCTTCGCCAGGTACCATGTTCTTTCCTGACGCATTGACGCTTCCGATGTCCGATGCTTCCTCTTCTTCGCAATTCTCGCAGGCGCAGCACACAAATGAGCAAATCATGGCGGCCGAGTCCTTATCAGAGACACTTCATTTACCATCGCTACCCAATGTATCTTTATATAATCATGAAACTAGAGCACAGAGGGAGAAACGAGAAGAGAGAGAAAGCAAAACTGCCGGTTCGTTCGGGGTGCTGGGTATATGGACGGGAGAAGATGAGCGATTTGCCTATGTGAGTCTACATGTCTTGGAATCGGAAACTGAGTCGTAGAAACGAGCAGTGTCGAGATTGGTCGAAATGACTACCTCGCCTACATATGCCAAAGAGGCTTGGATGCCGCTTGATCAGGCAGGAAGAGCATGGGAAGGGAAACGGCAAATGACAGCGACACCTACACTGACAACACCATCTCCTTCTACGATATCGCAATTGGCATCTCCAAATCCTTCTATCGTCTCGCCATCACCAGGCGCCACATTGAAAGAAGATGAATCCGACGATTTCGCAGCCGAGGCTGGATACTCGCGGCCTTCGCGAATCCGGCCTAATGACCCAGAAGATAAAGGTGCGCCAGTTATCAGTGAGCATCACGTATGGGGCGTCACGGAAGAGTGGGGCGACAAGGCAGGGAAATGGGGTAAGGGAGCAAAGGCATTCGGGCGAGGACAGGGACAAGGTAGTACAGGCGAATCTTCGTGACTGTATGAGTGGAGTTGTGGCACTGCATTCTGGCAGCATATGGGTCGTCCTCTACATGTATCCTTACTTGCGAGGATGCAATAACCGTCGGTGGTTCGGTGTACCGGGTATGAAACCGGGCCGACACAGGCCGATCAAGTGGAGGCAAAGTCGTTTCTCATTGTCCCCTCCACCTTTGCGCGCACGAGAGTACATACATATACTCTTGATCATTCTCATCAAATGTCTTTCTTTCCCCCAAACAATCCTATTATAAGCAATGTCAGCTGTACCTTCATTCACTGACACTGCGGCTCTTTCTGAACGACGCTTGCGTGACCCTCAACGAGGTCCTGAGGAGAGCAAGAAACGTGTATTGGTCACTGGCGGATCAGGCAAGTTGGGAAGATGGGTCGTACGTGAGATGGTCGATCACGGCTATGAAGTATTCAACTGTGAGTTTTTCCCAGAGAAGGAAAGGTATTGAACGCAACGACATTACACGAATTGTGTGCGTGTGTGATGAGCACTGGGATAGATCTTTATATGGGAGCGGGAGCGGGATGAGAAGAAGATATACTGATTGACCGATCCTGACGCTGACATTATCAAGTGGATATGATCCCGCCTGCACCGAGCGAGGTGGATGTAAAGGCTCGATTCATCCTGGTCGATCTGAGAGATTACGGACAGGTCGTATCTACTATCATGGATGTTGATTCGGGATATAAGGGTGTCGATGCGATTATCCACCTAGCTGCTATTCCTGCTCCGGCAAAAGCTGTACGTTCTTGGACCCGTCTCGTCTCTTCCCTCTCCCTCTCCCATTCCCGTTCCATTTACATCCATCTGTATAGTATCATACAGGAACTCATACATATCACGCACGTCCTTCAGGAAGGAGAAACAACTCGCATATTCAGCTGACACGGTTATGATTGTGCTCTGTCTTGTAGCCAAACCACGTCGTATTCCACAACAACTCGTTACAGACCTACAACATCCTCGAAGCATCACGCGTCACAGGTGTCAAACACGTAGCACTGGCTTCATCAGAAACAGTGTTTGGACTCCCACTCTACCCTCACTCACCAACAAAGTTGCCCGTGACGGAAGAGGTCGAACGTCCAGAAAGCAGCTACAGTCTCGCCAAACTCATGGGTGAAAAGATGAGCGAACAATATTGTAGATGGGATCCCAAAACGAAAATCATCAATATCCGATTAAGCAACGTCATGAGTCCAGATGATTATGCGAGATTCGAATCGTGGCAGGATGATCCTTGGGAGCGTGCATGGAAGTGAGTGTATGGCGAAAAGAAGTCAGAGGTACACAGAATACAGCTCGACGCTAACCACATTTTCTGCGTTGTAGCGGGTTTTGCTACATCGATGCTAGAGATTGCGCACAGGCATTCCGTCTCGCCATCGAATCCAGCCTCACTGGCTTTCACGTCTTCAACATTGCAAATGCCGATATTGCCTATCGCAAACAGACCACGGCACAACTCGCAAAACTCGTCTTTCCAGAAGTCCCCTATACGCCCGAGACAGATAACCCGCGTGAGGGTCTTATCAGTATCAAGAAGGCCAAAGAGGTATTAGGCTTCAAACCGACACATGACTGGCAGAGCGAGGCCGCCAAGCTCAAGAAGGCGTGAAAGGATAAAGACGAGCTCGCGCTCTTTGTTTGTTCTCACAATAAGTCATAAGACCAAAACTAGCCAGCCATGTATACATGTAGCAGATCAACCTTACAGGCTGTTACCGTTCTAAACAGACTGACACGCCGCGCTCACTTTGCCGCTTTGCGTTTTCGCTCAGCCTCCGCCGCCATGGTCTTGAGGTTCTTGAACTCTGTCCGACCAGTCGCCTTACACAGCTGCAAGAGTCAGCTCGGCCCAGCCAAAGGACGATTTGACTTACTGCATAGAATTTTGACTTGGGATCCCGTAACAGCTCTGCCGGTGAGGCGAATTCCGCGATCTGCCCTTGACTCATGACTACAAGATCAGTTGTCGCGGTGCAAATAGAACAAAGGACACACCAAGAACCTTGTCAAAATCAATCTGCGGATATCAGACACCGTATCAAGCATAGACTACACTCACAATTGTATGTATTCGATGAGCTATTGTCAGAATAGTAGAGTCCGAAAACTCTTCACGGATCGTCTTGGAAACTACGAGATGTGTTCAGCGCAGGATACAGAACAGAACGGACAAATCACTAAGTTCGTCCGTCTCGTCTGTTGAAATCAGCAATCATCTTCTCGTCACAGAACCCACAATCAATGGATGCCGTCGCTTCATCCATGAACAGGACCTTGTTCCTCTTCAAGATTGCTCGAGCCATACTAAAACGTGAGCATCGTCATGACTGTAGGCTTACCACAACAGTTGCTTTTCTCCACTGGAAAAGTTGTCGCCACCCTCTGTAACAGCGTTGGACAGATCCCGGAATACGTTTTTGTTACGAGTCTCGGCGTCCTCATCAGCGGCATCGTTCTCTTTCAGAAGATGGACCCGGCGAAGAGCCGCATAGATGTCGGCATCGTCGTACTCATCGAAGACGTCGAGTGTAGATCGAAGGTTGCCTGATAAAATTGTGGGATCTTGCGGGATGATCGTTACTCGAGTACGCAAATCTGTCAGTCCAATCTTGGCGATGTCTTTGATCAGCCATGCCATCAAACCAACTCACCAATATCATCAATGACAATTCGCCCAGAGAAAGCCTCCACGAAGCGGAAGAAGCTCAACGCGAGGGTCGACTTGCCGCATCCAGTGGCGCCGACAATGCCAACCTTCTCGCGAGGGGCGACTTTGAAAGATATCCCATGCAGGACACTGGGAAGTTCCGGCTGTCATCAGCGCCGCATCAGGGTTGTGAACTCACGGCATATCGTATGACCAACTTATCCACCTCAATTGCACCATTCTCCGGCCAGGCAGCTGGCGGTCGGGGTTCTACAAACTCCGGCGCTTCTTGCTTGAGTTCAGTGTACCTGTCTTGATGAGTAATGATACGGGATAGAGGGATGCGGCTTACTCCTTGATTCGTTCCAGGGCTACCATGCTCTGCTCGAGTTGGACAAATCGTCTAACAACGAAGAGCAGATCGTGCGAAATAGTGTTTGCAAAAGACAGAGCGAAGCCGGCCATTGCAGCTGTAACGTTGTGGGCGAGTAAAACCGTGACGGCCGTGATGCCAATGACGATAGACGAAAGAACGTTGAAACGAGCGGACAACCAACGATTGATGGTCCAGGACCACACAAAGGCCAGAATGTTGGTGTCACCGAGCCGCATCATTCGCTTGAGCGACAGAGTGCTCGCTCCGAAGGCCCTGATAACGGCGACACCAGACACTGTCTCACCAAAGAGCGAGTATAATGGAGAGCGGGTGATGGAATCCAATCGTCTCATGTCACGAGATGTCTGACCATAGATGGAACCCGCTTGATAGTAGACGATGAGAACCAGGCATCCGGCAATGACGAACGGCCAGCCTCCCACGTAGGTGATGGAGACAAATGTCACCGCAACATTCAAACCGTACAACAAGCTCCGAACGAAGTTGTCAGCCATGCTTGAATCGAGTCCTTCGATGTCTTTGCCGAAGCGATTAAGCAATCGGCCGCGACTTGTAGTGTCGTGAAAGCGAAGGTCGGCAAACAAGACACTTTTTAGCATAGCGTTATGCAGTTTCTTCGAAGCTTGCAAGGAGCCATAGTAGGCGAAGACAAACTGGAGATTCTTGAGAAAGCATCCGATAGTGGTAATCAAGGCATAGACAACAACGTAATAAGTCGAACTGTGATATCGAGAAGAGTTGGATCCTGTCCAATATTGAAGCCATCCTTTTTCGACAACAGGCAAGAACATCGCGGCAAACACAGAAATGAGGAAGAAAGGCCACCAAATTGGACCTCCAAGAGAGGTGAAATAGGTACGCCACACAGGCCAGGCGATTCGCCCCTTCGCTCTTTTTTCGTCTTCGATCAGCTTTCTAGGTGCCTTTCTCTTGACCTCATCACTGGAGTTCGCCAGGGTGGTCTCGTCCCCGGCAACAGAGCTAGTCTCAGAATTAGGCTCTGAAGGCATAGCACCTGAGATTGAAGTCAGGCTCTTGTGGGTCGGTTTCACGTTTTCCTCGATGGTTCTCTCTTCCTGTTCCGCGGTGACAGGCTTTGCTTTGTCGGCTTCCTCGAGTTCATCCATAAGGCCACCAGTGACAAAGTCGTCTCGGGTTCCGCTGAACTTGACATCGCCGTTTTCGAGTGCCACTATGTACGCGGCCGCTGGGGATACGAGGGCTGTATGATGTGAGACGAGTAGGATAGTTCGCCCGCGCATGATCGGACCCGAAAGGCAGGTTTCCATAATGGCATGCGCAGTGTGCGCATCAACGGCGCTGAGGACATCATCCAGGAAGAGCGTGGCGGCTCGAGAATATACAGCTCGCGCGAGCGAGACTCGGGCTTTCTGTCCGCCAGATAGGTTAAGCCCCTTTTCGCCAATCTCCGTTTCATCGCCATCTTCCAAGATCTCTAAATCCGACAGCAGAGAGCATGCTTCCAAAACATTTTGGTATCGATTTGGATCCCAAGGTGAACCAAAGATGATATTGTCCCTGATTGATGCGTTTTGCAGCCAAGCTTGTTGAGGGACGTATGCGACCATTTGAGGGAGGAGCCAATTAGCGGCCTCGACGTGATCCTCGAAATCCGAATATGTGTCTGGAGATGACCGAGGACAGTCGAGTGAGCCGGCCAACAAGTCGGCTTCGCCAAGTAGTCCAGCAAGTAACAAAGATTTCCCGGAACCGAGACGACCGCAGATCAGGGATAGCTTTCCTTGTGGAAAGCGTAAAGTTAGATCAGCGAGAGTAAAGGCGTTCTTCGGGGTTTGAGCGAGAGTAGTCTTAACACCAGCCGAATCATCTGTTGGCCATCCAAAAGTCGCATTGATCAAGACGATATCGCTGTTGACCAATTTTGGTTCGACTCGCTGAATCTCACTGAGCGACATGTATTTCTCGATACGACGGCACGATACAAAGCCTTGCAAAGCTTCGATGAAAGTTTCCGGTAAGGCATTTAAAGCGTATCGCAGCTCGTCGAAAACAGCCACAGAAGTGAAGGCAACCGATGGCGTAAGTTTTTGATGCCGGACAAGAGTGAAGTGCTATTATCAGCGGGTTCCAGTTTCCGGCTCACCAGAAAAGACACCACAGTGACCAAAACTGGAGTCAGGGCCCAAATACAATTGAATGCAACCTCAATCTGATAATTCCGGGCTTGCCACTTTAGCTCTGTCTTCCGTATATCCTGAATTCGTTTTTCGAAGGATCGCTCCCAAGCCATGAACTTGAGCATCCGAATACCTTGAAGTATTTCATTCATGAGGGCAGTGCGCTGATCTCGGGTCTTCATTAAATTTTCTTGAGCGCGAACAACGACTTTCGAGGCGATATGGTTGAGCGGGAGACAGAGAAGAGTTGCCAAAAGGCCAAATAATGCTGAGGTACCAAGAAGCTTGAGAAGAAAGAATGTGGCAACGATGATCTCGAGAGGCGCATCAATGATCGCAAACTCGTGGAAGACGAACTCGGTGACCCGGTCTACATCGACGGTGAAAAGGGTCTGCTGTCAGCACGATAGTCAGGAAACTCACCATTATTTGTGTCTTCGAGCTGACACCCTCGTCCTCATCCTTGTCTTCCTTGCCTTCCTTGCTCTCTTTTTCCGCCTCTCTGGCAGTCCCCGTATCGTCACCTGTTGCTGCGATATCTTTCTTCACTAGGGTCTTACTGAAGAGCAATGTATTGAGTTGAAGCCTTATCTTTGCCTGAAGGGTCGTAGTAGAAATGGACCAGATGACTCCAGAAACAATGTATATAAGGGCATTCGAAGCAAACAGGCCGAACGCTAGGAGCCAGCCCCATGCCGGGGTCGACCTGAGCGGATCATTCTCGAGATAGTTGATAAAAAGACGCAAGATGTAATGCGGCAAATAGTATCCCACAGCGGTGAATGCAGCAAGGGTAGTTTCTGAGTGAGCAATGACCTTTCAAGACAGCTTACGAGCAATAATAGCATATTTATTGGCTTTAGCGATTTTGAGCAGGAGATTGAAGCCCTCCATCCGACCGAGACGGCCTTTGTTCCTCCCATAGATGACACGCATGTGCTTGTAGTTAGGGAGAGCACCTAGAGTCAGTCAGATCGATTAGTCACTTACGGAGTGAAGCTTGCAAGACCGGTAAATCCCAGACATCCATCGTTTCCGCCACATATCCTTTCTTGATGACGTCTGTAGCATAACCAAACAAGAGCCACTCCGGAACTGTAGCCTGGACCTCAGCCGTCACATTGGCTTTTGTTGAGTCTATTGAGTAGTGGTCTGGGGGAATGGCAGCGATAATCTTGTCGGGATACACAGCGTCCATTGAGATATGAAGTGGCGGTCCTCGCCGAATCCAGCAGGCGATTACAAGTGGTGCGAGTTGCAGTACAGGGAGGAGATAGCGAACGATTTCTAAACTGGCAAATTGAGGATAAAAGTTAAAGAGTCGTGGGGCGTCTGTAGGGAGGGGTTCATTGGGCAGTAAGGCAAGGATAGACAAGACAAGAAACTGAATAAAGAGGTTACTGCACTGATGGATAGTCGTCGACCAATGAGCGGAAACGTCGTTTTGCGACAAGTGAGATAAACCCAAGAAAATAACGACCAGATGAGCAGGGATCAAGAGAGTTGGGATAAGGATTGCTCGAGTTCTGTCTTCGACGTCGCCATGAGACAGGATCGAGAGGACCAGAAGAGCAATGTTGCAGGCGAAAGGAGGGATCATGAAGAGACACAAGGCTATCTTTCGCCTCCACATCGATGCCCAGAACTTCTCCGGCTCGACGGGCTGCCCATCTTTGCAGTTTTCCGGATCGTCTATGTCGAAAAGATCCTTTTCTGCATATCCATCGAGGCTCTCATCAAGATGTGTAGGCAGGTGGACTGGGCGGTGTACGAGATGTTGGATGGGGGAATCGGGGTGAGTTGCGATGTATATTGACAGGGAAAGAAGGGAAGAGAAGGGTATCGAAGCAGTCGCAAGGACTTGTAGTAGCTCCGCCATGTTGCAACCGCAAGCGCAGAAGAAATCGACAGGCGAATTTGGAGGGGGGGGGGTATACCACGATCCTCCTTTGTCGACGAGGGCCAAATTAAAGGAGTGTGTGTCTCCTTCTTCCTATCACAGGAGAGGCGCTGATCTATGCTTTTCTTTGTACTTGTAAGAACCAAGAGGAAGAGAACAAGGGAGAAGAGAGGAATAGCACCGAGTCAGAGTAAAATAGCACCGAGATAATATCTTCATGCGCTTACACCACGTGGTCGTCGCCGCTGACCGACAGATTCGCGATGATTTGCATTGGGATGGGGCCCCGCTTGGTGGCGATTACGTCGACCACGTGGCGTGACGCGTTACGTTAACACTCTATAACGCCGCTGCTGATAACCTGATGTAACAACTCTCAAATGACAATAAGACTTCTTCGCCTCTTTCAACTTCTACCGTCGACAGCAGCTCCCAAATCACAAGTAAGATGTCCGAGTCCGTCCCCAAAGCAATACTTTACGTGTCAGTCTTCTGTCCACCGAGCCTGCTCTACGTGGCAGTGGAGATTGTTCAGAAGCTCACTCGGGACGCAGTTGGCCCACTTCTGTCTGGTCAACCGTCCCACGCCTTTGTTTGATGGAGAAGGGTTATAGTAGTGATGAGTATATCACAAAATTCGTTGACATTGGTGAGTAATACACCGGTACTTTCGACTGACGGCAGGCAAGGGAGAGGTATGTTGCGAGTAGCGTGGCACCAGGCTGACCTGCAAGAATTTTGCGCCGTCTTACTTGAGGTGAGAACAATGCCAATTTGCGCTGATGTCAGGATCAATCATTATGGTACGTGCGAGACCAGTAAGATCTGATGTGTCAGGTACAATTCCGACGCTTGTTGTTCCCACGCTCGAGACGACTTCGGCTGAGGTTGAGACAAGGTATCGCTCATTAAAGGACACTGTCGTAAGTGTATTGAAAGGATGTGCTGAGAGAAGACCATTTGTGATTTCTTGGACCGTTCGCGCAATGCAACATCAAAGCTTGAACGTCCTGCGCCAGCACTTCAGCCAGCAACCATTGAGGGTGAGGAAGAAAAATACGTGCCTACTAACGAGGTAGGAAAATCTCTGTCCGATCAGATCATCAACCTCGTTCACAAATCCGACGTTGACCCGAACTTCCTCAATATGTCTGCCAGCGACAAGGCGGAGTTACATAAAAAGGCGCTGGCACGACCCGGGAAAATCCTCCGTGACCGCAAGGCGGCCTTTGCCATGTATATTGCAGAGGCTAAGGAACAGGCAGGCGACAGCGGCGCTCCAAGTTTCGAAGGCAAGATTGTTGCATTTTTGGTGGAGAAATCCGAAGCAAATGACGCGATGTACGGGCTTTACTTTGGAAAGGATAACGATGAGCAACTCGAGGTTTTTTTCAATCTCTGCAGGAGTACATGGAAGGAAAAGCTACCGGCCGCCTTGAATGAGCTCGAAGCGGCGATCAAGGGACCATATACTCTTGGTGACCAGATCGTGAGTAGAAGTGGTGATGCCACTTACGATAGTCCCTTTCTGATCTTCACCTCGTCTCTTGGCTCACCCGAGTCGTATCGGTCGCAGGAGGTGAACCGACTGTTGCTGGCATCGCCGAGCTCGAAAAGCGGCTCGAAGGGTATCGACTCGGTCCGAAGCTTCGCACGTTCTATCAAGCATGGACTGAGCGCGAAAGCTTCAAGGAGATCTTGGTACCTGCTAATGTGGACTTTTTGAAATTTAGTGGATATCTCGACAAAAATCCGGCGTTGGGAAGGGATAGGATGACTCGTGGTTGAGACGACGGGCGTCATCAAGTCCCATTGTGTATCTAAAAAATGCATAATTGTGCCTAGCTATCTACATAGAACGAGCAAGCGCTTCTGTCTACATGTCAATCCGTGCATTCGCTGTCATCAAGTCCCATTGTGTATCTAAAAAATGCATAATTGTGCCTAGCTATCTACATAGAACGAGCAAGCGCTTCTGTCTACATGTCAATCCGTGCATTCGCTGGGTCTGGTCGTGTAGCATTGTTGGTGAGTATCTGGACAACTGCACCGCGGGCCGTGCGATTGCCGCCGCGGCCCCTTCCCCCTCTGCCTTCACTCCGAACTCGGCCGTCACCACTTCTCCCACGTCCTCTGCCCTCTCCAGTGGCTCTTCCCTCTCCGCCATCCCTTCCCTCACTACCGATTCCAGTCGCACGCTGTTGGTCTCCTTCCGAATCTCTGTTCTCTCTGTTCACGGTAGTTGGTCTTGCCGATTCACCACCTCTACCTTCGCGACCTCTGGCTCCTCTTCCACGCCCTCTACCTCCACCAGTGTCACTGGTAGGAAGAGCTGTGCTGGAATCCTGGATTAACCCACTGGAGCCATGCGGACCAGACGAAGCATTTGCTCCCTTCTTCCTATTCCGGCTTTTTTTCTCCGGGGCGGCTGACTCTGTCTCCACCTCTATGCTGCTCGCTGGAGTGATCTTCACTTGTCGTCCCTTGCCCGCAACCAGGCTGACACCCACGTTCTGCGGAGTCCGTTTCGCCGCTGCCTTGGATACGCTGGCAAGAGCCGCTTCCCGGCGTGCATCAGTAGCTGATTTGGACGATTCTGCGGATTTCGCCGATTTGGTCGACTTGGTCCCTCGGTTACGTAGATGGTCAAGGAGTGGTGTTGAGGTTGGTGGAGGAGCGGGTACGGTGGGCTCGAGGGTCGGCTTTGGTGTAGGATTATTCAGTGATTCAAGGAATGAAAGGTAATCGGGATCTGGCATCAGCTCTCGCACGTTGATGACCACATACCATCATCGATAGTGGCCTGTCTTGCGTCGGTCTTGGTTTTGGCTCTATATGGTGTCTTCTGTACGGGGGCAAACTCAACAACCGCTTGGTACTCTGCCCCAGTTTTGGAACGGAATAAGTGTCCATCATATCCACGGTGAAACTCTATGAGATGCTCCAGGTTTGCCATGAGGCAATATGCACGCGAAAAGACGGATGATCCATTCGGTCTAAATATCAGCTCCACGTTCCAAACCTCAGCCAGATCCCTCACCCGTCGCTCGCACGACCTTTGACAAACCGTCGCCAGTGACAGGTCTCATCGTTCACCCATGGTTGGACAGAACTCCAAAATATCTCCTCGGGCAGAGTTGGCGGTAATCGCCGTATGACTAGCTTGAGCCGAGGTGCAGCTGTCGACTCGGCCATGGCGACCATCACGAGCCGATTATATGGGATGTGAAGCGAGATATCGTTACTCGTCGTTGCTGTCGTTGACAAAGGTGGTCGAGGTGATAACGATGCCACGTCAGGCGGGCAAGCTCCGGCCGGTTCATTATAGCCGGCGATTGGGCTACTTTTCTATCCCACATCTCATTCATTCGGTAACACTTGGTGCGACATGAGATCTGTTAACCTGCTCCGGTCCTCTATCAGCGGGCTTCGTGCCTCCTCAGGCTCTCGATGTGTACGACGCACAGCTTCAAGTAGGTTATGGGGCTTCCAATGCTGACCTAGAAGGCTTCGCGACATACAATTGGGAGGTATGCAGTTCAGTTGCCATGCGCTGACCTCAGGATCCTTTGAATATGGCCTCGTTGCTGTCCGATGAAGAGCAGGCAGTACAGTAAGTGGAACTTCGTTCATTTAGTAACATGCAGTGAAACGACACGACAATATTGCCAGTCTCAGCTCTTACCCCGAGTGACGGAAGCGTATCGTAAGGTAAAGCTGGCGTACTTCAGCTCTGACAAAGCAGGAGGACTTTGATCCAAAGATACTGAAGGAAATGGGCGAGCTTGGCCTGTTGGGTGCCACAATACAGGGGTATGGATGTGCGGGCGTGAATAGCGTGGCCTATGGTCTCATCGCCCGTGAAGTCGAGAGGTGAGTCAACCAATTTGCTCTGCTGATTTCAGGGTCGATTCGGGATACCGCTCAGCCATGAGTGTACAGTCGTCTCGTGAGTAGTTGACGGAGCAATGGGGCTTACGGTAGTCGTTATGCACCCGATAAACGAGTTTGGTAGCGAAGAACAGAAGGAGCGCTACCTCCCCCGGCTGGGTAAGTACGCTCCCTACAAGGCTGATTCACTGCAGCCAAGGGCGAGCTTATCGGATGCTTTGTGAGGACTATCATGGGATACACTAATGTAGGGGTTAACTGAGCCCAATCACGGCTCGGATCCATCATCTATGGAGACGACGGCCGTCAAGACCTCTGACGGATACATATTGAATGGCAGCAAGACCTGGATCACGAACGCGCCGGTGGCGGACCTCTTTGTCATTTGGGCGAGGGAAACGGAGAACGGGAAGAAGGGCAAAGTTAAGGGATTTCTTGTAGAGAAGGTGTGTCACGCTGAGACCGAGCTCACGACTAGGGTGCGAAGGGGTTGTCATCACCAGCGATTAAGAACAAGCTGGCGTTACGAGCATCGACCACTGGGTCAATATTCCTCGAGGACGTGCATATACCCGTCGAGTATAAATTGCCCAAGGCTAGCGGGCTCGGTGCACCCTTTTCTTGTCTCAATAATGCTCGGTATGGAATCTCCTGGGGTGTGATGGGCGCGCTTGAGGATTGTATTGCCCGAGCACGAGAATATGCTCTCGAAAGGTAGGTCGGAGCATGGGAGCATGCTGAGGCAGAAACCAATTCGATCGGCCTCTGGCGTCATTCCAATTAGTACAAAAAAAATTGGCAGACGCGTCAACTGCTGCGACACTAGGTCTCTTGGGTTCGCTACAACTGGGCCGGCTAAAGGATCAGGGAACCTGGGCACCCGACATGGTATCCATGATGAAGCGAAACAACGCTGGCACAGCATTAGAGCATTCGAGAGTGCTTTTGGATGTACTGGGTGGTAATGCTTGTTCGGATGAGTGCGTGGTCTTGTTTCATGGCTGATCCCAGATATCATATTGGCAGGCATGTGGCCAATCTGCAGGTGGCGAACACATACGAGGGAACACATGTAAGTAAGGATTGCAGCATAGCTGATCTAGTAGGACATTCATGGTGAGACGTTCCGTGGACTGGCTGACTTTAGCACTCATACTTGGCAAATCGATCACTGGCATCCAGGCGTTTTCGTAATGCATTACATCGGCTTGTTTTCCTTGCCAAAATTGACAGCAAAGTCATAGATACCTAAAAAGACCGCCCCCCCAAAGGAGATGGCCAAAGTCCGTGGTACCCAGCCTCTGAACAACGCTGAAAATCCTTCAGTCCGTGCGATTGCCAAAAGCCGAGGTGGAAATGAAAGTACGGATGGTGAAGCAGTGACTTGACCAGCGACGCCTCTTGCTTCAAGCATGACTCGCGTTTTCACCACGTCGAGGGGAGTGGTCAAAAGAGCTGCGGTACCTCCAGCTATACTGCCACAAACACCTGCTTCCCCTGGTGACGGCCTACGCCCCCCCAAAACTTGCCGTGAGAGCTGCGTCTTGAGCGCCTCATATAATGGGAATTGTATTGATGTGAATGGGAGCTATCATCAGCGTAATTGTTCGGACGCTCACCTCTCGAGCGATCGTGATACCAAAGCCCCGGTAGAAGCCTTTTATGCCCTCACTGCGTGCAGTCATCATTGCCGAATGCAAGCTGGATTTTCCCTGACCGTACGTTCCTGCTTGTGTGCGTGATTTTACCACTTCGGTCGGTACACGGATGAGGCATGAGACCTAGATTCAGCGTGGCATACGTCTTACTCACGAATTCTGCACCAGATGCAGCGAGCATATGAGTGAGGCCGGGGGAGGATGCGATGAGGGAGCTGGTTTTCGGGAGCAACGGCTTGAGTGACTCATAGGTGACGAAGAAAGTTGCAGCTGACTGTCAGCGTTGATCTAACGACGTGAGCTCACCTCCTGGAGCGCTTCCCAGTCCTACACTCCCAACACCACGATACACGCCGCTGAAGCCTCCTGATCGAACGAATCCCTCGGCTGCTTGTATACGGGTCTTGATGGTGTCCAAAGGAAAGAGAATAAAGTCCACAGCGACGCCAGAGATCGCTCCAGACTAGGGTGGTCAGTGCGGCACCACGAGATGTGAGCTCACCAGCAGAGCTCTTGTGAACGTTGGTGGGTCCCTAGCGATAGCTGGACTGACATCTGGATCCGCCATGGTGCTCAGCTTCAGAACCAAAGACAGAGGAAAGAGGAAGATCGAGTCTCAAGCAAGTCGAAACCCGGTGCCTGGAATTAGCAGGTGGAGGCATTGTGCCACATGGCTGAATCTCCGAATTTTCCCGATTCCAGCGGCCGTTTCTTGTCTTTCCAGACTTTTTGACGCTTTCTTACAGAGCTCAAGCCATACAGCAAAATGATCAGGACAAGAGTGCAAAGCTCCCTGGTGTCGGCCGTGAGGAATGCAGAGGTGTCCAGAGGTGAGTCAGCTTGTATGGCATCAGAGCTGACGCGCAGTCGCTGTCCGGCCACTCGCTGGTCCGTCGATCCGTCTCGCAGCGCCATGTCGCCCAGCATCTCGAGCGCCACGCTCTGCAATGCTCATAAACCGCGCCTTTCACTCATCTCCTGCTCGAGCCGCAGAGCCCGGCGGACGATTCAACCGATCTAAACCTCACTTCAATATTGGCACGATCGGCGTAGGTCTTTCCCCTTCAGGATGAGCTGACAATTAGCATGTCGATCACGGAAAGACCACGTTGACTGCGGCAATCACCAAGCTGTTGGCTGAGCAAGGAGGCGGAAAGTTCATGGACTACTCCCAGATCGACAAGGCACCAGAGGAGAAGGCACGAGGTATCACGATCAGCACGGCGGTGAGTGCTAACATCAATTCGGCAACTGACTGGTAGCACGTCGAGTATGAGACAGAGAAGCGGCATTACGCACATATCGACTGTCCGGGTCACGCAGATTGTGAGTCACGTATTGGCTCATCTGGCTGATGCCAGACATCAAGAACATGATTACCGGAGCCGCACAACTGGATGGTGCCATCATTGTCGTATCTGCTACCGACGGACAGATGCCGCAAACCCGGGAACACTTGCTGCTCGCGCGACAGGTTGGCATCAAGAAGTTGGTGGTCTTCATCAACAAGGTCGATCAAGTCGACGACCCCGAAATGCTCGAACTCGTCGACATGGAGATGCGAGAGCTGCTCAGCCAGTACGAGTATGACGGAGAGAACACGCCGATCGTCATGGGAAGCGCCTTGGCCGCCCTTGAGGGAAGAGATCCAGAGCGCGGCGCGAAGAAGATTCAGGAGTTGATGGACGCATGTGATTCCTGGCTCGATCAACCCGCACGTGAGTAATACCGATCGCTCAATGCTGATAGGCAGGTGATCTTGACAAACCTTTCCTCATGTACGTCGAGGACGTCTTTTCCATCTCCGGCCGAGGTACCGTTGTCACGGGCAAGGTGGAGCGAGGCACAATCACCAAGGGTGCCGAGGTCGAGCTTGTTGGTCTCGGGCATTACAAAAAGACCGTCCTGACTGGCATCGAAATGTTCCACAAGGAGCTTGAGCGGGGAGAAGCTGGCGACAATATGGGTGCTCTCTTGCGAGGTATCAAGAGGGATGAGGTGCGACGCGGTCAGGTATTGGTAGTCCCAGGGTCCATTAAGAGCGTGAAAAAGTTCAAAGCACAGATCTATGTGAGTCTTTGAGACTGGATTAGCAGCTAATAGGCAGATTTTGACTAAGGATGAAGGTGGACGAATGACTCCTTTCATGGCCAACTACCGACCACAGCTCTTCCTTCGAACTACGGATGTGACGGTCGCCTTGACTTGGCCAGAAGGAACCGAAGGAGCGCACGAAAAGCTCGTCATGCCCGGTGACAACGTGGAGATGATCGGTGATCTGCAATCTGACATTGCCCTTGAACAGGGAAGTCGTTTTACATTGCGTGAAGGCGGGAGGACAGTCGGTACTGGCATCGTTTCTGAGATCTACTAGGAGCATATGCATGTCGCCACTCTACAGCGATAGCTTGGCGAGCGACAAGCCATTATCATCCCACAAAACTGTCTCCTTGGCTAACCGATCTGTCCATTTTTCAAAAAAGGTCTGTCCGTCACTACCTTCGAACATCGACACCAGTTTCAACGACTGCTCTGAGAGCTTGGTGAGGCTTTGCCTTATCTCTGCTTCACTTTGCTCGGGATACATGGCAGAAACCGCATTATCGAAAGCGCTGAGAAAATGTGACGAGGCATCGATCAGAGTTCCAAGCTTCTCTGGAGGTAACAAGGGAATATAGCGTGGGATCGTAGCATGTAATAGCTGGTGCAAACCCAGCAGAGGTTTCGCCTGCGTAAGCTCGAAACTGGACCGAACCTACTGCTTGAGCTCGGGCTCTCTCTTCCGGGGACATGGTTGAGGACCCCATCAGGTCCTCCTCTAGATCCCCCCACTCGTCATCTACCCCAAAATCTGGCCCGTCCTCGTCTTCTAAAGAGTCCTTGAATTCCGTCCAGGCATCCTTAACAATCTCGCCATGTACTTTGAACCTCTTCACCGCTGCCTCGCCATCACTTGCCGATAGTTCAGCGAGCTTATCAATGGCGTCCCATACCAATCCGGTATATAGAAGGTACGGGTTGTCTTCGCTCGTGGTTGCTGAAGTTTCTGTGGCTCTTGCCAAGACATCAAGGAGACTGTCGGCAGCTGAGCCGATCGCAAGCGTCCCTTCTTGCCATTCGAGAGCGACGAGACCGGATGCAGCAAGGACGCAAGAGATGATGCGGCCGAGTTGGTCGACTAGCTTGTCGAGTTGTGCTTCGGCGGCATTGATTGTTATTGGGGGTTTGAAAGAGAGCGCTAAGCTGGTGGTAGTTTGCCGTAAAGCAACGAGGAGACTTTTCAGAACGTCTGGTAGCCCTGGAACGGTAGGAGCAGTTACTGTGGATACTTTGTCGATGGCGCGGAGCGATTTGCGTATGCTTTGTTGCGCCCCATATATCCCTGATAATTCAGAACGAGCCTGACGGGTACTTACGCTTTGCCAGGTCAATACCTTCCATATCAATATGCAGGTGGTTACTCATGAAACGAGGACGAACAGAAAACCAAGATATAAAGCTGGTAAAAGATTACGTAAGCAACACGAGCAACCCCGCGCTTGGTTTTAAGATCCTCTCTCTTCTGTGTTGCATCTTACTATATTCATGTAGTCACTTCTTGTTCAGGATGGAGGACGGCGCCTTGTCGAGTCGAGGATTTACCCTTAGTCACCAACGCGTCATCCTGGAGATCGATTTTCGAGGATGTCTGCTTGGGACGGCCCATCTGACCGTTCAGCCGACCAGTCCAGCATTGAGGCAGCTCTACCTTCATGCGTCTTCCCGCTTCGATATCATGAGCGTCACTCTTTCGTCCCCAACTTCAACTGATCCCCTCCTGTCCACACCGGCCTCTTACTCTCTGTACGACCCTTTTGAGCGGCTGCCCGTCCGCGAACCTCCGTTAGACATCAAATCACATCCAGAAATCAAGCGCAAAACATGGGCGGCTATGGGGGAGAGAGATGAGGGAGAATTGGCGATATCCGTATCTGGAGGATGGGTTCGTGTACTTCAAGAGGGCGAGAGCGTCAGCCTTGCGCCCATCGAGGTCAGAATTGAATATCGTCTGAATGTCACCGAGCCGCTGGAGGGAATCGTGTTTAATCGCGATGTAAGTCTCCCTTCGAGCAAAGCTGATAGAAGATACCTCATGTTTATTTGTCTCCGACCACACATGCTGGTGCAAGGATTTGGACTCCTTGTGTTGACAGTCTCTGGGAGCGATGCACTTGGGAACTCGAATTCATCGTCCCACGATATCTGGAGGGCGGCGAGGACGTTCCAGTCGTGGTCGTCAGTAGCGGCGAGCTAGTCGAGCAAACGTCACACCCACATTCCCAGGCCAAGAGTGTTTTTTACTACCTTCAAACCAACCCGACATCTGTTCAGCATATTGGTTTTGCAGCAGGCCCGTTCTCAATGCACGTCCTCGCCGAAACACCGAAGCCTATGCTGGCATTTTGCCTTCCGGGAGACGAGGAGATGATGCTCAATTCGACTTCATTCCTTCCACGAGCGATGCTGTTTTACTCAACAGAGTATGGATCGTACCCGTTCACCGACTACAAAGTGGTCTTCGTCGCCAATCCTCGGACGACCTGTGTGACATCGGCGACGTTGTCAATTCTCTCTTCCGACCTGCTCTATCCTCCTGACATCATTGATCAAGCAATAATCACCAGACAAACTCTTTCTTTGACTCTCATTCAACAATGGATCGGCGTCAATATCATTCAGCGTGCGTTATGCGACACCTGGTTGGTAAATGGTCTCGCATTATACCTTCACTCCTTATTCCTCCGGCACCTTTTGGGCAACAACGAATATCGTTTTCGCCTCAAGAAGGACATGGACCGATGTGCTCAGCTCGATCAAGGTCAACAATGGCCACTCTGTGTACCAGGAGCTCTCGACGTACCCGACATCGACTTTGTTAATCTGAAGGCGCCGCTTGTCCTTCACATCCTCGATCGCCATATTGTCAAAGCAGGAACATCCTTAGGCTTGGCTCGAGTAATACCTCGCATTTTTCTTTCCGCTCTATCCGACGAATTGTCTGGGAACACCCTTTCCACTACATCCTTCTTTCGCACGTGCCGAAAGGTGTCTGGCATTGATCTCGCTACTTTCCAAGACCAATGGGTTTTTGGAAGCGGTTGTCCTCGATTGCGAGTACAAGCCAACTTCATTCGCAAGAAGTTTGTCGTCGAGCTTACGGTCCAGCAAGAGATAGGCGAAGGCCCCACTTACAAGAGGCAAACGCCTTTATTTGAAGGAAGCTTGACCGTGAGGATACATGAGGCGGACGGTGCTCCATTTGAGCACCTCCTTGATATCAAATCGAAGCAAAAAGCCTTTTCGCTCCCCTTCAACACAAAGTACAAGCGCACTCGTCGATCCGGACACGTCGCCGCCCGATACAATAAGATGCAAGACGATCTAGCTGCGGCTGATGATGCGGAAGAGGCTAAGCTACGTGAGGTAGACCGAGCTGAGGTCTTCGCGTATCCGCCTTGGGACGACGAGTCGGAGCGCACAGAGTGGAAGGTGGCGGAATGGAGTGCTGAGGACGCGACAGCGATAGCAAGTGAGGGTGGAGGGTACGAGTGGATCAAACTGGACCCAGAATGCGAGTGGTTGGCCGTATTCGAGTTCGTCGAGAAACCTTGGTTTTGGGTCAGTCAGCTTCAAGGCGACAGAGATGTCGTAGCTCAGCTGGAGGCGGTTCAAAATATGGCTCTATACCAATCACCAGTGGTCGCCAGCGAGTTGGCGCGGACTGTTCTCGTAAAAAACTACTTCTATCGCGTCAGGATGGAAGCCGCAAGGGCGCTGGTCAATGTGAGTGACGGCTAAACATCGAACTAAATGCGTCAGTTCTGCTCCGCAACTAGTGATTATGGCCTTTTCTATCTCCTCAAGCTTCAACGTAGTCTTTTCATGGGGCCCAATTCCTTTGAAGATATTTCCGACTATTTTCTCAAGAAAAGCATCATTGCAGCGCTAGCTGACTTGAGAAATCCTACGACTGGTATGTCATGGCCAGAAGTGCGAGGTTTGCTCCTCGATGCCCTCCGGAACAACGACAACACGCACAATATGTACTCGGACTCCTTCTGGCTTGCCACCCTTGTAACGGCAATCGGAAACGCTTTCAGTGCTTCTGATGATCATGCCAGCGCTGCCGAGGTCATCGACCGAGTCTTGACCATGGATCGTCTCGTGCCTAGCTTCCGCAATGTGGTGACTGAAGCAGCTCTCCAAGTGAGTCCCACAGCCGGTCACGCTAAATGTCCGTAGTCTCAATTGAAGGCGATCCTTGCAGGGCAGAGGATGAACAATCCCCGTACTTTTCTACCATACACTCGCGAGGGCAATTATGAAGCCATCCGCCTGATCGCCTTCGACTGTTTGCTGATATGTCGTCCTCCTGGACGCAGTATGGCTTTAACTACACATCTAGTCGAGGTCATTCGAGACGACGAGTCACTTGTAGTACGCCGTCATGTGGCACGTGCGATGGCAGAGGCTATTCTGTGGTCTCTAGCGGTGGGTGAGGTCATGGTTCCTCCTCCTGGGGTCGAAGAGCAGGAGGCCGCTGGGGCTCATCAGACGGCTTTGGTGAAAGCTCTGCGGAAGGACTATTCGAAGAAGGGCGAGCTCAGACAGCTTTTGCAGGACCTCCTCTTGTGCGTATACCAATGTATCCTCGCTCACCTTCAGGGGAAGCTTCGCTTGGGCCGACGACGAACTTCGCTTGACCCTCATCAAGATTGCTGAGATGACGACTTCAAGCCAAGCCGAGCCGAACCCTGACAAACTCATCAGATTGCCAACGGTAGAGACGCCAGTCGCAATGACACCGAAGATCCGGCTCAGTTTGGGCGAGCCAAAGGAAGAGTCCAGCAGCTATTTTCCCGTCATGCCAAAGATCGTTGTCAACGCGAAGAAAAAGAAACCTGCGCAATCTACCGGCCTGTCGGATACGGATTTGGTGGCGATCCAAACGGTCCTGAGGAAATTGGTGAGTTTCAAAAAATCGGAGCTGATTTGAGATTGCGCACAATTCGAGCGAGTACTTTCGGCGGCCTGTCGACCCGGTCCGTGATGGAGCACCCGAGTAAGTAGCTGTTATTTCGGCGCTGATAGTAGTTATCCTCAAGTGATCCGGACGCCAATGGATCTGGGTACTATAAGCAGCAAACTCGAAGCAGGCAGTTACTCAAACCGCCAGGGCTTTGTTAAGGATATTCGATTAATTATAAGCAACTGCTACACCTATAACCCTGTTGGATCACCAGTTAGGCTTCGGGGGGGAAAGTTTGAGGCATATTTCAATGATCGTGAGCAGTAGGGTCGAACATGATCTGACAGACAGTTTGGACCAAGACCGAGGCTACCCTAAGCCTCAAACCAGGTCCCCCGGCAGGTGCTCAACTTGCGCCACAAATTATGCCTATCATCCCGGTGCCCGTCGCAGCGCCTGGTGCTCAACCCAAACCATCAACCAAGCTCAAGGTCAAGACCGATACACCCATGCCTCCCCCTCCGATTCCGCCGAACCGCAAGAACTCTGTATCCATCGTTCCACCAGACAAGAAGAGGAAGATCGTTCGTGCCAGTGCAGTGGACGATCTGCTTGGCGCTGAAGTTGACGCAATGGAGCGTGAACAACAACCTGATGCCCTCGAGGCACTGCTTGAGCCGACACCCAAAAAGATAGCCGTACCACGAGAAGTGAAGATCAACGTTCAGCCAAGTCCATTGAAGGTTAACTTGCAGCCAAGTCCACTAAAGATCAACGTGCAGCCAAGTCCGCCTCCCGGTACCCCTCCCACTATCACCAATACTATGCCGTTGAAGCAGAAGAGAGCCAAGGCACTGATTGCTGCGTTACAGAAAGATCCGAGTGCCACAATAGTGAGTGTCTTGTTGCGAAGACGCTGACTGCAGTTTCTACGACCCGTCGATCCCATAGCTCTCGGCATACCTACCTACCTGGATGAGATAAAAGAGCCGATGGATTTCTCTACAATAGCCAAGGCAATCGATGCTCGCAAGTATACTACCATGGGGCAGGTAGCAAGAGACATCGAGCTCGTCTTCAAGAAGTAAGCATCTTTGCGTGCGTTCATGCTGACGATAGCTGTCGACAATTCAACACACCAGGTGATTTTGCATACCAAGCTGCTGAAGCAACGGAAAAGTCATATTGGCGGGAATGGACCAAAGCAGTCAGCCCCAGAATGACTGCGGACGAGCGAAAAGCGATGTCTGGCCTCTTGAGCAAGGCTTTAAAGGATATCGATGCTCAAATATTCTGGACAGCAGTGGACCCTGTGGCCATGAATCTTCCAAACTATTTCGATATGTGAGTGTTCTGGAGGTCTCTGAGCTAAACAGATAGAATCCCTCCAGATGAGGCACGTGACCTGACCTTAATTAAGAATAACCTTGACAAGGGCAAATACACCACGACCACCAAAGTGGACGAGGAGATTGAGACGATGCTAGACAATTGTCGCATATTCAACGGTGAAGGACCCATATCAGATACTGCCGATCGATTCGGCCGCTGGTGGAAGAAAAACAGATCCAAAATGGAGTAGTATGCATTACACATCGTTGGCAGAAGAGTTCTTTCATCAGCTGATCCCTTCTGGAACTTACTAATACCCAACCACCATCAATGACGAGATTAGCGCCATTGATGTATCCTCCGGCCGGCGTGGCGAGCATCATGACCGGTCCGGCCATTTCTTCGACGAGACCCTCGCGACTGATGTTAGCTCGCCCCTCATCAAGCTCACCCTTTGGGAATGTTCTTGAGCTGTCCCACCAAGAGACTGTATAGCTTGCCGTCGCTGGTGGTGGTGAGGCCTGAAGGGAATAGACCGGGACAGACGGAGTTGACCCGAATTTTGAAAGGTTGAAGAGCGGCTGCCATGAGCGTGGTCATGTGCGCCTCTGATATAAGCTTTGTAAGCTTGCTTCTAATGCCAGACTTACCGGCAGCTTTGGATTGAGCGTAAGAAAACTCGCAGACCGCTCGATTAAGAAAGACTGATGCGATTGAAGTGATGTTGCAGATACTCGGGTCGGCCGATTTCTGGAATAGGGGGATAAATTTGACACCTAGGAGATAGGGGCCAGCTACATGTATAGCAGTCATATTGGCGAAGTCGACACTGACGATCAGCTGGTCCCCTCGGTGAGCTCACTCGTCAATTGAGAATAGCTTCTTCGCAAGCGTGAGGGGGTCGGTCTAAGGTCAGCCTTGTCGGTCTACAGCTTACGATTGGCGATTGGTCTTTCCAGTTGCTGGAGAAGCCGGCGTTGTTGACGAGATAGTCGAGCTCATGTCAGCATGATCGACTGAAAACGTACCTTATCGATGATATGCTCGCATTTATTATAGAAGTCGGTGATGCCGTGCTTGGTCGATACGTCGGCTTGTATAGCGATGACTTGGCCGCCGCTACTCGATTCCTTGGCCGCAGCATTGAGTTCCGCAGCGGTTTCTTCGATCGGCTCGACACGACGGCCACATATGATGACCTGAAACTGAGCATGCGTGACTTTCGGAACTCACTTTTGCGCCGTTGATAGCCAGGGCGGCTGCCATGCCTTTGCCTATACCAGATCCACCGCCTGTCACAATAACAGTCTTACACATGAGCAGCGAAGCAGCCACGGCTCACCTTGCCTTTGACGGAGAAGAGGGCATCTGCACGATACGAAGACATGTTGGATGGTTACTACTACACATCAGGATCGCGAAGTCTTATATACCCCTGGCCGTACTACCGGATTACAATCTGGGCGATTAGACTTAGTCGCCATGTCACTAGCGCAAAACCGATTCAAAGGGGCGTCACAGCTCCTTTGATGGTTCAAAAGTATGGAAGCATGGTTGACGTCAGGGTGCCCAAGGAAGCCGAACAGAGGGGCACTGGAGTGATCATCCGAGGAGACAAGGGGCACCAGTGAATCATGCATGAGGTTCAAGGGCGTCAGCCGCTGTGTATCTTTGACAGAGGCAGACGCGATGGCTACGGTTCCACCATGCAGCGACTTGTGTCTATTGGTAGACCAGGGGCGTATGAGACCTTACTCTTGTCTCATTACATTGCGTGCTGCTGCCATGGGAGAAATCACGTAGGAAGCCTCGTGAAAGCCTTGTAAACAGAATCCAAAGAAACAAAAAGAGGCATCTCAGGGCGAGAGGGGGGGATGATCCAGGCACGGGTTTCAACCCCTCTCAACGTCACGTGATGCTTTCCTTCTTGCCACTGGAGTCAGGATATAAACAGGAAATTCATGGAAAAACTAATACTGCACGGCCATGTCTCTTCACATTCGATAAGTTGTTAGTGTTCTTGCTTGAATCAAGAGCCCATGTCGACCTCGCTCATGCCGACGGACCACGCAGGCCCATCTGGGTCATCTCTGCCCAGTTTGGCGGATCTCGTCAAACGAAGCGCCAAGCGGACACGCGCTGTCTACGGGCATGGTGATGCGGGCATTGATGATGGGCTTGATAGAGCGTAAGTTGCGGTAAACAGATATCGCTCATCAACAGAAACAAAATCAAACTAGCAACAAAGCTTGCAATAGAGTACAGAGATGTCCAGACCCTTCCTCCGGTGCTCGCTTCACAACAAGCAGGACCAGCGGCGCCAAAGAGACCAGCGACGCCGGCAGGAGCTGGGGCCGGAGTGAAGTTGATTACAGGGCCAGGGGGACTGTCGAGGTAAGAGGTTCATTCGAAAGCCGCTAATGTCAGTTCTGCATCCAGTGCCTCAGCAGAACCCCGGGCGTTGGTCAAATTCCGACATCAGGAAGGTTTAGCTGCGGAAGGAGGACATGGAGGGTCTCGTCTTTCACAAGCGCTGATGAGGAAAAAGGAGGCAAGAGAGGTCAAGCCGGACTACCATGCCCAATGTAAGTCACCAAGGCAGACCAAGTTGACCCCAAGGGAAACTGTCTCGCGTCATTTCCGGCCATATGGGCTGGGTTCGAGCTGTAACTGTGGATCCCTCCAACAAATGGTTTGCAACAGGCGCGGGAGATCGAGTGGTCAAAATCTGGGATCTGGCTTCCGGGGAGCTCAAACTGTCGTTGACTGGCCACATATCGACTATCCGAGGGCTTGGTGTCTCCGATCGGCATCCTTACTTGTTTTCTTGCGCGGAGGATAAGGTGAGCCAGCATGGAGTCGGAGCTGATCATAGATGGTGAAATGCTGGGACCTCGAGGTGAATAAGGTCATCAGGCACTATCATGGTCATTATTCTGGCGTGTACTCCTTGGCGTAAGTTTGTTGTTGAACCAGCTGACGATAGGGTGCATCCAACTTTAGACGTTTTGGTGACTGGTGGTCGGGACGCTAGCGTGAGAGTGAGTGGTAACACACATCAGAGCTTACTCAGGTATGGGACATGCGTACCAGGGCCAACATCTTCACATTGACTGGCCATTCGAGCACGGTCGGAGACGTGAAAACGCAAGAGTCCGATCCCCAAATCATTTCAGGGAGTATGGACAGCACCGTTAGGTGAGTTTGCGCTACGAACCAGCTGATGGAAGACTATGGGATCTGGCAGCTGGCAAGTGTATGACCACATTAACACACCACAAAAAATCGGTACGGGCTCTGGCGATTCATCCCACCGAATACAGCTTTGCAAGCGGAAGTGCGGGCGGCAACAAGTGAGTGGACGTTGATGAGTTCGCTGATGGCAGCATCAAAAAGTGGAAATGTCCCGAGGGGATCTTCGTTCACAACTTTGTGGGCCACGAAGCGATCATCAACACACTTGCGATTAACGAAGATGGCGTCATGTTCTCCGGAGGTGAGCCTTTCAAACGACTTCGCTGACGGCAGCCGACAATGGTACCTTGACCATGTGGGACTATAAAACAGGCTTGCCATTCCAACACCTCAAAGACATTCCTCAGCCAGGGTCTCTGGACGCAGAAGCGGTAAGCGATGTTCCAGGTGACACTGCTGATGGTTAGGGTGTCTTTTGCTCTACCTTCGACAAGACTGGTACGCGGCTTATCACGGGAGGCGCAGACAAGACTATCAAGGTGTATTCCGAGCAAGCATAGCAGTAATGCATTATACAGACAACTCTGCGCTTTGGATATTCTGGAGACTTCCCTCATATGGCTTGAGGGCCGGCTGCACCCACTCGCTCACAAATTTGTCCACTTGCTGAGGCGCACGTCCAATAAAAGTCTTTGGGTCGAGCAACTCGTCCAATTGACTCCATATGGGTTCAAAGTAGGCATCTCGCTTGACGCGCTCGATCAGATCATTCTCTCCACCTTGCTCCTTGACCACCGCACCGGCTTGGTGCGATAGCACCCTGACCTTCTCGTGGCATTCTTGTCTATCACCTCCAGCTTTGACGATAGCCATGATGATATTCTCAGTAGCCATGAAAGGTAGTTCTTGTGATATGCGTCGAGCGATGACATTGGGATACACAACGAGACCTTCAGATATATTTTGGAGCGTGGTGAGGAGGATATCGGCGGTGAGGAATGCCTCTGGAATGGTGACTCGACGGTTTGCACTGGCATCAGCTCGTTCATGTTAGATCTCACCTATCATCGAGAGTGCGCTCAAGCCACTGCACTGACGATGTCATCAGGGTATTTTGGTAGATGACCATCAAGTGGCGAGCTAGAGAGCAAGCTCGCTCGCACCGCATTGGGTTGCGCTTGTACGCCATAGCGGAACTGCCATTAGCAAGAGACAGTAGCCAGACACACCTTCCGATCTGATCTTTCTCAAACGGTTCTTCGACCTCTTTCAAGTTGGCGAGAAGGCGAACTATCGTCAGCGATGCATGTTGAACACTTACTGTCAGTAGCGATCTTGTGCACGGTAGCACCGAAGCTCGAAAGCGGCCCGAGAACGTCAGCGTCGATCTTGCGCGAGTATGTTTGGCCGGTCACTGGGTATGCATAGGGGAAGCCGAAAAGCTCGGTCACACGCGCATCAAGGGCTTCGACCTGACCTCAGTTGAGACGTTCTCTCGCCTACTCACTTTTTCGTGGTCGCCATCGAACAGGGCCAAGAAGCTGGCCTGCGTCCCTGTTGTACCCTTGACGCCCCGGAAACCGAGATCAGATTTTGCTCTTTCGAGATTTCGCAGATCCCAAAGCAGCTCCTGGATCCACAAAGTCGCTCGCTTCCCGACGGTAGTCAATTGAGCGGGTTGGAAGTGAGTAAAGCCAAGTGTAGGAAGATCACGATACTTTTCGGCAAAGGCGGAGAAGCGGGATATGACGACAGCAAGCTTGGGAAGGAGGATAGACAGACCTTCCCGCAGAAAGATCAGGTCGGCGTTGCTGACTGTCAGCTTTGTTCAGCGCATAGACCAACTCTGTAACATAGCACGACGTTGCTCCAAGACTGAGAGAATCAGCAGATATAGCTAGGGGAACATACTGAATGATGCCTGCCGCTTCTGGTGCGACGGTCCCAAATGTGTGTACGTGCGCCATGACATCGTCTGGCATTAGCTATCACTCATCTAAGATGACATACGTCTCCGCCTTTTCTCCTCTTCAGCAGCGACCTTCATCTGCGCCTCATCCAAATCAAGATTCGCGCTCATCTGCTCGATTGCTTTGTCGGAGATTGCAAGGCCAAGCTCCTACCAAAACTAAGCCAAATTCAGGGAGAGCTCTCACCTTCTCCGCAATAGCAAGATTGAGCCACAGCTTCCGCCAAGTGCCGAAGCGGGTCTTTGCCAATCAGTATACATTGGCAAAGTTTCAGCTCACTGAGCTCGAGAAGAGCTTTGACATTTCTTTGGATGCATAACGGCTGAAGGGATCATCTCAGATGGATCGACAAGAAGTGTACATGTGTAAGGGAGCTCACGAGGACAGGGGGGTCTGATACGAGTCCATCTTGGATGAGATTATGATATACAGGTGCTGCTCTACTACAGCAACAGGAGAAAAATAAAAAAAAGCCAGCTGATAGATGATCGCGGTCTAGGCTCGCGTCCGGATGATTATACGCCTATGAGAGCGGAGATTGTTCATTAGGCGCGCCGGAGTTCCGGTTGTGAAATAGGCCGGTAGTTGACGAAAGGAACCCCACGCATTGGTCGTCGTTGGCCTCCCCAGTCTTCCTTCTAAGCTTTTAATCACTTCTTCTCACTTTGTCAACTCACTTTCATCTTATCCACTCACTCATATTTACAGGATGGTCAAAGCTGTTGTCTGTGGAGCGGCCGGTGAGGCTCTTTCCCACATCTGTTCGCGTCGATCACACTTATCTCCGTTCCAGGTGGCATCGGGCAACCACTTTCGTTGTTGCTCAAGCTTAATCCCCTCATCACCGAGCTTTCCCTCTATGATGTCGTGAATGCGATCGGAGTAAGTCCTTTCCTCCCTCGTTTTATGGAAAAGCTATTGACACCGGCAAAGGTCGCGACTGATCTCTCTCACATTGCGACCCCTGCTCAAGTCACTGGCTATCTGCCCCCTGATAATGGCGCCGAGAAGGCTCTCAAGGATGCCGACATCGTGGTGATCCCCGCTGGTGTACCGCGAAAGCCTGGCATGACTCGAGATGATCTCTTCGTGGGTTTTCACTTTCCGACGTAGCTGATGTCAGAAAGTCAACGCCGGCATCTGCGCAACCCTTGCGCAGGCTATCGCGAACGCCTGTCCCAAGGCCTTCATTCTTGTTATCTCGAACCCCGTCAATTCGACCGTCCCGGTCTTTGCCGAGACGTTGAAAAAGGCTGGAGTCTTCGACCCCAAAAAGTGTGACTAAATTTGATACCAGCTAACGAAAGGCTGTTTGGTGTTTCCCACCTCGACATTGTCAGAGCTGCGACCTTCGCTGCCACCGTGGTCAGCTCGCCTGCCGACGCTCCAAAGTACTCCATCCCGGTCGTAGGCGGACATTCTGGTGCTACCATCGTGCCTCTTCTGAGCCAGAGTAACCCGAAGATTGTGAGTTACGTTTTAAGTGTCAACTAACGAAAGCCCGCCGAGATTCTGAGCAACAAGGAGAAGAGGGATGCCCTCGTCAACCGAATTCAGTTTGGTGGTGATGAGGTTGTCAAGGCGAAAGGTACGTTACCATTTCTCCAATGAAGCTCATAGCAGATGGTGCCGGATCTGCAACCTTGTCTATGGCGCAAGCTGGAGCCGAATTCACCGAATTCGTGCTCCAGGCTGCGTACGGAAAAAAGTCCCGCACCGTTCAAGCATACGTCTTCCTTGGAGCCGACAGCGGCGGTGAAGGAGTCAAGAAGGAGATCGGTGCCGAAGTAGACTACTTTTCAGTCAACATCGAGCTTGGGGTATGTTAGACGTATATGTGTGGCTGACTTGTTTGTTAGCCTGCTGGAATCGAGAAGATCCTCCCGATCGGTACGATCGACGATCAGGAAAGGACTCTCCTTGCTGCGGCTGTCAAAGAGCTGGGCCCCAGCATCGAAAAGGTGCATACATCAGTCTGTTCTAGCTGACTTTAGGGTGTATCCTTTACCCCCGCCCCGCCAAAGCTTTGAGGCCAAAGGCCATCATCGGGTGCCTAGAGTGTGTGAAAGGAAGTACCACAGAATATGCAGAATGTATCATGAGACGTCGATCTTTTCCAAACCAAGCAGATATACATTGGTTGCTGGTTGCTGCTGGTTGCTGGTTGCTGGTACATGACGCGAGGACGGGAGCAAATTTGCCACAGACTGGGGTGTTTGCTTAGCAAGCTCCCGATCCCGGCTTTTGGATTCCTTCTCGCGTCCACCACCTCTGTAATCTTTGTCAGCGCATCTCTCGCTCAGTTTTCTATATAACCTCCTCCCAGCTGTTCTTTCATCAACTCGTAATACTCGCAGGAACTCGCAGATATCTCAATCACAATGGTCCACGCAATCGAATCCACCGACGAGTTTAACACTCTGGTGAGCAAAACATGACTCTACATGTGTAGGCACTTCTGACTCTTTTCAGATTTCAGGCTCGCAGCCAGTCGTCGTTGATTATTGGGCTACTTGGTGCGGCCCCTGCAAAATGATCTCGCCCCACTTTGCCAAACTCGAGGACAAGTACCCATCTGTCAAGTTTGTAAAAGTCGATGTCGAAGAGCAAGAGGTAGGTCGTATTGCAAAAGGAAAACGGAGTAACGCTGATCCGTTGTTTAGGAGATTGCCCAGGAGCAGGGCATCAGGTCGATGCCTACCTTCATTGTCTACAAGGACGGCAAGGCTATCGAGACGATGTCCGGTGCAGTCCCTGCCAAATTGACAGTGAGCGCTTTGCTTGAATTGACCGTAGACGCGCTGATTTTCTTTTCAGGCTTTGATAGAGAAGGTAGCTTCTGCTTAAAGTAGCTCATCGTGAGAGAGTGGATGCATATGCTATCGATTCGATGCGCGCAACTCTTGCTCGGTGGGTGATGGTGTGCCACCCGTATCAGAACTGAAAATGGACAATCACCACCTTCTCTGAGACATGGTGATCGTGTCCGTCCACAAACACCGAGGTGTCAAAATGGATGGGTTTAAGGTGATCCCGCCCTCGTCGGATCTCAAATGCCGACCCTTGCTCCATGAAGTATGTTACCAAATTGAGGGACACTGTCTCAAAAGCTGGTTCTCATAGCCCTCAGGTTGCTCTCTTTTGAAGTGGTCTTTCCGGGGATCCAGTTCAAGCTTTGACTGACCCCTGCGCTGATCTGTGGAGGCATCGTGATAAAAAAATAACTAGCAGGGCAGACTAGCAGTCTTCAGCGCGTCTGGCAAGTTAAGGCAGATAGACCGCATGCATACGTTTTCTCATCACTGTCGCGTCACTGACACCCATCGTGTGTTACTTCGCGTGTGAAGATACACCTCGCTCGTAGATGGCGCCTTCGACAAAGACCAGTCCCCATTGCGCGAGGGAACCAGATTGGAGACCTACAGTCAACCAGAGCAACTTGGGATATCTTACCAGGTACCGTCCCTGTTCCTTGAAAGTATCACCAAGTGATGCTGCGTCCCACACGTTCAGCATACCCAGCCTGTGGGAGTCTTTCTGTCCCACTCTTGCATCTCGGATTCGTACCATGCGAAAGTCACGCACGCGCCTTGGCGGGCATATAGACTGGGCAATGAGCTCTGTCATGTTCGAAGCTTACTTGCAATTCAGCCTCGATCTCAGACTGCGCAGATGCCATCTCCGCTTGCATTCTCTCTCTAGCCTCGATCGCCAACTGCGACGCGAGAGTAGGAGCCATTCGTTGTATCCGGCTGCGCGGATCGTTCGCTGCCAATAAGGCATCAAGCTCGTCGGACAAATCGCGAGCTGTTGAGCCTTGCCATCAGTATAGACCGTATCTGAGATTTACCATCACAATCGCCCGCTGCTCTAGAAAGCATCCCAAAGATGTCTTCGTATCGTTCAAGACGTTCCTGAACCCCTTGACGGAGTCTTGCGGATTCGGCTAAATATTTTTCCTGCCGTCAAAAGCAAGTTGTCTACCGACTCACCTCCCAAGCACCAGCTCTTCTCGCTTCTTCATCTGCGTTCCACACGTCATGTTGGCTCTTTTCGGAATACAGGAAGGCCAGAGGATAGATTTTGTCAATGACGATGTCCATGAGCATTATCACACCGCCATCAGCCGTGAGACTGGACAGGCCTGCAACAAAGGGTTCGCAGTGTACCCCCAGGCGGACATGCCATCTTGCCAGTGCGCACGAGTTCGCTGAAAGAACCAACTTCGACTGATTCACAGCATCGAGGGCTTCGGTACCATCATTGGTAGAGTCCAGCTGCCATCAGATAGAACATACTCTTCGAACTAACCCTGGCTCCCGAAATGGCAAGCTTCTGTCCTGGTCTCAGCCTTCCTCGTCTGATCGCACGCCCGAGGCATTCGTCTACCTCGGCGTAGATCCGATACCAGCCGTCGGTCAGCTCGAGTAGTGACTGAACTGTTGCCGTCTCGCTTGACTTGGGAGAACATATCCTGACAACGCATAGAACCATCGGTACGCTCGGGGACGAATCGTGCTCTTGAATGCGTCTTAGGATCGGTCGCTGCGCTTCGCCGAATTCTCTCTCATACCTACATTCAGTATTGGCGCTTTTCGTGTTCCTACCGGTACTTCAATTGCCGAACCACCTCTTTAAAAGACCACAACTCCTCTATCAGGGACGGCTTGGCTTGAGTCATCCCCGCGAGTTTCCAGAGTATCAGCGTCCAGTGATTGTCGACCCATCTTGGCGTCACACAGCTGCACCCGTCTCGCTGAAGTATACGCAATGCATCGTTGCGTCCTGCTGATATAGGCATCTGAAAGCGGTACGCGATGGCATTGTCGATCGTCATATGAAGGACATCGCTAGGGCTTTCGGTCAACGCTATCTCTGGCTGACAAACCCACATCCCAAGTGCTCGTAAGTCGTCTAAGGTATAGTATTGAGGATGAAGATAAGCTTGAAGAATGGTCTGTCGCGGACCAAGGGCTGTTGTCAGCAGATACAAAACAGAGTCACGCACGATGGAGGTCGAATACTGGACGAGTGGGATAGGTCTTGGGCAATGCTCGAATGGCGTGCGTCTTTTGGCTTTCCGCCAGCATACTTTTGCTCAGGAAAGGTGATACGAATCCCCTCTGCCTGAGTCCCTTGTGTGATCCGTCGATGCCCATTCGTCTCGGCGCAGTCGGGGTCCTGATCGCAATGGGCTTCCCTCCGGATGACGTTGCACCAGTACTGTTGATGTTGGTGGTAACTTCCAATGGGCGACGCAACACAGATATGGTCCTCGTTGGGGTCTGAAAGGCGACATTTGCGGGCTTCGTCGAAGCCGGAGAGCGGGATGATCTTGTTGCAGAATCTTCTAGATCTGAGAAGATCGCCAATGCCCGTGAGAGGCTCGACTGCGTCGGTAGAGGTGCAGCCTTGCCGCTCCCTAGTCGAAAACCTAATTCCGTCTCGCCTGTAGGCAGGGAAGCAGGGAAACACGACGGGCCTCCCAAGTCGGTCTCACAAAATTTGTTGAAACTCGCCACTGGATTGACCACAGGCGAAGTCGAGGATGAAGGAATTAATTGTCTCATGACAGGAGGTGAAGGACTATGAGGTGGATTTCGTGGATTAGAGCGCGCTGCAGTGGAGCCGAAACGACATTTCAGGGCCATATCGTCGCCGACCCGGCTTCGTTTTAGGTTGCTCGGCGAGTCAAGTAACTCATGGGCGGCATCGGACGTTTCCACAAGGATCCGTGCTCTCTTCAACGCCGCCTCGGATGGTGGACTGATCGCACTTCCTCGAGCCGTCGAAAAGCCAACGCTCATAGCTCCGGCATTTGCTGGGTCTGAGATCAGCGGAAACCGACTTGCGGACGCACCGATTCGTCGACCTTTCACGGGTGCGTTGAGCTTCTCGCAAGCTAAACGAGGTTCAAGAGTCACTTCTTCATCATCGAAGTCTCCTGCATTCAACCCAATCAAAAGGTCGTCGATGGGAAGATTGACACAGCGAGGCATGGCTCGTGAGATGTCGAAAGAGTGGAAGATCACTAAGGAACGGTATGAAAGTAAAGTCCGTCGCGTCCGCAGTACCAAATTACGTAATCCCAGCCCAGAAAGGTGTTCAGTACGATGGTCAGTACAAGTTACATTCAACGTTGACAACAACAAAACACATCGTGAAATATGCCTGAAGATCACAGCGTATATCAGGAATTGCTGGAATTTGCTTATGGGCTGGCACAAGAGGTTTGCCAACAATGATATGAGGACATGTTTGCTGAACAACCGTGCAGGCCTCTGACTTAATCCTTGACGGGTCCGCTGCGCGATGGAAAGCCTTAAATACTCCCTCGTCCAAGAAGAATTCTGTGGATGTGAGCTAAACGTTACGTGCGTGTGCGTGTTGATGTCAGCTTGTCACGGAAACCGACAGAGCTGTGGAAGACATGATAAAACGGGCAATTGCTAGTCGATATCCGTCGCATAAATTGTGAGACATTGACAAATCAGTGCTGAACAAAAGCATCGGGGAAGAATCATACGATGACGGAGAGCGTCAATCATTCACGGACGAATTCACATGGATAATTGATCCTATCGACGTACGTCCCATACTTGTCGACTGTTGCTGAATTGCAGGGCACCATGAAGTAGGTCAGCTTTGGCCTCCCCTACTGACAAACGCCAGCTTCGTTCACTCCTGGTGAGCCGACAACCTGGGGCTCACTGATGCAGAGTCCGTTTGTCGCCTGCTCCATCGGACTTACGCACAACTCGAAGCCAGTCGTCGGTGTGATTGCATTGCCGTTTATGAATCAGATCGTAGGTGGAAATCACTGCGCCGCTAATATGGAGTATTCCGCTCGACTTGGAGGTGGTGCTTTTCTCAATGGAAGTATCCCTCTTCCACTAACTGGAGGGATACCTCAACTCCTGGGAGATCTGTCGCAATGCCTCATCATCGCAGAATGTGAGTCGCATCCACATTGCATCTCTAATAAGACAGGGGGCTCCGACCGCTCTGCTGAAACCTTTCGTGCGAAAGCAGCAACTTTTGTACGTCTTGCTGGAGACCCTTCCAAAGGGGTGGAGGGAGGGGTGATGGCTCATGCCCTAAGAAGTGAGCGAGTCCTGTAAAAGAAACTGACTCTAGCATCTGGTAGTACTGTGTACAACCTGACCATGATTGCAGCAGGACAAGCCGATGTTTACCCGTACGCATTTTAGCGCGAGCAGCTGATGATCAGTGATGCTGGATGTTACGCGTGGGACGTCTGCGTGAGTTCTAACGCCCCATACACACTGATCATAGGCTGGTTCCATCATTCTTCAGGAAGCGGGGGGCTTTTTCTCTGGTGGCAAACAAGCTTTCAGCAGCAACGCTGCTATTGGTGAGATTCTCTTCAGCCGAAGATATGTGGCCGTACGACCAGTGGCTGCAACATCAGTGAGTGATTACAGAATGATTGGTCATCTAATGTGATCGAAGACGGAAACGTCTGAACAGATTCAAAGACGTATCGTCCGAGAACTTTATGAGGTGATGGAGGAATGGACGACTTCTGATATGTAGAAAGCGAAAGCACCTGTAGAGATATTTGACCACGTGACTTGATTTTGCTGTGGGATAAAAACGATAAAATCCCTGTACGGAAAAAAGCCGCGACGTTTGGCCGCCGTCTTTTCTTGTTGGGCTTTGTGAATCTGGCACTTGAACACTTTTCTTTCTTTTTCGTCTCCCATCTCCCTCGTCGTTCAGCATCTCACAAGCTCAATAGACTCAAGATGGAGAATCAGGCAACTTTCAAAATGGTCCTATGTGGAGATGGTGGTACAGTGCGTGTCCGATCTCTCCTCGTTTTCGTCGCGTTTAACGTCTTCTAGGGTTCGTGCACTTTGGTCATTCTCCGTTGAGTCTACTGATGTATCGCTCGTAACTTTTTCTGTACTTAGGCAAGGTGAGCCGCCTCTCCTCCCCGTGATGTCGCTCATGTGATATGTAGACTACTTTTGTCAAACGACATTTGACTGGTGAGTCCGATGAATTTTTAGGATTCAGTGTTGATGCAATTCTTAGGCGAGTTTGAAAAGAAATACATTGGTAAGCTTCCGGGTTCTCGCGATCGAGCGTGCACTGATGCCTTTCTCAGCGACTCTTGGTGTTGAGGTCCACCCCCTTACCTTCCATACCAACTTTGGTACAATCTGCTTCAATGTGTGGGACACAGCAGGACAGGAGAAATTCGGTGGTTTACGAGACGGCTATTACATTCAAGGGCAATGTGGTATCATCATGTTCGACGTAACCTCGCGTATCACATACAAAAACGTGCCGAACTGGCACAGGGACCTTGAACGAGTCTGCGAGAACATCCCCATTGTTCTCTGCGGCAACAAAGTCGATGTCAAGGTCAGTCTCCTCTCTCCATCGAATAGCATTTGCTCGTATTGACGCTTGATAGGAACGCAAAGTGAAGACCGGCAACGTCACTTTCCATCGAAAGAGTGGGTCTCTCGCTGCTCTGATCTCTTCCCGCTGACGAAGTGCAGAGAACCTCCAGTATTTCGAAATTTCTGCCAAGTCCAACGTAAGATTTTCGTAAATAGCGTGAATTCGGCCTGACCACGGTGTGTGCAGTACAATTTCGAAAAGCCCTTCCTGTGGCTGGCACGGAAGCTGGTTGGGTGAGTAAAGAAAGATCACATTATGCCTGTCACCCTGATGATCCATCTAGTAACCAATCGCTCGAATTCGTCGCAGCACCAGCTCTTGCCCCACCTGAGGTGCAGGTTGACCCGGCCCTTATCGCAAAATACGAGGACGAGCTGAAGCAAGCTGCCAACGCGCCCTTGCCAGATGAGGTGAGACAACTGCGCTCGCAGCCGCAGTATGCATAACGCTAACTTGTTTTTAAGGACGATGCTGATCTGTGATATCCGAACGAGACGACTTTCACGATGGGATGTCAGCGAGGTGTCGTGCTTCCGCGATGAGGCTTTCATGTAGACCAGAATGTCCACGAGATGCATCGAAACTCTTTCATGATTCTGACGTGACGTCTGGTTTGGTATGCTCCTGTCGCAAGCGAGTTGCATGTCGATCGGGAAACCTCTCTTTGATCATCTTCATTGTCTGCAATTCCTTTTGACGAGCGGTACGACATCGAGTCCTACAGGCGTCAGCAGTTGAATCGCCAGGCGATTGCAGAGAACATACCATTGTAAGACTGTGATGCCCACGAAGCTGAAATATGCCCACAAGGTAGCAGTGACGGGTCCTATGATGATCAGCCTTGCAAGTCTTGTATCAGCAGAAAGCCTACGTCTGGTGCCGATGAATCGAATAGCCCCAATGGCAGACCCTCCTCCGATACCATAGAGCAGACTCGTTCGCATGCAAGGTACCTTGCCGAGGTTTTGGAAATCCTCCAATGGACGTATTTGCTGGGAGACATTCAGCATGCCATAGACAGTCCAGAGACTCACGCTCGCTGCCAGTTTTAAGTCCCGAAAGGTCCAACTGCTGCTGCTCGGTTCAGCAGAAGCTATCGGTGTGGGCTCGGTGTTCACCGGGTCTCTACCGGCCGGCATGTTGACCACATTAGAGCGCGTCCTGGTCGTTGAAGCCTCATCGCTAGTCATCGGGAGAAGATGTGCAGACACAAATATCGAAAAGAGTAAAGCAGTCGGTGTTACAGAGATCGACGAGAAACAATTTGCTTCCGTTATTTTCTAGATACTTGTCTCAAATGTCCTTCGTACATCAGAGCGTTACAGCTGAGATCCACTGACATGATATACCGGCATATGGGCCTCCCCATTCCCAACTCTGCAGAGCAGCGTCCTGATCGTCATACCTTGACTCCCGTTACCACGTCGGTCAGGAGATACCCCGGCCCACTTTCACACTGCTTCTCAAGTCCTAAGTGACAAGTCTCGCATCCATTATACCGAAATGACTTGACAAGTACTTTGATCATGCTACCCAGTCCCCTCACTCACCGGCGCCCATCAAGACGTGTGAACACCAAGTTGATATAGTCTTCGAGACCGCTTTGGACTCTCGACTTTATCTAGGTGTTGTTGGAGTGGCCCGTACCATGGATGTTTTACTGTGGCGACAAAATTCTGATCTCAATGCAGATGAGGCATCGAGCTCTCTTTAGTCAACAACCTCGCTCTCTTTCACTGTCCTTGTACCGCTGACCGTTTACCCAACGCTCAGGAGAGTAGGTACGGAGCGTTCTGATCCTAGTATTTCATTGCTTCGCGGTGCTCCGGCTCTGCTCAACGTGATTCGTAGTCTGTTCGGTAGCCATTTCCGTAAGTTCTTGTTGATTTTAATGCGGTCCCGACTTTGTAGATCTCTGCAAACTAGTCACCGTGACCTGTCGATAACATCTAAATGCAAACCACTAGCTATGCCTATTTACGGCGGCAAGCCAAATAGCATCTAGTCTAAATTGATTCCAACCCATATCGACCTAGCATACCTAGCATGTAGAGATGGCGATGTTTCGATCGGTCTTTCCTCTTACAGGCTCGGCCTTCGATAGGTATAATACGTTGTCCGGATATGGGTAATCGTTGCGCATTGTCACGTTGCTTTGCCTTGCCTTTGGTGAATAGACTGTCCACACAACTGAATAAGCGAGGGGATGGACAAATTGAACTAATGAATAGACACAAGAGAGAGAATGTGTAATGAAGGAAAGAAAGGATGACCGGGATCAAATGACCCGTCAACTGAGTAGACGACAGGAACCAAATACAGTAAACAAGGATGGGGATTTTAGAGGGATACATTGTATAGCTCTAAAATAACCAAAAGCAATACAAGGACGTGTTCGAGTGTCACGATGCCTCTGCCGATCGGCGCGGAAGGGTCCGAGATAGCTCTACCGAGATTTTCCAAAGGTTACCAACTATAAGCAAAGTTCAATGTCTTTGGGATACTATGAGTGTCAATAAGCAACCTGGGGACTTGATTAAGTAGCCAGTGGCCTGCGTCAATTGGGTTTGGTCTTTCGACGGTTCCTAGAGGTTCGTTCATAGACTTGGACTAAAGGTTACTAAGTGTTACGACCCGACTCCCGAAGGACGACGATTGGCAAATAGGTTGGTGTTTTGGGGAACAACTTTAAGTGACGGAACACTAGTTGCGGATGATGTCTGCGTTAATTGGTGAAGACCCTGACAATACAGTTGGAGAAGTAGTTTCTTGGCTATAATCTTTCTGATTATAGCCATTCGATGGAAAAGTGGATGATGGTCAAAGTAACATATGATTTTAGATCCTTGTGGATCGGAGAGGACTACGGAAGGTTTTATATACTGACTAGTCCTACAAATGTAACGAACTAATCATATGAAGGTAATGAATGTCGGTCACAAGTCTGTGTGTGTCGCCCGAAGATATCGGTGTGTAATCGGTCAAATGAGTGTAGTCGGTTATCGAGTGGTTGGGTCTTCACACTAAGATACTAGGATACTAAGATACAACAACAATCAAGAATCACTGGGGAATCCTTTTCCCCACTGATACCAATATATATCTCAAGCATGCCTTTACTTTAGCAACAATTATCGACCATTAACAATCTTTGCTTCATTTCAGCCATGTTCTCTGTTATTTACCTTCACTCTACTACCTATCCTCCTCTGCAAGAAGTAAACGTCCTTTTCCATCTTACTCTTTCCGTCATATCCCTTTCATGCATGTTACCCGTATTGGTTTAGCATGTAGAGATGGCTGGTCGATGTCTTTGTGAAGACCCAACCACTCAATCACAGACTACACTCATTCGACGGGTTACACACCAATATTTCTGGACAACACACACAGACTTGTGACCGACATTCATTACCTTCATAGGATTAGTTTGTTACATTCATAGGACTAGTCAGTTCATAAACCCTTCCGTAGTCCTTTCTGATCCGTAAGGATCTAAATTCATATGTTACTTTGACCATCAGATATCAATGTCCAATCTTTGTTGAGGTTTGTCGATGGTTGCCCTGATGGCTGATGGTTGATCTAGTTATCTCCCTTTGATCGAGCCCGCCACCTTGGTGAGAGCATCTCTCCTCTTTCTTATTCTTCCGTCTTATTCCTCCTGGTCTAGAATCACCTAGGCCTGTCACAAGACTAGTTCCGGCTACCAATCCATCAATGGGGTGATCCTTTATGGTCCTGGTTGCTTCTAGTCCCTGTTTGATGTTTGCTCTTATCAACCCTAATTTGGGTTGCTGTCAAAGTTTGCTATAGATGTCTAAGCATGGGACATTGTGTTCAATTGATGCCGTCATTTGTTGGTATTCGCCCATTCATGACACTCAAGCTCAACGGCTGCACCATTGGTGAGAGACTTCTGCTTGTGAGACTAGAGCTGCTTGCTGAGACTTGAGCTAGTTTGTGATTGGACCAAGCATTTCTCTAAAGGGTTTTCGATTTATGTAATTCACTTCGATTTATGAAATTCACTTTCTGCCAGATGCTACCGTCGACAGCAGAGCATTTTCGAGCCCTGTCTTACATACCATAATTTTACCGACATAAAGTATTCTCATGGCAAGTATTGCATCAATTCAACCTCTTCCATCCAACTTCTCTATTGCTCGCACTTCTCTACTTATAGTGAACCTCAGGACTAGGCAATCAAACGTCTTCAGCCGTGGTATGAAACTCAGCATGATACCAGCTGGAAGATCATGAAAGACTTGAATTGGTTTATGAACATAGCCATATATTGTATATGATACACCTCAACAAATGTTATGTCCCATACTCATACTTTTATCTTACTCTCCACACTTATCTGTCACTTGTACCTCCCCCATTCCAAAGTACTTTATCCTTTATCCTATTTACTTTATCCTATCTACTTTATCCTGTTTAGTTTATCCTGTGATCCGTTGCTTAGTAAGTATTATAGAGTTACTGTCACTCTTTGGTTTACCAGTTGTAACAACAAATGACAAGACGCTTGTTGCTACCGCTCCTCACTCCCTTACAACCACCATCTCGTTACTCATACCTGGCCAGGTCCTTCACAGCTAGAAACCCCATCACTGATGGACCAATTCACAAGTTACAGTTAGACTTGTGGGTTGGAGCTCAAGCCTTGCTGACCTTTGTCATCCGGTCATTGGAGCTCCATTCAGAGGTCTTCCAAGGACAGGTCATAACACAGTATTTGTTTGACCTCGCCACAAAGATTGCAAATTTAACTGACTTAGTTTGTGAGTTAGTAACAACCCAATACTTGACAGTGTCTGAAAGGTCAGCTGACAATCGGAGCTATATGAAAAGGATACTTTCTGATCATCGTTGGGTATAGGTCAGCATGGAGCGAGATGGTAGATAAGGATTCCACAATCTGGCTTTGATACCTGTTTTTATTCAATGTTTTTCTATGCCTGATATCTTGCTACATGGCGGCACATGTCCTGTTAAGATCCAACTTCTGAGGCATATACAATTGAGAGGTATGCCAGTGTTTGGGGAACTATTTGAAAGTGACAGAACACTAGTTGCAGACAATGCCTGTGTTAATTGGTGAAGACCTGAATAATATAGATAAACTGGTTGGGGAAGGAGTCTCTTGGCTAGAATTGGAGATTGTGGCCATTTGATGGAAAGGTGGATGACAGTCAAAATCAAATATGATTTTAGCTCCTTGCCAATCAGAGAGAAGTAAGCGTTCATATGCTAATTGGTCCTAAAATGCCACAAACTAGCCCTACAAAGGTAACAAATGTTGGTCACAGCCTGTGCTTGCTGCCCCGGATTTTGGTGTGTAATTGGTCAAATGACTGTAGTTGAAGATCAAGTGGTTAGCTCCTCACCCAAGGCTGCATGATATTAATGACTCCCAAGTAAGCTGGGCTTGCCACAGCAAGCACCAACAAGCAAAGCGGGTACCAACAAGTAGTATATAACTGAAGACACAACACAAAAGATGGATCAAAACATTAGATAATTTCAAGAGAACACTGAAGTAGCTGTCCTACAGACAGCTTGTCGAGTACACAGCTTAGCTAACCAGCTGCTACCTTGAAACTCTCTGAGTCAGCCAGCATGGTAGACTGTAGGGTATGGCAAACTGCAGGGCAACCACATAGCATTATTATTACGCCGGTAAACCAGAGAGTGACAAACTCTAGTCCCAGAGGACAACGAAGACATATAGGCAAAGTCAAGCTGGTGACGGATGGACAATGATGTGAAGTGCCTCAGCACAAGTTGCTTGCAGCAACAGTCACTTTTAGAAGAGTGACTTACGATATTTCATCGACAAAGGAAGAGGGAGAAGAGCCCGCAGCCTTTGTCTTATATAGTACTAACTAATACTGTGGATCCTAGCATGCTGAATAAGCGCTTGTCAATCACGCCTATCAATCACTGGTTCCTACGGTCTTTGCTTACTAATCTATGGGAAAACCCGTAATTCCTAGAGAAGCTTACTAATCTACGAGAATGCTGACTAATACTTTGTATAAGCCGGTGGTGTGGATTAGGGTGGCAAGGGATAGTAGTAGCAGGTACGTAACAATTATTATGGTGGTAGTGATGAATGACCATCTTGACCCATACAGACTCCCTATGTACCCCTCTTGTACTGGGGAATGGTAAACAACTTCGAATTCCAGAACGTCATACTTTGTTGCCTTCTTGATAAGCAATCAATTAGTAGGGAAAGGATGAGTTGCTTAGCAGCCCCATCAAGATAATGCTACCAGCTACAGTGTAGAGAAGTGACAGTGGGCTATCTGACTTGCAATCACTGGAAGATATCTCCCAAAGCTGCCATATATGCAAAGGCAAGGGCTAATGAGGTGAGAGAGTGCTTGTGGTTTGTAGCCTTTGCATGCAATGACTTTATTATGACACTTCCTCTGGAATGACCCCCTAACCCTATTGGATTTTGCCTACTTGACAGCTTGACATGACACTGGTTGTGAGACAAATCAAAGTGGCTTTGTATTATAGCATGTTAATAGCAAGACTCGTTGCAGCATGCTGATTAAACTTCAGAATCTTCCATGATAATATCACAGATAAAGGGTGTAATGCATTGTTGACATGATGGTATACATACATACCTTGGATGTTGGTCATATGAAAGGAGGGGGAGAGAGGGGGGGGCTGGCTTTGATATTTCATGATACTGAGACCTCGATGAGTGTATAAAACGCGGTGACGACGAACCCATCTCCAGGAACTGCACTCAATGCCCTGTTGCTTCTGGATAGACTGCATACGGTACATACATAATGGATGCAATATCTTGCTTTGACTTCATGTTCCACTGCCGACGCGATCTAACAGACCAGCGAAGCGGGTTTCTAACATCTACCATCCAGTTCAGCACAAGCTCAGACTGCCATCAATTCGCCCACCTGTATGCCTCTATTCAGTCTCGTGAGGTCATGCTGCAAAGAAGCCGAAGAGGATCGGACAAGTGTGGCAGCTGTCTGTCCTCGGCGCTTTGAGGCGCTTGCTTGGACACATTGAAGAAGCTCGCCCGCCTCCGCTTGCTTTGACATTACTCGTAAGGGAGAACTTGACGGGGGAGCGCGTCTTCTTTCAGGAGTCTTCGAGATGACGCGCAGTTTCCGGTGCGGAGTGGACGGTAGAGGACTATTCTCCTGCTGCGTCCGCTCGACCGCTTGCTGCGACATGAGATCGGAAGAAGGATGCCAAGTCCAACCAATCCACCGATGTGATGGAGGATTCAAAGCTCCGTCAGGCCTTGAGCTGTCCATTTCAGAGGAGCCGTATGATTTGTCATACGGGAGGCTGAAGTCGGACCCACAAAGAGAGTCGAGAGTGTTGTCGCCATGTAGACCAATTGGCAGGAGATGACCAGCTATTTGTGCGCGCGCTATACGCACAGGGATGAGCGGGGGAGATAGCAGGAAACGTTTGCCTACCCTCTTCCACCCGTTGCCCCCCCTGTTCAAGGGTCGACAAGCCCAAGATCTCCGGACCAAATAGACGACGGGCCCGGGGTCGGAGCAAGCTGCCAAGCACGTCAGATATCGTTGATAGCCCTAGAGACCCACCAGGTGATCAGATGAAGAAGCTGATTCGGCAGAGAAGGTGTGGCTGGGAAGACCAAAGAACTTGGACAGGCAATGATTTTCGCGTAGGTCGCCGAAATTGTTGCTGAGTAGAAAGGTGAACAGCCAAACGCCATTTCAAACAAGGTCACTCCCAAGCTCCACCAATCAACTGCAACATCATACCCAGCTCGTGAGTCGTCCTGGGGATAGAGCGAGCTCTCTGAGGCAATGAAAGCTTCTTCCGCGATTTGCAAAACCTCCGGTGCGATGTAATCAGGAGTGCCGACAGGTTGTTCACAGTATCGCCATGGAACTTTCCCTACTGCATGTCGTTTGTCAGTCGCCGACGTATCGTCAAGCAATGGCGCGGCAGAGCCAAAATCTGTGAGCAGAAGATTCGCAGAACGATCTATAACGAAGTTGTGAGGCTTGACATCCCTGCAATACTCAGTCGCGGCATGAGATGGTACGGACCTATGCACAAATCCTTGTTTGTGAACCCATTGGATGGCCTCCACCATCTGCCCAGCCCACCAATAGATCTCATTCTCTGACATGTAGCCCGATGCGTTCTCCCCCAGACCAGCCGGACTGATATCACGTCCAAGCTGGCAGAGGCGATCCCACAAGGATCCACATTCGGCGTAATCTGTTACGAGGGTGAGAGTGGTATCGGACTGGAAAGCTGCAAAGAGGCATGGAATCCGGCGCTGTGTCAATGTCAGTCGGGCCAAGAGATGTATGTGTCGTTCGATGAGCACTGAACGTCTCTGACTGGTTTTTAGCGATATCCGCGAAGCACAATCAGACGCTGACCATCCCGTTCCTCTGGACCGCAGCCTTAGCCATTGTCTTCACTGCATAGACCCCGCCGTTCTCCTGGCATCGCGCAGCATCGACCTGCCCTTTCAGCAAGCTGTCTCTTCACTGTCGTACTTTGCCAAATGGACTCGCACCGAGATGGGCGACACACACGAAATCTGCCTCTTGAAGGCTGAGACGAAGGATGCCTACGTAGATTGTCAGAAACTGCACTTGTGATAACTGAACACACACACTCTCCTGCTTCTGACGTGCCAGCACATCTTCATGATGAGCCGCCAGGAAGGTATCGATACGCAGGTCGAGCAGGGGATCTGATGAATGGTCTTGGATACCCAATTGCCAAGACTCCTTCTGGACAGGCGGAGATTTGACGTGCTCTACAAGGGCCTTGAGATTGTGCAATCGAGCGTTGTAAGAGGAGGACGACATTGACCATGACGGACTATGCTAGAGAGTTGCAAGAGAGACGCGAGTAGAGTAAACAAAAATGCCGAATCGTCGACGCACGGACCACCATGTGCGATGATTTGCCACTGTTCCTTCCTTTCTCATTCCTTCCTTCCTCCTTCCTTCTTCCGGACTCCTTCCTCTTCACTTCATACAGTTCAGACTTACATGATACCATGGAACCCAATGATCTAGTCTCACTCAAGGTTCCAGAGCTTAAAGCGCGGTGCAAGCAGGTTGGCGCCAGTCTCCCATTGGGCTATCACATTTGGCTGACATTGGAACAGCTTGGGATCTCAAACTACTCCAAGCTCCCTAAATTGCAGCTAATCGAGATGCTAACGACACATGCTTCCAGCTCGACTTGTAAACCTTCCATACAGGGGGATCACCTGCGTTGTGGACCTAGCTCTGAACACCACGGCAATCTTTCCGGAACGAGCGTCCATCTAACTCCTGGTCAACATACTCTGCCACAATCTACGGATTTCAGGCCCGAGCCGGACGCATCATATAAGGTGACTCACGACGATGCGGCCGCTTGTCATTCGACTGTCGAAGGTAGCCATGTGGAGCAATCGAGATCAGAACAGGAAAGCACGCCGGTGTCTCAAACAGCTGCAGATCAGCTCACGTCAGCTAAAGGAGCAACAACCGTAGCCGTAAAACGGCACACCATCGATCGCCTGGCGAGGTCTTCCACGAAAGCGCCACCAACTGCGTGTTTCCAGAGCGGGTTGAAAAAAGGAAGTAAAGCACGCAATTCAGCACCTATAGGCGAGGATGTCGAAGACCAGCGATTGAGCGTCATCCAGTACGGTAATGCGCTCATGCATCCGCAGCTAGATACCACAGCATCTCGAGTGCAGTACGCCAAGGAGCATCTCTTGAATCGTCTGCTCCAAAATCTGAACGCGTCGCGGACGCATCCGATCATTGCGCCTCCCTTCCCTCGCCCGCTACCTTTTGACACCAGACCGCACGATCCAACCTTCGGACTTGCCTTTCAAGGCATCCACCCGGATCTATACGAAAACCTCCAAAATTCAGCTTTCTTGATCTGTTTTCGATTCTGGACATGGCGTTTGTACATTAGCTTCCAGTTGGGATCAGGAGAAGCTTGGAGCAGCGACGCAAGAGAGATGGGCTTGCTGGGCCCCGATATTTCCGGCTGGCCTGCAGTGATACAGTGTCGTCATATTAGGCAAGACTTGTGGCTCATTGAGACGCAAAGCAGTTCACGTGGATTAGAAGCGGGATTGGGAAACCATGCGATGGTATGGGAAGCCTTCATGGTGCTAGGCGAAACGGGTGAGGTGATCTCACGAACTCCAAAAAGCACTCGCAGGTCGGAGTCGCCCATCCAGGACTGCAATATTCGAAGCGATTGGCACCACTTCATCGAAGAGAACGGGGTTGATCCAATGCCGTTTGTCATCAAGACCAAGGACGAATGTTCATTCCCAGAAGGGGTGTCAAGACATTGGAGAGCCAAGGCAGGCGGTGATCAGCAACTAATCAGGATTGCATGTCGTGCGGCATTGGCTAGCTGCGCGGTATCTAGGTTTGTCTTGATTTGTCGGAGTTAACGACCAGTTTCTCGGGAATTAAGTTGAGTGCAGTCCAGATGGATGCCGAGTGGCTTGGCCGACCATTGGACCAAAGGGAAATCCAAGGAAAGAACAAAGTGGAGCTGTACCTGCCCGAGTGAGTGCATATGAAAGAATTGGCTGACTAGAAAGGGCCCTGCAGATCCTCTCAGTTCACCTGCCAGACCCTCCCTTCCACCCGGCATTGGCAATTGTTCAACGTTCAATGGGCCATGCAGATATCGTACTCATCGAGACCGGGCAGGTTGTCGGCAATGAAGACTTGGGAATCACGAGCCTTTGGCAAGGCATCCTTGCTTGCAATGAAAAGGGAGGAACTTGGCCCGTGAATGAGATGAGTGACTTCTGGCAAGGCTGGGAGAGTCGCATACTTGATGGTGAACTATAATGCATATGATATGGTACACTATGATGAATCAGAGGATGCCTCTTCCTTGAAAGACCAAACGTACCGAGCGTTACTTCTTCCTGATCTCCTTGAGCTTGATTGTTTCGTCTCCTATAAATATACCCTGCCGAGGTGAGCTGATTCAAAGGGAACAGGCATGACATACCTTGCCACGATATGGTTCAGGCTTTCGCCATTTGCGTATTGATGCTGCAAACAGGCCAAGTTTCTGTTTGTCTATGCCTTTCAAGAGAATCTTTGTAGGCGCCGAGCAGGTGACAGAAAGATCCGTAGGAATATCGATTAAAACAGGATGGGAATAGCCGACCTTGAGGTTGATGCGATCGACGGGTGGAGGAGGTTCGACGTAGGGCGGAGACCCTGGGCCTCGCCTTGTGGCCTTGCGCGGCATCTGAGTCTGGAGTAGGCGGAACTTTTCAGGTATTGGCTCGACAGACGCACGGTATCCAACGCCTACCAGCCGGAGCTCTACGGTGTAGCCTTCGGAGACACCTTTGATGGCATTGTCGATCAGCGTGCGGGTTTTACCCCAGCTGCTGTTCTGCCACTTCTGTGTGGGATTGTGAACGGTGACCGAGAGAGTGGGGACTTCAGAAGCTGGAGGATTGAGGATAACAGACGGCCGCAGAGATAAAACTTGGGAACCCAAGGGTCCGGTGACCCGGAGGAAACGCTGAGCCATTGGTGAGGCCATAGGGAGGTCTGGCGAGATAGACAGAGGAGGGTACTCGATCTTGACAGAAGGAGGTATAGTGATGGGTGCGGAACCCACATGAGACGCAGCTCTTGCAGTGGTATGAAATGCGCGGCGTGCGACCAACATGTTTTGAGGGACAATCATGCAAGCAAACGGGATACTCGAGTAGTCGAATACATGGAGAGGAGAAAATGCCAACTTTTTGGGATACAGCGCCGGAACTTGGGGGGGGGTCGATTAAGTTTACTTTTGCGGTTTCGCCAGACTCTCTCGCATCACCTCTTCTTCCATCTTGCCTCTTGCCATCCCATCGTCTTTGTTTCATCATGGGTAAGAAGAGGAAGACTCAAGTCTTCGTAAGTGACTTTTAGTGACCACGTTGTATACTACTGATCCCTGCAGGTCCTCAAGCCATGGTGTTGGTACTGCGAACGCGAGTTTGAGGACGAGAAAGGTATGCATCTTCGAGCTGTGCGTGTCTGACGGGCATAGTGCTTTTACAGCATCAGAAGTCAAAGCACTTCAAATGTCAACTATGCCCGAGAAAGTTGAATGTACGTCCTTATCCCGAATTCGCTGATGTGTAGACTGCCGGTGGTCTCATGGTCCATAGTCAGCAAGTTCACAAGTGTGAACCGGAACCGTGAGTCAGCTTCTGGGTAAGGCTAACTAATAGATTGACCAATACACTTCCGGGTCGCGATGGATATGATATAGAGATCTTCGGCATGGAGGGCGTGCCAACGAATGCGTTGGCCGAGTGGAAGGCAAGGAAGGAATCTGAAGCTGGATCGGCTGCATTTGCCTCTGCAGCTGCCGCAAAACGACCTCGTCACTCTTATACGGTCATTCCAGAGGCGGATTTACAGGCAGCACTTGCTCAGCACAAAGCCTTGATGGCAGCTCGGGACAATCCTGCCCCTCTAATGCAATTCACCTTTCCTCCCGCTAGCGGCATGCCTCCCTTCCTCCCGCCTGGAATCGCGCCAGGGTATGTCAAGATACCTGTTCCTGCAGCTGACCTTAGATTTCCACCGAATTTTCCCCCGAATATGGCTATGCCCCCGCCCACCTTCGCGCCTGCAGCAGCCCCCGGATTCGCACCGTAAGTCTGCATGGAGCTCTCAGTGCTAAACTTTGAAGTCCACCTGGCTTTGTGCCTCCGTTTCCTTCTAGTGGCGCTCCAGCCTTTCCTGGAGCTGCCCAGGTTCCTCTACAGCCTGCTGCATTTTCGTCCGCAACACCACCTCGCCCGTCTCCAGCTCAGGTGCTACCTGTCGGGAACGAGACAAACAAGCAGACTGCGGTGACAACAGATGTCCTTCCAAAAGATGGGGTCATGTGGCCTGACACGGCGGCTTCGCCTGTGAGCACGCCATTCTCCTTTATGGTACTGAGTACTGACCCGCATTCAGGCTGAAAAAAGAGCGCTACAAGGTCGTTATCGATACACTTCACCAACACCGGATGGTCAAGCGATGGCGTTGGAGGACATAGCGGCCGGAAGGAAGCGCAAGGCTGCCGCAGATTTCTTATGACAATTTGTAGAAATGCATTCTGGACACACTGCCAGTGAATCTTGTCACGTATGGGTTAGGGCTGGAAAGACGCCGCTCCAGACATTCGAGCCCTCATGCCTCATCACTCTCATCGCCGTTCTCGGTATCGGATACATGCGGATTCTCGGCGTCGACAAGGTTGCCTTGTTCGTCGAATCCGCCCGTCATGCGAGTCGCCCTGCCCATACCGCGTTTGACCTGCCCCAAATCCTCCCTTGCTTTTTCAAGATCACCAATTGCATCCTTCCAAGCCGTGAGAGTGGCGTTCAGATTTGCTTGCAGGCCTCGCAGTGCTGACGAGGCGGACTGATAGTATCGCGAGGTAGCAGAGGTTGTTGAAATCTTATCAGTCGCGACCAGAGGGAATGTCATGTATGATGTTTGGGGAACATCTGGCGGTACTGATGCCTGAGTAGGAGGTGATAACGAATAGGTATATGCTAGGCCTGGAGTCACGTCTGGCATAGTTGATGCGTTGGACGAGGTCGCGAACCGAACAGGGATGAGGGAAGGATTCAGCCTGGGACTCACCGGCCTGTCAAATTTCTTATAAACCTGAGTTTTGTTCCCACTTACCGTTTTATTGTCTTGCCCTATCAAGCAAGCCCGACACTGCTCTACAGCTGAGTTCTTCATGTAGGTCACATTCCACTGAAGATTTCTGGGCTCTCCTTATCACAGTGATGCTCGTCATTTCGATATGTTAGACTTCTGCAGCGGTCGTTGCGGCCCCAAAGTAGATACATTTAAGACACCTGATCCTTCCTTCACTTTCTCCTTTGTCCGATGCCAAGTTTACACGTTGCTAAATTTTCTCAGCGTTGTCCATAATGGGGGCGGTGGCTATCCCTCCCCTAGGCGATCTGACCCTACAGGCCGGCAAGCCTGCTGTCCCGGTGGTCAACGGAGAGGGAGATCAAGATCTGGAAGACGACGAGGATGACAGAGAAGACGACTTGGAGATCGGAAATGGTTCAGGTGTGTGACGACCAGTCCCTAGGCGCAAATTTTGACATCAAGACAGATGCCAAGAAAAAGAAGAAGAAGAAGAAGAGCAAGTTGGACATGCCGTGCGAGCTGATCCAGTACAGCCAAGAAAAAGAAACCCGGTTTAGTACAGACTGATCCTCCTTCCATCGGTCTCAGCAAAATATTCCGAACGGGAGCTTACCCTACCGGTGAGGAGGTGGAATATCAACTAGAGTAAGCTGCAGTACGACCTCAGCTGACGCATAGTGCCGGGCGAATGACATCTGCGGAGGCACGAGAAAGGGAAAGATTGGCTCAAGAGGATCCTTCAACAAATTACCAGAACATCCGGCGCGCAGCAGAGGTCCATCGACAGGTCCGAGCCTACGCTCGGAGAACGATCCAGCCAGGTATGACCATGACAGAAATTGCGGAGATGATTGAGAACGGCACCCGAAAATTGGTAGAGGAATCCGGTCTAGAGAGCGGGGTTGGGTTTCCTACTGGATTGAGCGTGAACGAAGTAGCTGCACATTATACACCGAATGCCGGTGATACCAAAAGTGAGTTTCATCCGTTCGATGGCTGATGCTCAGTCTTGCAAAAATCCGACGTCATGAAAGTCGACTTTGGGGTGCATGTGAACGGGCGCATTGTCGATTCAGCTTTCACGATGAACTTCGAGCCTACATGGGATAAGCTGCTCGAGGCTGTCAAAGATGCAACCGAGACCGGTGTCAGGGTCAGTCTGGCGCATCCGTCTGGCGACTTCTAACGCCACAGTAGGAAGCAGGTATTGATGTGAGAATGTGTGACATTGGCGACGCAATTCAAGAGGTGATGGAGAGCTACGAGGTGGAAGTCGGGGGCAAGACACATCAAGGTGGGTTCTCAACCGTATGTTGGCTAATCGTTCTCAGTCAAGGCAATCTCCAACCTCAATGGCCATTCCATCGCACCATACTACATTCATGGCGGAAAAACCGTTCCCATCGTCAAACAGCACGGATCGGAGCGTGATGAAACCAAAATGGAAGAAGGAGAGTACTTTGCCATTGAGACATTCGGCAGCACGGGGCGTGGGCGTGTAATTGAAGATGGTGCTTGCTCGCATTACGCTTTGGCAAAGGATTTGCCTGAGCAATACAATCTACAGTTTGTTTCGATGTGATCTACGGCGCTTACCAGCAGTCACCAATCTGCCCGATCTTTATTGAAGTCAATACAGAAGAACTTTGGGACGTTGCCGTTTTGTCGACGTTATCTGGACCATGCCGGAGAGAAAAATTATCTACTGGCGGTGAGCCAACTGAAAGGGTTTTGCTTACAGGCAGCTTAATACGCTTGTTAAAGAACGTCTAGTCATGGACTATCCTCCATTGGTCGACCCTCAGCCAGGAGCGATGACCGCGCAATTCGTGAGTCGTGTAGACTACCATTACTCACGCCGAAGGAACATACCATTTTATTACGACCTACGTGCAAGGAGATTGTCTCGCGGGGTGACGACTATTAATCTGTACCAATTTCCTTACATTCCCGCATAGCAATCAATAGTACCTCCATGCATGTCCACGTCGATACTTATATGCCAAACAAGTAACCTAGCAACAGAACCACGCATACACCAGTTACACATCCGACGATGATAGTGTCTCTTCTCCTCCTTGTCCGTATCATGGTGATAAGTGAGTTGATGCCAGGCATTTGGCTCAGGACCCCACCCATCCGAGAGTCGATCCGAGCTAACATTGTTCGTTGTTGAGCAAAATCTTCTCGAGTCGCATACGCCTGGCTACAATAGATGAGAAATCCGCACAACACAAAACCTACTTGAGAGTGTCGTCAATCATGCGATGACTCGAATCAATTCGACCCCGATCTGCCAGCAATGCATCTGTCTGAGATGAGGTTGCAGATTTATAATCGCTGAGAGCCTCAGCTGTCAAAATGAGTAAGATCTTACCTGATGTCCTTGCGAACTGAGCCCAGGAGGTTCGAGCGCTGTATCGCCTGATCCACGTTGGCCTGAATGATCAGCGCTGCAGGCAGTGAACCACCTCACTCTTGTCCGCAAAAAATCTCTTCGATAGTCGTCCAAATTATCTCGATGCCGTTGAGCGGCATGTTGCATGGAAGACGATGGTGGTTGTGATGGCGAATTGATCAGGGCCATCAAGTCGTCGATGGCTTGCTCCAGCTGAACGCAGATGAGTTCCGAACCTCATAAGAACAAAGGCTCAGCGACCTTTCCTAGAAGCTCCTCTACCTCTTCCTCCACCAGCTTGTACCCTCCAATCCCTTCATCCTCGAGACCGGCCGGATTTGAACTTGAGCCCGCAAAAGAAGATGCACGAGATATGGTGCCGGCTAAACGAGAATAAGAAGCAAGCTTTGCATCAAGAGCGGTTTCCAGAGCTCTTGCATGCTTTCGAGCATTGTCCCAGGCGGTTGACATGACGGAGCGGGAAGAGGGATAGGTGGGAGAGAGAGGAATGATTGAACAAGACTCTGGAGAGAAGGAGACGCGCATGAAGTAGAAGGAGGATCAAATAATATGCGACGAAGCAGTAGAGTCATAGTCGCGTCGATGTCAAAGTCTTGTCTGTCCGTTCTCTTCTTCCCCTTGTTCGCTGTCCCAATGTTGGGCACTTGCAGCAGATGGGCAGTGCTGCCACTGGTTCTCCTTCTTCTCAGCCATAGAGTCCAAGCCACAGCTCTCACAGCCATGCTCGCTGGCAGCGAGAGATCGTGCTACTACGCTGATGTCGACGGCACCGGCGAGAAAATTGGTGGGTGAGCCACGAGAGTCCTCGCTCACTTTGCAGGTTTCTACTTTGCCGTACAATCTGGAGGCAATTTTGACGTTGATTTCGTGGTGATGGACCCCGACGATAAGCTCCTGCTCGAAGGTTCAAACGAAAAGCAAGGCGACTACATTTTCACCGCCAACAAGGTATGCTGGCCGGTGCAAGCTATGCTGACGTAGCAGATCGGCGAGTATTCCTTCTGTTTTGAGAACGAAGCCTCAATGTCAGACAAGCTGCTGGATTTTGAGTGAGTGCACTGATTAAATGTGCTCATCATCGAAGCATCATGGTCGAATCCGAGCCACGAAGAGCATTGTCCGCACAACAAGCACCGCTGCGGGAACACACTTCAACCTTGGAAGAGAGTACTTACAAAATCAGCGGATTGCTGAGCAGCATCACCCGGTCCCAAAAATAGTGAGTGTTCCAGCACAGTCACAGCTGATGAGCAGCTTCCACACACGGCATCATCGCAACTATTCTACCGTCCTGTCAACGCAGAGCCGGATCTTTTGGTTTACTGTCCTAGAGAGCGTCATCGTTATTGGCATGTCGATGTAAGTTACTCATATCAGCAGACGCTCATTGGGGGTAGACTTCAGATATGGGTTCTGAAAACCTTCTTCTCGCGGTCAGGCAGGTAAGCCCCAAATGTGTGCATTGGCTAATTTGCGAGACGTTACAAAGTTTGAGAAATGCATTTCGTCATCTCCCTCTACGCTCCGCCTCCATGCGTGTTGACTCGTGCACAGTGATTGCCTCGTCGACCCAGGGCATTTGAAAGACGTCACTGCGACGTAGATCCTCTTCCCTGACACTGCCTCCATTTGGTCCAGCGACACCAATTTGGAATCCCAGCATTTGATCCAGGTCGCGTGCTTGAGCCGCCAGCCAGTTTTGAATAAAGGTATATGGCTCGGCACTGAAAAGCACTCAGCCAGATCCTTGCCGAAAACTCACGCGAAAGCCTCCAGAAAATCTCGTTTCTGCTTCAAGTCGCGAGCGAAATACGCCAGCTCGCCGACCTTGTCTTCGAGCTTCACTATCTCTCTACCCTCTTCCCCTTCGAAGGATTGGACAATATAAGCCATCTTGCTCTTGAGGGGATCGTCGATCTCAATAGGAATGTCGAAACACTTGTCATGCAGATTAAAATCCTGGTCAACCCTAACCGTCAGTTAGACACAACGCTTAAACTCACCGAATGGTGTATGGAATGACCACTGGCTGAGGATGGTTTAAGAATCGGGTAACGAGCTCCGGTAGCTGGTGAAAAGCGACCCCTTCTTGGCCAGGTGGCATGATCTGCTTGTCTGAGAATGGCCACATAGCTTGACTCACCTTCTCCATACCTCCAACGGGGCGGATGATGGTCCCGTCTTCCTTATCCTGAGCTCCGACAACTTTGATGAACTTCCAAACGGCCGCCATGACATCGGCCCGAGTTCCCTCTTTCATCGAGATGAGTCCGTCTAGAGGAGCTAGCACACGGAAGCGCTCGGGAAAGTGAGCTACGTGAAGTATGATGCGGCAATTGACGTTGGTATCACCCCGCCGCAAGACTTCAAACCCATCTAGCGGAGCTTGAAGAGTCTGCGGATGCCACTGGACATCAGCCGGATCAACAGAGTAAAATTACCTCGACAATATTGCCCTCGGGATATGTGGGAGGCTCTCGATTATCGAATTCCACGACGACGGAACGCAAGAATGAGGAGAATTTGCGTTTTGTCTTGTCGAGTCGTACGTTACCGCTCTGCTATGTAAGCGGCATAAGCTACCAAGCCTCACGTCCAACAGTCTTCCTTCTACGCGCAGTACCCAACCAGGAATTCCCTTGCCGGTGTTGACATCTACATTCTGGGTAGAGTCGCCATTCTGCTCTTGAGATCTGCCAGATGCATCATCTTGCCATGTCTGATGATGCGCAGTGTTGGAGATAAAGACACGCAGAGAGCGTTTAACCTGATGGTCAGTCCAAAGTCGAGCGGAACATTCCCACCCGTACTGGCCGACCCAAGGCATCGTTGATTTCGGCCTTTTTCCGCAGCAGAGTCCAGTCGAGCTTTTGCTCAACTTTCATGAGGTCATTAAAGGCGGGTGAGTCGGGAACGAGGGTAGCGAGGACGTGAGGAGGAGGTAAAGGTGCCCGTTGGTGTTTACTAGCGAAGTGAGCGCCACAGCAAAACCGGTGACAAGTGGAGTCTCACATTCTTCTCGACACATCCGCTTCGGCCTCTGCACGTCGCTTGATATCGACTGAGCCCTGGGCAGGTGTCGCAGGAGGCTGAGAAGGACCAGGAGTTGGCTGGGCCATATTGTTGATGATGGTACAAAGCAGAACGAGAGACGCGAGCAATAAACTCGATTTTTAGTTCCGTGACTACTTTTGTCTGAAGGTAATTTTTGTCTCTCTACATACACCTTGTCGTGTTTAAAGTACAGCAATGAGTGCCAAACGACGCCGTCTCCCATCTCCTGATGACAGCATCATTGCAAGTGATTCAGAGGTCGACGAATTTGCGGCCGACGAGCAAGGGGCAGAGGCTACCGAGGGATGGGGCTTGTATCAACCCGATGATTGGCAGGACGACGGAGATGACGAGTCTCAAGATCATGAGGAGGAAGACCAGATCTCAGAGCTCGTAAGGCATTCAGTAATCGATCAAACTGATGGTGACTAGCGTAGACTACAACAGGGTGAGGATTCCCTCTCAACATGAAGCTCATTTTAGGTCTTGATACTGTGCCACTCGAAACGCTGGCCAGGGCGCAAGCATCTCTCAGTCTTGCACACAGGGAGCAACCAGAGGCAGGCCCATCACGCAATGCCGATGCAGTTGCAGCTGTCAGAGCTCAGCTTGCTGAGACGCGCAAGCGCAAGGGAAGATCAGAACGAACAGACGAGGAAGCCGAGCGCATGAGGCGAGACAGCAAGCACGCGTAAGTTTTCCAGCTTTTCTAGAGCTGACTGCAGCCCAACAGCAATGAGTTCAAAGAAACAAGTGACGCGATTTCGGACCGTAGTCACGATACCTAAAGCCGTATGTGTGAAGGCTCATATGTAACTGACTTTCAGGAGCGGCGTGACCCTCGTTTCTCCACGGTCTCTGCTGGACATGTCGACCCAAACCTTCATAGTAAGGCATATGATTTTCTGCCTGGCATGCTGCGTTCAGAGCTCGAACAGCTCAAATCTGCTGTCAAGGTCGCTATTAAGGCTGAGCGCAACTGTCCTCGTGCGGAGCGCCCTGCTCGAGTGTCTGAGCGAGAACGTTTAGAGAACGAACTGGCGCGGATGCGGACTCGAGTCGAACGAACAGAACGAGAGGCAAGAGAGAGAGACGTGCTGTCCGCGGCGAAGAAAGCTGAAGCACAAAAGAGGAAAGATGGCAAGGGGGAGTGGTACATGAAGAAATGTAGGTCATGGTGTGAGCCAGTCTGACAATTGCAGCCGAGAAGAGGGATTTGCTTCTGAAATCCAAATTCAATGCCCTCGAGGAACGCGGCGGCAAGAGTGCCGTTAAAAAGGCGGTGGAGAAGAAGAGGAAAAAGATAGCGAGCAAGGAAAAGAAAAGCAGGCCATTTGCCAAAGGAGCAAAAGACGACGCATAGATGAAGCATGTATGGCAAGTCTTACATGGCAAAGACTCGATCCAGCATAACCCTCTCTCAACGTCCTCCCTTGCCAGCGCCTCCCTTCATACTCTGCTTTGAGACCTTGGGTCCTGCCACACCGCCTTGGGGTTTAGTAGCCTTCTTTGCCTCCTTGTCCCGCCTCTCGGTCTTGGCTTTAGTGATGGCAGCCTGTCGGGCAGCTGCTCGCACTTCGGGCTTCGCAGTTCGCTTGGCTAGGATGGACGCGAGGTCGGCACCGACAATTCCACGCTGCAATATGAGCACTACATCATACAGAGTGTCAGTAACATACCGCAACCTTAACGTTCTTCCTGCTTCTCTTCTTGGCAACCTCCTCAGTGATCCCCTTCTTGTGCATTCTGTGAATCATCAGGACGTGTAAGAGCGCTCTAGACAACCGACTAACCTCCTGTACACCTGGGTCCACGCAATCTTTCGGGGGTTTTTACGTTGGAGGAAGAGGGACTCATTCTTCGAGCTGAGGAATCTGAAGGTCTGGAATGTGAGCTCGGGCTGTATGGTCCATTCTCACCTTGGAGTCACCTCGGACATAGGTCTTTCCCCGGGAAGGGTATACCTTGTAGCCGGAAAAGTCGCAACGGTCGACACGCATGCTGTGTTGAAGTCAGTTGAAGTGCTTGACAACGATGAGGAGAGGAGTCACTTGGAAGATGGTGTCGATGCTTGATGAATGAATGATTCACTGTCCAGAATAGCAACGAATCAAGGCAGCGGATAGCGACAACTGCCACAAATGCGGAGAATATAACGCCGAAAGCGGGAATGGGTGTCGGATTTTACGCTGGCTTATATCCGACAATGGCGGCTGTGTCATCTTGCTTGCATGACGTCACGTGCCCAGTTCTCTCTCTACACTCTGTAAAAAATCATCTGCCACTGCAGCCCTCCTTTCCTCCCGTTTCCTCTCTGTAATCTCCTGTCCACCGAACAACTTTGCTCTTTTAGCCTCGATGAGAGCCTTCCGTTCGTCTAGTTTTCTCTTTTTCGCCTCTTGGGCCGCACTGAGCCCTCGATTGGCAGCTCGAGCCTTCTCTGTTTCCTCCCGTTGCGTACTGAGAGATGCCATTTGTTCGGCTCGTTGTTCCTCGTCGAGCGAGAACTGATACTGGCCAGCACCTTTGGCACGCACTGACGTCAGTCAAGGGCAACCTCACCACCAACCTTCTTTGGTTGCATCGTAATGATGGGCTCGCGCAGATTCCTCGGCTTGTCGGTACTTTGCACGAAGCGCATCGGCATCGGGTTCATACACGGGAAAAAAGTTTTGATCACCATCTGAAAAGTTAGCCAACCGTAATCAGCTTAAATCGTACGGATGACGTTGGATTGTCTATTATCAGCTGGGCCTCATTTTGAAACTCACAAGACTTCTGCGTATGCTGAGGTGTTCGAGTCCTTCTGACCGTTATGTCCTCGTAATTTCTCGGCGTCTCGGGCCTCTTTTCGAGTTCCAGTGCGTGTTCTGCCCATCTCATCAACGTATTCCACGATTGTGATATCATCTTCCCGCGTAGGTGATTGAGGAGCGATCGCCGACTCATCAACGTCGGATGAGTGATCTGAATATCCGTCGTCTTCTTCCCATCTCTCAAACTGCAGGTCAGCTGTATTGATACCTCGACCTACGTCGATAACACTCTCCGAGAGCTCCTTCTCCGACAGGCCAGAGAAATCGCCTCTTCGCATCGCCTCGTATCTCTTGGCTTTCTTACGAAGAATCTCCCGCCGTTGCTCGTCACTCGGTCCAGCATCATCCTGAAAGTGTCTCTGTTTCTCCTCATTTCGTGCCTCAGTAGCAAGTCGCTTGATCAAGCCTGGCGAAGGTCGTTCGAATGGGTCCTTGGACTGAAGGGCGTCAGCGGGCTAAACGTAACCAGCGAACCTTTGCCGCTGGACGACGTGCGACTCCCTTGACAGGAGCACGTCCCTCCTTGGACAGGCGGTCTACATGTTGTGCCGTAAGAGCTCTGAGCTCTATGATACTTGCTTGGGAGATATTGTTGGACATGAGTGTGATGTGGGAGATGTGGAGGGGGAAGGCAAAAAGGCGAGTGGCTATGACGTAAGGTGCCACATGGTATATTTCCGTTGACAAACGCCGAGCGTCTATAAGGCAGCTTTTGTCGTGCTCGTGTCAACCTTCTTCCTTTCCCTTGTCCTGGTTCTTTCTTATCCCTTTCATCAACATGTCTGCCAACAAAGTATACGTCGGTGCGTTCTGCTTGAAGCTCTCGTAGCATCGTTCGGGGTGGCTCGTTACCTGTCTCGAACGATGCATGCATATGTCTGACTCGCCTAGGAAACCTTTCGTGGAACACCACGGATGATGTCCTTCACTCGGTCCGCTTGTTTCTTGTCTTTTTTTGCTTTGGCTCACTCTGAAAGGCATTCTCTGCTTATGGTCAAGTCACCGACGTGGGTTTGGATGTCGTGTCGTACTAATTGTAGTGTATCGTCATGAAGGACCGGGAAACTGGCCGATCCCGCGGTTTCGGTTTTGTCGTGGGTTTCGTGTATTGGCTAAACTGAAATCAGACTTTCGCCAACCAGACAGAAGCTGAAACAGCTATCAATGCCATGAACGAGCAAGACCTCGATGGCAGGCGAGTGCGTGTCAACATGGCTAACCAAAAGCCCGCTGGCAGCGGTTTCGGCTATCAATCTGGATGTAAGTCAGATTCTGAGTGTAGCTGACGACAGATGGCGGCGGTCAGGGCGGCTACAACAACCAAGGAGGTGGTGGTGGTTACGGACAGCAACAAGGAGGGCAGTACGGAGGGGGTAACAATTATGGTGGTGGCGGCTACGGTGGCGCACCTGCTAACAATTACGGTGCTGGTGGTGGAGCACCTCAAGGCAATTACGGTAGCGGTGGATGTGAGTGGCTGGTTTGAACGGAGCTGATGTCAGATCCTGCCCAACAAGGCTATCAGGGTGGTGGCGACGGCGGTAAGCTTTTCCTTTGGTTGGGATTGTGGCAGTCTGATCATGTGTCATGTGTCGTCTCTTTTATTGCCTCGTCGCTCATCCGTCGTCCGATTTGCGTGTTTGCCGCATTTGCGCCTCCTTTCCGATACTGCAACGATCAGGTTACGGTGCTCCCGGCGGCTATGGTGTGGCCAATGTTCAGGAGTAGAAGCTGATGACGACAGGTAACACAGGCGGCGGCGGCTACGGTCATTACTGAGCTGGTCGACCCTTTTCATTTCGCTCCTTTCTCTTTGAACAACAAAAGATTCAGTCCAAAAATCTCTGAGACTCAACTTGCTTCCTGGTGATCCACAACTGTATTGGCTCGAGCGTATCTCCGTCTCCGTACTATGAGGGTCTAGCGCGATGAATATGATGGTTTCGATTGGTGTATTGCGTTCTGGGCTACTGATTAAAACTAAAGACAAACAGGCGCCTAAGTTTCGGATAACTAAACGCGTTGATCAATGTACTGTCCGCCTGTGTCGTTCGCTTGTCCTTATCGGCGCTGTTGTGGCTGCTTGTGAGAAGAGTTTGCAGACAGCGGCCGGAGGGGATATGCTCGCCCAAATCAGCAGGAGTAACACTGTGCATCAGATCCGAAGCTGTCAATGGGGACATCAGGAGCACTGAGGGCGGATGAACCACCGTTGAGCACCGGGGCACGAGTTCGCGGCAGTTGCCAGGTCGTCGTATCTCTCGGGACCAAGCTCGTCACGTCAGTCTGATCTGCAAAACTACCTCGCATCTCGCCTCGTTAGTGGTGTTCTGGTGTGGCTTGCTGAGAACGGCAAGTGGAGATGCTGGTGCATCTATGATCTATATACATTACTGCGTTTGGCGTCCCAAACAGCTGGTGTTACCTCGAGCCATCTTCCCTTCCAGTTGAATAGGCCAACACCGATCGCTTCTGACCATGGCCCTGCACTTGTAACAAACCCGCAGCGTCTGAAAGCTTCTTCATCCGTCACAAATGGGTTTGTCCGGTAGATGACTTTGGTCGTTGGTGAGAACTTTGCGTTACTGAAAGGTTTCACGCAGAAAGCGTGGTCGAGTGCCGCTGCTAATAGCTCCATGGTAACGCCAGCCTGCCTGAGAGGGATGTCGACATCCAAATGGCGGATCTCCACCACGCCAGGATTGGCACCCAGAGTGGCGACAGTCTTTCTGCCTCCCTTTTGTGTACCCACACCGGCACTTTCAATGACGCCCTTGTCTCCCAGATCACCCTCCTCCGCGCCTAGCACCGTGCCCAGATCCTCCCCCGCTCGCCGCCCATCTAGACAGACCACACCTTGCACCTCCTTCTCATGCTCCAGAACAATAATCTTTGATCTCTCATCAAGCGCATAGAATTTCGGCAGCGCAACTACATCTGGCGCGCCGAGTGTCTCGCGCATGAGTCGAGTAAAGATCGGTCGATGAAGATACTCTGGGATAAACATAAGAGGCAGGGCGACAGCAGCGAAGCCAATCAGAGGAGACAGGTAGGTAAGTGGTTCACCAGACTTTGGCACAAGCCCAGTCGCGTAATTGAAGACAGCTGCTAGACCCACCCAGACCGTGAGCGACAGGGGATATGTCAAGACTACCGTCAGCGGATCAACCAACGGCCCAGCCCACCTTTGCGATTCGCGTGTGCTAGACCCTCCATGACGCCTTGGCCGATGAGCATCCTCACCTCCTTCGCGTCGGTGGCAGGGTCGAAAACTCGTACATAGGTTGATTCCTGTGCTACTTGCATGGCCGTACAGGAGGATATTAGAGGGGTAAGTGGGTAGACTGTAGGAGACCAAGGCGAGAGACAAAAAAAATCTTCATAATTGGGCGGATTCTCAAAATGATCTTTCTTTGGTGCCTGGAAGCTTGGTCGCACGCACGTGCCAAATGTAAACAAGAAAAGTGCTGAGACTTAGACGGGTACGAGTACGAGTAGGCAAGCATCATAGACAGAACAATACCGGACAACCTATGTGCAGCAACCAGATTATCGACCACCTCGCTCTCTCCAACTTGAATAATAGGAGAGAGTCAGTTGGTGATGAAAAGTGAAAAGCGGCGACAGACAACAGACAATACCTTGACGCGGAGTCTTTTCATATTTTTAAACTCGGTCGTTTCATCGTTCTTGATGTCTGTCACCTTTTACCCGCAAGAATGGCTAATCCGCATGATTCATGGATCTACGACGCTGCGAATCAGGTCTACTATCACTCAGCCTCTAACACATACGCGATTCCAGATCCATACACTGGGCAGTGGTCCTATCAGCCCGCAGCAGCCTTTCATCATGCCTCTACGTCGCAATCTGGTGCAAACGACCGAGAAGAAGGCGAGGTTGAGGAGGACGTGGGATGGGGTGCATTGATGGAGCCTGAACAATTAAATGCGGTGTTGAAACAGAGCGGGCCGGAAAAGCATCCCGCCTACGGCGGGTCGCGTAAGCTCTCCAGTGTCCATCGCGAGCCTACACCGATCCCGGCCACGACATCCGATCTCATTTTGCGCCTCGTCGTCGCTGAATCCAGTGTATTGACCCCTGGTTTCATTGCCATCATAGATGCACGTGATGGTGGTGTCCAGATTGGTCGCGATCGATGTGAAAAAGGTGGTTCAGCCAGGGTCCGATTGAAGGAGATGCCTGTCAGCAAAACACATGCGGTGGTGTATCGAAATAGCGCTGAGGATGCCGAGGGATGGCGCGTGGTGGATCTTGGTAAGCTTGTTGAGGTACAGATGGAGCTCATACCAGGCTCAACACATGGCACCTTTGTTGCTGCGCCGGATGAGGAATCGAAGCGCCTGTCTGAAGGCAAAACGTCGTCTTTACCGCACCCTCTGGTCCATCTGGCGAAACTCACTATCGGAAGTACTACCTTTATCGCACACGATCACCCATCCTGGCCTTGTGAAGAATGTCAGATCACTTCAACCAATCAGATTGAGCTCGATGATGGGACCGTCAAGATATCCGACGCCTTCGAGTCCGATGTAATACAGCAAACCGTCGCAATGGATTCCAAAGAACGACGCGAGAACAGAGAATCTAAGCGCAAGCGGGAAATGGCTCATCTTCGGGATTCATTGTTAAATGGTCATTCTGGACAGAAGGGTGATGGCAAGTATCAAGATCGAGCTGCCATGAGGCGAAAGCTACATCCTCCTTCACCCCCTCCCCGAGCAACTGAACCGATCAGAGGAGAAACTTTCGATACCCCGACTCCCCCGCCATCTGTTCCGACTGTAGGTATGGCCATGCTGGCAAATCAGGGATGGACGCCTGGAACAGGCCTAGGCAAGAACGGTGAGGGGAGAGCGGAACCAGTACAGGTGGAGATGCGCACGGAAAAGCGTGGTCTAGGGGCAGATGGCAGCAAGGCTGTTGTGGATGCGGGCCCCGGAGATTGGAGACAGAGAGGCAAACAACGACGCTATCAGGAGTATGCATGATCAATCGTCGATATCTAGCAATGACGTCTTGGTCGCATCGATCAAGCGTTTTACCCGCTCGTACACCTGCTGTCAGTTGGATCAAGATATCGGCTCACTGTGAAAACGATAGCCTGTCCCGGCGCCACTCGCAGTACCCTCGGTGTGATGCCTTTGTAGAAAGCGCTAACACCCTCGTTTTTGAAGAGATCTGTGGTGACGTGTACTAATCTAGACATTCCGGTCTCGCCAGCAACATGTGAAGCCTTTTGGATGCGGCTAAAGTCAGCCCTATCGTGGTTTAACCCACGTTTTGATCGTATCGATTGGGGCATTTGAGAAGGGACCCATTGCTCCTGAAATGAGCCCGATGACCATGGTTTGGTAACTGGGTAACTCGGTGAATTGTGGCTGGTAATCAAGTGCCCATTGCTTGAACTTTTGATAGGCGGTAAAGTTGACACCTTTCATCAGCTTTAAAAGGCCTTTGTAACCCACCTTGGTTGGTAGCCTGTCGCAAAGCAGTCAAGCTAACACCACGATATAACGTTGCGATTCCTTCCTCACGGACAATCGTCCATGCTGCATGCGGGGCACTGCGATATTTCGGAATATCCAGTGGATCGGCCAAGGAGTCTGACGTGAGCAGCATTCGACTAGAAGACTCACGCTGCTGCGCCTGTAATCGGATTTTTATAACCTCCATTGGAGTTACGACTGCTACTGCCTCTGTCGCGCCGGCACCCAATCCGGCTAACATCAGCTGGGTCAATAGATAGATCACTTACCAAGGAAGGTCCCACTTGAGCTGATCTTGCCGTCCCGGGATAACCAGCCTTTGTATGCTGCACGTCAGCTGTAGCCTAGAGATGACTTACTCTCAAAACTTGCGAATCGAATGGCCATTTTAGGTACAATCCCGCTGATCACTGCTCCAAGACCTTTATAGAGACCCAATGGTGTTTCACGAGCCACTATTTGACGGCCAGTCGCGAAGAACCCAAGCGGTTTGAGCTACCGTCAGCAGTATTTTAATGGCCCGCTTACCCCTCGGAGTTTTCTCGATTTGGATAGTTGCATTCGTACCTTGATGGTGTCCAAGGGATGGCTTCTGTAAGCCAGCAAACGGTGCAACTCACCATACCAAGGCTTCTGCCATACCAGCGGTACCTCCAGCAATCAGGTGGGTACTGAGTGGCACCTTGCCTGTGCCTTTTTCACCCATCCTGTCACCGCTTCTGCCTCCCCCAAACGGCTTGCTTGTCGAGGATGACATATATGTACTGTGATATTGTGTAGGCAAGATGACAGATATTGTGTTGAACGCTACTCCAGCTTCCCGCCTCTTTTATACTTTGGCAACTGGCACAAACCTACTCGTACACTTTGGGTGGTCTTTCCGGGTTTCAATGTTTCAACTGATCCGGCCATCGGCAATCACCAATTGCCGGCCACTTTCTCGTCGTCGGCATTCTTCGGCCTGTTTGTTCTCTGCTTGTCTCTCTCGTCTGCTGTCTTACTATGGGGCTCGAGTCCGAGTCAGATACGGAGAGGAGATGCGGAGTAGTCGTAATTTGTGCGGTAGTGTGGATCGCTTCAGGTTAGGAGAAAGGGAGAGGGCCGATGCCACAGCTGAGGGCCGAACTGCACCGTCTCGACTCTCACTTTTCTTCTGTACTGGAGCATCTCGTCCTGGATCTCACAAATGTAATCTTACGACTCAATGAACCATATAATGTATGCTTAGACGACACAAGGGACGATATGCAGGAGAGGACCAGTCAGATTTTTCTGGGAATTGTATGCGATGCGGGATGATCAAAAGACAGGACGAGTCATTCCACCATGATATGCATGAACAGATGTAGCCCAATTTGCTGGGTACTAGGAACCCTAAAGCTCGTCCGAATACCTGTTTTTGATGCCAAGCAGTTCCACATCGAACACCAACGTCGAGTCGGGAGGAATGACCGGTGGGTGGCCTCGAACACCTACTCCACTCAGCAGGCGTCGTGTCCACTACCTACCATAGCCCAACTCGGGCGGGATTGTGAGCTTTCTCTTCTCTCCAGAGCACATCCCTATCAACCCGTCATCCCATCCTCTTATAACTTGTCCAGCACCAACTAAAGACCATCAGCAGGTGCAACGACAAGCTTGCCCAAGCCACCGAGGACTGACGGGTGAACTCGAATGGCTGGTTGCGATCTAGCGAGGAATCGAACTTTTTGCCGTCCTTAGCCAGCGTGCCAGTATAGCTAAGATATGTATGAGCATAGCCAAGGTAAGCCAACAATCCCTCACTGCATGCTAAGCCGATCTCCTTTGCGAGACTTGATCGGGCATTCTTCCGGCTTGTACTTGACACCGATCTGAAGCTGCTCATTCGAGGCTGTTTTGGCGACTACTACAGCTAGCGAGACAGCAAACGCGACAAGGATGGCTTTGAATTGGAGCATGATGATCCAAACTAGTCAAGACGTGTCGAAGGGCTCGTTGTTTGCTGGCCAACTTGGACGCGGAGATTGTCAAATGTCCGCCTATCGGTGGTGTTCCATACTTGGAACCCCTTTCTGGTCATCATCTCATGCAATTCAACAATCCTGCATGCACGTAGAACCAGAGCTCGGAACGAAGCTAGAGCTAGACGAGAGCTACCTAGACCTAGACTAGACTAGTGCTAGAGTGGCGGCAGTATGGACGAGGGTACAGAGCTGATCGAAGCATATGGTGAGCTCCGCCTTTGACTTTACTTACGGGTACGCAGATTACCTCTTCAAATTTATCGTTATCGGTAAGACCATGTCCCTAACGATGCTGATCATTAGGTGAGGCCGGGACGGGCAAGTCGTGTCTCTTGTACCACTGCATTCACGAGTCATGTAAGGCCTGATCTGAAATGCGCTCACGTCAGTCAAGGAGCACTCTGCGCACACGATCGGCGTCGAATTCTCCAGTAGGACTTTACGGATAGGAGAGCGCAATATAAAACTTCAGGTAAGCTCTTTTTTCAGATGGAGCTAATGTCTAGCTTTGGGACACTGCAGGACAGGAGCGGTTTCGAAGCGTGACGAGATCATACTACCGTAGGCTCTATCCCTATCATCGCTGACTGTAGGCGGAGCAGCGGGGGCTATCTTGGTTTACGATATCACCTCGTGTGTTTTTTGTTTCCTACTTAGCTGATAAATAGACGCCAATCATTCGCGCATCTCGATCGATGGCTGGCCGACTGTCGCGCATTGGGATCTCCCCACCTTGTAGCTGTTTTGGTTGGAAACAAGCTGGATCGTGAAGACGAGCGGGAGGTAGAGTATTCGGAAGGCTCACGTTGGGCTCAGGAGAATGGTAAGCGTGAATGTCGAACACAATGCTCATATCAGGCCTCTTGTTTGTCGAGACCTCGTCTCTGACAGGGGAAAACGTCCCGACTCCATTTCACCTCGCGGCACGAAACATTCTATCGAGCATAGACAGCGGTGCACTCGATCCCGATGCTGCAGGAACGGGTGTAAGCTATGGGGAGAGACAACTGAGGGCGGTAGGCAGCAGCTCGAGGCTGAGCTCCGCATTTGGACGGCGAGGGAGACGAAAGAGCGTTAGTCTCGGAGATATGGTCGGAGGCCGAGGTTGTAGCTGTTGAGATCGCTATATCTTTATAATGTGTACCCCAGATGCATACGATTGTACTACTGTGCCAAAGACTTCTCAACCTCCATAAACTTCCTCACGCCCTCCTCCTTCTCCAATGCCGCACCTCTGGCGTCGTCAAACTCAAGCAGCGGTCGTCGGACCCTCTTGGTAGGGTATCCGTTGTGCTTGTGGAGCCACCATTTTGTGCCGGCAATTCCCGCTCGGGCGAACGACGCGTCGGCCTCTGAAGCGAGGTCTTGCAACGCGATAGCCTTGGCGAGGTCTTTTGGATCTGGGCTCGAAGAGGTAGCCAGCTTGTGCGAAAGCTCAAATAAATGTGCGAGTGCGTTGGGGTAAATGTTGCCCAGACCCATGATGGCACCGTGTGCTCGGCTGCCCAACACAGTAGGGAGTAAAAAGTCGGCAAAGCCGCCAAGGGTAACAAACTCGGGTGCGACGGCACTCTTACGGGGATAGTCCTGGAAGCCTGGCGTACCTGTGGCACCGGTGATACGGGTGAGCTTGCCAACGGCACCACAGGTGAGCTTGATACCGCAGATGTTCGGTCCGCTCTTGGCAATGTCAATGACGAGGTCCGAGTCCAGGTCGAGGCCGCCAGCTGCACCGGGATAGTTGTACATCATGACCGGAAGAGGGCTTGCATCCTGAACGTCGAGGAAGAATTGCTTCAACGCGGCTTTAGAGATTGCACCGGCAAAGTAACCGGGAGGAATGACGATGACAACATCAGCGCCGGCTTCCGCAGCAGCCTTGGACAACGCAATGGTCGCTCGGGTAGAGTTGCCGCCACTACATGTCAGCAACGCTAGATGCACAAAACTCACGTTCCGGCGATGAGAACGGTGTCATCGAGCTTGGCCTCGTCGAGCGCAGCTCGAGCTGCCTTGAACAGGGTCACGCGTTCGTCCTGAGTAAGATGGTGTGCCTCACCCATCGATCCGCAGACGACGGGTTGCATGCCAGCCTTGGCAAGGCGGACGACATGTGACTTGAATGTCGCGACGTCTGGCGTCAGCAGTTTTCTCCATGCATGACTCACCGAGCTCCTCATTGTCGTCGTAGAAGGTGGGGATTGGTGCCCAGACTCCCGCCTTGAGGACGCGCTGATGACCGTTGGTAGTTCCGTTCGCAGGCATGTTTATTGTGTAATGTAAAGAATGATGAGATTCTTCAGATACTTTTTGAGGGCCAGGTGGATATCTCTACCGGCGCCGGTCCGAAGCGGCCGGCCCGCCTGCCGGTGCCTCCCGGTTCATCTTTCACGCGACGGAGATTTACAGAAGGCTTGCATAGGCATTGGCGCGCCTAGAATCCCGCTTAAACTCCCTCGTTTCAGACTTTTTATTGATCATGTTCAACTTTCTTCAACGCCTGCTGCCAAGGTCAAGACTAGCTATGCCCGTTGCTACAATCCGTAGCCCTTCTCCGGTCGGGTCGGAAGCGCCAAGCAAGCGACCTCGACTCGCCGTCGACCCCGAAGCAAATCTGGTTGACGAACAAATGGCTCTGCCTCTCGAGTACATCAAATCGTATGACCGCGAGCTGGATTATCGGAATAAGCTTGTCCTAGCTCCCATGGTCCGCACCGGAACACGTAAGCTCATCTGTCGTACCAGCTGACAACAGTGCCAACTGTAGGTCTTCACAAATTGCATTCGCTCATTCCAGCGCCTTCTCGCCCTCCACTATGGGGCTGGCTTGGTGTGGTCGCCCGAGGTGGTCGACAAGGCCATTATCGGCTCTGAACGGACAGTAGATCGTGAGTACCCCAGCTGACCCTGCTGATCGCAGCCGACACGGGCATCATTACCTACTCCAAAGGGCAGGGCCCCATCTTTTATACACATCCCATGGAGAAGCCTTACCGTGAGTGGCCTTCTGTCAAGAGCTGACGGTAGTCATTTTCCAGATTGGCACTTCAGATCCTGAGCTTGCCGTCAAGGCGGCTCAGACCGTGCAGCAAGATGTAGCTGGAATGTGAGTCACCGAATGTCCTCGCTGACGATAGCGACCTCAACTGCGGGTGTCCAAAGCCATTCTCGTAAGTGTTTGGGCCTGGTCAGAGCTAACTGCAGGACACACTCTGGCATGGGTGCTGCGCTACTCTCAACACCGGACATCCTTCTCAACATTCTTCGCGCCCTCCTCGACGCCATACCTTTGCCGATCTCATGCAAAATCCGCCTTCTCCCCACCCAGCCATCCACCCTCTTAATCGCCTCCCGCATTCTCCGTACTGGCATTCGCAACCTTACCGTTCACTGTCGGACGAGAGACATGCGGTCCTCGGAACCAGCCATTTGGGACCGCCTGAGTGACATTGTCCAGCTTGGCAAACAGCGAGGCGTACCAATCATCTGCAATGGCGACGGGGACGGGTGGGCCAACTGGGAGTCAATCCGAAACAAGACCGGTGCAGACTCTGTCATGCTTGCACGCGCGGCCGAGCGAAACCCTTCAGTCTTTTCCCCTACAGGACAAGTTGATACGACCACCGAGATATTTTCGCGACTGCTCAACATTGCTCAGAGAATTGACAACCCCTGGGGTAACACCAAATTCCTCCTCAATCAGTTCAAGCCTTCGCCACCGCCAATCTCGAGCAAGAGCAAGGCGGAGAAGAAAGTCGTGATCGAAGCAATTGCGAGAGCTAAGTCGGTGGAGGAGATCGCTGAAAAGCTTCAGATCCAGCTAGGTCGTGGGGAGGAGGTGATGCGAGATATAGAAGCTAGAATCAGGGAAAAACGGGATCCGGATATGTTTGCGGAACGCAAGCAAGCCGAGGCGGATGGGGTGACCGCCGACCCAATAGTAAACGACATCAGCCTTCAGCACGCGGATGGCTTCGAGGTAGGAGTGGGACAGGCCGCAATTGAGCGTTCATCTTAATCCAGGAAGCCATCCCGTTGTAGCAAAATCCCATTGGCTCCCACCACAATCTATTGTTGTAATCTCCATTTCTAGATCGTCGAGTGTTGCTATGGAAAGCTCATCGTCGGCCCAGCTTTTGAGCTGTTTGATATGCGTTTGCGCCTTGCGGAAATGCCCTTTGGCCTCGCGAACAAGCTCGTATCCCTATAATTAGCCTTGTTTGGGAATCACTCACATCTCGGCTCTGCAGAGTTTTTCTTGCCACAAGCCAATCCTGGTATTCGGGTCTCAATCCATCGTAGACCTTCTTCCCATCAGGCAACCCGGGAAGCTTCCTCGGCCATTTCATTCGCAACTCAAACCGGTCTCTACTTGTGATCGACGATGGCCCCGATACCGACAACAACTTTCATCAGCTCCTTACTGAAGCTACTCACTTTCTGCATCGCCGCCCCAACTTCCGCCCACAGACAAGCCCACTCGCCTTGCCGACTCGTCTTTAACTGCAGCTCCGCTCTCTGCTTTGCCACACATGTAGCCCACCACCACATGCACTGCTCTTCTGAAGGCGCGATAAGCTCGAGCTCCCATGAACCCAGGGCGGCCTCCAGGAGGCAATCCAGTCGAAGTGCCTCAAGAGCAGTGGCGACTTTTGGAGCGTTGTGCCCCGAAAACCTAGCAGCCATGACGGCTCGCTCATGCCATGACGAAGAGAGGGACAAATAGATGCGACGCCGTCGACATGGATTGGCAAGGGGCACACAACACGTGTTCAGGTAGAACTGAAGTCAGACATGTACTTCCTCGTTTAACTCACCCCTCGAACGAGGTCCCGCCAGATTGTAAATTGCCGGCGTTCTGTGTCCTGGATTTCCTCACTCATTAGGTGCAGGACGTGAATCACGCCAGTCTGCCGTGCAATGTACTCTTCGAATAGCCAATCTGAGTCCTTGGACATTATGGTGGACTAAAGTCAGGATCGACTTGCACTGCACTCACCTTGAACACCGAGCGCACCAGTGGCAAATGTGGCCCTCTACGGTGGCGTGCCCACAACAGCTCTTGCAGCTCTTCTACATGGGCAAAGCGGATGTCTTGGAACATCTCAAATATAGAGTTCAGGGCTTCTTCGTGTGACGGAACCGACAGCGTTGGCAGGGGCATGTTCTGTCTCAAGTAACGACTCATGTTTTCGTCAAAGAGCGAGGCTGCTCGACCAGGGTTTAGAGTGAATGTGAGGTCGCACTCCGGAGGATCTACAGATTTGGCCAACAGGACCCGTATGATTCCCTGGAATCAGCTCAAGCTCAATCGGTACTGTACTCACTGCTCGGACCCGGAACCTCTTCCCCAGCTCGAACATCCACGGATCGTTAGACTCCAAAGCCCAATGCGCCCCTCTATCCATCTCCTGCAGTATAGTGTCCACGTCATCAAACATCTCGATCGGTAGACCATAATGATCCAGCCACACATCCTCGCCATCCAGCACGTGCCCCTTGGACAACTCAGCATAGGCCAATTCAATAGTCTTTAGGTACGCATAAATGTAGCTGCGTAACGCCTGCTCAACAAACCCTTGTTGCTCAGCAAACAGTTCGGGTTTATGGCAAGGAATGCAGGTGAACACTGTCTGACAAAGGGTTGCTCCACGATACCAAGCGACCTGACGTTAGCTTGCCGAAGGGTATATGCCTACCTCGAGAGCTGTCATGTGGTCGATCACCCAGCAAACCTCTTCAGCGGACAGAGAGATGTTGGGGTTATATATCTGCTGATTGGATGAGGACGCAACTCCTGTGTCCATCTTTGGATCCCCAATCTAATGTAAGCACAGTCACGGCGAACAGGCTCTACCTGCAAAGCATTCATTGCTTCCAGCATGCCCAGCCCTTGCATCTTGACCAACCTGCCATCAGGCAATCCTGAAGTCAGATCTGAGCTACTACCTAGCGCTCACCTGCACATGACCGCTTGAAGCGCTCCGTAACGTCCTGCATTCCTGGTAAGCAGACCCCGGCAAAGGAGACAAAGGAAGGAAGGAAGGAAGGAGGCAAGGGAAGGGAAGAGAAAGTTGGATTTTGGAGCCCCGATGACCCGAACCGCCGATCCGCCGAGACTACGAGACGCGTATAAAAAAACACAAGCTGTGCACTCCTTGTCATGTTTGCATTTGACCACCATCACAACAACAATGTCACGATACGAGAACAGATATGATGACCCTTATGACCGACCGATAGCCTACCCTCCGCCGGAGCAGTATCAGCAACCCGCCTACGCCCAAGACGATCCGAACGCATACCACGATGGCGCGTACGGGGAGGCCCCTCGGTATCCCTCGTATCCAGCAGACCCATCTGCGGGAGACTACGAAGCGTACCCAAGCACAGAAAAGATTAATGATGGGGGTTACGCCGAGAACACGGCACGAGAGCAGCCTGGGCGATCTGGAGTGAGGGGTCAGACCAAATCGTTCGCATCCTTGGGTCCGCCACCTAGGAGCACGGGGATTCTGCGCATGTGGAGAAAGGATGAGCGGGGAGAACAGTGGTTTAGAGTGAGATTTCCATTGACATCGCTGATGACAGGGTGGGGGTCTGAGGGCGACGTTGCGAATCTTTGGCTGCTGCTTGACCATCACTATCATTATGCTCGTCAGCATCGTTCTCGCCATAGCTCTCGTGAGTGGCCCGTTTGATCAGTGCTAAGAATAGTATGTACGCCCGCCCAATGTCACGCTCCAGAGTGTCAATCTCGGAAATTCGCCCGTGACGTTGACCACCGATGGTCTTACGGTTAGTTTCAACGTGACAATAAGGTAATTAGATCCCCAAGGTGGTCGTGCTGACCTTAGCGCCGCAAATCCAAACTGGTTCAGCGTCGACTTTAACGAGATCAAGGCCACAGCCTTCTATCCCGGCAACAACACCAACTCATTTGGCGGTGGAACGCTATACAATGTCGATTTCCAGGGCTACAATCAATACACCTTCGACTTCCCGTTCACACTCAATTACACGACCGCAGCAGATCCAAACAGGGTAGTCCTCAACGACCTGATCAGTGAGTGAATGTCCGAGCGATCTGACCTCCAAGGCAAATGCGGTATTTTGAGCGGAGTGAAATCAGATATTACGGTCGATTACGATCTATTACTGAAGCTCAAGGTGAGAGATGTCGCATCTACGCTGACATCAGGTTCTGGGAGTATCGATCAGTCCGACAGTCAGCGGTAGCGCGAGCTTTGAGTGCCCCATCACAGAGAGCGATCTCGAGGTGAGTGCAATGTGTTACATAGCTAATGTACAGGGAATCATCGGTAGCGGCCTCTAACTTATGCAATTTTCTGCCGTCAGCGCTACCACCGTTAGCGACTTACATATGTGCCATAGTCCTTGTCAGGATCGTAAATCTCCCAACGCGACGCAGGAAAGATCTGTCATTCAGCGTAATTTTTTTTTCTAGTACTCACATGCTTAAACCGATTATACCATGACCTCTCGACAACCTTGCCAGCATGAGACTCGTCCTTCTCCTTGGTGGCATCGGCCATCATTCGCACGTCGTCGTGCACGTCAAAGTTGAACAGCGGTCCTGACTTGCCTCGTGCTTTGTTGATGATGAAGTCATAGAATGTATAGTGCTAAAAGTCAGCCTCGTCGTGAAAAGACTTACATGGGGGATAATCAAGTCCTCCTGTATACGTCAGTGAAGCAGGTTGCGAGGAGGTGACGAGAACCGACCTTTATGTACATGAGGTTTTCCACACTAGTCCCACGCAATTCGGGAAACTGCGCCCGACACTTGCTGAGAAAAGCAGCGATATTGTCGCCCTTCTTGCACTACAGCGATCAACTCAGTCATAATTAGGACCTACCTCGACAGTTTTGCGATGTCCACTGCCGTCCCAAAATGAATAGGTAATCTCAACGTCCTCCTGTTTGATCCGCTCTTGTTGTGCCAGCCATGCCTTGCGAAGTTCCTCCCTCTCTACCCGCTCCTGTTCTTCCCGCTCGCGGTCTGGAAGGAACGACGTGTCAACGTCTGGATTCTTCGCAAAGCGTTTCTTTTCGGATGCCTCTTCGCTATCTGTGCGTTTCCGTTTGGGCTCAATCACTTCCTCCTCGTCGCCAACAAAGGACAGCTTGAGCTTTTGCTTCTTTTTTGTTTTCTTCACTTTCGTTGATGCGATCCTACCATCAGTCATGGTGTGTCGGTGTCACTCACTCTTTGTCTGCCAAAGTCTTGGCCAGCAGCTGCCGTTGTTCCTCTTCCAGATCATTGCGAGTCCGCTGAAAGTCGGAAAGCGTAACAAGTCCAATTGTCGACTTTTTCAGTCGATCATCGATATTTTCGCTGATACCAATAAAACGGTCTCCAGTGTGATCTTTTTGAGAGTCCTGCACAGTCAGCCTCTGCTGTCAATCACCATCACCAACCCTGATGAGCGCTTCTTTTTGGCGTTGATGTTCTGCCTAGAAACCGCTTGACCTGCTCAGCGGTGTCCACCAGAGCGGATATGCACTCACCGCTTCCCGTTCCCGCTGCTTTACTATCATCAGCTGCCGCTGTGAAGCTTCTGGTATACGCTCCGACATGGGTCCCAGCAGTTGTGGGTACAAACAGGGAATTCAATTCTCAACTTTGTTGAAACAAGCGGGATCAAAAATGCTCGTATCAAGAAAACGCGACCAGTAGTCTGTCTCCTTTGCGTTTGACTACCACAAAGAATGGGAGCCCTATTGTCTATTCCACTCCTTGTTGGGGGCGTTGGCTCCCTCGGCAGTGCCCTCTTTACCGGATGTATGGCGTGCATGGGTGAGTTGATCGTTCGTCCTCGCTAACAGCAGGTGGCACCGCTGCATCTGCATTTTTCAAATCATGCAACTGCAACTCGTCCATCGCCACCCGTGTTGGATTCGGCCTCATCTTCGCCCTCTCATCGATGCTGGCCTACCTATCTCGGACCGACATTGCTATCCGGCAGATCGAAAAGCTAAGCTGGGACTGGATAAAGATGGACTGCTCGGGTGGTAAATGCTACGGCCTATTGGCAGTGAGTTGAACCCTTTGGACCCGCTGACGACAGGTCCACCGATTTTGCTTCGCCTTGGCTCTCTTCCACCTCATCCTCTCGGCCATGCTCATTGGTGTCCACTCGACCAAAGCGAAACGAGCGGCTATTCAGAATGGATGGTGGGGACCGAAATTACTCGCGTACTTCCTTCTGTGCTTCCTGTCATTCCTCATCCCAAACGAATTCTTCATGGCATATGGGTCCTACGTGGCTCCAATTGGCGCATTTTCCTTCATTCTTATCGGCCTGGTCCTTTTGGTCGATTTTGCGCACTCTTGGAGTGAGACTTGTCTTGACCACTGGGAGCGCGACAACTCCAATCTCTGGCAATTTATCCTCGTGGGCTCCACATTTGGCATGTTCGTCGCATCCATCACCCTCACGACTTTGCTCTACGTATTTTTCGCAGGTTCGGGATGTGGTATCAACACGGCTTTTGTCACAATCAATGTTGTCCTCTCCGCCATCGTGACCGCGCTCGCCATTGCTCGTCCAGTACAAGAGGCCAACCCTAAATCTGGCCTCACTCAGGCGTCCATGGTAGTCGCCTACTGTACCTATCTTACCGCGTCAGCCGTTGTCAACCACTCCGATGATGGACACTGTAATCCGCTGCATGCAAGCGGTGGTACGAAGACTACAACTGTCATCATCGGCGCACTGTTCACATTCCTCGCCATCGCCTACTCGACCAGTCGCGCGGCGACGCAGAGTAAAGCTCTCGTCGGTAAAAAGTCTGGTATCATTACTCTCCCGGAGAACGAGGAAGAGGGCGAAGTGCAACTCGTTACCAATCAGCCGAAAGGCCGCAAGGATGAAATGCGTTACCAGGCGATCCTCGCCGCCGTCAATGCGGGCTCTCTTCCTGCGTCCGTCCTTGACGAGCCTGAAGATGACGACGACGAGATTGAAGCTGCCATTGGCGAGGAAAGGGATGATGAGCGCGCCGGAACAAAGTACAACTATTCCTGGTTCCACGTCATCTTTGCCATGGCCGCTATGTACATTGCAGGACTCTTGACTGATTGGTGAGTACATATCATTTGCTAGACTGACGCCAGGGCGATCATCTCGACGTCACCGGTGGCTCATCCGACCGAACCGCTTCCTATCACGCCATCCATGGTCGAAGAACTCGATGTCTATATCGGCCGATCCGAGACGACCATGTGGATGCGGGTCATAAGTACCTGGATATGCTATGGTCTATATTCGTGGAGCCTGTGAGTGTAATTTCATGAGCATTACTGACCAGTAGCCTCGCACCGGTGGTGATGCCTGATCGATTTGGAGATATCTAAGCCATTATTGTCTATGCATCATGTTGTCTGAGTCCATCTGACGTTTCGGATCCGATTTCTACGGGATTACCATGCCGGCGCTTTTTCGCGATCGCATGTCACCTTTTCATCGTTTTCCAGGCATATTTGTAAAGATTTGATACCTATAAGAGCATATTTGTTTCTTAGATCTTTTGATATAGGAGGGCGAGGACTTCGTCATGCCGATCGATGATCGGAATGAGGGACGATCTGAAGCCAATTCAGAGAGTGCACCGCTGAACCAAGTCAAGAACCCACCCATCGGTGTCAAGGTTCGTCAAAGAGCTCGCTCGGTGCTTTTGTCGCTAATCCGTACCAGTGGCGCTCATCGACATGGTATATCACACTAGGTTCGCTATTCAGTCCTACAGATCGCTCACCTTCATCGCTGACTGTAGTACAGTGGTGGCAGCTGGGACCACCACGGATGCTCTCACATATGTTTGTCAAATTCCTACAGCTCCCAAGAGAATATGACTAATGGCTCCAGAATATTGTAGTTCCCGTCTTGCCCTACCGACTCGAGGCCTTGGGCTACAGCAATATCTCATCACTCACATCATGGCTGTTCTTTTCCTATTCTATGGGCATCTTTCTTGGTATGCGGTTTCCCTTGCCACATCCGTATTGGTCTTCAGAGCATGCTATCTACTCGCCCTATTGCTTATGCCCTACAGCAACGTTTCCCGTTGCCTACTTCTTCCACAAATATCCATATCGCCGGGTTCCCTTGATTGTTGGCGTGCTGCTTCTTGAAGTCTCCCTGGTGCTGTTCATGGCTATCAGACCATACTGGGTCATGGTCGTTACCCGTTTCATGCAAGGAGCTTGCAGTACGGTGGTATGGACGGTCGGCTTTGCTTTGATGTGAGTCTGACTGGCACTCTTCCTTTGTTCCGATACAAAGAATAGCAAGATCGAGCTATCACTTGGTGTGCAGTATGCAGTCTTCCGGCATGTAGAGTGGCATCGTATCCTCAAACTTGCCCCAAATTGAGCATGATATCGGTCGCTGACCCAGCTACAGCTGTGAGAATGTTGAAGAGAAGAATATGGGTCGACAGATTGGCTTCGCTGTTTCGGGTGTCTCGATCGGCACCACCATTGTACGTCTTGCAATCGCCGTCTGGGCTACCGAGCTGACAGGTGCAGGCTCCCCCAATTGGCGGTGCTTTATATCAGCACCTGGGCTGGTACTCGCCATTTATTTTCTGTATCATCGTCCTTTTCTTCGACCTTGTGGGACGGATCTTGGTCATCGAGCAAAAGGACTTGCCTCTCTACGGTATAGAACGGGGTGCGCCAACCATCAATGAGATCTCGCAACGGGAGCCAGATTCGGATCCTCAAGCATCACCGGCAAAGGACCTTATACCTTTAGGACCTATATCCGGAGCAGCGACTACTTCTGCTACTGCTTCCAACATTCACGAAGAAAAGAGTCCACCTTCCAAAGCACTGAGTCCTTGGGGTGTACTGAAGGTTCTCGCAAAGCAACCGAGGGGGGTGACAGGCATCTGCGTTTCATTTGCCATCGGAATCCTGCTCGGTGCCCTCGACCCTACGTTAGTCTTCATGTCGTGTGCCCATCCCAGCTAGCTAATCGAATCAGACTGACTCTGCGCATCGAGACAGTGTGGAACAAGGACTCGGCTTTCGTCGGCCTTGTCTACCGTGAGGCCTCGTTTACTTGATCTCATTCCAATGCTAATACAAGTAGTTGCCGCGACGGCGCCAACCTTCATTTGCGCTCCAATCACTGGCCATCTTGCTGACAAATATGGATCGCAATGGGTTATGGCGCCTTGCCTTTTCTTTGTGCTGCCGTGGCTCCCCCTTTTGCTCCTCACAAATTCCCTTGCAGGTTTTATAGTTTACTTTGCTATCGCCAGTAAGTGTGGACTGCTCTTCTGGTGGCGAAATTTGACGCTGTCAGATACTATGGGGTCTTGTGCATTTGGACCAGTTGGGTTGGAATTGGCCATGGCAGCTCGAGGAGCGGAGGGCATCAGCGAGATCCGTAAGTCCACGTATGAAATGCGCGTCATTGGCAATTGACCCTTGTTAAAGACCAATTCGCTGCGATGAATCTGGCTTTCTGTGAGTTCATTGTTTGTTGCTACAAATCCCTTGCTGATTGAGTAGCAATCTCGACTGCTATTGGCTCGATTGTAGCTGGTCAGATGTACGATCACCTGAAGTATGGATGGGGCGCAACCATGTGGTCAGTCCAATATGTCTACGAAGACCGAGTAAGGCTGAATGTCAAACAGGTTTTGCTTTGGCTTCACGGCAGTGTCGTCGATTGTGCCATTCTGTCTGGGAGGATCTCCTACATTGCTGCAGATTGTCTTGCGCCGGCATAGAGCGAATAAAATAAAAGAGGACAGGGTCCCCGCGGAGGGCAGCGTCGCTACGGAGCACGCTTAGTCCAGCTGACCGAATGGAATCTCATACTGTAGCACTATAATATTGTCTTCACTCGTCTCACATGATGCATCACAGATCATCCCGCATACTAGCCTTACACTAAAATCTTCTTCTCCATCTCTCGGTCCTCCTCCCACATAGTTCTGCCAGAACACGCGCAGACAGTCTTGTCGTTGCCCCACGCACCAGCACTGCGCGCAACTACGCCTGCGAAGATTTTCCCCAGAGTTGACGGTGCACCTTGAGACCGAGTCGGACTTGACGGCTGTCTGTTCGATTCAGCCTCAACGATACATCCTCTCCCGATCCATTCCCACAGCTCTCCATCCACTTCCTTGAACAGGTCCCCGTACCCTTCCTTGTCCGGCACGATTTGTCCTAGATTGATGAAAGGTTTGCCCGTTGTTGTGGGTGGATCAATGAGATTTCCGGTGGAGGAAATGTACACGTTAAACGCACGGCGCGCGGGAGCGAGCCCGACATTGGCAGGCGGAGGCAGCCGTACGGTGAGGTCCATCAGAACAAGACGGGGTGCGATCTGCACAAAGCGACAAATGCCAAACACCTTTTGGGAGTGCTCCTCCTCGTTCATCCCTGGTAACGACGCTTCGCGGGCAGCGAGAATGGAATTTGTGGTTGATGCCATTGAAGTAGGCAAGGGTAGTGGGGATTCGAGAATAGATACGGCGGCTTGTGCGGGTGCCAAGGGCGCCGCAGAGGCTGCTGATGCGCCGCGGACGATCACCTGGCGGTTTGTACTCTTCAGAGCTGATAGGAGATGGGAAGGGGGTGCTAATATAGCGTCAACGCACGATCTGATGGGTGATAAAGCACAGTGACACTTACTTCTCCCCACGATAGTCACTCGTTTCCCTTCGAGATCGATATCCCACCTCTCGATACCTGTCTAGTAGTCAGAAGAAACTCAGAAGAAGGAAACCTCCGACGAACCTGGAATATCCCTCAAAGCACTGGAGACTGCTTTGACGCACTTAATCGTCTGCATCAGCGCATAAAGCACACCAAGGACAGAAGACTTACATCCTGACAGGTCATGTCGACCGCAAATTCGGACTGTGGAAACTTGGTCAGCTTGTTGAATGGGTCACAAGGCATCGGCATACCTTGTACGCAACTGTAGCAAGAGTCATTGTGTACAACTGACTGCTCGTGCTGAGGATTGAAAAGTGCCAGTTGCCAGTCTGCGTTGCAGGACTCTGGTGAATCAGCGATTGACAAGCAGGTGAGATGGACTTTTGTAGACGGCTTACCAACAACGGACCACCTCCACCACTTGCCGAGCCGGGAAGTACCAGCCTGAAATAGGCGCACCATGTTTGAATGAGCCTACATTCGGCGCGTACGACCGCGCGAGTGACTTTGCATCATGACTGACTCACTTTTCCAGTTGCATTTGAAATCCCTATCCATCCGAGCACTGGAGAGTTGTCAAATCATCAGGCCATGGCTGAGTCTCTTGGCTCTTGGATAGCGCGCGCTGTTATACAGCACGATCAGAAATATGGGGCTAATTTAACTGTTCACTGGACGGGTCAACGGCTGTGCCAACTCATCGGTGTGAGTAGAGATGTATCCTCCGTGGCATGTCGAACTGAAACGTCCGCACAGTTCGATACATATCGTACACCAGAAGTTCCGCATAATCAGATATTGGGTCGAATTTCTGACCAAACGCATTGGATACATGTTCGCTTCGACGTAGCAGCCACAGATGAGCACGAAAAGTCAGAGCATCGACATGCTCGCCCATAGTCATCAACTGATCCTCTTAGGCCGATTCCCGGTATGCAGGCAGAAACACTCACCTCGCATCTTCGAAGCATCTTCCTCATCAAGCGGTTCAAGCTCCGCCTATCAGCCCCTCCTGGGGACCGGCAAGCCTTACCTCGTCTCGAGCTGGATATCCTAGAGTGGGATGTATACGATGGAGACAGGCATGACCCTGTTTTCTGGGAGAATGCTGTAGCAGTCAGCACGGGCAAAGATGGGTCATTGATTCAAAAAATAATTGCAAAGTGGTGGATCGGCGAGTGAGTAGAACAGCGTTCGGGCGCGGATGAGAACGAGCTAAATGAGCCAGGTCATATTCCGATCCCAGCCAACAAAGTCCCGAGGCTGGACCTTCCACGCGGAGAAATGTATGTACACGAAGTTGTCCGTGCACGTGACTGACGACAGTTTTAGGTGTCGACACCGAAATCCGAAACTGGTGACTATGTGACTTTCGAGGACTTCCTGGAACCGTACATCAACCCCCCAGATGGCCGAAAAACAAAGCCGATTCCGGAGTACATCTTCGAAGTCCATGCGGAAGCCAAGAGGGAGCTTGAGCAGATCACAGTATTCAGACTCAACCTAGACCATACGATCAACGACATGATGACTGAAGCAGACAAAGAAGACGAGAAGGTCAACTCCGAGACAGGGAAAGCAGATAATGACGATACTAATTTCATGAAGCCTGAACAACTCGCGCGACCAGATTCGCCACCAACAGACAAATCCTATACAGGATCTTCGCCACGTCTGACAGCTTCAGTCCAACAGCGAGCAGTCTCACCGAATGCAAGCGACAGTGATGACGATATGCCGATTCGGCAGAGAGGTCGGCCTGCCCCTAGACGGCGAGACATGGTTGATCCCTTGTTCTTCGCTGATTCACCTGGAATTCTGCATCAGGTTGTGGACGGATCTCCTTCCTCACCTGCACATCCAACCAGGGTGTCTGTTGTGGCAAGCCAGCGTCGATCCTCAGACGCCCACAACGACATCAGTATGTCCTCTAACCTTCAACAATCGGATGATGCTCTTGAGGGAGAGGAAGACGAAGACGGTCTGTCGGACTACGAGCGGGATCACCGTCGGCGTGCAAAGGCAGCAAGGTCTTCCTCATCTAGCGACTATCTAGAACAAATCGCGGCAAAAGAGGTTTCACCTGAGGTAGCTGTCAACGTCAGAGTCGGACAAGAACCATTGAACGAATCGCTCGGCGAGTCTCAGCCGGCCGAAGACTTTTCACTCTCCCGATATGCCGATCAACCTTCGTTGTCAGCATCTCAACACTCTCTGCTCAATGATGACAAGCAGAGCAAAATACTTGTCGACAATTCAGACGAGTCACATAACAAACTACAGCAAACGCCTCCGAGTCAATCAGATCCTCATTCACAGTCCGTACTTGCTTCTCTCTCCCTCTTCGAAAATGATAGGATAGAAGAACACCATGATATGGAAGCACGAATCCATTCATCTCATGAGGCGGACGACGAACAGACTCAATCGCATTCTCCGCAGACTCGCAAGCGGCAAAAGACGACACATCAGCCTGAAACTCCATCGACAGGCTCGACAGGCTCGACAGGCCCATTGAGTTACCTCAACCCTCTAAATATCTTCCGCTCTTCCCCGGGGCCGACCGACCGGAGTGTCGTGGATCGGGATAGGAATACTCGGACCGATGTATCACCTGCACAAGAAGATAGATCACGAGGCGGCTCGGTCTTGGGCAGACTCCTTGGATGGGGCAAGGGGGAAGACAAGGATAAGTCTGTCCTACCGAATACTGGAGACGTGCTGGACGTTGAGGAAGATCATGAGATGGTAGAAGGAGAAAAAGACCTCGATGTGGAACTTGACCGGACACTAGTTGTCGGTGCCTCGGCCCCCGTAGGACATGATGATGATCTCGAAGGTTCCGCCAGGTTCGACGATAGAGATCAGCAGGACGAGCCATATATCGACGTTCATGCGATGGAGATAGACGAATATATCGACGTTCATGCGATGGAGATAGACGAAGTATCTCCAGGTGACGTACGAGAGCAGCCGATCAACAATGTCCCAGAGGAAGCAGTCTCCCATGATACAGAGTCTCAAGGCGGTAAACAGGACGATGAACAAACAAAGCAAGGTGGAGAGGAGAAGAATGGCGATCGCGAGACGAGCAATGCCAACAAGTCCGATGGTGCTGCAGTATTGCAGAACGATGCGCCGATTTTGCGAGCTACCTCGGTCGACTTGCCCGATCAAAAAGCAGCCGACATCGAAACGGCAATCACGATAGTTCGGCCTTCGCATGCAAAACGACCCAAGTTGAGGGGCTTTAGACCCGCTACCATGCCCTCCGACGGCCTGTCAGAGGACTTTGTCTTGCGAATGACAGCCACGGTCATGGCTGCGAGAAATCGCAATACGTCTCACGCACAGGCGTCAAAGTGAGGTGGGCGTGACGCTCATCTGCATCTTATCTGTCAGATACAATCATCTGTTGTATAATGTATGCATTTCCTGGATCATCAAGCACAGCGTGCATCAATACAATCAAGCCTTCAGAGCCTTCTGTGAGATAGTAATCTAGAGAGAACATTAGCCTACACGAGGCTGTGTGTGTGTGCAACGTGACTGACCTTGTCCCCCAATGACAATGCAATGCCTTGCGTTTTTGCCCTACAAGTACCGTAACCGTCAGCGTAGAAACTCTGTTGCAAAGTGGCTGATACGTACCGTATCCTGACATGCCCAGATATTGTGTTATCCGGGTTCAGTTCGATTGAGCAGTTTGCTAGTGCATCCTCGCCAAATAATGATCGCGCTGCCAGATTTGCCGACAGGTATTGACATTCGCCCGAGATAGCATTGAGAGGAGTGAGAAGTTTCATGTTTGTAGCTGCGAGGAGGTGGTCCAGGTACGCCCGTAGAGATGAGATTTGAGTGTTTACTAGCAGAGTTGTCAGACCGGTATCATTACATCAATCATTCGACCTACCCGCGACCTTATTCTCCCACTCGAATTCTGTCCAGAAGGATCGGAACCTGTACTGTGAGCCGACGAACAGTGATCCTAATTGTAACTTACTGCGCCTCGTTGACGTAATTTGGCTTGATATACTCCAGCACATCAGTGTGCACATCGCTCATGACAATCGTAACTGAAGAATCCGAGGCGCCCTGCTTGTCATACCTGGTCAACGTCAGCTTAGCCTAATCTTATCAATCAACACTGACTGGATAGCGCCGAAAATGACCCCTGTTTCTGTTGACGAGACTTTGACGGTCACTGTCATGTTGTGGAAGCCGTGCGGTGCGAGTGTTGTCGGTGCGGCTCGTTCAACAATCTATCAGGCTTAGCCAGTTCTCACGGATTTCTGCTCACCTTCAGGTCACCAAGTGTAGCAAAGTCAACACTGAGGTTCTGGAATGTTTCGGTTGTTTGGTTAACAATCAAAACATCTGGCGAAAAGATCAGCTACTATAGTGAATGCAACAAGAGTTCTCACCCAGAACAATATCGAATTGTTGATGAGTAACAATAGCTTCTGCGTACACAGGATCGGAGAATCCAGTAAGCTGCGTTATCCGCGACAACTTCGACACAAAATCGTCCTGTACTGCTGCGGCTCCCGTGGCTCGAACCAAATCTGACTCGAACTGCGAATTATGATATCAGTACCCTTCCACACTTCGTCCAAGAATGCTCACATCATCCTCGTCGCCACCAGCGGATTTCTTTGATAATTGCCGGAAAGAGATCAGGTCGTCGGCCTGGATAACATTGGCTTTGCTGGCGGCATGCTTCTTTTCCAAAGCTTTCTTCTGCGTACGTTAGTTGCGTCCATGTGTGCCACTCACTTCTTCAGTCGCTACCATGTTACTGAACGCCTTCTTGCTGTCCTTCAAGAACACCTCGTTCATGACAGTTGAAGACGCCAGTTGTGCGAGCGTCTCGATGCAGTTCATGATCCGCTCTTGTGAGTCTTCATCGATGGCGACTGCAACAAACTTGGATTGCCCAACGCGGATCACCGAGGTCATTATGAGGATTGCCTCCGCTCGCATTGTATTGGCGGCCTCTGAGTCTGCTCCAGACTCTGAGAAGCGCAAGACGAGCTTCGTGAGGGTTGCAGCGAGCACAGAGCCCGTGAAGAAATCGCCGCCGAGGATGAGGGATCGAAGGGGAGGTTTGGCAGCGGCACGGACTTGTTCGAGTCGAGCGGCAGCATTGTTCGAGGTGTAGACAGTCTCGGTAGCATATGTTCCGTCGGGGAGAACTCGAGTAGTGGTGACTGCTTTGGGTGCTTCTGGCTCTTTGGGTGCAGAGTCATCAGCAGCCTCCGCGGCGTCAAGCAGCCTCTGTTCGGATGCCAAGATGGGGATTTCACCCAAGACTTTGCGGATCTCAAACATTGCTCGTTTGATTTCTGGCTAATCAGCCCATGTCTAGGTCATGACTCACCGGCTGCGCCTGTGCAATATTCTCCTACGATCCACATGGCCCCTCGGAAGACTTTACCACTCTTGATATCGGCAAAAGTTGAAACAAGCTTTTCTGTGATAGCTGGTCGCAGATCGGGGAACTTTTCCACAACTTCGCGGACGAATGCAATAACATCAACAGCTGAGGGGTTGCTAGAGTCTCCCAAAAAGTCCATGAGGACGTAGACAACATTGGCAGCGACCTCGGAGAAACGGATTGCACAAGAATGGATGGATTGGATGAGCAATTGGCGGTATTCGAGGTTCTGTGGAGTCAGGGTATGTCACATACTACAAGACTTACCTTGTCAAACTCCTGGTCCATGGTACTTTGCAGCTGTTTCTTGAGGAAGAGCACAACATCCTCGACATTTCGACTACTGATCAACTCCAACGCTACGCCGATAGCCTTTCGCTTGACCTCCATATCAGGACTTGCGCAAGTCAGCTCGCTGTATTCTTCCGATCAGACGGCCCACCTAGAGAGGACTTTGAGGATATCCATAACCATTGAATCCAGCACGTGCTCATGCTTAGCGCGCAAGGCGTCGAACCGGTCGAGCACAATCAACTTGACATTGTTGTCTGCCTCTTTCACGATGAGCTCTGCAAGAGCCCCAGCTGCGGCTACATCGATCAGCGCAATGATGTCCTGGGGGCTTACCTTTGACAGCTGCAGGGTTCTGGGTCAGAGTCGTCAAGCTAGTGGCTGCCTCGTATTTCACAGCATGTGAAGATGAGTTGAGCAGCTCGAAGATACAGCGGATCCATTTTGCCTACGGCATTTCAGTACTGGATCTGGATTCTCAGGCAGTACTGACTCTGTGTCCGCCTTCTGTCTTGGCCTCCTTCCGGACCAGCTCAATCACAGCCATCTGCATCAACTCGTCCATACCGGCAATCTGCTCAAAGTTACTAAGAAGATACCGCACGGCCGTAGGCTGCGAGATGTTGCAGAGTGTGACAAATGCATTGCGCTTGCATGTAGAATCGGATTCCTATCAAGATCAGCATGGGAAGTTCACTGATGAGGAAGGTCTCTCACAGCTGCAAGGAAGGTATCGAGGAGTTCTGGAGCGTCTGGAATTAGGTGTTCGTGATCTTGATAGATCGAATAAACGGCAAATACTGCATTCTTACGCACGAATGAGTGGCGGTGTTCCTGCTTGTGTCAGAGATGGCTGCTGGCTGAGGGTGATACCTACCAAGCAAGATCGGACGGTGGGGACAAGGGGTTCGAGGAGCTCTGATTCTCGTACTTTCTGCAAAAATCGCAGTGTTGCGCCTCTTATGTACTCGTTTGGATGTTGAAGGTCATTGCGGATAGCGTTACTGAAGAGCTCAGCGTTGTACGGCTAGGTGAACATACCAAACCAAAATCATCTCCTGCTTCAACTTGCCATTGTCGTCTAGCTTTGGGCAAATCCTGTCTTGTCAGCTTGAATGCCATGGTTCCTCTATGCAGGGATACTCACTCCCAATAGAAGTGCAGCATTTTCTTGATCTGCTTGTTTCGCGATGGCAGCACATACTGAATGATTGGCATAAGGAGTGTAGGCTAATCAGGCGGTCAGCTTTGGCTTGCAGCTCCAAATGAGCGTGTGCGCACGTAGGACTGTCCGTTGAGAGTGCCAACGATGATCCGCCTCATTGTCTCCAGCTTGACTTCATCGGATCCCTTTTGCAGGGCGTTCCTCAGATCCTGGGTCGATGGCACGTCGATGAGGTCGTCGTAGACGATGGTGTAGCATGTTGCGGATGGGTTCATCCCGGGCGAATACGCCGCGAGCGTCCAGGACTAGCTAAGGCCGGGAAGAGTGTGCCCTTACGAAGGAAATTCGTGAGAGTAGCAGAGAGGAAGGTTGATGAAGACTGGCTGAGGCTGTTCACGACGTGGATGACAGCGAGCTTCTCAGCTTCTCACCCAAAAGAGCGAGACACGCGCCGAGCAGCGAGGCGAGTGCCACGTCGCGGGAATATCCGGCGTTTTGGGTTTTGATTCCGTGACCCCCGCATTGCTCCGTGGCTTTGAGTGGTCGTCGACTTTTCGGTAGCAGCTTGAATTTGTTATAGGTCATCTCGCAACCTGGGCGGATAGCAGGTATCCAACAACCAAAAGCTCCTGCCCCTCTCTCCACTGGACATTGCCCCTTCCTCTCGCCCGAGCTTCCCCTTTGCTCGGTTTCCCCTCCTCCCCTGTCCCACCCTTCCCGAAAATGGCGTCTTCCGTCCGTAACGTGAGTATTGGGATCCTCAAGCGCTGGCTATGGGCGACTGTAATCGGCTGCTGAATTTATCATACAGGTCGTCCGATACACTGCTCTTCTCTCTGGGATCGGCTACGGTCTGGTGCACCAGGGCACATTACAGACGAAGTATGATGCGGAAAAGGTTAGTGACATCGGTCCTACACAAATGTCCAATGCAGAGCTGATCAGGATTTCTTCCTCAAACAATCAACTCATGCTTCCCTTTCTTGACACCGGCTGGTCTACGACTTGACATTCCTCTCCCATAAATACGATGGCTCCATTGCGAATCTCCGGAATTGCAGGAATTGGCTGCAGAGAAACGTCGAACGCATTTGATCGAGGAAGCACGTAAAGCGTACCTCAGCAAGATCGCTACAGAGAAGGCAGGATCGTCGTCTGGACGTGAGTATCAGCCTTTCCGTCGATAATGTCCTCGTCTGAATTTTGGGGTACGATGGAATGGCTTGAGCTCGTGGAGGAAGAGGCTGGTGTTCAGCCAGTCTCCAGGGAATGGACCCAAGCATGCTGTGTCTTCCTTGTTGGCCGAGAGCATATCTCCTTATCGGGGCCAATGGTGATCCCCTACGGGCTTCGCACAAGTGAAGGATTTGGAACGAAGGTTTTCTATCGTATGCGGGAAATGAGCTGTGGCGGTATTTACTCCCTCCCCTTCAACTTAATCCACTTCCGAGGTTTTAAACTGTTCACTCTGCATTTTGTTTGCTTGAGGAAGGCTCTCAGGTCCTGTACTATTGCTGATCATGGCAGTAATCACCGACCCGGAGGACCCCCAATTCGACCCCGAAAAGATTGCAGAATACTATTCGAAAGAATCATAGGTTTAGAAGTGGAATGCACGCATTGGTTACGTCCTAGATCCTGACTGTTGCAAGCTCTGTCTCCTTTAGCTTTGCTTGGAATTGTCACCAATCTATTCTATATTTTGTTGAGCAGCAGACGGAAACAAAATGCCACGCGCTCCGCTGCTAGACGCGTTCCTTGATCTTTGCTGTCGAATTCAGAGAGAAGAGCTCTTCAAGTTTGTTCTTCCAGTACAATTTCTCTCAACTGTCTCTATCCTCATATATCTCTTCAGGTATTCTCTGTCCCACACGAGCTCGTGATACAGTTCAGCTCCTCTATCTGGTGATAGCTGTCCGTGGAGTTGGCCCTCAGGATCCACCTTTCCTCACATCGGCTTCGGTAACGCCAAAATGGCGTCTACGGATCCAATTGAGATTGACGACGAGGAGCGAGACGAGGCAGAGATCAATCAGAGCATCAATGAGGTGAGATTATGGCCATGGGTCAGATTGTCATGGAGAGCGGTGGCTGATCATTACAGGAGTACAAAATCTGGAAGAAAAAGTCGGTATTTCCTTAGCTCCTGTTCTCATTTCTTTGGGTACGAGCTTTGTCTGACGCGGGACAGCACGCCATTCCTCTACGACACGGTCATCAATCATTCTCTCGCATGGCCCAGTCTTACCTGTCAATGGCTGCCTGACCGAGAAACGTGAGTGTACCTCTTTGCCAACAGGAAAGTAGCTGAACATACCAAGACCGAAAGATGCCGACTACACCATCCACCGCATGATCCTTGGTACCCATACTTCTGGACAGGATGCGGATGCTCTTCTGATAGCGGAAGTGTTTCTGCCGAAATCGGCTTTGGAGATGGGCAAAGATGTTGCGGAGATGTATGACGAGGAGCGACAAGGTGAGAGTGCCATAGTTCGGGATTCAGCCAGGCGGGGAGGTGAGCTGACGGGTAAACAGAATTTGGCTCTCACGGTAAATCGCCAGCGAGAATTCAGGTGAAGCAGACGATTCGACATCAAGGCGAGGTCAATCGTGCTCGCTACATGCCGCAAAACCCTGACCTCATTGCGACAAAGACAACGATGGGCGAGGTGTTTGTGTTTGACAGAACAAAACACGAGACCAAGCCAGCAGCAAATGCAGAGTGCAAGCCTGATATCCGGTTGAAGGGCTTGAATAAAGAGGGGTGAGTGATAATCTGCAGAACCTCGCTGACGAGTAGCTACGGTCTGGCATGGAGCAAGGTGAAATCAGGGCACATTTTGAGTGCGGGAGATGAAGGAATTATAGCCCATTGGTGAGGGTACAGAGATCGACAGGGGCTGATGGTTGTTAGGGATATTGAGGGGTACACCAAGAGTAGTCCTTCTATTCAGCCGTTGCGCAAGTATACTGGACATGATGGGACTGTAGGGGTGGGAGACAATGCTTCGATTACAGGCTGACTAGTAGGATGTCGATTGGCACCCTTCCTACGACTACATGTTTGCTTCTGGCGGTGATGATAAGCAGCTCATGCTGTGAGTGATCATGGTGACATGCTCTGACAAGGTAGTTGGGATACTCGATCGGCAATCACTAGCAAGCCCGATGTGCAGGTTGAGGCGCATGAACGAGGCGAGATCAATGCGGTAGCCTTCGCTCCCAGTAGCGAATACCTTATCCTCACCGGCTCAAATGATCACGTGGGTCTCTTGATTGGTTCTGTGCTGATGACTTGTGCTAGACTATTGGCCTATTTGATATCCGCAAGCTGTCTCGCAAACTCCATTCGTTCGAGGGTCACGTCGACGGAATTCTACAACTCGCATGGTCGCCTCACTCTCCAGTCCACTTTGCGTCAGCATCGGCCGACCGTCGGGTACACATTTGGAATCTCGATGCCATTGGTGCCGAGCAGACACCCGAAGATGCAGAGGACGGACCTCCCGAGCTTCTGTTTGTACATGGAGGTCACACGGCAAAAGTCAGCGATATTTCCTGGAGTCCAATGGCCAAATGGCACATCGCCACAACGGCCGAAGACAATATTTTGCAGGTTTGGGAGCCGTCGAGGAATATCCGTGCAGGTGGTGAAGCGGATGTGAGTGCGATGGACCTAGGAGAGTGATACTGGCGTGGAGAAGAGAGATGATACAACTCATGCATGATCCATTCGTGATGTTCTACTAAAATAGAATAAAATAAAAGATATTATAATCCCCACATGATCTCTTCGTCTCTTTCTCTCAATTTCGTCTTGTCTTTTATCCGTCCTCGAGGAAGGGTGAGCATACCCCATCTAGGGAGATTTTCCAGTCCTCCACCAGAAGACATGACGCTTTCCCATACAGGTGAGAGGTCGAAGAGATCTATGAACTGTTGATCTACTGCGCGGGATTTGGGAGATGAGAATCGACGATACCTGTCAGATCAGTATTGTGGCATTGTATATACATTGAACGACCTGTTGTCCCCTTTCCACAAAAGAACATATAGCTAGCTAGCTGGCCCCTGGCCCCTAAGAGTGACAGGAAGAGAAAACCAACTTACTCGTCGAATATAGACGTGAGCGACCAAGACTGTAATCGCCTTACACACCCTATCAAACATCCTGTACGGTGCTAATTGCGATAAGATGAGCTTGTGTCCTTGAAGAATGATGTCAAGAGGTCAAGAAGATGAAGATGTTTCAACGTACCTTGCCCTTGTTACAGTGAATGAGAATAGGATGATTACGCCTGTCGAGTATTTGTACGAGTGCGGCACATATCACGTCCTCTGGGATATTGTCGAATGGTTCTTTGTTACCTGGGATACCGAATTGCTGTTGATCAGTATTAGGTATATCGGATATTATACAGTAGGCCTTCGGTTCTTGTGAATTAAAGGGAGTCATGTGAGGGATAACAAAGGCAAAGTGGACAGTGGGATGGGTCTTATGATCGGCGCATTTCATCATGTGATTGATATTGAGAAACGAGAGACGAAGAAGAGGTGATAGAGGGTAGGTGCTCAATGACATGTTGATGTTGAGAGACAAAGAATACAATGATATGTTGATGTTGAGAAACAAAAAAGAGGTGATAGAGGCGAGGTACTTAATGGGACTCACCATGAACTGTATATCTTGAGATTGACACCATTTAAGATTCGCCTCTGGATAATCTTCCAATACAAGTGTCCTAAATTTAACCCTCAGCTCATCGCACTCTATAAACAACAGGAAACAGGGAACAAGAAACAGGAATCAAAAACTTACAAGACTGTTTTCAATCTCAAAGTCTCCATGAATCTGAAATTCCGCTTCATGGGAAACCCACACCGATAAACTCCACCAGAAACCACAGCGAAGTTTTCTGGTGGGACCAGATCATCTTCGACGTCAGGCAGAGCTGGAGGAGGGAGATAAAGCGGTTGTGGGACTGGAGGGACTAGTGGAGTCGATGATGGGGCTGGTGAAGTGGATGTGGGTCGTGATTGACGGATCCGCTGGAGAAAAGGTGGACATGGGTGTGATGTGTCGAGGAGATTGGGATTGGGGGACGTCGTGGTGGATGTGGAAGTGGGAGTCATGGTTTAGGCTCGTTTGACCGAGCTGATACGAGTCGAGTTACGGATCGACCATGTTGAGGTGTTGTTTGGAATGGATTCAACGTTGACATGTCAAAAACAAGCTGGCATTCAACGTCACAACTTCGGCATCAACCAGGACTTTTGATTCCGCACTTGATCGTTGTGTTTGTCACCCACCCTACTTGACTTCACGAGTGACATGTCGAGAAGTTATTCCTAAGCATAGATCACTATGTATTATATCGATGTAATGTCCAGTTCATTCAGCCTGTGTTGCTACCTCCCTGACATCACTATTCGACATCCATCGATCAGGATGTACCTTGTCCTCTCCCTTACCCTCAGCCAGCGCGATGCATGCGTTGCCCAACTCTGATGCAGGGATCGTCATACTCGAACTCCAGAGCTTAAATGCTCGTGCTGAAGCTTGTAAACTCCATCTTCTCGTCCATGACATCGTTGTAGCGTGCTATATCCATCTCATCTCAGTATCTAGACCCTACCAAATTGAATCGACGACCCTAAAAATAAGAGAGATAATAATATGCTCACCTCTGGAGTGGGTTCAATGATACCTAATCGGATTGAAATGAGCTTGAATCCTGGCTCGTTATCTCCTATAGCTTTAAGATCACGTTCTGTCATTCCTTTTACTCGAACATTGAGTAATCGACCTTGACCCGTTTGGTCCGCCGACATGCCCGACAAGTAAATGAATCGTAAAGGATCGTTTGTCGTACCCAATTTTGAAAACGCTCGTGCAGCAGCCATCGTATAATCATGATTAACCCTAAAACAGACAAAACTTGAACATGGTCTTTATGCAAAATTACGACGACGACCAGGGTACGCATTCTCCCTCAAGTGAAGCAAGACTCACTTTACATACTCGTCATCGGGACAACTCCGATACGGTGCACTCAATGCCCAGACGCATGCTCGATGATCGGCTACTTGCGAGAGCACATCGTCTGGGAGAACTTCGAAAGACTGAGATGGTAAGAGTACAAAGGTCACTTTCGGACAAGTGAGCCTCGGAGGTCGGCGAGAGAGTACCGTGATATGTGATATACTCGGAGAAGCGACTGCGGCAGCAAGTACAGCTGAGCCGGCTATATCGTCAGTGCTTGTCATTGAAAAGGGGACGTACCGTTTCCTGTTGCGCCTGTGAGAATGAGTTTGACCATTTTGTCGGTATTGTCAAGAGGGAAACAAAGGAAAAAGTTGATAACGATAACAATAATCAAAGCCCGAGGGCCGAGGTCCTTCTTATCGGACAACTGAAGAGAGTCGAATTACATGTATGCTTGTGAAACACCAAGCTGACTCCAATCAAAAATCAAGAGATATGATACATGCCAAGGGAAATTGAAATCCAAAGACTAAGCAAAGACTTTTTTCCTACTCAGAGTATCCTCCGGTAGAGCCTCCCTCCTCCTCTTTCCTCTCACGTCACGATCCGCCTCTTCGTCCTTCCTGACACGATACTTGTCCCCTGCAGATCGCTTGGCACTAGCACGCATAGCTGCTGGGGATACAAATTCAGGATTCTCAAATACAGTTGGTCCACCAAACGAGCCCTCAAAGACCCTTATGGGAGTTAGAACGAAACGAGGACCGATCTCTACCAGGGAAGTCTGGGGTGGTCCTGAAGGATGTAATGGGTCTTTTTCTATGATCTTTACCGGATATCAGCGTGTTGTATCTTAGAAAAAGAAACGATAGAAAAAAAAAACACTTACTTGATAGTTTCGGAACCAGATCTTGTTATCCAGGATGGAGAACATGAGGATATGGTCAATGAATGGTTTAAGCTTCCTGGAAGTTTTTGGAACGCTAAACACCTGATCTCATTAGTAAAGTTGCTCTATCTCTATCTCTCTCGTGCGAAGATGATCACACTTACATGTGTGAACATCTCTTTCAACAATCGCCAGTGCTCATCTGTATCCCAGCCTCCATCAAACAACACCAATCCACGACTGCCTTTGAGACAGTTGCCCGTCATCTTGAGTTCGTCCATTGTGTGTATATTCTGAACGTGACACTTGACAGACGGACCATTGGGAGATCGTGATAACCATAGGTACAGGTCCTCGTGTCGTCTTGCCTCGAAATACAGTGTATTGTTACACGAATGCAGGTCGGCAAGCTCGTTAATCAGGTGTAGTGACGACTTTGTATCGAGCTTAGAGTCTGATCCAGCCATATCAGTTCTGTCTGATAGTAGTAGAGATCGAGAGAGTAGTACTTACCCTTCTTGGTGTGAGGAAGCAAGACTTCTAGGTCTCTCATGAGGTGTCTCATACGTTGAGTGACTCCTCGCGAGCACAGCATCAGGACTTTATCCTTACGGGGTTTGACCTCTCCATCTTTAGCTGCCTTTCCCTTGCCCTTGGATGATGAGCCGACGATATCTTCTGAAGCCTTAAGAAGGGACGCCATATTTTTCTAGTTGCAAGACCAAGAAGCAGACGGTTTGTTGAAATTTATGAAAGGTACCCAAGTTGTGTTAACTGGAGGGGTCGATTAATATTCGTTCACTTCCGCCGGAGATCTGAATTTCAGTGTTTCAGTCCTTGGCGATCTTCATCAACTCGAACCTCAGAAATGTTCAGGCAACGACCAGCAGCGCCTGCAGAGCGGCCACCAGATGCCGGTCCATCATCTTTGGATGGCGGCGGTATCCCTTCAGAAGGCTCGTCGAGTACGCTGCCTGTGCAAGACACTCAGAGCGAGTCATTCCTTTCGAAAATCATGGCAGACAAGTAAGCTTGACAGTCTCTGTCCCCGTCGTGATTAAGCTCACGAAACGCAAGTCCGTATTTCTCTGCTGGTGCTGGATTAATGGTATGTGAAGTGACTTTACGTTACCTAACGATAGGGTATTGGTGTCGCCCTCACAGCTTTAAGAAGGGCTTCAACGCTCGGTACCACATTTGCTCAACGGCGACTGCTTGTGACCCTCGAGATCCCATCCAAGGACCGTTCATATCCCTGGTTCCTCGAGTGGATGGCGGCACATGCTCCACAACCGGGTAGCGGAAAGGGTAAGGGTCGAATGGGCTTCACAAGCCACGAGTTAGCCGTGGAGACTTCCTACAAGCAGCATGAGGGCGGTTCTGGCGAGGCCATCTTCAACCTTGTACCTGGACCTGGAACACATTACTTCAAATATGGTGGAGCTTGGTTTCAGGTATGTTGGAGTATTTATATGTATGCTAAAGGCAGGTCAAACGGGAACGAGATGCCAAACTCATGGATCTTCATTCGGGTTCGCCATGGGAGACTCTCACACTTACTACACTGTCTCGGGATCGCGGGCTCTTCCCTCAATTACTGGCCGAGGCGCGTGAACTTGCTGAGCAAAGCACAGAAGGAAAGACAGTAGTGTACACGGCATGGGGTGTTGAATGGCGACCATTCGGCAAGCCTCGGCGTCGGAGGGAAATGGGAAGTGTCGTCCTCGCTAAAGGCGCGGCTGAGAGGGTCGAGGAGGATCTCAAAGGGTTTCTTGGTAGGGCAAAGTGGTATGCTGAGAGAGGTGAGGAAGGTTAAGCGACTCTCAAAGCTGATGATAGGTATACCATATCGAAGAGGATATTTACTACATGGTCCACCTGGTTCAGGAAAGACATCGTTCATTCAAGCTCTCGCTGGGGCAGTCGGGTATAATATCTGTCTTCTGAACCTAGCTGAAAGGGGCCTCACGGATGATAAGCTGAATCATCTCTTGGGTCTGGTGCCAGAACGGAGTTTCGTCTTGCTGGAAGATGTGGACAGTGCGTTCAGTAGGCGTGTGCAAACGACCGAGGATGGGTAAGTTTTCCACATCCTTCATTCCTTTATTCAGAGCTGATACTGCTCAGCTACAAATCATCGGTGACCTTCTCAGGTCTTCTCAATGCTCTTGACGGTGTCGCATCGAGCGAGGAGCGCATAATATTCATGACGACGAATCATGTTTCCCGCCTTGATCCAGCTCTGATCCGCCCGGGCCGTGTCGACGTGCATGAGCTCTTGGGTGACGCTGCACCAGAACAAGCACGCCGGCTGTTTGTGAAATTCTACGGTCGTTCTGGATTCAACGACGTTCAAAGCGGCGAGAAAGAGCCAGAGCCAGAGACCGACGATATCCAGCGGATGGGAGACGAGGTGGAACAGATTTTGGAGGAAGAAGCGAGTCAAGGGCGTTCCGTCAGTATGGCTAGTTTGCAGGGGTTGTTCATTCGCAGTGGGGCGGAAGAGGCGGTCGAATCCGTGAGAGGGTTGTGTACGAGTAGGACCAGCCCAGAGTGAGGTCGTCTCGTTGCCCATGCATGCATACAGCCATGTCGACGGGTACCGCCGATGATTTCTTTGGTCAGTGCTAAATCTGGTCAGAGGACCTTGTTGTATCGCTCGGGGCCTCCATCTCCATCGGAGGAGAGCGGAGAATTATCCTGTATCGTGAACCACACCCGCATGATTGTGCACCCTGCTTGGTCTTCGGGACATTTCTTCGGCGCGCGGTTTGTGAGATTAAATTTTGCGGTCACACGAGCTCGTGTCCGTCAAAACCCTGAGATATAAACTTTACTCGAGTGAGAGGTAAAAGAAGCGGTTGAGGCGGCAACGCGGCCTCGGGCCCAGCGCAGCAAAGGCAAACTCTTTGAAACTCTATACAAATGGTTACAGCTCACAGCTCACACTGCAGTAAGTGGCGCGCAGTACCGCCGAGGGAAAATATCGTACAGATACTGCGGTCTTTGAACATTGATATGAGTGAAAGACCCCCTCCGCTGCCCAAGCAATAAATCGAACAATCAAAACAGATAAAGTAGCGACTGCGGGACAGCACGCGCTGCAAAAATAAAAAGTCTTGGCGCGATACTCTTGACGGTGAGCTCGCCGTAAGCCCGTCTTGGCCTTTTTTACGAATAACTTACTCGTCAAGTTACTCCTCTCGGGGGTCGGCCGAGCTATGCTCATTTGTACATGATTCATAATTCATCAATCAACAAGCAACAATCAACAACAATCATCCCCAGTCGAATAAATGCCTGTACCTTGAGATCCAGATTCACTACCACCTATATGACTCATGCCCGCACTGTCTGGTCGCAGTCGGCCAGCGGTGCTCCATAGTGACCCTCTCGATGGAACTCCAAATCCCCAGAAACCCTTGACCGGGGACTCGTCTTCCTGCTCTTCGGCAACCTCATTCCAGGCATCCTCACCCTCGGAATCTACCTCTTCATCGCCTGGTCTCCCCCGATTCAATCATTCTCCTCCACCAAAGCGTATTCCATATCCCTACACAACCTCTTTCAAACTTCGATCCACACTACGGCCACGGCGGAATAGCGCGACCCCTTTCGTGGCTGTACTCCGACGCCGGATAGTGCATCTCCTCATCCTCTTATCAATACCGATCTTCGGTCTCTTACTACGGAGCGAGCTGAACCATCAAGCGTTGATACGTACTCGATCGACCTCGAGTCACATACAACAATTTGAATTGCAGAATCTGGAAACAACCCCAGTGAATCTGAGTTCATTAAGGAGAGAGCATGAACACCTACTACGGCGGGAACTGTCCTGGCAGTCGGCTTCGGGAAGAGCAAAGAGAGGATGGAGAGATTATGCCGGGGTCGAGGAGCTGTCCGGGGAGTACCTCGAGGATCCGGGGATAGAGAGCGCGATCAAGGAAGAGGTATTTGATCTGTGGCCAGCTTGGTGGGGAAGTAGCGACGAGGTGGGGAAGAGTCCATTCGATTACGAGCCTGGATCCCCGCCCAAGGAGAAATGGAGAGTCATGTTTCTTACTGGTCAGTCATCAGCCATTGAAATTGGGTCGATCTCAGCTGATTTTCTCAGATTATATCGACTACTTGGAACGGATGAACACACATACATACGAGATTGTCGATGGTGAGCCTTTGCTGATTGGAATATGCTGATATGTAGCCGCCATTCGCCATCCACACACTACTGTCGATGTCTGGGGACCAGGTTGGGCAGGCTACGACAGATCTGTGCCTCTGTCGACCAACATCCGACGACGACAACGGCGCCTTGAACAGCTCGCAATCGCAAAGGCTGAATTTGAGGCTGATCAGGAGGAGCGGCGGAAAGAAGTTGGGCGTCAGAATAGATGGGCACGGTGGACTACAAAGCCTCTGGAAGTCTTTGTTGAGAAACACTTTGTTGCGCCTCCATGGCCTGATTGGGCTACGGAAGAGGATACTTGTGGAGATGAAAATTTCGATATTGTTTGGACCATCTCGTGGGTGTTTCTGACCGAGACGGTCACTGACTAGATAGCGATATCTTCAAGCAAGATGATCCTCACGTCGATGTGCTAGACTGCGGTACCATGCTAGTTCAGTACGTACTTGCTCCCGCTTTGACACGCCGAGTAACCACTGATGAGTTACGTGTAGGCAATTGGGTGATTGCCACGAATTGAGGTGCATGAATGAATGGTATCCCCAAGCCAACAATATCACCCTGTCTAAATATGCTTTCGAGCTGCAAGAGATTTTCGCCTATGATAATGTCAAACGGCGATTCCCAAGTTGGGAGATGGGAATATTTGGGCATAGTCCTGATACAGTGAGTTCTCGGTGTCGTACTCCGACTGACAAGCAGGGAAATGAGTGGGATTATTGGCCTGTATCGTGGGCAAAGAAGACTGCCCAAGCATCCGTATTTGGCTTTGATGGATCATGTAAGTTCTCCACCGGCTCTCATTGGCTGATAGTCTAGTCTATCCAATACGGACGACCGTGACGGATTATCTATGGACGGAATCTCCAACACTCATCACTCGCCATCCTCACCCTGGATACACTCTCGATATGCCTGACGAGGCACGAGATCATCCGCTAGAAACATACACACCGAATCACGAGCTGTACCAAAATCATTTATCGCTCCGCGCGGACTTTGCCAGAGGGATGCGTGAAGCTAAGATCTGCGTGTTCGATGCTAGCTTGGAGCGCAAACTTATCCGCAAGGTACGAAGCTTCTCTCATATCCTGAGTGTTTTTGAACTTGGCTGACTCGAGGTAGTATGCACAAGCGTTACTTTCTGGTTGCGTAATAGCTGCCGATCTACCGACTGAACATGAAGAGGCTTTAGAGAGATTCACGATTCCTCTCAAGCCGTCTTGGGGCATCGAGAAGATCCACGCGGAGATCGAGCGATACCTCGCCATGCCTGAGAAGCTTCATCAAATGAGTATGGATGGGTTCATCTACGCTCGACGACACCTCACAACCACGTGAGTGGGCACTTGCATGTGGATTCCTTGCGGGTCTCGCTGATAAGCACATCAGACGGAAAGTCAGCGATGTTTTGGATATGGCTCAAGCATATCGAGAAGGTGTCAGAGGGTATTCTTGTTAGTTTCATCATTATAGCGTATCGTCGTCCTTGCTGATGGATCAGACCCACATAGTTGGTCTTCGAGATGTAGAGCTTACTGGTCAGGAGACTCGTGGAGACCGTGAGTCGTTCAGAACCCACAGAGGGATCAGTGAACTGACGATTGTAGAGCATGGTGTAGTCCCGAAAGGGGGTTTAGGGATCTTGAAGATTAGAGAAAGAAGTTGATTTTAGATGTGGGATACTTTTTCACTTTCTCGTCAGTCCAGTTTGTCAGTCAGTCCAGTCGAGGGGGTTTTCATGTGAAATACCGAGCATTTTATAGCCATACCCAAATGTATCACTATATGTCAATTCTAATTAAAGAGGCAACTAGACTGGATTTTCGGTAGGATAAGTATCTATATTGCCTTTTCTAGTCTTTACCATTCGTAACTCTGATGCACGTACAAATCAGAGCAGTATTTGATACAGAGACCGCAAATCCCGTGCGCACGAACATGACGGCGCCTTATTGAGTGGCGAGTTCTACAATGTCGAGACTTAGATACAGTAGACTGACTTTCCTTTCTCTTTCTTTCCTCTTCCTCTTCCCTGACTATCCTTCCTCTTGGCAATCCTTCCTCTTGTTGACCTTTCTCTCGATACTAGCCCAGCTAGGCGCACAAAAATGGGGAAAGAGCGAGAGCGAGAGAAAAAGAGTGAGAATGCCTTCTTTAAGTGGAGCCGGGGATCTTACTTCTCACCAAATACGCAATTATTTCTATATTTGGAACTAACGAGGTAAAAATAGGGCTCACAAAAGCCGTTTCACTCTTGAGAGGTTCTCACAACTCGACGAAGAAGCACGACGTAAAGTGAGCTTCTTCGTCTGACCGGAGAAGAATGCGCTGTGGAGCGCATCGACTATTTGAAGAAGCAAGAAGCAAGTGGAAGGGTTTCAAGGGGTATAGCTCGGTGGAGCGGCGTTCTGTCCGATTCAAGTCTTCTCATGAGTGGAGCGTTGTCCTTTGTTTATGTGGAGCGGCGTCTTCTTGTGAGAAACAAATTTCGTCTCTTTGGTCAAGTCATACCTTCTTATGTGGAGCCATTTATTCTCATGGGTCAAACCCCCACCCCCCTCCCCCCCTTTCTTGGCCGAGACCGCAACATCTTATGTGGAGCTGGACTTCTCTTCAGTCGAAGCTCGCGCTGCCTTTGAAACAGTTCCCAGACATGGAAACGGCTAAACCTCCAAGGCTCGGCCAGGCGGCTTTGGACCCACTCGCGTGAAGTTGCACTTCCTTGTGGCTGGAGTTTTCCTTCTGTTGCAAAACTTCCTCGGCTAGAGGTCCAGAGATATTTCATACACCGATATCAAGCTGAAACACTCCAGTTTTTCCGTGACCTCGCCTATAAATTCCATAGGTTAGAGAGCCCTACATGGCAACCTTTTCCCCACCACACAATACCTCCCTACCCCCAGACAATACTTCCCCCGAACACAATACGTCCCCCCCATACGATACTCTTCCACCACACACAATACTCTCCCGCAATACAATACTTACTTTTTTGTATCTTGCACTTTGATCTCTGACAGGATGAGGCCAGAACCTTCCGAGACATCCGGACTGACCTTTGCCGGGTTCTCATCCAAAGCACCGACCCTTGGACAGACGGCAATCAAACCGGATACTGAAGGGTCGGTGATGAATACGAACCTTGTAAAGCGGGAATGGACTTCCGAAGTTTCCATCCCAGAGGTTGAGGCGATGGATCCGGACCAAGGCATGACTGCATCTGATCAAATGGATATCGGCGGGATGCCGAACCCTGAAAAGACTGAGGATGAGATAGAGGAGAATTGGGTGCGAACAGTGCTTTTCAAGGGTCTTGACGATTCAGATGAAGAAGAAGGAGGAGGAGAACAGCAGGTGGCGTCAAATCCAAGGGAAGACCAGGAGGTGGGGCCATCCCTTGGGAATGCTCTGTCTCTTGACATGGATGAACTCTTTAGCGGTCCTCTGACTGATTGTGAAAGTGATTCCTTTCATGAACATGAGAGCACAGGAGGGGATCTTACAGATACACAGCAAAACAACATGGATACGTCTTCACCAGAACCGCCCTGGAGTGCTGCTCGTCATTCCCCAATTACGACGACGTCTTCCGTTCATGTTTCGAACATTTCTTTACCAGAACCGCAGGAGCCTTGTACAGCAGAAGGCGGCCAAGTTCTCACCCCGAGGCCTGATGTCCGTGGTCGAAGGTCACACGCAACAAGCTTTGGAGTTCCGTCGACTACTTCTGCAAACACGCAGCTCCCCTCAAGTGCTGTGAGTCGTCCACCAGGTCGAAAGAAGCTCTCTGTGTGTGTTCTGCTGCCGCCCAAAAAACATCTGCATGACTCGAAGTCTTCCCTGACAAGGCAGGGGCGGACGTATATGGCGGACTCCAGCCAAGCTCCCGCCTCGGAAATCTATCGTTACGGTCCGCGGTCCCATGCAACCACATCTGACCAAGCTTCATCGAGTACCACTGCGAACAGGCAGCCACGTTCACGTGGATCTTGTGTGGACTCTTCTTCGAGGACGTGGAAGACGTCTGTTGTTTCGCCCCAGCGCAGCAGTAAAGTCCCTCGCCAAGTTTCCACCTCCAATGTTTGTATTTCAGTCGCATGATCGAACAGTGCTGATGTGACCTTCCTTCTAGGTTTCTAATCTCAATTGTCGCTCATCCGGTGGCCGCCTGGAGCGTCGTCCAGAAACAAAGATTTATGACAGGATGTTCGTTGCACTAGACTTTTTAGCGGAAACTTGCGCGATAGATAAAGACTTGCTCGAGCAAATGACGAACGTAGTGAGCTATCGTCCACAGCTTCAGATGTACACGATGGAGAAATATAAGTGGATATCCGCGAGAAGAGGTTATATGTTGTCCGGAAGGGGAAAGGGACTCAAAGTGGAGACGCAAGAGGCGAAACGTGGCTCGAATCTCATCAAGTCTATTGCTCGCTCAGACACTGAACAGACTGCACAGTGTGTCATCGAGAATTGTGAATCGGTAGCAACTGAGTGGGTATCAAATGGCAAAGTAAGGCCGAAAACGCCTTACTGCTACGATTGCAAGAAAAAGCGGTACGCAAACATGGCAAAGAGCAGAGCAAACAGAGAACAGAATCGGAGCAATCCTGGAGGAAGCAGAGATGATAGTCGAGAGGGGAATATGGCTTGACGTATCGGCGACGTTTTACAGCTGGCTGCGATGTTTCCATTGTGCTTGTGTCAACTGTACCACCGAGAACCTGTAGTAGAGATTGAACTGATGTGACTTACATGTGAATTTTGTCTCCTCGGCTTATCCCTTGAAAAGGATGGCGAAGGTCTGGGTCACGATACTCTGGACTCCAACTCTTGTTTTACGCCATCTCTGTATCTTACGAGCTGCAGAAACATGCCTGAATACTGTAAATGCAGGCTTCGATGCCCAAATAGCACTCCTAGGGGAAACCGTTGAGCGAAGGCCTTCGAAGCACAGTAGTCATCTCGGCCGGGCCGGAACATGCAAAAACGTCTGTCAAGTGCAGGCAACAACTCGGGTTAGTGAAGCCGTCCGCAGAATCAAAGACGTATCGCCCGTGAGGATGAGTACATTGCCTTCCAGCATAAGAGTCATCGAAGCAGTATCAGGAAGACCGACTCAAACGCCGTTTTTCTCTTTGGAAGAAGACCTAGCTGCGAGGAAGAGGCTTTGTCTATTCGCGTCATTCCTCTGGTGGAAGGCATCACGAGCAATCCTGCGTGAACCCCGTATGTCGTCATGAGATATTCATTCGAAGTTGAGCTCCTTCGAATTGCTGGAGCGATCTTCGTTTTCGGGCAGTATCGTAGTGTCATGATACGCTTTGCGTAGTATGACCCACGGTACTAGTAGTAGAAGGTACAGCGCACGGACGAGAAAAGGACACTAGAACGGATCTGGAAGCTTGCCTAATAAGGAAGTTACCAGATATGGCAAGTACCCCGTTCTAGAAGATTCCAAGCATCGGAGTTAAGCATACGTTGGCCGGAAGACTGCTACGGTATATAGTACCTCGAAGTACGGATAGGGAGTCTTCCCCAACGAATGTATCGCGCATAGTCATTCCCAGCACGTTAGACTGACGATACTTATTGCTCCCGTGACACGTAGCTGATCTTCTTTTTCGGGCAGCTCGGCGCTTGGAAGTTCTAGACATCGGACATCCTTTCAGTCGAGGTGTAGAGGCATACAAAGGGCTGTGAGATATCATCCATTCGCACTCAGCGAGCTCAGTAGTCGATGCGCAGCTTTTCTACGCGTTGCAGCTAGGGAAGGCGCCATGAACAGTATATAACCAGGCTGCCTAAACACTACAGTCTGTATCACTTCGTACCTCAACTCCATCTGACTTTACTGCATCAGCTCCCTCATACCACAGCGTACTCTCATTCAACGGAGGCTTCACATACAGGATCCCATTCCCGCTTGACATACCTTTTTTTCTGGCGTTGATCTCACATTCATCCCTGGTTTGATGTCTTCTTCCCATTTCAGCGACACCGAGAGCGACGGGGACATTAGAAGTGGACCGGTACGTCCTCCATCTTTAGTTCTTATTCTTACAGTCGTCAGTCTCCTCCCTCCTTATATGACCCAGATTCTTCGAGCAAGTTCGACGGTAGAGACGTTCTCATGATTCGCGACCCTGCCGAAGTCGCTTCTGTGACGTCAGATGATACTGAGGCGAATGAGACGAGCACATCACGAAGGTCGGAACCTCCAATGAACCCGCTAAAATCAGTCACACAAATGAGCAACACGGTTCGTAGAGGAACTCAAATTGAAGAGAGTACAGCGCCAACACAGCCAAACAGAACGCCGACTCGTCGAGGAAGACCAAGGAAGAACGCTACTTCAACGAATGTGCCGACAACGTCTGGTGAACGAAGCACTCGAACGACATCGACTACACTTGCAAGACGCCCTCGTCCGAGCATGAGGCGTTCTGGTCTGAGTACTACGCCGCAAGGTGTGACTACTACGCCGCAACAACGAAGAAGCGCTCGAATCGCAAGCACTATGACGAATCTGCCGAGAATCACTCAGAAGAGCACTAAACGGCGAAAAGATGATACTGACGATGACGAGGGGTGGGAAGAGGACGTAGACAATGAAGAAGACCATTCAAGTGAGAGTGAGGAGGAAACTCGTTGTGGACCCCCAAAACCGACTGGAATACCGCTGGTACGTAGCGTCAGCTACAGAGACGAAATGCTAATCGTCCCAGGTATCCGCGTCAGGCCCCAAGCCTCCCACTTTTAGGCCGTCTTCATGCTCCAATTTACAGCATAGAAGAGCAATGGAAACCAAGATGCTGATCCTGCCAGACGCAATGCTGAATGGTTTGGACCCCAAGAGGCAGTTGGCAAAGTACCCGAACGTGTCCGTTGAACGACTAAATCTCGATGACCAAGATTCATCTATCGCGCGCTCAAGGAGTGGGATTGTGTCCTCGAGCCCTGGATGGCTACTCAAGCTCGACAACAACAGCCCATCAAACGGTTTCAGTGTCCGCATGAAGTATGATCATAGTCGTTTCCCATTTTGCCACGAAGTGCTCTCGGTAAAGCCGGCCAAGCAGACCCCATCAGCGTTGCTATGCTCCACTGAGCAATGCTTCCAGATCGCGTGCAGATACAAAGGACAGCCGCCTGGCTTGCCGCAAACCCCTCGCTGTGGCGACTGCGTCACCTCAAAGTCCAACCAGATCAGCAAGCGACATAGGATCATTAGTCAACTTACCAAAGACAAGGTAAGTCGTTCGCGATGGATTACTGAAAGAGTCGAAGCATATGGGGTTTTAGCTGACAAGATACAGGAGGTGGAAGTAAGGCATATGGCGGTCAGTAGCAACATTACATTCACCTTCCATGATCCCCGATGGCTTCCTAAGTATCAGAATGTCGGCGAACCCATATTCATTCCAGACATATACAGTGAAAATGCGCGGTTCAACGAGGATATCATCCGTAGTGAGTCGGAGATGCGCCAATACCGATGCGAATCCTTGGATGGCTTCACAGTATTCCAGTGTAGTGTGTTGGGATCCTGGTACAGCGCCAGCAAAGACGCTAGGATCCGCCATCCCAAAGGGCGTTTCACCATCACCTCATCGAAGAATCCTCAGATTTCTGAGATCACGTTTTCTTCCAATCCCAAACAAACGATTGCGTTCAGATGCGAATTCGAGGGTTGTGAATCTCTTGGAACCAATTCGTATCGGTCTGGGGGACATGACACCAGGCCACAGTGCGCAGCCCATCAGACGGTGGAGTACGGTAGGAGGAATCTTCGTGCAGAACAGAGGAGGCAGGCGAGGCAAACACCCAAGGAGTCCGCCACGAAGACGTCCAAGCGTCAAAGACGTTGAAATCGCAATTCGATTATTTGGCCTTGCTTGTGAACCTTGTACAATACTGTGCATGCATATCGGTTGCAATCAAATTAGCTTCATAGGACTAGGCAGTCTGTCGTCGTGTACAGCCCTATCAGCGGCAAGCAGGCACCGTATACGACGCATTGCATCATATCTTTCGGGATCGCGTAGAATGCCTTTGACTCGTGCCCGGAACGGAATCCTCTACGGCCGAGCTGCGGCCCCTACTGAGCTTTTCACCTAGAGAGGGTGCGTCTTCGTGCTTTCTAATCAAATCCTTGTCGATCGGCCATGGAGCGGCAGAATAGATGATGGTACCCACTGCCTTGCATGAGCTGCTGTTTTGCGGTACATTCTGGAGCTCACTGAGTACCATGGCACCGCCGACAGCGAGTCCAACAGAAAAGCCAGATCCATAATACCAAACTGATATCGTCAACGACATTGCTTTACGCAGAGTTAAGATAAGGTTGACAGTAGTCGAATTGACTTTCTGGCCGTTATAAGCTGCTTGAACACAAAGGTATGAGATACGGGAGACCCACAGATGTCAGTCGGTTGACACCGCGGATGCATACACCTTGAGTGATTACGTCGAGTGCAACTGCAAACAGTGCGGATGGCACCACAACATGTTTCCACTGAAGCAGCGTTTTCCCTGCCGAATTGCCGATTTCTCCCAAGGAGAAGAGCGCCATTGGAGACGGTTGGGGTATGGCAAAGAGAGTGAGACCCGGGGATGCAGCCAAACTTCGATACGTATTCGACAGATCCGAGTGAAGTGGTATGAAGAACGGCAATGATAGCACGTGCTGCTCCAAGTCAGCTGTTTTCTGGCTTGAGGAATACTGGCTTACTGAGTAGAAGAGAGCCTCCCGCCACTGCTTGCCGTACTTTTTGTAGGTCTGCTCTTGCCACAGTCCGAGCCAGGCCGACATGAACAGCGCAATGCTCAACAGCGCTATACCAGAAACAAACTGGGCTGATTCAGATAACCACTCCTCTGAACTCGTGGCGGTAACCGAAGCCGTTGTTGGGCGCGGAGAACGTCGACGTGGGGCGCTGAGCGTTGCCACCACAATCCCCGTCGTAATGATGATGCCGGCAAACTAGTGGATTTAGCGGAAGACGTCCACTTGAACACACCACCTGGCCAATGGAATACCGCTTGCCAGCCATTAAATAGCCTGTCAGCATGGAAATGCATAGACCTGTGCTTGTCAAAACCGTTCCTTTGAAACGTATGAGGCCCACCTCCACTGCGAAATATGATGTGCAGTGTTACAGGAATCTAGAATCGTGATCAGACACAAGCTGGCCACCGAAATGAGAAGCTCACTTTGAGACCAAAGGCATAATTGTTCACTGGTACATTAGCGTGAATTCAAACTCCTGGAAGAGTGTAGTTACTCAGACTGACGCCCAGGAAGAGCAAAACTTGAACCATCCATCGCCTGATCGGAACCTGGTTCTTTCTCCATCTCGGAAGCCTCCACCCTTTGTCGTTACCCGTACTTCTGGGAGGCAAGTAGAACTGATGTGACAAGTTCTGAGCTGCTACGTAGACAAACTGGGCAAAGGTCAGAAAGGTCCCTAAAGCGAGACCATCAGCTGCAATTTTACGCTGTCTGGGCTGAAAGAAGTACCGGACTTGGGGTGATCTTTCAGGATAGCTTCGAGAGCCCAGACATTACTGACGACCAATGAGTAACCGGATAACATCAAAGATATAAGATTTTTACCTGCAACAGCCGCCAAATACCAGTGAGAGAATCAAGACCCATTCCCCTGCGGTGGATTCGACGAATGCCTTCAGCAGTGATCGATCCGTCATATCCACAGTTGCTGGTTGCTCCGCAGAGTGCGACTCGACGTGACAAGGACCAACGAGATTATGATGGCGATGGAGAGACTGACTTATTTTGCTATTGCATGGTTCTTCCAACAGCGTTGGGCTCTGACTGACGGCGAAAGGCCCGAGCTCGCTGTGTATCGACGTATGACCACGTGGTTCGGCTCTAGCGGCGAACTCAGCCTTTACGTGTCGTATGATCTTTCTTTCCAATGTTCCTGCTTTGACACCATCGTGTCTCATTCAGCAACCCAGCGGAATGAGCCTAGAGATACGCGATGATCCGCCTCGGCGGGGGCCTGGCGTTTGTGCCATGCGAGGTAGCTGTGGTCGAGCTAGCATGTTCGGTGCAGAGCTCCCTTGTCCTGACGACGGAGATGCGAGCGAAGTGAGTCCTCTCTTCCATGATCGATCTGCCTCTCATGCATACAGCTCAATGACTCGCTTCGAGAGCTCATGTCGAGCGTGTGTGGTCCGTCATATGAGCTTCCCTCACACGTTTGCTGCACCGAGGACCAAGTCTCCACCCTCGGCGATCGCATGCAACAGGCTGCACCTTTGATTGCTTCTTGTCCTGCATGCCTCAACAACTTCCGAAATTTCTACTGCGACTTCACCTGCTCTCCTGACCAATCCACCTTCCTCACCATCTCCGAGCAGCAACAGACGACCTCAGGAGAGCAAGCTGTAAAGACAGTCGAATATGCTGTTAGCGACGAATTCAAGGTCGGGTTTTTCGACAGCTGCAAGGATGTACAGTTTGGGGCGACGAACGGATTTGCGATGGATCTGATAGGAGGAGGCGCGAGGAATGCCTCAGCATTTCTCAAATACATGGGGGACGAGCGGCCGGGTCTAGGATCGCCTTTTCAAATCAACTTCCCTAGCGACCCCGAATCGAGCTATTCTAGAAAGCCACTGGGTTGTGCGGACGGAGGTATCAACTCTCGATGCGCGTGTGCCGACTGCCCAGAAGTATGCCCAACACTCCCCTATATAGCACCGCCAACCTCAGATAAATGTCACGTCGGCGCAGTATCCTGCTTGACCTTTTCTCTCCTCATTATATACTCTGTCGCCATCCTCTTGGGAATCCTGTTTTACACTTGGAAGCAAGCCCTCAGGCATAGACAAAGAAGATACGAGCGTGTTGCCCTTCTCGATCCTCCTCATTCGCCCACCGAACGGTCGAATGGTCTTGATGGATTAGTTGGACGGGGCGACGATGCCGAGTCTGGCCCCTCCGGCTCAATACACTTCCGTCTAGGCCGCGGAGCGAGTCTCCTTGATCCAATGGAGCATCTTCAGCCGAAGCAAAACAAAATAAACGCAGTCCTCAGGAGATTCTTCTATCGCTTGGGATTGATCTGTGCTAGGCGGCCAATGGAGACCTTCACTTTTGCAGCGGTAGTCATTGCGGCGCTCAATATTGGTTGGAAGGATTTCAAGGTGGAAACGGATCCAGTTCGGCTGTGGGTTGCCCCAAATAGCGAGTCGGCCGTTCAAAAATCCTTCTTCGACGAGAATTTTGGTCCTTTTTATCGAGCCCAGCAGGTCTTTATCACTACTTCTGACGGATCGAGCCCTGTTCAGTACGACACGCTCGATTGGTGGTTGGGCGTGGAGGCCGAGATTGGGAAACTGGAATCGCCTGGTGGATACACACTGGATGACGTGTGTTTTGCACCTGCTGGGAGAGGAACACCCTGCGTTGTGCAGTCAATTTCAGCGTGGCTCGGAGAGGACATGGCGAATTGGGGTGAAGATTGGAGGGAACGGATATCAGATTGTGCCTCTAGGCCAGGAGAGTGCTTGCCGGCTTTCGGTCAACCCATCGACCTGAGGCTTGTTCTTGGCGGGATTGGTGAAGACTACCTTGACGCCAAAGCCCTAGTCATCACTTGGGTCGTAGATAACTTCAACGACGACCGGGTACTGAAGGCGGAAGATTGGGAACGGACGCTGAAGACTTACCTTGCCGGACTTTCGCGACCGGGTCTGGAGATCAGCTACAGCACTGGCGTCTCTCTCGAGGAAGAACTCAACAAATCGACCAACACGGATGTCAAAATCGTTGTGCTTTCGTACATGGTCATGTTTCTTTACGTATCTCTTACTCTCGGTGGCGGTCTCCCGCCATCCGTTATTCGAGCGATACTGCATCGTATATGGAACGGCACCCTTCGCCTCGCTCACCTCATGCGGATCACCAAGTCTCCGCCAGAGCCGTTGTCCAGCTCCCCCAGCATCTCCGTCATTCCAACCCTCCTCTCCGTCAACTCAAAATTTTCGCTTGGACTGTTTGGCATCATCATCGTTCTCGTGGCGGTTTCGTCTTCTGTCGGCCTGTTTTCCCTGCTCGGCGTTCGGGTGACACTTATCATCGCCGAAGTCATACCCTTCCTTGTGCTTGCAGTGGGCGTAGACAACGTTTTTATTTTAGTGCACGAGCTCGAGAGGCAGAACTCTCTGCATTCGACTGGCGACTCTGACCCTCCTATCAACGGCGATGGTGACGATGAAGATGAACCAGTTCAGCCTTCTCTTCCGGCAGAGGAACGTGTGGCGCGGGCAGTAGCAAGAATGGGTCCCTCAATCGCTCTCAGCAGTATCACCGAGACGGTAGCGTTTGCCCTGGGCGCGTTGGTCCCGATGCCTGCTGTGCGGAATTTCGCTATCTATGCAGCAGGCAGCGTTTTCCTTGGCGCAGTCATGCAGGTGACGGTATTCGTTTCGGCCATGTCTCTGGATCTAAAGCGAGCAGAGGTGAGTGAAGGCTACTAGTTGTGCTGATGAAAGGCTATGAGAATCGATTGCGTGCCATGCGTACAGCTACGGCCACCGATTGGATTATACGAGCGCAACACTCCAAGTGAGGGCGTAGTATCAAAGTTTGTTCGAAGGGTGTACGCGCCTGCATTGATTCAGCAAGAGGTCAAGCAATTGGTCTTGGTTTTCTTTGGCGGATTGTTCTTGACCGCAATCATCGGCATTCAGCACATCAAGCTGGGCCTAGGTAAGTGTCCTTTTGAAAGCTGGCTGACAATAGATCAACGACTTGCTCTGCCTGCCGATTCACATCTGGTGGCCTACTTTGATGCTGAGGAGAAGTACTTTGAAGTCGGCCCGCCAGTATACTTTGTCGCCGAGCATTCTGATTTGCCATCACGGCATGGACAACAACAACTGTGTGGCCGGTTTACGACATGTCTTGAGTTGAGCGTAGCCAACTCACTAGAGGCGGAGCGAAAGCGACCAGAGTCGAGCTTCCTCGCATCACCCCCGGCTGCCTGGATTGACGATTTCCTGCAATGGACTAACCCGACATTCGAGTCGTGCTGCCGGGTACGAAAGGCAGATCCTTCAGTGTTTTGCGCGCCTCGCGACGCAGATCGACTGTGTCGGCCGTGTTTCCAGGGCCAGGAGTGGGATTCTACGATGCAAGGTCTTCCCGAAGGCGAGGACTTTATGCGATACCTCTCTCGATGGCTTGTCTCGCCCACAGACGAGAACTGTCCATTAGGTGGTCAAGCACCTTACTCAGCTGCTGTCAAGCTTTCACCTGATAATTCGACTGTGGCTGTTTCGCATTTCCGAGCATGGCACACTCCGCTCAAGACCCAAGAAGACTTTACGAATGCCTTATCGGCGGCACGACGTATTTCTGCCGACATCACTCGACGTACAGGTGTCAAGGTTTTCCCATATTCGCTATTCTACGTCTTCTTCGATCAGTACGAGCACATTGTGGCCATTGCGATCCAGATCCTCAGTTTGGCACTACTTGCCATTTTGGGGATCACCAGTATCCTGCTGGGCTCTTGGCGCACGGGAGCGACGGTGACTGCTACGTGCGGTTTGGCGGTCGCTAGCGTGATGGGTATCATGGGATTCTGGGGGATCAGTTTGAACGCCATCTCTCTGGTCAATCTCGTTATATCAGTTGGTATCGCTGTAGAGTTCTGCAGCCATATCGCCAGGGCATTCATGGGTGCTGGTAGTGGGATTGCATTGGGTGGAACATCCGATGGAGGAGCTGGCAAACGTCGAGAAATGGATGAACGTGCTCTTACGGCTTTGGTGGATGTTGGTCCTTCTGTAAGTGACAGATCACTCAACTCCAATTATCAGGAAGGACGTATATGCTGATAAGGAATATAGGTATTTAGCGGAATAACTTTAACCAAACTTATTGGTATTTCTGTACTTGCTTTGACTCGCTCGAAATTACTCGAAGTGTATTACTTTAGAATGTGGCTCGCTCTCATCGTATCTGGAGCATTACATGGTCTGGTATTACTTCCTGTATTGTTAAGCTATACAGGTGGACAAGGATATAGTCTTGAAGATACAGATGAAGAGTGGGTAACAAGTCAAATGAGAAGACCGTGAGTTTTAACCCCCCCCCCTTTTTTCCCTTTTAAACCTCACGACGTATATCTAGTGTGGATGAGCGCTCATGCGTTTGTTTGTCTGTCTGTTTGTTTTAGAATGGATTACGAGTATGCACCTTTCGCCGACACTGATTCGATGATCTCGGATGGATAGAAAGGAGAGGAGTGTCGAATAAGAGAAGATGGAGGGAGGACTAAGGCATATCATACATACTGTAATTGTAATGAATAGGGAAAAAAGTAAAATGCAACAAAATGTCAGTAATCAAGTTTTATCTGTTGGTTGAGATTAGAAACAAAGACAACGAGAGACGAGTGTGAAGAACTAAACGTTGTATTGTCGATGTACCATGCACATGCATGCACCTCTATGGACTCTGGGACTACGAAGACTACGAGTACTGGTGCGAAAACAGCACTTAGGCCTCGTAGATCCACTCCTGCCTCGAGAGCTTGTACTGGTTGACCTCACTTGAAAAACGTCAGTAAAGATATAGAAAAGACCACAGCTGATTTTTTGTTCAAGCAAACTTACCCGCCGAACCAGAGACCGATCTCGTGTTGGGCAGTCTCGACGGCGTCAGATCCGTGGCCTGATTGATTGGATCAGTCTGGCTCTCGAGCTGAGAATGGCAAGAAAAATGATACTTACAGACGTTCTAGCGGACAGAATTGAGAGAGACTCGTGGTTAGTTCCAATAATATGACTCGGAAGAGAGATAAGGAAGAAGCGAGAAGAGTTGGACAAGAGCGGAGAGGTAAGGGGAGTCGGACATGAGGTGAGAGTACTTACCATGCCGACTTGGAGAGCATAGTCGCCTCGGATAGTTCCTAATTGATGAGCTTCATCCATACCCTTCGGATTAGACTAGCTCACCGGGGGCAGAAGCAAGCGGGTTGGTGGCGCCGAGCATGGCACGGCCAGTCTTGACAGCGTCAAGTCCCTCCCAGACCATGCCGACAACAGGGCCAGACAGCACTAATGGACATCAATATGAGAACCAAAGAACTAAGAACTGTGCATTAAGACAACAGGGATGTGATTTGTGTGAGAGACAGAGTGGGGAATGATGAGGCGGTGGAAAATCGACAAGGCGTACTGTATGCAACAAGACGGGGGAAGAACGATTTCTCCTTAAGGTCGGCGTAGTGCTTCTCGAGGAGTTCCTGGAGTATCAATCAGCTCGACTCGACTGGAGCATGCAGCAATATGAGCTGACCTTGGAAGGAGTGAACATCTTCAAGGCGACGAGCTACGGGCGAATGTGTGAGTAATGTTTGATTTGGTGGGCCTAGGGGCAAGGGAGGGGAGGTACCTTGAATCCACGCTTTTCAAAGCGGGCAATGATCTCGCCGACGAGGCTAAGTGGTGTTAGGAATGGCCAAGAGAAGGCCAAAGAAGAAGAAGACTCACCCTCGCTGGACACCGTCCGGCCTGTGCGCGCAAGGAGGTTGAATCATAGAGAGTTATTATTACGGAGGGTGGGTGGTTGAGGGTTGGATTCGGTCGCCAGTGAAGATGAAACCAGGATCAAAATTTGGTATCCAAAGTATGTATAGACAGAGAGTCAGATCCAGGGAGAATAGAGAATATCTAACATCAGCATTCATATACAAGTCAAGCAGGAGAGAAACGTGGGTAAAGGCAACATCAAAGTGCTCGTTGTCTGACTAGAGGCGGAGGTGGAAGAGGGGATGAGGCAGTACTGACTTGACCATGATGTAAGTTTGTTCAGTGGTAGACATTTTTGTTTCTTGGATATGACTTGTTCTGAAGAGAAAGAGAGAGAGAGATATATCCTAGCTGAAAAAGTCAGTAGAGGGCGTGGTAGTCACGCGTTTCTCTCGCGAAAAAAAGTGCCACTTGATATTTGAATGTCGAAATGCCGTACTTTAGTATCCCACGGTCCTAGTTGTAGCTACACGGTGCGGGGTAATATGATTGTGGAGGATCGGCGGGAATCAGGAGAGGAGATCTATTACGCGTGCGTTGACGAATTGAGCTGTGGCCGGGTGTGTAGCATTTTGATCTTTGAATCTCGGTCCTCCCCAAGTGATTGACAGCGGAACGACTTGGTGTGTATATCTGTCCTCTGGGATTCATAAAACGAACGAAACGAACGATCTACTAGCTGCCTGTTTCTCTTTTCACCTCACGTACTCGAGTACTCGACGCGACTAACCACCCACATTGCTCACGCGACCACTCACTGCATCGATCAAAACGACCGATAACATCATAACCCTCTTTCAAGTGACCACCAAATCTATCAGACGACTAATATCTCCTCAAGTGACCACCAAATCAATCAAACGACTAACATCAATATCACCTTAACTCTCTTTTCACAATGCCAGTGAAATTCACTCCTGGTCCTCATCCGACCTCGCAATCACGAAGTAGCAGCAGTACTTCTCTCCCTCATCATCATCTTACTCCCAACCACAACAGCAGCAGCAACAACAACGACGATGACGACGGATCACAATCACCATATCAACCAACATCATCAACCTCCTCACCATCTCATATTCCTGCTGTACCTCATTCCACACCAACTTCAATAATGGTTCACAAAGATACATCGACGACGACAACACCTAAAAGCTCGATATTCATCACTCCTGGACACAGAGACGTTTCAACAACACCTAAGAATTCAAGAAAACCTACTACACCAGGAACTTCATCACCGCTTACGATATCTTTTCGACCTCGACAAGAGACTTTAGATGATGTAGAACGGCAACCATTATTAGGACGTCGTCATTCACAACAACAACAAGATGGACAACAAGAAGAAGAAGCAGAAGAAGAAGAAAATAGACGGAAATGGATTTATCCAGTCTTAGTTGGTTTAGGTATATTCTCAATCTTGATGTTAGTTGGTCTAGGAGGTTGGAGACTTGGTATGGGTGAAGGCGGAGGAAGATGGCCTGGAGGTCCACATTAAATGACTTGACTTGATTCGCGTATTGTGGAATTTTTTTCGTCAATCAGCAAAAATCGGTTGTACTGTGTTGTATGTGGTTGTGTTGTGTGCCAAGTGGAGGATATTCTACTTTTAGGTTGTTGTACAGTAATATAAATACTGTATGAATCGACAAACTCTTCAGGCTATATAAATCAAAATGTGTTGTATGTGTCGTAGCACTACATGTATCCAAGAACGACGATCGACTCTGCAGATGAGAATGAGAATGACTTTGTAGATGACAATGACCATTGACTTTGTACTCGATTATCTGGTATGACAATTATGGAATCACAGTGTCAGATCTCGAGTTCCTTGAATTCAGCAGACCGGTCGTAATCCTCAATCATGCAGTCGCTGATCTTATACTTATATTAGTCGATAATTTTATGACATGACATCAATAGTGTCTTGGAATTAGGCTACATTATGCTATATCGATACGGAACGAGTCGCCTCTTGTTTACTATTATGATACTATGTACATATAGATCTTCGTCCAATTTGCCACTTTTCGCAAAAATGCCGACCCTGCGTGTCAACATATATATATAATCCTGCTATTGAGATGATCCTGAATCACATATGCTCCTTGATATCATACTCCTGTCAACTACCACACACCTACTTGATTTAAACCTCCTGCATGGGTGATCCTTCTTCCTCAGTGGAGTCGGCTCCGGGGTTGACCCTCCTGTGTGATGTCAACGTTGATCTTTGTGGATACCGAAAAGCACGTACCAGTAGTGTACGTATTTGAGGAACACGTAGAATGCAGTGGCGAGTAATGCTCCAAGGGTAGGACCGACCCCTTAGCCCGTCAGCACTCCGCCTCGCCCACAAGAAGTAATTGGTCAAAGTGACTTACAGTAGATCCAGTGGTAATCGTCGAAACCTGCGATACATGCTGGTCCAAATGCTCGAGCGGTGCTATTGAAGTAGTCAGGAACCACTTCTGTTTATCGGTATCTGGGAAGGAATGACTGACTTTACGGCACCACCAGTGAACTGGACTGAGAACATCATGACTGCGAACAAGGTGAATCCTAGAGAGATCGGTGCGAGTGGAGTCATGTTTGATTTCTCTGCCCAAATCGTCAGTCTACTATTATGGGCGGCCGGTCAGTCAAACAACACAACGTACCAGCAGCAAGCATGAGGACGGCAATGACCAAGCCGGCAGTGGTGAACATCTCGATGAAAACACCTTGAGTTCGGCTAGTACCGTTTGACAAAGCGACGCCGGCCTGGAGTTTACCGGGAGTGAGACCATCAACAATGGCAGCAGCGACGATACCGCCGACCATCTGTGCGAGGGAAACCACTAAGACCAGTCTCAGCCTTCCTTACCTGCCGACTTGATATCAGAGAGGTAGACTTACAGACGAAACGCAAGGGCTTGATCACGCCTGTAAGAACCAGAGCGAGCGATACAGACGGGTTGAAGATACTTCCTGTGGCACGGAAGAAGACAGACGCAAAAGCGAATAGACTGATACCGAATGCGGCACTGACGTAGAATGCAGCCTTGTAGTAGGAATAATATCAGTTTCAGGTGAGCAGGGGATGAATGAAATACTCACAATGATCTTGCCAGATGCATCTCCGGCCGCTTGAGTTCCTGCACCAGCAGCCGGTTGAGCGGCCGCTGTGAGCTGAACAGCGCCGAGAGCAAACATCAAGAACAAGACTGTTCCGACAAACTCGCCCTGCAGTACGTCAGTTGCTCGCCTCTTTGAGTGAGAATGTCTCAAGGTATGCATCGACGCTCGGAACCCGCGCGAGAATAGGGGATAACTCAAGGCCCGAAATCGTAGAGCGGAACAACAAGGCACAAGGGGAGCGCGACTTACGGCCATGGCGACCATATCATTCTTGATATCTGCAAAGAGTCCGCTAGCGGCTGATCGCTTTGGCATGTTGGTAGGTTGTTGCTTGGAGGATTGAAAAGAGGTAGTTGTTTGCGTGAATCAACGCAATGAATCTCAACAGATCGTAAAGCAAACCAGGAGAATTGATATACAGAGAAAGAAAGAAAAGAAAAGATTTGGCAGAATATAAGTGATACGTTTCTTTGGGTCTGGGTTCGAGACTTTTATATTAATCGTACGTTTGATAGGAAAATGATGGCATTCTATGATATTCTCTCCACTCAGGTAGCATCCTGTCCTTCCCTTCCCTGCTTGCTCTGACGTCGTTTTCAAGAGTTTAGAACCATTCGCACATCCATCCGGTTCAGGTAACGGCTTATCGATCTATCACTGATCTCCTAGACCGAGCAAAGTTCAATAACCCAAATGGAAAAAACCCAAAGAGACATTTCGTCGCGTCGTCATTTTATCTACTTTTCGTCGCAGATCTTCCGTCTAAAGGGGAGGAAGGAGAGAAACAGGGAAAGCGTGACGGAATGACGAGGCTTGTTAGGTGGGGCTTTTGAGCTCTTTGGAGTGATAGTTACGTTTACTTTTCTTGGGATGTAGATCGTCGATGACGCTGGGATTTCGGATTAGACGATCGACCCTGAGAGTCTCAGGGTGGTGCCTGACACATTTAAAAAGGATCAGCAGGACGCCTACAGAGCATTGATTACGCCTAATGTGATCTGAGGTGGTATCTCTCTAGGCGCCCAATGTTCTTTGGCTTGCTTCGGTCAGAGCCAAGTGTCAAATAGCTGTACAATTGTGGGTCTAGTCCAGTAGACAAAGAGCACTCATCATGCGCTCACTCATCCCTGTATTTCGCTCAACCACCACTCGCCATCCAATCCCTCATCCTTCCTTCTCTCGAAATCTACAACCATCACGTACCTTTCTCACCGTCAAACGTACCTTCCTCACCACCAATCATGCCTTCCTCTCTACAGGTCATACCTTCCTCCCTACTACTCGTACTATCCTCGTCCTCCAGTCCACCCAACAGAGCAGATCAATACACAGCACATCCCGCCTGCTAGATCTTGAAAACATGTTCGATCCAGACCAAGCTCCGTCCCTGACGATCTCCCGCCTCACACAGCGGGGCTACGAACTATCTGACGATCTTGTGATTCCAGGCGGTGTGGTGTTTATTGATAGTCAGCCGTTTTTGTGGAATGTCGATCCGCCCAGATCAGATCCAGAGGCGAAAACGCTCGAGAAAGTCTGGGAGGGGTGGGGCAAGGAAAGGTTTGGAGTTTTCGAGGTTGTTACTCCTAGGCCTGGTAAGTTTGTCTTCTTCTTTCCTCTCCTTCTTTCTTTCATCCTTGCTTCCTTTCTTTGACTGTATCTTTGCTTCTTTTGCCTTCTTTCTTTGACTCTATCTTCTCGTTTTCTGCCTTCTTTCTTTGCTCGTATCTTCCTTCTTTCTTTCTTTGTGATTCTTTCCCTTCCTTCCTTTCTCTCTTTGGAGATGTCTCCCTGTATTCTCTGATATGTTCTCCTCTACATGTATGCCATCTTCCGAGATTTTTTTCTATTCGTTCTGTCGTTACTTAGGTTGAGAGATGTCGAGATGAAGAAAACGCTAATGAAAGTAGAAATCCTGCTATTTGGTACAGGGAGCAGAACATTCCCAGTCCCTAAAGAAATCAAAGAGTACATCAGCTCGTTAGGGATCCAGCTGGACGTGATGGATTCTGTGAGTTGTCCTTTTCGTTACGAGCGAGCGACAGCTGCGGGGCGTCGCCATTGGGATTGAACCGACTCGATGCTGGTATCTTGTAGAGGTGAACGAGCAAACGCTGATGGGGCTCAGCGAAACGCAGCTTCGACATATAACATGTTATTGGAGGAAGGAAGGAGAGTTGCAGCTGCTTTGTGTCCGCTCGTGGCTGTTGATCCAAAATCAGGCAAGAAGCGGTAGGCGTCAGGCCAGGCAACACTGGATTTAAAAAAGCGAAAGAGGGTTCGGTTTTAGCGGCTCGATATCCAGGCCTGCTTATCATTGGTCTCTCGAGTATTTCAGGCTTCGGACCAGGTACGGACAAGGCATACAGAACATGTAGCAATAGCAATATATAAAAATGCAATGCATCAAGTCATCATCTCCTCGTCAAACATGCGAATTGATCAACCATGTCTCAATCATATACTAACCCAACGTAAGCCTAGTACACTGCAGATGAAGAGAAATAGAGATAATTATGGGAAAACGGAAGACGAAGAGAGGAGGAGATGATCGCCAAACTCACCATGTATAAGAGCATACCCTCCTATCCAAAATAACAAGAAACCTAATAAATTCTCTTGTCCAAGTCCCATGAGGCCTAACCAACCTTTCCACCTTTTGACATCGCCTCCACTACCTCCTCCTGCTCCAGGATTACCAGGACCTGTGATGACGGTATGTGCTTGAGGTACATAACGAGCCAAGTCGAACTTGCATTTAAGAGCATAGATGGTTATTGCTGATAAGAACGAGGTGGTCAAGTATAGGAGGAAGCCGGACAAGTTGGTGAGGCCTAGTATACCGGCTGTGAGACCTGAGAAACATGCTGAGAGCTATAGATGGATAGATGGATGATTAGCTGTGTTTATTCATGTGATGGAAATCGTCTCAGACAGCATCATACCGACTCTACAGTTTACTGCAAGTGAAAAAGCGTGCGAAAGCCTGTGTGTGGGTGATGATACATAATACAGGGATGTGTGTGTGTTTTACAAGGCTGAAGGAGGGAATAACGGAGTCGGATTTGATACTCAATACTCACAGTTGCGAGAGAAGATAGGATTCGGACATTATGAGCGACAGAAGGAGGATGAAGAGGTGATGAAGTAGGTGAAAATTGAGATGATGACGCCGTAGGTGGTCCAGCTGGAGGTCCGAGTGGGTTCATACTGCTTTAAATGAAGAGCCAATGGTGATACCAAACGATGAAGAGCAAAGAGTACCTTCCTTCCCCCTTTAACACACTGGTTGTCGTAATTCAGGTGAGCATGACACGTGGCAGGCGCCGTTGTAATCCCGGGATTGGTTGTGCCTGACGCTCTCGCGAACTACCTATCCAGCTGTGCTATACCTCTATTCTTGGCATTTTACATCTTTACACCTACCAATACTTAATCCTGTCGTTCGCTCACAGGAATTTCGTATTCCCGACTTTGGATAGCTCAATACCACACCAGCTCTGTCTATCCCTCTTCTTCCTAGTACTGAATTCGCACTTTTAGATAGTAGAGTAGACGAGCGCCACTGCCGCACTTGGATGCCTATAGCTCCATCTCGCGATCGTCTCCTACCCATACCAAATCTCACACCACGCCTATCCCCATTCCTCAAAACGATGCCAGTGCAGATAACCGTACGACCTCTTTCAGATCTACGTATAAAGGATCGACCACCATGGTCAATGCAAAGGACCCCCCTCCTCCTCCTCCCCACCACCCACTCACATCTACATCCACACCCACACTTACATCCACATCTAAATCTACTCCCACAACCACAAATATGAGCTCTCCAGCAATGAGCGGCTACTCTCCTCCCCTTGAAGAATCACTACCATCAAGGACCGTAAGCCCTCCCTCTCGTCGTCGACATTCATCCTCAATCTCTTCCGTCAGATTCGCAGATCTTCCTCATCGAACTTCAATGAATTCGCTACGATCTACAAATCCTCCAGCTGCGCGAGCTCCTCAACGTCCTTCTTTAGATGTTCATTCATCCCATGTTTCGCTTGATGGTGCTACTTCACTTCGTTCATCTCGTGTCTCTTTTGACGGTGCTACTCCCAAGGAAATCGATCCAGTCAACCCTCGATCTAATGGTAACTCACAACATCCACCTCCTCGTCAAGTCGCGTCTTTCGAGTCGCCTTTTCGTCGCGGTCAAGATCGCCCTGTACGCCCTCTCATCCAACATGGAAGAAGAGCAACTCTGGTGACGGGCGGCTACGAGACGAGCTCCGACGACACTTCATCTGACGATACCCCTCCTCGACAGGCCATTAATCTTCCATCTTCTCCATCTTACGGTCCATCTCGAACATTCCCAAGACTGGCAACGTCGTCAAAGTTAGACCATGGTCGTACGCGTGCGCAGACACTCGCATTTCCTCCCGAGGACACTTCGCGCACTGGTACTCCCAATGCAGATATCAGCGGAACCAGCGATACTGGATTTGAACGGCTAAGAAAAGTACCAAAACGATTAGAACAGCTCGATGGTCAAATACCACGTTCGGCATCTCTCCGGAGTCCATCTTTGCCTCCCACCGCCCATCCCCATTCTCGCTCCTTTTCTCAACGATCAAGTCGGTCTCAAGCTTTCCCTCGTTCAGAATCTAATGCTATCCCGGGACCCAGTCGATTGCGTAGCGAGACTTCAAGCCGAGCTCCAAGTGCAGTCAAGATACCAGAGGAACGTCCCGCAAGCAGTCCGGACAGTCGAAAGGGCAAAGAACGTGAACGGCCTCGAGGTCTCGCAGCGAGTCTAGGCCTGGATGGAGGTTTCAAGGATGCTGCTCTGAGTCCTGGTGCGTCTCAGCTATATGTTCTCGCGCTCATGTCAGAACAAATACATAACCTACTCGCCGATTCGGATGTGGCTACGGCCATGCGACTGATGTCATCCCATCTTACTCCACGCCCTTCCATACCTGATGCCAGCGCCCTTTCACCTCCACCCACACGCTCTAATACTCCAGCACCACCGCAACACGCTGAACCATTCATTGTCTCGGCACCTCCTCCGCTTACTGGCGAGTCGCATATACGCGAACGGACAGATAGCGTCGCGTCGACAATAGCCCATGTCAATTGGGATTCATCTCCAAAGCGTGCAAGTTGGGATTCAGATATGAATGACAAGCAGGTTGCAAAACCGCGCAGATCAGACAGCATAGCTGCGCCAGAAGCGGGTCATATACCGTTCACTCATCATGTCCCTGTTGTTGAAGTAGAGAGCGAAAGTGATCAAGAAGAGCCGGAACCATTGCCGTCTGCGCCTGTATCCAACGGAATGTCAAAGAGTGCCAGCACAGGCAAGTTGAAAGAAGGCAACCGTAGTCGCCTATCTCAGCTTTTCCACCTCAAACGGAAACCCTCGCCAGATCTTTTACCGCGGACAAACACCCAACATGTACATCCGACGACACCTCTTCGAAACGTCATCTCGCATGCTCCTGGCCATGAGGTGCACAAGACAGATCATCATAAGGACCGACAACAAATCGAGCGTGAGGCGTTGATGCGGCGAAAAGAGCAAGAGAGAAGGGATGCCGAGATTGCTCAAGGTGAGAGCTCAATGATAGCTGGGCTGATTAGTAGAACGCCGATACCGTGCCCTCACTCAAGTCGCTGCTCATCCCGAGTCGGAGCGACACGCATTTCACGCCAGCTCGCATTTCCGCGCATACTACAACCACATCTACGACGGTATCGAGAACCCGCCAAGAATGAATCCTCTCGCCGTGTTGCGCTGGAAACATCGTGTGGAAGAGCAGACCGAGGCTAAAGCGCGATGGGAAGAGCAACACAAATCGCCGCATGCCGGATCGTGGACGAGAAATGGCGCTGTGCACGATAGTCCTGTATCAGCTGATTCATCACGCTTTCGTCAGTCTGGCGAGTCGACTCGACCTACGTCGCTTGGATCGTCCCGGCATGAACCGATACGACGTAAAGGTCATGGATGGCGATATACCATGGAAGATGTCGCTGCGTACAAGGCATGTGACGGTGCCATCAATTACTTTATCCCACCGCGAGAGGAACGATCGGCGCCGAGTATTTCGTCCGATCGAGCCGCTTCCTCAAGGCCGGAGAGCACGACAAGCAAGAAGTCGACTCCGGCCAAGATGCGCATAACCTCAGCCTCAATGATTAGTCTGTACGACGACACGACTGCGGAGCCCAGTCTTGATCTGTCCCGTACCGCCAGTGTAGAGACGGGTGGACGTGCACACAGATTGACTCATCGGACGCATCATTCACTTTCATCCATGGCGCCACATCACCCTATGGCTCGGCTCAAAGTGCCGTTTGAAAAGATTGGATCAGTGGCAAAAAAGCGAACGCACGGAGACGACCTCGTCGAGGAGCAGTCAGTTCAACAGGCACCATCTGTGAAATCCACCGTAACGCCTAATCGCAACGGACGAGACAACAATCCTCGACCTCCTAGGGATTTCGCACTGTTCCGCCGGGATCAAGGATTGACAGATGAAGAGCATCAGTCACATCTGCGCAAATTGTTCGTCAAGGGTCAACGAGGAATAGACGTCCAACCGCCTCGATTACCTACTCAAGCAACACAAGACGATCGACGATTAGAATTACAGGCTCTCGAGCGTGCACTTGCGCGAGAAACGTCGTTCAGAGAAAGACAAGATGAGGAGAATCGTAAGACCCAACTGGAAGTAGAGGCAAAGGACCGCATTTACCAGGTCGAAGCTGAGATTTACGCCGAGCGTACACAGTGAGTGGATGTGTACGGATTTGTGCTGACGATCAGCCGCGTGGGTATGGCTGCCAAGCGCCTTGAACAATTCAACATGGGCTTGAGTCACCTCGACGAGACCATGAGCCATTTCCTTGCTCAAGCGGATCACCTTGCGCTTGCTGCCAAGGTGACTGCGGAGGCTGAGTCGACATGGCCCAATCTGGACTCTATCCGGGCCGTGTATCGGTCTGACGTGTTTCAAGAGCCGCACGACATTGGGCAACGGCGCAAATCTCTCATTCCGCGATTGCAGGATTTTTCAGTCAAGCCTTGGCCTCGTCGGACATCACTTGATCCATCTGGGACGCGACAAGTCAATCCAATCACACGTGTTGAACTCACTATTGAACATGCAAAATCACGTCGAAGCGACATGAATCGTTATCGAGCTGAAACGACACGTGATCTCCAACGGATGATACGACAGATCGATGGTCTTATGCGTCAAAAAGACGCAGTGAGAGCATGGGCTAAAACAGCACGCGAGAGACATCGTAATCTTCAATTAAGTGTAGATCAACTTCAACGACAATTACGAGGAAACACACATGTCAGATGGGGTAGAATGACAGATACACTGTTAGATACTGTGTGGCGAAGGATAGCTTCACCGATATTCAAGAGCTTTTTCGGAGTGTTTTATGTCGGGAAATGGTTTTGGAGTCTAAGGCATCCTAGTACCAGAGTTGGAACAAGGCCTAATGAGCGCGGTCCAGAAATGTGGGGATGGTGGAGTATCTTGGTAGGGCTCGGGAGCATCATTGCGTTCTTTTGGTGGTTGGGTGCGTAAGGCAAGATGGGTCTGGGTGCGAAAGGGATGACGGGTGTGTCTGCGGGTAGTTGATCAGGAGAGATGGGTGGGGGTTGTGTGTGGTAGTCTCGAGTGGATGGATATTTGGAGAGATAAGGACGAAGCGATGAGATCAGGAGAAATGAGGCTATTTAATCAAAGTCGAGAAGAAACCAAGAGACGAAGAGATGAGACAAGAGAAAGGAGACAAGGCGAGTAGGAGAGAGAGAGAGAGAGAGAGTAGGGGAGGAGAAGACAAGACGATTTTTTATTGTTCATCAAAGTGTTTCGAAATTTGGTTGTACACATGCTGCTTTCTCTGTTTTTCATGCATATCTCATATGACAGTTGATTGGTATCTAAATTGGGTATGTGTTAAGATAAGGTAAGGTATATACGACGTGGACCATACCGAATATACGCCGCGCGGATATACTGGAACGGAAGATTAACCGTATACGGGAAAGAGATAGGGGCAAGTACAGTAGTATCTTTCGAGATGGAATATACATACAGTACAGTACAGTAGTAAACAAGAGATGAATAATTGAACTGTACCACATAGAGTATACACAAGCATAAAAACATATTATAGGACATTCATTCATCTTTAAAGCTCAGCTTTACTACCTTTACCGACATTACCGCCATCTGTACCTGTACCTTTATACTCTAGGGCCATTTTTCTCAATACATCATTACGTATTACACCTTGGTTATCAATCTTATCCCAACCTCTCGTACCTGCTGCTAACTCTGCTAGAACGATACCGAGATCGAAAGAGTTGATTATTGCGGATGGATAGACGGTGGAAAGTACGGCACCGAGTGGAGGTAAGAGGTATCGCTCCCATCCTGACATTCTGGGTTTATGCTATTGAGGAATACGAGTCAGTAGTGAGATCATAACACAATTGGGAGTTTAGTGAAAGAATTAAGCGATGAATTAAGTCGGAAGGACGATGGGGAGGACGAGGAGGAGGAGGACGAGGAGGAAGGGGGGAGGGGTTTATACAGAAAAGGGGAAATATATTGATAGAGTAACAAAGAAGGGGGAACGACAAAGACAACCAAACCAAATTGCCAAAAATCAACTACGCCATGTAACTCACCTCTTTCATGGGTAAAATCCCACCTGGTCGTACTGAAACAGTCTTAAACCCCTCACTCTGTAACCCATGTAAAGCCTTTTCTGTCCTTCCTTTTATTTTCGAAAATATAGCTCGACCAGATTCATCCTGCGCTGCTCCCTCGCCAGAAACATAGATGAACCTGAATGGCTTTTCAGGTGTCCCTAGTGGTTTCAAAGCGTTGGCTGCTGCTATTGTGTAGTCGTATGTGATTCTATTTGGATCATGTTAGCCTACATCTTGACGAAGGATCAATTGATTGATTCATTCATAAGGAGACCTCTGCCTCCTTTCCTCATATTGGTTGATTGATGAATGAATTGACTTCACTTTTAAGAGAGAAGATTGATTTTGGTCTTGCCAAATAAAGAAATCAAAAACGAATCAACTCACTTTACATATTCCTCGCTGGAAACTTTTGTCTGAGAAATCCCAAGAGCCCAAATAATAGCTCCATGATCCGCTACCTGACTGACAAGATCAGGAGGGAACGTTGTGAAATCAGAGACGGTGATAGGGTTGATTGCCGGATTTTCAGTGTATGGTCCTCGTCGTCCGAGCGTAGTCACGGCGCTTATCAGTGGATGAGCGAGTGCAGCGATCAATGCTGCGCTACCAGCTAAATCAATGTGTTAGTTATCGTTTTACACCAAAGGAAGGGAGGTTGTTGTGAGGTATTTTGTGTTGACGATAGAAAGTGGGAAGAAAGGTAGGATGGGTGGTTATCGGGATCATGGTCGACTTACCGTTACCTGTTGCTCCTGTGAGAATGACTTTGACCATGATTTCAAGAAAGATCAATCGAGTGAAAGAGTCGGCATGTCAACATCTATTTAATATACTCTTGAGTTGTATGGCCGACGGTCCGGCTTTCCTCCACCTTACCACCTCCACCCCGGTACCCCGGTCAGAAGTTGTAAAGATGGGATGCCGAATTTCAGACGACGCGAACGCTCGGCTATGAAAAGAGTCCCTTGCATCAAAATCCTATATCATCTTGCAAAGCAAGGACAATAGGGGACTGCTGTATTGTTTGCATGATTGAATATGATGTATGCTGTGAAACCCTTGCTCGTATATCCGGCTCGGGCTCGTAGTTCCCGCGTTTCGTTTCGAACTATGAATTTCAGAGTACTTCTATGCCAAAAACATCGCAGCCAACTTGATACTTACTCGTTCGATGTCTGCTCATGACTCATACTCAACCACTGAAGCCCAAATCCCGCTCGAGGTGTGTTTTTCTGTTCTATACCTCGTGTCTCTTCGACGAGATAAGTACTAATCTAGCCCTAGCGACAAATATTATTGATCCTAGTGGGACTCCCAGGTTCAGGCAAATCTACATTCTCCAATGCTTTAGTGACTCATTCTCTTGAGCCAGACTGGCAGTCGAATACTGGTACTGGTACTTCATTCGAAACTGGGACTGGAACTGGGACTGGAACTACTCGTCGTCGAAAGTGGATACGAGCATCTCAGGATGAAGCTCCTTCTAGAAGACGACAAGAGTGTGAATACGCTGTTCGATCTGGTCTTGAGAATGGGTTCAATGTCGTTGTTGATCGTGTTGACTTTGATCCCAAGTAAGTCTCTGCCATTCAAAACTCCAATTCCAATTCCAATTCCAATTCCAATTTCAATTCCAAAATACATACAAGACTATATATCCTCCCAACTCGCCGAAATCTGTCAATGCCTTGTAGAGTACATGATCTGACTGACTATAACAATAATCACAGACAACGATCTCATTTCATAGCTATAGCAGACCAACAAACGCCTCGACCCCAAGTACACTGCTTGATCTTTGACATGACCCATCCAACACTTGAAAAACGGTTAATCAAACGCCCCACACACCCTACGATCCCAGACTCAGAGACGGGACTGAGGGTGTTGGGCCAGATGAAAGCGATATGGGATCCACCACGACAGAATAGATCAGAGGGTTTCGATAGGGTGTTGGTCCTTGATGAAAGTGGCTTGCCTGATAATACCCTTGGCGAGTGTAATACCCTCAACGAAAGTAATCCACCTCGGACAACGCTCAACGAAAGTGACTCGACTCAGAACGACAACGAGAATGATCATGCTGGTTGGTCTTTTCATCAAGTGCGACGGATCTTGGATAGATTGATAGTAGAGGGATGGGAAGAAATTGGGCATAGGATATCGATTGATCAGGAGAGGGTACAAGGGAGGGAACAGAGGGGAGGGGCTTGGTGGGCTAGAGGAGGAGGCGGGGGAGGGTATCGTGGAGGTGAGAGGGGTGGATATAGAGGTGGTGAGAGCGGTTTGCATCGTGGAGGAGATAGAGGTGGATATAGAGGAGGGGATGGAGGTGGATACGGGCGAGGGGATAGAGGTGGATATGGAGGAGGAGATAGAGGTGGATATAGGGGAGGACTTAGAGAATGGGATAGAGGTCCCTACAGAGGAGGAGACGCACGAGGAGATAGAAATGGGTACGGAGGAGGGGATAGAGGTTTCTATCGCCGAGAACATCGAGGTCAAGGGATCCCATGAGCGTCCACACCAGTCCAAGATCAACATCGGGCATTATCATCCACACCAGCATCATCAATATCAACAACAACAGCATCAGCATCAGCAGCACGAGTACCCATACATATACCATGACCGACTGACTACCTGATCACACGTAACGCTACTGGAATGGTATGAACAGCAAGGCTTGCTCTGTCTTCATCTGACAGGACAGATTACAAATTGCGAATTGCGAATCGCACCTTTGGCTCCGGACTTCGACCTAGCCACCAAAGTGAGGTACTACTGTTCTTGCACGCGCTAGTTATCGTGCACCACAGCTGTTTCGAACTCGGCTTCGGTCTCGTAGAAAGAGACCAAAACCGTACTCAGTCATGACACCATATCAACCTCGACTCCAATCTCGTGACATCTAGTAATCACTCCACCGTGTTGCTGGGGATCGGCATATCTGAGTAGCTCCGTTGTAGCTGATAACTCCAAGGCAGCAGATACCAGAGCAGCCATGTCCATGTCCATGAATGCATTAGAACGTCTATGATTACCATCGTGTACAGGGTATATACAGTACACTTCGCTACAAGCGTAACAGTACCTTATCACTGTGAAAACAAAACCAATGCTTGCTTGCTTGTGATTCCGTTCAGCCACTGAAATGAGAAACTAGCACCCTAACCCCAATTTAGCCTACATGATAACACAACCGTCTCCCCCCTTAGCACCCTTTGCGCCTAAGGCTTCCTCTTTCATAGCCTCCATTTCGAGCCTCCTATCCAGAGCCGACATTTGACCCCTGTTATTGGATTGTAGTCGTTTTTGCGCTCGGCGATCTCCTCCTTCCGCTGCTTGGCGATACCATTTCAGCGCTGCTTGTTGGTTGGCCTCAGTCCCTACGCCGGTCTATCCTACGTCAGCGCTAGTCTCGATAGTATCCAAGATAAGGAGATTCATCATAAACAAAGTCACAACTGACCTCTGTAAAGTACCCGACGGCATACTGGGCTTTGGCCAAACCTGCTTCGGCCGCTTTTCTCGCCCAGAGGTATGCCTCGGTATCTGATTGTGGCAGCACACCGGGCGAACCAACGAGGTACCACGCAGTCAGGGCGAAACTGGCATCAATATGGCCCTGTGTCGCTGCGATGTTCTGCGAAAATCAGCACTGCCATGACGAAGCTGAATCTGCATGTCTCAGAGCCACTTACATAGTAGTGTATTGATAGTGCTGGATCGGCTGGACAACCCATCCTACCGTACTCGTAGCATTCACCGAGCTTGAATGCGCTTGGTGCATACCCCAGCTCTGCTGCCTGCGCGAGTAGTTCTGCCGCGTATTCGTGATCGGCAAAGACAACGTTGTCGATTCCTCGCTCGTGTAAGAGCGCTAATTCGTGCAAGGCATGGGGGTACTCCTCGGTCGCATGTTCCGCGGACCGTTTGAGCCACTTGACACCTTCCTTTGGGCGTCTTGTCAAGCCGAGATTCCCGTTAAGCTCCGCCACTCCAAGTCGATACATAGCGCCAGGGTGTAATCCTACTGATGCTTTTCTGATGACAATGTCAGCGACCAGCTATATAGAATATTCCAGATGGAGAAAACACACTTGTAGTACTGGATAGCTTTTGCACTCTCTCTTCTTGTACCCCAGCCATGTTCACAACATGTTCCGGCACGATAACAGGCATCCGGATGTCCGTGTTTTGCTGCTAGAATAAACAAAGGGAATGCTCGATCGAAATCCTGTCGACCTCTAGCAGTCCCAATTCCATTCGCATAGCAATCTGCTAAAAAGTACTGTGCGTCCGGATATCCTCTGTCAGCGAGACGTTTGAGTAGAGCCGTGGCTTCTTTGGTCAATTCGTCTCTTTTTTCAATCTGGGTGTTGATATTGCGCCCATTTCTAGCTGCCTCGGCTTCGTCGGCGGGTACCATTGATTTTGCAAAGTCGATCATGAAGACTGCGAATTCGAAAATGAGTTCAGGATCGTTGGTCTTTTTCGCGTTTTCACGATACAATTCTAATGTCCTATCGTGTGAAAGAAGGGCAGCTTGCTTGCCTGGTCGTAAATGAGCTACGTGAAATACGTCAGTATACACAATCCTGCAAGAAACGAAGGAAACTTACATTGGTCTAGAATAGGAGCGGGTTGTGAAACAACGCGCGATTGTCGCGGATCAGTGTCGACGTTGCTCACTCCCAGACCATCCACTGAACGAGTCTCCATGTACATGGAGCCGGCCCGGCTCGTCATTGCGGACATATTGAGGAATTGAAAATATGTGTTGCTGTAGGTTTTGTCAATCCGAAGCGAGGCTCCAAACGCCTTTTCAGATGACCGAGGTTGTTAAGACGAAATGAAAGGATTTGCAATACGGGCAAGTGGTCGTTGATAGCTCGTCCAGTCCCTGTCACTTTCGTGGAAGGCGTTGATCAGATTTACACGCCTATTTTGATGGATACACAGGGGATGTTACCCCGATATTACAAGGGAAAAGAGAGGGATGAAGGAGGAGGTGAGACAGCGGGTTGGTAACCAAATCCCAACTCGGGCACTGCATCCATTCATTCGTATTTGCCCCTTAAACGGGACACTCGATTAAACTTTTACACCAACTTTCGACATTTGTGATTTCCTCGTCCTATACATTCTGTTGGGTTATAGTTCGTAACTTCGAGCACCATGTCGTCCTTGCTACGCTCATTACGGCGACCCTCAGCCCTGTCATTCCTCAGACGACCTTTCGCTACTGTGGTCGAGACCTCTTCACTCCCAGATACACCTGAAGTACCTGTGGCCTCGTCTTCCACTTCCACCACTTCGAGCGCTATTGCTATTTCGCCTCGTGCTCGGTTGCCCTTCCATGTTGATCAGGTTGAAAAACCAGCACGACCTACCGAGATTGACATGTCAGCAGTCACTGGTCAATGGGGACCATATACCCAGCGAACAGGCGTTATAGCCCGGAAGAGAGGGATGATGGCATTGTGGGATGAGAATGGTCGTAGATGGCCCGTTACCGTTCTTCAGGTCAGCTTCGGTGCTTCTGACTCTGGGTGAATGAAGCTGATATATGTCTAGCTTGATAATTGTCAAGTAATCCGACACGATCCTCCTACAGAACATACAACGCTTCATGAACTTCAAATTGGTTCGTCAGATCGACCTGATAAGACTACACCAAAAAGCTTGCGTGGTCATTTCCAAAGAGCAGGCACGCCGAACAAGTACAAGATGTACTCGTTTAGAGTGACTCCCGATGCGCTCTTACCTGTTGGAACGGAGATTACGGCTGCGCATTATGTTCCAGGTCAATATGTCGATGTTATCGCAAACTCGTGAGTGATCCCATTCACCTCTTCATTCTTTGATCCCATCTTTTCACACTGTTTTCTCATGGATCCATCTTGTGGCCTAATCTTTACATTCTGTGGTTGTGGTCAAATGCTGATGAATATCATCTAGGATCGGAAAAGGTTTCCAAGGTGTCATGAAGCGACATGGATTCCGAGGAGGTCCAGCTTCTCACGGTTCTACCAAACATCACCGAAAAGGTGGTTCATACGGTCAACATCAGGTTTGTTATCTTTGTTATTTCCCTCTTTCTCCCTTTCCCTCTCCCTCTCCCTCTCCCTCTCCCTCTCTCCTCTCCCGTTTACGACCGACCCAGTTTAACAACCTCAATAGGATCCTGGACGTATTATTCCAGGTAGGAAGATGCCAGGTCGAATGGGTGGAACACGAACGACCACACATAACCTCCTAGTGCACAAGATTGATCTCGCTCTCAACCTAGTCTACGTGCGAGGTGCAGTTCCAGGGTTCGACGACGCTTTCATCCGTGTTCGCGATGCAAAGAAAAAAGTCACGTATAAGGCTCAAGCTGCTTTCATACGTGGTAAAGATAAAGAAGAGTGGTTGGGAGAGGGTGTTAACGGTTTACCTTGTCCTGCTGGTACACGAGAGATGGCACAAGGTTGGCCGGATGTTTTAGAATGGCCTGGACCTCAGGCCAGAGTAGTCGAGGGCAAGAAGAAGTAGGCTGCTTGCTGTGTAGTGATGCATCATGGCATATGGCTTTTTGCAATCACAATACTTGGGTCCTCAGATTTATGAATGGCTTTTACCAAATTACAATTTTGCTTTACTCTGTTGTTGTTCAGGCAAGACGGCTTCGAAATCCCGTTTAACCTCCCAAGCCATCTTTCCAAAGAAATCGAATATCGCTCGTGAATCCGCACGAGCATCTGCAGAGCTTGCTTGACCTAGAGCAGCACGAGCCGCGATTCCTTGAGCGATAATAGCTAATCTGAATAATATCCAACTTCTGACCCAGCTTTTTACGAATACCATATCAGCCCTACTGGCCCGACTTCCAAAGACAAGAGTTTTCATTACTTACCTCATACCATGTATAGGCCATTCCCATGTAGATGTTAAAGAAGACGAGCTTCCAATTCCATTATTCATACCTTGAATCCACCATTGTTCAAGTTGTTGTACTTCCGGTAAGCCACTTTGTGCTGTACTCAACCCTTTAAGTCCGATCATGAGTGACATATCTGTCCGACCACCACCGAGTAGAGTCGTATCTTTTACTGGAGGGAAAGAGAATGGAAGTAACATGTTACCGAGATCTGCAAGGGGTGAACCGAGGGTACATAGTTCCCAATCGAGTATACCGATAACTTTTGGTTCAGTCGGATGGAAGATCTAAGAAACATCAAAACATGAATACTCCCTCCCTCCACATGAACATTCCCCTCATGTCAGATCAACTACACATAGACATTCCCCCCATGTCAAATTCGCAAGAGCATTTCCCCCACATGTCGAACCGCAAATTCACTGCAAGGTAGAAGGGAGCGTTGACATACTAGATTATCCAACTTGAAATCACCATGAACGACAGCACCTATATTCCTTTCACTTTCCCACCTCGCAACCTCTCTTGCACCACGTTGAAACCAAGGCTTCAACTCGTCTGTACCCCAGATCTCACCGACTTGTTTCCCAGTTTCTTTACTCTTCGCACGACTTTGAGCAGCAGATACCCGTAGTAATGAAGTCACCTGTCGAGGGAAATATGGTTTTTCCTCAGGAAGAGGAGCGAACGTCGATGGCAAGTTGAGAGCTGAAAGAGGTATGGTAGATAATCTTGTTAAAGTATTTATTGCAGATTTCCAACTAGACAGCGGAAAGGGATCTTCATCAGCTATGGAGACTTCCAAGATGTTACGCTAGACAGACTAGAAACTTACCATTCTTTTCTTTCTGATTGAGATGAATCGGTCATTCTCACATCCTGGAATACACGCCCACTTATGAACTCCATAACGTAGAATCCAGCCCCGACGACCTCTTTGTCCATACACAGACAATACACTTTTGGGACAGGTACATGTCTAGAAGTAGACGCAGCGGTAGTGAGAGTGGTATTGTAGGTGTTTAGGGCGGCTAGGATCAGGTACTCTCGATCAATCCGATGGGCTGTAGGTGAAAGTAATGGACCTGAAGGAGCTCGACGAAGAACATAGTGTTTCGAAGTTGTTTCAAGTAGATAGGTAGGATTAGACTACGATCCGTCAGTATGAGATCCCATTTAGGGCCAAGTAGGCTTACTTGGCCAAACTATTATAGATCAGATCAGCATGACTGAACAGACGAGACAATGATACAATGCGCTCACTTTGAATTGCTTGACTTTAAGAGGGCCTTTGAACCCTTTGATGTTCGCCTCGAGGTATGGAACGAGTCTGTCAAGTGGGAGAGGGGATCGTACATCACCTAGCTCTTGTCCTACTTTCTTGGGCAGGCTGCTGCTCGACATCTCGATGGTGCTAGAGATACACGATGATGCTGATAGATGTTGAGTGAATGAACACCTTTGTCGCTGACCGGTAAAAGGAGAGTAACCGGTTGGACAGCTCTGAGTGAGACCCTTAGAGACTGCGACGAAATAGTTGTTCATAAGAGGAGTGACTACTATTATATTTATATCAGGTCCTCTCTACATCCCAAGGCAGTGTGCCTAAGAAATTGCCATCAAAGTCACAGTAACGATCCTCTCATACCGTCGGCGTCCACAATCTACCGCCCTAATGACACCCCCTTCAGCATCTCACTAAATCTCACAAAGACCAATTGGGACTCACATTGACCAAATGCACTCTCTCCTCTCTGGCCATATCAGTGATAGCCTACCTACATAAGCCATGTTACGCCCCCTTCGTTACCTACTCACATGGGACATGGTCCTACTCATCATGGGCCATTCTGGAGCTCTGACAGGCCCACCTAGTCCAGCCGGTCGTCCTGGTGAATCGAAGGGTCGTCGAATACCGAATTCTTCATGTGTGGGCAGCATCATCCAGCCAGTTGGCTGGACAGTCGCTGGAGGTGGAGCAGCTGTGGGTGTGGCTGGACCTGGTTTGGAAGGGATTGGGAGAGAACGAAAAGGATGTTTTCGATGCCATTTCTCTTCTCGTTTCAGGCGTCTAATGTGTGCAGTCAGCGACTGAAGCTGATCACTCTATTATCTATCCGAAAAGCTAATCCCATCGTGTGCTTCGTCTTCCAAATCTGACTCGTCGCCTGATTCAAGTACCTAGAAGTTACTCACTTTTCCTCCTCTTTCTCTCTCCTCTTCTTCTCCTTCTCCAACCACTTCATTTCCTCCTTTTTAGCCTTCTCCGCCATCCTCGTTCCTTCATGTATGGCTTTAATACCTCTCAGTTCCTCCCTGTGCATTCTCTCAAGATACCGTTTCTCATTTCTTGGTAGATAGGCGAAATCTGGTGGAAAGGAGTGTGGGACAATATGAGCTTCCAGGTTTGGTGGTAGTGCTGATGGTGTCGGATCATGTGCGGCTAGACCTTGAGCTGCGAAGTGTTTGTTCGTTGTCGCTCCTAGTTGAGGTAATGGTCTGCCTGAGGTTCCTATAGGTCTGGTAGTTGGAAGGTCGGGCTAAATGGTAAGTATGGATCTTCCTAGGTGGCATGAAACGAGAGAGGAAGACGCAGGAAAAAAGAACAAGGGACGACAAGGAGAAGGATAAGAGAATCTACCTCGTTACCCCATCGTATACGATCCAATAACCCAAATCCAGATCCAGATTTCTTTTCCAAAACCCTTCTTGGTCGAGGTGGTGCGCTCGGATCAGAAGGATCAACGATCATCTCGAACCGGACTTTTTGGCTCTTCTTGCGTGAATGTGAACGTGAGTTGGGTTCAGTGTACGGTAGTCCTAGTCGAGCTGCGTCTACTGCTGGATCTGGCATGATGGATCATAAAGTACGGGTATCGGGTATTCGATCTATGCTATCAGACTAGGTACTGCTGCTGATATCTCTTTACAGATGACAGAAGATGGCATCATGCTCTATTCGGGTCATTCCTTACTCCAAAGGAACCCGTTGATGATGCCCACTTAGGAAGCCTCCCTGTTTGATGGTAAAGGTTCTCTTTAAGAATCCAAGTAGAAAATTACAATGTACATGATGCATCGTCATTTGGTGGTTGGTCATGAGAGCGCCATCAAGTATAGACAAGAAAAACGCAATAGGTGCGGGCTTTCTGTATTTTTGGGATGATAGTAGGTAAGAACTCAAACGAGATAGATGATACGATTAATCTATCGTCGCCTTGACCCTCTTTCTCTAATCAGAAGCAGCGATGGTAGGCGGCATTCCCTTATTATCTGCCTTTTTCTGATCTCGATCCCTTCCGCCATCTCTGTGGTTATCCCGTCCACCTCGTCCACCTCGTCCGCCTCTACCTCCACGTCCACCTCTACCGCCTCGACCACGACCACCTCCTCGTCCACCTCGACTGTTCGACCTTTCCCTTTCCTGTGAAGCAGCACTGGCGGCCCGCTGTTTCAGGAATGTTTCACCCTTGAAAGTGGCACGTCTGACCCAGAACGCTCGTTGATCACCCTCTATACCAAGTCTATCAGCTCATTGATTATCACTTATGTACGAGATTTTGACGGACCTGATGGACGCTCCCATGTAATCTCCTGACCGCCATAAGTCAACTTTGCACTCTGAAGTTGCTCGAGTGTTTCATCGGAAATTGACTCGTCATCGGTACGGGCAAAGAGACCCTCGGTCGATCCAGGCGTAACATTACAGAACGGGTTCTCTATACCGTTTGCCTGAACTTGTGCCTGACAAAAAGTAAGCCATGGCCCAATGACCTTGTTCGTTAATTCTGAATCTCACCTTGAGTTCCTTCCATTCACCTCCGGGACCTCCACCGGTGAATCTGATTACTGCATTGGCCTGGAAAACGACATCTTCAGGTCGGACTGGCGCGCCAGTCTGAGGATCAATCTCAAGCTCTGATTCGTGATACGTAATGTGCAATGGTCCCTACGAAATCAGCTGGACTCTGAATTCTGAATGATAGACCGACCTCTTTCTCATCCGTTTTAGCATGCTTGGAAGCCGAGCCCGCTCCATCATCCTCGCGAGATCTCTTGGTTCCCGTCTTCCATCCAGGTAACATAGGTCGCGACCCAACAATCTTGGTCGTGTCCGAGAGCTTGGCAAGGTCTGGCTGTTGACTTTTAGCCATCTTCACCATTTCCACAAGGGCGTTCCATTTCTTGGAATCATTTTTGTTGCCATTGCGCTCTGAGCCGTGCTCGCTTTTGCCGCTACTGTGCGCCTTAGGATCCCTTCCTTGCTCCTTATCTTTCATAGCCATGTAGGCAGTCCTACAATCACATCAGTATTCTTTCCTCTGTGGCCAGAGGGGAAAACTCACTTGGTCATTTTGGTCATCTCCTCACCGCTTTCGCTGTACTTGGGCAGAGTCTCGAGTGCCAAGAATTCCTCCATTTCGGAAGGGTGAGCAAACTCGACATAGACCGAACCCTGGTGAATCAGCGACATCACTGTTTCAAACTCACCTTGAAGTTGCCGTTCAGGTTACGAGGCTTGGCAGGTGGGGGAAGGTCTCCTCGACGCATTCGTACCGCGTTGATCATGTAGGGGAACTGTGAAAAGTACTCTTCGAGCTTGATCTGCAGATCCTTGCTATACGCCGATTCTCCAAAGCCTTTCTATTCAGGTTGTCAACATTTGAAGCAAGACAGGTTGAAGAGCACTCACAACATAGACCTGACGAGCGTGGAAATTGTCTTCCCGTTGGAGGGGCGAGAGCCGCCTCACCCACTGTCCTTTCTCATCGACCTCAAGCAAAGGCTTTCTCCCTTCCTTCTGGATACGCTGTCTGAGAGCATATACTACGCCCGGTACTCCGAGAGGAGTGAACTTCTTCATCCGGTCAAAGCTCATGATGGTCTCAATGACAACCCATCCCTCCTTGTTACATACAGTGAGGGTGAAGAAGAATTTGTCGAATGGGAGGTTCGAGTCGGAAAAGTAGAAGTTTACTGCATCATTTTAGCTGCTGATCAGGGGGGCACAGGAAGCGATCAACAACTCACCCTGGGCGGCACACTCTTTGAGCAATTGCTTGACCTGCTCTTCCGTCTTGCCAGGAATGACTGGAAGGGGGCCAAGCTCCACTGGAGCAGACTCCTTGACCTCTGGTGTAGCCTCCTGCTCAGTCTTCACCTCGGAAGAGCTCTCCTCCTTGGGGACATCCGCTGCGGTACCATCTTCCATCTTTACCTCCTTCAACTCGATCGCGTCTGACATGGCGAAAGGTAGGACAGTGGAGGTGGGGCGAGTGAAACTTGCTCAGCGGGCCAAGGTATAGATGTGGTATCAGTATATGAGAGTGTACGGTGAGATTGATAGCCTGTGCAAGTACTGATCAATTTCCACGGTCGTACAATTTTTGAGTAGGAGAGTGAGTCGGGAAGCTGAACCTCGACGAGACCAAAAATACTGGCGGCGACGACCGCCGGGAGAAAATCGCGAAACTCTCAAACAGAATATACGATTTTAAGGAGTACACGTGGCATCTCCGCCTCGAGATGGCTGGACGAATTCTATGTGGACCTTGTTCTTTAGGAACTATAGGAACGGCAGATCGATTGGTTGAGATGCCTCGATGGACGAGATGGCTGAACTCCTCCTGCCGACTTTGACAATAGCTTCCTCATCCGGAGTCACAGCGAGCGATGAATGGCGTCAAAGTACAGTATGAAGACATGATATTCTGCTGGATGCACTTCTGACACTCACTCATCTTCTCCTTCTCTTACAATCTCTAACCTATAGTCCTGCTGCTGGCCAGCTATTCCTCACTCGCCTACACGCATCTTTCTCCTCTCGACGAGGCACCTACGAACTTCTCTTGAATCCTCTGTCATTCACTCAGGATGAAGAAAGCTGCCCTCGCCGCCGCTTCTCTTCCTGTGGCTTTAGCCGTTACCCCCGCTGCGCGATGGGGTCACCAGGCTGTCTATGTCAAGTCCAAGCAGGCAATGTACGTTGTCGGAGGGCAAGTATCGAACACGGGGACCGAGATTACCAACGAGGTCCTAGTCCTACCTGTAAGTTCACCAGCAATTTGAGGTGTCGACCAAGCTGACGCTTCAGCTCAATGCCTCTAGCCCGACATTCTCGCTCGGACCCGATTCAGGTCTACCCCCTCACGCCTTCGCTGCCATGTCAGTCACCAGTGATTCGTCTGAACTTGTAGTCGTTGGCGGCATGACTTCGTCATGCTCGTCCGACGCTCTTACACACTCGCTATCACTCGACGGAGATAGCTGGTCAGATGCTAATCCGACAAGACTTGTCAGAAGGCGTGGTGCAGATATGGTGTATATCAATGACGGAAGCACTAGCGGAAAGATGATGATCGTTGGTGGTATCTCTGATACCTATGTCTGTGGTACGTCATCATCACTGAGCGAGGACTCGCCGGACTAATTTATGCAGCATCATCCAGCAATGCATTTGCTGCTGCAGACATCCTCTCACTGCCCTTGAATACCACTTCTGTCGTCTCTACTCGTAGTCTTCCCACCTCTTTGACTGGGACCGAGCTCGCGGTTGCCGACTTTGCCATGACAACTGCATCAGACGGCACTGTGTACCTCACGGGTGGCCAAACGTCTTCGGGAGACCTCGTGACGCTGGATACTCTTGGCGTGTGGACGACAACTTCAGGCTGGACTTCTCAGACTACTACTGGAGATATTCCCGCCGGTCGAGTTGGAGCATCTTTGGTCGCTCACCCTACCTTGGACCTCTTGTAAGTAGAACCACGTAGCTGTATAGAATTTTAAGCTGAGATCGGGTATAGGGCCCTACACGGCGGCTCAACCACCGATGGGACGACTGACACTCCGTCGAATCTCCTCGCATTCCTGAACACGACCACATGGACATGGTCGACCCCTTCGAACCTACAGCCTCCTAGCTCGTCAGCAGCAGCTTACCACTCGTCCATCATCACCGACTCTGGCGTGATGATAACTGCTTTCGGCTTGGGGAGCGGCAACAATCCCCGTTCCGACGTCTTTTACCTGGACATGCGCGACCCGACCCAAGCCACCTGGTCATGGAAGTCGGTCTGGAGCAGCAGCATGCTTGAAGCCTATTCTGACTCGACGACTGCCAATTCGAGCGCTTCATCCAATGCTGGGACCTCCAACACTGCCGGGACCTCTAACGGTTTGTCCAGTGATGCTTCCGATAGCTCTAACAAAGGCTCGTCGGCAAAGAAGGACGTCAGCATAGCGGTTCCCGTCGTTGTCGTGGCGCTCCTTCTCCTTCCGATCTTGGTGTACTTGATTCGCCGACGCGTAAGGCTCATCCGCAAAAGACGAATGGCGCGCCATTTCGCCCTGGAAGACGACGATGATTTGACCTCGTCCCAGGGCCCCAGTGGTCGCAAGACCAAGACGCAGTACTCTTTTGGCCGCGATGCCAACGAGAAAGACGGCAACTTCATCAGCGATCTAGGTTCCAATCTCAAGGGTATTCTCAAACGATACAGCAAACAATCGTCGAACGGCCCCCGAGATTCATTCGAGGGTATGCGAGAGATGTCTCAGGTCGGACGAGCGAGCAATAATCATGGGATCAAATGGGAGGAAATTGATTTCGGACTGGGCAGAGTTGACGAAAATCGTCGCGAAGCTTCGTCGATGTCGAGGGACAGCTCATTCTCTGCGCCGGCTGGATCGCCTCCTCATCCTGTAGAGTCCGTTGCATTCCCTGTGCCGATCGCATCGACCAACCCATTCGAGGATCCAGAACACGAAGCCTTGTCTGGTCCTCTGATCAACGTGCAAGACTCTGGTTCGCCTCGTCTTGGTACCCCCACAAATGATGGACAGATGTCATTGGTTCCTTCGGTCACTATCGAACCACCTACTATGCCACCTACTCCCGCCGTCGCCAACCTAGGCGCTGCATACCCGGCTATGGCTCCTGCTCCTGCTGTCCCTGCCTCTCAGGATTCTGAGCAAGGTCTTGATTGGAATGTTCTTCAGCAGGAACTTGAAGCTAAACCGGCTTTCCGCTCCATCTCACCTACCGCTACTTTGCGCTCCCACGCACACCAATCGCCTACTTCCCCTAACCCCAGTCGAAGAGTGGCGACTCCTCCCGTGATCCCTCCTCTCGACTTCCAGCGTTCCCCCTCGTCGCAGACAATGTCCCTGGTCCAGTCTGAACCCGGTCGACGAGCTTCCGAAATCCTTCCCTTCGAATCTTCCTCTTCTGCCCAATCTCCGCGCGTCGTCTCTCAACCTCTCGGCGCTCGCCATCTCGCAGGACATGCACTGGGTCGACGTGGTTCTGCCCCCATTTCCAACACTTCGTCAGGCTCCGCTACGCCCACTGCGACCCGCCCGAGCTCCGTCCACTACGACGTGAGTGCTCGGCGGGCTAGTCAGCCTCTGTCTCCCCTGACCCCTGGGTCACCAGTCGTGTCGGGAACGAGGCGAGGTAGCCAGTTGCGCGTGGTAAATATCACCGAAGGAGAAGGACAGGCTTTATAGGGATCATATGATGTATCTCGCTGGTCGAGCAACATATTTGTAGGACATGTTGAATAGGAGCTATCTATGCATGCATGGACATTCTCATTAGTACTCGCTACATACCGTGACGCACTTTCTTAAACTAGGCAATAGGACGGAATCAAAATTTATAAAAGCTTTTTTTTTTACGGTGCTCCGCGTTTTATTCAGAATTTTATGTCCACCTTGTTTCTTGCAGTTCCTCATCTACTCGAGTACCTCTTACAATCATTCATAAACGATGCCGGACGATTTCATAGCGACCATAGATTCAGATGATGAAGTTGAGAGTCTGGGAGAACCATCTCGACCTGCTCGTGGATCTGGAACGAAAGACGAAGAACTTGATCCTGATTTCGAATTCGATTCGGGCGGGTTCAGACCTGAGGGATTAGATCTTTGGGGAGGAGATGAGGTGAAAACTTCTCGTGGGGCTGGGGTAAGTCTATGCTTCATAAGACCAATAAAGGATCAACATGGGAGCTAATGTGATCTTCTAGCCTATTAATGTGGATGATATTATTGAGAGAAGGACTGGAAGACCTTTGGAGGCTTATGGGGATCGAAAGAGGAAGAGAAAAGCTGTTGAAGATGATGAAGAAGAGGACGAAGGTGAAAGTGAGGATGATGATGACGAAGAAGAGGAGGTTGATGGTGATGGTGATGAAGATGATGAGGATATAGTTGACAGTGGAAATGAGAGTGGAATGGAAATTGACGGAACGAGTGACGTTGAAGAGGATGAGGATGAGGAAGAAGACAACGACGACGACGACGATGATGATAGTGATTCTGAGGACGAAGTTGAAACAGAAGCGCAGATTGCTCGAAAAGATGCTTTCTTTTCTAAAGACCCCACGACGGACCCATCTCTCCCTACGTCGTTCACCGCCATGAATCTCTCTCGACCTCTCCTTCGCGCTCTCACAGCCCTTCAACTAACCACACCTACACCCATTCAAGCTAGGGCAATCCCGCTCGCTCTTCTAGGTCGCGATATTCTAGGTTCCGCTGTCACTGGATCCGGTAAAACCGCTGCATTCATGGTGCCTATTCTGGAACGTCTGACATATCGAGACCGTGGTAGAGGAGGTCAGGCATGTCGTGTGCTTGTTCTTTGTCCGACTCGTGAGCTGGCAGTGCAGTGTGAGCAAGTAGGTCGGGCACTTGCAGAGAAAGGTGGACTCGATGTTCGGTTCGCGTTGCTGGTCGGTGGTCTATCGCTCAACGCCCAAGCACATACTTTACGAACTCTTCCCGATATCTTGATCGCTACGCCAGGTCGACTTATCGACCATCTGACCAATACTCCGTCTTTCACTCTCTCAGCTCTCGACGTGCTGGTCATTGACGAGGCGGACAGGATGCTCGAAGCAGGGTTCACAGATGAGCTTGAAGAGATCATCAAAGCCTGCCCTCGATCTCGTCAGACTATGCTCTTTTCAGCTACCATGACAGACAGTGTCGACGAGCTCGTTCGGCTCAGTCTCGATCGTCCTATCCGCGTCTTTGTTGATCCCAAACGTAACACAGCCAGCGGGCTGACGCAAGAGTTTGTTCGTATCCGGACAGAGGAAACACGGTCGCCAAGTCTGTTGGCGCTGTGCAAACGTACTGTCCGAGAAAGATGTATCATCTTCTTCAGAAGCAAGGCACTGGCGCATCAGATGCGTGTCGTATTTGGACTGTCTGGCCTCAAGGCAGCAGAGCTACATGGAAATCTGACTCAGGAACAGGTGAGTACGCCTACGGGATTTGGCTGACGGTATAGCGTCTGAATGCATTGAACGATTTCAAAGCGAGTAAGGTGGATTATCTTCTTGCTACAGATCTGGCCTCGCGAGGTCTCGATATCAAAGGCGTTGAGACGGTAATCAATTACGACATGCCCGGACAGCTCGCACAGTACACTCATCGAGTGGGTCGAACTGCGCGAGCCGGTCGTAAGGGTCGATCTATCTCGCTTGTCGGGGAAGCAGATCGAAAGATGCTCAAAGCTGCCATCAAGCAATCAGAAGCGGATGAGATCCGACATCGAATCATCCCTGCCGAAGCAGTCTCGGCGATGGCCACAAAACTTGACGGGATGAAGGATGAAATTGAAGAGATCCTGAAGGAGGAGAGGGAGGAAAAGTTGATGCGTCAGGCGGATATGGAATTGAAAAAGGGAGAGAACATGGTCGAGCATGAGGCTGAGATCTTTTCGAGACCAGCGAGGACTTGGTTCCAGACTGAAAAGGAAAAGCAAGCTGCTAAGAGTGAATACATTTTGAGTTCATCCCAGGCCCATTGCTGACATGACTAGGCGCCGGTAAAGACGTGTATGTGCAGAGCTTTCCTCATGATAAAAACAACAAGGACACGAAGGAAAAAGAGAAAGAGAAGATCAAGCGAGGGAAATACGAGGGTCTGTCACGCAAACAGGCGCGGCGCAAGTTCGCCATGGAAGAGGACGGACGAGACGCAGCGACAGAAGCCGCTATTCGAGCTGCAAAGAAGGGTGCTAAGCCTAAGAAGATCACCGCGCCACTGACTGGATCGATATCGAAGAAGGGCAAGGGCGGGTCTGGGGCTGGGGCTGGCACTGGGACCAAGTTGGTCAAGCGCAAGAAAGGGAGTGCATTTGATGACGCTGGGCCTAAAGGTGGACATGAAGGGATGAGAGCGAAACGTGTCAAGGTAGGGCTGGATAAGAAGGGTAAAGGTGGAAAGGGCAAGAGTCAGGGCAAGAAGAGGAGGTAGTTACAGTAGTACTCGTTGGCGGCACGGTACGGTAGACTGTATGTAGATAGACGATCGCCGTGCTTTGGTTTCGATCACCAATCATCATATGCACTCGTTCTCGATAACCAAACATCATACCTATGCATGATACAATTTACAAATGAATTTGACAGTTGAGCCAGAGTTTCACGCGACCTGACCAGTTCCTCGTCTCCTACGTCTCTCTTCATCTGGATCAGGGTATCTGGATCAAGAGGTTGTAATCACTCCTTCATGTCTGTTGCTATTTCCTCGTCCTTATCCTTCTCCGTCTGATGATCTTGTCGTTCACTTTCACGCGAGTCCAAATTGAAGCGAGACAGCCGTTGTTGAGATTGAAAAAAAATCCACTTGATCCGTCATTTCAGCGGGTAAAACAATCTGCTCTTACATCCGAAGATGACATGGAACATGTAGGTGAAAATGATCTTTGTGAAGATGATGAAGGTAGGTCCTGAAGACTTCGGTAGTCCGGTTTGCCACCGTTGCCACCTTTCGATCTTCCCGAGCGGATCTCGCTCGACAGATACCCCGTAGAGGGTCTCACTGGTGGTGCCTGCATTAGTCAAGGATCTTGGGACTTTCAGATCAGTAGAGAGATCAGCATGAAGCCGTGGGTGTTGTTGAAGCCTGTGAGTGATTGTGGATTGGAGTCCAATGGCGATTGAGAACATGAGGTAGGCATCACAATGTCATTATAGAGCGCGTCTTGTGATCGACCACCCCGCTGAATTTGGAGGCGGGGGCCACAATTCTGCCTGACTGAGCAATAATGATTGGTACCCAAATCCTTAGACATTACGAGATCTGCCGAAACCAATCAGTTCCAACGGGATCGGGTCCACTGGCCGATATTCGATGGTCGACTTGTGACTAGAGAGCGCTTCGCCTTTCACATGCACCGGCATCATGCTAGTAGTGGAAAAGAGTGCATTCGCAAGGGGATGTACCAACTCTCAAATTGAGTGGACAGAAATTGCCAAGCTCAAATGGGGCACGGCCATATGATTAGATAACTGCCGTGGCCGACGGTCATACTCTGACTCAGCTGCTTGGCGTACACGTCAACCGATGTGGCCTAAAACGAAGAAAATGTCCCATCTTCATCTCACATCTTGTTTATACATCCCATAAATCACTAATTTTTCTTAAACCTCATATCTATAATGGCACCCCACACTGTCGCACTGCAAGGCCATACCGGACGTATCGGTGGCGCCGCATACCAAGCTCTTCTTCCGGGACATGCGGCCGGTAAATTCAAGCTTGTCATTGTGCACCGACCTGGATCGGATGTCTCCAAGTTGCCCAAAGACGTCGAGGCACGCGAGATTGACTTTGAAAATGCGGATGAGGCGACCATCACAAAAGCCGTACAAGGCATCAACTTCTACGTGTGAGTGTGTGAAGTATGCATTCACGAGGCACAGACGCTGAACAGATTAAATCAGGTCGGCTGTCGGTTTCCCAGGTCTCGCATCTCAAGCGAACCTCCTCAAGCCCTTTGCCGCGACACCGGGCTTTGTCACCTACCTCATCCCTGTCTTTGGTAACCCCTTCTGGACCCAAGACTATGCGACGATCGAAGATAAACGGATTGTCAACTTTTTACAAATGTTTAATGCTCTAACCTTCGGGCCCACTAAACTAGGCATCGGGCGAACTTCCCTACAGTCTGGGGTATTTGCAGACTATTTCACTGATCCCAATCTCAAGTAAGTTGATCCACATCCCCGAAAGCTCATCGAACGCGGCTGACGGGGTATCAGATACCTCGACACCGACCTCGCTGCCAATCGCGTTCTCCTCCCCAAGGGCGGGGAGAACCGCGGAACGATTCTGACGTGAGTCCGTTGGCGTCCATCCCGGCGTTCGTGTTCTGGATCTCACGGTGCTCTAGGTCACCCGAGGCACTGGGTGAAGCAATTGCTGAACTTGCTGCTCGAGACCCCGCGTCCATCAAGGACAAGGACTTCTACGTATACGACTACGCACCGACCGGTAACGAGATCATCCAAGTCTTGACCAAGCTTCACGGCAAGGCACCACAAGTCAAGCCAGAGACCGACGAGGACTACGAAAAGGCCATGGACACTGGCGTCCTGCCAACAATGAGCCCGGCTATCTATCGCCACTGCTGGGGAACGGGTGTCTGGAACTGGAGAGGAGAGAGAATCGGTCCAAAAGTCAACAAGGACTGGGAGGCGCTCGCAAAGACTTACTACAAAAAATAGATTACCCACGCTCGACAGTGAGGTGGTGTGAGAACATTGAATTCAGATTATAAAATAGTGACAACGTCATGTATGGGCCCATTCCCCATCTCTGTTCTGTAATGTCATCTCATCCGCAGGCGGTCAAACCTCAGACAGCTTTCTCTTCGATTTAGTATACTGGCACCTTCGTCCCAAAGTATGTCTCTCTCCTTGTCACAGAAGCGAGTGGGACCTGTACTGTACCTCTATGCCAATGGCTAGGAGAAGTCTAGGTTCCACCTCACGTTTACTTTATTTAATTTAGTGACCTGTTTTGATTTTACCACGTGGTCTAGATGTTTCAGGCCAGTGGCTTTGACAAAGACACAAAGACGTTGGTAGGAATTGGACGCGATCAGTGCGTGAGCAGTACTCTCTTGCATTTATCAGTCATAACAACCCTTTTCCTCGCAGTCAGTCAGTCATAATATCTTCCATCTACTTGACGTTTTCTCTCTCTCTCTCTTTCTCTCATTGTTTAACGATTTATACGAAAAGAAAAAGAACTTGACGATCACACGAACGATAACGACAATACATCAAAATGGTATGTATACCTTGTTGAAGTCACGAGCTGATCCTAGTCTTCATACTCTACAAATAATCCTCAGAACCCACATGCTGATCCAGAACAATTCTATGTCCGACAAAATAGAATCGGTAAGTCATTAACCTTCTTGACCCCTCAGAGATCAAGCTGACTTGAACGTCGTATGTAGGTAAAGGGAGTTTTGGAGAAGTGTATAAAGGGTGAGTAAACCATTGACTCAATGTCCCAGTATGGTACTGTAAGCTGATGGGATGGGAAAGATACGATCGGCGTACCATGTTACCTGTGGCAATCAAGATCATCGATCTCGAATCTGCCGAAGATGAGATAGACGATATACAACAAGAAATCCAAATCCTAGGTCAACTAGATAGCGAGTTCGTCACTAGGTGAGTGTCCATATTCATATCCATATCCGTGTCTGTGTCGCTTATGATTGCATTAGGTATCATGGAAGTTACCTCAAGGGATCACATCTATGGATCATCATGGAATATTGCTCAGGAGGATCATGCTCGGATTTGGTGAGTTACCAGTATGAGCTACCAGTACGCGAGGTTGACCTGATGGTAGATGAAAGCCGGCACATTCAGGGAAGAATACATAGCTATTCTTGCTCGCGAACTTTTACGCGGACTAGAGTATCTGCACAGCGAGGGAAAGTTGCATCGAGATATCAAAGGTGAGCCTCATTAAAACTATTCAGAAAACTGACGTATAGCCGCCAATATCTTGCTTACTGCGAATGGGGAGGTCAAACTGGCGGATTTTGGCGTATCAGGTCAACTCACAGCGACAATGACGAAAAAGGTATAATTTAATATACATACGTATAGCTGATGGTAGAACACCTTTGTCGGAACTCCATATTGGATGTCACCGGAAGTGATCAAGCAGTCAGGTTACGATCATAAGGCGGATATATGGAGTCTTGGAATCACAGCCATCGAAATGGCAATGGGAGAACCTCCATATGCGGATCTACACCCAATGAAAGTTTTATTCCTCATTCCTAAGAATCCACCTCCACAGTTGGACGAGACGAAATTCTCGAGAACGTTTAGGGATTTCGTCTCTCTTTGTCTCCAAAGAGATCCACGCATGGTGAGTTAGCTTTCACTTGAAACTTGAATGGAATGATATGCTGACGTTGTGTGAGCGACCATCGGCAAAGGATTTGCTTAAACACAAGTTCATACGGACGGCGAGGAAAGCTTCATATTTGACAGAGCTTATTGAGCGCGCAGAAAAGTGGAAGGCAGAAGGAGGAAAAGTGGATAATCACGAAGGCGTGTCTGATAATGAGGCCGAGTATGGTCCTGCCGCGGATAACCTTTGGGATTGTGAGTTTCTACTTGGTCGTGCACTGATGTATACCAGTCGGAACGGTCCGAAATGCCTTGCCTCAACCACCTACTTCCATCCATCAACAACCACCTACTTCCCTTCCTCAACCAGCTGCTTCCCTTCGTCAACAACCACCTCCCCTTCCCCAACCACCGACTTCCCTTCCTCAGAATTCTGCTGGTCTACCTCAACCACCGGCAACAATCTCTCGCAGCACGAAACCTGTAGAAAGGGTCGAACCACAGACGATCCGGCACGCCCCGGTACCTGAACCTGAAGAAGATCAGATGCTAGAAGGAGTGATTCTTCCAGCCATCAGTAGTGTGAGTCATTCAGTTGATTTCATAGCTGTTGACGGTCGACGCTCATCTGTATATTCAGTTGGCCACTCGGATACCAAACGACCATGCACGATTCGCTCTTGATCGCCTCAGACAGGCTTTTGAGGATGCAGAGCGCGAGATCCCAGGCGTTACGTCTGCGTTTGTATTGGAGATCGTAGAGAATGTGGAGCAGGTACATGAAGGAGACGACTAGATTCATGAGCGAGTGCATGGTGGGACAGAGTAAGTTGTTGAGCGAGTGCATGGAGGGGCAGAGCTGGTTGTTGAGAGTGCATGAAGGGACGGCGTAAGCTGTTGAGAGTGCATGAAAGGACGGAGTAAGTTGTTGAGAGTGCCTGAAGGAGAAGAATAATATTGTTGAGAACATTCAACAAGTGCATGAAGGAGGGTAACAGATTTGTTGTGAGATGGGTGCGGGGGTATGACGAATGTAGTGCGAATGCATCGCGTTGTCTTGCGTCACTATATCAAGTTTAAGGACCAGAAATAGGCTTTTAGAGGGTTTGTAACCGGCGGTCAAGGGAGTTTACCATAACGGGGGGGGTGTCTAAGATTCTGGGAATTGAAATACGACCGACGGGGTTTTTTTTCCTCGTATGGGGTTCCCTTTTGTGTTTTCTCTTTCCACCTAGAGGGTGAGGTGTTTTTTGTTGTAACGAGTAGTTGGTCTAGAAAAGAACAGAAAAAGAAAAAGCAAGCAAGATCATGTACTCGTTGAGAGTATGTCAACAGCCTGAAAGGGCGAGGTTGTGTTCGTATAAAGAGGAGAATGAAACGAGTGAGTGGAAGTGATTATGGTGGATATTGTGCTGACATGATTTTTCTTTGTTTTTTTGTGTTTTTTTCAGTCGATCGACGTCCAGTAGATCCTCCTCCTGTCGTAGAGGTTCTTTCGTCTGATGAGTAAGTTTTTCTTGGGTTTCTGCCTCTCTCTTGCCTTTTCTTTATTATTTACTGGTCTTCCCATCTCGTCTCTATCCCCGCATTCGCCTCTTTCCATTCTGTCCCCCGCCCCACCCGTCTGGTATTTCCATCCTCCAATCACTTCCTCTCTTAGTTATAAATTCCACCATACTTTATAGATACTTGCATACTCCGATCCGACTATAGATACTGGCATACTCCGATTCGACCATAGATACTTGACTACTCCCAATCCGATCCGATCCCAACTATCATTTTCTTCCCACCCACATCACTATAATGACAAGTGAAGCTGACCTAGTCTTTCTCTCTCTTCCTCTCTCTCTTGTGTGTATATGTGTGTTATATAGACATCCACCAGACTCAACGACACTCTTCGTCAGAGTCCTACTAATAGGCACCGATAATGAGAATGTGAAAGTGGTTAAAACTCCCCAAGGATCAGATGCGACTGCAGGAGAAGTCGTTCAGACTCCGGAAAAACTCAGGTTGCTCGATGGAAGTTGGGGAGCTTTATGCGTCTTTGCAAAGCTTAGTATAAGGTTACCGGGGGTATTTCAATTGAAATTCATCTTGTATGAAACTTCTTTGTGAGTGTTTCTTTTTGGGTTTGCTTTTTTGGCTTTCCTGGAAGAGTTCAGGATGTGGGAGCAGGTGATGGCGTGGGAACAAGGACGGAGTGAGAGTTGAGGATGGGGTGAATATCTGACGATGGAGCGGAGACTGAGGATTAGATTGGAGTTGACGATGGAGTGAATACTGCGGATGAAATCGGATACTGACGATGGAGTGAATACTGCGGATGAAATTGGAAACTGACGATGGAGTGAAGAGGACGGTATTGGAACTGAGGATGGTTTTGGAGGGGGAGTGAGAGTGGGAGTAGGTATTGGGGTAGAAGTTAGAGATGGAGTGGGAGCTGGAGATGGTAGATGGAGATCGGAAAGTACAGTATCGCTGATACGCGAATAGATCTGGTGTCGAACAAATTTCAAGCACAACATCAGAACCATTCGAAGTCTACTCGCCAAAACTATTCAAAGGGATGAAAGAGTCGACACCTCTAACGAGACATCTAGCGGCACAGGGACTTAAAGTCAAACTACGAACAGATACGACTGTAGGGAGACAGTGAGTCACCTTTTCTTTCCGTTTCCGTTTCCGTTTCCCATCCCATTCCCGATTTGGGAGAGGTGAAACCTAGAGAAACGAACAGAGTGCTAACGCTGTTGTGTTTCTCTTTAGGAGCGATTCTCGTAGACGTACACATGCATCACCCGAAACGCGACAGGCATCGCCAGATTCTCGACTTGTTTGGACTGAAGGTGAACCTGTTGCGCCTAAAAGGAGACGAGTAGGAGACGACGGTATGATTCCTTCAATCATGACTTCATGGATGGATTCAACTCGTGAGTTTTTTATGTCATTCATCACACCACATTTCATTACATGTCTTCTCGGTTCTCGACCTCCCTTAACCTTACATCTTACCTTGTACTCTCGGATCTCTTACTACATACTATCTGATCTCTCGATCCCGTACTGTCTTACTGACACTGTCGCAGCTCGTTTCGACCTCTCAGCATTCTCACTCGACTCACAAAAACGAGATCCCTCACGACTTTATTCCCCCCAAAATTCCCATCCTCATCCTCACATACATACACATACAACCACATCAACATCCACCTTCCAACAATCGACGCCACCACCACCACCGCCGCCGGCGTCTACTGCTTCTCCATCCAAACACAGATCAAGACCAAGTACGAATCGGCTAAGCATCGGTCCAGGCGACGATGGTTTACCTGTCCTTCCATTCTTCGCACCACCACGTCTCACCACGTTAATACATCCACCTGAACCTGAACCTGAACATGAGCCTGACGATGATTCCGATCTCTTACCCCCAATACGTTGGCCTTATTCTTAATTCGATCTTGGCCTTGAGGATATGATATTGTTTTTTGTTTTTTTCCTTTTTTTTCTTTTTGTTGTAACCGTGTACAGTCAACAGTCATAAAAGTTGTCACTATCATTCTATAGTTGACTGGTTACTTTCACTTGTACTTGCCCGCGTCTTCTCTTTGGTTCGGTATACTACTACTTCTACCACTACTTGCTAGGTATTATCTATCGTACACGATGACGATATTGGTGACGATTTATGACACGAGCTGCTTTGCATGTATTACGTTTAAAAGTACACAACAAACATCATCATCATCGTCAAGTGGGACCATATACAATAATACAATAATATGATCAGTCGTATTGATTTTCTTCATCAATCAATTCATTGATCGTTCCAAGTTACCAAAAGCTTCATAATGTTTTAGGAAATGGCTTTGTAGTACGTACCGTTACAAAGAACGACATGCATATAGAGAATAATGTCAGTAAAAATGCCAAAACTACGTCAAAATTCCCATACCAACGAAACCAAATCAAACCAGCATTTTTATTTTTCCTTTCTCCCTCAGAAATCCATAGAAGACCCTATGCACGCGTGTCATATCACTTTTTGTTTTGAAACCACCGCGAAAATCACTTCATGAGGTTCTCAAGCTACAGGATGAGTCTCGACTGGTCCACCTTCTGGGAATCGTTTGGCCATCCATTTGAGGAAACTAGGGACATCTTCAGAGATGCTTGAGGGTAAAGAGCTATTTGTGACGAATCGAGGGATGTTACCTAACATTGCTCGTACATCAGCAATGGATCTTGTACACCCAGATGCTTGCACTCCTTTCAGTCCCAGTTACTCAGACTCGAACTCAACCACCGACTCAGACTCAGACTCACCTCCTGCATCACTACTAGTGGCCATCCTCCACTCAACCCTCTGCCCTCCATCCAGCTCACGGACCCGTTCAACAGAAACATACCGTCCCCTCACACGCGACTTTTCATCGCCTTTCTTCTCTGGGCAATCGGGGTGGTTGAACGGTATAGAGACTAAATTGGATCAGCCCAGTCTAGGGATTTACAATAGATTGAGAAGGATAGGAGGCGATAAGCCGGTGGAGGGTGTTGAGGAAACTCACTGTTCATGAAGCACCGTTCACCAGTTGGTTCTGTGCGCAACTCCCGTGATAACAGAAGTACCACAAATGTTCTTGGACTTGTAGGAGGAGGAGTGACATAGGTCAATTTCCAAACTTCTGCTACATGAGGTTGAAAGACCTGTAGGCAGTGTGTTTCTCTACACGATTCGATATATTCACGTTCATTCTATACAGTTCGTTAGCGGAAGATTGAGCCGTGTCGCCAGGTGTTCAAGGAGATCTCTGATTCTGACTCACCTCGGAATGGTATTCTAATAAACCTCTTCGAAAGCGCTCGTATAACCCATGAGGCGGTTGTTTCATAACTCTAGCTTGACGTTCGACCTCACTTTCACGTCTTTCAATATCATTTTCCGCCTCGGTCCCATTCTTCGTATCTGCTACGTGGTTGGTATGATCTATGCTTCTACGACCGAAATGATGTGAGATGGATCGAACAAGTTGACGAGGGTCATAGGATGATGTATGGTGTGTTTTTGGGCGAGTGAATTCGTTGACCGATTCGGCTGTATGGTGCGATGATCGACCACACCAATAGTCTTTGATTCCAAGTGTTTTACGTGTCTATTTGTTTGTGAGCTTCCTCATTCTATTTACTGGACTTTGCGATAGGCGTGAAGATAAGACGAGGTAAGAGTACCCCAGAGAGAAGGAGACCAGGGTGAAGTAGATCAGAGAAGAAGAAAGAGAAGTGAATCGAAGAGACAGAATACTCACTTCATGACAATGAGAGGAGTTTTTCAGGTTGACAACCTGAACAGTACCATCGACCCTTGTTGAATGCTTCTCCCAAGAGCTGGACAGAATGAGCTCGTATCCAAGACTCGAGACTCGGTCCAAACAAGACTCACTCCATAGACTCGGCGAGTTTCTCGCCAGCAGCGAAATGTGTATCCAAGAATTGTTGAAACTCTGCAGAGTTTGGATCTGGAATATCCTGGAAGATATCAATGTTACGACCATTTAGACTTGGAGAGAAGATCTCACTTCAGGTTTGAGTGGAGTGATATCCAGGTGGGTCTCTACGGCCATCTTTTCACAGAGTAGTTCTTACTTATTGACGGAGGATGTGTGAGGATCGTGGGTACAGGAAGGAAAGAAGAGGGTACGAGTGATTGTTACGAGCGAGTTTCAAGGATGTGGTTATGAGACAATTGGAAGGAATGAATGAATTTGTCTCTCAAACGACGTCGTCGTCTTGGCCGTCATAGTAAAGTCAGGATCTCCCATGGCGAAGAACGCCGGGGCGGACCTCGCCGATCACACGTGGCTTTTCCGTGGGGTTAGACATAAGTGATTTCTCATTGTGGCGATATCAGAAATCTGTAACCTGGTCACCTGGTCGAGGGGAAGAGCTCAATGCATTCTAAAGAGATTACTCGTGATCATGTGATTATGTGATGCTGTTATTCTCCAGACTAACTCTTATCCCATATGCGGTGGTATATCATCATACGATGGGATCTTTGATCAGGTGACATCCCCAATAAAATGTTTATATATTGTTGCCACCCAACAAGCGCCGATGGTTTCCAGGTTTGGTTCCGTGCCGATTCCGAGAAGACGTCACTTTGCAGAGTCTGGACCAAAAAACCGACGGTCACCAAACAATTCAACCCCTCTCTTTCCCCCCATCTTGCTCCTTCACATGAGTCTTGCACCTTTGACACCTTGTTATATCCTTCTCCATAGTTCCCTCGTATGATCAAAGATGGGGACCACACTGTCGCCCTTTAGATATATCGCTTTTGCGAGGTATTTACTTCAACGATGGCTCGACCACCCTCACGTGTCAAGTTGGAAGGGAAAGGGAAAAGCAGTCAATCCCACACATTACCGTACAAATCGTCATTTGCCAGGACGAGGACCAGTTGTGCGATCCATGTCAGCTGAAAGCGGTCGCTCTTTACCTATCTCGCATCCAGATTTACAACATCCCATCGCTGGACCATCAGAATACCGACGACCTTTGGTCCCTGATCCGAATCTACCGCCAGAACCGAACGATATTTATAGATTGATGAACGATGAGAGGTTGATGATACCTGGTGCATTGAAACCTCCACGAGAAGTTGTGGTGCTTTGCCATGGTGAGCTACTTATGCGTGAACGCGCAAGGCAGCGCTTAAGAGACAGGCTTGTATGGGTTTTCAACCGCAACCCCGATCCCACTCTTCCCTTCACTCAAGCTGCATTATTGGGCATCGGTATTAGAGGTTCTTAGAGATCGTATGGGAGTCAAAGTCGTTGTTGTAGGTGTCAAAGGGTGCGTTTGATATTCCTCTAAGCTTCCCTTCCCACCCCATTCCCCATGTAGTATCGCCTCAACCTTGCACATCTTGCGGCTTCATGGCTCAATCGCTACTGCGTATCATGAAGCTGACTCCAACAGGACCGGGTCGATCGAAGAACGTGCTCAGCAGATGCATGAGTTCCTTCGCGAGCGACTTCCCCGCGGCACAGGTGTCAACTTTGTTGCGCACAGCATGGGCGGTCTAGATTGCCGACACCTCATCTCCACCATCAAACCCGACACCTACACACCTTTATCTCTTACCACCATTGGAACTCCACATCGAGGCTCACCATTCATGGATTGGTGTTCTGCCAATATCGGCCTGGGCAATATCACCGCGGCTGCCGCTGCCGCTGCCATAGAAACCGCGAAGAACGTTCCATTCAGTCTCAAGACGCCCTTGCTGTCTCGTGCGCTTGATATCAAGAAGAGCGAAGAATCGAGCAGCAGTTCCATATCGGCCTTTACGTCTGGTCTCACATCATACCTTTTGAATATATTCGACTCGCCCGCCTACTCCAACCTCACCACCGCGTTTTTGCGCGACTTCAACCCCAAAACGCCCGATTCTTCCTCAGTCAAATACACGTCCGTTGCTGGACGTATCGCGAAAATGTCGGTCCTTCATCCTCTCTGGTTCCCAAAACTTGTGCTAGATGCTGCGGGCGAGAAAGGCTATCCAGCACCTGAAAAGCCATACGAAGGAAACGATGGTTTGGTCAACGTCTCTAGCGCCAAGTGGGGTGAATTCTTAGGAGCCGTAGACGACTGTCATCACTGGGACTTGCGTGGTGAGGGTGGACTGTGGCCGAATGGCGGTTCTATAGGGGACAAGAAACCTGAAGGAAAGCCAGATGAGAGTATGCCAGGTGGATGGGATTGGCAAGGTGGAGTGCAAGAGCATCTCGGTCTAGACCCAGCCGCAACCTCTAAAGACCTCAAAGCACAACAAGAAAAGGGTAAAGCGGGTACAAGCGATAAAGAAGGCAACGATAACAACAGCTCGACTTGGGATGTTGCGCAAGTTGGACAAGTACTTGATTGGGTGACGGACTATCTACCTGGTGAGAAGAGTACGGAGGTTGGGAAGAAACAACTAGCAGATGCCAAGAGGGAGAAAGAGAAGGAGACGAGGGCGAAAGAGGGAGGGAGAGGTAAAGACGGAGACAAGGAGAAGGAAAAGGATAAGAAGCAGAAGTTTGATTTGGCGAGGTTTTATGGCGGGCTGATGATCAAGCTCAGAGAAGATGGGTTCTGAGATATAGCATAGCATATCGTCATGGGCCTGGACTTGCAGTGCGTGTGAAGGGGGGAGAGGGGGGGAGGAGTACGAAGTGTATGCATAGCGATGAGGTCAAATGTTGTGAAAGAGTAAGAAAATGGGTCCAAGGTATGGTTACTGTACATACTAAGTGGTGAGAGCCAAGAGCTCCTAAGATGATAAGACTGATTGAAACTTGGTGTGTGCTAAGACGATAAGACTGATTGGGACTTGGTGTGTGCTAAGACAAAGATCCTCTGAACAACCGAGAGGAACTACAAGATAAAATAGTCAAGTCCAAGAAGAAGACATACAAATATAGACAGACGAGTGGTTATCATAAATCAAGAATCAAGGTCAAGAAGCAAGAAGCAAGAATCAAGAATCAAGGACCAAGAACCAAGAACCAAGAACCAACAATCAAGATCATTCGTTCCTCTATCGTATTTCGAGATCACGTTCATTCCGTTCAAGCTCCATTAAAACCTGATCTCGATATCGCTTCTGTTGCCTCTTTCTTGACATCCTAGTTGAAGAACCTATCAAAAAAGAAAACAAAAACATCAACACCAACAACTTATTCGATTATTCGCGTATCGGGGATGTAAGAGATACTGAGGAGTTGAAGGGGGGCTGAAGGAGATGAGAGTTATAGAGGAGACGCACCTTTAAGACCTAGTTGAGTAGCTTTCAACAAAACCTGTCTTTTATTCCTCCTAGCACCTAATTTCTGGGCAATGATCGTCCAGTCTATCTGCGAGTGCGATGATGTTGATTGGACGAGGTGGCGGAGTTGAGAGAGCTCAGAAGGGGTCCAGGGACCTATGTATGGATATGGGAAGTCGGAGGTAGTGGAGGGGCTGGTTGTTGTGGAAGATGTTGATGATGTTGATGATGTTGATGATGTTGATGATGTTGATGATGTTGATGATGTTGATGATGTTGATGATGTTGATGATGTTGATGATGTTAATGAAGTTGATGATGTTGATGAGGTGAAGAGAGAGGATGGTGTGTCGGTGGTTGAGAACGAGGACGGTGTGTCGGCGGTTGTTGTTGGATAGCATGAAGGCGAGCAAAAGGAAGATAATGAGGGTAGGGATTCTGCCGGACAGTTGGTAGACGGAGATGGAGAATGAGTAGACGGCGACGAAGAGTGGGTAGACGACAATGTTTGATCAGAGTTGATATTGCGCTGAGCAAAAGATAGCGAGGGAATCTCAGAAGCGAGGGAGCTTGCAACCAAGTTATCCGGCCTGACAGATGAGGTCCTTGAACTTGACCCCACTTCTGGTTCGACATTATCGCTAGAGCCCGGAATAAATTTTGGAAAGACAGAACGATTGACGATGGTTTCTGTCAAACGCTTGATTTCATCAACCAAACCCCTCATATTATCCGGACCATCAAAGACGGCATGTACAGTATCTGCGGGATACATCTCCTAGTTCCATTGTCAGCTTATCGCAGCAAAGATGTACGTGTCGTGTCCGAAGTGGTTGCGTACTCACTAATACAGTAGCGAGATTCTCGAATAATCCACTGGCTAATGAAAGAATATCTCGTCTCAGTTCTTCTGGTCCTTTAGATGACGACGAGATTGGATTCGCCACTAACTGTCCAGGTTTATCTAATTTCCCTCTCACTTCTTCCTTCTCTTTCTCCATAGAATTCACCTCTACCTCCATCTCCATCTCTACCTCCATATCCTGCGGTGAGTAATTCACCTGTGTATCCTCTTGGAACAGATCTGGAGTCCTGATTGCTCGGGAGGATTGAAATGACAATTCGGCAGAGATGGAATTTGCCGATAATGGGATATTGAGATACTCGTCCATCGTGTATCCTGAACTGATAGAGATCGGTGAAGGGTGCGGATCGTCTATATTCGGAAGAAGGGCATTCTCTGTCGAATCATCGACTGTATCACCTGTTGCCCAGAATTGGTCTAACCACATTGGCCACTGATCCTGTTGACCACTACTCCCTCCGATGTCCATAACCATATTCTGATTCATGTCCAGCATCGTTGGTTTATCTACTCGCGTTGTTGACTGATCATCAAAGGTATTTGGCTCTGGCTGCCAGACTTGCTTCATCGTAGTTGCTTCATGTACAGGAGGCCAAATCCACCCCTCCTGTTGAACATTCATCTCGGCCGTGATCCCATCCTTCATATTCGACTGCCACGTCTCCATGGGTACTGGAACTATCTCTGGACGAGCCCAATATGGGTACCCATAAGACGGTACCGCAGCGTTATCAGTGGAGGTAGGTTGAGGTCGAGAATGAGGTGGCACATAAGGATAAGAAGTGTATGAAGATCGTTCGGCGGATTCAGTCCTTATGGGTGTCATATCGAGTCATTCAAGAAAATCAAATACAGAGATGGTGATCAATGACTGGAGCGTGCTTTGTTGATATTTCATGAAGAAAGGAGTGAAGTATTTATATCATTGATGGATCCTTTCGCGTCGCGCTCAAACCCTCCCTACGGCAGTACCATCAAGATATACACAACACACACTCTCCATCTTGTCCCTGATACGCGTTCACTTTGAAAAATGTATGCATGATGGTTGTACGGGGTGGGCTCTGCTCAAGTCAAAGAAAATTTGGGCTCGAGTAAATGCCTGTGGATCGCTATTCGCTCAGAAAGGACCCGCCGAGCTTCAAAGGCATCCTCGATCGGGCTCGATTTCGGCTTATCTGCTACCGATTCGGCTTGTCGGTCAAGTTTCTCCAAGATACCCTGCCTCTCTACCGAAATGTCCTTGGCTTGATTACGAAGCAAAAACGCGGCAAATGACGCGTCGGCCAGTGGATCTCGAAACAGGTTTGGAGGCTCGACCTCGAATAGCACGTCTGTTGGATGTTGTGCGGGACGCGAGAGCGTTGCCAAGTCATTCTCTACAAATCATCAGTCAACCTTCCAAACAATCAGAATAGAGAGTGATGACTCACTGAAACCGGCCTCATCGATGGCCAAATCCCAAAACCAATCGAGCCATATCGCACGGACTTGTGGATCAAACTGGCCCAAATGATTGCCGATCCAAGTCCACCACATTTCCAGGGCTTTTGCTTGTACTACTGGCCTTCTAGTCCCTAAGCCAATTTGAATGATCTCAGCAGATCCCAGTCGGATACCTTCATCATCGTCTTGCAATAGCCGCAGTAGGGCTTGGTGGAGCTTTAACACAGCAATGCTCGATCCGAGATATGTCGGCTCGAACAGCAAAGACGATAGGTGCTCAAGAGTTCGGAGCGATGAGAACCGCGCAGGTTGAGACTGTTCATCGGGTTTAGCGACGTGTAGCTGAATTCCGATATAGTAGCTCACCTCTTGCTCGCCTGAGTATCTCAGCACCTGATCCGCGAGCCCATCTACCGCAGCTGTAACGGCTGCACGCTGACACTATTCAAATCAGCTGCGTACAGAAAAGAAAGACGTCGGAGACTCACGAAGTTCATAGCCCATCCCAAAGCTGGTAAAGCTGCCTCCCGCAGAGGAACGCTCTTCGTTTTCTGGACCGAGTTTTCCAGCAATGACAATACTATTTCGACCTCCTTCAACCCGTTTGCATCCCCGGCCACCTCCCACGGCGCACTGACCAAGGCTTCGAGCGCAGCGATTTGTATTGCCTCGCCACTGTTCGGCGAGGTAGCGAGCTTCAATACGGTGCGGAGAGTCCCCGCCAATAGTCGATCAGGTGATTCGGCGAGGTGATTTAGACAGATCAGGCAGGCATCTTCTGATGACGATAATAGCAGGTCGAGTTCTATCGTGCCGTCGTTATCGGCCAAGAGGATGGACGCCGTCTCCACAAGCAGATCGTATCCCGGTGTTAGGCGAGGCCGTCGTAATACCGACCGTGCGATTCTTACAGCCATATCCACCACCTCGGCTGAGCATTGAGAAACTTGGTGACGGTAAGCAAGAACACACTCGAGTGCTGTTTTGACGATCAAAGGAGAGACTGTGTTCGGATCAGATCGTCGAAGTGTCATCAAAAGAGTCTCTTCGATCTTCTGGCGCTCTTGTTCCTGCAGAGATGACCACTCAATCACATTTGCGACAAGTTCACGAAGAAGTAGTATGTTCCCGTGAATTGCGTTTGCTCTGAGTTGTGTGAGAGGTGCATGTGTCACGCCTTTTGCACGTTGCACAGCTTGTGCCGGAGACAGAAGGGATGATATCGCTTGAGCGGAAACTTGTCGTATCTTGCGAAGACATCAATAAAGTCATCAGACCGGAAGAGCTTGCTCACCTGCCATTCCTGGTTGCTCAGATACGGCTCAACGGCTTCCAAGAGCGGCACACGGACCTCGGCTCCCCTATCACTCCACTTGAGACTCCGTACAATGATCAGAATAGGGAACAACGGTGAATGTCGGCTAAGGGCTGAGACACTTCCCTTTTCCAGCGATGATCCCGCCCTGCGGAGATGCTGTGTGATATGCGGGACGATCTTCGGGTATTTCGCATGCCATGCAGCCAGAGTTTGTCGAGTAGCCAGCGTTGCCCGGGACGCATAGAGGTCTTGTGTTCCTCTTGTTGGTGTGAGAGAGCGATGTACGAGGGTGGAAAATAGGATCAGACCAACATTTCTCACATTCCAACTAAGACGTCGTTAGCGTGATAAAATCACTTCCCATCCAAGAGATGCGTGCTCACTTGGGCGACGAAAATGCTTCTAAAGATGTCATAACAGCTCGCTCAAAGTACCTGTCCAGTAATTTCGTCTGCTTTGCATCTAGCAGAACTATCTTCATTATATTGAATGCGTGGACTTTGGTAATATCGGATGACTTGGTGTTATCGACTCTAGCCAGATCGACAAGTCGGTCGAATGCTTTGTCGAGGAGCGCCTTGTCACTCGATACGAGTGCCAAAACGCTGTATGGAAGTGCAGCAGAACGGCGAGTAGTAGATAAGGAGTCTTGCGTGATTGTTTCGAGCTCGTGCTGTGCTGTTCAGCTTCGACTTCAGACAGAAAAGTGTTGTGAACCCACCTCCAGCCATGACACACACAGGTCATCCATGTTCTTGACCCCTTTGACACAGTCGACGAGTCTGCCAAAAGCATTGGCTAATTTGGAGAATGTACCTCGATGGCGAATCTCATGCAGCCATACAAGGAAGCATTGGCCTGCTCGATCCACATCCTCTCGACTCCATATCGTCATCTCGGGCGATGGCGAGGCCAGAGGCAGTGTGATGAGGGCAGAAAGTAGCAAACTAAATTCTGTCAGCAGAGTCAGGTGACAGAGCTCATTAGTCAGCTCACCCAGCTTCTGTTGTTGCCCGCCAACAGCCTGACAGCAGACCAGTGTGTCCTGAATTGATTTCATCCTCCTCATCATTTTCCGCTAGGACCTCGTAAGCTCTAGCGATCTCATGGTCCGTCCTCCCAGTTTCGCCATTTTCCTTGCTAGGGGAGAGAGATATCACTGCGCTAGTGACGTTCCAGACGCGATTGACAATGCCAATAAGCTTGTGGAAGACCCCCGACCAGGCTTCAGAACTGGTGAGGGTTGAGAACTCAAGGCAGGTGAGTACCTCTCTAAGTGAAGATATAAGCACCGCTCAGAGACTAAGAGAGATCAACTCACCGCACAGCCGCTAGTGGGCCATGGAGGGGACACTCTTCCATTCCTTTCACCAGGTCATTTTCGGCAACGACCAAATGCTCCTCCACTCGGTCGACCAATTTATCAACGAAATCGATAGCTAGATGCTGGTCGTACGAGACAAGCTTCTTGAATAAGATACACAGAGCTGCTTTTCCGGCTTCCGCCTGGGTCTTGCGGGGGTGATTCAACGACGACAGTGCCGCGACCACGAGCGCCTGGGTGGCAGAAGACGACATCGCTTCGTACCCTGGCAGTGGTACTCTGGCCGACTCTAGTCTGGACTAATTAGATCTATTGAAAGATATTTATTTGTGCTCACATTGCCCTCGACCGCCATCGGACTTCTGTAAACTCGCTAGCCTGGCATGCAAAGAGCATTTCCACGCGATCCTTGGTGAAGACAGTCCTGTGGATTTCGTCGGTCTCGCCAAAGATTTCGAGGTACCGTTCCAGTATGGACAGAGCGAGGACAGACCGTACGACCGGATATCGACGTGCACGAACGAGCCCAGGGTCAATGAAGTCATCTAAAAACCAGTCCAGAAACGCTTCCAAAGGAATGTCGTCCGAGGCTAGCACTGGCATCGAAGAGCCACTGGGGGTAGCCGACTTGTACTGAGCCTTTCTCGTTGCTCGTCGATTTGCTTGATGTTCTGCTTTGAGCACAACGAAGAACGCATGGCATGCCGAGATGAAGTCTGAACGGGCACTACTTCATGAGCCAAGGTTCAGAAGCGCAAGGGGGATGACTTACCCCGCTCCTGGGAGTACTTCGTTCCACAGCATACACTGCTTGATCAGAGCAACAGTCGACTGGCGTAGTAAACCCTTTCCGCCGGTCACCAGCTGAAAGGCTCTAAGCCGAACCTCAGGATCCTCATGACCTATTGCGTTTTCCAGATCGTCTCGTGGCAGGTTCTCCAGGGATATGTGTCCACTTGCAACGCCAAGAGAGGCGATTGAGATCCATGCAGGGAACCAATCAACATCTGTATTACTCGGTGAACGCAGTCGCTCCAACATAATTTGCAAGGTCGACGGTCGAGCCTTGAAGAGGGGAGGAAGAAGGTATCGGACGAGATTAGTCAGAACCGCAGCGGAACGCCTTGAATCAAAATATGGCAGAAGCGGGTCGATCACCGCCTCGTCGTTGCCGAATGCCTCAGAACGTCGACAGAGGAGGCCGACAATGATACCACACCGCAAACTTGCCAGGTCACCGACTGTCAACTCGTCCAGCAGATCGCCAAGCAGGTTGTCCGGGATCACACGCGAGGGAACATGGTTGAGGAGCACCGAGATGATTTTGAGATTCGACCGAACCGAGATACCACTCCGTGCGGCAGACAGGAACAACGGGGCCAGGATATCCGATGTCCCTTTGCTGTTCCCTTGAACCGGAGGTGGCAGGAGGTCGACCACCTTCGCCACAGCTTGCAGCACATCGCCTGCGCGAAGCTGATGTACCTTTGTCGGTCCGTCCAGACTCGTCCTGATCAAACTACCGAGGACACCATCTGGAAGAAGCGCAGGTTGCAGTCTCACTTGGGCTGTGTCTGCAAGTGCTTGTTGGTCGTCAAGCTGCAAGCCAGACTCGAGCTGACGTAGCAGGCTGAGATCGTAGGACAGGAGGTCGAGGTGAAGTGGCGCCTGAAAGCTACTCAAAGCGTAATCAAGTGACTCTATCAACCTGTCTTGGTCACTGTACCATTCAGTCAGCATCTACCTGCAAATCAAAAGCATCAAGAGGACAGACTCTTTAGCCAGAGGGTGGTGCGCATTGACCTTGGAGAGTGCTTTTCTTCCCTCAACGAGCTTCATTCGCACCGCATCCTCTTCCGTCATCATCTATGGCCTCGATAGAGCTCGTCTTGCGTCTGGGCCTGCGACTGGCTACCTGCGTACTCTTGTATGAAGCTACAGTCGTTTGCTCTGAAATTTCTATGAACACTGATCAAACATTTTGCTTCCGTCGGTTGTTATGGCTTCGCCGCCGCTGGACTAGACCTATTCAGTTCTACACTTCGCGACTCCTCCTAAATACCTTGCTTTGGAGGTATCGAAGAGAGCTGTGGAGGCTCTAAACTCCGCAGCTATTCCCCATCATGTCCGCCAGATCTCCCCCAGCATCGGCTGAAACAAATGGAGAGCAAGACTTTCTTCACCAGATCGCTATTGAAGTGAGTAGAGCGGTCTGCTTCCTGTGTTCATATCTGACAATTACCCATAGATGTCCAGACTGATGAACATGGTCAACCCTAATGATCTACTGGCGAAGCGTATCATAGAAATTGCTCGAGGTAACCGGTCGGGAGATGCTTTCCTCAAGGGTATGTATGACCTTCATCTCGTATAGAAGTGCTAACTCAATCAGCTGTTTCAACGTTTGGCAAGTTCCCCGAAGACACAATGTTGTCTATTCACACGCGAATTCTTGCGCATATTTCTATGACGTCTGCGCAGAATGGTCAGCGTAGAGGGTCCAATCACTCTCCACCTCGGATGATGGGTGCAGGAGGGTCTGGTGGAGACAGGGATGTCAAGGTGGAGAGCATGGACCATGACAGCTCCGATACCCTTGCCGCAGAACCTCGGCGGAAAGGAGGCTTGATGCGGTCTGGGGACGATGTCAGCTCTTTCTAAGCACTCTTAGACCGATCGCTGACGTTTGGAACAGTCTCATGCGTTCAAAGCTCCTCAAGGGTCTCGACCATCACTGCTTGGACTGGACAGGCTTGCCGCAGAGAAGCGTGCAGCAGCAGCAGGTGTCAAGCCTGAGCTGCCAAACAAGCGAATGAAGACGGAAGTCAAGGAAGAGGATGATAACGGCGAGTCTTCGGCAGGAGGCGTCTTCAAGGGTCAGTCAGCCTATACTTTCTGCATACGAGTAGCTAAGACCAAATAGTGCCGGCAATACCCATTAAGAGAGACGCCATCCGAGTCAAACCCGAAGACACTCCAAGTAGAGGTCCCGGTCTTTCGGAAGGAGCGAAAAGAGTCCTTGAAGCCCGGAGCAGAGAGAAGAATCAGCCCATCACAGCAGCAGTCGTGGCCAGCTCGAATCGTGAGAATGAGTCGAAGCATCAGGGCTTGGGCGACTTCGAATCTAGACTTAATCGCGGCAAATTTGGAGAGGAGCGCAATCGTGATAATCGTGGCTACCGAGATGATCGGAATGGAAGAGATTATCGAGATGACCGGAGAGACAAAGGCTGGGATGCTGCACCGACACCGCGTTCCACTCGTGCGGAGAAGGAGATGGATGGCGGAAGTATGAGGGTACCAAATCGAGGATGGGATGAAACTCCGCGTGCGAGAGGGCCGGGAGGCTGGGGCAAGCCAGACAGCTCAAAGAGAAATATTGGGTGGGATCAGACGCCACGTTCAGCCAGGAGTAGGAATGGCTCCCCTGATGGAGACCTCGAGGTAGACGGCAAAGACTGGGAGGAAGAGCAGCTAAGATTGGACCGGGATTGGTATAACGATGAAGAGACAGGCATGGTGAGTTGACCTCATCTGAGTTGAGTGAGCTGACTGACGGTCTCGTAGGCTGGAGATGAAGAGCATAATCCATTCTCTCAATGGGAGAACTTGGAACGGGATAAGGAGGAAGAAATGCAACAAAAGGCCCAGAAACGTCAGACCGCTCGCCAAGCACAATTTGTGAGTCTATACGTGAGGCTACACGACTCTGTGCTGATTTCCCAGAACGCGGACAACGACCTTTGGGAGACGAATCGAATGCTTCAGTCTGGTGTTGCACAACGGCAGGCTGTGGATCAGGACTTTGAGGACGACCAAGATTCCAAGGTTCATGTGCTTGTGCACGACCTCAAACCTAATTTCCTAGACGGAACAATTGCATATACCAGACAGCTCGACCCGATCAACCCTGTCAAGGATGTCACGAGTGATATGGCTGTTTTCAGTAAGAAGGGAAGTGCACTAGTCAGAGAACGGAGAGAACGGCAAGAGCGGGAAAAGGTAATTTGTTCAGCAGGCAAGCTGGGTGGTGCTCACACAGGACTGTAGGCCGCAGCCAAGGCTGCTTCGATGGCTGGCACAACTCTCGGAAATTTGATGGGAGTCAAGGACGAGCCCGAGCTTGGGCAAGGTGAGACCAACTGATCACCAACATACGGAGATGCTGATTCAGAGGCAGAGGGTCGTGCCGATGAGACAAATTACAAGGCCGACTCACAATTTTCGACCCATATGCAGAAGTCCGAAGGACAGTCTGCGTTCGCCAGAAATCGGACACTGAAACAGCAAAGAGAGTACTTACCCGCGTTTGCCGTGCGAGAGGAGCTTATGGGCATGATTCGTGATCACCAGGGTGAGTCAAACCGGTCACTGTCGTTACTCAGCTGACCTCTGGGCAGTGCTCATTGTGATCGGAGAGACCGGTTCAGGGAAAACCACTCAGCTGGGGCAGTTCTTATACGAAGATGGCTACTGTGCGAACGGCATAATTGGATGTACCCAACCTCGACGTGTAGCAGCTATGTCGGTGGCCAAGCGTGTCAGTGAAGAGATGGAGGTGAGTTAGCAAGATCGGGTCAGCGTTATGCTAATATCATCAGTGCAAACTCGGTAGCACCGTTGGTTACGCTATCCGTTTCGAAGACTGTACTTCGAAGGAAACCAAGATCAAATGTGAGTCATCGCAAGAATTAGGGCACGTTTTTGCTGACTTCAATAGTTATGACTGATGGTGTGCTGCTTCGAGAATCACTCAATGAGGGTGATCTGGACCGGTATAGCGTCATCATCTTGGATGAGGCACACGAGCGATCACTGAGTACCGATATTTTGATGGGACTTTTGCGGAAGAGTAAGATCCTACAACCCTTATTATGACATGCAGCTAATTTTGCGCAGTCTTGACTCGCCGGCGGGATCTGAAACTTATCGTCACATCGGCGACCATGAACGCCGACAAATTTTCCCGCTTCTTTGGGAACGCTGCCACATTCACTATCCCTGGTCGAACCTTCCCTGTGGAGATCTTTCACAGCAAATCCCCATGTGAAGATTATGTCGATAGTGCCATCAAGCAGGTTTTGCAAATCCACTTGTCAAACCCACAAGGCGATATCCTGGTCTTCATGACAGGTCAGGAAGACATTGAGGCGACCTGCTCTGTAATTGAAGGTAAGTGAGATTGGCTGCGAAGGTCAGTGATGCTGAGCTATGTGTCAGAACGATTATCGCAACTGGATGATCCGCCACCGCTGGCCGTTCTGCCTATCTACTCACAGATGCCTGCGGATCTACAGGCTAAGATCTTCTTGCCGACTCCAGACGGTCGACGTAAGGTCGTAGTGGCGACCAATATTGCTGAAACATCTTTGACTGGTTCGTCAACTCATCCTTCTTAAGAGCAATACTAATACGTTGCAGTTGATGGTATCCTCTATGTGGTGGACTCCGGATATTCGAAGCTCAAAGTCTATAATCCGAAGGTTGGCATGGACGCCCTTCAGATCACGCCCATCAGTCAAGCGAACTGCGGTCAGAGGACAGGTCGTGCGGGTCGTACCGGTGCTGGGTGAGTTCTTAGTTGACAAAGTCACTGACATGCCAGTTTTTGTTATCGCCTTTACACCGAGACGGCGTACCTTAACGAGCTATTCCCGAGCAACATCCCTGAGATCCAGCGGACAAATCTAGCCAATACGGTGCTCCTGCTGAAATCGCTTGGTGTCAAGAACCTTCTCGAGTTCGATTTTATGGATCCCCCTCCTCAGGTGAATACATGGCATCGCCTCGAAGAAAAAACATGCTGATTCTCCAGGAAAATATCCTCAACTCAATGTATCAGCTTTGGGTTCTCGGTGCACTTGACAATCTCGGGGATCTGACGGCGGATGGCCGCAAGATGTCTGATTTCCCAATGGAACCGTCACTCGCCAAAATGCTCATCGTCGCAACCCAGTATAAGTGCTCGGCGGAGATGTTGACGATCGTATCAATGTTGTCGGTGCCTTCTGTGTTTTACCGGCCCGCTCAGAGAGCCGAAGAAAGTGATGCTGCGAGGGAGAAATTCTTTGTTCCAGAGAGCGACCACCTGACTTTGCTTCATGTCTACACTCAATGGAAATCGAATGGGTTGGTGGTTTGGCATTCCGCAGGAATTAGAGCTAACAACGAGTGCAGGTATAGCGACCACTGGTGCATGAAGCATTTTTTGCACCCTAAAATCATGCGGAAGGCGCGTGAAGTCAGGGGTCAACTGGAGGATATCATGAAGCAGCAGAAGATGGAGATCCTGTCGGTTGGGACGGACTGGGATATTGTCAGGTCAGTACCGCAATTTCCGTGCCGGATTTGAGCCAGAGACTGATGTCGAGCAGGAAGTGCATCACTGCGGGATACTTTCACCAAGCCGCGCGGGTTAAGGGAATCGGCGAGTACATGAATATTCGAACGGCGGTCAGTATCTCTTCCGTAAATTCAGACAGACCGCTGATTAGATTAGCTGCCGTGTGTTTTGCATCCGACTAGCGCGCTGTATGGTTTGGGCTGTGAGTGACGTGCTGCGACAGTAGAGGAACTAGGCTAAACACAGTAGATATGCCTGATTATCTTGTGTATCACGAATGTAAGTCCTTATCTTTTGAACGAAGCAAGTAGCTGACGGTCTCCTCCAGTGGTGTTAACATCGAAGCGTCAGTCGTCATCTCGAGTGGTTGTATTTTAAGCTTACCCTATCAAGAATATATGATGTGTGTCACATCGGTTGATCCATACTGGCTTGGTGAGTCGTGCTTCGTTCGCTCAGACCACGATGCTAAATGTCTCGTAGCCGAGCTTGGTGGTGTCTTCTTTTCTATCCGTGAGAAGAACTTTGACGCCCTGGCGAGGGCCCGTGCGAATCGGGATTTCAGCAAGAAGACGGAGCTCGAGGCGGAGATGGCTCGTCAGCGTGAGAGGTGCGTGGAAACGATATATCGTGATGGTGTGCTAACCTTTGGTTTAGTATTGAGATGGCGAAAGCGGAGAAGATCAAGCAAGAAGCTGTGGTGAAAACACCCAGGATCGGTGGAGTGGGTGTGGGTGTGGCCGCTACACCGCGAGCTGCAGGCATAGGTGCAGGGGCACGAGCGACTCCGACGCCACGTCGGCGGGCGGGTGGTATTTAGCATGTAAAAAAAAATTAGCAATGAGACAGACATCTGTAATACAGAGATTATGCATAAACAGGTCGTCTACCTGTATTTGCTATGATGACAAGCGAGCGATGACTTGATCTTTTGTGGCGTAGCTTTCCATTGCACCTGCTTTTTCGACACACATTGCGCATGCCTGGTCGAGTTAGTGAATGGTTGATAGGCAGGATGAATGAATGAATGGATGATATATGGTTTGAGGGAACTCACAGTCAAGCAAGTTTTGAGGATATTGTCTAACGGTTCATCTTGTCTCCTCTGCATAAGACCAGCAGCAAAGTATCCGGCAAAGCAATCTCCTGCTCCAGTAGTATCTACCACTGGACCTTTTAAAGGTGCGGCAGCAAGGTATCCAATCTCGTTCTCTGCTTTACTCGTTGTCGAGTATAAAATCCCTTTAGCGCCTAATGTACAAATCACATTCAACGTTTCACATCCTTTAGATCTCCTCAGAGAATTTAATCTCCCTTTAGCACGCTCTTCAATCTCATCTCCTTCTTCTCCTACGTTCTTTTTGCCTTCTGTTTGTCTTTTTCGTTGTTGTTGATGTTGATCAATTCCAAAAGCAACAAGAAGCGATTCAAGTTCTCCTTCATTAACGATCAACCATCCTAATTTATTCCATGGGAAAGCCCTCAATTCATCTTGAGAAAGCATAGGCGATGGATTAAATATCGTTGTGAAGCCGTTGATCTGGCTGGCTGAATCGAGGTACGAGAGCGTCGAGGAGAGTGGGATCTCATTTTGAAGGAGGAGGTGGGTGAAGCCTGATAAGGAGGGGCTAGTGTCGGTGTAGGTGTCGGTGGGAGGGAGGTCGTAGTTTGCTCCTTTGTATAGGACTACAGGAGGTCAAGTCAGATAGGAGCTCAGAGAATGTGATAGGGTGGAAGTAGGCGCAATCTGAGCTCATAGAATGTGGTAGAGAACGGAAGAATCTGTCGGGAATTCCAAATTTGACATGCACTAGAGGCAGGGAATACAACGAGAAGGAGGCAGAGAAGGTAATAACAGGGATTAACCAAGAAACGCACCAATCGAGTTTTCTCCATCAACAGCAGATTGAATGATAGCTCGTCCAGTTGGCTATCCGTATTAGCCAGTCTGACAGAGTCAAAGAGATCCAAATCCAAATCCAAATCCAAATAACCGATCCAGTCCGACAGAGATGAAGAGATTACAATCCCAATAACTGAATCCAAAGAGATTCGAATGTTACTGACAAATTGAAATCACTCACTTGATCCTCTAACACTCTAACTCGCGCAACATCAACCCCTTCCCTATACAACAGCTCCCTAACCCACACGCCATCAACCCCAACGGCCCCATCCAATACGACGCTTCCAGGGATTCCACAGGCTTTAGCAACTGCGAAAGCCTGATTAGCTCCTTTTCCACCTGCTTTCCGAGTGAAAGAGGTCGACGAGATCGTTTCGCCAGCAAGTACTATATGATCCACAGAGAAGAATTCATCTATATCTGTGATTTGCTTGCGTCAGATAAAAAGACAACAAAATGGTCAGGTCTCAGGGGAGGTTGATGAGGTTTCAAGTGAAGAAAGGTGACTGACTTATTGAGCCGCGGACTAGACAACGAGGTGTCAGTGTCATCTTGATGATGTTGATACGGGTCGATGGGTCTGTAAGTAGCGGAGATAAAAGTCTTTGAGATGCGAGTACATGTGGTATTAATGACAAAGTGCAAAGTTCACTCTTCGAGCCGACCACCGACCGAGATGCTTCTGGACGACGCGCTCGCATAGGATGATATCCGGTCGGGAATCGGAATGTCGATAGATTTACTCCCGTTCTCTGTCAGTGCTCCCCTAGCTATCTTGATTTTGTGTGTGGCTTGGTTTAGAGGGGCGGAGGAGGGAGGAAGCGGGCATGCTGCGAGCGGGACAAAACAATAGGGGACACACATGCCAACTGGGGCATACAACGGATATTTGCCGACGATTTAGTAGTCGCAGAGATTGCTCAACCTCACTTTCTTAAGAGACTGGTTGACCCACCGTATCCAAAACTAGGACACTCTCATTGACATGCACAATACAACATTACATCAAGATCTCTTCCTCGCAGTACGAATCAATTACAACATCCTGACCACCGGCTGAGAATCGTATTTCGGAGGTTCATCACCCACGAATGTTATGTCGCTCTCTCTCGATAATCGCATCGTGCTCTGATATGCTGCCGGTGGTTCTGCAGGTAGGTTCGGGACGGGTACTTGTGTCGTTGCTGTTCTATCGTCTAAACAGGCTATCAGTCTATGGTATCACCCGAATAAAGAAGAAAGGAAGGAAGATTTGGAATTGGAATTGGAATCTAGGTTCTCAAGATGAAAGAATCGATATTCTCACACTCGGACTGAGAGGTGAGAATCCGAATGAAGAGTTCTCACACTCAGTCTGAGATGGAAAATTCAAAGTTCTGACACTCAGACTGAAAATGAATTCGAAGGGAAGAATGAGTGTCAAACGAAAACACACTATAAGATGGTAATTCCGGATCACCTCCCGTCTCATCCTCTGCGACTCTAACCACAAGTGATCCAGCTTCGGCTCTCGGCCTCTGCGGTCTTTGAATCGGTACATATGGCTCTCCAGTCGACGGATCGACACCTGGTCGTCGATCTGGCAAGACGCGAGAAGTGATATCTCTTGCTACACTTGCGAAAGTTGGTGGTTCGCTATTAGTCTGTTGAGTCTGGGCTTCACGATCGCCTGTAGTTCTTCGACGGCGGGAGGCATTTATTCGATAGCTTGTTAATTTGACTTGAAAAATATTCATCGTCAGATACGACAGGACAGTGCTCAAGAGAGATAGAACGGAACAATGCTCAAGAGAGAAGACGGAACAACACTCAAGAGAGATGACGGAACAACACTCAAGAGAGATAGGACGGAACAACACTCAAGAGAGATAGGAGACTCACTGAGGTATACAGCGACGATGATAAGGACTACTACTACTCCTACGAGAAGCCTTCAAGGGAGTCAGTATCTGAATTTTTTGATCTTGATAGAGGGTCTATGTCTATATCTGTGTTTCGGGAGGTGGAGTAAGAGGGAGAGACTGACCACAACATGTTCCACTAAATACCCGTTGGTTTCGGGAGGCGATGTGAGAATGTGAATAGCCGGACTCGCCCTTATCGTAGGTAACGCAGGCGGGATATGAAATATATAACAGTCCAGTTGGTGTGTGATGTGGCGAGTAAGAAGATGAGGGAGGTAATATGGTGAAGGGGTTATGTATAGTCTACACTGCGAACGACAAATCGTCAAACGACAAAAACGATAGGTGAGCTCGATCCAGTCCGCCACTCGCCGTTCATTCACCGACCGGTAACATCCGGCGATCATCTCACTCAACGGGGTATTTATTTATTTAACCCCTACTATAAAAACCTACACTCGTGCCTGGTCCAGATTAGATTTTTGCACTGAAAGACATCTCGAGTATCTATCTATCAATCAATCAATCAAGCAGAGTCAAATCGGATGCAACAACAGCTACTCATCCCCATCGCTATAGTTTCAAGTCTCAAGAAATGAGAGACTCTGTCCCTTGATCATCTCTACTCTTTCTGCTCTGATCCTCTCTTCTCTCTTCTCTCTTCTCTCTTCTCTCTTCTCTCTCTTCTCTCTCTTCTCTCTCTTCTCTCTCTTCTCTCTCTTCTCTCTCTTCTCTCTCTTCTCTCTCTTCTCTCTCTTCTCTCTCTTCTCTCTCTTCTCTCTCTTCTCTCTCTTCTCTCTCTTCTCTCTCTGTCTTCTCTCTCCGGGTATTATAATCGACAATCGGCTGGAACATCTATAAATCAACGAATGTCTATCCAAATAACCTCCCATATCGAACGAAATATCACTTTGATCAGAGTAAATTCACGCACGATACAAATCGAAGAAATTAGACGTATATTCGTTATCGAGCCTGATATGCAACTCCAATCATCTATCTCAAGCTCAATCTCTGATCATGGGTTGATGGAGATGAGATTCGGCAGGTTATTGGGTTTAGGAGTGATCAGTGTTGGTTGGATTTCATGGATGATTTGGGCACTTGGATAAATCTCGTTTTGTGTGTATGTGTGTGGAAGGGATGTGTGAGTTGATATCAAATTTGGTTTGAGACTTGGCTGATGCAGAGTAAGAAGATATCAAGATGATGGACGACAAGTAATGTTATCATGATCAATTAACGTGGGATCACCATCACCTTGCTTTTGTAGGAATATCCTGCTGAAAGTAAATGGTCAAACATCTAAATCGTCAGGCCGAGTCGAACCGTCAGCCGTCAGTGTCAGTGCGTGAACTACTAGATACATTCAACATGCGTTCATCGAGAGAGCAAGTCGACGACGCGGGCTTCAGATGCCTGGGCGTGGCGTGGCTTGTCAGGCGTCAATATGGAATGAAGACCAAATTGCATGGAATACAGGCAATAGATCGGATATTCGATGGAGGGGCGATAGATCGAATATTCGATGAGAGGCGATAGATCGAATAGAAACAATTAGACGGTATAGAAACAATAGAGAAAATAGATGGCATAGATAGCAACGCGCAATGCAATGCATACATGTAATAGCCGCATGCCACATTTCGCCAAGAGGGCAGGTATAGCTTCACGCTCATTTCTTGGCCGCCGGACCAGGATGTTGAATACCCCTGATAGGTCTCTGCAACACGACCCTGGGAAAGTATCAGCTCTGAATCCAAGCTCAAGGACAAGAATAAGGAAGAGGATAAAAGTTGACTCACGCCTTGTTTCCCTTCTTCATCCTTGGTTTTCTCGTCCTCACGAATTTGCGGATACCAGTTGCGGAGATACCTGTCTTGCCTCGTTTGGATTTACCTTTACCACCTATTGATGTGATTAGAATCTATTACGCAAGGAGACGTGACTTCCACAACGACAACGACAACAACAGCGACGTCCACAACGACGACGACAACAACGACGATCAAGAGAAGAGCGGCTTACCTCCCATTGGGTGATCTGTGGCGTTCATAGCTACACCACGTACAGTGGGTCTACGACCCATACGTCTAGCTCTGCCGGCCGTACCGATAGATCGCTGCTGGTGCTCCTTACTAAGTGGACCATCAGCCCGATCACTATCACTATCTATCTGAAAACGGTATAGACTCACTTGCTGACCACGCCTATGGTAGCTATCGCACCTGGGGCGATCTTTCTTATCTCTCCACTTTGAAGTTTGACCAGCACGGTTCCTCTTGCTTTGGTGAATGTTCCGTCTTCCCTCGGTAGATGACCCATATCAAACACATCTGTTCCTCCCACGTTTTCTCCTGTGACGGAATGGTGAGCGACAATAGTAGCGCATGCTCCTGCCGCTCTGCAAAGCTGCATCCTCCCACCGGTATCCAGACTGAGATTATGCACGACGGTACCTGCCGGAATAAGGTAAAGCGGTAATACGTTTCCTGGTCGTACAGTATGTGTACGTAATAGACCTAGAGCTCGAGTTGACAGGTTGGATAAATCAGGTTTATCAGGATCAAGTCCATCCCAACCTTCGACAGTACCAGCTGGAATTCCTTTTCGATATGACAAGACTGTATCTCCAGCTCTTAATCCATCAGGAGCAAGAATATAACTCCATCCACCTCTGACTTCATGTCGACTCTTTCCATCTTTTTGTTGAGTAGGTTGTTCAGCTAATATAGCTCCTTGTTCAGGAGGTACATCAGTCGATTCACCACGTTTTCGAATCAACGCGATATGCGCAGTTCGACCAGGATCATATTCGATTCGAATCACATCGTGGATCCCAGGCTCGTATCGCCAAAAATCCACAATTCGGATACGCTGTTTATGTCCACCTCCGATATTTCTATTCACTTTTTTACCTCGGGATCGACCTCCAGTCTTGCGCTTGGCGTAGGTTAGCTCAGTGATGGGACCGTGTTTCCAAAGATGAGGATGAACGACTCGAATAACATGTCGAAAGTTCTATACATAAGTCAGCGTTCTACAGCCAATACTTCCTTTTGTGTGCAGGTAGACTGGGATTCCTCTCATGTTTGCAGGTGGTCTGGGATCCTCCTCTCTTTTGCATCATAGGAATCATGTCGATGTTAAAGGGCAAATGTCAAAACTCAACTCACATTAGTCTGAGGAATACCTTTACCCCACATTCGTTTCACGATAGCAGTCTCCTCTCGCTTTGGCTGCGTAGTGCCGAACACAGGTTCATCGCTCGATCCACTCGTTTCTGGCAGTCCGGCATCCTGACCGACAGTAGCATATGAGCGTACACGAGGTTGTTGGATGCGCGACGTTGAAGGTATACACGATCGTAGGATGGGGCGCATCGTCGGCGCGACGCCTCTTGACAGGCCTGACATCTTTAGGTCGTAGGCAAGAGCCAAGAGTTACTTGTGCCTCTGCTCTGCCTCTGTGTGTTTGAGAGCTGACCTGAACCGAGTAGACCGTTAAAGTGAGATTGAGGTAAAGATGAGTTCTTTGGGTCTGCTGTCGAAATTCCAACCCAAAAGTAACGGAATCAAAAACCAAGAACCAAGAGTCACCAAGCGGACATTGCTCAAACTCCATCCAATCACATCCCACACGTCCACCTTTACCTTCGCGCTCTGACTGAAGATTTCGTTCTCTTATATCACTACTAAAGATGGTAGCTGTAACCCTCTCTACAAGCGGGAAACCAAGCATCAACCTCAACTTTGCGGATAAACATCCAGATCAAGTAACTGTCAAAGATCTAAAATTAGCTGTCCAAGCAAAGTTCCCAAAAGTGCGTCCAACTTTCTCTCCCTCCCATCTACCCGATACCCGATTTCACCGGTCTCTGACTAGTGTAATAGTATGTTCCAAACAGGCAACGAATCACAATCCCTCCTCCTGGTGGATCTGGGAAATCGACAGCTCTCACTGATGAAGATCGTTCCATCGGGTCTTATGGCGTTTCGGAAGGGTCTAAGCTCCGGCTCAAAGATCTGGGTAAACAAGTCCCTTATCGAACGCTCTACCTCTGGGAATATGTGAGTGGCTATCTCTGTATAGACCCAGGTCGTTCAGCTGATAAGGAAATGATATTGTTAGGTTGGACCTATCTTCTTAAACCCCCTGTTTTTACACTTCTCGTATCTCCTCTGGGGTCCATACACGCCTTCAACTCTTCAACTGTACGTTGTCAACTCGCCTTCCCCCGTCCCCCCCTCCTTCCCCCTTCCCCACTGTCGCCCCACTTCTGCTCCTGCTCCTCCTCCCCTCGTCGCCCCACTTCTCCTCTCTATTAGCTTCGTCTTTTGTCAAGCTCATGTACACTCTAGGGCTGTACGCAATTTAACAATCATTCACTTCCTCAAGCGATTCCTCGAATCTATATTTGTACATTCATTCTCTCGACCTACGTTACCCCTGGCCTATGTTTTCCGCAAGTAAGTCTCCCTTTGATAATCCTTTTTTCGGTCTTCAGATGAACTGCCGAGCTGACATTGTTGTAGCTCACTGTATTACTGGGGCGTCAACGGTCTTTTGATCGGTTTAACTTTCTACAGACCCGGTAATTCTGCTTCAGCTCTAAAGGGTACAATCTACGATGATCCTCGTTGGATATATGGCTGGACCACTTGGATCCTCGTATGTCCTATATTATCCTTCTCGTTCATAACTGTAATCTCTACAAGGACTCGCATACGTAAAAGTTTGCAAGATAGCTGACTTTTGTGCGACAGATCAATGAAGCGCTCAACCTCTACACACATCTACACCTAGCCTCACTACGTACTCCGCCAGGACACCCCCGCAAGTTCCCAACAGGCTTCGGGTTCGGTACGGTAGTATGTGCAAATTACTGGTTTGAGACTCTTCAAGTCCTAGGTACAGTAGCTATCACAGGAGGTGATCCAGGTAGTGAGTCTATTTATCCACCTACCCTTCCACCTCCCTCCGCTCTAAACCCCCTTTCCCGTTCAGTTATCTCAAGCCATTTATTTCTCTTTTTCTATATCCTCTTTCTTCGTATATCTTCGGATGTCCAGCATCTCAGAGAGAACGTATGGAATGCTGATTCCATGTATTAGGTCTAGTATACCTCGTCATCTCAACTTACTTTATGCAACTGTGGGCAGGACAAAAATACGCTCGATACAAGAAAGAATTCGATCCAAAGATCTTTCCTGGAAAACGTTGGAAGATGTTCCCTCCCATTTATTAGTTTGCTTCTAGCTTCCTCTTTTCTCTGCTTCGCTCTCGTTCACTCGCTCACTAAGCGTATTGTCCTGGTAGAGTGGAGAAAAGGACAAATGGAGAAAGACGTGAAGGATATATTTTCCTCGTATTACCTTTGATTTTACTCGTGAGATTAAAAGTCATGAACTTAATTAGAGAGGCATGCATGACTTAGTTGGTCTCTAGATTCGTTTCGTTTCGTTTCTGTCATTTGAATGTCATGATTGACAACCCCAACTGTCTCGGCTAGTATATGAACGGACTTAATCCCAAATGTCCGGGTTGAATATCGTGCCTTTCAGGACGCCATGTACCGTTTAATAGTGAACCTCTTCAGTTCACGTAACGACTTGAACTTTTATCTCTGGATCAGATTTTCCCCAGTACAGTCTATACGTGATACAGATCGCGATTGGAATATGTACAACGATACAGATGCGAGACAAGTACCAAAAAACCAAAAACAACAACAACAACCTATTCAATCACTACCATATCCAGCCAAGAGACCTCCTGCACCTGCTAATCCATGTGAAGCAGGTTTAGGCTTTTCCGCCACCTTTGCCGATTTCATTCCTGCAGCCAGACCTCCTAGAACGATTGGATCCTTGATTCTACCCTTTGTTCGTATTGGTCCTGGACTTGATACTGATTCCATTGCTTCTCCGAATGGATCGTACTTTCTCGTTGTTGTTTTCCGGAGTACTTGAGCCAGGTCTACAGCCTTTCCCTTTCCGTTTCCGTTTCCATTCCTCCTAATGACTGGAGCTCCCGTTCCTCCAGATACATCGTCAATGGGTAATCCTCTCCTTTCTCTTGCAGCCTCCCAAACCTCCCTACCCCTCTCGACATCTTCTTCGCCAAGCTGGACTTCTTCTGCCAAACCATACCGCTCTCTCAAGTCATCATCCCTGCCTTGTTTCTCCAACATGACACGTTTCTCTTCTCTGAATCGCCGGCGGATATGGACACTGACAGCGTATGGATCGGCAGAGATTCGCGCCGAAGCTTGAGTGAGTTCAGTCAAGCGCGATGTATTGCTCTTTGCCCAAGTTTGCTGATCTATCGTCTTTTCTAATCCTGCAAACGGGTCCGCAGCCGGTTCAGCAGCCGATGGCGCCTCGGTATCTAATTCAGTCAGCTCGCTCTGGACGTATGATGAGAGCTGGCTCACCATGTACAGCGAATCCACCATTCTCAGCTGGATTCCAATCTTCGTCTTTCCGAGTAGCACCTTCCGTCACCTCATACGCTGCATTCTGACTTACATCAGCTCTGAAACAGGCTAAGAGGAGAAAGCAGCTGACCTTGGGATCCGTGCGAACTTCAAACCACCCAGAACAAAGATGACATTTACATCGAAATGCAAAGATTGGTGTACTGTAGTAATTGCCTACTTTCTTCTTTTGGGCGTTATATCGAACACCTGCTCCTAAATGTGCCTATTCCTGTCAGACTGGTAACTCTCAATCTTCCCATTCTATCGTCCATTATGGAAAGTGAGTCTATTGTGGCACGAAACGGTGGTGAAACTATGAAGGATAGGAAGAAAAAGTGGGTCTGGCATCGAAGGATAGGGAGAAAAGTGGGTCTGGCTTCGAAAGATAGAAGGAAAGAATGGATTGAAAGATTACTCACATTACAAGTCCCACACCATATATTAAAAGGCAATTCAAACCTAATACAGCGTGAGCTACGTTCTGGGTGGAACAGGAATGACAGATTGAGCTCACCGAACTACCAAGATACCTTTATCGATATCTTTCGCTCGTTTACCAAGTGCATGTTTCTTTCCTTGATGACTATTGAGCGTCGAATTGTGCTTTGGATCGAATTCTGGTGGGATATATCTGAATCATCGTGAGCTACCAGACTTATGCTGCTTAGCTCACCTGTTGAAGCCTTGCATTTTGAGGTGTAGCCGTCAAGCCAAGCTGGGGACGTCGTGTGTGGGAATTGAAAGAAAGAGAAAGACGACAAGAAATCAAAGGTCGAGAGGAACCTTTCATTGCTGGTTTTACCACGTGGACTAATTCGCCACCCGACTTAACTACTCTGTTTCCCGCAAGATAATGTCTTCTACCCCTCACTGAATGGAATATGATCTCAAAAGTGTTTCTGAAGGAGCGCATCACTGAACACTAATATAGCCCCTCTAGGGAAGAAAGCAGTCATCACGCCATCCACACTCTGAGATGACGCAGAATTTCAGGGGAGGTACCAAGTGGCGAAAGTATCGACGCTCGCCACTTGGTCATGAAGATACATGATGATGACTACAAGATACACATGATATGATATGGTATGATTATGCTGGGTGGTCGACTAGTAAGAGATTCGCATCAAAGATGTTCTCCATGCGTGGTATCGCCTCCTTCCTCACTATTTCCCACTCCCTTGTCGACTGAGTCCTCGACAAGCTTAAGATCCCCGAGCTTCTGTCGCGCCGCTTCCACGTCAGTGGTCTCCTTCGTATATCCAGCTGTGACCCTCGGCTCGTGTGCGATCGTATCAACCGTGTCCTCGCTCTCCAACGCCTCCTTCACCTCTTCCCGTGCTTTGGCCTCTTCCTCTGCTGTCACCTCATCTACCTTGATCTCCTCTCCTACCTTTACCTCCTCTCCCACTTTGACCTCCTCTCCCACTTTGACCTCCTCTCCCACCTTCACATTCACCCCCTCATCCACGCCTTCTAGCGTGGATTGACCGACCGCAATACCTTCGCTGGGCCCATACATGAGCTTATCTTTTTCGGTCCGATCGCTCATCCATTCTTCAAAGATGACCTCTCCCGGTTCACCTTGCCAAGCCCACTTTTTTCCTGGTTTCTGTAATCTTCCATTAGGTTCGATCTGTACACCTCTCTCTACCAGCTCGATCAGGATTCGTGACAGATTCGTAGCATCCTACACATTACAAATGCCATCAGCTCCTATTTTCTCATCCGAAAGTACGCACGTCGATACCTGAATGTGCTCTTCCTTCAAAATCACCCAGCCCAAGAGCTTCGACCATCCCGGTAATTCCTAACCAGAAACTCTTGCCTGATCGCTTGGAGCTTTCGTCACGCTGCTTGCGATTCAGTGTGCTAGCGGTTGTGATTCGGCTGAGAGCACGTGAGTTTGGCGGAGCGTTGGGATGTTCGAGGGCATATTGTTTCCGTCGCCATTGTTCAGACAAGACGGCGTGAACGGCAGCTTTGAGGTTTAGATAGGGACCTAGGAAGTACGGAGGGTAGGGGGATGATGTGAGTGGAGTGATGTGTAATTGTTTTGGAACCTAAAAAGATGAGCTTGACCGGATCCAGGATGAGAAAGCTCACAAAGTCTCTGATCAAGTCAGAAAACAATGCAGGTTAGTATATCATTATGTTACCCCGTAAAGAGTCTCACCTGAGATCCCATGGCTAAACAACGTGAGCGTGAAGTCAAGGTCAAGATTTATGACTTACCCCATCTGTGACCCACAAAGCATCCCTCAAATTCCGATCTTCATCAATGAGTTGATGTTTCTCCAGCCACTCTTCAAACATCTTCAAGACTTCCAAGAATGTCGGTGCATCATCGACTTTTTCCTGTAAAACATACCATGAGCTTGATAACCCGTATACCGGCGTTATCTCACCTGAAGGATACCAGTCAGAGAGATACAAAACTCAGTAAGGATAGGTCTCCAGGTTGGTCGAACATAAGAGTGAAAAGTATCGATCCGTTCTAGTTTACCTTGACCTTGATCATACTGGCACAGAACGACGGGGAATTCCTATATCGATAATCCCCCTTCAGTCTCCACATTTCCCAATTTGAAAGAACAGTTTAGAACATACAATGATCTCGTTGGGCCAATTGAATTCCTTTCCACCACGACATGTAGCTTCAACGTCAAAGCATAGGAAATACTTATATCGTTGATTGAGGCGTCCATCCTCGCCCTTGCTTTCCGTCTCCTCATGCTTTGCCGCGGCTTCTTCTTTGGGTGGAGATGAAAACCCAAGGTGATTAAAAGCTCGAACTAGCCTCCTATTCTCATATTAGCTTGTGAGAGGTACAAGGTAAGAGGTACCAAGAGGAGCTTACCGCCATAAAGTCTCTTTCTTCCCTTTGGTGTCAAGTCCAAGGGTAGCTAGACCAGTTCGTAATTGATCTACTGTATCTTTCTTGCTAGGTTTATTTATCGGGGTAGGAGATCCACAAGTTCGGTCAGTCTGAGATTTCCTTGTCTTCCGATTGGGAGTTTTGATTGGGGAGGAAGAGGGATCAGATTCAGATTGATCAAGAGTAAGATCACGTGAAGACGAGCTCATCCTCCGTCAAGAATGATGATTACAAGATACAGTCCAGTTGAGGGAGATTGAAAGATCGTCTGACCTTCTTACAAGACATGAAAGAGATCTAAAGATGCAGAAGAAAGAGGAGTGATGCTGTATGACATGGAGGTTGAAAGATCAAAAAATCAAGACCACCTCCACCGCCTGCTGGCGGTCTGTGCGATCCGTGCAGAATACAGCATGGGCTAAACTGCTATGGCAATAAAGTACATGTTTGCTAATCGAGGCGTGCTGCAAAACCGAGAAGAGAAAAGCTAGCTATCAACAATCCCCAGACAACCACCGCAGATCGTCTCTACATCCATCCCATCCAAGAGCAAGCCGCCCCTCCTATACTAGGGAGACTTCCGTACGACCACTATATCCTGCTCCCCATGTTATTTGGTCAATCGCCCCCTCTGATGACTCATTAACAGCACTTGCCCCCTTGCTTTGCACCACCATCGTCGGCTGTGGGAGCAACAAGGATGGTCTCGCCGCCTGAAGGCTTGATGACGTCGCCAGATGATTCGAGGGATTTGGAGGACACGATTCGGTAGATCTCTACGAGGGAGTCAGCCTAGTTCTCAACAGCGTTGCTAGATGTAGCGATATAGAGTGGCACTTGAGTTGACCATGATGGATTTGAAGGTCCAGTTTCGAGGATAAAAAGACTCTCTAGACGTCGTGACAACAGTGAAGAAATACTTACCAGTAAGGATGTTCTGGAAGGCAGCTTCGACATTTGAAGCATCCAATGCTGAGGTCTCAATGAACGACAACCCATTCTCAGCTACACATCCCGTATCAGCTCCAAATCACCAGTAACGAGACAAGCCAGAACCCACTTGCAAAGCTCTTTGCCTCGTCCGTTGGAACCGCGCGCAGGTGTTTCAAATCGCTCTTGTTCCCAACCAACATGATGACAATGTTCTGGTCTGCGTGGTCTCGTAGCTCCTTGAGCCAACGAGTCACGTTTTCGTATGTCGCATGCTTGGCAATGTCGTATACAAGTAAAGCGCCGACGGCACCACGGTAGTAAGCCGATGTGATTGCTCGGTATCGCTCTTGTCCAGCTACGAGGCAAGGTATCAGATCGGATCCACGGATAGGACGGGCCATTTCAGTTGCTTACCAGTGTCCCAGATTTGCGCTTTGACAGTCTTACTATCAACGTTGATGCTCCGAGTTGCGAATTCGACGCCAATGGTGGATTTTGATTCAAGGTTGAATTCGTTACGTGTAAATCGAGAGAGTACTAAATAACTACATCAGAGAGTACTACCATACTGAGATTATATGCACTCACGGTTTCTGTATTGGAAAAAGAAAGATTGTATAGGTTAAAAGGGATACATGTGAGCTGAACAAGGGACGTACGATTTACCAACACCAGAGTCACCGATCAACACGACCTACATGCTGTCAGCTCTGCTTTGACGGAAGTGTGCGCCATGAAACTGACCTTGAACAGGTAGTCATAGTTTGATCCCTCAGCCATGGTGCGAAGTCGTTGGATGAATTCAGATAAGAAACAATAAGGCCGTTCGTTTATTTGCGATTGCTCGGTGTGGCGAGACAAGTCACGGTTGGCGCTCCTTTGTCAAAGAGGTCCAGGAGTTGGATATCGGTCAGATTATTGTGTACCCTCTGGAAGAATTGAGCGCGTTCTACAGATGTTGATATGCGAGACTGAAAGACTGTTGGAACGATTGAAGTAGTAGATGACTGCAGTGTCTTTGCGTGTGCGAGACTGGTGCGCGTGCACCGACGAGATGGCGGACCCTCACTGACCGCGTACGACTGGCCGGCGGCGATTTATTCGGCGAAAAGGAAAGTGGCGGTGGCAAATCAGTCGTACGGCCAGGCACGACGACGTGACGTCGGTGATTCTCGTTTGCAGCTTGTTTCTCCAGTGTGATGGACTTTTCTTCCTTCGTTCTCGACATCTCTGCAGCCCTTCGTCGTGCGATAGCTTCGCATTAGTAAGGGTTGTCCTCTTCTGTGACACTTTGGCTGGACAGCTAGGCTAAACGAGCCACCATGCCTTCCGAACCACCTTCTCACTCGTCTCGCTCGTCTTCGGTGTCCCCGACGCGTCATGGTCATCCTAACGAGGTCACTTCCCTCCTTCCTCCGTCTAATTCTCGTCCTACCACTCCAAACCAGGCGAGCAAGAAACATGATCGCAAGACGTCCATCTCCGCTCGCTCAGTGTCCGGGCGAAGTATGGCAGGGAGTCTTAGGCATTATGGTGCGGTCAATACAAAGCCTGGCCCGGTTCAACAGCCAGCAAGGGTCAGTAAAGTAGGCCAACGAGTAAGCTGCATGGTTGTATCCCTGCTGGGGTGATGCTGAGTATCAACAGAGAATCTTGACCACACTGCCTATCCAACTCGCCTTCTTTCTGCTGGTCGCCTTGACATTTCTGTCCCTGATCCTAACGTTGCTCTTGTTCCTAAACACTGCCATGGATTTCTCTTCATTGACCCCACCATATAGGTCAGTTATCCAAGTATCGAAGGGCATGATTACCTTAGCTGACAAGACCAGGGGAAGTGGTTTCTTTGAGTTTTGGCTCTCAGCCGTGGGATCTTGGATAGGACTCGGCGGCGTGCTTTTCGTATGTACTAGATGATGTTTCCTGATCCATACTAATCTTCGTAGCACTCCCATCCATCATACCTCTACTTCCTAACCTCGCTCATCACCTTCGTGCTCCACATCCCAATTATCCTACTACTTTTCCTTTCGCCACCCTTACGATCCGCTCATCTTCCACTCGGCGTTGTACCTCTAGGTCTTACAGCTCTCACAGTGATCTTTGCTTTGTTGTCAAATTATCTTGTTCGGCGGGCGAAGAGGCGTGAAGGAGAGAGGATATGTCGGATGTTGACAGATGCAGCTGGGAGAGAGAGGGGTGCGGGAGAGGAAGGGACAGCCCGAGCACTGGTTGGTATACAGGGCAAAGGCATCTGGGGCGGTTTTGTCAGCTTTATCAGCGGTATCGTGGGGTTGATCGCCGGTTTAGCTGGAGTAGTCCTGGTGACAGTGAGTCTTGCGGTGCGAGCACAGCTAACCACCGCAGCTCTTACTTATTGACTTGTCTATCACGGCTTATGACCATGGTATCGCATTGCCTTCAATACATTCTCGTTTAGTATCAGTACACCCTAAGAACACGCCATGGGCGACACAAGTGCACCTGGCCTGTATGGATCCACCGGCAAACCTTACAAGACATCAGTCTCTTACACGCAAACCCAAGACCCTCCCAACCGTACTCTACGAGCCCCCCTCAGGGGTTCCTGGCTCATTAGCGCTTCTCTCGACGCCTCTCCCTCCAGCTGGCGAATCTGCGGAGAATCCAGGACGATGGATCCTGGACCTGCAGGCGGCAGGCGAGGTTGGACGTGTTTGCGTTTGGGATCGCCCGGGCTACGGATTCAGCGAGGTCATGTCTACGGCGGACCTCGGGGACGTCGCAGATGCACTCTGGGCGGCTCTCTCAGAGGCAAATGAGGCCAAGAGCTCCTTCGCCCTAATCGGAGAAGGATATGGGGGGTGAGCTGCTTTATATATCCAATCGTAGGATAGCGTGCTAACCACCTCAGGCTTGTGTCCCGGATCTTCGCCTCTCGCCACCCTAAGAGCATTCATTCGCTCCTGCATATCGAGGCCCAAACAGCTCAAACGTACTTTAATGAATCTCCGCGCGGTCTTTCTCCCATCTCCTTGCTCACTCACCGAATCGCGACCCGTCTTCTTCCCTCTTTGATCACACCACTCTCTCTCACTCGTCTACCGTCTATCCTCCTTCGCCGATCTGATTCTCTCTCACGTATTCTCGCGTCAACGCATCCCTTGCCTTCCACTGAAAGGCTGAACGAGAATCTACGAAAAGCGAGATTGCAGGAAACATGGGGGTCCCACAGTCACACCAGTGCAAGTTTCAGAGCTTTACTTGGATCTGGACAGAATTATCCTAGAGACGCACCTGCGATTGTTATCTCCAGTCAGGAGCGTATGGACGGAGATGAGACGTGGGCAGAAGGCCAACGAGGGCTCGCAGAGGAAGTCACTGGAGAGGATGGGTTGGTGGAATGGCTCAAAGTGGATGGAGACACGAAATGGGTGTGTGAGGGTGAAGGGAGAGCGGTGTGCGAGGAGAGTCTCAGGAAATTATTGGGAACTTAAAAGGATCAATTGGTATACATAGTGAGCTTTATAACGATCGTCACGAGTTTGGAATCTCGCATTTATATATGATGTCATTGCTTGTTTGTCTTTCGTTGTCTATACGAATACATGCATCATAAAAGGATCTAACCAAGTCATATATTACTTCTCGTAGGGAAACCATAAGAAGTACGACTATTGGGACTCCTTGACATGTTGGGTCTACCATCCTGACTCATCATAACTCTCTGTGCGACCCCAGTCAGACTGGCAGAAGGTTTCCATTGCGTCGTCCTCTCATCTCCTCCATCATTTACCGCCATCCCTCGTCCTATAGGCGTATGATCAGATGCTGGATTTGAGATATGCGAAGGTGATATTGGAGGTGAATCGATTTCGTCTGATTTTTGTTCTGGAGAATTTGGATTTGGATTTTGTGGTGATTTCTTTTTCCCTCCCAAATGGTATAATCTCTTTCTACGAGCTTTTATAGGACCAGTGCCATCGTGACTACTTGAAGCATCTGAACTTGGTTGTGCAAGTACACTTTTACCTAGATGAGGGAATGACCTAACTGCGATATGTTCATGTCCTCTTGCGTAAGGTGAGAGCGTATGATTGGAATGACTTAAAGTCGCTAGTTGAGAAACGGAATTGTTGAGTGGAATAGTTATAAGTGGGCGTGTACCTGGTGAAGTACCTGCGAAGGATGGTGCACGATTATGAACTATATTGACGCTATGTTGACGTGTTTTTGAATCGATAGATAATGGTCTAGATCTAGATGATGGTATTTGAGATGATGCGAGTGTAGATGATCGTGCAGGTTTATCCGTATCCCAACTTGAACCTGTACGCGCAGCTGAAGAAGATGCAGTATGCGATTGTCTTCTTGAAAGGTTAGACCGATTAGGAGGAAGATGTGGACCATGTTGATGTTGAAGTTGGTGTGATAAATTACGTGCAGATGATGAGGTCGGAAGTGGTGAGAATGATTCTGATCGAGAATATTGGTGGTGAGAGGTTAAGAAAACGTCGGAACGAGATGTGACTAGTCGCCGGAGACTTGATGGTCCAGGTTGACCTCTTTGTGGTGGTCTTGATTGAGCAGGATGAATTCGAAGGCTCTGCAGGTATGGGTCAGATCGTACGGAATGGAGTGAGCTGAGAAATAAAGCTCACGCCGATAGTAGACGATGCACCTCCAACAGAACTGGCGCGAGCAGTCACACTGCCTGTTCCCGTTGCAGATGGACTTGGCATAGCCACGCTTCGCCCAGAGTCGGATGGAGCCCGGATTTGAGACTGAGAGTGATATACCCTTGGTCTCGTTATGACTCCGCCACCAACAGCAGGGAACGTTTCCCATTCCACCTCGTCTTCTTCCTCGATCCTCGGACGTATGACTGCTGATCTTCGAGCTGTGCTACCCGCACGAGACAGCCCAGGTCTGCTACCTAGAGCTCGAAGAGAATCCTCCATTTCCACCATGTCAAAGCTCCTGACTTCGTCGTTTTCGTCGTCAAGTGAATCACTGACATCCCCTCGATCTTCCTCGTGTGGACTGAGATGAGAAGCGTTCATTAATCCACCTAAACCCCTTCCTTCACCCTGTCGAGCTTTTTCCCATAATCTTCCGAATGCTTCGTATCCACTATGAGTCGGAAGACCCTCAGGTCGAAGACCATATGTCGGATCGTAATCTTCGATATCTGGGAAAACAGTGTAAGAGGTCGGCGATTCACTGGCAGCAATTGATGATCGTCGATCTCGTAATGTCTTTGATATCGAAGACGCTTTCTTGCGCGGTGTCACTGATGGAGAACTAACACTTGGTGCACTAGGTGGGAAGATGGGTTTCTCCGCGAACGGATCATTTGGATCCACTTCATCCTCATCTTCTTCCCGTACACTCATAGGCGCTGGAACTTCTTCGCGATAGGGCATTTCCACTTTGCCTCCAACTCCTGTACCAGTAAACCATCTCTGACTCAACCGATGGATGATTCCCGGCAAGTCTTCTCTGAACATTTCGCGCAATTGCCCTTCGATCTCTTGTTGTAGATACCCACGGATGACCTCGACTGAGTCAAAGGTCGAAGAGACGTCGACATTCTGTAGAGGGTCGTTCTTAAAAACCAGAGTGATACCTTTCGATGCCGACACGACAAGGATTAGGATTGCACGGAGGTGTAGTCGAGATAGGCGGAGTGTCATAGGTACGAGTAGAGGTTGAGATGCTAAAAGAGGAGTTGACAGAGGGAGTGTGGATGATGGGAGTAGATGCGGGTTATGTGAGAGTGGGTTCGCCTAGAATCCGTCAGTCAACTACTGAGGCGGTGTCATTGACAAGACCAGACAGCTTACCTGTACACGGCATCGGACTTCTAACCAGGCATCACCTTGATATCCCAGACGAAGGATGCCTCTGAACCTGTCCAGTGAGAGATCACCGATCTCCAGCAATGTCAAGGTTGGGGGCTATAATGATGAGCCCAATATCCTACGTATTAGTACTGAATATATGGCTTACTTCTTTGCCCATGCTAAGCTCGACAACCTCGATTCGGCCTTGAATCACTGGCGGTTTGTTCCCCTGCTGCTGTCAGCAAACCATAATCGCGTTGTGTTCCGCCCATACATGGACACAACCATACAAGCATACACATGGGCTCTCTCATCCTCATAATCACACGTGCAAGAGAGTTCATGGAGCTCACCTTGTTCAGAGCACCCTCAAGCATGGCCTTCGCGTCCTCGTGAAAAGCTGGAGAGAACGCCGTAGACCATGATGGGAAGAGAAACGACATTTCGTTCCCAGCCCAGAACTTTCCGCGAGAGACTGTGTTGTTATAAAGTGTACTTGGCTATCTCTTGATCATCCTACTGATGGAGCCAGCAGGGACAACTCGAATATTCTTGTGAACGACAATGATAGTCGGTGTTTTATGATTTATCAAGTGAAGAAGTGCGTCTCTGTCTCTCGTGCCTGGAGTTTGCAAATGTCGGTTGACTTATTATTACTTTGCTCCAAGCCGCTCTCCTTGTACTGTTCTGATCACGACACAATATGCTATGACGGTACTCCCTATCGATATGTCCGATAGTGATGAGCTGATGTTGAGTGTCTTAGGGGACACCGTCTTCCCGCCAAGGTCCAAGGTGGGCGACGCTCAACGCGACAGAGAGCAATAACCTACCTCCAAGTCAGACCTCTGTCGGAAGCGGGGGATCTAGGCATTCGTGAGTCGCGCTCTTTATCCTGAAGCTTGCATGCACGTCTGACAAAAGTGCCCTCAGACCCATCATTCTCTCACCAGAACTTCAAGGCGCTCCATCTCTTCCGGAGCCGCTTCCCGTCCTGTCGCTGTCAACAAGCAACGCAGTTCCCCAAACCCAGACGATTCCCTCCACCCCTTCGCGGAACCGGTCACTAGAACAGACAGCGAGTCTGCCACGAGCGACATCCATCAACATTGCCCCCACTCCACCGACTACTCCGCCTGCTCCGTCTGCTCTTTCATCGGCAGCTCAGGCTGCAATCACTCCTGCGGACACTGCCAATCAGCTGCCTTTGGACCCGACATCCCGCGTCACTCCCTCAGTCCAGCTCCGAACATCAACGCCAGTTGCTAAACCGACACCATGTCAACTCCGGTTGCTCGTCCAAACCAGCTTCCTACTGTCCCCGCGGCCACTACACCAGTCTTCTCTCCGAATGTAGCCAGAAGCATTCTTGATCAACTCAAGTCTGGCGGTCTGACATCAGCAAAGGCTGCCGAAATCAAACGCGAACAGTCGATTCCCTCATTCACGCCGACTCACCCATCACAGACGACTGGGATCAGTCAGGACGAAGCAGCCCGGATCAAGCAGGAGCTTGGCCAAAGATCCCATGAAGGTGGTCAGGAGGTGGATGAGCAACCGATGCATATCGACGATAATGCCCCCACGGTTAGTTAGGCTACTAAGAAGAGACGTGATCTCTGGCTTATGACCTCAGTCTACGTTGCCCCTCCAAACTCAGCCTGTCCGGTCGGTCCCAAGCCTGGGTTCAACCCTAACATCAGTTCCGACTCAAGTTCAGCCAGTTCGGTCCACAATGAATATTTCACCGCCAACCTCCTCTTCGGTGTCGCATACGCAGCTCGCACCGACGGCGCCAAACACCTCCACAACTCACAATGAAGTTTCTACGTTGTCCAACCCTCAAAGTAAGGCCCCAATCGAGCCAACCATGTTCAACAGGACCTCAGAATCTGATCAACAAGCTGCAGCAGGGGCCATGGCAGCTGCCAATCTGAAGTCGCCTCTGCCAGCTGAGGCTATTCGTCTATTGATAGCAGTCATGTCCAAAGAGGAGATTTCCAGCTTCGTTGCCAGTTTCCAGGGACCGTCTCAACAGAACTCAGAAATATGGCTCAAACACTTGCCATCTGTCATCGCACTCATGGAAAACAACATGCGGTTACATCGAACTAATTTTCCTCAAGCAAACGTCTCTGGTCGTCAACGAGACATCGAGACCACCAGGTCATTTCTGGCTCGACGGCGAGCCGTGAGTACGGCTCCACCAGTTAATGAGACCACCGTTCCTCCCGCTGCTGGGACGCCGGGTATCTTGCCGCCAAGTCGTCCATCCAATTCCACACAAATCAACGTACAACAATCAGTCCCGCAACACAGTCAAACTCAATCAGCACCTGGGCCGGCTCCTCACCAGCGGCCTGCGCAAGCGCGAGTTCCATCCCACGGAGGCGGATCTGTTTCTCAACCTCAAACATCCGCTGCTCCAATCTCACATGCATTCTCTGGAAACTCCGCTCCGGGGACGTCCACCTCTGTTGCCACTGCTGCCGCACCCGCGCCGGGGGTAGAGACGCAGTCTTGGGCGGTGGCAGCGGAGACATTGTGGTCGAAGCATATGGACCAGGTGGCGTCGTCTATGCAGGCAGCTTGGTGAGCTGGTACCCTGCCTTGCGCTGAAGATGTTTCAATGCTAATCGTGTACAGGGACACCACTCTTCGGGGACGTGATTTGTACAAGCAGCAATGTGAGGCCGAAATCGCTAGACTCAAGGTAAGAGTCGCCGGGTTGAAGAAGGCTTGTGAATCCATGGCCGCAGAGAGAGAATCATTGCATTCAAACATCTCCAATCTCCAGGTCCTCAACGGCCAGCACAATGGCATGAATCAAATCGCACTCGACGAGCTCAGACGAACGGAAACGGCGCTCCGAAAAGAACTCTTCAACACGAGGACCAGCAGAGACATGTTGTCAAGACAGCTCAACTCGGCCCTGACCGCCAAAACGCAGTTACAGCAGTCTAAAAGGGAGATCCAGGATGCGAATAACTTGCTCAAGGTGGATCTCGATCGTTTGAGCCGCGAACACGAATCTGAGCTGGCGAGACGCGACCTCGAGCATAAGTCCCTACGACTCGAGTTGGATCGCCTCAAAGCACAGGCATCTGGTCAAGTCGACAACAAGGCCGAGGAGGCTTTGTTGCGTGGACTTTTGGCGAAGCGAACTGCTCGTATGACTGAGATAGAAGCGGAAAGCAAGACAAGGATCGAAGCAGCAGAGTCCCAGGCGAAGAAATCAGTGACGGATGCGGAAAATAAGATTACAGCTCGATTTCAACAGCAAATAAAGCACCTCAGTGCGAGCGAGGCCAAGCTTCGTGAAGACCTGAAGCACCTGGAGATGGATTTCGAGCAACGGCTCCAGCAACAGCTCGCTATCAAGGATTCCGAGCTGACGGGACTGCAATTGGACAAGGTCAAGCTAGGGAAAGCTTTGTTAGACAAGCAGAAGGAGCTCGCAGACCATGAGGAAGTTGCGGCGCAAGCTCTAGACGAGGCCGAAAAGAATTTCAAATCGCAATTTGACAGAGCCAATGAACGCCTTCAAGCTCTCGCAGATGAACTGCAGGCTACCAAGCATGAGCTAGAAGAACGAATCCGTTCGGAATCAGGCGCGAATGCTTCCAAGCTCCTCCTCGATATAAACGAGGAGGAAGTCAACAGACTGCACGAGGCTTCGAACGCTAAAGCTGCAGCAGATGTGGAGGCACAAATGCAGCAGATCGATCTCGAGGAGCAAATTCGGGATTTGCAGGATGAAAACAAGGATCTGAAGAACGTGAGTATTGGAGAGGTGGCGTCGGAGCACGCTGACAACGACGGACAGAAGATCAAAAATCTGGAGCAGAACCCACCGCGTTCGAGGACCTCGAAAGAAGTGAGCACGCCAGTCGATAAGAAGAAGGCAAGAGCAGCTGTAGTGTCGCCCAAGGTTTGTCTCACTGCAGCAACGCGAGCTAAGTTGAAACTGATTTTTCCGGAGCAGACGACACCCGCAGACGAGTCCGAGGAAGAAGAATTGGAGGAGATTGAAGCGGAAAACCACACTCCAGATTCTACCCATAGCGGAACTCCTGCTAAGATTGTGGGTTTCTTCAGAAAGTCCAGTGATCCGGATCAATCACTGATTGGCTTCAGCCTCTACCCCAAAGCACAAGTCGGCCTGACAGCATTTCTGTGCGTTCACGTCGGGGCGACTCGGATGTAATCTCTCCAGCTGTGGCAACTGGACAAAAGCGCAGAGCTGGGACGCCGCTCTTCTTGTCTGAGGAAGAGGACGAAGACGGGTTTAGCCAGTCACGCCGCACACGACGGCGGATCGAGAGTCCTGCGGTTCCAAACAAAGGTGAGCTTGCTCAGACTCGTGACATATCGATCTCAAGGTGTTGACGGGTGGTAAGCTCCTCCCACAGTATCGTCTGCCTCGTCGGCTTCCAGACCAGTCAAGACTACAGCTTCGAAAATCGCCCCGGCTCCAGTTCCCGCAGCCGTCTCAACGCCACGCAATCTGGACTCAGTCTCAAGGAGCCCGGCTGGAAGACCGTCAAATTCCAGCTCGGCCAGTGATCCAGCTCCTAAATCCACCCTTTTAACCCCTCTGTCGAAAACAATGCCTCCAGTGTCTAGCTCCTTGCAGCCCACACGTGCGACAGGTCCCCTGCGGACGGGAACCTCAGTCGAGCCGCCTGCATCGGAGGCGAGCGGGGCTTCCTCCCAGTTGCCTGATGTAAGCCGGGAATGGTGTGCTTCCCACATGAATAGGCTCGTCGTACGCACGCAGTCGGGCCCCAAGTGCCGCGTATGCTGGTAAGCCATCGTATCGAACAATATGATGTCAATACTGATGATAATGTGTCAGTGTCGAGAGTAAACGAAAGGATCCTACTTTCGACATTACACAACAAGCTGCCTTCCGGGGAAATCCTTCTGATGCCCAACTGATCACCCATCTCCTTTATAAGCACACGCATGATTTGCGGCGGCTGCGGGCGAAGATGGAGCGTGCCGAAGGTCAGCGGTGATTAACTGGTCATTCTTGTTACGAGTCTCGGTGCAGGAAACAGTTATTTTGTGTTCTTGGGGTTCTATTCGCCATCTTCAATTTTGTACAGCATATGTCTCGTTGCCCGTTGCATTGAGTTGCCCGTGTAAATGCATAAGATATCACGTTAATGCCACGAGTGAAATTTCAACGCGACTTTCTTTCAGACGCGGCGCCCACGTTCATACCATCTGGCTGACGAGAGCACGTTCGTCCTCATCTACAGGTCCTACACGTATCCTCTATGTCTCTCTCGCTCCGCCCGCCATTGTATTTTGGACCAATCTTGTAGAGCCTGACAGAACACGGGTCTGATGTTAAAGCCCACCAATGGGGGACTACTGTCTTGGAAATACAACATGTCAGCTCGTTGGCCGCTTGAGCTAGGGCACAGAGCTTTTTTTGAAACTGTTTTGACCGTTCTTCATCTAATCACTGCATAAAAGAGTCAACAGCTCATCTTGCTCACCTCTGTAGTCCACTCGTGCAGGTCACCCGTCATTCAAAATGGGTCTTGCGAAATTGCAGACCTCGCAATCCGTCATGACTCGCTCAACACAAGCCATTCTTCTTGCGTCAGCGATATCTATCTTTGTGGGCATCGCGTGAGTCTCTTGACCCAAAGATTGGCATGTCCTTGACGTGCACAGACCATTAAAGCAAGCGCTTCAGCACCGCGTTCCGATGTCATCGCCTGCTCTTGGTTGGGCACTATGTTCAATATCTTTCTCCCTTGTTGTACTTGCACTCGCCACACACATGCGTACACCACTGAGATTCATGTGGAACTGCTTCGTCAAGCCTTTCCTGCACCACGGCGATACTTCCGAACAGCGTGATCGCCTCGACGCGTTCTACGCTGGTCAGGCAGACGTGTACGATACCACTCGTGCACATCTCTTGAAAGGCCGAGAAACAATGTTACAGCTCTTAGCTAGTCATCTCAAGGCTCAGCCTGTTCCTGCTACAGGTACTGGAAGACCAAAGATATGGGTTGATATCGGCGGTGGAACTGGCTGGAACATCGAAAAAATGTACGTCACCAAGATCACTTGCCTTCAGTCTCACATGCGTGAGATCAGTAGGGGGAAGAAGAGGGAGCTTGAGGCTAATGAGAGGATGTGAAGGGACGAATATCTTCCCATCAGCTATTTCGACGCGGTCTATCTTATCGATCTGTGTGAACCACTGTTGGAAGTCGCTAGGAGGCGATTTGAGGCTAAAGGCTGGAAGAATGTTCATGTGCTATGTCAGGATGCTAGTCGATTTGTTTTGCCTGAATGGGAGTCGGGAAACCTGGATCCTAGGGGAAGCTTGACTGCCATTACTCTGAGCTATTCACTTTCCATGGTCAGTCTTTCACCGCTAGAGCTAGAGCTAAAGAATCGTGCGCTGATCAATTCAGATTCCTCCATTTTATCAGCTCCTGGATCGCTGTGATCAGGTCCTCGATCCTCAACGTGGTTTGATAGGCGTGGTGGATTTCTATACCTCTCGAGATTCGGGATTGAAAGAGCGGGTGAGAGAAACCACGACATCTCGAGATTCACTGACGATCTAATCTAGGCAATTGGTACCGCAAGTAAACGCGTATCGTGGTTCGCCAAATGGTTCTGGGAATGCTGGTTCGAACTGGATAATGTCCATCTTCATGGATCTCGTCGCGGTAAGCTGCCCAGTTGACTAGACGTGTGTGCATGCTCATTATCAAAGATTACCTTGAGTATAAAATGGGTACCATCAAAACTTACAATGCTCGAAACAACTTTTTGAATTCTTGGTTCATCCAGATCCCTTAGTCAGTGACTCGCCACTTTGGGAGAGGTTCCTTCCGCTGATGAGAATACAGCTACGTCTTCCTGGGCTGCTCTCGACAACGTGATGCTACAGCTTCCGCGAAAGCGTTCGAGGTCGAGGCCGGTAACAGGATCGGCCAAGGTAAAGGGGGGCTCATGACGCCCACTTCACCCTTCACCATATCATTTGAGGCCCCAGGTCTGTATGATAAAAAGATGTCAATCCCAGATCTGGTACTGGGACCTAGCGCATATACTGAGACAGACGATGCGCCATATCAGCAGACCATTAGGGACGTGGGCGCTCCTTTGAGTCCTTTTCATTACCAGCTCCGGAAGGTAGGTTCAGGTGATGTCTCGTTACTGATCAAGCAGGCTTGGCGCGTCCCGTACTTGGAGGAGAAAATACACGAGTCTTTCAGGACGCATATCTACGGTTGGGTTAGTCGCTGCTGCTGCTCTCGATGTCAGAGCCAAGCTGATAGGAATGCAGACGTGGGAGGACCCGGACGTCGACGTTAAGAAGCTCGGTATCAACAAAAATGACCATGTCCTAGCTATTACCAGCGCAGGCGACAACGTGCTTCATTATGCTCTGGCCGCTCATTGCGAGCGTATCCATGCTGTTGGTAAGTGCCCGCGTACTTTCCGATACCACGAACCCCCAAATTGATGCCTTGCTAGATATGAACCCATGCCAAGGTCACATCCTAGAGCTAAAGCTAGCTGCAATTCAAGCACTCGACTATTCTGACTTCTGGCAAATCTTCGGAGAAGGTCGCCATCCGGATTTCGAGCGACTCTTGACTATGAAACTGTCTCCGTTTCTGTCCTCGTGAGTCCTCCCGTTCTGATCTCCATCAGGACAATTCACTGAGTAATGATGCTAGTCACGCATACGCCTACTGGAAGACACATGTCTCGCAATTCTCCAGTAACTTTTACTTTCGTGGATATTCTGGCTGGGCTTTGCGACTGGCCAAAATTGCGTTCTTCCTCGCCGGTGTATCCGGAGACGTCAAGCGTTTGTGTCAAGCGCCGACGACTGCGGAACAGCAACGGATCTGGGAGAAAAAACTCCGTCCTATCTTGTTGAACAAGATTATGGTCAAGGGTTTCCTTGGGAATCCGTAAGTCGTCTCTGCCATCCCCTACTTACTGGAGGTGTGAGAAAGCTCATTGCGCTCGGCAATAGATTCTTCAATTGGCATGCTCTGGGAGTTCCCAAGAACCAGATGAATTGTTTCCTCCAAGATGGGACCGTTGAAGATTTCATCTCTGCGACTCTTGATCCTGTTCCCCGCCTGACCACATTGAGGGTAAGCTTCGATCGAGATCGAGCGGGATGGAAAGGGTACCTAGCTGATATGGAGGCAGGATGACAATTACTTCTTCCTCTTATGCCTCAATGGGCGATACACCCGAGCTTCGTGTCCTGCGTATCTTAAACCTGAGGGATTTCAAGCTCTCAAAGCGGCGAAAATCAACAATGCCTTGAAATTGCACACGGACACTATCCTCAAGTAAGTCTGAGATTTCGGATTTGCCACTTACCTAACACTAACACCATACAGTGTATTGCGTGGTCTTCCCGATGAGAATCTGACGAAAATCATCGTCATGGACTCGATGGACTGTAGGTCCTGGTAGTTGATCTTTTCTGATGGTTGTACTGACGGCTTGACTTGTCACCAGGGTTCGATCCGATTCCAGACACGATCCCACTTCCGCCATACGGCGCTACGGCCTTGGACACGCTTGATCCTACTCCTGAAGCAGCTCTAGAACATCTCCGATCCGAGCTTGATTTTGAGATTCTCGAAATGCGACGCGTTCTCAAGGTTGGAGGCCATGCCGTGTGGCGTAGCGCGGCAAAGTATCCTTGGTATAGGAAACGCTTTGAAATGGCCGGTTTTAAAGGTCAGTCTCAGATCCCGCTTTTGAGTCGGTCTGCTTTTCATGGGAAAGGAAAATAGAAGAAAACAAGAGTGGTCGCTAATGGATGATATAGTTGAGCCGATCGATATAAGAGAGAATGGAAAAGCTATTGATAGAGTCAATATGTATGCTTCTTGTGAGTCATCTCTTCAAATCGAACTTGAGCTATAAGCTAATATCGAGCAGTCTGGAGAGCGGAGAAACTCGCAGATTCGCCTCGTCTAAGTGGCAAGTGAGATATCTGTCTGAATTAAACGAGAGAACGATCATTATGTTCAAAAACAAGAAAATCATTATCTACTCATACCTTCACTCAAGTCTTGCATGCATGCCCAAGCGTATTTGCTCGTGATTGGAAAAGAGCAACGAACACGATCAAAGCTCTATCATAATCTACTGCGCCACCCGGCATACATCATAAGCTACATTAGAGACTTCTATCGTGTCCACACACCGCCTGACTTAGACAGTCTACCGCCGATCCAATCTACGATTAATCCCACCTAATAAAGCCTTGATGATCAAATTCGCTGTCATCTCCTCCCCAGAGAACAAAACGGTATCTACCATGTCGCGCACGCCATGTGTAGCTGCTAGCCCATCATCGAGCTCTTGAAGTGCCTCTCGAGCCTAGCAGAACACGACAAGTTAGCAGTATGATCGACAGAGCACGACAAGTTAGCAATGTTAGGATCGAGATTCAGAGAGAGAAAGAGAGAGGGACGAGAGCCACTTACTTCGGGATCATTGCCTATCTGAAGAAACTGTACACCGATTTGGGATAAAGGGTAGTCGCCTCTATCGAGCTGACGTGATGTCAGCGCACTCTCACCGGAAGAAGAAAGAGAGAAAGATGTTGCGAGCTGAGGGTAGCAAGTCACGAAGAAAAGACCACACAATTCGACTCACTCGCTTTGCAACAGCGATTAGAACACTTGCAGGATCATCGGTCGGCGCTAAATCGTCAGCATACATGACATAGCTTTGGAAGCGAACCAACTTACCTCCATCCGTAATAACAATAAGGTTCATGGGCCGCACCTCCTCACCCTCTCCCAACTGCGTCTGTCCCGGACTATTCAATCCCGGAGACATTGGTCCTGACCCAGTATACCGCTCGAGGCGAGTCATATATTCCCGCAAGATAAGTTCCAGGCGTGCGCCGGTCCTGATCTTCATCAGCATAATTCATTTGTAGGACAGAAACAAGACGCACGGTGTGTTTCCCTTCGGAATGAGACCTGCAAAGACATCTTCGACTTCGCTGGCACCCTTTCACACGATACGTCAGCCCTATTCGAAAAACAACACCATTGATGGTAAAAACAGCAGCACTCACTCGGAGTTCTTTGCCTACTCGTTTTGAGTTTAGGAAGTACAAATCCACACCATCCTGGTCGTATCGCGATGCGATATCTGCAACGCCCATGAGAGCTGCACGGGCTTGCTCCCATCGCTCTCCGGCCATTGACGCACTGTCGTCCACTAAACTTGCATCAGCTGCGATGCCCAGTTTATTGTATGGCTCAAAGGGGAGGTCTCACCAAGGAAGACCGTATCGTACTCCTTGAGCATCTCTAGTGGATCTTCACCATTGACGACAGGTATAGTGGGTGAGACAACATCGTTCCTCGCCCCGATTGCGTCCGCAGTACCGCCCGGCACTTGCGAGGGCCATCCTGCCGAAGAGGGGGGAATCATCTCTGGCGGTAAAGCCCCACTCACCACCCTACCTTGTGCGCCGATCGACGTTGGTCGAGGCAGAGGTCTTCTCGCTCTCGACCCCGTCGAAGGCTCATCGGATGTGACGGGTACTGTGGGTGAGGCGATGATTTCCTTCCTAGGCGGTAAGCGGGGAGCAGGAGCGTCTATCCGCAGATGTGGAGGTGGTGGACCTGGTGGAGGAGCGTAAATTTCTTCTTCTGGGGGAGGTGGTTGAAGGGCTTTCGTTTGTGGAGGCGAGTTGGAGGGGGTTTGGTAGTTGACTTGAGTTCGGGCAGATCCGGCTGAACTGCGTAACGAGGTACCAGAGGATTTTTGTGCTAGATTAAACTGTTGCGAAAACCCATATGCTTGCGAGGGCGATAGGTTTTGAGGTAGGTCTTTCGTATTTGCCAGAGTCGGAGTAGTCATTTCCCCGTTCCCCGAACTTTCGCCTGCAGGAAACTCGAGACTGGCGAAATCTGCGTCCCCCATATATCCTGGTTCACCGCTACCAGCGTCAATCTCCTCCTGCTCTTGAATAGATAAGAAGGGGTTTTTGCTCTGCATACTCGTTCCTGCGCCTGTCTTTGAGGGTGTCAGAGTAGGAGGTGGAAGATGTTCCTCGTCTTCTCCGAGAAGATCCGCGTGTCCCTGACTCGACTCGCCAAAGTTCCACGCTCCGGGAACACCACCAGCCATGCTCATATTCTGTACGCCGTCATTCAAACCCTGTACGTCTGGCCGACCATTAGCTCCAGCGTCTGAGATTACCCGGCGATGGTTACTACCCTCTGCAACGGGTTGAGGGTTGTAAGAGCTGACTCTTCTCGAGTTTAACTCATCTGCTTCACCATTTCGAGATTGCTCAAACGCCTGCCGTTCAGCCTCCGCGAGACTTAGACGAACTGCTTCGTCGAGCTCTTCCTGCTCTCTCTGAGCTGCGAGCGACAAGCGCTTTGCCTCTTCTAGTTGACTCTCTTCCCATGCCCGAGCACCTTCTTCGTCACTCGGTTGAGCGTCTGGCGAGAATGGTCGACTTTGTTGAGGCGGTTGACTAGGTCGTCGAGGCGTTGGAGAGGGTGGTGCGGCATATACGGTGGCCGGTCTAGACTGAGGAGGTGAGCCCGCCGGAGGTGCATAGGCTGTGGTGGGCGCTGGAGTAGAAGTGGTCGACGCGAGATGCGCACTAGCTTCTGCTCCCGCAGCGAGGCGCTCCTGTAGTAGCCTTGTCGAGTCGGGCTCGGGATCGGTACGAGTATAAGGCGGGGGTGGGAGCTCCTCTCCATTCTCCACGGCTTGTTGGGTAGGTGCAGGCCTCGGAGCGGTGGCAGTGCGACGCAGTGGTGTAGACCCGGTGGATGAGGCACCTGTTGATGCCCGAGCATTCGAGGGACGTGATGTAGTGGAAGTGGTCGCGCGGCCAAGGGAGGAGGGAGGAGTGGAAGTTGGCAATGGTCGGAGCACGCGTGATGGTGGGAGACCGAATTCGGCGCGAACTGCATGGAAGGCTGGGGCGAGATTGGGATACTAGGTCAGGTCAGTGGGGCGCCTCTGCACTGTACACCAGTCGAGGACCAACGATCGTCACAAGCGGTCACTCGTGCCCAATTATGGATTAGACATCCATCACTCGTGATGACCAGTCATGAATGGGCTTCCGTCACAAGTGATGCAAAGAAGACATTGGGACCTACCTCTCTTTCAAGGGTCTCAAGCTTCAAACTCGCCTCTACTCGTGTCTTTCCTCTGGCCATCTTGACATCGACATAACTTCTAATGACAGCTTTTTGGTACCTGTTAAGTATCAGATACAGATCAGACAGACAACCGTCTCAACTCCAACTCCATAAAGCTCTCCCGATCTGATTACCTCGGCCATGCTTTCTCTACTCCAGTTGAGACTCCACCTCCAACTCCAAATTCCAATCTGATTCGCTCAACCATGCTTCCTCTACTCCATTTGAGATAATGTAGACATTTCCACTCATATTCGCTCATCAATGCTTCCTCCTTTTCCTCAAGAGATATTTCCGATCCCACTCTTCAAGGATAAACTCTCTGTCTCTCTCTCTCTCTCATTCTTCAAGAGTCTTCCTTTCCCTTCCTCCACTTCGCATTCACGAAGCATCATCCCTCGTATCTCGCCATAATGCCCGTTGCTTATGATTCTGTAGAAATTCAAGAATAATAACTCACTCTGGATCTCCAGCCTGTCGATGTGAAAGTGCATAATAAACTGAATCTGCAGTTATCATAGGTGAGACCCTATATTGATTCTGTATTGCAACAACATCAGCCAATGATTGAGCAACTAGGAATTGCCAGAAAACGAATATCGAAGCTTAGAATACGATAAAGGGTGATGAAGAGAAAAAGGACATACTGGACGCCTCGACGACATGTTGATCTGGCCTCCTTACTGCCTAACAAGGCAGATTCACTCGACGATGCCAAGAAAGTGAACGAGTACTCGTGAGAAACGAGAAACGAGAAACAGAAACACACACACACTCTCTCTCAATGGGAGGTGTGTCACAGAGGAAAGAGATAGAGATAGAAAGAAATGGAGAGATACTATAGATCCACTATCAAAGGAAGCAACCTCGAGTACGAGTACACTCTAAAGCGGAGAGATAAATAAAATGACGCTCGTGTTGCCGAACTCGAGGCGGTGCGGCGAGGTCCGTTTAATCGCTGTAAAGATGTAATTTTATCCATATCATTTCTTATCATGTTCTCTTCAAAGTCATTATTCAGTGGATTACGAGGTGAATGCATCGATGTCGATCAGATGCATATATTTTGTCTCGTACTACACTTGAGCAATCTATACCAAAAGATAATTAAAAAGGAACAGAAAGCGTGCCCCTTTCCTCGTCGCAGTCTGTCCGCAGTCCGGCTCTCACTCTACACGTAGAGATCACCCTGCGTCGCGTTAACACAACATGACGACCAAAAAACTGCATGTCCTGTCGGTTATCTATAATCAACTCGTGGACAATACATATTTAATATATATATAAAGAAACAAGAGTCCGAAATACGAAGTAGGGAGGTATCTAGACAACTAGGTAGTAAGGGGTAGGTAGGTATGTGAGGGAAAATCTAGATTGTGCTGTTTATCCCAAATTGTCCTTTGGCCAAAAACGACACTCTAAGTCGAAAAGTTCAAAAGCGAAGAAAAGAAAGAACAGAAAGAAAAGCAGGCTACAGCAAGTGGTGGTTTGGTTATATTCGAGAAACAATATACTGAGATTTGAATGGGAATAATAATTGTCCAATTGATTGAGATCGACCTCTTTCCTCCTCGTCTTCGTCGTCCACTCTGTCACACTAGCATGAGGTCATCATCGCTGAATGATCTCGAGAATCATTGTTCGCCAGCAAGGACTTGTTGTCCGTCGACCGTGATTGCTGTGATGGGTGTCGCTGGTGTTGCTGTTCCCTTCTTGACGCATGTTGATCGGTCAGGAGAAACAACGTATCCGTCAAAGCAAGAGTATACTGCGCATGAACCCGATTCGCATCCTGTTGCTCGAGCATTGGCGATCGATGAACAATCTTGTCTACAGAATTATGTCAGCGATTGATCACAACTACTGGGTATGTGGATCATAAAAGAGGATATCTACGCGGAGTAGATGGAGAAGAGAGAAGACTTGCGGCAAGTAGGAGAGAGGAAAGTATGTGTGAAGTGAAAAAGAGAAGAAAGACGTCAAATTAGAAAGGAGAAGAAAACTACGACTTACCCAGAGCCAAGAGCGAGACAACCACCACAAGAGTTTAATTCCGAGTCGAGTTCGATACATTCGAAACCGATTTTAAACCAGTCCGCGAGTGAATTGAGGCTAGTTGAAAGTGCTTCTGGGGATTGAGAAGATTCGTGTGCAGGGATAGGACAAGCTACTGAACCTCCTGGACATAGGAAAGAAGAGTAATCTTTCTTCTTTATTGGTTCTGCCTTTTTGGCACGTTTGACCTGACCCATACGCCGTGATGGTGTAGGTGCACGGGGTTGAAGTTTGGATGGAGCGTCCAGTGGTCCTGCAGCTTCGGGAATGGCTGCTGCTAGGACTGGAGAAGCGAGGAGGAAGAGGACGATCAGACGCGACACTGTCGATGGGAGTGATAGTGTTGGAAACATTGTTGGCAACTTGTATACACTGATCGTCAAAAGTGTTTATGAGAGAGTCGGTATCGAGTTGTATATAGAGAGTGTGTGTGTGAGAGTGTGTGTCGTTGCAATTGTTGTATCGAGATGAAAGAGTGAATAGGTAGTTGAGTGGCTGATGTCGATAATGAATGTAATAAACAGGTGGATAATTGTCGCTCCACGAGTTTTGATATATAACAATCAATGACTAGTGGGGGAATGAAAGATGATGTGTAGAAGACCTAACGAACGACCCTAGTGGAGTAAAAGAGATGTTTTCGAGAAAAGAACAAGCTATCGAAGGACTACTACTTGGTCGTAGAGTAGTAGAGTAGAACCTTACGAACGATGATGTCGTGTCGGACGGAATTCCAGCACCGAAAGAAAGAATCGCACTTGGAACGTAAAGTAGGTGGCGACGAATTGAGCGCCGTCTTCTTACAAGGTTCAAGTCGGCGGCGTGTCGGGCAAGAAAGACGAGTTCGCGTCGAAACAGGTGGTGGTGATGTCCTGTCGGATGGGATTTCTCAGATCACAGTTGGAGTGGGATTTCGATTTCAGGCGCGGGAGAGAAAAGGACGAAACACGGAGGTAGGAGGTCGATGAACGTTCACAATGGGTATGTCGTTTGGACACTGCTAGTAAGAAAGTACAGTACTATAGAGATGCGAGTGAGAAGAAACAGAAAGAGATGATGATGATGATGGAATATTTCTCATGGGATATGGGATATGGGATATCGAACTAGTAGACACGTCCTGTTTCTATGCAACCTATCCTGTGCTTGTCTTCTCTCCTCTCCTCCGCTTCCCTCTTTCCCCCCCCCCCTCTCCCCCCTTCCTGACGCCGCCTCGCTAAACCCTCTATGCGCGTGTTCCCTGACGTTCATCGCCTCCCCTTTTTCTTTCACTTCTGCCCTCGCGCGTCATGACCTTTTTTTTTCAACTTTGTCCGCTCCGCACAAGATTTCGTTAGTCTCCAGCTCTAAATGACTCAGGCACACACTCCACCCTCCAGGCGAAAGACGTGAGATCGCCACCCGGAAAGACAGGGTGATGGAAGGGAAGAAGCCGGTCTTTCAGGGACGAATTGTAAACTTTTCCGGCCCGATCGGGAAAAGTGGCGGTGTTTGTATTCGCTCTCTCTCTCACCTTTTCCTTGGGATAAAGTAAAGTCATTGTAGGTGGGAGTCCTTCGGCCTTGGTGGAGAAAACTATGCATAGACAAGAGGGCGAATGTTAGTGTGGGTAATAGAGCGGGTACAGTGCTGGGGCTTAGTAGTGGTGAGAAAAAGTTGTGGCGGCAATCCATACAGAACGGACGTATTTTCTTGCCGCCGGGTCACGATACGATACGGATCTTTGTGCATGGGAAAAAAACCATGGCCAGGTCTTTTTTAGTGGCTTATGATCAGCGGGATGTTCGTGGCTTATGATCAGCGGGTGAGAAAGTGCCGCCACACTATGCAGGAGAAGACTTGTGGACCTGTGGATTCTAGACCACATGGATATAGATATAGATAAACCCCAAGCGGGAACAAGGTGCTGGTTTTTTGGGGCGGTCCACTACAAAAACCTCAACATTGAATCACGCAGAATGTCTCGGAGATTAAACTACGACTGCATTGTTTCGATTCGATATATCTCGAATCCAACTAGTACTCGTAGATAAGGCACTTTGTGAGACTCGGTCCTGTCCTATAGATTAGGCACTCGTGAAACTCGTCTAAACAGAGTGGCGGTGGCGGCCGAATGTATCTTTAAACTGTGATTGATGCGCAGTAGTGTAGTTAGCAGATGGGATGGGCTCCACTTTAATTGTTTCTTGTTTCAGAGATATCGTCATTTTACTCACAGGTTGGCTAGAACGTCAGGAATGGTGGGGAAGCTCGTGGTCAAGGTCATGGTCATGGTCATGGTCATGTTTTTGGTCGAACGTTGCTTTGCGCAAGTCGGATTATTATTATTGCCATATAGGTCAGAGCGATGGAGCAGATTCAGATTCGATAAGTTATCTATCTATGTATTCTTCGACTCTTGGCTAGCTGGCCTGAGGGAAAAAAATCCGTTAATGGTAATAACAAAGACGACTCTCGATAGGGCGATCATGCCGCATTTCGTCCAGGTCCATAACGCAGAATTGGGCTCGCAATGATTCGAACTTTATCCTGTAAGACATACAATCTCAGCTTCAGTGACTTTCTTGTAGTTTCTGCACGCAGCATATGGACATAGCACGATAAGATCAAATCAAACGGTTTATTTGAATATGCCCCGCTTGATCAGTAACTCTACGACTGATTCTTGCCACGTGGGATCCGATGAACCTTTTTTTTGAAAAAAAAAATCACCCAACCTCCACATGAATAGTCCAGCGGACCATATAGCAGCTAAATATCTCCAGCAAGACTCCCTCTGATCTCTATCACAGTCACTACGCAATGTCATACCAGCTCAAAAGCTCTACTTCAGCCTCGGCAGCCTACGACGACCACAGTGGTTCGTCCTCGTCTTCTTCAGAGAGCGACGACGGGGTATCCGACTGGGCTTCTTCGTTAGGTGATGCCCTTCGTACGAAATCGCTCTTTGACGATTCGATACATCCTTCACCTGAAGTGTCCCTGGCTTATGATGTTGATAAATGGAGATATAATTTGAAAGAAGAGGTCAAGAGGCTTGAAGTGGATTTATACGGAGTTATGAAACTCGTTAATCTCATTCGTAAAAATGTCAGTTCGCCTTCTAGACGGTCATATGTAAGCTGAAAGTACGGATCAGGGATTAAGTGTCGCGGAGGCTAAAGGTATCAAGAAGGATGATGAGGCGTTGAAAGGAGAAGAGATGCTCGTTCCTGTTATACCTGATGATCCACTACTTCGTTAGTCGATTTGTTTTCTCAACGTTTCCTTATATCCTCGACCCCCTTTCTCAGTTCCTTGTTTCCTCTAGCCTTTCTCGTCTTTTCAAGTCTACGTCTCTCCCAAGACTCTTGTTTTCATTGTCTCGATGCTGATTACTCATCTTAGAGCTGGACTTTGACGATTCATGGTCGGATGATGAGCTACCTACGATATCCAACGCCGCTCCACAAGTGTCCGAGCTCGACCTTGCAAAAGCAGAAATCACCAGACTACGCGCTCTGCTTCAAGCTACCATTGTAGAGGATGACGATGAAGAGGAAGTTGGCGAGCCGGTGGGTATAGCTGGACCTGGATTCAGCTCTGTTGGTGGCAGAGGCAAGGGCAAGGGTAAACTCCGAGATGATGATTCTCATTATTTCGATTCATATGCTGAGAACGGTATGTTCCCACTCTTCCCAGTACTACCACCACCATCCACCCCATGCTTTATGATCATACCCAATCGATGGCTGATGACCTCTCATAGACATACACGAGATCATGCTCAAAGATACTGTCCGAACTGTCTCTTATGGCCGATACATCCTTTCCAATCCACGTATATTCCGCGGAGCAGTCGTATTAGATGTGGGATGCGGTACGGGTATTCTCTCGAGTATGTTTATACGTTTCTCCGTCCTCATGCCAGCCTGGGCATACTGACTAATTTGATCAAGTGTTCGCTGCTAGGGCTGGAGCGAAGAAAGTTTATGCGGTGGAGGCCAGTGGATTGGCCACTAAGACCAGAGAGAATATCAAGAGGAACGGTCTGGACGGAATCATCGAGTACGTTTATGGCGTTTGAGAGTGTCTGATAAGCGTAGAGCTTACATTCGGTAGGGTCATACAAGGCAAAGTGGAAGATGTGGAATTACCAGAAAAAGTCGATGTCATCGTGTCAGAGTGGATGGTGAGTCCCACCACCCGTACTCATACCTCTTTGCTGACTGGTACAGGGATACATGCTCCTATATGAATCGATGCTCGACTCGGTCCTTCAGTGAGTAGCGCTGGCTGGCTTAGCTGTACATCGGTCGGTATATGACATTGACATGTTCAGCGCACGCGATCGATATCTCAAGCCATCAGGGATAATGGCGCCTAGTCAGACCCGGTTGGTCATAGCGGGTATCACAGCCGATCGAATCTGGCGTGAACGTGTGGATTTCTGGAGCAACGTCTATGGTGAGTCACTAACTAACTTGTTGGTCCAAGTTGAAGCTTTACAGGATTCGACATGAAACCAATGGATACACCTTGTTATGCAGATGGATTAGTCGAGAGCGTTCCAGCCCAAGAGGTAATCACGACTGAATCTATCTTGAGGGTACGTACGGTTTCGCATCATGAACATGGACCTGACTGAAGCCAAAAAAACAAAAATTAGGATATAGACACACATACCGCCACTCCAAAATCACTAGACTTCACAACCTCCTTCTCAATCACTTCATCAGCTTCTAGCGGATCATCAACGACCATCAGAGCTTTCTTGACATGGTTTGACACGTTCTTCAGTACCTCTCGCGAACCCGTGTCTCCAACAGAGCAAGTGGAAATCACTCCTATTCCAGAAGAAGCATTCACAGACGCAGTACAAGAGCCTTGTCAAGGCGAAGCTGCTAGACCTGTAGGATTCACTACTGGTCCGAGAGGTAGAGAAACACACTGGCGTCAAGTCGCTTTCCTTCTTCGACAACCTATCACTCTTCAACAAGGTCAGTAACGTACAGTACTCACTCGTTGAATTTTGGCATTTGTGAAATCTCACATGTTGACTACGTATTCGTAGGTGAAAAGATACAAGGAAGATTCTCCTGTCACAAATCTGCTCATAACTCGCGCGAGCTTGATGTCGAAGTACATTATGCCGTCATTGGTGCGGAGGTAAAGTCCGATAAAGAAATCACCTACACTGTCCAGACATATAAAGTCCGTTAGACGATCCAGGAGAAGGAAGATTAGTTATATCCTACTAGGATGCATATCAAAAATACATCTGTAACAAAATGGGCACTGTGCATTGCATAGGACAAATGAAACATGATCATGAGATTTCGTTATTGGTATCCCTATCCCTATCCCCATTGGTCAAACAAAAATCATCTCGTTTCGTAGTTTTCCCTTGTCATATGATCCCACTCCACCTCACGTCTGTGTACTCTAAAAGGATCATCCCATCGCAGCAGCTTCACTAGCTGCCATTGGAGTATGAGTCGCTGGCGCTGCATACATAGGCACAAAAATCTGACCTCCTCCAGGTGTGGATGTATCTGAAGTAGGATACTGAGGGCGAGATCCAAAGTATCCGTCAGTTGGTGGAGGAATTGATGGACGTGGTATACGATGTAATAGGCCGTATCTGATACATTTCGTCAGCCGATTTTGCGAAGAATGTTGAGAAAAGAGTTTAGATCGATAGACAACTTACCCTATACCGCAACCGATTAAACCTTCTCCACCCCACTGTCTTGTAGGGTATAGAACGACTTCGCGGAGATTACTGAAGAAGGATACAAATGTCAGATTACGACGAATGAGGACGGAGAGGGAACGGAGGAGGGCGAAAACAAAACGGCCGAGGACGGAGTATGACGGTCGATGACGGAGCATGACGGTCGATGCCGGTCGATGACGGACAATGACGGAGTGGGAACGGACAATGACGGAGTGGGAACGGACGATAGCAGATGGAGAAGGGATGATGACGGAGAGTGAAGGGGATGATGGGCGGACAGAACAGACGATGAAAGGAAGAGAACGGATGATGATGAAGAGCGAACGGAGGAAGGAGGAAGAGGGGGGAGTAGGGACCGGGCGAAAAATACATACTCTAAATCCGAGTTGTAAACGAATAAACGGAGTGGTCGATCAACGTGAGCTTCGATTAGTCGATAGAAATCATTCTCGGAAAGTAATGGTCCCCCTGACCAGGCTAGTACAAAATCGCCCCATGGTACGAGTCCTATAGTACCGATAAGTTAATTTCGACTTCATCACCAGTTCGTAAGGATATCAAGAAATGAGGATGAAGATATTGACATGAACAAGATCTTGGAGGTGTAGGTAACGGTGAATGGAACGTACCAGCCATCTCAGCAGGACTGCCTTCCAAAACGTCTAGTACATGATATACAGCCTCCAAGGCGTGTGCCGGATTACACACACGTAGTGATAAACCCAATAATGATGGTTTTTGTCCTGGATTCGTAGGTATTCCACTGGCTAATAATTCTTTTTCTGCCCATTCTCGACTTGGTGTCACTACTACATCTACTTACATATCAGCTTTCCGCTCTTGCTTGTCCGAATCACAAATCTCATGTAGCATGACCCATATCTGATCCCATCTCCACTCTCAACCGGACATCTCATCTTATCTCCCCGCAAATCAACCTCCGCAATGGGACAACAACACCGCTTGAAGGACAATAGACAACTCACCTCGTATACGTTGTGACTTCGCATTATAAACCCTCAATCCGACCTGTCTACCTTCATTACTCTCCAACACCCGTCCAAGCTCCATAGGTGTCAGGCCCTCGACATCGAGCGCTTCCAGATGCCCATCAGAGCCTAAAGACGACGCGCCAATCAGGTAGTCAAAGAATGGTTCAAGGCTGCCGTCTGCTGGGGACTGGTCGGCTACTCGAAGGATGTGTAGGGCATACGAGGGGAGAGAGGACGGTAAGGAAGTAGAGGTTGATTGGCCCATGAGCGAGCGAGATTGGGGGAAGCAGTTTTTTTGGTAATGAGAGCTACGATCGGATGGGGCAAAAGGTATGCTCCTTCGGCTCCACTTGTAGACGCTACGATGTGAGATTACACGTTAGCAAGTAGCTTTTAATAAAATATCGGTTTCTATGTGATGATTGAGAAAGTGTCGCGTGGATGAAAACGCACGCGCCAAGAGGGTATTTGATTCCGCTCTTCATTCGCCACTCATGCCTAGAGAAGGTATATCATTCTGCAGCTCGCCGATTCTGTTCATATGACAGGGGCGAGTCGTTCATGAGAGCATGAGAGGAGCAAAGTCTACAAACCGTGTGTCCAGATATAAGAATCTTATTTGAGGTTGATAATCACACAAGGATATATCAGTAGCGGCTCACTGAACATTACCTCATGTATTCTTTCCCCCAGAGACAGTGATTAGAATACAATTAGAATCCGATCATGTTCATCTATACAAAGTAAAATTATCTCTCACTTTGACCATGGGCTCATGATCCAGGAAAATAGCACAACAAATCTGCAACCAAAAAAATCACTTGAGTATTGCATGGCGCTTGTTCTTGACAAGTCATCGAGCCAACAAGCGAGTAGTACAGTATGGTTTATGGTGACTAGAGCTCAAAACGTTTGACGGAAAACCAGTGCACATTATTAAGCGACGATGCACACCAGAAAAAAAGAGGTCGCTTGAGATGCATGCAAATTAAGTCACTACTCAGATCTATTTCTTCAGACGCTGAACATATTTCTCCCAGCCTTCCTCCTCGAGCGTCTCGCATTTCGCCAATACCTCATCTGCCAAGTCGTGCTGATATTTCTCCATAGCGACAGCGAGACTAGGAATTGACGTGCCGAGTATACGTACAGCCAGTAGTGCCGCGTTGGTAGAGTTGTTGATACCTACTGTCGCTGTTGGGCATCCTCTCTAAAGGAACAGATTACATCAGCCTCACGTCAAAACGCCTGATTGCATTCATATGGAAACTCACTGGCATTTGAAGAATACTATACAACGAGTCGACGCCGTCCAGAACAGAGGCTTTGACTGGAACACCTATAACTGGTAATGCAGTTTCACTAGCGACCATCCCTGGAAGATGTGCAGCACCACCTGCACCAGCAATGATACATCTCAGACCCCTGCTCACGGCACTATGGGCGTATTCTGTCATTCGTGCCGGTGTACGATGAGCAGAAGTGAGAGTGAGTTCGTATGGGATACCGAACTGTTCGAGGATCTTGGTAGCAGGTAGCATGACGGGGAGATCCGAGTCGGAACCCATGATGATTCCTACCAGTGGTTGTTTGTGAGAATGAGATCGTTCAGGAGGTGGTGGTGCATGCGTGTCGATAAATGTGTCGTCGAGGTCTGGTTGAGCTTTGAGAATGGTACGAAGGCCAAGTCGAAGTTCGGCATCAGACGAAGCAGTGAGTGTGATGTGACCCATTTTACGCGCTTTTCGACTCTCGGCTTTCCCATATAGATGCGAAGTAGCACCGGGAACTGGTAATGCCGAATCGGCCATAGCGAGCACTGGAGCCATTTCGCCATCTACGCCGAGGATGTTGATCATGGCTGCAGATGGGACACGGAGGGCAGTAGAGCCGAGGGGAAGGGAGAGGATAGCGCGTAGATGGTTTTCGAATTGAGAAGTATTGCAAGCTTCGATAGTGTGATGTCCAGAGTTATGAGGCCGTGGTGCAATCTCGTTCAACAGCAACGAACCTGCAGATACAGTCAGATCCTGTAACAGATCTAGATATTTACGTTCAGCCAGTCACTCACCATCTGCCATGAGAAACATCTCTACGCCAAAGATACCTGCACCTTCTAGGGTAGCCACGGCCTTTTCTGCCAACTCCCTCGCCCGAGAATTTACACCTTCCATGCCCTTCCCACTCGCTCGCAGAGGTGCCAGGCATACTCTTAGGATACTATCCCTATGCACAGTCTCCACGGCATCATAACTCCTCACTTCCCCCTGTTTATTCCTGACCACCATCACAGCGACTTCCTTGACGAACGGTGCCCATCCTTCAGCGTACAACGGACGATCTCCGAGATGTTTCAATGATTTCGCGATATCTCCAGATTCGGTCGTTTGCAATGGCGAGTTTCCCCTTCCATCATATGCCAACGTCCGAGCTTTGAGCATCACTGGTAAACCTAGCTGACTAGCCACAGATTTGACATCCTCCTCTGTTGGATTTGCTGAAAGGACTTGGAAGGGCGCGACGGGTATCCCGCGATCTGCGAGGTACTTCTTCTGCAGGTATTTATCCTGTATCAATCGAATTGTTCCGGGACTAGGCTGCACTTCACACAATCCCTCCTTCTCCACTGCCTCCAATACGTCCGCATTCACATGCTCAATCTCGACCGTCAACACATCGCATTGCTTGGCCAGCTCGCGTATGTGAGATTCAGATGTGAATGGGCCATCCGGGTGAGAGGTAAATTGAGGGGGAAGGAGAGTCTGCTTCGCCGGTGTATATTCGCCAGAATCAAGGATGAGTAGGGGGATTCCGAGTAGGGCCGCCGGGTGAGTCAACATACGGCCAAGTTGACCTCCGCCTGCAAAGTATGTTTTAGCTTCCTGAGGATAGAGAAGCGATGCTAGGACTCACCAAGGATACCAACGGTCTTGCGAGCCGACATGATGCTATAGGTTTACAACTGGAATCTAACAGCAATTTAGTGCTCGAAAATCCAAAAGGTGAGAGCTCGCTATCGAATCTTGCTGGCAGACTTTTTATCAGATCACGTGACCTGAGATGAGTCTGGTGGTTCCTCCAGAGTATCTATCGCATCATCATCCTCCAATTCGAAAGGTTTAAGAGATAACACGACAACAGGGAGCTATCACACGACAGTGATGCCCAAATCTCGGCCCAAATCACGTTCGCTCCTCTCAGGTCTCTCGCTGGACCTAAAGCGTTCTCTCCGCTCTCAAGCGCTGACCCCTTTCCCGGCTGTAGTGGCGCCCATCCCTAATACTGTCGAAGCGAAAGAAGAGCTCATTGAGGAGTTTACAGTGGACGGGAGGCTACTTCCCACTCAACCTGCATCACCTGATAGTAATGAAGGAGATGAAGATGGTCAGGATGGAGCAGTACAAGTGACGGTTCAAGTGCAGGACGGAGAGCAAGACGCAGTGTTAATTTTTGAAAGCGACATGACCGAGGCGTCTACCTCGACAGTACTCAAGAGGCGAATAGAAAAGTTCTCGTCGGGTTATGATACCCTCCAACCTTGGTCGGCGTCGACGTCAAGCAAGAAACGTAAAGGAAAGGCCAAGGCCAAGGCCAATGCACCGACGAATTCATATATCGATCATCCGTGGGATTGCTCGACCCTCGTTCGTCGTTATTCAGATTATTCACATGTACCCCTCGAAATTCGTAAATGTAAGTCTTCCCACTACTGAAGAACAGATATAGATGCGGGCCTAAAATGCTGATGACATAAATATGTCAGACTTCTCTCAACGTCACCTCTACTTTCCCCTATACGACCAACTCCCCCTCTTACTAGACGATACAGGCTGGTTCTCGATCACTCCACATCCTATCGCCGTGCATATCGCAGAAAGATGTCAGTGCGACGTCATCATAGATGCTTTCTGTGGTGTTGGCGGTAATGCAGTCGAGTTTGCAAAGACTTGCGAAAGAGGTATGTGGCGTTGACTCTTGACTGGCTCTTTGCAATCGATACCTGATCAAGCACAGTGATCGCAATCGACAATGATCCTACGCGACTTCGCCTAGCAAGACACAATGCTTTACATCTAGGTGTAGCCGACAGGATAGAGTTCATCTTGGCCGACTTTCCAGCCTTTGCACGAACGCACGCCGAGCGGATTCAGCGACAAGGACGACCAAGCCAAGAGATCGATGTCGTCTTTCTCAGTCCACCATGGGGTTTGTACGTCTCCCTGTTTCCACGACTCAGCTAACAAAAGGTAGGTGGACCAGAATACCTCAACACACAGTCTTACCCACTCTCATGTCTCTTGCCGATTCCAGGCAAAGAGCTTTTCGACGTTTCAGCCGCTCTCACTCCCAATATCGCATTTTATCTCCCGCGCAACGTCCAAGTCAACGAACTTTCCACTTTGGCCCCAGTCTTGGAAAAGCCAGAGTCGGTGAATGGGCGTGACCGGGACAGAGAGTGGGTCGAGGTCGAGGAGGAGTGGGTCGGCGATAAATTGAAAGCTGTCACGGCCTACTTTGGTGGTTTGGTCGGCTCGGAATGATCAACATCCGAAGTCAAGAGAGCTAAGATTGTGTAACTCCTGCCGTATCTTTTTATCTTTCCTAGCTAATATCACCGCCTGCGGTAATCTGCCATCTGAGACCGAGATTGCAACTTGCAATGCATAATAATGTTTATAATCATGTCGTCGTGATAGCCGTCTGATGCCCATGCAAGAAATGATCTCCCTCTCCTCGTCAACTTGTTAATCTACCTCGATATCGACACTAGGACCTGATCTTGGTAATGGTTTACCATTCCACCAGACCTGATACGTTCCTTCTGCATCTTTACCATTCCCAAACATGATTCTTCTCAATTCCAAACCATCTTTGAAAATCCCCCTAGTACCTATAACTTGTTTGTTCCACCAAGCACCAACAACAGGTATCCTTTCTTGATCACCTTCGCCTTGACTATCCAATTCGAATGACTCGTTCCTTTCCTTCTCTCGATTTGTGTTTATATTTCCGTTTTTGTTGTTAAGATCATTTAATACCAGTACATTTCTAGCTGCTTCTAAAGTTGGATGATGATCAGGTTCAACTGCACTCGGACTACGTTCTGCTAATGGTCTACCTCCTGATAAATGAATGAGCATGAGCGGCGCAGGACTTTTCCAAGCTCGTATCAAGGCCATTTGAGAGAATCCAGATTGAGATAAAATCAGGCCTAGAGCTCGAGGAGGTGTGTGAGGTCGTGGTCTTCCTTTTGAAGTGAATTGGTGTGGACCTCTAGATACTGCTTGACCTATTATGGTCAGAATATCGAATAGGGGAAAGTGACAAAAAGAATGGACTCTGACAATATCAATTGATAGAGCGTGAGTAGTCAATGTAGAGATTGTTCAAAGTCTCTCTCTACCTCCAATCCGATAGATATCCTGCTCTATCAATCACTCGTCTCCTGTCTCTCTCTCTCTCTCTCTCTATTTGTCTTTTCTTTCCTTTCCAGAGTAACCAAAAAGAAGACGAAATCAGACCAATGAAAAGACTCACCATAATGATGTGCTAAAACACCTTCCATCTCCCTAACCTGCCTTGAACTGAGAGCGTTTTTCTGAGCTTTACATTGCCCAAAAACTCTGATCCGTTTCGCCCCGTTAATTTCCTTTCTATCCAACTCTTTGTCTTCCTTTCTTATTTCTTCTTGAAATTCTTGTACATCATTCGATTGGAAAATACGATGACCGGCAGCTTTCTTGATCGGTGCTTTGTATCCTCTAAATGCTTGTGAAGGTATCCACCATCCTCCTTTTAAATCTATACCTTCATCCCCTGATCCTCCACATCGAACAAGCGACATTTGCAATCGATTATTCAGGTATCGTAAACAGTGTAGTTCGTATGCCGTACCCACAGCCGTCGTTGATAATGCCCCAGTTGCCATCTTTGACGGAGGTTGAACTGTGAGTAGAGATAGGACAAACAGAACACTTGAAATCCAGCAGAAGCACGAGTTCAATTTAACGGAGCCCCCATGTTTTGCACAAAATCGGTGGCAAATTCTGATTCTCTTATACTATGCAAAGGTGTACAACAAACGGATATGACAAGATAGAAAGACTAGAAATCCATACTCTCCTCCTTCAGAGCTACATAAACGTCAGATGTATCAACAAATGCAACCAGTAGCGACTGCACTCACCTCGCTTGACTCCACGGCCATCCTTCAAGATGGCCGCCACATGCTCTTCAAACATCTCCACGTAAGGTTTCAATGAAGTTTGCTCATAGTCTGTCCATATCAGCTCAGTTCGCTCAGTGCTAGGGAGGACCTACCTTCTGCACGCCGTTTTGTGCCTCCCTCCACATGCTCAGGCGGTATCCGGTCGAGCTCATTAAGTAGCTCGCCGACGGTCGGCACAGTATCCGGGTCAAACTCATCAACCAACGATGGGTCCACAGGCACACATACCCTCCCTGTGCGCGATGAGCTCGTCGTCGGAATACGTGGTATTAGCTCACCTGTACCGGGATGCACACAGAACGGAGCTTTTAGCAAATGATTCCGATGCTTAGACACCTCGGCATCGATTCGAGGGTAGGTGTATTGCAGGATGACATCCTCCATGGCTCTTTCGTATTTACGCTGACAGTGTGAGCGTAATGGGGTTCAACAGAACATCGTAGCTCACGAATAGCGTCGTATTGCCTTTTCTGAGCACTTTTACAGCATCTACCAGATCCGCCCATCTTTCTTCACTAGACGCGGTGGGAGAAGACTGCCACTTTGATCGAAGTGGCCCAATGACATCTGTACGCATCAGCGACAACAGCAGGTCACATGATGACTTCCTCACCACGATCTGCGGGGAGAATGGCCAAAAGCGCTTCCCAGCCTCTTTCTGACCTGAAACAGTCCTGATCCCTTAGTATGAGCTTCACAAAGTCGACCTTGAGTTGATCAAGACCGTCCCTAACAAACCATCAGCAAACCTTCCATATGGTCCTGGCAATGAGACTGACTTGAGAGCCGGATGCAAGTCTGCGTCATCTTTCGCCCCTCGGACATTGACTTTTTTGCTCTGCTCCTTGCTACCCTTGATGACCTCCAAGAACGTCACCAGAGCCTTCCGCTGATCATCGTTCAGGTCCAGGGCATGCTGGTCTGATATCCAGCAATGAATGCCTCGCCGACCCGAATAGACCCATAGCAGATGCTTGAAGCCGAATGTTTCTGTAAGAAAGTCAGCTCAGGTCGTATGGGTCAGACAACTGGGACACACCTCGCAAAGCGTGATCTAGAACTTTGACTGCAGCAGCAATGAAACCCCAGCACCGTTTACAGATCTTCTTATCTGAGCAACAAGTTCGGATCTCGTCGTAGTCGGTCATGTCAATGTCGAATACCAGCTCTCGGCGCTGTGGTTGAAGAGCACCAGCAGCGAGAGTCTTCCTATCCCGTGGCTATCACGTATCAGTCCGTTACCAGCGAGCGAATTGGCAGCATAACGACCAAACTTGATGATGGATGATGGGCAACTCACTCTTGCGGAATACTGAGGGCCAATTTCAAATCGACTTGGGTTCAACCTCAGCACCTCCTTTTTGAAATCGTCGCTGGTATGGAAAGAGTTGTATCGGATGTACACATCGCCTTGCAATGTGAATGCGAATTCTCGGTGGGTGTACAGCTTCGCAGGGACTGCAACTACTCAGCACACGTACATAATGGCTAGGAAAGTCAGATGACTTGCCGTGGTCTTGGTTGAGCCAGAGGAAGAAAGGGCGGTAGGGAAAGAGACGACGGTAGAATGCCGACATCACCTGCGGATTCGCAGGACTAAACACATGATAAGCTCAAGTAACCTTTGAGAAGGAAGCGGACGTGCTCATGGTCAACCATGCTATGAAACCATCAGCTCTCTGAACCGGAGGACAAACGTGGACGTACGGATCATCTCTAATTGGAATCGGCATGTCTGCCTACTTGAGCTAAGCGTGGTGGTGGGCAACGGGTAGTGGGGTTTGCTCTTCAGTGATGTTCTCCTGCTGTTTGAAATGCTTGAGTCTTGGGAACAGCTTGACTCTCTCTGAGATATGAGAGAGCTGGTGACTTTTCGAAAATGGAGAGAGCATGACGCGAAGAGACGCGTCGGAGCACGTGGACTTTACGGAATCTAAATGGGATTGATTGATTACCGGTGAGATTAGGATCTCGATTAGAAAGTGATTTGTAATGTTTGTAATGAGTCCGTGACCTGTTTGTAATGGGTTTGTAATGGGCTCAGGATTCGGCCCGGTGTTCTCCCTGCTTGGGGGGGAGCGCAGCCCGTCCCACTCAGGATACCCTCAATTCGGGGCTTCTCTCTCTCGATAGATCTCGTCCACGTCGTTACACTTTTGACCATTCATCTTTCAAGCTCCGTCTCCACCTCAGCTGACTCTTTGGCTTCCATGCTGACCGTATAATCATCATCCGATCTGGATATATACCCTCGACGTCGATTGTCGTCTCGGCACTATTGTCTGTCCGGACCCCGAACAACGGCTACATATCATCCCATTGCTCGGCCCCTTTGTCCTCCTTCTCTAGACGGAGATGTCTCGATTACGCTTCCCATTTCGCTCACAGCAGTCAACGACACAGATCAATGGCGTCACACCGTTATCGCCACGGGAGATTGCTAATGCCGATTACTGGCGTGACCAGGATGCTCTCGAATGGGACAAGGGCAAATCCAAGGAGATTGAACGTCTTTGGGGATTGGAGAACTTCGGAAATACTTGTTACTGTAACTCTGTCCTTCAAGCACTCTACGCATGTCAACCGTTTCGACAATTTGTAGAATCATATCCCGATGCACCCCCACCGATATCGCCCCTCGGCCCAGCACCGGGCACAGCCAATGAACCGAAAACGCCTGGTTGGTCATCTCGACCCAGCAGTCCCATGGCAACCAAAAGTAACCCTTTCGATAACCCGAATCTCAACACCAATATGTTGCAGCCGACCAGTCCTACTCCAGGTGATAAAAAGGAAAAACGAAGTTGGACGTCACTGGGCCGACGGCCGACGTCGTCCGGCACAGCTCCACCGACCCTTGCTACCATCCAGCAAGCTCAGGCAACCCCACCTCAGCCCACACCTACTTTGAATCCCACACTGGACACCCCGCCAATACCTTCCAACCCTGACCAACCTCCTCCGACTGTGTTTGAGACCATCCAAACCCTCTTTCATCACCTATCGACTTCCCCTCCACATCAACCACTTGCGCCCAAGAAGCCTGCCAACGTAAGCGACAATGCACAGACAGCATCGCTACTCCCAGCAAGTCCACCAACCAATGGTAACGGTCCGCAGCCGAGCCTCACCACTTCGAGTTCGCCGAATCAGCCTCAAGGCCCGCCTCTCCTCGCGTCGCTTCCCCCTCCATCTGCACCCCGCGGTGGAGGACCGTTCCAGGGCGGTTCGCTCGGTCGCGGTGTTGTGCGACCCGAGGACTTGCTCAAGACGGTAAAGAAGGAGAATGAGATGTTCCGAGGAATGTCACAGCAGGACGCGCACGAGTTTCTCGGTTGGGTGTTGAACAAGGTGGCTGAGGATGTAGAGATGGTAGATCGAAGTTTGCGATCTGCAGGCAAAGAGGTCACAGCCTCGACCAAGAACGGAAAGACCTTCGTGCAGAGCCTGTTTGAAGGTACTCTTACCAACGAGACCCGATGCCTGAGTTGCGAATCTGTGAGTTGCCTGCCTACAACAAACTGCATGATCCGGACTGACTCGATAATGCTTAGACCTCATCCCGCGACGAACTGTTCTTGGATCTTTCCATCGATATCGAGCAACACACCTCTGTCACTGCATGCCTACGACAATTCTCGGCTTCAGAGATGCTCTGCCAGAAGAACAAATTCTACTGCGATTCATGCTGTGGTCTGCAAGAGGCTGAAAAGAGGTGAGTCTGAAAGGGGAACAAGCTTGCTAATGACAGAATGAAAATCAAGCGTCTTCCGAATGTCCTCGCCTTGCACCTCAAACGATTCAAGTACCAAGAACATCTTGGACGATACACCAAGCTCTTCTACCGTGTCCCATTCCCCACTCAACTGAGATTGCCCAATACCTCGGACGACACTGAGGATCCCGATCGGCTGTATGAGCTCTTTGCTTGTGTGATCCATATTGGAAAGTGAGCACGATCACAGTCCTGTGTCATCTGAAGTCTAATGACGTGACTGACTTTGTGTTAGCGGTCCACACCATGGACATTATGTGTGCTTGATTCGCTCGGCAGGTCGATGGGTGATGTGCGATGATGAGAATATCGAACCGATAGACGAAGACGATATTTACAGATACTTTGGTGATCATCCGTCCGGAGCGGGATATGTGTTATTCTATCAAAACGTGGATCTTGATCTGGGAGGACTCGGAATGAAGAATCCACCGCCCAAGCCAACCAAGGCAGAAAAGACGACACCGGTGACTGTAACGCCTCCGTCACAGAGTCTCCTAGATATCGCGGACGATACCGAGCCTCTCCGATCTCCTGTGCTAACCGCACCGATCAAAGTGCCTCTTAAAATCGATCCGCCAAGCCCCAATAAAATCAAAGCGACTAGACTGCCGTCACCTGTTGCTGCCACTGCTACTTTGAGCATGTCCACTCCTATTCGGGAACCTATAGCGCCCCAGTCGGCCCCGTCACAATCGTTCCCGACCAATGGGCATACCTCTTCGGCAAATACGACACCTGCAAGTACAGCTTCGCCTTCGGTAGGCAAAGATGGAAAATGGTATCAACGTCGCAAGTCTGAAAAGGACGCTAAACGAGTTTCGGCCGCACCAGCACCTTCATTACATCGACAAGGCACGAGCGGAACATTGAACACGTTATCCTCTAGCGCGACTGATTCGACGACTTTCGCAGGTCTAGGCGTAGCTGTACCTTCTTCCATGTCTGGTAATGATCCAGAAAGCGTCTCTTCTTCTTCGCCATTTACAAATTCAGGTACAGGTACACCTTACACGCCTACACCTGCTCGAAGTGTTCCTCTTGCCCCTCCAGTAGAAGTATCACCAACGAATATGTCAAGTTCAGTCATGTCGAATTATTCTTCTCATACTTCAGGATCAGCTACGAGTGTACCTCAACCACCTACAGGACTTGGACTAGGAAGACAACCAAGTTCAACTGCATTGGGTAGAAAACAGAGCGCAACTGGATTAGGAAGAAAACAAAGTAACAACACCAACAACAACAACAACAACAACAGTAATTACAGTAATACTTCCTATACAGCTCGTGATCGTACCGTCTCGACATCTTCTCAATCAAGTACAGGAGGTGGAGGTGGAGGTGGCGGTGGGCTTAGTCGTAGATTGAGTGGAATGGGTGGTAAAATTACCAGAAGCTCTTCAGGCGTTTTCAAGCTTGGTTTAGGAAAGAAGGATAAGGATAAGAATGGGACTGGTATGGATAAATTCGAAGAGGAGAGAAGGTGATTCGCCTCTTTTCTTTTAGAAAGAATATGCGCCGGTGAGAGAAAGAGTGAAAGACACGGAGAAGTGAGAGTGAAAGCAGGTGACGTAAGTGTGTGTGTGGGAGAGAGAGAGAGAGAGAGAAGTATGATGGTATGTGAGAGAGAGAATTATGATGGTATGTGTGAGAGAGAAGTATGATGGTGTGTGTGAAAGAGAAGTATGATGGTGTGGGTGAGACAGATTAAAAAACTTTCAACTTGAGAGTAGATTAAAATAGTGGGTATGATCTCGTCCTCTGAGCTTCATCTCGCTTTGATTGTTGTTTTGGATTTGAGATTATAGCGGCATGCATTTGACTTGTCGAGTGCACTATGGGCTTGGGAAATGAGTTTATGATGTTTTTGAAGTGATGTGTTCGTTTCTCGCCTCAACACGAGGTTACCTAATTAATCCTCGGGTACGATCGAACATTCGTTTTCAGAAGGCATACTGAATGTAGAAGAAGTTGGAAACCCCCCTTCTTTCATCTGATTCACGTAATACGTAGACTAAGAAGTACCTTTACCCCAAACCTCCTTACATCTCTTTTCAAAAGCATCCACCATCTTATCAGCGACCATAGGTAATACAGCCTGACTAGCGATCCGATGTAGAGGATTTGCAAAGCTGAAGGCTAGATCGATAGTGAGTAATGTCGGACCGTCTGTTGGACCTGGATTAGGGGAATGGGTGGATGATTTGTCTGATCCTGTTGGAGATAAAGATGAAGAGGGATGAGGAGATAATGATGATGCAGGAGAGAATGACCCTGATTTCAATGTCAACTTACTATTTCGACAGAGCGAAAGGTGCGATGGAAAGGGGAGTGGCGATGGAGGAATTGGATAAGGAGAGTAGAGGGGAGGAAAGGGAGGAACTCACAAGTCGTCTTGAGGGATTTGAAAAGCTTTCCTTGATCTGCTGCTGTTGCCTATACTCTCAATCAGTACCAGCATAAGGTACTCAGCCAGGATCGATTGCAGATGAATGGATGGATGGATGGATGGATGTCGGAGAGAGTGAGTGGAGAAAAGTTTTACTAACAGTTACTACCTCTGGTGGATTTCCTACTACACGCGAAACATATCTCTCTTCAAGACCACCGAATCCAACCACCAATTCAGCATCAACTTCAAATGGCTTGTCCAAACTCGGTCGCCATTGTGTATCTTGATTATTCTTAGGTCCTGACAAAGTGGAAGAGGAGGAAGAGGAAGAAAAAGAGGAGGAAGGGGAGGAGGAAGAAGGTGAGGAAGGGGAAGAGGAGGAAGGTGAACTTTTAGGAGAGAGGACGCTGGATGATTGACAAAATGGGATGAAGGATGCGTAAGAGGGAATATCGGACACAATTTCGTACAGTTGAGCTTGAGAATATCTATGAGCGTGATCAGCCTTTGTTCAAGTTCGAGGTGAATCGATGTGTTCAGTCGATAAATTAAATACTCACGGTAAGATCTTACGAGCATGGAAACGTTGAGCGTCACTATCACCTTCGATCGTACTACCTTCTTTCTGCATTGCTAGACTTGCGAGTTTGGAAATATCGGGTAAAGAGAAGAATCTCCGCCGTTGTAGAACTTGTTCTGATCGGACTCTCAAGGAGCATAATGGCGATCTGCAAGGCCTGTAGGGGATTGGAGAATGCGTGAGGCGAGAAGAGACGGGGCGGACAACGGATCGAGATGATGATAATTTCATCTTTGTGATAGATTCGTTATGGAGATGGGATCTCGATTAAGCGAGCGTTACTTTTCTTCCTAGTGCTGGGACTGTCTCTGCGTCGTTATAGATGCTGTATGACCGATCAGTATCCAGAGATTACAGACAAGTGTGATCAATGGTCAATGGCAACAAAGTCTCAACTTGGACGTAAAAACGTAAAACCGGCCATCGGTCCGCGCGTTCCCGGTCTGAGCCGTGTGGCAAATAAATAAAATCAATACATTTCAATCGCAGCTACAGCCACTTGATGTCGCAGAGGCGTTCAGATGACTAGTGAGAATTAACAAGAGCTTGGAGACCTATGAGCATCTCACGATCCATCTGGCTTGCCCCCAAGAGTCATGGAGATTAGAAACTGTCCTGCCATGAGCCGATGACCCACTTCTCTTCTGTTTCGTGTTGGCCTATGTATTGATGTCGGTATGTACTCTCGTGTCTAGCCGAATTGTTCGACATACCCTGTGGTCCGACATGGACCTGCTGTATAACGCCTTGTGTACCATGCATGCTCTCAAGTGAATCGCAAGTTGGCCAATGGACGGGGTATCTCTCTATACGAGCCCACACTTACAGATCAAGACGAATTGCTTCCGCCTTTACTTGCTTTCGCTCAAAGTCAAAGTCCAGGTCAAGACCATTCAACCTGCAATATTCTTTCGCTCATACTTCAAAATGACATCTCAAGACCCCTTGGACCTCTTCCGAGCCTGTCTATCATCATCGAATCCCCCAACCCTTCTCACCGCCGCTCTCGAACCCGCCCCAACACTGCCCCTAGCCTCGTACATATCTTTCCCCGGTACAGCCGAGACTTCTGAAGCTATCAACATCCCCAAAGATACACCGACACGATATACGTCCAAGACAGGTGTTTCAGATGATTTCTACACCTTAGGACAGATTTGGCTGGCGTGGAGCGAACGAGAATCAGGCGTACGTGATTATCTCGTTAAGGGACAACAGGCCGGAGTGGGCTATGTGAGCGTTGCAGATAGAAGAGGTGTCGTGGAATATCTACTAGGAGAAGGGGATGGTGGTGGTAGAGTACGCTCGATCGGCGAGGAGACAGGTAGGTCGGATTCCTGCTTTGAAATCAAGTGAAGGAAGAGCAAGTTGACCCGTCTGGTTTAGCTGGACCCAGTGCCGCTTCAGCAGCAGTCGAGGAATTGAATCAACAGACTGAAGCTGGACCCTCAAATACCTCGGCACCGGCTAAACGTAAATACGAGGTCGATGTTACCGACCGAGACTTTTGCAGAAAAGTCAGTGATTCCTGATTCCCAATACTACTAATCTCATCCTCTGACACCAACTGCATCTAGGTTCGCGCAGAAGAAGTCGAACTGCGAGATCGTAATTCGGTCTTACGTGCGTCTAATGGTGGAAAGATCAATGTCAGTATCCATTTCCCTCTAAGGATCAATCATCTCCATCTGACTGACTTATATTCACAGAATTTCTCGTCATTCTTACAAACGGTAATGCACGATAAGATCCGCGCAATGCGAGCTGCTGTCGATAACAAATCGTCTAAGAATGCACCTTCTCAATCACAACCTACCTTTGGTCAGCTTTTTTCTCACATGTAGTGTCATTGCAACTCAAACTAACAGCGTTCTCAGATTCATCCCGACCAGCAAAGAAAGCTCGCTCAAATAATCCTATCATCATGATCTCATCCTCCCCTACAGCATTGATAACCATGTGGAATGTCAAGCGTTTTCTCGAAGATGGAATGTCAGCTTCTGAGATCTTTTTGACCGGCATAAGCTGATTAACTCCAGATTCGAGCCGAGCGAAGTTGCACGCCAAAACGAGGCAATGCAGGGTAATACGCGTGTGGAAGATATGATACCTGTATTGAGAAAACGGACGGGTCCAGGAGGTGAGCGAAGGCAGTCAAGAGATACTTGGTCTGATTCTGACGATGGTGTCAGGTGAAGTGACGAGCAAGTACTATGTGGTTGATGGAGTGGAGGCATTGCAGAAATTTGGACAAGACGCATGGTAAGTCAAAGAGAGCAGTCACAGTGGTCTTTGAAAGAAGCTCAAAGACACCATTAGGGATCGAGTCATTTGTGTTCTCACAACTGGACAAGCATGGCAATTTAGGCCATATAAATGGCAAGATCCAAAGACGCTTTTCCGAAATGGTACGAGTGAATTACAATTACCCTACTCTCCGACTGACCGATGTGATTCCATACAGTCAAAGGCGTATATTTCCAATGGACCAATGAGCCTGTTAATCCTGCTGTACGCGATTGGAACGTCACGGAGATGAGGGTAAGTTATCTTCAACGGGCAAGGAAAGAGTGACCGCTGAGTGCTCTTAGATCGACAAGAACAAACGGCATACAGATAGACAAGTGGTCGCAGAATTTTGGCGTCAGCTTGATGCCGTTAGGCGGAGATGACGTTGCGACTCGTCCTGCATAGGAGGGGCTGCTACTTCACTCGTCTCCCTTGACTATTTAGTGTCTAATATACTATACAACACATAGCCGTCTATCGAGACATTGTCATGCACATCACGCACCGACCCACTTGTACCATGTTGATCCCTTTCAAAGCATCAGCATAACGTAATCAACTCGGAGATAAGGGAGACTAACCTCTACGAGGACCTTGGTCACGGCTTTCTTGCTTACCAGAGCGATCAGGCACTTGTTAACTCTGGGATGCGGAAGATCAGGCTGCGAGACCATTTCTTTGACTGATCGCGTATAGATAAGTACAAGCTCCACAATTGTCCTTGAAAGGTGATAGAGTTACGTACTAGGCAGACCGGAAGGATTATCCATAAGCTTATTGATGATTTTCTCCATTGCTAATCGGGCACTCTGACGAGAGTATATCAGTCTTCGTGATACATATACTAAGGGGAACCTGATGAGTGGACGTACTGGCTGTGAACCTCTGTATTCTAGTGGCAAAGTATCTATGATGGCCGAAACAGCGAGCTAAAGAATATTAGTCCTGGTCTGAAGATGGACCACTTGATCGTATCCATGTGCTCAATCTCCAACTCACCTCTCGCTTCTTCCTCTCGGCCGGAGGTTTCTTCATGATCCCCTTCTTGACGCCCAGCCCAGGACCCGTTCCGACTTTCTTGGGCGGCAGTGGTTGATCCTCTGTTGAGTTGGAATATGAAGTGGCGTAGGTCATATCTCCTGGATGGTCGGACTGGGTCTGTCCAGGGGTAGGTGAGGATGGTATAGTGTTAGGATTATGTAGGATGGATAGCACAGGTGGAGGCGGCGGTGCTAGTCTGATGTCAGCTCACAGAAAATGACACGACTGTAAGCTTGGACAACTTACCTAATGTTGGTGCTCGGAGGAATGAAACTTCATTAGGACCCTAGGAAGAAAAATGTCAGCTAAAGCTATGAAAAGCAAGGTCAGACATACAAGAGGCCATTCAACACAGAAAGCATTCATCTTCAAAGCCAACAACCATCCTGCGAAACTCTCATTAAAAGTACCGAGTGCATCATGTAACTCGTTCAGATGCTGCACATTCGCAGCTAGAGTGGCAGCTTCATCTGCAAGCTCTGTTAAAGCCGGAGCGAGAAAATCGAGACCTGACGATGATTGTGGTGCTCGATCTTGTGAGCGGGCGAGAGAAGAGAGTGAACCTGTTGATATTCGCCGTAAAGGGTGTGGTGGTGGCATATCAGATCGATGAGGGATCTCACCCTAGTCGAATGGAGATTTAGTTGATGCAATGATGAATGATGAATTTGTTGTTGCTGCTAAAGACGCGTCAAAGACAAGCAAGGACGCGACGGCTTTCTTTCCTTCCTCGCGCGCCTATTTTTGTTAAGCTAGGCCTATTTTACCGGGGCCCATGCTTAAACCCATGAACGGCCTCGGTCTTATCTTACGTTGATAGTGGCCATGAGCTCGTCAACGTCAACTAGCACTAGCTACTTCAGGAGACGTCTCCCATATTTGACATTGACGTCAAAGTCATCCACCATAGTACTAAACAACTTGAATTAGCCATGTCTTTTCTTCCTATTCAACCCTGCTGCTTGAAGCGTCAAGAGCTTCCGGGTACACCGACCGGTGTCTTTGAGCCACCCAACGAGAAACATAAAGTCGGACGTTACATTGCTAAGCCACCTCAAGATTCCTCGCCTGTAAAACCTGCTACGGCTGTTGTTCTCTTTTACGATGCGATGGGATTCGGCGAGGTATGTGGCAGTTCATGTCTTTCTCGTCGTTGGATGATGGATGATGGATACTGGTACGGAGTAGCGTTGATTGGGATATTATTTAGCCAAATCCAAAGATCCTCGCCGATACATTAGCGGCCAAATTAAACTTGCCTGTTTTCGTTCCAGACTATATACGTGAGTTCTCCCTCTATCTTAGACCGTATTCCAGCGCTATATTGTCTATCGTCGAATTCCTCCGGAGTGTGTGGTATAGCTTTAAAGGAATAGTTGAGCTGACTGAATACGACGTAGCGAATCCACCTAAATCCCATGATTTCGACGCAGTCATGGCTAGTACTCCTAATGAATATGCTAACCGGGCATGGTACAAGACATTTTGGGAGTACATGAAACTTATCTTCAAGATTGTCCCGTACATTCCCAGTATCAAGGACGGACGAGTCGTCCCGTTATGTAACACGGTGAGCTTCTGGTTCCTTGCGTACTTATACCACCTTCGAGATGAGCTTATCCAAGACCCTTCCTTAGGCAGTCGCCGAGATCAAAGCAGAAGGATATACCAATCTCGGAGCTATCGGATACTGCCGGGGAGGATCTATGGTAATGGAACTGTTATCTAAAGGCGACAGGTCTCCCCTGAAATGCGGTGTGATCTGCCATCCATCGCCAAGTGTACCGTGGACTGAGAAAATCACTCTTCCGTCTTCTTGGCACCTCGCTTCCCACGACATCAGATTCAAGGATCCTGAAATCGCAAAATTGCGTCAAATTATGGAGGCGAAAAAGGGCGTTGAATTTAGTTGTACAGTTTATCCAGGTTAGTCTGACTCAAAAGAGTAAACACAATGGGAGCTGATTAGGGTCCTAGACACCGTTCATGGTTTCGCTGCTAGGCCTAATCAGTCGAGCGAGTCTGCTGTCAAGGCTTTCGAAGAAACACATGAGGCGGCAGTCGAGTTTTTCAACAAACATCTTGTAGATTAGATAGAGGGCTCGTTACACAGTTCTTCTGCTTTTTGGTGACAATCGTCTCTTTCGAAGCGTCAGAGCGGGTGGGGATGATCGAGAAGCTGGTATATTATTTGTATTGGGTACCTCCCTTCTTGGGACGGTTTTGTCACTCGCGATAGGGTAGATAGGATTGCATGCAATGTCTGTTCCCGGGGTGCAAGGGCCATTTTGGTGCGGACATTGGATCAACTCGTCGTCAACAACAATACATGTTTTCACACTGCATCTAGTCCTGCTAGATACTTCATATCTTCGGCGTCAACAGATAGTATTCGTCAAACTCGTCTCCGTCGTCTACAGCTGATACAGCATATGTCAAACTTGTCTTCGTCGCCTATGTAAAGTGGATTCTCAAACCATCTGTCCTTCGCCTGTTCCTCAGATCGAAGACGGTCGAGGTTCAAAAATTGAAGGGAACGCCCTTGCTGAATTCTCCGGCGACATTGCCGGCCTCTAGATAGTGGCAAACGTAGAACCACAGGCCCCCCCCTGCCTACATCACTTCGATCAGCACATGTAAAGTGGTCGTCCATGAGTCCACGATGGCGTTTGGTGCAAGTGGCTTACCGTCCAGCCGGAGGTTTCGATTCCCTCAGAGCAATTGGCTACTCCGCAGCCAACTTGATCAGTGGAAAACCACACCAGCTATGTACAGTTAGCATGGATGCTCGACATGTCGCAAAAGAATACGCGCCTGGGTAAAGTTGGCGTAGTCGGCATTGTAAACCGGTTCCTTAGGATTGTAACTAGCTTATCAAATATTTCAGCATCGAAAGGTATATGCAGGGTTTAGAGAAACTTACCAGCTTCGCTCGCCCAAAGTTCGAAGGCCGTGGTGAAGTTCGCCTCAGGTCCGGATATCAACGCGAAGTTCTCGCCGATGGTATTGTTGTTACTACATACCGGTGGGATGATCAGATTGATCTCAGTCAGAAGGGAACATCAAATACTCACGTATGCGTGAACTTGCAGGTAGCGGCAGTTGCTTGAGCAGACTCCTGTAAATCGTTACTCCACGTCAAAGCATTCGCACCTGAGCTCAAACGTTAGCATTCGATATTGTTGGATGGAGAAGAAAGACGCACCGTACTGTTGGCGGAGGCCATTGTGCTGGTCCAGGAGTGAGGAACAACCAATCTTAATCGGCCACCACGTACAGAGGGTTGACCGGTCCTCCAATAGATTTTTGTCCGAGACGTCGGTGTCTTTGGACGTCGATAGAGTGTTAGTCGCATCAGGATCCGAGGGAGCATCCAGGGACGACGAAAAGCAAAACGGCGGCTGACAGTGGATGCTCTCTCCAAGGCCGTCCGAGTCGTCGGTGTCGTTGGACGAGAGCGTTGGGGACAGACCTTCCGAATTACTCATCTCCCGGTCCTCCAATAGATTTATGCTTAAATCGTCCGAGTCGTCCGTGTCTTTGGACGTCGATGGAGTGTTAGTCGCATCAGGAGCCGAGGGAGCATCCAGGGACGACGACCAGCAATCACCCAGAACACAGAGACCTTGCCGTTCCTCCAATAGAGTCTCTCCTAAGCCATCCAAGTCGTCGATGTCTTTGGACGTCGATAGAGTGTTAGTCGCGTCGATGTCCTCCGTTGGTCCACTGGTCGGAATTGAGCGGCTAGCAAGCTTGATTGATTTGTATCGAGACGGGGAAGGGATGTGGCTAATGGTCAAAGCCTTGTCAGCCTCACTAGAAGCTGCAGTCTTGGCATTGGTATCCGCTTCGGCGTCGAACTGCAATCCGCGCTGCGGCAAGGCGGAGCCAGGCTGAAGCACAGTGGCCAAGAAGGGCAACAAAGTCAAGAGTCTGATGGTCAACATGATGAATAGATAGATGTTGAGTGAAGATCGAGTTAGAGTCTGAGATGCAAGTGGGAGTTGCAAGTTGCAAAGATGAGAAGAAGTCGGGGATGTGATGAGAAAGACGCTCTCGTGAACTGTTTATATAGGATCAGTCTGCAGGAAAAGGGATCTCGGTGATCTGGTCTTATGGACCGAAAACGAGTGTCATCAATCACATCTTCTGAGGAGATGGCTTTGGGGGTTGCCGATAAACCGTGCGCCATCAGCGATCAGAAGCAAAGTCATGTCCCCGATCGATAACAAACAAGGCACGCTGTATGTTTCAGAAAGGACGGATGGACGAACAACTCATGACACCTAGATCGTAGGATAAAGGATACATAGGAAAGGAGCAGTGACCAGCACTTTGGAAATTGTCCATGAGGATGAATACCTACAGTAGAGACGCTTTTGTTCTCGGCTTTCCGGGGGCTAGGCCTGGTAAGGACCAACATTCTCTCGGAAGTAAGTCGCAGTAACGCTATCATCACCGGGGTCGACCCAGTTGCCCGCAACTTGATATTCACCTAGAAAGGAATGAGATCAGCTGAGTCGGTGGCCAAAAAGGGTCCGAAAACACTTACACACTAGGTAGAGTGAATCTTGGCCATAACCAGTAAAGATCGTGCCATCGGCGCACTTTTGCGCCGCACACCCGATCTGAGTGGTGGCTTTCCATACGATCTACCCCGATTAGCTTGATCACTAAAGGAACGGTGATGAATCAGACTTACCTGAGTGAAGTGCCCTGTTGCATCCGAGTACCCGGGATCACTATAGTTGTATTTTTCTGGACCCAAATCAGCGATGCAAACGACTTGCAGCTCGTGAGACTATGAGACATACGAGATTCGTCTGACCAGCTATGAAATCCAGCAGTGAGATCATACCCACCTCCAACACCAGCAGCGATATTCTCCCCGTACGGTCCATGACTGTTCCTGTCAGCTTGCTGTCACCTTGAATGCAGAAACAAGAACGCACGTATGACCATACACACAGGTCTTAGCTGCCGAAGCCGCATATGAGGCAAGTGTGCTGTTCCAAGTTACAGTGGCCGCTCCGTAGTGCGGTCGGAAGGAGTTGTGGAGATCAAGGAAATTCTGTTGATCGGTCGTCAAGCCTGTTGAGGGAGATGGGCTAGCCGAGGCTGTGGAGCTTGTCGTCTTTCTGCTTGAGGTGGACTTGGATGTTGACTTGGAGGTTGACGATGAGGTAGGTGGCTTCGAGCTAGCTGAAGAGGTTTTCATCGCCGATGATGCGGCCGGCTTTGAACTGGCTGAAGTGGCTTTCGTTACCGACGAAGCCGGTGGCTTTGAGCTCGCCGAAGTAGCTTTGCTGGTCGATATTACAGCTTTTGTCGTCGATGAGGCGGCCGGCTTGGAGGTCGAGATCACCTTTGAAGTAGGAGCGGCAGACTTAACGCTGGTATGGGTCGTGGTAGCCTTTGCAGAGGCGGACGCCATGTGGGACGTGCTAGACTCTTTGACGGTGAGTGCGCTAGAAGACGACTTTCCGATCACCGAAGATTTGGGACTGTTCGATGCCACAGCGGGCTTGATCGAAGAGGTCGATTTGGCTGACTTGGAGTCCACCGACGAAGTCATACCTGGAATAGTCCAGACTGGCACAGCTGGCTTGGTCGCATTCGTGGTGGAATTATGACTACCAAATATTATAGTATCGTTGAGGGTGAACCCAGGACTTTTGTCGGAATCGGTCTTTATCAAAGCCCACTCCTTCAAGACGTCTTTATAATCGAGTCCTAGATCCTTGGCTACAGCGTAAGGATCCGTCTGATTCGGATGCGCAGACAGGTAATCGTGGAGCTTTGTGTAGTTTGCGATGGAGAGGTCTCGCGTAGAAGGAACGACTGGCGAAGCGAGCGTGGTGCTGAGGAGCAGAAAGAGGGTGCTGGCCGGCAGCTTCATATTGACGAGATGAGGACCTGCTCAATATCCACGAGAACAAAAGAATGTGTGTGGCAAGGAGATTTGCTTGGTTCGTTATGCAGAATATCATCCCCAAGACGATCCACTATATATTGATCCATCATGTCGGTGGAGTATTGGAAAATAGATCTATCGAGCTGTGGAGAGTTTGAAACGCAGCGACGCAAACGGTAGAAACTCTATTGTTTTTTCAACAAAACGTCGATCGTCCAGGAACGATTCCTGTTCCTGAGCTCCAAACACCGTCAAAATACAATAATAGTCCGCTCCATGCCCTGCATGTCCTTCATCGGGTGTGGGGTATAATGAGGGTAGTAGGGGAAGCTACTCACTCGAAACATTATTGCTAAGAGTTTTCGCAGTTCATTCAAGAACTCTAATGATGTTCCCAGAGTTGCGCTCTGCCCTTTGACGGGATTCGCCGCTTTGAGCGACGGTGTCCTGATTTTATTGGGATCGCCGCCATGTATAGACATGATGACTCTAGGGTAAATCGGTACAGAACAAACAATCATCGGTGGTAATATAATTCGAACGACGTCTAACCGAGTCCATGAGACACGAAGACACACACATGGGCCATTGGAACGTGGTAAAACCCGGTTGCGGCCAGTCTACTGTATCATCTATACGACTGCGGTGTCATCGGCATGATGCTGCTTGATACGATCATGTTGTACAACAGGCATACCCATTGTGATCGGCAGCAGAGATCGAACTTCCACAGGGAGTATATCAACGTCTCAGAGGTCGATGGTTCAAATGCGTGGAAAGAAGATCCCCTCGGATTGGGGGATGACTGGCTGTATCTCCGATCACGGTCTGGATCCCCCGCCCTAGATAGGTCTGTTCATCTACAGAGATAAAAGAGGTATCTGTATAGCATAGTAGTAGGTGGAATAGTTGTAATTGAAGCTCGAGCAACACGTACTAATATCCCTTTCAATCATCATCTCGAATGATGATATTCGCCTCGTCGACAATACGTGGAGCCTGTACCTCCTCAGACTGCACCGGCACAGAAGCACTACTATCGATCGCCGGCCCGACCTCTTGCGCCTCATCATCACTCTCACTGTCACTCTCTTCTCCTGGTTTTCGGAAAACAACGGCACCCCCCCCTCCGCCACCCAGTTTTCTCTTTGTCTCTCCTACCGGTGCATCCTTTCCCTCCAACTTGGCTGCTCCTGGCCCTTTCCCCTGTTTACGTTTCTGTCGTTTCGCACGATTCTTGGCCGTTTTGGCTTCTGCAGCTGCATCGCGTTCGGCTTGACGAGCTTTAAACGCCGCTTGTTCATCTAGCTATATTTCGCATGAGGTTAGCTAATACTTCCTCCACAATACGATCGCCCAACAAGAACTTACAGCACGTTGTTGGTTTGACATTATACGTAAACGCTCGTACTCTCGTCGACGAGCTTGCTTGTATACGTGGAATTCTCCACTACCAGCACCAGCACTTGATCCCGGTACATTCTTCATCATCTCCTGTGGAGCTCGGAGTGTGCGTTCCTGTGGACCCGTAGGGAGCTGAACTTCCTTCTCGGGATGTTCAAATAGCTTGTCCACCTAAAGACAGTGCATGTTTAGCAGCGGAACTGTACAAGTCAAGGAAAGGGTGGTTAGGGTAGGTGAAAGTGGTTAGGTGAAACGTACTTGACGGCGCATGTGGTCAACTGTCGAGAGTTTTGTTTTCTTCGCCGAGGGACCGGGCGCATCTTTGGGGTCCGGAGAGAGGGACAGATGGCGTCGTCGAGGAGATTCAGAGTCGTCTTTGACATAAGGCATTTTGATAGAACTTCCAGAAAAGAAATAAAGACTCCACAAGATCAGGCTATAGCTTTTTCTGACGCGCCTTTGAGAAAATGAAGAAAGGCGTGCGAGGCACGTTTCTGAAATGTTGAGGTCTAGACTGCTGCGATGCCATGTCACGATCATCTACGTCCAGTTCTGATTCCTCCCGCCTGACTCAAGTTCAAGGCGTTATTGTTGTCTTGGAGTTAGAAGGAAGGGGTTGGCTGACAAGTCCCCATCCTCCCAAGGCCTGGGGTAGCTCAGGAGGAGAGCAGGGGACCACAAAGGATACCCCGCAGACATCGCTTTTCATGACTCCTTCCTTTGTCATCGCGCAACTGTTCAGTCAACTCTTCAAGTCTCATCTCTGACGTTCAGATTCACATCGTTTGGCTGTCCTGCTGTTCGGGTATCTTGACGTTGCTGTTGAACCAATATCGGCCACATTCTGACATGTACAACCGTCCTTCCGTTGGACGAAGCGATCTAGGTGGTTACAATGGTAGCAACTATGATCCAACCTTTCATCGGAATCGCCAGAATCTTCCTCAGCCTCCCCAGAACAATGGTTATGCTCGCGAGTCCCCGAGGCAGGAAACGAAACGAGTAGGAGGGAAGTATATACAACCTGTTGATCGGGTACCTCAAAACTCTGCACCGTTACCCGTCCCGCCGCTGCGAGAGAGTTATCGACAGCCATCACCTCCAAGGCAGCCACCTCCGAAAGGTCCACCGACAACGAGTCCTCCCCCTGTCTCACTAATATCATCTCCGGTGTCTGCTGTTCAAGTCCATCCTTCTCGCCTAGCTCAAATTCCGGCAGCAAATATTGCAAGACCACCACCGCCTCCTTTACGATACTCGTCCTCCACCGAGAATGAGCGTAATGGAGAATACAGAGCATACACTCCGACAGTGCGGTCTCAGCCTCCAGTATTGCTGCAAACTATATCTTCTGATACCACACCATCTCCTATCACCCCTGGCGCCCCGACTCTCAATTCTTTGGAGAGTATCCGGCAATTCAGAGCTCAAGTCCAAGCTTCTCGAGCGATCCGCGAGGCTCCCGGAGTCGATCATTCGAGGCTCGAGACTCTTGCGGAATCTTTCTTGAATTCACAACATCCTGCTCCCTTACCTCAAGATACCAAAGAAGAAGAGAAGGAGCCTGGAGAAATCAGTGAGCCTTCATCAGCAACTACGATGCCAGATGAACGAAAATCACGGGAGATATTACTCAAAGAGAAGTTGTTGGCTGCGAGAAATCAGCTTCAGGCGTCTAAGCGGGATCGTGAAGATCCCAGATTCGGCGAGCAAGGTGGTATAAAGAGACCTCGAGCTGAAGATGGGGTTGAGCCACCTGTAAGCGCGAAGAGTAACGGTCCGCCAACAGGTCCAAGAAATCCCGATGTTCCGCTCAGATCAACTGCAAGCTTACCGACACTGGAGAAGGGTCGTGATATAAGTCTAGGAAACAGGGAGATTCGGCAAGCAGACCGACAAGCTGATCCGCTACGTGAAGAGCGTGCAAAGCAATGGAACAAGAGCTCACTTCCTCCACGGCCTCAGACCCTACCAGATGACAGAGGATATCTTCAGCCGAGCGAGAAGAACTTTGTCACACAGAGGTATAGGAATAGTCAACAACGTCAAAGTAGATCACCTGTCAAGAGGGACGATACAAGTAGCAAAGGGCGTGATTCTGGTGGGAATCGGAGCCTTCTCGAGTGAGTAATTATGTCTCGATTCTTTCTCATGCTTACTCCTCTACAGGCGTCTGTCCCCTCTCAGACATTCGCCTCCGCCTCGTCCTACTTCCATCCCTGTGCCGGACAACTACCATGTAGTCCGACAACCTTCGCCTCCCCGAGGTCCGCCACCTGATCGAGGACCTGTTCCACTGATTGATCGGATGTCGCTCGATAGACCTCGCAGTCCCATCGCGTCGCAACGGCGCTCTCATAGTCCCCCATATACTAGACGCGGGCCCAGCCCTTCGTCATCTTACCGGCGTGCTCCAAGTCCCACCCCACCCCATCGACGAGCTCCAAGCCCCGCTGCGACTGTTGGCCGGGCCTCAAGCCCATATCGCCGCCCGGCGAGCCCTCACTCTCAAAGACAGGCTTACGACCGGCCATCCAGTCCAAGAAGTTACACAGGCATAGCCCCAGCACCTCATATACGCAATGAACACGACGAAAGAGGCAGGTCGTATGATGTGCCATGGGACCCATATCATCGCGAGCCACAGCGGGAAACACGTGTCACACATCTAGAGTATGCTCTAGACCCGCGCACTACTGGCTCAGCGATTGACCCGTGCGTTCTCACCTTGCCGTAGCTTTCACTGATGGATCGTATAGTCAAGGTCATCCCGTGCCGCACAATCACTACGAAGTTCCGCATCATCCTTACCCACCCCCACTACCTCCTGCAGCTAACCCTGCGATGGTCCAAACTTTGGCCGCACTCAAAGCGCAAATTGCTCAGCTTGAGGCACAGATGGTCTCGGCGTCTGCGGCGGTGCTTATTCCGCCTCCCCCACCACCCGCAGGACAGTACTATGCCTTTCCGCCACCTTCGAGGGTATTGGTTGACGAGCATTCGTCGCGCCGCCCACCTTCTCCTCATAGGGACTATGGTCGTCTGCCTCCTCCGCCACCACCGCCTCCGGCACGCGTTGAACAAGAGTATCGCCGAGCTCCAGCTCCAGATGAGAGATACGAACGTCCACGATCGCCTCCTTCAAACAGCTTCACGCCCAGGGGAAAAGGGGGCCATCGTGGGCACGGACATCCGGGATCGAACGCCGATCGCCGTGGAGGGCATGCTTCTCACCACAATGGTCACTTCGAACGATCAGGCGGTCATCACGGTGGATCCGGGGGCTTCGAGGGTGGCAGAGGAAGAGGAGGAAGGGGAGGGGGAAGAGGTGGGGCTGGAAGAGGTGGGAGAGGCGGTGGCGGAAGGGGTTTTGACAGGCGATAGTGTCAACCAGCATATGCCCGTGAGTCATTGCAAAGAGGTGAACAAGCGTCCAATCTACGCTTGCTGTTTATTGCGATCGTCTTTGCCTGGCGTTTTCATGCATCATGAGTCTTGAGTGACGAGAAGTTCCGTCGGAACAAAGGTTCCCGCTGAGGTATGAGAAGCGACAAGCTTATCGCGTTATCGCTCTCGCTTGATCGATCGTCTCTCGTTGCTTGGTGCTTCTTTATCGAAACTGCGAACGTCATGTGAGATTGAGAACCAGTCTCGCATAACGTCGATCACCTTATGGTCTTTTGACTCAAACGACACTGAGATCTCATTTCTGGGAATCACATGCTACACTTTACGCACGATCCCCTCCCTGTCCTCTTCACCGGATGAGATGATGACGCGACCGCAGCAAACCTCCCTTTCGGCTGATGTCTCTAGGTCATCCAAGTACTCGGCTCGTAGCATTAGCATGTTAAGTAGGATTTTAGGCTTCTTTGACTCGATCAGTGGAGAAAGCATTTCAAGCGGGACACCAGCGGTGACTTCGACTTGGCATCACACGGCGGATCAATGATCTTACCTTGTCGAAATACACTCTTCCCGATCATCTACCTGACAGATTGATTGATTACCTGACAGTGAGGAACAAGACGAGGGTAGATCAATATACATATATACCTATCGAAGCGTACGTCAACTCATGGAGCTCTACTTCGGGACCGAGTTGGGAGGGCCTTAGAGATCGCGGTTAAACGGTACGTGATGACCTCAGCTTCAACGTCTTTCTTCTCTTCTCTTCTCACACCTACCTCAGGTCTGGTAATTGTGATCTGTACTTATTTATAGAGTTGACAGATACTTGTTTTGACAGATACTTGTTCAAGTTGGTATCACTCTTCGGTGACTTGTACATCCCATCAACCTATCATCACCTAATCACTACTACCCCTTCATTGTCCAAGTTCAACGTCCTTTGTCCCCTGACTACCGTCATTTCTCTACTTCCCAACACCAACACTATACAAATATACTACCAGACTCGAACCTTTGAACCTTTCACCTTTCAACTCAGCCAAATTACATCCGTACCCCCCTATTCTCCTTGGTAACTCGGTTGAGATAGAAATCATGAAACTTACGAAAAATCGTCGAGTCTCTCTTCCTGCTTCTCGTTCAACACCCTCTCTTTCCTCACCGTTGATCCTAGATACTTCAAATTACATGTCCGCTTCAGTCTCCACGACCGACTTTGGCCTTCCGATACCTCCAGCAACACACCTCTCATCAATCCTAGAGGGTGATACAGGCGGTCCGAGCAGAGGAAGAACAGGACAGGAGAAAGAGAAAGAGCAAGAGAAAGAGAAGGTGAAGGTGAAGAAGAAGGACAGAATGTCTCTGGGATACTCAGCTAGCGTGCTACCAGGAGTCATTGGACGTATCAAGAGCCTCAGAGGCCGATCACGAAGTCGACACTTTACCTCAATGCCTGAATCACTGCCACAGCCTCATACTACCTCGGATGAGGATATCGGAGGAATTAGGACAGAAGAATGGGGAACAGCAGAAACGAGACCAAGACTGCTACCCACTGTTCTGATGCCGTGAGTCCCCTCCGCAAATCCAGTATCCGTGATCAAGCTGATCGATTGGTTCACAGTGCCATTCAGTCACCGATGAGCCCGCTGCCACCTTTGGTCAGCGCTGTCCCTGACCCATCCGCCTTTGTTCTTCGTCTTCCCAACCATGCCGTTGCATCTTCACCTCACACGTCAACATCAACTTCTCATACACATCTTCATTCACCAACGTTGCCGGCTATGTCTCCTACACGCCGGGAACCCAATGCAAAGGTCGCTCAAAACGATTACGATTTGCACGAGCATACTGTTGGACTGCCATACAATGACCGACAGCATGAAGCTCCCCCAATTCCGCCACCACGTCCGCCTTCTTCCAACTTGAGGCCATACGACGTGCGGATGGGCTCTCCCAGTGGATCTAGGCATACTTCCTTATCCATCTTGGATCTGACAGCACGTGGAACTAGCTCGCCGTCGAGGACTCCCAGTGAGGCTTCTCACGGAAGTAGCGAGTCCCTACAACCCCTCATCGGGGGCTTTGCAATCTCGCAAACCGTATTCCCCCCCTCTTCACCGGCTGCGAGTGGCCTCAAGCTCATCTCAAAGCGCCCACCTCATTCGGATCCGAGGGTCAAGCTCACCGAACACGACTCATCGACTGAGGATATACCCTACATATCGCCAGAGACACAATATTCCCAGATTTTCACGGTACTTACTGACAACATCCCACCTCCATCAATCCAAAATTACGACATTCCTCTTCCAACCCTAGTGAAGGACGCCGAGCCGCCTCTTTCATGGTCGCTCAACCGCAATTCGTCCACCTCGACGAACGCATCCACTCTAGACCAACGAACCGACGAGTCAGGCATGGTGCAGACCCCCCGCGATCTGGACCAGGGAGTGATGGAACTCGGCCCTGACGTGCTGTTGGATAGCCTCAAGAAGGGTCAACGATCCTCTTGGAAGGAAAGCCGTGCATCCCTGGATGATGATCTTGCAAGTTCAACAGGTATAGAAGGATCGCGGTCACAATCACCTTCGTCAGAGGCTACTTCTCAGGTTCACAGTGTATCTTCTGCGAGCACTGCAAGACCATTCCTTCAGCATCGTTCATCCATCCCAACACTCAAGAGGCATCCCCAGTCTGAAGGAGACAGGGACGAAGTCGAAGTCGCCAAACCTTCAGCGAATATCGTCCGGCCAGTATCAATCAGCTTCGACACTGCTACCCCGGCAACTTTGCGAGCTCGCAATGAGTTTCAGGACCCCTCGCCCCGCCTCATACGAATGCGATCTAGCTCGTTAGAAACGCATAATACCAACTCGGTATATTCTATTGGCGAAATCAAAGTTGCCACCACAGGAATCGTCAGCTCTGCACGTACCGTCCATTTTAATCTTCAAAGACGTGACGAGGACGACCTAGCCCGAGAGGCAGCCGAAGCGGTGGCCAAGTCATCCGCTGCCATCAAACAGGCATTCGCAGACTCACAAACACCCTGGGAGACCACGCCGGCTGAGCGGCATCGGACGACGGACTGGGCGAATGATATCAGGCGCGCCGCTCCGGATCCGCCACGGCTGCATAGAAGATCATCTTCGCCATTCACCGTGCTCTCAGAGCAAGAGCTTGCAAATAATCGAAAAAGCAAGTCGCGCCCACCCTCTCCCGCTGCACAGACCGCGCCACAAGTGCCCACGATACCGTACCGGTCGTCTAGCTTGGGTCGACTTTGGCGTAAATTGAGTTCATCTTCTCGGCGAAGCTCCATACGCCACGGTGGTGAACCGATCGACGATGAGCCGATAGTCGTGCCTCAAGCAAAGAAACGATCGATTTCTCTTGAACCGGTCGAATACGTCATCCCCGATGTCCCTTCGCCAGCATTACCAAAGCATCGAAAGGAACAACTGCTGCGAATGTCAAATCCTGAAGCCAGGCGCCACAAGTTGTCACATCCTGCAAAACTCAAGGGAAAGGAGTCACCGGAGGGTCCAGTTCCGTCGGCCCGTTCGTCAAGTCTCATACACACTCGTAGATCATCGTTACCCCCGACAGCATCCAACCAGAGTCCAAGCTCTTCTCCGAGATCCAATATTGTCCCGGATCCCAGTGCGACGTATCAATCGGCCTCGTTCGCCTCGAAGTCTTTGATTGAGCTTCGCGCCAGCGTTCCAGCCCAATCGCCGACCCTTTCTTTCCGGACCCTTCCACCGGTTCAACGCCGCGCACTAAATCCAGGGACGGCTAGTACTCTGAGCGATTACAGTTTACACGGTACGAGTACCGGCCACGAGTTTACCGAGCAGGTCGACGAGACGCAATTAGCCATTTTGTATACCCAATTGCAATCTCGCGAGGCGAAGAGGCGATATCGCCAGAGCTTGGTGGACATACAAGACGACTGGGTGTTTCAGAGGGAAGCGCGGAATCTTGTCAAACTTGAGAGCACCGATGTAGCTGAGTGGCAAGGACGACGTGCAGGTAGCGGTGACAGTGTAGGAGCGTGGTTCGTTACAAGAGAGCTGGTTCAAGGCGAGAGACGTCATGGCAGGATTCTGTCAAAGGGTGTTGAGGTATGTTCTCTACGACTGAGTCTCGCTGAATGATCCAGATGGTGAGAGCCGCTGCCGCAGCTGCCAGAGTGAGAGACGATGTACCAACTGCGTCTCGAATTGAGTCTTCAGTGTCGAAAAGCTCAATTCGTCTTCGACGGCAAAGAACCGCTCCTGGTAGTTCGCGTGCGAAATCTGAGCAGCGGCATGAGACGTCCAGGTCTGAGGAGACTGCAGTGATACCCTTGGATATACTGCTCTTCCGCTTGCCTCGGCTCCTAGCTCTGTCGCTGACGCTATCGACACGTTTCGATCACGATCCATCACCGGCGGGCGTGGCCACAGCTTTCTCTGAGATGGAGTCGAATTTGACGAGCGAGATCGGGCTGTGGGCAGGGGAGATTGGTAGTATCGTCACGACCGGTCTAGGACGTACCATTGGAAAGTCTATGCAGTCTGGTGGGGCGGACAAAAATGACCCTCGAGGCGAGGATCGGGATGATCGGCTGATATTGGGGGATATCGTGAGTGGAGCCTCCTCGATCTCATATGCGCCTGAGTGTAACTAGCTCATATAGGCAGATTATAACGCCGATACAAAGAGCAGCAAGGTACAAACTTCTCTTCCAAGGTCAGTTTCAGTCTTTCTTTGTAGCGCACATAACAAGTTCGACCTCAAACTTATGAGTTCAGAAATGATCGACCAGCTACCTGATTACCCGACGGTAAGGCGACCGATTGAAGATGCAATACGGGCCGCAGACCGGCTCGCGGCAGAATGCGATAGGCGCCAATCACTAAACTTGGATCTCTTCCGCAGGTCCACGATGGTTCCTCAGGGGCACAAGGTCAAGAGGGTGAGGCCAAAATCCTTAGGGAATATCGGTAGTATTGGGGGTAGGAGCTGGTTCAGCGAATAGATTCGATTGATGGAAGTTGAATAATATGGCCGTTAGGAACAAGTCGAGAAGGATGTGTGTCCGAAGTCAGACAAGAGATCAGATAGACGATCGTTCAGAAGATATAGAGGCAAGGTAGGGGGTGGAATGGAAGCCAGTACTCTGTGGATTATCACAACATGTTGACAAGAAATGTAGTATAGCCTTTAGCATGACATGTCAGCAGTTTTCGATACAACGGGAGCCCATGTCGTGCCGGAGGCCCTCCTTCGAAGGTGAAAGATTTGCTTCCGACGTGCGACAATATGCCCCCGTCTGAAACGTTACCTCCACGCGTCTCATGTTTATTATTTTGTGCCGATCCCCTGCCACTTTTTGATCCCGCAGCAGCACAGCAAAAAGCAAAAGCCAAAGCAAAACATGTAAAAGCCACTCAGCTACTTTTGATCAACTCCATCACAGTCAATAGAAAATCAACTTGAACCAGCCTACTAACAAAGTCTTGGTCTGATACATTCACGTCTAGTGACGGTATCAAGTTTAGGAAACTGGTAGATTGATAGAAGAGAATATCTAGACGAAGGTCGTGTCTTCTTTTCTAGGGTCATCAATTGCATAGCATAGAATAGAAAACGGCCAAAATAGCATTCGTCAACTGGTTTTGACTTTGCATATCATACCATACCATACCATACTTTACGATCCCCTCGACTCGCCGCACTACCCTACCGATTCCTCTCGACAACTCTCGTCTCTCTCCCAACTTGATCCTTCCCGTCTACTGTCATGTTGTCTCGATCGATATTGCTCTCTGCTCTGGTAGTTGTCTTTTCGACAATAACGACGAGTCTAGCGGCAACAACATGTAATGGTCATGCGGAGCTTTGTGATCGCCTTTACTCCAATGTCACATTCATAGGGGCACATGATTCTTATGGTGTTGGAGAGAACGTGGCTGATAATCAAGATAAAGATGTTACGCAACAATTGGTCAGTACATAAAATCCAGTCCTTACCCTCCCCTCTTGTAACTATTCACTCTCACATTCTCCCTTCCGTCCTTGCACGGAGCGGAGAAAAACCTGAAAGGAAGCAAAAAAGGACGAGCTGACGATCAATTCTTTTGAACAGACGGACGGAGTCAGGACTCTACAAGTTCAAGCTCACAATGCTTCAGACGGGCCTCACCTGTGTCATACTTCCTGCGTGAGTGCCCATGTTGACGACGCCGGATCGTGAATCGCGCTCAATCTTACATGACAGACCCTCCTCGATGGAGGTTTACTATCGGATTACTTGACAAAAGTCGCAACATGGATGTCCTCAAATACACAAGAAGGTGAGTTGTTTGTGTCCATCATTCTATCCTAAGTCCAACGATCCATCTAGTCTCCCTATGTTCATGTAACAAATACATGATGCTGATTTGACCCCAGTTGTTACCCTCGTCTTGGTCAACTCTGACGACTTACCGCCAACATCCTTCACATCAGCCTTCACGACTGCAGGTCTCGACTCTAAAGTCTACTCGCCATCGTCGTCATCACTCGCTCTTTCCGATTGGCCAACATTAGGTACTTTGATCGATAATGGGACTCCGCTAGTAGTCTTCATGGACTACGAAGCCGACTTCTCATCTGTACCATGGATCATTGATGAATTTTCAAACATGTTTGAAGATGCTTATGGTACGTCATGTTCTGTACGATGAACCAACGTGCTGATTATCTTTCCTGTAGATGTGACGGATACTACTTGGGGTTGCGCCGTCAATAGGACGAGCGGAAGCGCGAGTAGTCAGATGATGCTTGTTAATCACTTCCTTGATACTGTGAGTCAAGCAGAGCCTCGGTATAGTCCTGGGGATAGGGATCGTTTACTGATGTGGATGGTAGACGTACACTATCGGAAACACCCAGTTCTGGGTCCCAGATAAGGACGCCATCAATACTACCAACTCGGAGGATAGTATCGGATCGCACGTCACAAACTGTCTTTCTCTCTGGGGGTGAGTTTGACGTCTTATCCCTCCCTTAGTAGATCATCTCTCCCTAGTAGACTACCCCTCCCCTAGTACTTTATCCCTCCCCTTGTAGACTATCTTCCCTCAGTAGAATAGTAGAAAATCCCTCCTTTGGTCGTCAAGCGTACATCCTCGACTATGACTCCCGATTAAAGAACCAATCTAACAGTCCTAGACGCAACCCCAACCACATCCTCCTAGACTACTACGACTCGAATGGCGATTCTCCATTCGATCTCGTAGCCAACTTGAACTCGGTCTCGGCACCAACCAACACCGTCACAGCCGGCACTGTCGGGTCAACAGCTAGTGCAAGTAGCAGTGGTACAGGAACTGGGAATGTCGCAACAGCCTCAGGAACCAACAGCAAGCTTTCAGCTGCTGGGAGAGGTGTTAATATCCTGGGTGGACCAGGTGTGTGGATAGGAATGGCTATAGGAGCGCTTGGAATTGTGGGAGGAGGTATGGGCTTGTTCATTTGATGTTAGTTGTTGCATTGTGCCATCATGTCATTATATGCATATTATCGTGTCCAGAACTAGATCATATATTGCCAGTCGACATACATGATACATCGACACGGCAGTGTTTGCCAGTTATCGAAAGCGCCATGATAGAGTCTCATGAGACGTAGAATAATCGCTTTATCTCATCCTTGCCATCGAGCTTGAGATTATCAAAGCACGATTTCATAGTTGGGTCAGATCTGAATACCGGTCGATCTTGATATTGATCTAGATCATTCTCGGCCGATGGATCGTGTGTGTTCGATAAGGGTAGGGGTGTTTGAGTGGGAGTAGAAGAAGAAGGGGTTGATGAGTTGTCTGCTCTGAGCTTTGGAGAGTTAACTTCTGTATACTGATTGATTTCCACGTTCGCAGTCTCCAAGTTCGACAGTAGGCATTGACGGATAGGGGAGGGAGGGAGGGTGCAAAGAAAGGGTTCAAGGAGAGAAAAGTAGGAGCCGCTTGTATATGACGGTGTAGACCGAATCATAGTACGAGTATAGGGAGAATCGAGGAGGCATAGGACAAGATGAGAAGCTGGGTGAGATAGTAGAAAGATAACTCACAGTGCTTATTGATGATTCTCGACCATGACCTTTACCGATGTAAGAAGGAGAGAATTGATTTCTACGAGGACTTTCTGAAATGGACGAGTTCGTTCGTTAGCTGGTGTATACATACATGCATACAAACATATCTACATGATTCAAGGAAGATCGAAAGGGATACAGCGGACATGGGTTAAAGAGAAGGACAGAAAGACAGAAGGTGGAAGAAGAGAATGGGAGAGCGGTGGAAGAAGAGGTTGAAGAGCGGTGGAAGAGAGGGGTAGAAGAGGAGTGGAAGAGGAGTGGAAGAGAGGGGTAGAAGAGGAGTGGGAGAGGAGTGGAAGAGAGGGGTAGAAGAGGAGTGGGAGAGGAGTGGAAGAGAGGGGTAGAAGAGGGGTAGAAGAGGAGTGGAAGAGAGGGGTAGAAGAGGAGTGGAAGAGGAGTGGAAGAGAGGGGTAGAAGAGGAGTGGAAGAGGAGTGGAAGAGAGGGGTAGAAGAGGAGTGGAAGAGGAGTGGAAGAGAGGGGTAGAAGAGGAGTGGAAGAGGAGTGGAAGAGAGGGGTAGAAGAGGAGTGGAAGAGGAGTGGAAGAGAGGGGTAGAAGAGGAGTGGAAGAGAGAGGTAGAAGAGAGGGGTTAGAGGAGGTAGGACATAAACGACGCCAGACTCACCAATACCACCTATAGTACCTTTTACAGCAGGTATAGGAAGAGGAGGTAGAGCTGTTTCTCGAGATTTTCCTTTATCCGCTTTTTGTTCAGAGTCCATAGTGTGCTGATTCTTGGCTCTTCTGTTTTTTATATCTATATTCGGCTTATGATTTGACTAGAGCGGACTCAGGACGATGAGAACGAAGGAATGGTTTGTTGAGTATATACGAGTATGTGCGGAAAAGAATAGAGTCAGAAAGATGCTCAGGCACGAAAACTCCTGCGCGTGCGCCTTTCTTTCTGTCTGATTATATAGAAGCAGTTATAAGAGCCAAATTAGCAACGGCTAGTTTAGAGACTTTAATCGCTGGTCTAGGAAACCTAAGGTTATATGTTGGCTCGGACTTGATCAAGTGTCACTACCTGCAGAAGCTGATCAATTGAAAGAAGCTCTCGAAAGTTACTCTCAGAGTCGCCACTAGAGTCATTCTTCCGCCATACATCACGTCTCGTCGATGTCTGCCTACCTCCATTGTTTATCCCCTCTATGAGGCATCCATTAGAGCGTTAGGTCGTCAAACAGATAAAGTCCCACCTGGAGGTGTTTGACCCCTCAATCATGTCAGCTCATGTTACCCCGTCGCCTGATAGCATCATCTAACGCCTTTGATGAGTGAACAAAGCCTTCTGTGTGTCCTTGTCGAATTTTTTACTCCGCCCCTTGAGACATTGCTTTCATCTGATGGATTCAGTGTTTAACATGCTCCACTGCATAGGACGATCTTCTTCCCTCTGACAAAACCTTTCCAATCCCCTCTTTGCAAAAACTTTGAGGGCCCCCGCGTTTCGGATCTTGGTTACCGGTTTGGCCGGTATATCTGTTTTGTTCCGGGTATCAGCTGTTCCGTCTAGTCTCAAGAACAGCATATCAGTTATTAATTGAGCTACATTGTGTTCAAGCAGTGACTCGCGGTAGTTACTGGCTCAACCATTACCTTGAGAGGAGGAGTTTACTGATCATAACATCCTTTTCGTAATGTCAATTCTGTGTCGCCGTTGTCTGGCTCGACAGTTATTGTCTCGTGTACATCAAGGAGGATCGACGCGTCCCCTCGTAAGTCTCCCCATCCATCCATCCAACACCACTTCTACATCTCCCGGCAGAGTGATATTTCACCTCTCGCTTAGACAATGAAAGTCACTCGAATCGCCCAACACTAACCTGACCAACAACAGATCACAGGTCCACCACCGACTTTACCCCGGCACCAAACCTCAACGTCAACGTCTACTCCACTCCCCTATCCAACGCCGTTACCGACCTTCGAGACGCCTAGCCTTATCCCAGAACAGAAACCTCTCTATGTACCTGGTTCACAAGCTGAGAGGCATGCTAGACAGGGAAGAATGAGTAGTCCGTTGAGAAGAGGGACTCACGAGAGTTGGTGGACTGCTGAAATGGGTTTCTTCAATGCTGTTGCCAAGGTAACTACGACGAGTCTCTACTCGACCTGTGACAGATTGTGTTTATTGATATTTCGTAGACGATACCGACGTATCGTGTACTAGACGAGGAAGGTCAGCCAGCTAGAGGAGCTACAATACCTGAGGTAAGCCATGCTTACCTAGTCTTCCCTGTACGATTTGAGTCCGAGTCTAATGTCGTGTAGATAAGCAGGGACGAAGCACTTGCTATGTAAGTATCTCCTTATCCTGAAGTTTGAATGCCTGAAAGATAGTCTCCTCCTTGGCCTGTCCCCAGGCAATCGCCCGCAGCGAGAACCTCAGCGACTAGCAAGGTGATGATGCCAATGCCAAATACTGACAACACAAAGGTACCGCACCATGACCTTAATACCCATCGTCGACAATGTATTGTATCAATCTCAACGCCAGGGTCGGATCTCTTTCTACATGCAATCGTCAGGCGAAGAAGCGGCTATCATTGGTTCTGCAGCGGGTATGTTACCCAATGACGAAATATTTGGACAATATGTCAGTGTTTTATCCCTATCACTGAGACAAAAGACATCCTGTATCTCGCGACCGGGATGAGGGATATATTCTCCTGCATCATATGACGAAGGTGGCTGGCTGATAGTGATTGTGTGTGATAGAGAGAAGGCGGGGCATTGTTGTTTCGTGGATTCACCCTCAACGCACTCATGGCTCAATGTTTCGGAAACGTCCAAGATCACGGAACGAAAGGAAGGATGATGCCTATTCATTACTCTGCACCGGAATTTGGTTTTCACAGTATCACCAGTCCCCTTGCGACACAGTCAGTCCATGTCGAGGTTTGACCCAGACGTCACAGCTGATTGCGGCGTGCTCTATCGTAGGATGCCTCAAGCTGCTGGGGCAGCTTATGCGATCAAGTTGGAAGAAGAACGGCAAGGCGATTGTGTGATTTGTTATTTCGGAGATGGTATGTCGTTCTTCCCCTGCATGTGATTGTCTGCGTGTTGTCAGCTGCGCGTCGTTGCCCGCATGACCGTGACAAGCTGATATGATATGGCCAGGCGCTGCAAGCGAAGGCGACTTTCATGCGGCACTCGGTATGAACTCTGTCCTCGGAGGACCGTGTATCTGGTTTTGTCGCAACAACGGGTTTGTTCAAGTATCTTCCATATCATGTAGATACAGTACCTGATGTGCTTAGCTTCGCTATATCAACACCAATCATCGATCAGTATGCAGGAGATGGTATAGCTTCTCGGGGACCAGGCTACGGGCTCGACACGATTCGGGTAGACGGTAACGATGCTCTAGCAGTTCTATCGGCCGTACGTGAGGCACGGCGTCGTGCTGTAGAAGGGAACAAGGGTGTTTTGGTGGAAGCTATGACATACCGAGTTGGACATCATTCCACAAGCGATGATTCGAGCAAGTATCGTCCTGCCGAAGAGGTCAAAGAGTGGACTGTTGTCGGTCAGTATCTTTTTTCATACTTTCACCTTTAATGGGTGTAAGGGTTAGTGCGAACGAGGTGGCTGATCAGATTGGTACGGCAGATAATCCCATTCATCGATTTAGGGCATTCTTGGTATTCCAAGGCTGGTGGTCTGAACCAGAAGAGAAAGCGCTCTTGAGCAAGAACAAGAATGAAGTTCTCAAGGCTTTCTCTAGAGCTGAGAAGCTGCCTAAACCAAAGTTAGGTGAAATGTTCAATGATGTTTGGGGTGTTGCGAATGGTGAAGAAGTTCCTTCTGTCATTGTGAGTTATCCTTCTACTTTTTTGGCGTGTACGAATCAATTGGAGATCATCTCGATGGAAATGCTGACTGCCTTTTCTCTTTCTAGACTGAGCAGAGAGCAGAGCTTGGGAGGTTGTTGAAGAAGTATGGCGATGTCTGGGAACCATGGAGGAAGGAGCGTAAGCGGTTCGTCGAGGAAGGTGAGGATGTCATGGATTGTGATGGGCGGGGATCGTGAAGGGGATCAGAAGCAGTGAGTATGCCACATTAGAATAATAGTGTGCCACGTATATGTTGTTGTCTTGTTAGAGTATACGGCAACGTTTGTATGTCATGCATAAATGTATGTATATGTTGTTATCTTGCTACAGTAAAACGCTGGCATGTCATGCATATGTAGTTGTTTCATGGTTTACGCAAAAAAAATCACTTATGATACTGTACATTCTCCAATGGTTCCGGTCTCTTTTATTGGGTCGTTTCATTAACAAAGGCTTCAAGTGATAGTAGGTAGATTATCCATGCCCTTCTTTTCCATCTACTTGAAGTCAGCCATCAAATGCTTCACCTTCCTTCTGAATGAGGTAAACTCGACTAGAGACATACCTCTTCAACCTTGTCCGCAGCATCAGGTTCAGCCTCTTTAGCAGTTTCCGTCATTCCTTCCGAGGGGATAGTCTCAGGTTTCGAAGTGGTAGCTATGTTCCATCCCAAGTCAGTCCCCGATCAAAACTAGATCGGGCATGGACAGACTCAAGGTGTTGTTGTGATTTTGACGTACATGATTTTTCCTCTTCTGCTGGTGACATTTTCCTAGAGGTAGTTGTGAATGTACGATAGCTCAGAGAAGGTAAGAGACGTTTGGATGAGATATTGAGCATGTATAGAGTGTGTTACTAGTTACAACGGGCTCTCAAGAATTTGTCGATCGTTTCTTTGTACCGAGGTGAGAGGAATGACGTCATGATCTTCGAGGGGCTCCGGTCCGGCGGCTTTGCAACAAAGTCGTGAGGTGACTACTCGTTGGATGTTGATATGGCTATCATGTCAGTATCGGCTGATGAGAAAGTACCGCTTCGTGCAGATGATCAGGACACTGATCAACTTGCTGAGACATGGCCTCCACAGCATGGTAAGTCATACTACTCAAGAGATATTTGGGCGCTGATTTCGTTGTCTCTGTAGAGTCTCGTCGAAGACGACGACGGCATAGCTGCTTACACTTCGGTCTGATACTCTATTTCCTATCCATTTCACTCCTAGTCATCTGGCTAGTGAACTCTGATGAGCCAGACGAGGTCGTCGATTCTTACTCTTCTGGAAATTTGAGCGAGTGGATTGGCTTAGAGATTGAATTTGCCTTGAGGCGGATATTAGAGAACATTGGACCTGCTGTTGGAGCTGCAGAGGGAATCGTCGTTGCTAGTCCCAGTAAAGGCGATAGAGGAGAACCAGATTACTTTGTGCGTATCTCTTCCTGAACCCCATCAAAACTCGTCTTCCTAGTTGCTTTTCCAACTTCTTTCCCGTCACCTGCACCTGTCCTCCTGCCTACTTCTCTTCTCTTTCACTCCATGAGAAGAAGGCTATAAGCACATGCTAAAACACGATAATGTAGTATACATGGACGCGAGATTCAGCCTTGACTTTGTCCACTCTCCAGTCAACATTCACCGACCCTTCGGCATCATCTATCGAATCAATCCTGTTCGAATCACTCATGCGTGAATATGTATCCTCTCAAGCTCGTTTACAGAGCCTCTCGACGCGATCTGGGGATCTTTGGTCTGGAGGACTGAATGAGCCGAAATTCAATGTTGATTTCTCCCCTTTCGATGCAAGTTGGGGGAGACCTCAACGGTGAGTGCTCATTATTTTCCTTCAGCCATTCATGTGAGTCTGAAGATCGTAATGCTGAGTATGAGGAGAGATGGACCTGCTCTTCGAGTCATCGCTTTGATACCCTTCGCCAACAGATTACTTGATCGCAAATCTCCTCCAGATGAAACCTACGTTAATGAGCATCTGTACGATTCGAGCTTGCTTAGAGGTGTTGGTCGAGTGATCAAGAATGATCTGGAAGAAGTCGCTAATGGATGGATCAAGCCTGGCTTTGATCTGTGGGAAGAAGTGTAGGTCCACTACTATACCCAGTTTGCAGGGTGAGTAATGGTTGACGGTGCATAGAAATGGACATCACCTCTTCAATCGCCTTGTCTCCCTTCGAGCGCTAGAGGAAGGCGCTGCCCTCGCTGAGAGGCTAAACGATAGCGGCGCAGCGACGTTCTACAAAGTCCAATCCTCTATCCTGGTTTCTGAATTACCGTCTTTCCTGCGAAATTCATCAAACGATACATGGCTCGCTAGTCTTTCCGAATCAGGAGGACCAATTCAAGGTCGGACAGGCCTTGATTGCGCTATCCCACTTTCAGTCGTACATTCCAATGGACGACTCTCGCCTACTGATCCAGCCGTATTGAATACCCTCTGGAGATACGTCCGGTCTTTCAAGGGCCTGTATGGGATCAATAATGATACTTCCTGGACAGACGGATGGGCATTAGGACGATACGCTGAAGACATTTATGATGGTGTTGGATCGAGTCATGGAAATCCATGGTATGATTTCATCATTAGACACATGTAATACACTGATGATGGCGTGCGATAGGTTCATATGTACTCACGCCACTGCACATGCTCTGTACCTTGCCCAAACTGCATATCAAGAGCAAAAGCAGATTGTGATATCCAATGCCTCGTCAGGGTTCTGGCAGGATATAATGCATATGACTCTGACTGGAACGAAGGACGAGTTATCATGGACCGGCGACAAGTTTGAAAGAGCAGTCGAGAGACTAGGAGAGGTCGCGGATGGTTTCATGGCAGTTTCGAGAAATTTCACTAAACGAGGAAGAATGTCAGAGCAGATCGCACGGTTGGTCCCTTGTTTTGTTCCATGCTCTATAACACAAGCGGATGACAACTGACTTTGATTTAGAGATGATGGACGACTTGTAGGAGCGAGAGATCTCACTTGGTCTTATGCTTCTTTCATAGATGCTGCTCGGGCTAGAGAGAAAGTATACGGTGTAACATGGCAGAGGCATGAGAAACGGCTGCAGTGACTTGATTGAGTCGTTACTTGTGCCGTTTTTTTTTTTGGGTTTCAAGTGTAGCGCATTAGATTTTGTATCATCATTTGCATTGTCAATACTGTATCATTGTATGCATTCACACCGCGCATGATAAATGTCTTTAGTAAATAATTTGACTTGAGTTTCGTATCCCATGCACAATTTCATCTTTTCCATCTCGAACGATCACTTCCACCCTCGGTATTGAAGGATTGAACCTTTTTACCTCCCTTAATCTCAACCCTTGTTCAATCCCTGCTTCCTGAGAGACTCATCCATCATCTCTTTGAAACCCATCAAAATAGCTCCCTCCTTCTTCTCCTTTTCCTCTCTCTGTAATTTCAGTATCGCGCGTTTCTCTTCCGCATTGATAACTTGATTCTCCTTCCTCATTCGTACTGCATTCATCCTCTTGTGTCGATTACCAGACATGACGTATCCTGCTTGTTCGAATGCGTCGATAGTTGTTGAATCTAAACCGATTTCACCTCGTCGTGGAATACGTTCTCCTGATTCTACAAAGGCTGCAATTGCTTCTCCTTCTCCTTTCAACATGTGAGAGTAGCTATATATCATCAGCAAGGATATCGAAATATACGAAACGAAGCGGAATGGAAAGTAAATGAATCTGAGAGCTCGAATGAGGATCCGACGCAATGGTCATATACTCCGGACAGTGACTGGGAAGAGCAAGGAGAAAAGACAACAAAGACATACGCTGTTCGATCCTTTCTGTCCCGAAGCGACAAATCATTAGGCAATTGAGGTCCAACTTCTGGTCCATCATCCACTTCTTCACCGACCTTCTTTGTGGCCGGCGCCGAACCCAAAGGCGATGAAGTTGCTCTATCGTTTCTCTCCACCCACATCTCCTCTTCCATCACGTCTTCCACTTCTTTAGTCCTGCTCTTCGTTCTACTCTTCCTGCGCCTTCTGCGTTCCTCAGCCTCACTATTATCTTCATCTGAATCCCTAGCCCTAGCACGCCTTTCCTTCTCTTTACGACGTCGACGGCGACGGCGCTCTTCTTCCTCTGAATCAGTTTCAGACGATGATTCGTCTGAATATCGCCTAGTGTGCCGCTTGGATCGCTTGAGTCGTTTTGACGACCTATCTGCTTTACGACGCGCTTTGCGCTCTGCATCCAGCTCCCTAAAAGCATGCTCAGATTGGAACAGTAGTGAAACGTGAAAGAAAGCTAGACATACTCTTCGTCTTTGTATGGCTCTTTCGGCGAAGGCGGCCAGACAGAGACGGTACTTGCTTCTCTCCTCTGTCGGCGTCTAGGCAGAAAATGTCAGCATCGATTGCCCAATACACAGGCGAGCTAGTGAACGTACTCTTCAAAGTTGGCCACCCCGCCAAACCCCACTCTCGCCGGCCCGCCTTGATACCCACCTCGGATGGGTGGTGGTCCACGAGGAGGACCGAGGTCACTGCGATCTCCTCCATAGCCATACCGACTCAGATCAGGTCCAGGTCCATTCGCTCCATTCAGAGGTATGAAGCTTTCTTCCCGCGGTGGAGGGGGCCCGCTGTATGTTTTGTACGAGGGAGAAGGACGCCTGAAACGATCATCTTGCCTTGGCGATCGAGCGTCTCGATGAGGACGGTAGTTGCGATCGTCTCGTCTGGGTGAACGCGCATCTTTCAACGGCACCGCACGATGGTCCTCATCGGAAGGAGACCGGCGCGAATGCCTGGCACCATCACGCCTGTCGCTTGATCTGTCTCGGCGCCGCGAACCATCTCGGTCATCTCTACTCCTGCTCCTGCTCCTCCTTGTAGCACGCCGCTTGTCCGCCTCGCGATCATCCTCGTACTCCTTGACACGCTTCGCATCCCTGGAATCACCATTTGACTCCCTCCTGCCCCGACGTTCAAGCAACTGTCGCCGAAGCGCTTCCTCACGCGAGACTGGGCTCGGCGGTCGAGCAGGAGGTGCCTGTGGTACTAGACGTAATCGTGATGGATGTACTGTGGCCATATCGACTGTCGAGAATTCTTTTGAATATCCGAGAAAGAAAGAAAGAAGTCTTTGCTAACGAGTTCTTTGAGTGGCAAGGCGGAGTGTCGGAGGGAGGGCCGAATAAAGGTGCGCCTCTGAAGCTCCGACGGGAATGAGAGGTGTTTCTTCCGCTGGAAAGGGAGTCCACCTCTGTTCTCCCTGTTTAAACCCATCAACAGCTTTACAGAAATCATTCATCTTGACAGACAAGCACAAACTCTAGCTGCTACAGGCTACATATACGGCCCAAGCAGGTCATAGTCGGCCGTCTGCCACCACGATGTCTGGTACTGAAATGAAAGCAAAGCGAACGCATGCCCGACGTTCCTGCGACATGTGCAAAGTTCGCAAGACTCGGTGCGAACTACCAGATCTCGACTTCCCTTCTAGTCCCGACCCGCTCTCTGCCGACAAAGCATGCCATCGGTGTAGAGTCCTAGGTCTACCTTGTATCGTTGACGATGGGTCCCGTAAGGTTCGCAAACGAGGACGAGACGAGCCTTCTCCTCGAGCTACTTTGGCTCAGGCTGGGTCAACAACGGAGGCTCAGACACCGCCGCACCGAAAATCGACTCGAGCACGACGCAGCTCGTTACTCGATAGTGTGACGAGCAATGCCTTGAATCATACTCTCGACCTCATGCATGGTTTCACACCTGCATTGGACGACGGTACCATTATCTCGTTGGATGAAGTCCCCATCGATCCTCATCTCACTGCTCAGAATGGCGCATCACCGGCAGAAGCACCACGAGTGAAGAGTATGAAACTTCATGGTAGACCAATGGAGCTGGTCTGTGCTATGCTCAAGGTAGCATACGGGAAGCAGAGAAAGGTATTTCGAAAGAAGCTCCTGGATGAGGAGGATCTCGATCTCGATTTGCTCGTGGATTCTCGCATGAGAACAAGGCTCGAGCCAGGGTACGTTACCGTTAATGATACTTCCAATAGTGCATTTGCTAACTTCAGTAGCGTTTCCCAACTCCGGATATGCCATCCGTACCTTGAATCTCTCCCTGACCTCTTTTCAGCCTACATGCGTTCTCCGTCGCAGAGTACCGCATTACTCCTTGCACTAGTCATCTACCTCGCCTCACTTCCTCTACCAGCAGACACAGCCGTCACCAACCTCCGAGTCAAGCTCGCATCATACGTCACTAGCCTACGGGATAGAGCATTACTCAATCTCGAAGCTACCTTTCCCGCCTTGCAGGCATTCGAAATGCTATCATTTCACGCTCCGCTTGGTGTGTTGCCCCTTCAGCTAGCCAATCCACGCACCCTCGCCCTCGCACGGGGCTACACATGTTCGGCAAACGGGATGGCGAAATGCCTCCAATTTGAGAAACTGGTCAAACATCTCATAGAATGCGGTAAAGGGGAATCTTGGGAATCTACAGAGATATGGTTATGGATGTGCCTCACCGCGGATGAGGCGCGCATAGCACTAGAAGATGAGAACCCGAAGAAATTGGCGAGCCTCCTCGAAGCGAGATCATTGGCAGACTCGTACCTTCATCCCGATCATCAGATATTCTGGCAACACTCGCTTGAACGGGATCCAGCAGAGGCGGTTGGTAAACTCACGGTGTGCGACCGGCTCGGCAGATTATGTGAGGTGCATGATGCTCTGTGGAGATTGCGAAGAGCTCTCGAGTCTGCCGCGCAACCCGGGACGCATTTCGACCTGGTCGAGCTGATTGTCGAGGAACTCAAGTACTTTGTAAACCGGACGGAAATCTTGGACAATAGCTATGAGGCTGTCATGGGTGAGTAATTCTATCTCATATCATCAGGTGGGCTTAATTGACAAGGTATAGCGTCTCTCTCCCCAAGTTCAGGCGGTGTTGAAGCTGGGTGGCTGGTTTATCGTCGAATTCGACGGAGATACGAATCAAACAAAGTCTTCGTCACTGGTCTGCGATACCTGATTGCTAGCGCCTTTCTCCCAGGCTCACCCTCGGCTTTCCCAAACCTGCCAACACACATGACTCCTGTTCAAGGAGTGCTCTATGCGATTTCTCGCGCATCGAATCCTAGCGACATTGCCTTGTTTCTCCGACGTGATGATCCTGCCGTCCGAGCTGTCTGGGCATGGGGCACTCATCGAGGTCAAGTCGCCGAACAACTTCTCGATCTCCTTGCTGAGATGGGACGGACACTCATTCCTGGCTCATCTAGTACTGGTCGTGCGGAGCTGGTACCTATTCACGACATTGCTTGCATTGCCGTCGAGACATCCAAAGTGCTCATGGAGATGCAAGCGGCGAGTATAATGGTTGTCAGGACTGATGGCGGTGCATCTCGATCATTCAAGAACCCAGTATGGAGCGGGACGATGCGACAAGTTTCGCAGGAACTACGAGAGGTCGGGATGCTCTTACCTGACGACCCCGAGCAGGGGGGTGAATCAATCGAAAATGGTTGTAGCAATCTCGTAGGATCGATGGTTCGAATGGCGGACGAATGGACAAAGATATCTGAGGGAGATAGAGTGAGCCCACCTACACATGGAGGAGTACCTGCGTCACTAGATCCAGCATTATCATCACAGTCACAGTCACAACCACAACCACAGTCACAATCACAAGCTCAAGTGAAAACGTCTCCTTCCTCTGTTGCGAATGGTGAAACCCAATTTGATCCAACGCGACAACATGCTATGCCTGGTCATCAACAATATATGGACTCATCTGATCGTTGGATGGCTAGTAAGCACGATGATCCACGTAATGCTTTCGCACCTATACCGCCAATGCACAATGGCCAAATACCTCCTCAAGCTTCAGCATATCCACCTACTCAATTAGATATGCTTCTATCGGAAGTGTTCAATTACGGTTATCCGCACTCTCAACCTCAATCTCAACCTCCTCCGCCACCTCCACCTCCACCGTCAACAACAACGGTGAACACAGCTACTGAATTGGGACACACACATGGTCATGGTCATGATCCACAAATGCCCGATTTGCATTCAATGCAATCTGCTTGGGTTAACATGATTCCGCCACCAGTGCAACATCATTGAATTAAGTAGGTATAGTCGGTAGCTTGTGATGGTGTTAAATGATACTATCGTACAGTAGTTGTAATCTGCGTTGTTCTCCATCGTTATCTTGTAGGGTCTTCACTTTCACAGTTTCACATGCTTGTGGGCGATATTTTGTTCCACCTTGTATGCATGGTATCGAATGGGTTGTTGTCGAGTTGGTGCACGGCTTAGCCTGGTGGCTTGTCTGATCAAGTCCGTTTCGGGTATACAGTAGAGTAAGGGTTTTTGGTGCAAAATGCGCAGACTACTTTAGATATTGAAGTGTTATTGTGAGATGCACGCCCATCATAGTTCTTGTCAAGTAACAAACTCTTCATTCATTAATAATACATGCTGACAGAATTACATATGTCTTTTAAGAGAGCGTGATACTAATGATTGTCTTTACATCCCCTGTTTCTCTTCCTCGCCTTCGCCTTCCTCTCCCTCTTCTCTTTCTCCTCCTCTTCCTATCCTCCTTCCTACTTGTTCCTCTCATTCTTCTCCTCCTCTTCCTATTAACCCATCAACCACCTCTTCTCCACGCCCATAGGATCAATCGCCAACCTCGAATCACCCATCGGTGTACCTGGCAAACTAGGCACAGGCGACGAACTTGGACTGAGCACGATAGGTGGATTCAAAACGAATGGAGTAGGTGGTCTTTTATTCTTACCGGACCCAATGATGGGATCATGTAATTCTTCTATCGATGAGAGTGAGAACGAAACTGATTTACGCTTATGATGCATTGCTGATACTGCTCGATCGGAAGTTATCGTTACTTGTCGATCAGAAATTATCGATGCTGGTCGATCAGGAGTTAGCGTTACTGGTCGATCAGGAGTTATCGTTATAGTCGGTACTACCATGTTAAGATTTGGCGAGGTTGGTGTAGAGGCTGAATGAGGAGGATCTGTCGCGGTTTCTGTATTGGTGTTCCGAAGGGCAAGGGGGATAGGATAAGATAGAGGTGTTTTATAGGAAATGAAAATTATGGCGATGAGGAAGATGATATCGACTATCGAAGAGTACAGATCCATCTTGATAATGATAATGAATTACTCTCGGTCAATCTAGGTACGGAAGGGATTCACCTATTGATGATGAAGAAAATCAATGGCGCTGACAGAGTGAGCTTTTGATCAGTTTGTTTTTGTTTTCAGATCGTCGTCTGTCAATACTTGATGTAATGTAAGCAGGAAAGCCTGTGATAAACAGATCATGTAACCGATGACCCAGTATTTCAGTGGATGACTCAAAGGAAGGAAGAGGACACGATAATGAAAAGATCAACAACTCGCGGCGCGTCGCGACTTTTTGGGATACGGAGGGATGGATGGAAAGGATAACGGGACGGGCAGCTTCAAAGGGACGCCTTCGGGGGTTTTCTTTAGCGCGCCTGATAATGATCAGCACGAAGCGAGGGGCATAGCCCAGATTGATGTCAAAGAAGCTGTATGTGGAAAAAGGGAAGATGCGACAAGTTTGCGTAGAAAGGGAAGAGGTGAGGGTCAGAAGGAGCGAGGGTGTATCCTTCGTTTTTAACGCTGATCAGTGTGCTGTTGGTGGTCGGTGCGGAGTTCAAGGAACAGCCTACATTAGTCTATACGATGTAGAACGAGATGAAGGGAATGTTACTTGTTGATATCGCATCGTCAACCATATATTGTCCTACTCGCTATAACATCCGGACTATTTCAAGGTGGTGATTAATATGCCTCCTGTAAACCCACCTTACGACCCTGCATGGGAGAAAGAGACATGGACGACTGGCGGTGAGTGTGTTAAGTGAGCTTTCCTTCCGACGACACGATGTATTGATCGAGCCAAGAATATATGTTTCCGAAATCGAGGGCATGGAATCTATCGTGATTATTTCCATTTGTCGGTATGAGTTTAGACAAGCTTATTGCTCAGAGATGAAGAAGACGATGCTATAAATGAGTTGCTCAACTCTGTGAGTTTCCAATCGATCGGAAGGAAGCAGCATGGATTGACTGACTGGCCGGATGATGTATAGGAGATGGACTTATACGACGAAATGTGAGTGACTTGCCGTGTTCGAGGTTTGTTAATCGCCGTATCCACAGGCTCGCCTATCCTCATACTCAAGATCCGGAGGCTCAAGATGATTTCCTTAGCGAACATTTCCTTAAATTCACCTATGTCAGTCATCCCAAATTCTCGAGTAATGTCCTAGCCAGCTGAAAACAGGTTCAGGAGTTTTGTTTCTGGTATGACAGGTAAGGAATCGCAATGCACCGCTCGCGACTGTATTCACTAAGTCGACCAGGGAGGTAACTACAGAGGCGACCGATGAGCGAATGCTGTGTCTCGTTTCCGCCATTTTGCACGCTTATCATTATGAAATTGTGAGTATGCGATATCAGCGACTCGTAAGCTAATAGGCCAGATGTCAGATGGTATCTTATTCGATGTTGAATGGCTTTTACCGGCCGCTCGAGCGATACGAGAGGTGAGTATCCAGGAAGCTCCCCAGCATCATACTGAGTCGATGTGCAGAGAACGTATGAAGGTGAATATGGTGGTCCATGGGATGACGAGTATCCTTAGAACGGATCTGAGTCACGGTTCAATGCAGAAGAGGGAGATCTAAAAGTGATATAGATATCTGAATGGGATGAATGAATGACGTGTGATTATTATTAGAGTTATCAGTTCGAGGTCCGAGCGCGTTCTTTGGTCGCAAGAACAGCACGAGCAAAGACTCACGCGACGAGATCATTCAACACCTCCATATGCTCGCCTAGTAACACGATCAGCATCCTCCCAACGACGTATATACGACTATAACGACAATTTCTATTGACGCACCAAAATCTGGAATCTGGATACCCATTCTCTACATAGTTGATCCAAAGGACCTCCCTACGTTTCAATATGACAGCCATTGCCCAGCCCGTATCATATCAACATCAACAACCATATCCCCACTCGTATACTACACAATCCACTGTGGAAGACGTATCGGATGAAGAGTCATTCGAGGGCGATATAGATATGGACGAGCATCATCGTCATTTCTACAATCAGCAACAGCAACAGGCAATGTATTATCAGCAACATAAGCAACAGTATGGATCGCAAGACCAGATTGCAGGTCCCTCCCAAACACAGCAACAGCAACAACAACACCAACACCAGCAGCATCATCAACAACAACACCAGCAGCAACAGCAACAGCAACAACAAGAGCAGCAACAACTACAGCGCGCGAACGGTCATGGCGACGGGGAAGGAGACGAGCCAATGGAGGATGATGATATGTATAGTGATGAGAGCTCAACGGCTAGCATACCGGACGAGAATATCGATTTTAGTTTGACTTATGCTTTGTGAGTCTAGCATGCCATTGCATACCTGATCATCATTACTGGTTATCGTTCCCTCCCTTCTGATCCTCCCTTAGACACACCTTTGTCGCGACGGTTGAAGGTCAAGCATCTGTCGTCAAGGGCGATTCCCTCCTCCTACTCGATGATGCCAATTCATACTGGTGGCTAGTTCGCGTCCTGAAAACCGAGGATGTCGGGTACATACCCGCAGAAAATATCGAAACGCCGTACGAACGGTTAGCTCGGCTGAACAAACATCGGAATGTCGACCTAGCAGCTGCGACACAGCAGGAGATCCAAGCTGCAGAGGTCAAAGGAAGAGAAAAGCCCAAGATTTCCATTTTGGGAAAGGGGAAGGGAACCAAGCAGGAGAAGACGGAAGAAGATGGGGAGGATTCAGCTGGAAGGAGAGTATTCTTCGCCCCACCGACATATGTTGAACATCCAGGACGGACTTGGAGTAGTGATGAGGAGGACGAATCTGATGAAGAGGGAGAGGAAGGGAATATGGAAGCTGACGAGGTGGAGAATAGTGTCGAGGAGGGCGGAGAGGAAGCGGATAGCCCACAACACGAGGGCGAAGTGGCTCGAGTTGAGAATGGCGTTTCTGCCGGGCAAGTATCGGACATGGAGCCGGACGATGGAGTCGAGTGGGCGGAAGATGCGGCTGAATCAGAACAAAAGCGGGTCGTCGACCTGCGCCAACAGGCTGCTGCGCCTACTAGACCTCAACCACAATCCAACAACCCATTTGCACCTCGACGCCCCGAACCCACCACTCCTACTCAGGCAGTCGCGAGTGGAATTGCGGTGGCGTCTACATCGACAACTTCATTGGCTTCCTCAGCAGGTAGCATCATTCTCGATCCTGCCCAGGCTAGTAACGACACTCGCCGTATTACCATGACCCCGTCAGTCGCACAGGGCGAGCGTGGCCCACTTTTGCCCAGCGCAATCGCCGCGCAACAAGCAAATGGACGAGCTGTCAGTGGTCAGTCAGTAGCCTCAGTGGCCTCGGTGAACTCGGCTATCTCGGCAGCTTCGTCGGCTCGTAGCGGAACGCCAACAAGTCCTGACGACGCTTCGAAGAAGATGCGCAAATCGCGGAAAGGTAGCAAAGAGGATCTTGACGGTGGCGAGAAGAAGAAAAGTCGAGGGATGTTGGGCGGTCTTTTCTCTAGGAACAAGAATAAAGACAAGAAAGGAATTGCCCACAACGACGCGAGGAGCTCAGAAGATAGCATCGTTTCTGGTGCTGTCGACATGTCTCCTGCCAGCTTGAACAGACAATCGGAAGAATCACTCGGTCAACGAGGTTCGACATCTATCGATGCGAGGAATGGCCTGAGTCCGCCTCAACCTACCGTCACGTCTCATAGTCTTCGATTACAGCAGAAGGACCAAGCGACTCAACAAGCGTATAGTAACAAGTACCTCAAGACATCGCCATCTTCCGATTTGCATTCACCTTCAGCAGCTGAAGCCGCCGCGGCGGTCGCTCAAAGCGCTGCGGCCATGCGGCTCGCTGCCAGTATGAACGGGTCGCTGGGTTCCAAGAGACCTAGCAGCATTATCCTTAGCCCCAATCCGGCAGGCCCACCCCTACTTAATGTCATCCGAGTGTTCGCTGGCGAGCACATCAAATCAGAAGCGAGTTTCAAGACTGTCTTGATCAATGAAACGACCTCGAGCTCTGATTTGATCCGTCAAGCCATGCAGCGATTTCATCTCAGCGGCGCTTCAACGCCTGGCACCGATGCCAACTATTTCTTGACAATCAAAGATGTGACTGGGGAAGAGATGGAGCTTGGACCAGGCGAGAAGCCACTCAGCGCATTCCAAGAATCCGTGCAGAGATGGACTGACGAGCAAGACGAGGGAAGGCGATTGGGCGATTTCACTCCGACTGTCAAGCGGTCCAGTATCAGCAGTATCTCTAGCGTCATTAGTCTATCCTCTCACCCCGCCATTGCTAAATTGGGTATGAACGATTTCTCGGACGACTCGACCGTTAAGATTTACCTCAATCGCCGAAGGCCAGGAAGCGTGCAGATCACAAATGGATTACCGGAGCCTAATAGCGAGTTCTCAAGCTACAGTACACAATTGTCTACGGTGCAGGAATCTTCACCGGAGTTCAAGGGCAGCGAGTGGTCCTCTGTTACTGGCTCACCGCCAGGTCGTTCAATAAACTCGGATGTAACAGCGACTCCGCCCACACCTCAACAGAGATTCAACCCTTCTTTGAATGTCTATACTGGTGGGCAAGCCTCACCCGAACGTTTCTCCTCGCCTTCAGCTCGTTTTACCATCCAGCTTGTCATTCAACCCTCAGACTTGCCCGAAGGATCAGTCTTCGACCCCTCTAGTGACGCCATCATCCCTCGCAATTTGCTGAGAGACCGTAGACCTTCAGCTGATAACGGCTATCCGTCCGACTCGAGGCGCCGCTTGTTCGTTCTCCCTCGAAATGCAACGGTCGTGGAGGCCATCGAGCAGGGCTTGGATAGATTTGGGATCGCAGAAGGTGTAGTTGATGGAGGTGATGATGTAGAGGATCGGGCAGGGAAGAGGAGAAGTATGGCTCGGGTGAGATATAGCCTGATGGCTGCAACTCAAGGTGATGGTAAGTGTCTGTCACTTGAAGCAGGGGATGAAGCTGACAGCCAACAGAGCGAGCACTGGCTCCATCCAGCAAGGTCTTGGATGCCTATCCCACTCCACCGACTCTGCGCCCGATGGATCGCCCTACTCAGGAACAACGCCGGCGATCGCGAGACTTCTCGCAGAACGCAGGCTCATTGTCTGATCTCTTGCCGACCGATCCTGTCTTTTTCCTTCGCAAGGTCGGCCCTCGAGGTCTGTCATCTCGCTTCGGTCTCGCCGATGGACCTATGCAGAGACAGCAGCAAAATCAGTCTGACACTACCACCACGACGCGAGAAGTCGATGGGCAAAATCCCCTGTCCCCACAGGAAATCATCGCTGCACAAAGGGCAGCGTCAAGGGCCACGCAGAAAGCGCTTATCTCTGCTCATGCCAATAAACAACAAGGTATCGATGTGGTCCTGCCGGATCGAGGAACTTTGAGGTCTTCCCGACTGATGGAGGGTAATGGGGAGATTGTACGGTATTCTTACATCAGTGGTGATGGAGAGACCTATGATATCTCGGAGCTTCTCGCTGAGGAATGGAACAAAGACGATGACTCGCCAAAGAAGGGTAGTCTATTGGATGCCCCACCTTTACGGAGAGCTGGAACGGATCAGTCGGCCTACGTGACTGCACCAAGTACTCCTGAGCCCACCAGCGACGAATCGAGGGATCTCCTGCAGGGAGTCTTGGAACGTGCGGCTGGACAGCCAGAGGATAAACTGGAGCAAAAGTTGCAGAGGGTGATTAACCGTGTCAAGTCGGACTCGAGCATCAACAGAACGTCAGGCGAACCGGTCGTAGAACCAAGCTCATCCTCTGGTCGACAAACTCCGCAAGGACGAACGACTCCTCAGCCGCGTACTCTTTCGCCTCTGCCTGAAGGTCGGGCAGCAGATGTTACGCCCCGTGCGTCTGACTCGCGCCAGGCCAACTATCATCAAACGGCTGTGAGTGTGAATCGAATCATATCTCGACATCGGCAACAACCGTCCATCGCTTCCATCATGTCTGACCTCTCTGCACCGACGGGTCAAGAAGATGATGATCGAGGAAGTTCTACGCCTATGACAGCCACGTCGTCAACTCATCCCACACCTCCTATATCAGGTGCTATTTTCACTCGTTCGGTGTCTTCGGCGAGTCCAACGCCGCGTGCGCCAGTAGTGTATCAAGATGATTTTGGTATGAAAGCCATGATGGCTGTTATCGAAGCTCGAGCGAGAGAGTATAAAAGGGCTGAAGACTCCAAGAGAACGAGTGGCAGGATGACTGACAAGTATCAAGTGGATGAAGTTGAGAAAATGTTTTATGGAGAACGAGTCGACTTTAATGGCATACATCCAGATATCCGAGTATGTTTCGAGGGTCTTGGAACGAGGTTGGATAGATTCGACAAGGATGTGGACGATCTTTTAGCCAGTATTAGATATGGTGGGCAGGCAAGTGACGGGGCATTACAAGTGTGATGCCGTGTGGAGATGCTTGACATGAGGGAGTGAGGGGTGTACAGTACTGTATACGGGACACGAAAGATGGGATATGATTGCTTGTTACAGTTACCTATGGTCATGGTTATGGTATAATGAGATGGATATCTTGTCATGTATATGTTTGAGCCGTGCAGCGTCTTTGTCCGTGTTGAGAATGGATGTCTGTACTGCATCTATCAGACAGGATTAAAAATGCATTACTTTGGTTAGTAGACCTTTCGTTGGTATAGCTACAACACATATTGATACGTCGCTCGCTACACGATCATCATCATTATTTGTATTGCTACAGCACTATAATTTCCTATTTTCTCGTTTCGCTACAAAACTACCATAACTACACTTGCTATCCGTTTCGCTACAAAACTACCATAACTACACTTGCTATCTGTATCGCTACAGTCCCTATTGAAATTCCATGCACCTCGCGTGAACTTTGCATCCCATACTTCATTCACCGGTCAGAGTATCCACAATGGATTCGACGATCCCATCCTTTTTGAGCCTACCAACAGCAAAGTTGATAGCGTCGGTTTGCCACTTGGAATCCAGGTATTTATGATGAGCGTCTCCTACATTTGTTCCTGTACATAGGTAATCGCCACTGGATTTTGGAAAACTCGTCAGTGTCTGATTGGTCGGGGTTGGGCAAGATCAAGTAAGGACAGAGAGGACGGAAAATATGATGATAGAGATGGGAGGAGTAAAGTATGAGGAGTCGTATAGGGAGAACAATACGAGGACAGGGAAGGTATTGTGATGTGATGAGTTGTGATGTGTTGTGATGTGTTGTGATGTGTTGTGATGCGATTTGATTTGATTTGATTTAATATAGCTGTAAAGACTCACTATAAGCAGTAATCGGCAGTGATAGGTTCGTAAATCGCAGGAGTGGCAATTGAATAATTCCCAGCTAGACTCGTACCCTTGGTTGCTGTTCCTCGATTCTCTGGTTTACCCGGGTGCCAAAATGCGCTACATACGTGTCAGTACTCGTTGATGTATGTTTCTTATGAGCAAAAGAAAAATCGAGTATTTAAGGACTGATACAGATACGTGTCCGTGGGCACTAGAATAGGGGGAAGGGCAAGGAGGAGTGATACGAGGAATCAAAGATGCAGTAGGTAGAGAGGTACAGAACAACATCGCTGCATACGAGTGTAGGATGAACATGAAAGACTCACCTTCCGTAGTAGATGATAGCAGAGATGGCAAATCCAGGAATTGTAGGATTATTCAGTGCCAGCACTAGACATCATGGTCAGTCATCTTTGGGCTCCAACGACGCGTGTGTCGGTTGTTCTGTCTGATGATACAGATGTGGCCGAGCGAGAAATGGTTATTCACCTTGTGCGAAAGTACCGAAACTATAAGCTACAGTCATGACAAGTCAGTATGAGTTGCGTGATATGCATGAGACGATATGTAAAGCAAGGTACTGACAGAAAAGAACAAATTTCGTCTCTGGGCAAGTGGCGAGTACGCTCGTCATGTACAATTGGATCTCAGTTTCCCCTTCGGCCACATCGGCAGCGATCAGGACGCCTGGATCGGTACCATCTAGATAAAACACGACGATCAGTATGTGCTTGCCTTCTCTCTTCATTGCTGAGGTAGAATGTATTTCCGTTTGGATATGTACAGTGGAGGAAAAGATGGACATACGAGGAGCTCTATTGTGGAAACAAATATCAGCTATCTATTCTACTTCATCCCTTTGAAACAACAAAAGATACGGTATGTTCTGATCTACATGGCCCATGCAGAAATCGTGACCACGAAGGACTCGAAACTCACTTTGTCAAATAATGATAACCACCCGGAAGCTTATTGACTATCCCTTGACAAGTTGGTGTAGTCCAATACCCAATATTACCACCAGGTTCCGTCGAGTCTGCCAATCCCGGCGAATCAATGACTATGTAAGAGTAACAAGTCGTGTTCAGGATCGATGTTGAGGTTCCACTACTTGCACGGGGTTCAAGGGCGGATGGAGGTGTTGGTAGTGAATTCGCTGTTTGATTCAGAAACGTAAGAATGAAGAGGAAGAAGAAGAATGACCAAGAAGAAGAGGAGTAGGGGGAGGGGGAGGATGAAAGCATGAGTGATTTCACAATTGTGGTGAGTATGGCAAACAAACACTGATCAGACCAAAGTATTTGAGGACAGCGGATGTACAGTGTTATGGCTTGTATGTCTGTTCAGTCACATCGCAAGAGATATATACTGTACTAGTGTACTGTAAGTGGATGTCGTCACTTGTCACTGAATGTATTATTATGGTCACTCTGGGAATGAATGTATTTTGATCGGACGTAGTGGAGCTGATATATGATGTTGGTTGTTCGGTAGACAGAGACTGATGAATCACGGAGATATACAGTCCGAATGAGCGCACAGAGAGGAAACAACACTACGATATCGCTCGCTCACGTTGACAAGGCACAGTAGCACAGAAAGAACCACAGAGAGCCACGAGTCGTAATGATTTGGAGGGCCGCCATTAATTCCTTACTCGTGAAGATATACATACATACAACGTACTCTTTCGCACTCGGTCTTGGCAATTACGAAGGAAACAAACACATGGTGCGGGATTTTAAACTTAGGTACTCGAAAACAATTGTCCCGAGGAAAGAGGCATAGAGACAGGCGGCATGCCTGTACTGACTTCGAAGTATGTAACGGCTGGTGATCGGTGCCTCTCGGGATAATTTCACCACTTTTTCGGGTAGTCTAATGGATTTATTGAAGAGATCTACGTAATGAGGGGAAGCGGGCTGCTAGTTAAGAGGAAGGTAGTGGGGGAGGGGGGGGGGGGAGGAGGAGGAAGGGAAGACTGGGGCAAGGTAGATAGATGGGTGGATCAAATGGTGAATGCTGTTGAACAATAGGTACATGACGCCATTTGAGCAAAGTGGAACCGAATACTGGAGACTGACTTTTGGATAACTTTGCCAGGAGCAAATGCATACATCGTCATTGCTGCCGCTCAAGGAACGAGTATTTATCAACATCCCATCTAGACCAGACAGACGACCGGGGAGGGCAACAGGAACGAGGGAAAAACATAAAACCTGATCAAGCACAAAATTTAACGCGGAAATCAAAATGACACTGACTGTATCGCTTCAGCTTTCCGCTCAACAACAGCTGATCTGCATCACATGCATCATCTCATAAACTGCCTTCTTCATGTCAGACCGCTCTTGCTCAATCACATGTATGCGAGGGATACAGTACAACAAAGATACAAAGGAAGGAAGAGGAAAACAGTAACAGTCAAGCCCCCAATATACGGAATCCCCTAGTTGACAATTTCAGCGTTATAGATGAATTTGGCAAGGTATGTCAATCCAGCAGCGACTTCTTCTGCATTTGGCCGAATCTGATCTGCGGGCAACATGAAACCATACTACCAATCGCGTCAGCCCATGAATAACCTGTACAGAAAAACAGGGGACTCACCGTGCCCGTGTCGCGCAATTCAGCAGAATAAGACCACCTGGCATCAATCACTCCATAAGCGTAGTCGATGGAATCTCCCGGTGCTCTGTATCGAATCAATCATTGTGCCCCCGAAGCAATCAAACAAAGCAAAACTGACCTGTAGGTCATATCGCAAGCTTGACCTGATTGGTATTCCTCTCCACGCTGAAGGCGCATGGTCTTCGCGACCCCAAGACCAGCTTCCATTAACATTTCCGCGTCGGGTGGAAAGTCGGCACAAGAGTGTGCAAAGGGGAACATGACTAAGTTGTCAACGAAGCAACTTTTAGTGACAACGGGCGACTCACAGAGCTGGCCATAAGAATGCAGATCGATAAAGGCTCGAACTTTCCTTTGGCCATGACGGCCTGTGGTCCCATTTGCCAGATAATTCGCCATGGCCTTGGTCTCGTATGCCTCGAAAGCCTGGGCACCAGGGTACGACTCTGAGCACGCTGAAATGGTCTTTCGAGGTCCCCATTTGTATCCCCAATTCGAATTCAGATCGATACCTACATCTGCATCAGACCTTGTTTCAGATACGCGAAGCGGAGTGACTGACCTTCACATCCCTTGTGACCTGTATCTTGTCGATTCTTCCTCCACATCCGACTGTGTTTTTGGCTGTACTCGTATCCATCTGGATTGAGAAGCGGAACGACGGTGAAGGCGAATGCGTGGAGATATTTCGCTGCTTCTGAATCGGGATTATTGGCGGCTTCAAGAAGGAGCGAATGGATAGCATAAATCGCTGAAGCTGGTCCGACCCACTGTACGATTCCATTATCAGCTCCTTGTTTGTGATGATGATGATGAATATGAACCAACCTCGCGAGCGTGCTGACCACTCTGAATGACAAACTCATATACAGCATCGTCATCCCCCTCATCATCCTCTTCATCTTCAACTGGACGTTTCCTTCCCTTTCCTCGTTCCTTGCCGCTATGCTTCCTCCATCCCTCTGGCTCCTCCTTATCCAAATGTGCAGTCCACCCCTTGATCTCTCTCCCTTCAGCAGTCTTCCCAATTGAAAACTCCTCTACAGTGATCCCCTTAACGCCATTGAATGTCCTGACCATCGCCGCTCCAAATCTGTTTATATCGTCATAATCGTGATATGCGTCGTAAAACGGCGTCCGAAGCGTCGAGGCATCCCAATCTGATCTCTTTGGTCGAGACATCACTGCTGATGATTCAATGTGTGTTTGAAGGTCCGGTATGAGCGTATCTATGAGGGTACGAGGGGGAAATAGCAGTCGGATTTCGCGGGAGGTGTGAGGGGGAACACGAATATCAAGTGCAGAAGGTGTACTGCGCCATATATCTACATCTCGTAACTATCATCATTCATCAGCACATTATATTCGCTGGGCCGGGTATGGATATGGTAACTCGCATGTAGATGTTCAAGAAGCTTCTCTTGGGCGTCACGTCCTAAGAACTCCCAATCAACCCTCCATACTTCATGTCCATCATATCGGTCTCGCTGTGACTTGGAAGGTATGTCCCAAACTGTCTGGTCCGGTACAGCAAGGGCAGATACGATCGGAGCGCATAGGACTGCGATTGCGCCGAGGGAGATGAGCCGACCCATACCGATGGTTGAAAGGGTGGACAGTTAGATAGAGAGGACGAGCTAAATGGACGCTAGCTGGATGATGACAGCTGCAGCTTTGAAGTGAGGGAGATGATGTAGACCGAGTGAGCAGTAAGAAGTCGAGAGTAGGGAGAAGAGATTAGAGAGATATGAACGAGGGAAGAGAGAAAACGGAGAGGCTAGTTTGAACGTGCCTGTCTAAAGACGCTTTTTGGTCGTGTGACCATTATCCGGTCTCCGGTCCACTTGCCTCCGTTTATTCAAAAAATCACTCATCTGTTATCTTTTGTCCTCGCTACTCTCCAGATACACCGTGGTCGACCGGCAAGGCTTTCCACCGTTTCTGATTTGTAATACAGATTATGGAGGTTTCGTCGTATTAAGGCCTCACTGCTATCTGGATACACGACTCCATGTTATCCTAGAGCCCGCTTATTTATCGTCGTGGCTTGTTATCTGTGAAGCCCCTGTGAGACCGATGTAGGGCTGAACGATCCTTCCGTGTCAAGCCTAGAGGAAAGGAGGCGCGGGTTTACTGCAACCAGAGAATGGTAACCGCTCATAATTGAACTCCACATATCGCCATTCATGCAATTTATTACTTCCTCTTGATTCCTCTTGACTGGCCACACGAATCCCTCAAGCAGGTACTGCCTCTCTTCAATCTGTCTCCATCCTATCATCATCGTTCTGAGGGGGCGAGTCCCCAGTACCGAGCGCCTGCAGAGCGTCCAAAAAGGCCTTTACTCCCGTTCCAGCACTTTCGGGTAGACCCAGCTCGCGCATCATTCCTCCAGGCAAACCTCCAGATCGCAGAGCGTTCTCCAGACTCGCGATGGCGTCGGTGAACTGCGGAGCAGAAAGGACGGGGAGAAGGTCCTGCGCTGAGGGGTTAGACGGGAGGTTTAGTTCCGAGGGAAGGAGAGGAGCTATGGTTGATACGAGGTTTGGGTGAGTTGAGAGTAAGGTCGAGATGTTCACTGGAGAGAGAACGTCGTTCAAACGAGCATCTGAAGCAGCCCCTCGTCAGCCTTCAAATACGCGGGTTTCTTGTTCAAGGAATCTCACCATCATCGGTGTTGGTAAGGCTTCCTCCCTGTTGTGCCCATTCCACCAACATACGCGCCATGTCCATGCGCGTCTGGTCTTCCGATGGCTGAGTAGATTCGGCCGGTGCAGCCTGGGTGTTGGTACTGCTGCTTCCCTCGGCCGGCGGAGCAGGCTCAGGGTGGCTAAGACGCGGAGCACCTGGCGTAGGAGGCCAAGATCGAGCATCAACTGGAGTAGGCGAACGAGCCGTCTCTGCATCTGCAGCAGGTGCTCGTTCAGGAAGAGCAGCAGTTCCCGGGCTACACAGTCATGTTATTGATATCTACATAGACAGAGTAGGGGATAACGTACCGATAAGTGGGATCTTGTAGTAGCGAATTGATGTCTACCTCGGCACGAAGGTCGGTTTCAGTGGAAGCGCGCTGGAACCAGAACTATACAGGACGATGAGCATCTAAAACGACATACATGAACGATGACGATGAGTACTCACGAAATACTTTTGATCAGAGCTCGAGAACTTAAGCACATGCGTCCTGCCGCTCGAGTCTTGTCCAACCTTTTCGAAAGTTGCCTCACCAGGAAAGACGATCAGTTCCTTTACCCACGTCGTCAGCCACTTCCATTTGGTATACAACGTTAATGTCAACATACATCTTCTCTGACATCAAGACCTCTAGGCTTCCACCCTAAATCATGTCATATCAGCCATTTGATCCTTGTCTATCTCTCCCTCCTTTGATCGTCTCTCTGGTCATATTCAAAAATCCCAACGAGACTAGGACCAAGCTCGTGGATGATGTGGGCTTACAAAGATGCATCAGATCATCCTCCAAACGCATTTGTAAAAACCCTTTATCAGGCTGCGGGTCAACCCATCTCTCATTTGGCGATCGTCGAGTGCTGCGTCCAGCAGGAACAGATATGAGATTCGATTCTTGTATCGCACGACGCTGCGCAGCTTGAAGTAGCTCTAGCTGTTCACGTTGGCGAGAAGTAAGATCCATGCTTGTATCGTTTTGCTTTTGAAGATGTGCGTGGGAGATTAGATGGGGCTTGTGCTTCTAGTTGAGAGGGGTTAAGTACGCGACACGCAACTGCAGGAGGTCAGCCTGATATTATGTCGGTGAAAGAGCCTGATATAGGCTCCCAAGGTTTCAAAACTCGTCAGGCACCGGAACAGGGAATGAAAGGCAGGCACAGAACAGTCTGAGCGCGTCAAAAAGAAAGATGCGAGTTCACCACTGTAACCTCAACTGTGTACATTCTCTTGTGTTGATATTAGAGACTGGGTCGTGGATGAGAGGACTCTCGAAGATACATTGTCATGGAGAATGACATACTTTTCGAGAGGTAAATTTGCTGTTGACTGAATTTCCCCTTTCCCCCTCCTGATGATATTAACATCATGTACAGTGTAGCGTCTCTCATTGACCGTCTGGGTAACCCTCCTCTTTCACCGACGGAACCGACAAAGCGCCTGTCACCTGGAGAGATCTTTACTTCGTGGTTAACCCATCTTTCTCGGCCGCTTCTACCATATACTGGAAAGTATCTGTTCCGACTACTATTTCCCCACGAAGGATCACGAAGGCGGTATGGTCTGAAGGAGACGAGGCTTGCTTTTGAGCTGGAAGCTGTTCTTGGGGTACGGGGATTGAGGAGATGGGACAGTGTCGGAGCTGCAAGAGATGGAGAGTGCGGTACGGGATGTCTAGGCAAGGAAGTCGAGGCTAGAGTCCGGGAACGGGTAAGCCAAGAGCTCACCTATTGTTATCGAGATCTCGCTGATAATTCATTAGGGAGAGACAAGTAGGCTCTCGGTACTGAGTATCGCCGAGTTAGACACAATGCTTGACGAGCTATCATCGTACTCGCCTTTCTCCCAACTATCTCAACAGCCTCACCATCCACTGAGCCAAACTCGCATCTTGACAAAGCTGTACCGCGACTCGGGGTTGTCACCATCCTCATTATCAGTGCTCACGCAAATCATATTGCGCGATCTTCGTCCTCTACTGAATCCCATTCCAAACTTACGTATCCGAAATCCCACAGCAATGCTTCGGATCAAGTCAACGGCCGCTCCGGCAGAATTCACATTGTACGAAGCTATGCGATGTTGGGATCCAAGGATGTTGGAGCTGTATCGCGGAGGAAGGGGCAATCTTGATTGGTGTGCGGATGCAGCAGAATATCTGGCGCGTGGAGAGATACTTAACATCACTCCAGGTCCTATCCTCGGTGTCAATGTTCCCGTGAGTCTTCCTCTTCTTGATGTTACGATGACTATGTTGATTCTTCGGCAGATACCGAAATGTCGAAAAGCTCGTTCCATGAATGATGCCCTCAAAGTCTTTAATGGCACTTCCCATCCAGCAGATATAGTATGGGCTGAGACAAAGTATGATGGCTACCGGTACATTCTTTTAAAACACGCTCACAGACCCGGGAAGTAAGCTTATATCTCGCAGGATGCAGATCCACGTCGAGATCTCTCAGGACGGTTCGCCCAGGTTGACTATCTTCAGCAAGTCAAAGCGAAATAGCACCATGGATCGACTGAATACACACGCGTCAGTCTACCCTCTTGATCGCTCTTCCCAGGCTGATATCGTATAGTATAATTCTTGCCGCTCTTGGAATACCTATTCCGCCCAATCTACCTCGACATCGTAGCTTACCGTCGAGGCTCACTGAGGCGCCTGCATGCCGCCGACGAGTTTGCCAGTCCGTGATCCTTGAAGCTGAGGTTGTGCCATTCAACGAAGGTCGACGGGAAGGGGATCGGGCACCAGGCATCGAAGAATTCTGGTGGCTTGGTGCTGCTGGCGTCACCGCAGGAGAGGAGTGAGCACCTCTTCTTAGTGGTCTCATGGAAGTAGAGACTGATCCAAGCAGAGGTGACCAATTTGGCGCTGCACGAGACCGTCATCTGTGCTTGGTGTTCTTCGATGTTCTCCTTCTTGACGGAGAAAGCTTCCTGGACAAACGGTATGAACAGAGACGAGCTGTGTTGCAAGACATCATTAGGGTTATACCTGGCTTCGTGTGTGAAACCTACAGATGGTTAGCGTATCTGACATCTTGTCCAGTCACGGCTTGTGGAGAGATCCCCAATACCACTCCATCTCGGAAGGGCACCCGCTCTAGCAGTGAGTTTCATTCAGATCCTTCGAGACTCTCATCTGATCTGCCGTTAGGCTCTCACTCGTGCGTTCGAGGAGAGCAACAAGCGGCGCGAAGGTGAGTAAATAAATACGAGTTACTTGAATATCCTCTCTTATACATTCTCCTTAGAGGGTCTCGTCCTAAAAGCGGCTTGCTCACGATACACTAATATGGGCCATCCATGGGTGAAGCTGAAGGTGAGCACCTTGCCGATGTGCAAGTGAGATGCTTACGAACCGAGTAGAAAGATTACATCCCCAATCTGGGTGATTGTATCGATTTGGTTATTCTTGGTGCCGGGTGGGACATTGATCGAGCGCGAGATCTCCGCGGTATGTTGAGTCTCTGGTGGCCAAAGCACCGCTAGGGCTGATGTAACAAGTTGATACTAGCGTCTACACGACCTTTTATGTCGGTACCTTGAGCAATGCTGAGCAGGTCAAAGCGCGCAAACAGACGCCTCACTTCGAGATCGTCTTCCGAGCCTCTTATGGCATGTCGAGAGATCAGCTTGAGGTTTATAATGAAGCTATTCGACATGGGCGATGGTCGAGCAAGCCTTATGATCGAGATGATCCTTTCAAGAAGGTGAGGACGGCCGGAAGGTGTTTTCATTGTCTGACGTTTCCAGCGATTGATCGGGCTGTCTTGGACATTCTCAATGCCCAAGGGTATGTCCCCGCCAAGCGTACTTTTCGAGCATCCGCTATGTGGCGAGGTCATGGGTGCAGGATTTCAGAGACTGCCTGATTCAAAAGTGAGCTGGGCTATGTGACGATAAGCGCGGAAATACAGCTCATTACGATAATCAGATGTACGAGCTTCGTTGGCCTAGACTGCAAAAGATCTTTGAGCCTCGCGAGCGATCATGGGGTGAAGGTCAGAGCAGGCAGCACTGGTCTTTGTTGGTCGTCTAGCTGACAGATATAGCATTGCACGCGGCTGATCTAGTTGCCGCGGCCCATCGCTCACTGGGTTATGCTCCTCCCAACCCTCTCGCGTCACCTGAACACGACTCGATTCGAGCTGCATGGCGATCATCATCTATAGCTTGCCTTGATATTCCAGATACTCCATCGCCTAAGTGCAGCCCAATTCCAATGAAGAGGGTCCAATCGGCACCTGACCTCTTTGAAATCCACAAGATATCACCTCCAACACCGAGACTATCTTCCCCTAGAGGATATATCATATCTACACCAAGAAGAGAGATGGTATCTACGACAAGAAGAGGTATAATATCCATACCGAGCAGAGTTCTACGCACGTCTCGTGTTCTTCGACATGCGTTGGATAGCGAGGTGGAAGATCACAGTTGGCCGAGGACGCCAATCACGAGTCCGGTTGGTGGCAAGCGCCGTAAAGACCCGTACGAAAATCCAGAAAAACGAAGGCGTATCGACAGTATGGCCCATGGACGACGACGTTATCCCGACACTCCCTTTACTTCGCCCATACTTGCACACGAAAGAGTATCCAGGGCGAGTTCACCACTTTTCGACTTAGCCTCGTCGAATCCTCCTGCAAAGTATCATTCCCTAACAGGATCATCAACATTCCATTCTTCACCGATCTTGCGCTCTTTGGAGGTCAATTCACGAATTTACCAGACGACTCATCGCGAGCCGTCAACCTATATTAGACAGCGAGGAAGGCTCAAGCCACTTTCACTGCGATCTCGTTTCAAGCTTGCAATAAAGATGGTCTTTGCCAGCACGTAGGTTCTCGACGACAATTCATACTTGGACTCATCCTCGTCTTATATCTACTTGTAGCAAGTAGCACATACTGCATCTGTATAAAGTTTTCCCGTCCATGCAAATTACAGTCGAGCATAAGAGACAAACCGGTGGCAAAACCAAAACGTCCCATAGGTGCGGATTTCTTTATTTGAGCCTACTGGAAAACACTTTTTTTTCCCTGAATCACCAAGAGCCAAACAAACTCACCCAGGTCTATAGTAGTAGAACGTATCTTGCATCCCATCTAGAGCATTCCGACCTTGCATAGACGCTCATTCTCGGACGCTCACCCAAGTGTTTGCGGTTCTCGCTATCGATTCGTACCGAATACACCCCTCATCTGAGGGTTTCGGAGATAGCGAGCTATGGCAGACAAGTCCGCATCTCACGATTCGGGAGAAAACCAAGTCCACCCGGCTGGGCCATCCGAACAACCAGTCACATTGAGTGATTATCTTCAAGATGATGCTCCACCCAATGAAAACAGTGACGGGGAAGTACCCAATGGAGAAATCAACGGCCAAGCATCCAATGAAAATAGTAATGGCGAAGATGTTAATCAAGTCGAGGGAGAAGATGGTGAAGATGATGGAGAGGGGTTTGATCCAGATACATTAGCAAACCTTGCTGCTTTATCTAGGATAGGAGCTGAAGGCGATGATGGGTCTGGCACAGATTGGAGGACCGGAGAAGATGGGTCTGTTGCTGAATGGCGGACAGGAGAAGGAATGACTCGTGAACAGGTACAGGAGATTGTGGAGAATCTTCAAGCTGCTCGAAGAGGAGAGAAAGAGCCAGAGCCGCAGCAGGATGGGAAAAGAGATGAGGTCGAGGCAAGCGAGGCGGATCAACGACGAGGTGATCTTGAAAAGGACAGATCACCGCACGATAGTACAGATGGCCGAGATGAGAAAGTTGAGAACGATCGGGAACATCAACACGACGACGAAGGGGAGGATGATGATGATGAAGATGGGGAGGAAAGAGACGGACAGTCAGATGAGGATAAGGAGGATGGCGGGGAATATAGAGATCCAAGATATCGCTTCGAAGATGGAAAGATGAAACGAAAACGGAATAGATCTACACTGTCAGTCTGATCATTGCCTCGAATATCATGGCCTCGTTCACTGATGCTTGGGCGTTCTATAGGAGTTGCACAGAATGTAAGAGAAGAGTGAGTTGATTTAACCTGTGTCATGTCTCGTTGTATTTGCTGACAAGGCGTGAAGAAACGTAAGCTGCAAAATCCGCCTTGAGCTGCTTATACTGATCATATCGTCTTCTCACCCAAACAGAACAAGTGAGTGTCCGCGAGATAGGTACATGATGAATATGCTGATCGAGATGTAGTGTGATCGAAATATACCATGTACCCGATGGTTAGCATTCTCATATCCGTCAAAACACTATACTGACCGGTATCAGCATCAAGCGCGGTATACCGAGTATGTGTCGCATGGACACGCTTGCCGTCCCTCCTACTACGCATGCACCACGCAAGCGACGAAGGTGAGTCACACCATTCATACATGTCCTTTGCTCACAGGGCGGACAGACTCGTCAATGATGTGCCTATCAACTACGAGCTTGGCCTGCGAGTGCAAGCGCTCGAATCTCTCATTCGTTCTGGGTCGAATATGGAAGCCGACGCCGCCTCATCCGCCGCCATGGAGACGATCCTACAGGCGACCCGAGCAGCTAACTCGGGAAGTCAGGATGCCGCCAGCGCACTGGCACAATTGACACAGAATTCGGTTGCGGGCATGAGTCAGGACGCGCAAAACGGGCTGTTGATGGATGTTTTACAACAGGTGAGAAGCTTCGGCTCGTCGATATGTCATGGCTAATATTCGGCTTTATAGCTGTCCGTCGCAAGTATGGGCACATCAACACCGAGGGAGATGCCAGAAGGCTCAGAGGATGATGTTTGGTCGACTGTTCCTCTGGCGTCCTTAGATACGTCAGTCTATCTACAGAATGGCACCGTGCACCACAAGCTGACGAAGTTCATGCAGACTCTCAACCATCGCAAATGCACATGACAATGACAGCATACCGGACAAACTCAACCTCGCTCTTCCTGGATTCCGCGAGGACAGCGGCCTCATCTTCGTGCCCCCTACAGTCCGCTATGCGGAAAAGCTTCTCCGTCAGGAGGAGATACTGTCCAAGGACGCTTTGCCTATCGAGGGAGATGATCGTTTCTTGGATGCAGGCATCAAATTTGCCTACGGTGCGGATAGTGCTCCATACACGAACAAACGGGCACGTATCGGCTATATTCTGTATCAAGGACAGAGCTGATTTGATGGTAGATATCATCAATACAAGCCGTCTCACATACCGGCGCATTACGACTGGCTACATCGTTTCTCTCTCGGTTTCCTTCCTCTACAACCACAAAGATCATGTACATTCCTGATCCCACCGCGAGCGAGGATGTTTTGGCTCTGCGTGATGCAGGTGTGGACATCAGGCATTATCGCTTCTTGGATCGCAAGACCGGCGCAGTCGATTGGGAGGGTATGCGAGACGACTTACATGTGAGTGTAGAGGACGTGAACACCGCATCGAGGCTGATCAACATAGGCGGCGCCAGCCGGTTCACCGATACTGTTCCACATCAGTGGTAGCACGCCGACCGGTGCAGAATTGACTGCTCCGCAATGGCGGCTTCTTACGGCTCTCCTCGAGGTGAGCTAGGATTGCTACATTCAATGGTAGCTGTCGTCTGACAGCGAGCAGAATCGCAGACTCATACCGGTGATCTCATTGGCTTTTCAAGGCTTGGCGTCAGGGGACCCAAGCAGGGACGCACAACCGTTACGATACATGGTTCATGAGGGCTTACCAGTCGTGCTCATCCAATCCTTCGATGCGGTAGGTCAATCTTTCGCCTGGTGCGTCTATGCTGACATGGTGCAGATGATGGGGCTATATGCCGACTCTCCTGCTATCGTCTCTGTCGTCACGTCGTCGACTGAGATCCGAGATCGGGTGGACTCGCAACTCCGCCATACGGCCAGGGCGATGTACACACATCCGTCCGCTCTGGGAGCAAGGATTGCGCACACAATCCTGACTGATCCAAAGCTGTACCCTGCTTGGTGAATCTCAAACAATGACCTTGTGCCCATACTCCCGTACTGACAGACTTCAGGTTGAATGAGATCAAAGCTATGTCTGATCGATTACGCAGTGTTCGAGAGAAAATATATGATCTACTGGTCAACAAGCTCAAGACGCCCGGGAGTTGGTATCACATCAAACGGGCTTCTGGGATGTACTGGTGAGTGTCCCAAATGTTCACGAGACTAGGCTGAAGACCGATAGTACGACGTTACTCAACCCGCATCTCGTTGAAATGCTTGCTTCCGAGCGTCATATCCACCTTCTTCCTTCCGGTTCATTCTCCCTTGGCTGCCTCAATGCGTCCAAGATCGATACCCTTGCTCGAGCAGTCGATCACGTCGTCCGAGAAGGTGTTCGTGAAGCAGAAGAAGAAGCAGCACAAAGAGTCGCCATGGAACTTGCCTTGGCGGCTGCGAAAGAAGCTGCGGCACGCGAAGAAGCCGAAGCGCAAGCCGTTCGAGAACAGGCGGAAGCAGAAGCTGCTTTGGCGGAAGATACGTTGTTGATGGAGCGAAGTATTGCGAATGCCATGGAGGCTCAACAGAGAGAGGAAGAAGAAGAGGAAAGAACTCTTGATGAACAGAGAAGGTTTGATGAAGCTGTTAGAAGAGCTGCGGAGAGAGCAGAGATTGCTAGACAGGCAGAAGCCATCTTGGCCAGTATCCAGACCAATGGGTAGATTTTGCACTCACAAGTATTGCTGTTTGTTGTTGTATACTCTAGCGCATTGTTGTGATGAATGATTCACTATTTGCAAAGGGAGTGTTCCATTTGCGGTGGCTAGTATTCCATGTGCGGGATAACTAAAGGAATGAAAACGACTAAAAGCCACCAAGTAGCGAAGGCTCTGTATTCGAAGGGACGGGTCATCGCTGCTAGTGTCAAGTTGGAAGTTGATGCCCAGGTCAAAGAGCGTCTTGAGCATAGCATGCAGTGAATACGTGCAATAAGTGATAGTACTCATACATGCGAGAGCCAGCTAGTATTTGACAGCTACGTCTAGCTTTTTAGCCTCTGCCATACACTCGTCCAATCCCTCTTTCCACGCCTTGAGCTCCTCGGCTGTAGGTTGTGGTTTATCGGCGGGTCTTTTCGCGGGTGTTGATCTGTTCCAGGATGAGTGAAAATCACATTATAGTATATTATATGAGAAGGAGAGAAAGAACATACGAAATGAGAACACAAGATGTCGCTCGCTTTGTACCTGAAGCAGCTCCAAGTTCCTCTCTTGTTACTTGATCAGTCTCTGAGACCAGTAAAGTATGAAATCATGATAAGTTACTTACTTGCTCAAAACCCAACAATATTCCACACCTTGTGCTTCCTCAGCCATCAGAGGTAGATGACTGATTACGTCCACTGGTGTGATATTGCTAGCTAACAATAGGAGACCCTTGTCTCCCTTGCGTAGAGCTTTCACAACCTCCTTGACACCCCGTTTCAACTGTCGAGCCTTTGATGAGCGCTTGACAGTCTTGAACAGTTTTTTGGACAATTTCTTGTCGGCAAGAGGAGATGCTATTGGCGAGATTGCATCGAGTGGTACGAAGAATTCAGACTAAACTCCAAGTATCAGCAAAAGTTAACAAGGGTAATTCCAAGCTTCAGAACACTCATTAGAAGAAGTGTTCGTAAGGGAATGGGGGAATGAGGGTAATGGAAAAGGTAAGACGACCGACCTTCTTGTCTCCATCTTCCTCTTCTTTTCCACCTACACTCTTACGCTTCTCCTTGTCCTTTTTATCCTTCTTCGCCTTTTTAGCAGCCTTGTCCCCATCCACTTCCATCACTACAGCTTCTGCGCTGGCTGTGCCCTCGGCAGGAGGGATAGGCGCCAGCTCAGCCGCATCGGACTTGCGCTTCTTATCCTTCTTTTCTTTCTTTGGAGTGACTTCGGACATGGTTGTTGATGGTCAATTCAAAGTCTTGGATGCTGGCTGACTTTTGACGCCCCAGTGCAAATCCTGGGAGAAAAGCCCGAAAATTGAAGTAGGGATATATTACCCCGCATGGTTATCAGTTGTTACCCCGCATCCCAGGCGAGCTTACCGAGGTTTCACTTTTATAGTCTTCCTTCTGCTCAATTTCACAATTTCCCTCCATCACTTGTCACTCGAAACCCCCAGCAAGAGTAACAGTCAATAATCATGGTCAACGTCAACATCCAAACCACTATCTCCCCATACACGCAGAAACCCCTCCTCACCCGCCCACTTCTATCTGACACTGAGCTCGATGGAGTCATTTCTGAATCTCTCAAAGCCCAGAAGAGTTGGAAGAAGGTCACACTCGATGAACGGATAGCTGTCGCTGAAAAGTGGCTCGTGAGTGCCAAGAAGATTTTGAGCTGAGTTATCGCAGGTGGAGTTTGAGAAATTGACAGATCTCATGGCAGAGGATATCTCCTTATCCATGGGTAGGTGAGTACCTCTGTCCAGCTAGGATAATCATGAGTCACGCTGTATGGTGCTGACATTCGAATCGAGGCCGATCTCAAGCTGTAAAGGCGAGGTTGGAGGTACTCTTTATCGCGCTCGGCATTTGATCAAAATCGCACGGGACTGCCTTAGAGCGGTTCCTCAGGACGATGCCTCTACCGATGCATTGAAGATGATAATAGTCAAGCAGCCCATCGGCGTCATCGGGTAAGCATACTCTTCAGTACCAGAGCTTTGCTGAGTCATACTTCAGAGTTATCACACCTTGGAACTACCCACTCCTCTGCACTGTCAACACTGTTATTCCCGCCATCATCTCTGGAAACTCGGTGATCATCAAACCCGCGCCTCAGACACCAGTCCCAGCCGAACGATTCTTGTCCAGCTTCCAAGCCGCAGGTCTCCCCGCAAACATCCTGCAGGTCGTCCATCTTACACAGGCAACCACACTGGAGAAGTTCTGCCAGGATCCAAGGATCGACTTTGTGGCGTTCACGGGGAGCGTGGCTGGTGGGCGAGCGGTGCAGCAGGCTGCGAGCAATGGCAAGGGCTTCAAAGGCGTTGGACTGGAGCTGGGCGGCAAGGATCCAGCATACGTGAGGGCCGACGCGGATCTCAAATATGCTGTTGAGAATCTCGTGGATGGTCAGCTCTCCCAATGTTGGAAGAGAAAGAAAGCTCACACAACATAGGCGCAATGTTTAACTCTGGCCAGTCATGTTGCGCTGTCGAGCGCATCTACGTACACTCGTCTCTTTACGACGAATTCGTCAAGCAATTTGTCGAGATAGCAAAGCAGTTCAAGCTAGGTGATCCCAGCGACCCAACGACAACTCTCGGACCGGTCGTGAGCTTGGCCAGTGCGGAGCGAATCCGGAAGCAGGTCAAAGATGCCGGTCAGCTCTTGAGTTCAATCTAATGACTGGAGCTGAAACTTCATAGTGGCTGCGGGAGCCAAGCTGGTCTTGGACGAGTCGGCGTTTCCCCAAGCAAAGGAGGGTACAACCCTCGTAGGGCCACAAGTGCTCGTAGACGTGGACCATAGTGAGCTTCAAGACTCAACAAGGGTTCCAAAGCTCACCTGCTTTAGCAATGGAAGTCATGATGGAGGAGACATTTGGTCCCGTGATTGGAATCATGAAAGTAGAGAGTGACGAGGAAGCATTGGGTTTGATGAATGACAGCCCATATGGTCTAGTTAGTCGTTATTGGTATCACTTGAGTTTCCCGGCTGATTCTATGATAGACCGCATCCATCTGGACATCACCGACCGACCCCGCATCTCTTGCAGTGTTCAACTCGATGGTAGATGATCTCGAGTGTGGTATGGTGTATATGAATCGCGCAGATGCGCTGGAGCCTTCTCTGCCTTGGTCCGGATGGAAAGATTCAGGGAGGGGCGTGAGCTTGTCAACCTTGGGGTACGACCATTTGACTCGGGCAAAGGCAGTCTGTATGCGAGTTCAGCTGGCCTAGATTGAATCTATTATCGTCTTTGAAACCATGCATTACACTACATTACAGTATACGATAGATGTACATGTGATAAACACAATATACTGTACAACATAATGATGTGGGTCGACGAGTAAACGAGTAAATGATCACGCTTTGAGCCAAGATTCGTAGAATTGGGCATTTGCTTTCTCGACATCCCCTCTTCTCTCATCACCACCCACTACCCAACCGGCTCCAACACTACTTGTATCCGCCGTAGCCAATAATCTATCGACATCTTCACCTGAGGCTAGTCGTGCAGCTTTGACATAGAGTTGAAGATCTTTTTCTTCGCCAAGGGTTTGAGAAGTGAGTAAATCATCAGCATGATAATGCGTATACCTGTTTGAGGAAAAAAAAAACACTCTATTAGCCTTCTGGACACTTCCTTGATATCACATTGGGTAGACAGTCAAGATGGGGAAGAGACATACCAATCGTATTCCTGCATACGCTGTTCGATATCTGGTGGGTCCAAAAGAGCCGAAACTAGTACTTCGATGGGATGAGGTTCGTGCCGAGTCAAGGAATCTTGATTTACTGGTTGGTTCTCTGATCCAACTAGATCAGAAATATTTGCCCATCGTCGAGCACTTCTACGAGGTCTATTCAAGGTACATATCAGCTCGAAAAGAAAAGAAAAATCAAAGTGAGGAAAAGGAAAAGGAACACAGAGAAACTAAGGAGATAACAAGAACTTACGGTGGACCGGCTGAAGTTGGAGAGGAAATATCAGACATGCGCGATTCGAATGGACTGGTGAAAACTTCGTGTTTCTGCTTACTACACTCTATGTCAGTCGACATGGACGGAGACTACATGTAAGATATCGGCTTACGCGGCGAATCTTCCTGTAGAGTTCATCGTACTGCGCGCACGATAACAAGTCAGTCAATGCTTAGTGTTGCGATACGATGAGAAGATATGGACTGACAAGGCATATAGACGTCCGAATTGCGATAAGATGTGCGGTTTGTAATATTCCCGGAAGACCTGATTGATAGGTGCCAAAGCATCCACTTCGCGATCTTGCAGATGCGAGGGTGTGAACCATTGACGATAATGTGGTCTGTCAGTTTGATAGATGGGCGAGGGAGGCTCAACGCCGAGCTGAAAAAAAAATCAGGACGACGCAACAGCGTACGCAAACGCATAACTCGACGTACGAATAGGTTGATTGCAGCTTGTTTATCGGCATCAAGCATCGAGTTGTTATAGAATCTCCGGATATTCTCTGCGGAACCAACCATCTTCAGTATATCGCCTACTGTATATCGCTGCAGGTTGCACTCACCGAGAAGATCGCGTGAATGTGAACTCCATTGAGCTGCCTTTGTACGCCGGTAGGTATCTACTCGATTTACCAGTGCTGACCCTGTATACTGCCATGCGAGTGCTAGACACGAAATTCATCAGCTCCATGGTTCTCTCCCAATTTGCACGGAAATTCACTGTCTCCATGATCATGGTACATCTGCACACGGAGGTTAGCCTCTCTTCACGAGTTGCGTTAAGGACGTACCTCAGTAAGTACATCAACCGCATCACAGCTGAAGGGGAGGTACGGCGTCCCTAACATTCCGAGTGCATATAACTGGTGGCCGAATGCACGTTTTGCGATGGCGAATTGAGCAGCGTTGGTTCGATCCAGACAATCTACACAATTCACACGCAAGATGCCCTGTTGCAGTAGTGGTCTGCCCCGACGGGTTCCAGAACTTCCATACCATCAGAGACATCCGTGTGACTAATCTGGGAGTCTGTACTCACTCATCATCATATCGGGCTGGACCTCCATGAAAAAAATTCGTAGCTTGTAGACTCTCTTCGCAAACATCCTCCAAAACTCCCATGACGTCCTGATGTCCACTATTGAGCCCCAAGTCAGCCTCCATTCACAGAACGCCGTTGCTTCGTACTTGCCTTTTCGCAGCCTGAGCCATATCCCAGGCGATATATCGCATCTTCTTACCCTCAGGTAGGAACTGATTAAGATATTCAACGCATTGACCGTACTCGGACAAAAGTTTGCTTTCGCGCGGTACCGTCTCCCGAGATTTGATGAGGTTGAGAATGAAGATTGGGGCGCCGTAACGACCCAGAAGATCATCAAAGTGTTTTGCCGCCGGTGTATAGAACGGATCTTTGATCGTGACTATGGGGATGATGGTTAAGAGACGCTGACCATGGACGTATAGACGCATACTCACTTTCTATAGGAGGTCGCGGTGTCATTTGCGATGACTCTTGGTGCCACATGACGGGAATTGACCCTCGATATTGAACGAATGAGGTATAGCCACCATAACCCCCTGTCAGGTTATCTTTCGGTGAGCCCGCACCAAAAGCAGTTGCGAGGGGTTCAGAGACACTTGGAGAGTAAGTCAAGTAGCAACATCCTATCCTGGTGGCGACTCACATTTGCTCAGTCTCGACTTCATTCGCTACATGACCCTAGTGGTGTCATTACATCCGGATTTGGCGATGGGTCCGAGACAGGCTTACATGTTCATTTGCACCTCGAGTGAGATACCTAGCGCCAGCATAATGGCGAGACCGTCGCGCAATAAGTGTCAGGTACACCGTCCTTGTGAACACATTGATCTCTACCCAAGTTTTAATGTCACTATCACTGAGAGCCAATAAATATAACAGGCTTACTCGCTTGATCCACAAAGCCGTGTATAAGAGGTAAAACCCATCTGCTCCGTCCTTTTGGTTCTTCCAGGTGGAAAGCCGGAGATAAGAGGTGGTGATTCCACATAAATCGGGTGTTCCACCTTCGGCGTTCGGCACAAACAGTGAGGTTGGTCTGTAGTGTATTGGTGATGTCGTATGAATAGCTGATGAAGTCAGCCAACATGACTTCTGGAGAAGGAGGAGACGACGAGAGCGCACGAAAAGTAAAAGTTCTTGGAAAGGTCTACTTGTTGGAAGGTATTGAGCATTCTTCACACTATCAGCAATGCCTCATCCAAGCTATCAATTGAACGCACTTTGTCTCCTGGCTCGTTCGTTCCGACTTGCTCGCGATAGTTAAGAGCTGGGTAATGTTAGTACAAGCATTACCACCTTCGGAACAACGCACCGTTGTCTCGTCGCAGTGGTAGACTGACAATCAGCTCTGGCCCACGATCTCTGATGAGCAGACTCACTGTAATGACCGCCCAGCAAGCCAACAACGGATCGCTTCGTGATCAAGATCAAATACCATCCGGCTGTGAACTTGACGAATCCAACAATCCCACTGTCTCCTATCAGCGACGTGGACTAGCCTACTTCAGTGACTGCACACTCACTGAAATTCGAGTACCTTCTCCAACCCGCCCTGACTCTTGTTGCCGTCCTGTACCATGCGCAATAACAGGTCCAGCTCGGCGCCGTCATATGTTGTGGCATCTTCCGTGACGTTGAGAGACGTTGAATCGGTCCGATCAATCTTCAGAACACGATGCGTGTCACCCGTCGATGCCGTTACATAGAAACGACTATTCAGGTCAGTCTATGGGCAAGTTACGACGGCGCAAGGGATGGATGGTCACCTCTTGGTCTCGAAGAGGGTAAACTTGGACAGCGAATTAAGACATGATGGATCATCTTCGTCGTCCATCTCGATGCTTGATCAACGATCTTGTTCGTGCATCTGCCTCTGTCCAGCCAACTCGCAGTGATCGCTCGCGTCGTTTATGCTGCCCGACGCGTTGATAAACTGATGAACCTACTTCTAACTGGATTGATTGCCTCTTGCCGCACTTGGGCTGTATTTTTTTTCCGGTCCCTGAACGACTACCCACGACACACTATCTCCAACTTTTTCTTGTTCTCTCTCTCTCTCTCTCTCTCGTCGTCGTCTGCTAATACTGTTCAAATCCTTGATAGTCTCTGATCGCCGTTCGCGTGTGAGATGAGACGGGAAGCATCACGGTAGCTAGACACTCCTTATCGCGATTGTTTATTCCTTTCTTCTCGACTTGTACTTGTAGAAACGTTGCCTCTTATCCATAAATTTTTCTCGTCCTTCTCCCCCACATTATCATCTCAGTTTCCGTCGACATGGTCAAGGCTCATCAACCACTCCAGATCCGTCTGACTGAACCCGTCATCTTCCTCAAAGGGCCATCCACAGGATTGGACTTTCGTGGTCGCCCTCAGACGGTTCGACAGGATGCGCAACCGGCCATGTTGAGAGGGCTTTTGACTCTTAGATTGGGCAAACCTACAAGAATCAGAAGTATTGTCATAAGGCTAGAAGGCAAAGCTCGCACCGAATGGCCAGAAGGTACGTTTATGCTTCTTGCATCACACGCTCGTCATGTTGACATTGCGATGTAGGTATCGGTGCACGTCGGATGGATACCCACGAAGAGCATGTCATCATTTCAGAAACAACAACATACTTCTCTGCCAAACATGATTCCCCAACCCGCTCCCGCTCAGCCAGACGGGCCGCTTCTTTGGGTCCAGGGGTATCCCTCGCTCAATGGGATCTGGACGAAGATGTCATCGATGACGAGCTCGATTTGCAGGGTGTACCGGCGGAGGGAGAAGATATGGGAGATTGGGTCGGTGTCAACATGACCCGTGGACGACCGGAGGGTGGACGAAGCTTGAGGAGCGCAAGTGCCATGCCTGGCACACACGACTCATCACATTGGCATCGCGATGGCTTTTCTCGTCGACCGAGTTTCACGGATGATCGAGATGCCCTTGGACTCAATCATCTGGCCTTGCGTGATACTAGAGGGCCATCTCCTGCATACACGCCAAACATGCCTACCAGTGTTTCGCGCAGGTCATCCCTTCGTACCGGCAGCTCAAGTACAGCTCACGAACCAGTCCTATCCCCTATCGTATCCGCCGCAAACTCGCGCCGCGGATCTGAGCGGGACGATAGTACCGAGACGCAACTCGGCCGACGTGGTGCTTCGAGCGGTCCAGGAAGCCTACTTATAGATGATCCGTTGTCCGAGAATGTCCCGTGGGAGCCTAGAACTCCAGCCGGGGACCCAACATTGCGCTTCTCGTATGGTCTCGAGGGCAATGCTTCCGAATCGAGATCGATCCTTCGGCCAGCATCGACTCGTGAGCCGAGCGGCGAAGTGCGTTTCGACACGGCGGTTCGTGGAGGCGAGGAAGCTGAACCGCAAGGGGGTGCACCCACTACCGATTCACCCCTCGAACTGGAACGCCAAAGCGCTGAGCTCAATCGCGCAGCATCGATACGGACTACGTCGACCAATTTCTCTGCCTCTTCTCTATCGCTAAGTGGATCATCTGGTGAGAACCACAGTGCAGGCGAAGTACACCCGATATCAGCAGCTATTCAACCGACATCAGGAATGTCCACTACACATAATTCACCAGCTCCGTCTGCTGCACCGTCCATTATCAACGAGTCAATCCGACGACCAAGCATATCCAGCAACTCTATTTCGAGTGGACCAAGGGAAGATGAGACTCTCGTTACTCCTGATACATCCAGACAAGGGAGTCTCAGTTCTGCTCCGCGCGAGGCACCACGTACTCTCCGTCAAACTCGGACCGCCAGTCACGCATCGACCATCGTCGAGGACCTCCCAACAATCCTGCCTAGCGCAGGTCGCAGCGGATCCTTCACCCTGTCAAGCCGACCAAGCTTGCAGCATCTCCGTCCAGATTCATCGGGCAAATCTGAAACAAGCGAAGACAGTCGCGGCCGTCACCACCACAAATTTAGTCTCTCGGCTGCTCTCCGAAATCTCTCTTCTAGAGGCAAGAGCAAATCCAGAAGTAGACAATCTTCTGTTGCCGAGACCAACTCTCGAACCCCTTCGATTGCCGAGCCAATGCCAGGGGACACGAGTATGAGTCGCGTGGGCAGTGGTTCTGCTATCCCTCCACACCTTCGTCAGAGCACTCGTAGAGTTTCGGGAGGACAATCTGATTTCATTCCACCGTATGGACGAGGTGGCGCTGGATCTGTACCACGGGACAGTTCTCGAGAAAGGACGTTGAGTCCTGTCGGGTCTGACGACAGGAGTGAGAGTCGTGGAAGAGGCAGACATAAGGGCATGAAGGTCCTGACCGGAAAGCTTGGTCTGGATCATACAGATGCTGAAGAGGATGTGCACAATTGGAAAGAATTCCGCAAAGGTCAGCATCTTTTCTTATAGCCATTGCGTTGCGGGTATTGACTTGTCGTCAGGAACATACAATTACCCCATCTCCTTTCCGATCCCAGTTGACGCCCCGCCTTCAATTCATGCCGAGTTTGGTTCGGTTACATACCGACTGAAAGCGACCGTCATCCGCGTCGGCGCGCTTACACCGAACCTGGTGGAGGAAGTCGAGGTGATGATGATCGCTAGTCCGCAAGAGGATGATTTGGAAGAATCAGAGAACGTCATTGTTGAACGGCAATGGGAGGAACAGATGAGGTATCAAATTGCGTTGAGTGGAAAAGCGTTCCCTATCGGAGGTACCATGTGAGTTTTTTGCCAACGTATGAGGATTGCTATGCCCTCGGTGTTTCTTGTCTGCCGTGGCTGACGGATTACAGTCCGATCAGTGTCCGGCTTATGCCTCTTGCGAAATGTCGTATTCATAGACTGACAGTCTCCCTCGAAGGTAAGCTTCTAGCTTCTCATTTATCCGAATGCACATGCTGATGAAATTACAGAGAAGACCGACTATTTCGCTCAAGACCGTAAAGTCGCTAGACACGAGACACCGAAGAAATACATGCTTCTCTTCATCAAGCAGCCCGAGAAATTGGAGCGCATCCAACCACTCCTTCCTATCCTCTCGGATGATCCCAATGCTGCGAAAGATTCGCCTCTTGCTCCTCTCGCTATTCAAGCGGCACGAAACAACCCTCCTCCAGATGCTTTCGATGTCGACGGCGATGAAGATGCAATGTTCGCGTCGATGTACGCTTCGCTTCTCGATCCACTCGGGCCATGGCATCTGGAGAAGACGCTTACTGTACCGGACTGTGCGAGCTCGATCAGGTTCACTACCAAGCATGCGAAGACGAATATCCAAGTCTCACATTGGCTCAAGGTGACCATTCGAGTCGAGCGAGGTGATAATGTCGCTGTGGATACCAAAGGCAGAAGAAAGCAATTTGACATTATCATGTAAGTTTATTATCACTATAAAAGGGTAGTCATGATCTGTCGTTAATAAAGCAGTGAAACACCTATCAAGATATTGGATTGCCGAGTGAACCCACAATGGAATTCCTTACCTACATACACGCCTCAGAATCCATCTTCGCAAGCTGCAGGTCCCGGGATATGTTCTATACACGGAAATGGACCGCGACCAGCAGCAATACATTCTACGCATCGAGCCGCTCAATTCGATCCACTCGTAGCTGCTGCCGCACCTTTACAGGGCCGCATAGCCGCATTCCCCGTATTCGACGGTACATATCGAGATTCATCTAATTCTCGCTCTCGAGATCGAAGAACCAGCGAAGGAATGCCGGCTAATCTCAATGGGGCTGAAGGTGATGATTCGCTATTGGAAAGAAATATCACATACGATAGACTCATGAGTGGACAAGTCACCGTGACGGGTGAAACACCACCCACGTATGTGGAAGCCATGGCAAGTAGAGCTAGGACACAAAGTAGGAGTAGATCCAGGCTTGGAAGGGAAGGTAGAGGTAATGGTGAGATGGCCCAAGAATGGGAAAATGGTTTAGGAAGTGTACAAGAAACGGTAGTATAGATTTGGAATTTGTTGAAGACTTTTTCAGGATGACAAGAAAGAAGGGAGGTTTGGAGTAATATTTAGACAGAGACAGACAGAGACAGACAGAGACAGACAGAGACAGACAGAGACAGACAGAGACAGACAGACAGATCAGATAGACAACAGATTCATTTAGATGGACGTACGTAGACTAGTAGGTATGTAAGTGCATGGTATAATCTGTACGAGTACGAGTACAACGTTGGCATTACTTTTACTGGTTCCCTCAGAGTAACCAGTTTTTATCAAGAAGCTTCTGATTGTGCCAAGCTATGTCGCGGAGGTTGTTTCTTGGTTTTCTGCCTCTGCCACGTATGAAGGATCGAGATCTTCATCTTCATTATCCTCCTGTCCCTCGTTTATAGCCAGCGTATCAGTTGGAGGTCTTTCTTCCCCCTCAAAAGCATCAAAAGGTACCCGTCCTTGCCTTTTCAAGGTCAGCTCAAAGAATCCAGCGAGATCATTCATGGGGATAGGAAGTCAGACGTACATCTCCGTCATGGCTCCTCTAAGGACATATAGAAACGGCGCATTGCCTGCTGGTGGTGCACTTGTTTGGTAGGCCACTGAACGACTTATTAGCCAGTGCGACACGAAGGTATTGTAAGGGAAGAATAAGACGGACCTGTTGCGTTACATCTACTGCAAACGAATGGTTGACGAAGCTCGAGATCTTCTTTGCCTTTTCTAATTGTTTGTATCAGCTATCGATAATCCAATATGCAGAGCGATACCGAGTTGGGTAGACTAGGCCAAGAGTGGAAAATGCAAAGTAGAGTAGAGAATAGGACGAGGATTAGGAAAACTTGACTAACCTCTTCAATAGACATCTTCTTCCAGGCTGAGCATTCAATTTGAATTTCCGTGCTGGCTCGCCATTCTTTCCATCCTGCGCGCGAATAATCAATGATCCATCCGATCTATTCCATATATCATATCAGTCGACGAATAAGACATATGTTAGAGAATGAAGCAGAGTGGGTCTTCGATAAACTCACCGTCTTCGTGGTAATCTGTCTAATTTACCTTGCAGGACCAGAACGAAATCACCACATAGGCAGTAATATGATCGAAGTACCGCTCGAGCAGATTGAGTGCCCTTTGATTGTTCAGATGTGGATACTATAGCGCGTGATACGACTTTTGGCATTGTTAATAGATGAGAGGGATCACAGAAAGAGGAAAGGAAGAATCTATCTCAATTGGTGGCGAGGAGATGGAATTTGATTCCGCTCGATGAGAGGAGCCCCGGCCCACGGGATCGTTCCGACAGAATCGGGATGCGGTCAAGATGAGATGAGCATCTCTTGCATACGTGGGATGGCCTGCACACTCCGCTCGACTTTATATATACCCAGAGCCCTCTGTAGAACCTACTTGTCTATCCGCCCTACACAGAGTCTGCCTCTTCATCGACGCGCCATGTCTTCTGCACCACCTTCGACCGAGAAGCTAGAGAAGACCGATCCAGCTACTGTGCCCAACCCGCTCGGCGAGGGCAACTATATCAAGTGTGTTCTTTCGTTGTTCTTGTGTCTATATCCTCACTGATTTTTGTATTAAAGAACTGCAGGGTGTCTGATCATCGGGTGAGCTGACTCACATTACGTGAAGACTATATTTGTCCTAATGGCGAATTCAGAGATGAAGTCTTGAATGGCAAGACTAAAGATACCAATAGCAAGTATGTGAAATCGGAACGAAACAAAGCCATGATCATTGTTCTGACTTGTGAGACTTCAGCTTCTTCGCACAGTTCTGCTTCGATCTCGGAATCGAGCTCAAACGAATCGAGGTGATAGCCGATGATGAGGACGAGATGTACGTCTCTCGCGATTTTACCTTCTGTCATAGAAGATTTCTGATGGGGCGAGCAGAGTGGAAGCTGCTCGTCGAATGACCAAGAACTACGATTTCGTCGTAACGTCAGGAGGTATAGGTCCAACACATGATGGTAAGTCCGACTGAACCCGACCATCTGTCAGACCTGAAGCAGAGCAGATATAACATATGCGAGTCTCGGGAAAGCATTTTCTCTGCCTCTAAAGCACCATCCAGAAACGCTCCAGCGAATGTGGGATCTTTCGTCAGAAGAGCGCAGGAAGATGATTGCAGAGGCTTCGCCGGCACAGAAAGAGGCGAGAGAACGTATGGCCTTGTTCCCTACTGCTGAAGGAGGACATGGAAGTGATGGTGGTGGCGGGGAGAGGAGTGAGGTTATCTTCGTTGAAGGGGACAAGTGGGTTCCAGTCGTTCGCCTAGGAGGGAAGGTAAGTGGATAGACTTGCTTGAATAAATAACTTGGTCCGGTCCAGCTGATTATCGATCATAGTTGTGTATCTTCCCGGGCATTCCAAGCTTGTTCCAGCAACTCTTACTGGGCCTGACACCGTATTTACCATTACCACCTGCGTCAGCCAAGCCTTTCCGGCATCTCATCTATACTTCGTAAGCTCTACTCTCAATTTGACTGACTAGTTTCCACGGCTGATCACCGGTTTAGGATGCCAGAATCAGCTATCGCTCCTTACCTCACTGAACTCCAAGCTCGGGTCAAGAAGGAAGGAATCCGCATTGGTTCTTGTTCGTCTCATCTCTTCTTCCCCCGGGAGAATGCTGAAAAGAGTCCGCATAGATCCATATCTCTATTCTGGAGTCCATGTCAGTTTGATAGGACACGATGTAGAACGCATCAAAGAGCTCGGTCAAGAGGTGAGTCAGCGTTCGTGCATCTTAGCTGATTCAGGATAGGTCGTAAAGGAACTCGATGGCAAGGTGGTCTCACAGGGTCAGCTGGGGAACGAAGGAAAACCTGCAAAGATTTAGTGTTGCATTCATGTATTCTTCTTATTGTTGGTCATCAAGCACGATGCTGGCCCCTTGGGTTTCCGGCTCTCAAGGAACCTTCAATGACACCGCTCGCCACCTGGGCCATACACATTTACGTTGCGAGATCTGCGAGCATGGCCAGCAATCGAGGCGTGATGTGCACTGACAAGATGCAGAGGATGAGCACTGGTACATCCATGTCGCAGTCCACAGTATATCTTTGCTCTGAACAACATATAGACATTACGATCTCGCCACTTGATGAAACAGAAGCTCACTGCGCGGGGCACCAATGCTTGACGACCAGAAAACAGAAAACCAGTCGCGTCAACCCATGTATACTCGAGTAACCAACCCTTTGCAAGTGCTCGTCCATTCATGACTAGACATGTCGCCTGTCGGTCCCCCTCGGGAGACACGACACAAGACTCTCTCAGCGTACTACACTCATTTATATACACTCGAAAGCTACCTCGCACTACTGACGAACCACTCTGCGTTGATCGTAGAAGGAGACTCGCCTGCCTACCGCGAACTCCTTCAGAACTCCATATGCGCAGTTGACGAGGTTCCACAACTTCTTGCTACCGGATCGAGTGTCGAAGTGCTGGGATCGCAGCAAGAAGCTGTCGATCGAATATTGTCGGAACTGGGCAGAAACTCTGGTTGGGGGGATACGAAGAATATCCTTCTTGCTGGTAATCGAGTTAGTTCCTCCAATCCAGTTCCTGTCCGCCAGTCGATGTTAAAACTATATCTTACAGTATGCTATTGAACTACCGATCAATCCTGCTCGACCCAACGCGGCGACGAGGCATGCCAATAGCCCTACTACCGTACTCCGATCATTACCATGGAAAATCCTCCGCGCAAGGTACTTTTCCATTTTCCGTTTCTTGCCAATGTCGCTGGACTAGCTCACGACTCCGCAGGATTGGCGATGTAGCTTTCCGACATCTTCTTATACATTCTTCGACTTTCTTGCCTGTCGGAAACAATTGCTTCATGCAACTTTCCGGTTGTCCAATCTACGAATTATACGACCACAAGAAATTTGGCAAGCCTGATCTAGACAGCAAGAAACGAAAGCAAGGCGGCGCAGGCGTATACAAAGGAAATAAGAAGAGAAAGCAGAATGTCGCTCCTGAAGACGTTGAGCCGTCTGTAGACAGCGGCCGCAAGACTACGAGGAAAAGAAAAGAAAGGTGAGTGAAGAAAATGTTTTCGAAGTACTCTGCTTACTCGTAACACAGCCCTGCTGAGGTCCTCATACCGCGTCAAAAGATATTTTACGGCCAACCGACACGGCGACCCAATGGGCAGCTCTATGCAGGACTTCCGCCGCATCGTGAGACCGATATGCGATGGTTCTGGGAGAAGACATTGAAGCTCATGACGTCTAGATGTTCTCAACAAAGTTACCCCTAAGCGGTCGGTGCCTATTCCAGACGACCATTCCTGCCTATGTCTACTACAGTCGATTTTTCCAAATTTCTTCGAGATTCGGTCCGATTTTCAGTCTACGAAAACGACGACATTGTCGACCGCTGGACTGCCCAAGTCAAATGCAGGAAGGAAGAGGTTGTTTGGTATGATGGGCATGGCTAGGGAGCTGGTGGCGCGGCATCGTTCGATCGATTATGCAAAACTGTTCCGTAGACTGATGGAGCGAAGCGTGAGGATCTTTCTGCGATCTGTTGGACATACTAGCTGAATGGTAATGCAGCGTGACCCGACAGCTTCGACCTTGAAACCGATATCACATGCTCAGGTAAATGAGTCGCCTTGGTCATGTTCTTGACTGATCGCATTCCAGGTCTGTCGGTTCGTCTCAGCCGTCGTCAAACAAATTCTTCCTGCTACCATATCCGGCAGCGAAGAGAACACGGCTATCCTCCTGAATCGTAAGATTTTTGGTTCCCAGTGTCGCCTTTCACTCACACTTATGCAGATGCCAAGCGCTTCATCAAAGCCAAGCAGCACGAGCCTGTCAATCTTCATCACCTCATCCAAGGATTCAGCATCAACGATGTTGCCTGGATCAGCAGCCCGTCTGACCAACGTGTTTCCGCTGCGGAAGCCAATAAGCGAAGATCGCTCGCGCTAGAGTTCGTGCGGTGGATATTTGAGGGTTACCTAATACCCCTTATCAAGGTCACTTCGTGGCTTGTTCTAGCCGACTGAAACGCTGACACAGACTGCAGAACTCATTCTACGTTACCGAAACGGCAGAGACGAGGTATGAGACTGTATATTTCGCACACGATGATTGGGCAGTGGCGACTCGTCCGCACTTTCAGCACCTTGAGGAGGAATTGCTTGATGAGCTTGATAGTGTCAGTACTATCATTTCTTGAATATAACGCAACTGACTAAGCAGAACGAGCGATACTTTGCTCTTCAAGGGCCATTGGGAGTATCGGCTGTGCGGCTCATCCCTAAGCCTAATGGTTTTAGACCGATTGTGAATCTAGGTAGGCGTATCGTGAGTGATCATTTCCCTATCTTTTTCCAGTGAGGACTGATGTTGTCTGTCTCAGAAGCAAAACAATCTACTGGGTATCCCTATTCCTGGCTCAGCAAGGAGTCTCACTGCAAATCAAGTGCTCAGGAGTGTGCACCAGGTATTGACCTATGAAAAAGTCCGTCCCGTGAATATGCTTTGACCCATGGGAAGTTGCTGACCAGTGGTAAAGGATCGAAAACGTGACCAGCTCGGAGCATCTCTGTTCGGGACTAATGAGATCTTCTGCCCCTTGCAGGATCTCAAGCAAGATCTTTTCAAGCTGCACGGTAGAATGTTAGTACAGTTGAGATTGTTGGGATTTGCAAAGATAGCTAAACTTGTTCTAGGCCGAAGCTGTACTTTGCCAAGATGGATATTCGCGCCGCTTTCGACACAATCAAGCAGAACAAGGTACTCGAGATCATTTCAAATATCATGGATAAGGTATGTCTCATAAATCGGTTCTGAGATCTTGCTGAGTGATGTAAGGATTATGACTACTCCCTAATGCTGTATTCACTACTTTTACCACCAGCTAGTAAAGCTTCTCAAGGCAGTGCTAGGCGGCTGTTCAAGTCTAGAGCTGTACTCAACGGTCAGTCTTCCTTCTTTGCCGGTTATTACAAGCACGGCGGAACTGATGGAATCAAAGACGGCTCGTCTCTTGGATTTGGCGACCACGCGAGGGATATCGCAAAGCCCCTTCGGAATGCTGTTGTCGTTGATCTTGTGAGTGATTGTCATCTCACGACAGGATTTCAACCTGATATTGGGCAGATGCGTAGAAAGCCGGTGACAAAGGACAGCTGCATGGATCTGCTCCGACAGCATATCCAACATAACACCTGGCAGGTCAGTCGATGAGACCACACACATCGCTATGGTTCAGCTCTGATAGGGTCATCACTTAGGTCGGAAACCGCTTCTTTCGCCAAGAGAATGGAATCCCTCAAGGCTCCAAGATCTCGTCTCTCCTATGCTCAATCTTCTATGCCGCCCTCGAGAATGAATATCTATCGTTTCTGCAGAACCGTCCCGGTACTCGCCTCTTACGATACATTGATGATTTTCTGCTCGTCACTGACGATGTTGGCGTTGCAAAGCGGTTCGTAAGGCGAATGAATGAGGGATGGAAGGAAGAATGGGGCGCAGAGGTGGCGAGAGCCAAGACAGTCTTGAACTTTGAGTTTATCAATCATTGCCAGACGAGTGTAGAGAATAACTGGGTCGGCTCGGATTGTAAGTTGGGACTCGTTGCGTCAGCATGTCTCTTGATCTGGATACTGACGTTTCAGGGTTCCCCTATTGTGGATTCTTGATCAACATGCTCACAATGGAAGTCAGCATGGATTACCCTAGGATTCTCTCAACCTGTGAGTTGGAGATTCTGCTTCTTTACCCGGACTCATGCGAAAATAGCCGCACGACAATCTTTTGCTATTCGCAATACACGACATAAAGGATCAGGGTTTGTCGGATGGTTCAGCCGGCAGCTTGAGAACCGGAATCATGTTGCATATGTAAGTCTTCATCTATCTTTGTCTACGAGCGAGACAGGGCTGAACTCTGTCAAGCTCGATACCGCTCACAACGACGTGGCAACGGTGCACCACAACGTATTTCTTAACTTTGCCCTAACGACCATGAAGATCCCGCATTACTTTGCAGGTTCAGCAAGGGTCGAAGGGAAACAAGCTAGCATGATTTTCGGTTAGTCCAGCACAGTACCGTCAACTCTAGTGCTGGCGCCTGGGGCTGATCACAGAGTAGACTCGTTGATCTTAGCTGCGGATTACACTTATGTGGCTGGACGAGCAAGGGTCAAACATGCTTCAAGATACCAGGAGACTGGAAGGAATCACTACGCCGTCAAAAAGCGGGATTTTATGTTGTGAGCTTCTTGTTGGTTGATGTAAAGGTACGTCTGATGAGCTGACTGGGCAATAGCCTAGCTGCATCTGCCATGTTCAAGGTTTTGTCCAAGAAGGCAGCGATATTCAAATTGGTGTGTGACTTGCTTGATAAGTATCTTGCACAGAGGGAGAGGCGTAAACTAGCAGACGAGTTGAGCAGCACTGTAGAGAGAGGTTGGGCTGCAGTCAGAGATGCCAAGTTTTGATGCAGATTACTTGTGAGAATCAATCAGTATGTTCGACATGCGCTACAGTCTAAACAATGCCCGTGTGATGCCATACATAAAGCATCGTACAAGCGTCTCCCTGTCGACTCGTGATCCTTAGATAGTGGTCTCGTCTACATGATGGATCAGCATTGATTCAACCACACTGGGGATAGTGGGTGGTATGGGGGAAACTTACAAGGTACGGCAGTCAGAGTCTGGGGCACGTTACCCTTGATGCTGACGACACGAGACTCGCGGGGTTGAGCGGGCAATCGCTTAAGGTCTGCCTTCTCGCCCTTCTCCTTTGCCTCGTGCTTCTTGAGAGCATTCGATTTAACACGGTCCAAGAACTCCTGTCGGCACTTTGAGTGACGGACGTGCTCGACTCGGATGTTGACTCGCTTCTCGAGGTATCGACCGTTGACGACTTTTTGGCAGATGACACCCACTGCTCGGGAAGTCACGTTGTAGACGATACCGGTTTTGCCGTGGTAGAATTTGTGAGGCTATATCGAGAGTCGCGAGAAAATATAGGTCCAGTTGATTTAACAGGAATAGAGTCGATAGGAGGTGGAGAGATTGAGAGATTGAGAAAGAGAGAGAGAGAGAGACAATGATCAGTATGAATTACAGAGACAGAGACGTAGTTGGGGGATCTATTACTCACCATACCCTTCTGCTCAGATGCGTTGGCCTTGATGTCGACAATGTCCCCAACCCTGTAGTGGACGAGGTAAGTCGACAAGTTTGGCGAACCATGTTCTGTTTATCCAAGCAATAATCAAATCATCAAAAACAAGCCCATCACAATCGTATCCAATCATCCACACAACACCAACGAGCCAACAAATGCGTCGAGAGAAAGAGTGAAATATGATCGTCGAGGAAGAGAAGAAGCGATACGGGAAACGAAAGGAGAAAGAGAGTCCTTGGTCAGCGCTATATCCTAATGATTTCTGAAAGGCGACTAGCTCACGCTTGAAGTTCTGCTTGAACATGTGGCGCGTACGCGCCCTCATACCGAAAGAGTGCGGCATCTTGTCGAGAGTCTACTGGTAAAAGATCAGAAACAAGCTCCCAAACGATGCTCAAAGACGAGATGAATCCGACTAGACGACTATTCGATCGCAGCAAAGCGGGGGAGTTTCGATCGTCGGTGGGTTGGTGATGTGAGAGTGGGATAGGAATAGAAGCTCACCTTGGGGTTTGTCGATGTATAGACGCCTGTACAGAGACAGCGAGCAAAAGCCTTCAAGCAGCAGCGGCAGCGGTGAGAGGGGAAGGTGGCGGATTCAAATTATCATTGTCAATCGGAATTAACGTAAACGCCGATGACTTCGTTTCTTATTTTCTTTGCCACGCAGAATTCATCGGTAATTGCATCATAACGCCGCAATTCACGAAACCTCCCCCAGGGTTGCACCGACCGCCTTGGAGTAAATTCACAGTATTATCTGAGAATTCTTCTCTTTCTATCCTGCAAGCAAAATGGGTAGCGCGCCAAGGAAGCAGTCAAAGACTTACAAGGTCCCCAAAAGGCCCTACGAGGCTGCCCGTCTCGACGCTGAGCTCAAGGTATGTTTCCTTTCGCATACAAGAACAGCGACAAGTCGAGGAAGACGAGGGTGAAGAAAGTGTCGTATCGTGATCGCGAGGAGGAACAATCAATCATGAGGAGCAGGGACAAGCAGGATCCAAGGACCTAGAATATAAGAGCATATCGCTGACTCTATTACAGCTCGCCGGCGAGTACGGTCTCCGTAACAAACGTGAAATCTGGCGTATCCAGCTCACCCTTTCCAAGGTGAGCTAGCTGGTGTAGACATTTCTCTAAGCAGACAAGCTCACGTTCAATAGATCCGACGTGCTGCTCGAGAGCTCCTCAAGCTTGACGACAAGGACCCCAAGCGCCTGTTCGAGGGTAACGCCCTTATTCGACGACTTGTCCGAATCGGTGTGCTCGATGACACCCGCATGCGTCTCGATTACGTGTTGGCGCTGAAGACTGAGGACTTCTTGGAGAGGAGGTTGCAGACTCAGGTCTTCAAGCTCGGGTATGTCTGCCTTTTCATCCTAGAATCGATAAACACGTCGGATGTTTCTGTTTCTTTTGCTAATAATTTATAACAGACTCGCCAAGTCCGTTCACCACGCTCGTGTCCTTATCCGACAGAGGCACATCCGAGTCGGCAAGCAGGTTGTCAATGTTCCCTCGTTTGTCGTCCGTCTCGACTCGCAGAAGTGAGTATCAGTCAACGTTTTCATATGGGGATGGCATGAGTCGGGAATACAAGCTGATATCTAAACAGGCACGTCGACTACTCGTTGAAGAGCCCATACGGTGGTGGCCGACCTGGTCGTGTGAAGAGGAAGAGGGCCAAGGCTGCCGCTGGTGGTGGCGAGGATGAGGAGGCTGAGGAGGACGACGAGTAGATCCTGGTCGGTCGTCGGGTGTAACATTTGGTATGCATTGGCTGCCGCGCTCAGATGGTTTCCCGAGATTGTCCTAGGTCGTTTGGAGGGCATTTTCACACACATGGGGCCAGGGCAACCTTTGCACAAGTCAATACTAAGCTTCTCGTCTTTCTGCTACGATTCCACTCCTCATTTGTCGCTTTGTCTCCTCTCGTTTACGATCCCTTGTGCTGAGCAGCATTTCTGCCGATGCTTCTTGATGTTTTGCGGCGTAATTCTCGCTTGTAAGGTATGCCAGCAGATCATGGTATGCATTGCATACTAAAGAAGAAGCAGTACTTTATCTCGAAGGGAAGCCCATGCTAGGGTATAGTTTCAACACTGGGGTATCTGGGGGTCTAAGACCGAAAAGGACTCTACATATTGGGCTGTGTCTGCTCTTTCTCGAGCTGTTCTAGTCTCGCAGTTTGTCTATTGACTCATCAGCAAATGTGAATGTATGGACGTGTCTCAAGTCGACTCACGCATCTCTTCTTGCTCCTCTCCATCGACTTAGCCGTGCCTCTTCATGTACTCTGAAGCCAAATATCCTCGGTTCAAACCTCTCTGCCTTTGTAGCGGCACTTGCCGTACTGACGCTTCCAACACTACTTGGACCCTCTCGTTTCACCTCTGCAACTCCACTACTACCGACAGGCTGCCCTTTGGCAGGTATCATCTGAGGGTAAACCATGAATAACATATGAGGGAAGGTAGTGCCGAAGTATGCGCCGTCGATCGAGCCGTGTCGGTTGGATTTGGGAGAGTAGATGTCTTCACATCGAGGACAATAGAGTTTTACGGCCTTTTGGTAGGGGATATCCGAGAGACCAACGGGGAGGAGTGGCTGGGAATAGCAATAGACGCGAGGACATCGACCAAAATCGGCTTTACGATACTTTTCGAGCTGCATCAAGATATCAGCACGGATTCCAGCAACTCATATATACAGGAAAGTCTCTCATGATAGGCTAGGAAGACCCGTAATATATCGGGGCAAAACAGCATGCAGAGATGATCACTGACCATCTTTTGTAATCCCCGTGATGTGACGATATACCGCGCATGAATCAGACCGTACAAGAACCTCGCCGAAGTCTCTACCACCTCTCGCAGATCATCATCTAGAGCCTCATCATCTTCAACCGCCGTCAGCTGGAACAAGATGGCAATCTTATAACTTACCTAGAGAATCTGTTATGAGATCCAGCGCACGAGAATATTCTTGTACCACTTCGCCATTCAGGCCTGTAAGATTGAAGCGGTCTAGGATATATTCTTCATCTACTTCTGCAAAGTATTCCTACACCGAACGGATTAGTTGATGGTAGATATCGGGATTGAGATTGGAGGACGAAGAGAAAGACAAAAGACCGACATTTCCTTTTGTGGAGAGGAACCATGATATCCATCTGAAGAAAGTTAGCTCGTATATGTTGCATCGCGATGATGGACGTACGAATTTGAGTAGTCAGACTCGGACCCCGTGGATATATCATCCATGGTGGACAGACTGCTGCAGAGCTAAGGAAAAGCCGAGGCGAGGGTGTACTCGGCGTTGGGGCGGTAATGTGCTCGTACTGTACGATACAAGGCTGAGTCACCAATGGCCTCTTGTGCAACCGAAATCGTTTGTCTCGCAAAGAAGAGTGACCCCTTGGGTATGATCTACGTATGAGGATGGATTATTATGTAAATGACTGACGATTCAAGTACATGTACAAGGACAAGAAGAGGTTAGAGACCGAGGTTGACGAATTGACGCGTTCGCCGGCCGCCGATACGAGCGAGTTCGAGTTCAGAGTTGGCCCCGCAAGCTCGTTCTATTCAACATTCAACATAGCATTCCCATTCGGGTCCTTGATTTCCCTTCCCTCAACTCCTCGCGGTTGGCGGGCAGGTAGTAATGGCGGCATCACAGGCTATTGCCGGGCCTTCACGTCCAATTCCAGCTCGACTCAACCCACCTCCGGCACCATCGACATCAGGCGATTCAGAGTCAACGGCTGCTCAGCCAGTCGAGAAGGGTCTGGAAGTGGGAGTGCTGAAGGAGCTGGCAAGAGAGGCTTTGATAGAAAGTCTCAATGATGTATGTCTGTCCCATGAGCTAATTCCAGAATCATGCTGAAGGGCGCAGATCCAAGGTGCGAAGACGTTGATTCTTGATCCGGCATTAGCAGGACCATTAGGTCTCATCACGGAGATCACACTGCTCAAGGTAAGTCACTTGAATTCTTATTCGTCTAGTACCATACAGCTGGAGCTCAAGGTGAGAATAGCATCAAGCAGTGGATAAGCTGTTTTGGCTAGAACCAGGACCGTTATCCGTATCGACACGTAATGTCGTTTGGCTATGTCGACCAAAGCTGAGCCATATGCGCACTATAGCAGGTAACAACTCATCCCAATCTCGGCACTGAGATACTGATGGAGTGCATAGAACAAATCCGGAGTCAACAATCTAGTCCTGCTGCTGCTGGACCGCTGGTGTACACAATCTTACTTGTACCACGAGCTACCGAACTGTGTAGAAAGGTGCTTGAGGATGAAGGAGTAGCTGGGGATATCAATATTTCAGAGGTACGCCTTGTGTCTTGCCACGCTTTAAATGAGGTCAACACTGACGTGCAACGCAGTTCAGAATGGAGTTTGTGCCACTGGAGGAAGATCTCCTGTCCATGGAGATGGAGGACGTCGCGAGGGATATCTTCTTGGTAAGGCATATCTTGCAAACCATCGGTATGCATTGGGCTGATAGGAACAGAACGGCGATGATACTCCCATCTTCTATTCATCTTTGGCACTCATGACCTTCCAACGAGCTTTCGGTCTTTTCCCTCGTATACTGGGTAAAGGTGATGGTGCCAGAGTAAGACTGCCAGACCGTTACATCTTCTTTGCATCCTCAGCTAATGATACACGTTGTCAATAGAAACTTTCCGACCTGCTGCAAAGGCATTATACTGCGGGAGACGCTCAGTACGCGGAACTAGAGACATCAGATCAGGTCGACAGTTTGATTATCCTTGATCGCTCGGTGGACTGGGTGACGCCTATGTGTACTCAGCTCACATACGAAGGGATGTTGGACGAGTATGTGGGAATCAGGAATGGTATGTTCCGAAAGTTGAGCATCTACCGTCGCTAAAGAGTTTCTTGATAGGCCATATTGAAGTGGATCCCGCACTGCTAGAGACAGACAAATCTCCTGCGCCAACACCCGGCTCAACACTACCACCAGCTCAACCAACGAAGAAACGGAAACATCATTTATCCGGCCAAAAGGATAAATTGCTCGCTGATATTCGAGATCTCAATTTCGCCATTGTAGGATCAAGGTTGAGTAAACTTGCTAGGCGTCTAGAAGGAGATTATGGAGGAGTGAAGAATCTCAAGAGTGTCTCGGAGATGAAGCAGTTTGTAGGCAAGATCAGCGGTTTACAATCGGAGCAACAGAATCTCAGACTACGTGCGTTTCCTCTTTATCCCTCCATCCAGGTATTCAAGATATCAGTGAAGAAGGAATAAATGGCTGAAACTAGTGCCTGCAGATACTGGATTGACCGAACAACTAATGGCCATCACAAAGACTGATGAATTTGATCGATCACTCGAAGCTCAGCAAAATATCGTGGCGGGATATGATACAACCGCGCAACTAGTGACTATAGACGATCTGTTGAGCCGACAAATACCATGGGCATCCGTCTTACGCATAGCGGTATTATTGAGCCTTACCAACGGAGGTATAAAACCTAAACCTCTTGAGGCTTTCAAACGGGATTTCTTACAGGTATGTTTTGATTGTAATCTTCCACTACCATCACCACCACCACCACCACCACCACCACCACCACCACCACCACCACCACCACCACCACTACCACCACCCCTATGTATTTATCATAATGCTGAATAAAGAAATCTTTTATTATAGGTTTACGGATATCATCATTTACCTCTTCTTGTATCACTTGAATCGTTAAACCTACTGGTGAAATCACCGACATCCGCTCCACATCCTTTCCCAGCCCTAAGAAAATCACTTCGATTAGTAGTCGACGACATAGACGATGCGGCTCCTAACGATATCTCATATGTCTATTCGGGCTACGCACCACTATCCGTACGACTAGTACAATGCGTCACTCAGAAAAATACAATCTTATCTACTGCTGCTTCGGTGGGGGATATCAATGAAGAGAGAGATGGACGTGGTAGAAAGACTTTACCGCGTGCTCATCCTATTTTGGGATGGAGAGGCTTTGAAGATGTTTTAGCTAGTATCCCAGGTCCAACTGTGGATGTTAGGCAAAAAGTATCAGCAGGACGACATGATATCAATGGTATGTATCGACCCTATCCAATGATCCGTCGTTGTCCTTCTCTGAGGAACGAGTTTAAGAGTTGGAGCTGATATAGACACCCTAATATTATAGTCCTGCCGAGAGATTCCACTACGACAGTCGTCTTCTTTCTTGGAGGTTGTACATATACGGAAATCGCCGCCTTGAGATGGATGTCAAAGCAGACAAAAGGAAGACGATTCCTCATCGCTACTACAGGAATAATCAATGGGACAACAGTGAGTGCTTTTTCGTCATGAGTCATAAGTTGTACTGATGACCAACCACAAGTTACTGGAGAGTTTCGGAGACAAGCCTCCTGTCGCATTACATACATAGCGAGATATTGATGTAACTGCACGGCATTCACAGTCCACCCTCAGCTAGCACATTCCGACTGATTCCAAGTTCCTCTTCACGTGTTTGCCAATCTGTGAGAACACCATTAAAGTCCAATCTTAGCAGAACTTATGCACCAACATCAGTTCTGAACTAGAGGGGAGAGTGTTCCGACTACTCACGCTGCTCGATATGTTTCCCCATTGATACCTCTGCTTCCACAGCACTCTTTCCATCATCTTTACTTCGACGAGCTCCAGCTGCCGTAAAGCTGGTCTGTCTGGACATTTGCGCCATCCTAGCTGTACGTGAGAATGAAATGCCGGCCGCTGAAGCCGATGAGATATCTGCTCCTGTCCCTGTTCCTGTTCCTGCCGGAGGTGGATTCTGCGTATCCAAGAGAGCTTTGAAGAACTCTGAAAGGAGATCTGTGAATCTCTGAAGTCTTTGTTTCAGCTAAGGTCTCAAGGCGAAGAATCTAAATAGCTTACCTCGCTGGTTTCTTTGATGGCAAACGTTCGATCCTCGACCATTTTCCCTTGATCGTCCTCTTCTAATAATTCAGGCATGACAGTACCTCCCCAACGCTCTATGAGTCCCGCAAAGCGTCTACATGTATTGAATATATCGCGCAAGAGAACCGCCATACTTCGATCAGCTATCAGTAGACCCTCACGGAGAAAAGCGAGGTGGCGAGCATGCATTTGTCTGAAGCACAAAGCCAAATCAGCCTTGATATGCTACACGGAGGAGATGGGGTAACTTACCGCAACGCAAGGAAGTCGAGGTAATTGTGTGCTGCTTTGTCTGGTACAGGTGGTGCTTGACTCCTCACAGTGGCAGTATCAAAGCCCCCATGTGTCTCTTCGGATGGTGCTGGTGATCCCGCCCTATGGCCATTAAAGATGGACGGAGCGGGTGTTATGCCACCTCCACCCCCTTGTCTTGTCGTCGTCACGGAACCCTGCTGTATTGAACTTGTCAAGGATCCCTTTGGAGTACCGCCTGTACCACCTCTGGAGGGAGCACCGGCGCCTTGCAACTCCTCCAGCAGACGTCGATGTTGGACATCGATCACATCAAGCAAGAAGTGTGATAATAGCTCGTCCAAGAAGAACAACATGATCCGAACTGATCCCCATGCAGCTCGATAATCCCTTTCGGCCGTGTTGGTCCACTTCAGCCGACGGCGTTGGGATTGTGAGAGTCTCGACCAGGTATCAAGTACACGTGCATGGGTATCCCGGAGGGCAAAGAGGTATGCGTGGATATCGGTATACGCGGCAAGAGTGGGAGGAGTGAGGAACAAATCGAGTGGCCAAGAGATAGTAGTGACGAGTTCCATAGGTGCGCCAAGCAAGGTTGAAGAAAATAGATCTCGGATAGGATTATCACCACTACTGGAAGACACGTGTGGTCGCGCAGAGACAGAAGGTAAGAGAGGTCGTAGTGTTCCTTGAGGTAAGTGCAATCTAAGTGAATCGAGTGCCTTGTCATTCTCTACTGACGTTCCCACACTTGCGCGTAGTAGTGCCAAATGTAGATCTTGTTCTCTGATGGCCGAGGAAGATGAATGTGGATTCGAAGTGATCAGCTTGTCCAAGTGGAGCTTGTGCAGCTCGCGAATCAGAGCGAGAGAGTAATCGCTTGAGCGTGTGAGGAAGTAATTCCCACTGCTAGTCTTAGCTTCGGGGCCAAGGGACAAATAGGAGAAAGAGTAACATACAAGGTCTCGAGGGCTTCGACCACTTGCGGACCCGTTAAGATATGTTTCCAAAGCCATCTGCATGAATCAGTTTACAATTTTCCTGAATCGAGAACTTACTCTCCGACTTCTTGACGTGCTCTTTGTACCGCATTATCTAGGTCACCTTCCTCCAGACTCCTGACCCGCATAATCTCCTGTCGCAAATCATTCACCAATCCGACCGGAAGCTCTCGACCCTCTCGACGAAGCGTAGCGGCAACCCGTCCCACATACAAGATACTCTCTTGTGTCCCTTTTCGTATACTCGGAGGTACGAGACGTTCGTCTAAGCGATATACTCTATGGCTCGGTGAGAGTGGATCTGGACCTATGTCGAGTCCTAACGATGGTGTTAAACCGTATAACAGAAACGCCGCTAGGTGGGTAAGGAAGAGTCCAGTGAGCGTTGAGAGAAGTTGAATATATACAGTGGCTAGAGTAGGATTACCAGTTTGTACTCGTTGTTGAAGGACATGTATGAGCATTCCAGGTGTAGGTGGTGAGGAATCAAGAGAGAGGATGAGTTCGGTCAATGAAGCTAAGGGAGCTTGCCACGTCGAGAATGTAGCAACGAGGGCAGAGAGTGGAACGTAGCCTTGTTGATCTTGAACCAGTACAGGATCCAGAGCCAACACCTTTGCCTCGGTGGAAAGGACGAGTATCTCATATTCCTTCAAAACATCCAGTAGAGCTCCGGCAAGGGTAGAGAGGTATATATCACCATGATCGACTTCCTTGCCCTTCCCCTTTCCGCGAGCCAGAGCTGTTGTCAGAACAGAATCTCGACCTCGGCGTTGAATGTCAAGTGCCCAGGATCGGACGTGAGAGTATCGAAATGCAAGCTGGCCTAGGACGTCCAGAGAAGCAATCTCGCCTGGATGGAGATAGGTGCTGAGCTTTGGCGAGAGGGCGAGAGTGATTGGAGAAGAAGCTGGAGATGGGATGAAGAATGAAGAGGGATGACCTGCGAGCACGAGCAAGAGCTCAGCGAGCATCGTTGTTTACGAAACAGCCTGTTCGAGAAACAGTTGTGTTGGACAAAGCAGAAAAATCAATCTTTGACTTTACGACGCGAGTCTGTCGCGACGCGACAAGGGACTGAATTACATTTCGTCTCATGTTCTATCCGGATCAAAGGTTTCGTGAATATACCAAGCAGAACCATACAATGCAGCAATCCCACTCTTTGATACACCCATTGGACCAGCCTAGCTGTCAAATCGGTATTTAAAAGTCACCACCCCCCATGTCACCCATATCGCCGCCACCCATATCTCCGCCACCCATATCTCCGCCACCGTAATCATTGTTATCGGCACCATTCATGTATCCATCCTGGTACGCATTTTCTTGACCCTACTCTCATTAGGCCAAGTCATTCTTTGGTAGATGGCACACTCACATTGCTGATCATATCGCCGATCAACATTCCACCCAACAATCCACCTCCAAGACCTAGCGCCGCCTGATTGATCAGCATCGAGTGACACACCTCACACAAGGTACTTACCGCACCACCGGCTCCCATACCTGTCCTTTGAGGACGCTGTTGGGCATACACCGGCTGCTGTCCATACCCTTGTTGTGGGTATCCTCCGTATTGGGTCTGCTGGGGATATCCACCGTATTGTGGTTGTTGTTGATATCCACCGTATCCCTGTTGCTGGTAACCACCGTATCCCTGTTGTGACGGATATCCGCCATAACCTTGCTGAGGCTGAGACTTTCCCTTGAGCTTGTCGAAGAATCCCCCAATACCCCGTTTACCTGACTGGCTGCCTACTGGCGATTGAGAGGGTGGAGGAGTCGATGACTGAGCCGCACCGGTGTACGAGCCAGAGGCGCCATTGGTGTATGATGGCGTGCCGGTGTTGTAGGCGGGTCGCTCTTTTGTATCCGCTCGATAGGGATTGCTTGAAGGTGGAGGACCAGGTGGCGGTGCGAATGGCTGATCATCGGCCGGACTGGTTCCGTTAGCTACGGGTCGGGATCCTGAGGATCGCCAAGGACGGGGACGTACTGTGTCCATTGGCTCTGGGGACCTCCAGGCGCGTTCTTGTTGACATAGAACCAGGCCTTATGTTCCTCATTGAATCTGTAGTATGTAAGCTAGTCCATAGGGAAGAGCTCACTGAGCGACCCAGCCTTCGGGCAAAGGACGAGAATCGGGATTTGATGCCATCGTCGCAGCAGTTGCGTAAGGTATAAGTCTGCCTTTGAACTCAAATACTTAAATTAATGAGACTAGAAGAGTAAAGCCAGCCGTTGAGAAGAAAAGATATATCGAGAAGAGCAAGTGAGAGAATGAGAGAATGAAAGAATGAAAGAATGAAAGAATGAGAGGGGCGCATGAAAGGAGACTTTGTCTTGGCAGGTGTCATGGCCCGTGGACCGAGCAGACCGAGACGGCGTTGGTGACCGTGGGAGAGTACGCTTCCTTCCAGGGCCGAGCTCCGCCACGTGGGTCCTTGTTCCCTGACCCTGGCTATTTTCCATCGGGTTGTAACCCCTCGGCCGGATCGAGTACTCGAGTATCTCTGCTGTTCACTCCACCTCGATATACTCAGCTTACATCTCCAACCTCCTTGACACGTCCATTCCATCACATCTGTATCTCTTTTTGGTATTGCTGGATCGCCTTTGATAATTGATTTCCGATATTCCTTTCCTTGAAATTGCAGCGTACCTTGCTTTGTCTATTCCCAGGCCCTAATTGTCAATGTCATACATTGCCTCCGCAATGAATAGCGCTTCATATGCTACAAACACTTCGGACGATCGAGACAACAGCAATGGATTTGAGGTAAGCCGAAAGAAATTACAACAAAGACGTTCGTTGCTTACATGATACAAGTTTACCCGAAGGAAACGATGGCCTTCGTTGCTTCTGCAGGAGCTCGTCGGGTCGGCATTATTTTGCCTGAAACCGATACCTGATCAACGTTCTTCGGTCGATCCTAACAATGGCAGACCTGAAAGTACTCTAGGATGGAAGGTTTGTTTGTAATTAATAGGAAAAAGGTCCTGATATTGGTAGATTTTGTTCGCCTCTCCTTCTGCTCAGGAAATGTTGAATCAAAAACCCTCTGAATTAGAGGGTCGGGATTTTTTTGATCTCGTTTTTAGTATGTCATCTAAACGAACAAGTCTACATGAGCTCATTATAATGTAGCACCGGACCATCCTCAATTGCAAGTATTGTTCCTTTCGCTACTCAATCCCGGTCACCCGCCACTTGCACATAATTCAGATTCGAGCGCATCGAATTCCACCGATTCGTCTGGTGGACTTGGGTTTGGCCAACCAGCAATATTTTCTGGTCCAAGTGGAGCTGGTCGTACACAGACAGCTTACGTGCGAATACTAGCTGCTTCTGAGCCTTCTCATCCTGGTACGAGTTCGGTAGCCACAATTGGTAAAGGATCCTCTTCTTCTTCTTCTTCTTCTTCTGGACCAGTCGTTTGGGAATTACGTGCACATGCTACCGGTCTTGATGGTCCGTTATTTGGTGGACCTGCGTTCGGGATGGCAGGACAAGGGACAGTTGAGCCTCAAAGTCAGGGGAATGAAGGCAGTTTGCGAGGAAAGGCAGTGTGGGTTATGGGTCGTAAAGTTGGACAGGGTCAAGGCGAGGCAGAAAGTAATGGTACATCTCAATCGTGAGCTCTTTTTCTTCTCCTTTTGTTACCTAAACATCTATCTCTGCTAATAACACTATTTAGATTGGATGCCTTTTTAGAGCTCAAGTTGGAGAATGAGAGATTAAGGGAAGAACTTCAAGAATTACAATTAGATCTAGACGATGATGACTATAGTAAGCCCATACAGTATAACAGTGTCTTCCTTTATCAGTACTGATCTCATTCTTTTAGGTCGACCAGTATACGTTGATCCAGCTCCAATACCAATATATAATCCAGACGATAGCGATAGTGTTTCAGATTCTTCAGATTCTTCAACCAACGGTGATGCTGGTACTGGTACTGGAGGAGGAGGTGGTGGTGGTACTGGTGGAGCTGGAGAAGGATCGAGCAATTCAAGTCCGCGCGCTAAACCTTCAAACAAATTGTTGAAAGATCCAGCTCAACGGAAGAAGAAAAAGACAAGTATGGGTATGTCTCGACCGTCCGGACAAGAAGGTGAAGGAATGCACGTTTGTGTTTCTTGCGGAAGAACAGATAGTCCTGAATGGAGAAAAGGCCCATTAGGTCCAAAAACATTATGCAATGTGAGTTTTCTTCATTTTACCTAGAAGAAAAAAGAAAACAGAAAACCACAGAGCCCTTGTCATATCTGATGCGTGTCTATTAGGCTTGTGGATTACGATGGGCAAAGAGAAACTCGGTCGCGCCCAGTAAAAAGGATAAGAAGGACAAGAAGTAGTTGTACGAGTACAACCCTCACAGAGGGATTTTTAACTACAGACAGTATCCTGATGAGCAATCTTTGTACATTGTACCTTTGTATCATACCTACATTTATTATGCCGCAGACACTACTGTGATAACATAACATATATATTATAGGATACATGGGTTGTGATTATAGTCTGACAATATGCACTTTCATTATCATACGTTATAGCGTTATCCTGCTCTGACGACTCTTGTCCAATCTCCAATTATACCTTCCCCGCCTACTTTCCAGCCCCTCTTCCTCTCAAGTCCTCCTTCACGAGCCATACCAGGCTTCAGGTCCTCTATATTCACTCCCACCAAAGCTGCTACGTCCCTCTCTGCAGTTTCTTGTGCAGCAAGCCACGATTCGCCTCGTTCGATGGAATGCGCAAAGAGAGTATCGTATGTCTCTCTCGTCATTTCAGGCGCACCAGTCTTAAGAGCTCTATTCGGGAATTGACATCAGCACTGAGACCGTGACGAGGAACTGTAGGAAGATATGAGAGGTATGACTTACCCTGCTAATGAACCTCCTACCCAACTCAATAGACCCGGTGTCCATCTTGGTGCTCTACCACCAGCGAGACCACCACCATCTATATCCCCTGTATCGAGAGGAGCAGGATCATTCAATATTGCCAAGCGCCCAGAAAGGCCGTACAAGGATCTGAATGGCTCCGTGTGTCGTTTACGCCACTCAGCTCGCTCTGCACGTCGCCATGCTGGTGAATTGATTGGATGGCCTGTTTCGGGTAAAGAAGGAGAAGGCAGGAGTAGACGAAGTAGAGATACACGCAGTCGAGGTATTAGGCCAGGCAACGAGGCTGTTCCACCTGTGATGAGTAGAGAGGATATGAGTGTTGGTCGTAGGTCCACGGGGAGCTGAAAGCGTTATTAGGGTCAAATAAGGCAAGGCAATGGAAGAGGTTTGTTTGAAACTGACTTTGGAAATGCAATGCAGGATGGATTCTGGTATACCATCCTGCTCGTCATCTATGTCGTCGCCAAAAAGTAACTCTGCCGCTCTTTCACGAATCCAACCGGGAACAAGTAGGAGACCAGGTCCTAAGCCAGTTGATTCAGGGGGATCTATTCGAAACGATAGGTCGGTCGCTGTTGCTGATCCACGATAACGATCTCGCAGCATATTCGCAAGACGGTTATCGTCGGCGTCATCCGAGGTGTCGGCGAAGCTCATATTAGGAGTTCTAAGGTTGATTGATCCCACGAAACAACCCTCTGTTAAGATTCGCTCGAGCAATCGATCCGAGAGTAATCCTTCCGGAACAGGCTGGACAGGTCGTCGTTCAAGGTTGCTCATTGATGCTGGAGGAGGGATATATGTTGCATGATGTTGAAGGAGAAGGCGAAGGCGGTCGTGTAGGGCCTTTCCAGCAAGAGTCGTGGATCGAGCGAGGTGGTCTAATGGTCGAGAGCAATACACCTACACTAGTCAGGGTTTGTTCCTAGTTCATACGAAATGGCTGCCGTACAGGTGTTATGGTAGTTTCAAGCCAGCCAATATCGACCACTAGACCTGTGATCCGTCCGCATGCTGCAAGAGCAAGCAGACACGAAGGTGTGAATGAGATTGACGGGACCTTTATACTCAGCTCCGCTTTCAGCTGGAGGGGTGGAAGGCCCACCTTTAGATTATCGAAGAGAGCAGCTGCGATTTGCTCTTTCACAACGGTAGGCAAGAACGTATTCTCCAGAACAACGACTTTTCTCGTCTTAGCATCTGTCATAAGATGTCTAGTACCCAATCAGCTATGTGAAATTCAGAGATACACTAAGACGTACTTTGTGAAAGCGTCCCGGGCAAGACGGACACATCGAGCCGAAATCAGCCTTTCGGCCTCCTTTCGATCCTCTCGACAGCCATGTAATTGAGCCAGGTCAAGCGTCCAGGCCTCACTTCCCTCGGTATCAGGGCTGCGTTGCGTCCAGTATACTGCTCGAGGATCTGGTTCGCCGGAGAAGCCGACCCTCCATATACGTGATCCTGGACTGTGAAGGTCAGGCCTCAGTTCTCAAAGTCATGCTTGTGGGACGCACTCTATGATCACTCTATCTTCAATACCATATAAAGAATGTCTTCTGGAACTCTGTGACCAAGTCAGTCATTTTCATAATTGACCGACGCCATCTGGGAGTATGAGTATGAGTAGGAAAACTCACATATGCAGGTGAAGCTCCAGCTGGCCGTGCACGACTTGGACCCGCTTCCGCCGATGCTGAGATGACGGCGCGCTTGGTAGGTGTGCTATAAGCAGCCGATGAAGGGTCGGGGACAGCAGTATTGCTTGTCATTCCTTGTCAAGTAGAATGTTGTCTGTTAACGCGAGCTTGTCATGAAAGAGGTCATCGACATGTCAAGCGCGTCCGGATGTATTTTACTTTTCGATCCCTCCACTTTGCCACGTGTCATCTAACCAGAATTTTGAAAACCGGTGGTCCACTTTTGCAGCCACCAGTTGCAACAGTTCTTCATCTCATCTTTCAACGACTCTGAGCTGTATTAGCTCATAAATAAACAGTCCAACATGGCTCCTATAATCCAAAAGAGTCATAAAAGCTCTGATGGAGGTTCGAAAAGACCTCGTCCTTCCGCTGAAGCTGGACCAAGCAAGAAAATAGATGCTCCCGCACCTCGACCTACCCCGGCCTTCGTATCGTCTCTAAAGAATGAAGAGACGGACTTTCCTCGTGGTGGTGGCTCTAGCCTCACACCTTTAGAAATCAAGCAGACATATGCCGAAGGGAGACGGGAAGCTGAAGAAGAGAGTAAAGCAGAGGTAGGTTCTATCACCCCAACCGAAGCTGATCTTGAAGGCGGAAAGCAAGGGGGCCAAGCGAGCTCGAAGACCTGTCAGCGACCGAGAGGCAAAGCGGATAAAGAAGAATGAAGTGAAGGAGAGGAAAGTTGATGACAAGGACCAAATCCGAGTCGAGCAGCTGAATTACAAGGTCAGCTAAGATCAAATGTACTCAGACTCCCAGCTGATTATACTAGCGCTTGACCCCTGGTACCAAACTTCTCACTCGAGTACATACAGTCTTACCGCTTCATCTCATCCTATCACTTCCCAACAATCTGCTCGCCCATGTACCCATCACTGCCATCTCCAACACTCTCACTCAGCTGCTTTCCGCTGAAGAAGAGGACGATGCCATGTCAGAGGCTTCTTCACCATCAGCACCAGATCTCGCCACGCTGTTCTCCCCGGGCCAATACTTCCCCGCCCGAGTCACGACATTGTATCCTACTGCATCTCAGTCGTTCATCTCGCAATATCCTGTCACCGAGACTACACGGTTGGCGGCTAGAGTGGAAGTCAGCTTGGTACCCGATGAGGTGAATGCCGAAGTGGCCAAGGCAGATTTGCAAAAGGGATATTTGATCGTGGGAGAAGTACGGAGTGAGGAAGATAAAGGATGGAGAGTCAGTTTGGGACTCAACAAAGATCAAGGGTTGGACAATGTCGAGGGCTGGGTCAGCAAAGACGGACCTTGTGAGTATACTTTGCTGTTGGGAGACCTGTTGCTGATGGCCTATAGTGCACTCTCTTGTCCCAGGCCAGCTTGTGGTGGCAACCGTATCTAGTAGCACAGCCGGTGGTCGAGTCATACAACTCTCACTCGATATCGACACAGTCCGCAAAGCACAGCTGAGCGAGGTGTCAAACGTCGGCTCCATTTTGCCTGGACACCAAGTCTCAGCGCTCGTCACTGCCGTCGTTCCCAATGGGCTCAACGTCAAGGTATGCGGCTTCTTTGATGGAACCATTGATCACGCACATCTCGGACTGGGAGAAGCGGACATCGACGAAACGTACAAAATCGGCAAAAAGGTAAGTTCTCGTCAACCCCAGGACATTGACTGATCACCGGCAGATCCGAGCAAGAATCATCTATGATAATCTCGCTACGACACCCCGACATTTCTCTCTCTCTGTCCTTCCGCATATCCTCTCCTTTTCTAGTCCACTAATGTCTGACTCCCGATCTATCGAAGAGGCAGTCCCGATGGGCAAGCTATTCAATAGCGTCAAAGTCACCAGGGTCATTCCAGAATGGGGTGTCGTCTGCCGGACGGACGACGGATTGGAAGGCTTTGTTCATGTGAGTCATTCCTGCGAAGATGAGCTGACGATCATCAGATCAGTCATGTCTCCGACGAACGGATACCTTCCTTATCTGGAACAACTGGGCAGTACCGTGTTGGTACATTGCACCGAGCGCGAGTTATTGGGCATTCGCCGTTGGACGGAGTGGTGCTTCTATCGTTTGAGCAAAAGGTGCTGGATCAGGTGTTCATGCAGGTCGATGAGCTTCGAGTCGGTCAAGTGCTCAAGGTAGGCTCTCTTCGATATCGGGTATTTCCCATAGCTAACGATTCCAGGGAACAATTCACCGTCTCACAGACAAAGCCTTGTTCGTCAACATCAAAGGCTCAGTGGACGGAGTCGTTTGGCCATTACACTACGCAGACATCCGGCTCAAACACCCCGAGAAGCGATTCAAGGTCGGCGCCGTTGTCCGAGCAAGAATCTTTGCATTGGAGCCTGCTCGCAGCAGGGTTGTTTTGACCCTCAAAAAGAGCTTGGTGGACTCTGAGCATGATATACGGGCCTCGTTCGAGGACGTGCAGACTGGTCAAGTCATGCCGGCTGTAGTGTCCAAGATTCTGGACAAGGGATGTATCGTGGATCTTTTCAGTGGCTTGAGGGCCTTCATACCCCAGTCCGAAGCCAGGTGAGGGTGTTACTTGTTCTATAGAGTGGAGTTGCATCTGCTAACAGGAAACAGCCAAAATTTCATCACAAACCTTTCCGATATATTCTATGTAGGCAAACCCCTCAATGTCCGGATCATCAGCGTCGATCAGACGACCGAAAAGATTGTGGCGTCTGTCCGACAAGCACTTCCGACTGCACTTGCAGCGGAGAAGCTCGAAGTTGGACAATCAGTTTCTGGTCTCGTCTCGCAGATCCACAACGAACAGGTTGTGATCGCTCTCGTTCCTAGCCAGCTTACCGCTCTTCTTTCCCTCTCAAATCTTGCTTCGCAGCGTCACAAGTCGGTCGACGAGCTTCGAGCATTACTCAAAATTGGAGAACGGCTCGATGATCTCGTGATCATTTCGAAAAACGCAACGTCTGGCTTGCTCATCGTTGCGCACAAGCGGGGTGGCGCTGGTATCTCCCGCCTCTCCGTCAGCATGTCATCGATTCAGCCTGGACAAGTTTTGCCTGGTCGAGTCATCTCTCATACCCCGCAGGGTACCATGATTCAACTGGCCGAGGGACTTCGAGGCCGTGTTCATCCAATGGACGCGTCCGATGATCTGTCACTCGTCGCTTCCGGTGACGGTCCTTTGACTATCGATGAGGATGTCCTGTGCTACGTCCTAAAGTCGAACCCATCAACCCGAATCATTGACCTTTCCACTCGCAAGTCCCGTACCGAACCTGAAGCAGCCACGCCAATAGTGGATAAGGAGATTGGTACGATCAAAGAGCTCAAGGAGGGAGAGGAAGTCAGGGGTCTGGTGAAGAACATCAGTGGACATGGTCTATTCGTGTCGCTAGGTCGAACGGTGACCGCGAGGGTCATGATCAAGGAACTCTTCGATGAGGTAAGCTCTCACAAAGATATTATCTGGCTTTAGCTTACGCGGCAAAGTTTGTCAAAGATTGGCAGTCGCGATTCGAGGTCAATCAACTTGTTTCCGGAAAGATTCTAAGGTAGGCTCGAACCAAAGAATGATGGTCAAACAGATGCTCATTCTCTGCTTAGCGTGGATGAAAAACTTAACCTCGTCGAAATGACCCTTCGCAAGAACCCCTCGAGCCGTGGATCCAAAAAAGTAGCAAGTCTCGGTGTATCCGATTTCGAAAAGGGTCAAAAAGTCGTTGCCACAGTCAAGAAGGTTGAGGCGTATGGACTGTTCCTGCAAATCGAAGGAAGTGATGTCCGTGGTCTTTGTCACAAGTCGGAGGTGAGTCAACAGTCAGGTACTATGTAGACATGATGCCTGATTGATTAACGTTTGAACAGATCTCCGACAATAAGAAGCAGGATGTCTCACAGGCTTTGAAGGGTTTCCGAGAGGGAGATCAAGTCAAGGCTGTTATCGTCGATATCGATCGGGAGAAGGGCCGAGTCAACTTTGGTATCAAGGCTAGTTATTTCAAGGATGAGTTTGCGAAAAGTGTAAATGAGGAGGAAGAAGGCGAGGAACAACAACAAGAAAGTGACGGTGAGGACGAGGAAGCAGACGGCTCCGAGGAAGATAATGGCCAAGAGGTGGATGATGACGAGGATGAGGATGAGGATGAAGATGAGGAAGACGAAGATGATGAGAATGAGGATGACGATGAAGAAGACGATGATGAAATTGATGAAGAAGAAGGTGGTGAAGAGGACGAGGAAGTCGTTGTAGGTCTTGCCTACTCATCTCCTTGGAACCTGTTGACACTCCCCAGATCGATCTCGCCAAACCGTCTGTTATAGCAAAACTTGAGACCAAATCATCATCTACCGCAACGGCTCCTGCTGGAGGCTTGAATGTGGCAGGCGGTTTCGATTGGTCAGGCGCTGCTCCCGGTGATGCAGAATCTTCCGACGAGTCGTCCGATGACGATGAACCTGCACCGACTACCAAGCCCAGTAAATCAAAGTCCAAAGCACGCGCACATGACCTTACTTCGACCGCTCCAGAAGGGCAGCCAGAGTCTGCCACTGACTTTGAGCGAGCCCTCCTCGCATCTCCCAACTCATCCTTCTTGTGGATCCAATACATGTCATTCCAACTCCAATTGCACGAGGTGGAGAAGGCCCGTCGGATAGGTCGGCAAGCCCTCGAGAAGATCGCGTATCGCGAAGAGGAAGAGAAGCTCAATGTGTGGATGGCGCTGGTCAACCTCGAGCTTGGTTTCGGAACGCCAGACAGTGCCGAAAAGGTATTCAGGGAAGCTGCGGGTCACAATGATGCTCGGACAGTCTATATGAGGTATGCCGAGGCACTCATTGCTGCTGGCAAGGAAGATGTGAGTGTAATTTAGCAGTAGAAATTGGGACGAGCTAATTGGGATATTAGATGGTGGAAGAGCTTTACAAACGGATTGTCAAGAAATTTTCAGCCTACCCAGAATCATGGACCAAGTTTGCCGAATTCTACCTGAAGAAGGGGGACGTGGATCAAGCTAGAGCTTTATTGCCACGTGCAACCAAGAGTCTCGACAAGTCAAAACGTCAGCTAGTGTCTCCATGGCTAAGGATACATAAGCTGACAAGTCGCAGATGTCGAGACGATTGAGAAAATGGCGATACTCGAGTTCAAGCATGGTGAGGCTGAGCGAGGAAAGACATTGTTTGAGGGTCTTATCGATCGTTATCCTAAACGACTGGATCTATGGTCTGTATACATTGATCAACTCGCCAAGACCCAGGACGTGCAAGGGTGCCGGTAAGTCTTTATCTACCTTTTCAAAGTAGTGCGGGACTGAACGGAATGTAGCGGGCTATTTGAGCGGATTCTTGCCCAGAAATTGACAAGCAAAAAAGCCAAGTGAGTGCAGCTCCCATACAACAAACTATGTAGTCTGACAGACTGGCTTAGATTCTTGTTCAAGAAATGGTTTAGCGTTGAGACTAGGATCGGGGATGAAGCCGGTCAAGACAAAGCTAAAGAGCGAGCCAGAGAGTGGGTGGCGGCAAATGCTGCTTCGCGCGAAGAAGGCGAGGAAGGGGAGGATGAGGAGTAGATCATACCATAATTTCGCATCGTGACTGTCAATACGTTCTTTCCTCTCATCAAGCATTGCTATGTAACGAGTTGATATCGACAACGGAATGTCCAAATATACCCCATTCAAGAGCACGGACATGTAAAAGCGGCGCCCTCCGCTCTTCGCGTGTTCAATCAATTAGATGCAAGACAATAACACCTATTCGACTGTTCACATTTAATTAGAAGTCTTTGTTCTCGTCGAGCCAACATGGCTCTGACGAGCTCAACATTAGCCTTTGAGAGTCTCTTTCATGCCTCTTCGATCGATCTGCTCATTCCTTCGTACTCCTCACTTCCCCCAACTCCAGCTCATGATGCCAGCGCAGATGATATCGAGCGATGGTGGGAAGGTGTTGAGCGTGCGCCTCGCCGGCATACGGCTTTCCTCGGTAGGTGTCTGATATGTACTACTCATATATGGACTAATTCGAGTTAGCTAATGTTGAATTGGGACAGATGAGAAACTCTTCTACCTACTTGCATTGACTGTGCCATATGACGCCTTTGCAGAATTATCCGGAACACCTGCTGTTGGGTCTGAGCCGCCGTCAAAGTTCTTACACTTCCTCTCTAGACTACAGGTCAGCTTCATCCCGGCTAGCTATAACCTTAGTATTGTGTTTCTAGCTGATATCATATCCCTAGCTCACATTGACATCTGCTTTTGTACCACAATTTGCTCCTTCATCACAATCATCATCAGCTCCCGGTACAGCCAGCACGCTTGCACCGCCAGAGACACCGCATCGTCATCAAACAATACCGGATGATCAGTCACATTTGCCTCCAGTCACGCCGAATCCGTTTCCAAGGATGGCTTCCGGGGAAGCTCGGTATGCAGGTGTTGAAGGCACAATGGTATGGGAAGGACCTGTGGAGGAACATGGAGAGAATGGCGGTCGACGCGTGATCCTGAGAACACCACAGGGCTGGGTGGTCGTGTGGAGAGGAGATCTACCAATTGGTGTGTGATCATCTTGGTACTGGAACGCGGGGAATAATCAAGCTCACGGAAGGATAGCTTTTGTCCGCACGAATATCCAGAACCCACTGCTGGCCCTTACTGCGTCGATCACCCTTCGTGAACATCCAAGTCATATACGAATGCACAAGAAGGCGGGACCGAGCTTTGATACTGCTTCTATACGCAGTGGTACAGAGACCATTCGCACAGATGGGGGAGACGTCGAAGTGGATGGAGATGATGATATCGCTGCGATGGAGGACATTGATCTTCTCGGCGGTCTAGCTGATGGTGAGTCTTGGATAGGTACATGAGCGCCGGGCATATGCTAAGATTACAGATGCATTGCCATCAAGTCGTTTAGCTCCGTCACTGAGACAAGACCTGTCCCTACCATCATATCCGCCCGGCTCGCTTCCCACGACGGCTATCACCCCAGCACCTCCCCTCTCATCTCAGACCCCGCCTACAGCGTCGTCAGGACCGTCACGCGAGAGACAGCGTCCTCCGCCTCCGCTCATCCTGGCGTCGAGCAATACGACGCTCCGCAGATCGTATCGTCGCGTTCTTTCGCTCTCTGCAGGTCTCCGAGTACGGATGCGAACACTCCTCCTTCCACAGCTGCTGCCGGTGTCAGCAGATTATGATGATGAGTCTGAAGGCGAAAAGCGTATAGTGCTTATCGTGGAAATTGAAAACACTCTCGACTCGAATCTGCCTGTGACCTATCCGTTTGAGATCGAGAGCGTGACAGTAGAGGTTGGTGGAAAGGGAGCCAAAGCTACAGCAGAGCTAGTTTGTCAGCCAGAAGCTGATTCCGTTTTTCCTCTACAACTGGCTCCAGTAGAGCAGTACAATCTCCTTTATGGTGTATCAGTGGCGTCGGCTGCCGAAGCACGGGAAAAGAGCCCTGAATCGCTGGCAAGAGGAGACGAGCAACGACCTGTGGCTATCACAGTCATCGGCGCACCGAAGCTGGATGGAACCACACCGACAAAATCATTCCACTCTAGGTGGAACTGTACGCTTGATCTCGGCCCTTACTATGCCTCATTGGCTGCTGTATCACCTACACCTGCCGTCCCACCTGCACGGAATCGATTCTCCAAACCTCCCGTCGTCCCACAAAACGCGATCGCAGGCGACAAGAGATACTCGCTCGCTTCACTACTGACTGACAAGTCCTCGCAACCATCTCCAAATCCAGCACACCGGCCGCCAAATCGGATAGTCTCGGGTACAACACTACGTCCACTCATGCCTAGTCATATAGCGAATGCCCCACAAGGGCAACGTGTCCCCTCTATGCGACCGCCTCTGCGTGGATCAATCGAAAATGCTGGCCTCCTAGTATCTGTCAAGATCCTGCGTCATCCCGATGATTTTGCGTCGAATGCGACTGCTGGACCGTCTTCACAAACGGTCCGCCGACTGGAACCATTCAGCCTCGAAGTATTTGTGCATAATCGTACATATGAGGTGAGGCGTTTCAGGCTGGTCGTTCCCGGTAGACAGGAAGACGACATTGGACACCGAGTCAGAGAGGTCTGGGAAAGGCGCAAGAAGAGACGTAATGATGATGGAAGCTGGGGAGCAGACGACGTCGTCCTGAGATCAGCGCTGGCCAAACACCTCGCTTCAGCTCCAGCTTTGATACCTCTGGAGAACGATATTCGCTGCGGTCCGCTGTTACCTGGAGCAAGCTTGTCAGCTCGAATACGATTCCTCGCGCTAAGAGATGGGGTTCACAGGATAGAAAAGCTCCGCGTACAAGGTGCTGGTGATGAGTTCAACTTCGTGTTGACACCGGTTGTAGATGTCGTAGTAGGCGACGGCGTGGACGATCTCTGATACAGTAATTAAATACGATAGATCGTAGTGTACAATCAGGGGATGCGAACGGAGAAGGATTTACAATGCATCCGCCCTTATAGCGAGCGAAGAAGCATCAAGGCTCTTATCGTCTCATGAATGCTCTTGCTGCCCTATAACTTCGATGCATATCATAATAGTGTCTAGGTGACAGCTCGAAAGCGTCGAGCGACCGAATGGCCTAAGTACTGTATCCCTCGCTGGGCTTGCAGCGAGTGGCGAATTGTTTCGGTACAGTAACTCTCTTTCCCTTTCTTTCTGCTATCCTTCCTTCACCCTTCACCCTTATCCACCTGTCATCTATCCTTCTATCTTTCTTGACCGTTGTTCACTGTAATCTCTGCTACCGCACAAGGCCTGGGATGGCTCTCGAAGCACCCCCCGCTTTCGCTCCTCCACAACCGACTCCTCCTAACCGTCCACGGGTCGTCGAACTTTTCCTTGGGCTTACTGTCTGGGAAGCAGAATTGAGTCTCGAGAACGACACTGTGAGTATTATTCTTCCTTCGTCACTTTCTTGTCCAAATATCCTTGAACGGACATTCTCTTTATACAGGATAGAGCTGATAAATATACACTTTGGTGCAGGATGAAATACTCCACAAGGTTATCTTTGAAACTGCACCCGTCGATCAGCCTATAACCATCTACTGGACGAACCCACTAGACCCCTCGTCAATCTTTGAGTTCAAAATCGAGGAACAAGCAGAATATACTAGGGAGCTCCTCATCAACGAGATCGTCACTACGTACACTGATATGTGGGATGATCTCATCATGGTATGCTTTTTATTTTTGTTTCTCTTGTTTTTTTCTCTGTCCCTCCCCCGTCTTTGTTTTTCTGCTGAGGCTAACTGAAATGGCAGGTGGAACAGATCTACTATGCTTATATGGAACGCAAAATGGTCAAAGCTGTTTACGATCGAGACCACAAATCAATTCGAGTTGAATTTGAAGGTGATCTGCCGTGTTCCTCTTTGACGATAGGCCAGTGTGCCACATTTGACGCTGGAGCGGTCTTGGCTAGTGAAGTGAGTGTCACAGGCTAAGGGGTGCATTTTTTTTCGGGGGGAGGGAAAGGTACATGTTCTTAGCGACACACATGTTCGGGCCTAACTGGGGATGAGAAGGAGGCCGCCCCGTAGTTCATGTACGGCATTAACTTTTTATGGATTAGATTGTACTGCATGAACAGCCTGGGTCATGGGACAAAGGATGAACCTGAGGCAGTACGGTACGTATCGCCAATCGCGTCATCGCTCCTGAATTCCCGCACACAAGACCTCACTCCCATCCATCAGATATCGTACTGTCATATCATGCTCTGACGACACCATCAATCCAGCCAAATTGTCATCTCCTTCGATTCCATATGAGAAAAAGCTGTATATCCCACTGGCTGCTCCATGGCATTGGCATCGAAATCGTACTACGCCACAATCAGCTCGATCCAGCCTCTGTACAGTACAACATGACTTCAACCCTCAGGAAACGCTTTGACTGACCTTGTCATACATCATCGCCTTATTCATCAATGTAGCATGCACTTGACCAGGAGAGTGTTCAGCCTCATACACCTCCTTATACATGCTCAACACGCCTTGGACGATTTCTTTTCGGATATAACCACGAAGAGGATCACTCGGGAGTAAACGGAATTTGGTCGTGTGATGATCAGGACAATCGATGGATATCAGGATAGGAGTCATGATAGGTCCAGGAATCAATACCTCGTTAAAAACCTTGTCTCTTTTTTCAATCAAGTATCAATATCTTGGACTGACACAGAGTCGATGTAGTGGTGCAGTGGATGGGAGTGGTGACTTACACTGAGTCTCTTGAATCCCCATGTGATATCAGCAAGAGAACACCGACCGTGACCCATAGAACTCAAGCTCATCAAGTCCAAATTTGAACCAATAGGCGATATCGATAAGCTAGTAGGGTTTATACTCTGAGCCTTTATGTACGTTGAAGAGTCTGATTTGGAAGGGTTATACCCCAAGGTGATTCGAAACCCTACTACAGAGGAAGGAAAGACGGGCATGATTTTGTCAAGTGTATATATATATATATGTGTGTATGTTTGATGTCTGTGTGGATTGGATGGTTGTTGATTCTCATATGAGGAGGGGGTTTGATCGGGAGAGGACGAGTATAAGAAGGGATGATGGATGGGTTTTTGATACGTTGACAAGTGGATTACTTTATCGATGGTGGCGAACGCACGGTCCTAATAATTCAGGTATTATTCAATATTGCGTTTCAGGATCATCGAAACACTTGTTCCCCTGTTGTAAGATTATTCATACTTTGTTTGAAGATCCAAAAGGTTTGTCTGATCAGAAGGTGATTCGTTTGATCATCAAAAGGTTTATTTTGAACATCAGGTGATTCGTTTGTTTGATCATCCAAAGGTTTGTTTTGAACATCAGGCGATTTGTTTGATTCCCTAATAGCTCGTGTGCATACCAAGAACTACTGTATGTCAGGGTTTTTAATGGTTAAAGTACCAGCGTGCTACACGCTGCAAGTATGAAATGATAGATTGTAACAATATACTATGCGAAACATTGCATTACAGTAGGAAGTTTCGCATATTGAGGAAGAGTATGAGTGCTCTTACAGGTTTATCTCTTGTACTGTTTTGCTCCCTGAAAACTGATACAACACCTCCTATACCCTCTCAATATGAGATCAGAGCTACTACATTGACGATGGTGTGATACTATATCCTGCAGCCATGGTCGGGAAATCATACGAATTATCTTGACATGCGTTCTAGAGTATATATTTATTGATGTAGGTACAGTACATGGATTCAAAGTCGATTGGTATGATAGTATGCTATAATGAATATAAGCCAATCTATGTATCCTCGTGGATCCATTCTCAAAGAAAGAGAGAAAAGCCATCAATAATCATCATCTGCTCCCTCGCTCGAATCATCATCTAGTACTTCTACATTACACATCAACGAAGACCTTCTTCATCTTTGTGGGTAGAGACTCACCGATAGGAGGCACATATTCATCTCCATCTGCATCTATCTCGATAGGCACATCAATCCCTGGTAACGTCTTGCGACTCGCCGTGCTAGTTTGGGATGGAGCTAAAACGGGCGAAGCAGTGGATACGGTCGGTGTGCGACCAAGCTTGGATGGAGGTAATGCTGGACGGGAAGAAGGAATAGGAGTAGCTGTTCAACTAAAGTCAGCTATTATACTACAGGTACCGAAAGAGAAAAGAAAGGAAAGGAAACAAGGGAAGATGGGAAGAAGTAGATCAGACTGACAGGTCCCGGAGGTCGTCTTTGATTTCTTGCCTAACCCGCCAAGCTTCGTCGGACTCTTGCCTCTCTTGCCATTCCCATTCAGTCCATTCTCTATAACATTGTGAGCTTCGCATCAAGAATCAACCAAGCCAATTAGCGACGCACTCTTTCGCCTACTCGCTGTGCTCTCTCCATCTGAATCTCCTGTATAAGGTGATGGACTCGAACGATCATGTGCTCCAAGCCTAGCTTTATTTGCGGCAGATCTCGCAGCTCCTCTACGACCGCCGTTGAAGCCTAGACAGCTCGATAAATGTGGAGCGTATCGATTTGATGCGATCTATGTCAACATCAGCACTAATACAATAAGTCGGGAGAGGCGGGGGGGGGGGGGGGGGGGGTTCTGCATTGATACTAGGGAAGTAAAAAAGCAGCATAAAGACAGCGAAGAGCAGTAAGGGCGAAACCTTGGGCAGGGGAAGAGAAAGGATAAACAGAAACGTACCGGTCGTGAACAGACGAGACAGTCAAAGAAGACATTACCACTACCGTCCATCCTCCCACTTCCACTCCCGATCCCCGTAGCTCCTCCTGTACCCTTTTCCGGACCAACCAGGTATCCTGCCACTCTACTTTCTGCAGAAGGGGGTTGAGGTGAGTTTGAGCGCGAGGTAGAAGAACCAGCTTCGATCGATGGGACACGAAGACTCGAGGAGGATGCGGATGAAGATGACAATTCAAGCACGTTATGTGATCGGCAGCTATACAAGTCAGACAGTCAGACAGACATGGTCATCGAGAAAGGGAGCTATAAGCTCACAAGGTATTGCAAGTACCGCACAGGACAAGGCCACGCTTGATTTCCCGGTGCGCAGAGATAGCGGTACTGAGTATCAGGTCAGATATCATCTCTTCCAGGATCGCAGTCGCCTGTAGATGATATCTCAGTACACTACCACGTCAAGTAATAGAACGGGCTCACCGCCGAGTTGATCTCCGCTTCCCGGGTACTCATGACGACGTTGATCCAACCTGTTGACCCCTCACTCAACCTCTCCCGAGGTTCAAGATGACAGCGATCCAGGAGGACTCCCCTAGCCACGAAGCAGGTACTACTCAAAGGGCAGCTTGGTTTGATGCCCGCTGTCTGTGTATTCTTGAAGACAACGATACCTATACCTATTCTAGAGACGTCTTCTTTGACGGACAAAAACGTCAGTAGACCAGCCCGGGTGTAGAACCACGTGGCTTCCGGTAATCTCCGTTGGAGGTACGTCGCGTGGCTTGGCTTGGCGCCTTTGGCCGGATGCTGTGCCGTATTGTTGCATCGCAATCGGTCGCTCAGCAACTACTGATCCGCATTCATTCTACTGCTGATCATCCTTCGTTGTCGATCAGGTACAGGTACGATAAATTGTCGCCACCTCTGCATCGCCACTTCAAGTTGACGTGAGGATATATAGCTACTGGATCCAAGTCCCTTTAATCTCACACGCGTTCTTTCATCACCTCTTCGCGACTTTGACGGAAAGTAACAAACATGTACGGACAACAACAAGGATATGGCCAACAGCCTCCATACGGTGCACCTCCTCAGCAAGGCTATGGTGCACCTCAATATGGCGCCCCCCAGCCCGGATACGGCGCACCCCCTCCTGGACCAGGGCAATACGGCGCTCAGCAATACGGTGGACAACAGGGATACGGTGCACCTCAGCAATACGGTTCTGTATCACCGCAGCCTCCTTATGCGTCACCACAACCTCCTTATGGCGCACCGCCACAACAACAATGGGGAGCCCCGGCACCACCACCTCAACAATCCTATGGCGGATACGGAGCGCCTGCACCTCCGCCTGCTCCATTCATGGGTGGACCTGGTGCTGGTCCTCATTTCCTGGGTGTACCCATTCCAGCTCCGCCCCCTGCAGTGCCTCTCACCAACTTGAATGGGTATAATCCGCAATTCGATGCTGAACGTATCCGTAAAGCCACCAAGGTAAATTTCTCTCGTTAACTATGGAGTGTGGGTTGATCTGTTCATTGATGACTTGATAGGGATTCGGCACGGATGAAAATACTCTTATTGATACTCTCGCTCCGCTCGATGCGTTCCAATTTGACGTACTTTCTCGGACATACGAGCAGACCGTGGGAAGGACCTTGCAGAAGACGCTAGAGAAGGAGCTGTCAAGTTGGTATGTACTCTGCGTCTCCTTAGTCATGATTATCCTTACGTCGTTACGGGGTTCACATATACTGATACCGGTATAGGCTAGAATTCACACTCGTCCTTCTCGCATTAGGACCTTTGCATGGCGACTTGCACCTCTTACACCGTGCATGCGCCGGTGCGGGCACACACGAAGATCTTTTGAATGAGGTCTTGCTAGGCAGGACGAATGAGGAGATCTTTTTGCTCAAAGAGGGTTATCGACGATTGTATCACAAGGATCTCACAGCTGTTGTCCGTGGTGAATTGAGCGCAAAGACCGAGCGGTATGTCTGACGTCCTCGTGTTCAGACACAGGCTTTGCAACTAGAGACTGACAGACACTAGGATGTTCAACATGGCTCTCTCTGGATCGAGGGACGAGAGTACTTTCGTTAATCAGCAACTGGTCCAACAAGACGTGGAATCGCTGTACCGCGCTGGACCTGGCAAAATTGGCACAGTCAGTATCAGTGTCTTCCCTTCCTCCCACCCCTGATTAGATGGACGACGATTTCCCCTCTCCTCCCGTTTGGTTTGCGCACCTCAACCCAGAGCTGATGAGGCGGTTCCAGGACGAGATCAATATCTGTGGAATCCTCCTATCTCGATCCGACGCCCATCTCCAGGCTATCGCTCAGACATTCCCTCAACGTCATCGCCACGCTCTCTCTCACATGTAAGTCTCTCATTCCATCAACCTGTCTTGGATCGGATGAGCATCCTGTTTCATTAGATGATCGGCTGATGATGGGTCTATAGGATCCACTCTGAATTCTCGGGACATATGCGTAATGCGTTATTGTACGTTGTGCGCGGGGCAGAGAACGACGGACGTGGCGTGGTCAGGGATGCAGAGATGATTGGAGAGGCCATGTCTGGTATGGGCACGAAAGATGAGCGCATGTGAGTTTGATACTTCCGAGTCTCAAGTATCGAGTTGCAAGGTGGATGGATGGTCGGAAGGTTGGGAAGAGGGAGAGGAGGGAAGGTTCCGTGAGGAAGAAAGAAGGAATTGGGAGATGGGAGATGGGAGATGGGAGATGGGAGATGGGAGATGGGAGATGGGAATTGGGAGATGGGAGATGGGAGATGGGAGATGGGAGACGGGAGACGGGAGATGGTCTGAAATAAAAGCTGATATAATGCAGGATCTACAGGATCGTCAGAGCACATTGGAACAGACCTCGATTCAACGCTATCAAGACTCAATTCCAAGCTACTCATAGGAGGTCACTTAGACAGAGGGTGGAGAGTGAGACGACGGGGAAATATGAGAGGGCGTTGGTGGCTATTATCGATCAGAACTAGATTTGGGAAAGTGACGAGGGCGAAGGGGAGGACGGGTGAAGGGGGAAGGGGGAAATGAGAAGGGACAGGAAGGGTTGAAAAGCGATAAGCAGTTAGTCGATCTTTAAGTATTGTTGATTTGTTTGGGGGGGCAACGAACAAACCTATTTATATTGTCAAACGATGTGAAAAGCGTGTCAAACGATGTGAATGGATTATCCAATGGTGTACAAATGGTGTGATGAAGTGTCAAGCGAGGTGAATAGATAGATTATCTACGACGTAGATACAGTGTGACTCGAGCGCCACATTCTTCTATCCATGAAACCCGCTTTAGCACGCCTCAATGTATCCTGTCAAGCTACTTTAGTGATAATTTGGAGTGTAGAGTGGGATATGATGCATAGAATACATGGTATTATACATATTCATCGTCTTTGATCCAAGTTCTACTCTCTCTTCTTCAGATGAAATTATCCTCATCCTAAGAATAGGGTATCAGTACGCGACGATTCACGTATAAAGAAGTTACCCACTTGACCATCTCCCTCCCCTCCCCTTTTCCTCTTCCTCCTCCTCCTGCTCATCTAGAAAATAGGGACGAGTGCACTGCTCAGACCTGAACGAACAAATGCGACTCCTACAGCGAAGACAGTGACGGCACGGAGGATGCTATGTGTTCATTTATCAGCGAAACTCAGATCGGCCAGTATTTTTAACGAGGTAGGATGGGGGTTTTGAACAGTTGGGCATGACGGTGATCTAATGAGATATTATGGTGTCGATGGAGAGTAAATGTTGTTCTGAAGTGACGAATTGATATATTATAAGGTCGATGTAGAGTAAATGTCATTCTATAAGACAGAATACAATATAGGGAGAATGGATACAACATGAAAGAATGGCTACAATATGATAGAATGGGCCAGGTAGAAGTACAATATGAGAGAATGGGTCATGCAGAAAGGGAACATGAACAGAGATAGGATGAAATAGAACAATTTATAACTCACACAAGGTTATCGGCTCGATGTTCAGGAGCTATGACTTGCGATCTCCAAAAAGCCGTAAGCGGGTTGGAAGATTGAGGAGTCTTTGAAGAACCGAGATAAGCCGGGGTGAGTTGTTGAGGTGCCGACATTATTTATGTATGTTGTTGTTTTTGTGTTGTACTGTCGACGAGTTATCGTAGAGTCTGTTTGAGATGGATAGGACTGAATACGTTGTAGTAGCAAGCAATGTTCAATTGAAAGAAGCGAGATGGTAGAAGACATTTTCTTGATAGGTTTGATTCCGCTTTCATTGCGTTACACGTCATTACTTTACTCTCTATAACCTCCACCTTTCAGTCCGCTCCTTGAACAATAAAAAGGAAAGCAATACTCGAGTAAGTTACCTCCTCCTGCCTGCCTGTACTCATAGGAAAAGGTAAAGGTATTTGCTTCTTCTTTCAGATATGTGCGAACACGAACACGACCATGGCCACGAACACGGAGGACATGGCCATAGTCACGAAGTCCCTCTTTCTGCCGGTCCTGCCGATTCACTCTACACTCAGATAGATGTCCAGCATGTTATAGGGCTTAACGCGAGGGGAGGAGCAGAGGCTGGAAAGGCAGTGATAAAGTGAGTTCTATTTCGCATAGCTCTACATCCTTAAAAGAGCCTTCTTCTATGTCTTGGTATTCTTCCACAATCTTGTACATGCTTCTACATCTTGGGAGCATACTTCTGACATTGCGCTTAGGAGCTGGGACGATAGAGATGATGAGACTAGAGTGAGTTTTGTTCGGTCATGGAAATACTAGGAAAATGAACTGACAAAGGTAGTGGGTTGAATCAGATACCGATGATTCGCTGATCCTCCAAAGTGAGTGGTTCCCTCTCTGAACATCCCATTCACCTCCATTCAAAGAAAATATGACTACCTTGAGTCTTACATTACAGTACCATTTATATCATCCGTGTCAATACGAAGTATAACTCTCAAAGCTGGTCCTTCTGGTCAAACGCCATCTGAAGTCCGCTTGGTTCGTTTAATCTTCCTCTCCCTCTTCTCTTCTCTTCTTTCCTCACTCCTTCTCTTCTCTTCTCGCTCGTTTTCTTTCATTCTCTTCCACCTCCCTTTGTTCCTCATATCCAGAGGGTACTACAACCACCTCTCCTACTCTTTTCATAATACAATCCTGTCTTCCATCTTCAGTGTAGTTGATACAGCCTAGTTTCGCGATAGACCAGGGCTAGATTTCTCCGATGTCGAATCGTCCACTCCCACTCAGGTCCTTGACATATTAGAGCGTCAAGAGCCCGTAGAATATCAAACCAAGTACGTACAAACACCTTCCTCCTCCCTTTTACCGCTTATCCAACCCGACCCGATCAAGTAGTCGTTCTTTAACTTTTGACTGATCATAAGATGTGATGTAGAGCAGCAAAGTTCGCAGGAGTGACAACTCTTACACTTTTCTTTCCTGGTAATACTTCTCAAGGCGACGAAGACACTACGAAATTATTCTATATAGGTCTAAGAGGTAGTTGGAAACCTGTACGTTTTATCTTCCATCTGTCTACTCGATTCGGCTATATTTCTGTGAGGTTGATCAATTGATAGTTGCCCGGTAAACCCGGTGTAATCATCTATGAAAGCGCCGCAAGACCAACAGATCATAAGCTCGAGACTGGGGTCGCAGAAGGAGGAGCATGGGGACCAGGATATTAGTGCCTTTCAACAGCTACTAGGCTAAGATATATAGGAGAGGATCGAGGAATGAAAATGTTGCATACCTACATTAATGTATTATATAGCATTCGAGCATGTATCATTTACATACAAGTCCATGACTAGACCTTTCTGTCCGCTCTACTCCACCACATCACCAAGACTGGACTTGTATCCGCTCTATGATCCAACCTCACCTTGACTCTGACTGGCCCTCCTGACGCGTTTCTCTTGCTCGGCCTTCAATCCATCCGAGACATTCTCCTTGATCTCATCCAAGTTATCCCCTCCTGCATGTTCCTTATCAGCCTAAAAGAGGCATCAGTATCAATTCCACATGGAACCAATAGAAAGAAACACTGACCTTTGAAGTCATCTTGGTCCAAATGGCCATAGCGCCACTAGTTTTTCCTCCAATTTCATCGACGCTCTTCCCTACTTGTCGAGCTAATTCCGTATCAAACCACCCTACAAGACTAGCCAGGGGTGGGTTTTCTCCATATAAATCTCTAGTCAAAAATCCTTCTTTCTCAGCTTTGACTCGATCGGTGATCTTGATTTCTCGCCATTTCTTAAGTGAAGTAGCATACTTTGCATCCCATTCTGCGCGCTTTGCTAGCCATTTCTGAATAGCTCCGCTTCCGTGAACTTGACCTATATGGTCCTTTAGAGATGGATCTAGTGCTGGGATTTGCCCTGTAGGCTCAAAGGGTCGGATATGACCATGAGTCGATACACGCTCAGATACTATATCTATATCGGTCGAGTTTGATAAAGGTTCAATACCACGCACAGTCACTATCCCGATGGGCGGAGTGTCATTCTGAGTATCTGGTACAGAGATCGACGTTTCGTCGGAATCTGTAGATGCTTCAGATTCAATATCGGCAGAATCTAGTTCGTCGGAATTGGCAGCGTGCGCAGCGGAAGGAGTAATGATTGGAACTGTCAAGTCCACAGTGGATCCAGGCGCAGTACTAGCTGGCGTAGTTGTCGTTGTTGTTGTAGCAGGAGTCGACGAGGATTGTGATGTGGATCGACCCGGAATGGCTGGCTCCGAATTTGAGGATAGTGGCCTAGTCTCTGGGACGATATCGAGTTTGTCTAGCTTGTCCGACAATTTCGATCCGCGACGTTCAAGCTTGTGTTCCAGTGCCTTGGCAGCCGCAGTATATGCCCAGATGTTGAAACTGTTCCATCAGCACACATATTTCATTCCAAGGGATGCTGAAACGCAACGCACTTGGCGCATGAACGGTACATGTACTTGGCACTGCGACACCAGCTGAGAGTCGGGACGACATGACAGCATCCTTCGTAGATCTGTAGATGTACCTTGGTAGGTTTATATCTATCCACCATGTGAGCTTGATCGGGATATTGAGATAAGGTGATTTTTCCAGGCGGGTAGGTGAATGGCGATGCAGCTTTGTGGGCAAGGTAGATGATCTCGTCGCGCAAGAGTTCTCCGCCTCCACCAAGCTAAAGCAAAAAAAGAAAACTCTCAGCTGTCCATCCCTGTCAGGCTGAGGGGAGCTTACGATTAGGAGAGGACAGAGACCACCAAGGGAGCCAAGATTGACGGGCGAGACCAGTGGATGAGTCAAGAGGTTATTTGGACTTGCAAAGTGAGCTAGGATGCAAAGCGGTAAGAAGTGAGCTCACCAGTACATCTGGATTTGTTCGTCGAAATGGTGTTCATGCCCGTCCGGCATCGTAACATCGATACCGTCCCCTGGGGGTGGTGGCCACGTTGAACTAGGTTTGTAATGGAATCTGCACAAAGGTCAGTTTGCATCGATCGCTTTCGATGAAAGACTTGATAAGTAAACTCACCCAGACGAGGGAATGAAATCTCCTCCGTCCCAGCCTCCAATACTAGGCATACTATGAGTCAAGTCCACCCAAGGACTGATCAAGCTCGCTCCAGCGGGCATGGGCAGATTCATCTCTCTAATGATGACGAGCAAGGAGATCACCATACCTGCCCCTGCAGAATCGCCCATCAATATGATTGACGTTGGTAGAATGGGATGATGTGCATTTGGTGGAGGATCGATGAGGTACAGGTAAGATGCTAGCGCATCGAGTAATCCGCATGGCTGATTCCGTTTTGTCAGCAAAAATTGCATGTATCTTCAAGGAAGAGGCTGACAAAAGGGTACTGTGGAGATAATCGATAGGCCGGGCAAAAAGCACGCGCTCCGGCTTTCCGAGCATGTCGCTGGACTTGATACCGGTGCGTATCGAGGGAGGAGAAGAAGAACGCGCCACCTAACGTCCCGTCAGACCGCTCGGAGAGAGGGAATGGCAGCTTACCGTGGATGTATAAAATGACACGCTCTCCGATCACTTCCGCACCACTGTTGTCCTTGACACTACCTAGGGTTGCTGATCGTCGAGGTAATCGATGATGCCGATGTTCTACGGGTGTTGATCCGAGCGTGGTATTCTCTCGACTTGGTCCCGTGCTACTAGATGCTGAATTTGACACAATAGCAGTACGACGCAAGTAGTCTTTTTGCATCTGTCCTCGTCAGGCCCGGACTAGGTGGCTGCTGAAGAGAATAGAAGGTGACTCACCTCGACCCATTCACCCTGAAGCTCTCGTCCTCTGACTCGCCACCATCTCTTACCTCCGATGAGGTTTAGTCCTCCTCCATCAGTACCGTAGGTCGAAAGGTGGGTTTCCATTATACTCTCTGCCCTCTCAATAGTGTCTTGGGGTATGGTCATGACCTTTCTACGCACCCAATCTACCGCGCATCAGCTACACTCATACATTGGAAGACATACGAGGCACAGGCACCGTCATGGCAGTGAACGCTTGTACTTCCTCCACACCATGATGGCTTGCGAAATCCAAGAACCGCCTAACAAGCTTCAGGCCTTCCTCGTAGCTGAGTTGATCTTCCGGCCCGCCTCCTGGCCCACCTTCAGCTAATGACTTGCGCGAGGCGGCTTTTCGCTTTCGTGAGGATAGGATATGTGAAAAAAAGGTCGAGACGACTGTCGGTGTGGTCGCGAGAGCTACAGAAGGGGTACCAAAGCCGCCTGTCATAATGAGTCTATCTATGATGTATGAGAGATTTCCAAGACACAAAACATCTGTTGGAGTCTCTCCTACTTTGTATCTGGCCTGGTGGAGACACCGGAAGACTTGTTTTGCCGGTTCCGGATCCCAACGGAAAGTCCACACATGACGTGGCTTTATGAGATCTCTTATCTCTACGTTTCACGTCCCATTGAGTTTCAACTCGAAAGGATTCGACTCGCATTTTCAAACTCAGGAATTCTTACATCGCAGTATTCAGTCTCTCTGGACACTGTATTCGAAGAACAACTGAACTACAGACTATACCTTACTGCCAGGTGTGCTACCGATCCGTGACAACATCATGTCCGACTCACAACCGACCATTGTGGACCAAGCCCAGGAAGCGGCCTCCAAGCTTGCCTCAGCAGTGAGCGAGACACTGAACCTTGGAGGAGGTTCAAGTGGCGAAGCCAGCTCAGGTAAGCTCAACGCTACGCTACGACAGACGCCATTGCCTATGCCACATAGCATGAGCTGACTACGTCGTCACGTAGGATTACCAGTCGTGTATATCGATGAGAAAGCAGGATCTGACACTACGGGCACCGGAGAAGAGCTATCCCCATTCGCAACTCCTCTTGCAGCATACCAGTCACTTAAGCCTGCTCCCACTTCTGATGCCAACCCATCAGCAGCCGCGACGTTCCTCGTGCGCAAGGCAGATTCGGTTGAGAGGAACGAGTGGGTTGAGCTGTCTGCTTCAGCAAAGAAGAAGCTCGTGAAGGGTATCGATGGGTGGAGGAAGAAGGAGGCCAAACGGGGAGCTGAAGGTGAGAGGCTTGAGAAGGAACGAAAAGAGCACGAGGAGAGAGAAAGGAAAAGGAGAGAAGAAGCCAAGGGTGTAGTCTTGATTGACAAGGGTGATGCGAAGAAGGTTCGTACCTCCATCTATCTCCGTCTTTGATTGATCATGCTGATACTGAAGTAGACCAAAATCTACGCATTGCCTGAGTTGGTCGGCTCCAAAGTTCGAATCCAAGGATGGGTCCACCGCCTGCGAGCTCAAAAAACCAACTACTTCCTCATCGTCCGCGATGGAACTGCGATGGTACAGGTCGTTCTCAGTGGAGATTGTATCCGTACGCTCGACGCTCTGGATCTGACAGTCGAGAGCACCGTCGAGATCACAGGGACCGTCGACAAAGTCAAGGAGGGTCAGACTGCCCCGGGTGGTGTTGAGGTTATCGTGGATTGGTGGAAGATTATTGGTCGTGCACCAGGAGGTGATGAGGCCTTTGAAGGACGGTTGCGACCTGTAAGTCCAGCTTCAGCACTCTTTTCAAATACTACCATCCGGGGTCGAGATATCTCGGCTCTAGTCCTCCCTCCTTCGCTGTCACGTTTATGTACTGGCTCGGGAGCTAAAGCTGTCTAGGATACCGAAGCCTCCATTCGAGCAGACTTGCGTCATCTTGAATTACGTGGCGAAACCGCAACAGCTGTCATGCGATTCCGAGCCATCATGTTGCGAGCATTCCGTGATCGGTTCCATGCACGACGAGTCACCGAGGTCACCCCACCCTGCATGGTGCAAACCTCTGTGGAAGGTGGCTCAACATTGTTCGAATTCGATTACTACGGCGCCAAGGCGTACCTTACCCAGAGCAGTCAATTGTACCTCGAAACGGTCCTACCTAGCTTGGGAGATGTCTACTGTATTCAGGAGAGTTTCCGTGCGGAGAAGAGCTTGACCAGGAGGTGAGTTACTGTATCTTGTCCCCCTGATCATCATCTCATGTCGCAGACATTTGTCCGAGTACACTCATCTCGAAGCGGAGCTCGTCTTTATCACTTTCCAAGATCTTCTTGACCATATCGAGGGATTGGTGAGTTTGCCGTCTGCGTCTCTAGTAGTCTCGCTGACTGGATTAAGATCTGCGAAGTCGTCGATGTTCTCCTTGCCGACCCCATCGCCTCAATAATCATCAAAACCCTCAACCCTGACTTTGTTCCTCCTTCGCGACCTTTCATGCGACTCGACTACCGAGATGCCATCAAATACCTCAACGAGCACGGTATCACCAAGGAAGACGGTACAGATCACGTGATTGGCGATGACATTGCCGAGGCTGCTGAGCGCAAGATGACGGACCAAATCAACCGTCCTATCATGCTCATGCATTTCCCCAAGATCCTCAAGTCATTCTATATGAAGTCTCTCGATGAGGCCCCAGACTTTACAGAGAGTGTGGATGTTCTCGTTCCAGGAGTTGGAGAGGTCGTTGGCGGGTCCATGAGAATCAGTGATCTGCAAGAGTTGATGGCTGGGTACAAGCGTGATGGTATCCCACCTGAGCCTTACTACTGGTTCACCGATCAGAGGAAATACGGAACGACCGAGCACGGTGGTTATGGCTTGGTGAGTCAAGGTCACAGGGTTTTGCGTCGAGCTGACGGAATTGCCTCTTCTTTCTTTTGTAAATGTAGGGAGTTGAGGTGAGTTTTGGAGATCGCATCGACTTGTCAGATCGGAGCTGACGATTATCTAGCGCTTCCTTGCGTGGTTCCTCAAACGATACACCGTGCGGGAATGCTCGCTCTACCCAAGATGGATGGGTCGTGCGACGCCTTGATGCGTTTGAGATCTTTGAAAGAGGACTAGTATCTTCTCATCATGTGCATGCATACATCAGAACGTCTCATGATGTTTATTTCTCTGGTGAGGCAGGTTTAGCTTCCGCTGGAGGGTATGTGAGCGGACGAGTGGCAAATTGAGATCCTTGGGCCAGTTAGAATTGACTTGATAGCGTCTCTGATTTTGCAGAAGTACGCTCGCTTCAATCAAGGCTATCGTCTGACAGAAGACCTGTTCAGACGAGAAACAGAGCACGATGTATGTCTCTTTCATCTCATGTACCGGTACTCTGCTCTCCGTCCGCACATTACGATAGGGATTCCCATCCATCTCACCTCGGTCTTGATCCCATCTGATTCTCGGTAGGTATATTCACTTTGTGAATTCGATCCTCCAGACTCTCTCTTTGGTATAAAACACAATCTTGCTGATGATTCTATGACGTTCTCTTTCCAACTGACGTTTCTTACGACAGATAAAACTCGTGATCAGCTTTAGGAGGAATTGAACACGTGAATCTTTCCATCTGTAATATAATGTATGGAATGAACTTACAGTTCCAGGATATTCCCTCCAGCGTTGCTCATATAGCTGTATTAGATGATTGAGAATATCATACCTTGTGTATCCTTTAATCGTGTCGCTGGGTGATATGGAGTATCGTGTAAGAAGACCTCGATAAGCGACTTCAATGTCTATCTGGTTGTCGATTGATGAGATTGGACCAGGAAGCACTATTTGGTCCAATAGACCCGGAATCTAAAAATCGGAATGATCAGGTATCGAATGTGTGTGCGTATAGGTTGAGGGTTGGGAAGGGGGGAGGGGGGGAGGGGTAGAGAAGGGATTGAGATCTATGTATTGCGTACTTTCATATAGGCCTTTTCCATCTCGAAGCGAATCTCACTCATCGGAGTTTCGATGAATATAATGTGTTCGTCGGGTCGTGTCATATTTCTGATTTTATTCTTGTGGTCGTAAGAAGGATAGAGAAAGGTGTGTGAGAGATGGCTGGTCTTATGTGGGAGTCGATATATTGTCAGATTACAGCACGAATAGGTTTTGGATGGGGATGGATGGTCAAAGACAACGTAGGACATATAGGGGACAGATGGAGGACAAATAGAAGATGAAGCTCAAAGAGAATGTAGGACAAATAGAGGATGATGGTCAAAGAGAACGCAGGACAAATATAGGATGATCGCTAAAGAGTATGGGAGGTATAAGAGAAAAACGAAGGAAGAAAGGACCGTGCACATCAATTTCCCTATGGAGGTACTGTATCTACACAATTCAGTGATAGTCGACTTTGTTCTTTGACATTACACTGAGTGTATGTCATGTAAAAGTTGCCAGACCTCTCTGTCTCGCAGAAGATAGTGGCAGCGCTGAATCAAGAGTCGAGTGGCGAATGAACTACAAGCAAAAACCTATCTGGAAGTGAAGGCTTTTATGATCGACCGGACCCGTTAGCAGAGAGAGCAATCGACTGATATTCACAATGATACCACTCAAGACTTCCTATCCAGTGCCCTAGGCTCACGGAATCCCAACAACCAGCAAGGGTAACTCGACGACAGGGCCGTGCGAAGAGATAAAGGCGCGCATGAGATATTCATACCTAAATCACAATTGGGGTGCCTAACCTCCTATCATCCCGGCTTCGGACGAGCTCTTCGGCCCACCCGATGATCCGATGAACAACTCGTATACTCTCCCGACCTATATACCTCAACAACAGTATTCATCTTGAAGACTTCTCTCTTCTCTCTCTCGCTATTTCCACTGAACAGCACGCAGAACATCGACTACCTCTTATTCCTCTGTCTTCTACTATCATTTCAGTTGTCCTAGTGGGAACATCGATAGATAGACGTTTCCCCTTCTGACCTCCTTATTCTCAGACCTAAGACTTGCAGCCTCAACCCAAAGTCTACAGGCAATAGAAACATAAACTTAACTTCCTCCTCGACAGATTCAAACGAATCATCACTCGCCCAACTCAATCCCCGCACACCCATCATTGTGACGCACCACACACCATGTCCAGCTCAAACCTTCACGTCATCTCTCATCCGCTCGTCACTTCCAAGCTCACAGAGCTACGAGCACATGATCTGCCTGCCAAAGATTTCAGAGACGGTGTTAAATCCATCGCGTGAGTGAATCGTCTCTCTCTCACACAGATTCCCTCTGACCCGAATATGATTTGCTCATCTTGTTAGCTCCATGTTGGTCTTTGAGGCTTCGAGGGAGTTACCTCTAGCTCCAGTCCCAGGGGTTTGTTTCACTCAGCTATCACTGTATACCTGTAAATATCGCTGACTAGTTTAATCCTTCTCTATCCATCTGTACATCTTATCGATTCATCACTGCCCATATCATGATTTCCTTATACTCGTAGCTTCAATCCCCAATCTCAGAATTCACAGGATACACCATTCCTCTCAGAATTGGTCTCTCACCAATCCTTAGAGCCGGTATCGGTATGACTGATGGTGAGTTTCTCTCTGTCTCTGTCTCTCTCTCTCTAAGCTATAACAAGAACGAACGTAACTTGTGGCTAACGTCGTGTGGGTTATAGCCGCATTGGACTTGTTCCCTGATGCTACTGTACTTCATCTTGGTTTATTCCGTGACAAAGTATCTCTTCAAGCAGTCGAGTGAGTCTCCTTCCCTGCAATTGAGTATATCGATAGCGGGAATCTTTTCGTATCGCTGCTAGAATATTCAGATCGAGAGCTGATCAATTCTTGAAAATAGGTATTACTCTAAACTTCCAACAAACGTCACTGCCGATCTCGTCTTTCTCCTTGACCGTGAGTTAGAACATTTCACATTCACATTCAAGTTTCCCAACTCCAGTTTCCAGTTTGCGCTATTGGCTATTATTTCCCTCGTTCAACTCGTCTCGCCCTTAATACCCTATCTCTACTCGTCCCACCCTTAATACCCTATCTCTACTCCGTCCTACCCTTAACACCCTATCTCTACTCTGTCCTACCCTCAACTCCTCTCTGGGATTCTTATTCCCAGCTGGTCCGAGGGAGAATCCCATAATAGCCAACACAGCGGCGCAATACAGATAGGCAAAGGACATAGAAAAAAAAGGCTAACCTGATTCATCTTCTCAGCACTCATCGCAACTGGAGGTACTGCCATAGCAGCCTTGACAATGCTCACTGAATGGGGTCTATCTCAATCTCAGATCAAGGTCGTTTCTGTTCTAGGTAGTCGAGTCGGCGTACAAAATGTTCAAAATGAATTCCCAGATGTTCAAGTAAGTCTCTCTGACTCATCCTCCCTTCCCCTACCTACATGCTTGCGACAAATCGAACGTGGGAATGTCAGCTGATTCTCCTCAGATTTGGATAGGCGCAGTCGACGACGAACTTACCGATAGGGGTTATATCAAGCCTGGTCTCGGCGATGCTGTGAGTTCATTTTTCGCCGTACTTAATAGTAGATAAGTCTCTTCGCTGACTCGCCGCCATGTTAACAGGGCGACCGCCTCTTCAGTACTGGTACCAAGTGATTACTATCCCTGAATCCCGGTTTCAATTGGCCATATGATACATTTCCTCCAAATAGACCTACACTACATGTACTGTAGGCATGCACGTATCAACGTAATATTCTATACCTGACTCTAATCTAACTCCGAAGCGCCCATCTATACTGCCAAACGCCCATCTATATTGCCCGTCTTTCGAAATCATCAAGTCGTGAGAGTGCCAAATCATGAAATCTTTAGTCTACTATAAGCCCTTCCACCTCCATCGACCAGGGTACGATCGCTATCCTCTTCACTCTCCCTTCTACCTACGCTTCCTGCCATACCGCCTCTGAGAAGCTTGTTGACAACATCTGTGCCTTGCGAATGACCAACGCGGCCACTGCTTAGCCACGCAGGCCAGTTGTTGGTTGTACCAGTACCGACAAACATGACGACTCTATCGCGCGCGGCTCCAGCAAGACCATCACCATGACCTGCATTGTCGTCCCAATGCACACTAGCTTTGACTCCATCTGTTCGCACGTCAGCTCCAATTCTGCTGTGAACGGAGGGAAAGATGCAAAGATAAAGAGACTGCACACATGCAGAAATAGAAACAGAAGACTTACGTGCATCGAGATACCGCCTCACACGCGTAGCGTCGATAATCAGGTCCCGCCCACCCAAGAAAAAGGCAGTCTTGCTCGGATCGCTGGCATGAGGAATCTCGTCCACGAAGAGAGTATTATCGGCCCAATCAAAGTGCTGGCGTGTGAGTTAGCAGCAGCACAACTGCAGGACGATGGTAACATACTCGTTGAATGTAATGGGCAATGCCAATCTCCGAAGCAATGAAATAATACAATAAAAGTTCTAGCGCCTGCAGTTGTCAGCGATTCCGTACAGACGAACTCTAAATTTGAAGCACGAAGGCTCACAGAGGACGGCTTGCGATAACAGAATGAGTGGCATACGTCTAAAAGGTTGTTTGTATTAGCTCGCAGACAAACTCGACGCAGAACACCGATTCGCGACAACCCACCACCTTGCCAGAGACAAAACACGACGGGATCCACAAAGGTGTTCCTCTTTGCAATGCTCGGACAATCCTTCAAGACTATACAGACATCAGATGAAACATTCGGTGATTGTTTGTTCCGACACTCACTCCAGCCATGCGGAACACTTCCATTAGAATGACTCATCAAGCTAACACCGCCAGTACTTCTACTCCCCATTCCGGTCTGAGGCTCGTTCCAGAAACCCCATCGGGTACATATAGCTTTCATACCCTCAACGAGCTCTGGGCGTGTCCAAGGTCGGAGAAATCGCGGATGAAAGAATGCTTGAGATGTGTGCGGGGAGATTGGAATTAAAAGTGGATGGGTAGGTAGTGACTTGAGTAGATGTTTGACGAGCAGATGTGATTGAAGGAGACCAAAGCCTAGGCCGTGTAGGTACACGATCGGCATGGCATTGTCGACCGTACGCCCCTTTTCAGGTGTCCAGCCGGCAGGTATACGGACGAGGTATCTGAAACGTGTCAGCATATTTGGTGAGCGCCATGGTAACTGCCAACAACTCACTCGATGTCGCCTTCTTTGTACAGACCCATCCCAGCAAAGGGGTACACTACTTTCTCAAGACACCAGTTGATGGCGTTGGTGAGTGCATACAATATTAAAGGTCGGCCTTTTGCCTGTCAGGAATATCAGCCATCGTTCGGCCATCGTTCGGCCAGAGTTCACCCTCTCCACTCACATTGACAGGATCCAAGGTCAGCCGAATGATCTTTAGATGTTCGCTAAACCCATTCTTGAACGCCATGCCCGTCCTAGCCTCAACCATGGCAATACTGTTATCTAAGAACTTGCTCCACTGGGGATTCGCGCTCGTCTCTTCGTAAGGTAGATTGAAGCAACTCCAGCTCAACCAAACGAGCATATTAGTCCGCTTTATCTCTTCCCACGGCGCGTGATCGAACCATGTCCTCAAGCTCTCTCTAAATTCTACCGCGCGTCGATCCATAGGATGTAACATGACAATGTTACCCTGTCGATCGACCAGACTGGTCTCGTCGTCGAAATCATCCCATCCGACTCCAACATCACCTTCGACCTCCTTCCTCAGTCGTTCTTCACGATCACCAGGAGTCTCCTCGACGAATGAAGAGATGGCTTCGTGTTCTATCGGTGTCATTCGACCAACACGACGATGCCGCAGACCAGCCCAGTTCCCGATCCCGTGCGTATCCTCGTACTCTACATCGCGAGCATGATGATATGACGCTGCGGAGATTTGACCTGCAGCATAAAGGGCGTAGAGTCGATGCATCGCTTCATCGTCATCTGGTGTGGGCCGTGTGGGTTGAGGTAGAGCTAGACCTATCCGCAAGATACGCATGAATAGCTCGTTGCGGGTCTCGAGAGTGAGGGATGTCGAGGGAGCTGGAGCCTGGACGAGCCGGATCAGGTAGGCAGTGTAGATGGCAAAGAGGATCTCGGTGGCGGCATAGGCTGCGAAGATGGTGGCGGTGAGATTGGTATGTCCAGAGCCGAACGGGCCGAGTAGGATATACCAGGCGAGGTATGCGCTGCAGCGTTTGTCAGCGCTCACTTTGGTCTCCCAACAGGGTCTAGTCAAGAGCGCGGCAGATAGAGTGAAGAGGAGGGAAGAGTGAAGACAAAGCAAGGGGAAGGAAGACAAAGTAAGGGGAAGGACGATGAATGAAAGAAGTGACACGAAGGAAAGAAAGAAGATGAAAGAAAGATTGAAGAGGAGAGAAAGAATGAGTAAACCACAGAACATACCAGCTCAAAGGCGTGATCATCCAAACTCCCAAGACAAGCCCGAGCGCCAAGAAGAAATCCCTTCCCGGTGGTCGTTTCTTGATTTCTTTTGGAAACTTGGTCTCAGGCAGTGGAGGGACAAGAGCATGAACCACTTGAGATACTGTTGGATACTCCTGTCCATCACCACCATGATCTCCCACGTAATCCGACATGCTCTATTTGCGGCGGAAGCGGAGGGTTTGGATTTGAACAGAAGTTTTAATCTAAGGTGACATTGTCTATAGTATCTAAATTGTACAGTACTATCTTGCCAATGTCTCTAAAAAAGGTGGAGAAAGGAGGGTTGTCGAGGATCGAGTGTCGAGTGTCGAGAATCGATTCTAATGAGGGGAGTGATCGTGTGAGTGTATGTGTGTGTGGGAGAGAGAGAGAGATAGGGAGAGAGCCCTTTAATAGACCTATGTTTTCACTTTGCTTACAGTCATCTTTGCCGCAAAAATCCGAAATGCTTACCGTCATCTTGGTATTTTTTGTTTTGGTTTTTCTACCTCGTGGATTTCGCTTGGGGGGTTTCTTTAGATGACGTTGCCACCCCGTTCAGGGGTAATACAACACGTTTCAGGATTTACTTCACATTGATAACGAAGAAATAAATGAGCTGCATAATTCGTCATTACACTAGTATATCCCGCACTTTTAGATAGATAAAACTTACTATATACCCACCCGCAGTTATGCAAAGGGTATAAATGTATCCATCCCGTCAATGACCTAACCTAACCTTAGGGGAAAAATATGACTAAGTGTATGCGTCATTGATCTTGAGAAAAGTGGAGATGTTATTACAAATGCATACTTGCTTGATTCAATGATCTTGTGAAGGTGGGCTATAAGCATACGATGGTCTCAATCTTTCTCCTGCTGCCGCTCCGGCATTAATCTGCTCTGCACTAACAGGCTCTCCGCCGGGTATCGGCTCTATTCCTTCTTCTCCGCTCGAATCAGGTTCGTCCACGATTGCATCATCGTCTCGACCATTCACGCGGAAGATAGGGGTATCATCATCACCTGATGGTCCAGAACCAGACTCTGCTTGGGCAGCAAGACCATCATCATCTTCCTCACTGCTTGATTCCGAAGCATTACCAAACCACCGCGAGATGGATAATTGCGATCGACGAGCGGGTTCGTGTCCGTTTGTAGGTCTTACTGAACGGAAGGGAGATAGTTTCACACCAAAGGCAGATAAGGAACTGGCGCGAACGTGTCGGAACGTCTCTCCCAGCGCTCCAGAGTAGCTTCGATTCGGCAGCATTCCTTCGGGTGGTGATGGTGGTTGAGGAGGCTCGGATGCTGTTGCAAAGTCTCTTCGATTTCTCTGGGGCGGTTTACGACGTCGGTAAGGAGAGTTGGAATTGTAATTGAAGCTCTCGGCGTCAGGGAGATATTGTACCCGTTGTCCCTTGTTTCGACGCGATCGACTCGCAAACCCAGCATCCGCGTCTGACTCGATCGGAACTTGGTTGGCGTCCGAGTCAGCGATGGGGGGTCGTGGTGATTCGGGATCATTGGTAGTCAAGTCTCGCTGCAATGCGGTTCGTACTTCAGTTCTTCCGCGCAGAATAGCACGCTGACCTCGTCAGTAGTGACTTGTGTGGCATTATGGTCTGCTACCTCGATTTTCATCCTGTTGCTGACCATGTGTAAGGCGGGCCAGGTCACTCGCCTTCCAACAGTCAACATCCGTTCGAGCTGCTTTCGATCGGGATCGGACAGGAGACGGAACCAGTCCTGCGATCATCAGTCGGGCACATCATAATCGCCTGCGGTACTCACGCTGATAGTGCTGCGGGGTGTCAAGGTGAGATCGCCGGAGAAGCGCTGCAAGAATACTCCGCTCCAGTCGCTTTGCAGGATTTGTGGCATGAGATCGAGATCTCGGATGACCTGGCCATCATCAGACAAAGTTGGCTTCCTTGTTTAGAGAACAGCTCACTTTGAAATGCTTTGATAGGTCTAGCTTGATGTATGACTCTAGTGCAGACAAGATGAATCCACCTCTCCATCCTTTGCCTTTACGATGAGCAACCGGACGGCCTATCTGCTATCAGTGATGGCACTCGGTCTCCACGATATGGTAGTACTGACCTACGGAGCCGCGAGGGGCAAAGAAGAACAGGTGAATATGCGGGTTAGTTTGGCTAACGATGGAGAAGTTGCAGTTGAATTGCGTATGAAGGCTACCAAGGGGGATATCTTCGCGTAGAGAACCATCCTTGAACCGAGATCCGCCAAGATTATGTGGTTTAATCTGACCATCACGGTCTTTTGCCATGAGGACGACCTGCCCATCGTTAGCGCGCGAAAGTGAAATATGTTGGTGAGACCGACTGGATTCAGGATACCCGGCACAGCTGCAGAGGCTAGGATGGCAGACCAAATGAGACAGTTTGGAGCCGTGAGATGATTGAGCAGAATTGTTGGCCTGTTAGGGTTAGCAAGATCTGACGATGGCCCGCTGCCAATGTATGGATACTTACGAATGCCTGTCTGATGGAACGACCGACACATTGAGCGCTCTGCCTGTTCTCTGGTACGCCTCTTTAAATGTCAGACTGCCTCTAGTGAAGAACATGGATTTTCTAGCCCATTCCAGAGTCGAAAACCGCGCGCCGGTCTGGATGAATCGTTTGAACCATACCCGGATTGGATCTTCACACGCTGTGATTTTATCGGCTAACTTGGGGACGAGTAGTTCTTTGAGTTCATCGTTTGTGCGAGTACAGAGAAGAGCGGCGACTAGACCGCCGGCCGAGGTGCCAGTGATGACGCGAGGAAGGAGGTCTGCTTCGAGGAAAGCCTTGATCACGCCGAAGCTGTCACAATCAGCCTCGATAATACCAAACCACCGTGACCTGCAAAGGTTACTGACTGATAGTACCCGAACGATGCGCCACCAGATAGGCAGAGCGCACTAGAGCCGTAGTTCTTGTTGATAGCTCGGAAGAATGCACGTTTCTCTTCAAGAGACACATCGGTGGCTGTACGGACGAAATCGATACTAGCGGCGACCTCTGCGACATGTGCCTCGACGATCCGCTTGGTGCCGAAGAATGTCTGTACGGTGTCAGTTGGAGCCATGCCCAGAGGGGGGGGGGAGCCAACTAACCTCGCTATACATTTTTGGACCTTCTGTACCTGCAAAGTTTGTCCTGACGCACACTGCTAGAGCATCCATGAGACCCCTCGTATCCTTTGCGGCTCTGAACTTTCGTAACGTCTTGTAGACTCGCTTGATCTGAGAGAACGATGAGCTTTATTACTTTTGTCACAACACACGAAGGACGAACGAGTATAGTGTCGGCATACGAATCATCGTCACTTTCTTTCCAATAATCGAATCCGAGGTGCTCGTCCATCCTCTTTGCCGCCTCGACCCACTCATCATACGTCTTTGCGTTGCGCATTGCCCTGCGTAACTTGGACTTGTAGCCTCTCCATGCTACGAGCCATTCAAACACATTGACCGATTGACGAGTGAGGACATATGCGCCAAATTCGATGGAGATGACGAGGAAGATGAAGGCCTGGCATTTCAGCTTGACTTGTACACCCCGATGAGAAGTGTCATGGCTCACGAGAAGTGGCCATCGAATGAGATGATACGTGAGACCTTGTGCCGAAGGTGTCTTGCGTCTAGATACTCTTTGATGAATTGGCTAAGTGGCGAGTTAGCACTTGCGTGCATTCACCGATTTTGTGGGGAACAAGAGACTTACAGCGAAATCAGAGGTCGCAGTAAGCTTTTCTACCCTCGGTCCACCAGATAATGCCCCATTATCAGGTCCATACTTCCATGTCTGACTTCTCGATTCGTGTAATTTACCAGCATCCGGCGAGTCGAGCGATAAAGGAGGTGAACGCGGTGATGTTGGGGAAAGGACATCATTGTCTAACGCCTGAGCATCGGAGATATCCAAAGCCTGTGCAAACGCTTGAATATGCCTGTGGGGGATCAACAGGCCATCAAGAGACGCGTCAAGGATAAACCTACTCTTCATCGACGTAAGTCGAGTCCCATAGCTCAGACGTGGTGGTGACGGCGCTATTGATCGAAGTTGAAGACATGGTGACGTCAATGGAGTGACGAGCTGGTTGACTTTGAATGAACGAACGACGTTGACGAGGTTTTGAGATCGACTATGGATAGGTCGTGCTTGGCCAGGAAGCCATTTGGAATCGGGGTTAAAAGTACAGGATGAAGGATACAAATAAGAGTGAACAAAGTTTAGACGAGGGGCACAAAACTGGGTTTGGTAGTGACGTTGAATAGAGCTACGGACCGGCCCGGTCCATTATCCATTAACCATTCGTTGTCACCGGCAGATTTCCCTGCATCTCATCTTTTCTATAACTATCTTTTGCTGGGAATAACGATTACATCAGACGTACACGAACCTGAACTGAGTAGTAGAGAGCTCCTCGAGTGTGTACTGAGTAGCAAAGCGAGTGCATAAGAAGGCGACTCGTGGAGAGCGTAGAGCTGGAGCAACATGTCTACGCCGCTCCTACAACAATTCCCATCTCTCGCCTCCTATCCCCCAAGCTTCCTCAAAGATCTGCTGTCCTCGCCCTCCCTTACTGAAGCTTTTCTCTTCACTCTTCCTCAAGTTCAAGAACTAGCAGCAGATATTGAGAAACTTGGACAAGAGAACGAAGAGCTTGCCCGTACGTCGCTTTTTCTCTTGCCCTCCCGAAAGGATCAATCGATCTCCTAGAAATCACATCCAGTTTGCTCACCTGCAAATACCAGCTGACAGTCACTCTTAGGTCGTAATATGGAAATCCGGGATGAATTACTAGCATTACGAGAAGCTACAGCCCAATCATATGGACATGCTGAAGCGCTCAAAGCTCAATGGGCAGAGATTGATAAAGCCCAAGCAAGCTTATATCAGGTGAGACCTCCTTCCACATCATCCATCCGCCACACGGATATGTAAAAGAGGAGATGGAAGTGGTTACCTGCTCTTCTTCACATCATTCACGACATGGAAATGGAGAAAGGAAGTTGGAGGTCTTCTACCTTACCTTGTACACGAGGTTGGGGATTCGGACAGTGGAGATTGATATGTTACTCACTCTTGCACTTCGCCTTGTCCACGAGGTTGGCGAGTGATATAGGGGAGATGAAGTAGGAAGGAGCTTTAAACTAACTTGAGATATAGCGTCACCGTCCATCTTTTCTACATTTACGACTCCGACATTCACTTACGGCGCAAGACGAAGCGTCTGAAAAGATAGCAACGGCATTCATCGAAGGTCGATCAAGTAATTTCAACGGGAGTGGGAATGGGAATGAAAGTGGATCAGGTTCAAGAGTGGATTCACCTGCTCCAGGAGGTTATATCACTCCAGTTGGTAATAGTGGTTCAATTGATAGAGTGAGTTATTGCTCTCTTACTTGGTTTTCTTCTTCTTCGTCTTCTTCTTCTTCTTCTTTCTTCTTCTTCTTCTTCTTTCTTCTTCTTCTTCGTCTTTCTTCGTCTTCTTGCTCATTTTCTTCCTCTTCTTCTTCTTTTTCTTCTTCTTCTTCCTCTTACTGCCCCTTTCTCTTCTTCGTCTCTCTTCTTCTTCTTGCTCTTTCTCTTCTTCCTGTCGTGCTTATCATTACCTCTCTTCCTTACATTGTTCTCAATCCATCTCATCAACGAGTACCCCGCTAACAATAATAACAGGGCCAGAATAGAGCCATCGATGAATTCATACAGGAATTCAAAGCGGCCCGCAAGACATATCATAAACGAGCTATATGGACTGAACGATGGTCAAGAGGAGAAGTGGCATGGCGAGACGATTGAGAGTTATCGGTAGTGTGGTTCCCTTGGTTGGTTGGTATTCAACAGCCAGATGTGGTTCCCTTGATTCGTATTCTACAGCCAGATGTCGGCGCTTCATGTGCCCAAGTGTTGTATGATCTTTATGAAATAAGACTGGTCTCAAAAAGCTGTACATCCCCTAATCCCTCTTTTCACTTACCACTCCACTGAATGTAACATAATTCCAATAGCAGAAACCATCCGTCTGCTTGGATTGATAGAAAGTAACGCTCTCAACTCGTTCGTATACTCATGCATAAATAATAACACTACTTGATCACATCATCCATTAAAGCTCCATACCTTCATGATCTCATCAACTGGAGTCTTATCAGATCCACCTGCCCTAATGATTCCCTCTCTTTTTTCCGTCCTTATCAGACCCACAATCTTCTCTTCATCAAATGCAAGTTGCCTGATCCCATCTTGCTGTCTATCTTCAGTTGGCGTTGGGGGACCTAAACGTGGTGGACGAGGTAAGAATAATGATCTGGCAGCGTTGGATATGCTCGCTGGATGCGGTAGAGCTATACCCTCAATATCGTTGTCGTTATCGTTATCGTTATAGTTCTCGGGAGGTAAAGGTCCTGCGGCACCTCTCCAGATTTCTCGCCTTCCACCTGGTTTCACTTCGACATAACCAACTGTTCTACCCATCCGACCATCTTCTTCTTCTTCATCTTCGTCCAACTCCCATACAAGGACTCGGCCATCCTTGCCTCCAGAAACACATCGTCCAGATGATAGTGATATAGAAGTGACGGCTGCTGAATGCGCTAACAGAGTCTGCGAGTGCACGATAGACGCCGGCTTGGCTGGAGTCGATGGTGGTGGTGATGGCGAAGGAGTCGGAAGGGAGTACACCTCGATCTGATTATCCTCTCCTGCCAGTACACACCATCGGCCATCCATACCTACACCGACCGCCCGATCACCTCGGACACCCACGATAGGACGGACCTTGCGAGGCCATACTAGCCGATCATCAGAATCTTCTTTTCCGCTTACCCCGACATTCCAACAATCGCCCCGCCAAACATCTCCAGAAGACTGTTGTTGATCAAGGTCGACCCCGAATTCTTGCACGGCCACAGTCCATGAAGCCGGGTAAAGCGGCGTGCAGTAGGTGAGCGCGGCTCGGTATTGATTTGATTCGTTCGTGTCATTTGTGGCAACTGGAAGGAGTGATAAAGCAGCCGGATGAAACGAAACGTCCGAGTGCAACGTCGACAGATGTTTCGGTTTGGTCGGTTGCTCCCCTGTGGGCGGAGCGAGCGTGTAGACTGAGAGGTGGAAAGCAAGGGTACATGTGAGGAGTACTGGGTAGTGCATGGATGCGAGAACGACAGGATCTCCGTTGAGAGGTGTGTAGTGCGTAGCTCGACGACGTATTGAATTCGGTCGATGCTGAGGAGGATGTATCGATTCTCTCACCCAGCTCATCCGGTGTCCACCAACGGGATCCGCCACCAGTCTAACACGAAGTAAGACAAATCCGCCCGACTGGTAGAATACGATTAGTCGAGCAGGAAGAGCTAGCTTGGCGTTAGCCGCATCCAAGCTGCCCTCATCTTCGGGGAAAACGACAGATTGATCAGCGCAGATGGCAGTCACGTTGTCGGGTCGATGTGGAGATGACCAGCCGGGGGGAGGCGGTATGATGCCCAGTGTGGATGGAGCACCATTGATCATGTGTTCCTGTGAGGTTGATGATCGGTGGACGTGGACAAGAGGGGAATTGGGGTTGGATGTGAAGATGAAAGAGGGGAATAGGGCAATGTGCTGCTCGCTGTATGGTGGAGGTCTATCAGGTCTATCGGCGATCGCCACGGGTGCCGAAATCAGGGAAGGGGATGGTGAGGGTGGAAGAGGTATTGAAGTCGAAGAGAGTGCATTGCCATTCGACCTGACCGATCAGATTAGTCTTGCTCAACAATGTTCAGAAGTGCGTACCAATTGGTTCCCAGTCTAAGCATCATCTTCCAATCGACTCCATCATTTCGTACGCCATACCCGACTTCGGGTACATCTTCCGGCCTTCCATCCATGACAACGGCCTTGCCCGTCCCGTCAACACGCCTTGATGATACGGTCTTGCCATGCAACGGTGATGAGGAAGGGCCGGCAAGCGATGGGGATCGCGATGATGATGGTGGTGGGAACGCCCTTGATGGCAGCCTCGCAATTGGTCGCAGAGATATTTGAGGAGTGCTCGAAATCGATGGAGCCGTCTTTTGAGTCTTGTAAATCAACCTCGATTGATGGGGGTGAGGATATCTAGCTTGGTATGATCAGCCAATAATTGTCGGGATATGCCTTTGCTCGCTTGGTCGGATACTTACACAGATATAATCGTTTCCAGAGCTAGAGGACCCGTAGAGGGATGGCGTTCAGCATGACTATTCTACATATTGGCACAAAAGCCAGCCGATTAGAAATAAGCTCACCTGAGGATCAAGGCTCATCTTGGCCCAATACTTGTTCACGCCTTGTAACACCGTGAGATCGGTCGGTGAGAGAAAGGACAGTATACGGAGGAAGATCTCTTGGTATGGGAACAAGTCTGAGATTGTATGTGTATCACGTTTGGGACTTTGCCCACTTGAGCTCGCATGTTGTTGTGGCTCCAAAGTTGGCGTGGGACGGTGCGAGGATGACGAAGGCGTAGGAGAAGGTGACCGAGGTCGTTTGAGTGACATCGTGAGGTGAGTGATTTGGGGACCAAGGATCAGTTAATAATTTTACCTGTTCAGATCTCTACGATGCGATACAAGTACAGCCAACGCCGCCCCGAAGGAGACTACAGATGCAGATATGCACTGTCGAAATCAAGCCTGTGCACCTCAATGAGCAAAGTCTCCGCCACCGGGGCCGAACGACCTCCACCTTGCATGGACGGGATCAAATCGGGACAGGGAAGGGATATCCTGACGTGGCTATAAATTGCCACACTATCGGTTCTTCGGGATTACGCAGTTTCGACACTGTGTCTCCCCCTCGGCCGCTCATTCAAATCCCACTTGTTCGTAGTCTAGTCTTTTCTTTACGCCATCCATCATGCCCCCTCAGGTATGTTCCTTTACTGTTTGGCTGGAAGTTGGAGGGATCTTTGCTGATATGGTGTGTAGGTTAAGAGTAAGGCTCAAAAGGCCGCCGCCGCGCAGGCTGGTTCCAAAGCCGGGTAAGTCTTTTGATATGAGAGGAGACGGGGGTGGGATCAGGGATGGTGGATAGGAATGGTCTTTGTCGAGTCAACGTTGAATGTCGAATGCTGATGATGGATTTACAGAAAGAAGAAGAAGTGGTCCAAGGGAAAGGTGAAGGACAAGGCCAACAACGCTGTCATCCTTGACAAGCCCACCTAGTGAGTTTTTAACATAGTCTTGACTCCACACCATCTCCTCGCATTGCATCTACATTGTACAAAATCTGACGAAACTTTTCTTCTCTTCTCTTCTCTTCGATTGGTTCCTCCTTGATTTAATTTTCTATCTACTCCCTACAGCGACCGAATCATCAAGGAAGTCCCAACCTACCGAGTCATCTCGCAATCCACCCTCATTGACCGAATGAAAATCGGAGGTGCTCTCGCTCGTCGTGCTATCGCCCACCTCGAGAAGGAGGGCCTCATCAAGCGTGTCGTTCATCACCGTGCTCAACTCATCTACACCCGGGCAACCGTCAAGGAGTAGAGTGATGGACATGGGCGTGAGAACTTGGATGTAGGATAGGTCGTTATGGATCATCTGCCCGATGCTTTTTCTCTCTGAAATGTTTCCCTGACCACTTGGAACTCCACGATATGATACACTGAGACGCTTCAATATCTAAGTCCAACATCCACATTATAACGCAATCAAGATAAGGAAGAAGTTCCATCATATCCATATACATATATACTTATCAACTGCCGATGTGCTTGTCATATCGTCAAGAGATTCATCCCCTGGTACCAGCCTCAGATATTGGTCTATGACCTAACCAATCCCAAACTTCTCTGCCAACTTCACCCATAACCTGCCTCACTTCCTGCCCTTGCAGATCGTTCTGAACCATGACAGGTCTCCCTGCATCTCCACCATCACTAACAGATGGAACGAGAGGTACCTTTCCTACAAGTCCATTGAAGCTTAGCACTTGAAATTGATACTGATACCGTGACAGCTTACCTAAAATTGGGAGATGCAAGTCATTTGCAGCTTTTTCAAAGCTTGTTGCTGATCCAAAGAGGTAATGCGGTGTCGAACAGGTGCTACATGTAAAATGAGACATGTTGAGCAGTAGTCCGATGATCTATACAGTCAAACCTTGAGCATCGACAAGGGGAAGGCAGAATGTCCATCACTCACAGGTATAGAAACTTTATTGAACATGCCTACTCCTTTGCGGGCATCGACTAAAGCTACATCTTGTGGTGTAGAGACAACAACCGCGCCTGACAACCCGTAAGTGTAATCCGTGGCAGACAAAAGACATACCATCAACAGCTACGAGTTGACCAAGACTAAGTTGTACATCGCCTGTTCCAGGTGGCATATCAATGACCAAGACGTCCAGATCTTCATTTGACGTTGTCCAATCTACATCGAACAACAGCTAATACAAGAGAGAGAAATATCAGCAGACGTCTTTCGGCGAGATCAGGCAAGTGGGGTTACCTGTTGAACAGCTTTCATAACCATCATACCTCGCCATACTACGGGACTATCATGTGCTGGATTTGGTGCTGTTGGACATGAGCATCATATCTCGTGAGTTTTTAAGAGGGATGCGCACGTAAGAGATACCCAATAGACATTGTCTTGATACCATGATTTTGTAATGGTATCAACTTATTCTCTGAAGGTAAGATAGTCCACATGTTCAGTAGTTGATCCAGCCGATTCTAAATTCAAGACTCACCGGCACTCAATTGTGGATCACCAACATTCTCCAAACCCATGAGTTTTGGCACACTCGGACCAAAAATGTCAAGGTCTAATAAACCTATTCGAGGCGGATGAGGAAGTGATGAAGTTTGGACAAGTGAAAGTGCGAGATTGGCTATCCTACCGCTGTATCAGTATATGAATGTTATCATTCGTCTAGGTATAGGATAGGATATCGCTCAAGAAGATCTAGGATGAGATATCTCTCGTCCGATCAAGAAGATCTAGGATGAGATATCGCTCGTCTGACCAAGAAGATCTAGGATGAGATATCGCTAGTCTGATCAAGAAGATCTAGGACGAGATATCCACGTCTAATCAAGAAGGTTTTGGATAGGATATCATGCTTGTCTGGGTCTTTGATTCTGATTAGGATATCGTGCTCGTCTGGATATTCGGCTTAGGATATCTTGATCGTCTGGGTCTTCGGTTTAGAATATTAGGAAACTGACCTGCAACTGTACTTTTACCCACACCACCTTTACCAGAAGCGACTACCACTACTCTCTTGACGCCTCTTATTCTTGATTTTAGAGGTGGACCACCACGACGTGGTAATGTCGGTGCAGGATTTGGATTACGAACAGGTATACCCTGATTGATATACCTGTCAGCATCGATAGCCGAGGTTAGAGAGGGTGAAAACGTACCAAGGGGTTCTCGTGTGATCGCGAGAAGGATGAGGTCGAGAATTGCCGAAGTGTGGATCGACGAGAGATGTAGACTGCTCTGTTCGCGCTCAAGGTGGCCCAACATGCCGAGCATGGACGTCCGATCACCATGATGAGTTGAGCTGGTGAGCAAGGCAAGGAAACTTTTGGTATGAGAGATCTAGAGACCGGGGAAAAAGGCGAGTTTACGGTTCCGAAATCGCTCGCTCGGCCTTGAGTCGTACTTTTCCATGTCGTTCTCAACGTCCGTATCATCAACTTGATTGTTTCTTATATTATTTTAGTCTTACATACATAGAACTCGGCTCCGCGGACTCGTCTCGTCTCGCTTCCTCTTCATCTAGAGTATAAAGGCGTTGCTACTTGGTGGGCGCGAGGTGTACGATCGGTGGTGACGGCCTTCCCGACGTAGGCCGAGCCTTCCTTAGAGTCGAGCAACTCACGCCAAAACGCTCCCCCATTCTTCCTTTAACCCCCATCAGCACCACTTTTTCACTTTTCACTTTGGACTTGGACTTTTGACCATTCAGAAGTGCACAGATATCAAGCTTCAATGCGATGAGTAGCGCTGCTGGCTCACGCCGATTGGGTGGACCTCGTCCTGCTCCAATTCCGACTAGAGCACCACCACCTCCTTCCATCGCTATTCCTGATGGCAATGTCCGTAAGTCCCCAAGTCACCTTTACCTTGATACTTGAGTTGATGTATCATTAGCTGGTATGCATGTCGACTCTTCGAATGAAGGTGGTTGGCAGATGCCTAACCAATCACTACCTGCTCTCGCACTTCAACCTCGTCGAATAGCACCATCATCAGCATCATCATCACGACCCAAACCCAAACTAACTCTTTCCTCTGTACCTTCACCCGCTCCTTCACCTGCATTATTCCCTTCAACTGCACCAGCTGCAACACGACCTGTCCTTCTCAACACCCCTTCTCCAGCTCGTTCCAGCACTCCACTACTCAAACTCAATATCCCTTCCTCGTCCGCTGGCGGAAGTGGCAGTGGCAGTGGTTTACCGAGTGAAGACGACGGAGATCTCAAGACTCCTTTAGCAAGTCATGCAGAGGATCGAAATCCGACTGTACAAGCTAGAGGTCAGGACTATGATGGTGGAGAAAGCTCATATGGATACGGGTTGCATGGTAATGGCCTTGGGGACGCTAGCACTGGAGATTCCATGAGCGCCATGACGGAAGATATCCGACAGACCATCTCGCGTTTTGGAGGATCACCAAATCCATCATCGACCTATCTCCCTCTTTCACGTTCTCGAGCAAATAGCAATGCTAGCCGCTCAGGATCCAGTCGGCGCGGAAGCAGTATAACACACGATGATATTCTTGCCATACAGGGGCTGAGCATTGCGGCGTCTGATTCAGACGAGAACCGTGCAGGCGATAGCAGGCGGGATAGCCTGAGCGGTACAGACGACGGTGTAGGGCTATTCAATCCTGATGAACTCATACATATCAGACGACTGGGTGAAGGCACAGGAGGTGCGGTTGAACTGGTTCAGGATCCCCATACGCAGAAGATCATGGCGAAAAAGGTGCGCTTCCTACCTCACCTTTCAGCCTCACCCTAGGCCTTGTTGCTGACGCAGAATTGTCGCCCAGGTGATTGCCCGAACTGCCAATCCGTCAATGCACAAACAGCTTCTACGCGAGCTCAAGATCCTCAACGACTGTCAATCGCCATTCATCGTAGAGCACTATGGATCTTTCCTGGCCGAACACGATTCGCAAATCGGGATACTCATGGAGTATTGCGAGGGTGGAAGCTTGGATAGCCTGGTGGGCCGAATGAAGCGCAAGAACATGCGATGCACGGAACCTGTGCTTGGGCGAATTGCGGCTTCGGTCAGTCTGCTTTAACCTTTACCATCGGCACAGCTGACACACTGTCTACAGGTTCTCAAAGGTCTCGACTACCTTCATTCGTTGAGGATCATTCATCGTGATATCAAACCGTCCAATATCCTCCTTACGAGGCTAGGCGTGGTCAAGCTGTGCGATTTTGGCGTGTCAGGCGAACTCGATATAAATTCCATTGCAGGCACATTCACGGGAACGAGCTACTACATGGCTGTGAGTGATCTGGGTCATATCAAGCCAAAAGAAGGTATGGAACTGATCATGTGTGTTAGCCTGAGCGTATCCAAGGCAACAGATACACCATCAAAGCTGACGTATGGTCTCTCGGCCTTACGCTACACGAAGTAGCCCATCTTCGATTCCCGTTTCCTCCCGAAGGGGAATCACAATCTGTCGCTCCAATCGAACTTTTGTCGTACATCGTCACTGCACCTGTACCAGTCATGATTGATGATCCTGGTGTTGGGCGAGTATGGTCCGATTGTATCAAGGACTTTATGGCTCAATGGTAGGTTGTTGATATATCCGAGCCCAAGATCAAGAGGCTAATAATAGTGGTAGTCTTATACGCTCTGGGACAGAACGTCCCTATCCATGGCAATTACTCCAACATCCATTCATAACGTGCAACGATTCGAAAAAGATCAACATGGCTAAATGGGTAGCCACATTATGCGATTGGCCCCCCGAATGAGCGAGCTTATTCGTAGTTGGTTATTTGTCTGTATATCGTCTCGATTCAATTCCCCTTTCCCTTCCCTTTTCATAGCTTTCATAGCCCCTCCCAAGACGACGAACATTACGCCTTGTCCGAGATATTCATGTTGACTAGCATATCGTTTTCTTTCAAAGACTGTATATAGCATCGAGACTGTGGCATTTTCATATGCATTGCTGTTTTTTAAAAGGTAAAAACGCCACTTGGGTTAACGCCGACAAGGCCATTTTGAATTGAATTACATGGTCGTGTGTTGAGCATAATTTCAACCAAAAGTCAGATTCAAAAAGCTTTAGTTTTTGACTGATCTCTATCGACGTCGAGAGGGAGGATTCATTTCGCCTTAGTCTTGGTGCAAGTGACAAGACCAAGACGTAAACGAGGTTGCGAGGAGTAAACCCGTCTTATTGGATTGAAAAAGAAAAAACACCAACCCAAACCTGCGTTACCTAGCCATCTCTTCTCCATCATGTCGCTCACATCTTCTTCGTCGTCTGCGACTTGTCTTATCCGATCTGCAGCTGCAGTACGATCAAAACGAATGTCTATATCGTCTAATCGTTCTTCACTATCCCGTACGATTCCTCTCATCTTACCAAGGCGATCTTGTTCTCCAAGTAAGTAACACCCTATCTCCATCGACTCCTGGAAGAAAAATCCAAGCTTGTATGTATGTATGCTGATATGATATGTTTCGTTTCGTTCTTTCACCTTTTATTCATTGCTCTCTGTGCTCTTCCTATCTGCTCTGTCTTGTTTTGGTGTTGGGTTTCGTCAAAACAAACAGCCCGTAGTTATTCCCCTGCACCAGCATACGACACTTCTTCTTCGTCGTCTTCTTCTGAAGATTATGATGGACGTCGATCATCTTCAAGTCCTTATCGTCAAGGACAAGGAAAAAATTCTAATTCATCATTCGGATTTCGACCTATTCAAACCACACCTGAAAGTGCTCAATCGTACTTTACAGAATTATTTCATCTACCTCCCGATAGGCAAATACCACCTTCCCTCGCACTTCAAATCCTTACTCATAAATCATTTCGAAATGTAAAACTCCTTCGACATTCTTCTTCTCCCTCTTCCTCTTCTTCTTCCTTCTCTTCCTCCTCCACATCAACATCATCATTATCATCATCGCCTTCCCCCTCCTCCTCCTCATATACGCATACATTGGAACAACTAGCATCACATAATGCTAGACTCAGTTTCGTAGGTCGAAGAGCACTAGCCAGTTATTTCACCATGTTCTTACATTCGGCTTTGGCGGCTGTATCTTCTCAACGTGGACTTGGGTTGAGAGATCTTGATTTTCTCAGAGGAAGGAGTCTTCAAGAGAAATTGGATGCGTTGCGTGATGCACAGAATCTAGGTAGAGAAGTAGGAAGTAATTGGAGTGTATTGGATGTTATGCGATGGGATGAGAATCCAGTGAGTTTGTTTTCCTTCTCCTTTCACAACTAGTTATCTTTTCTTCTCCTTCAGTCAAAGAGAGAGCTAGAGCTAATTCAACAGAACACAATCGCATCTGCAGCACATAAAATTCAAGGAACAACAGTAGAAGCTATCATAGGCGGTATTTTCACTGTATACGGCTCACCAGCCGCTCATCGTACTTTTCATCTACACGTTTTACCTCATATGGCACCTCAATTGAGAGATCCAGCTCTTATCGAACGAGCAAAGACTTTCCAGAAAAATCTCTTGGAGGAGGCTGGTCCAGCTATCCTAGGTAGGGATGTCGTCGCATAGTGCTTTTACCCGTTTCATGGTGGAATATGGAATGGAAGGCGTAATTGGGCGTGCAAGTGTGATGATGATGATAAGGACAAGGACAAGGACAAGGACAAGGAGGAAGGAAAAGGTGATAAAGACTAGAAAAGTTGATTAACGATAAGGAGATGGGGGATGGGAGACGGAGGCTCGTTTATCGCATTTGGCTAGGATCGTTCTCGCATTTAGCATCACGTCACACAAGTCAAGCCATGCAAACATACGCATTTCAATACTCATTCATGTAGCGTAATGAACCTACCTATCTTATGTTGACTTGAGACTGAAAATCAATCAATCTGTGTAATGATGGGACAAGACCAGCAATCTCGAACATCGAACAACATAGGATTCTCCACTACTCTGCACTATCCTGTAGTACTGTCTCTGCATTGTGCAGTAGTACTATCTGATAGTCAAGTTGAAATGAAAGCATGCATGCTCCTATTGATTTTCTAGAACGAAGAACTCTGTCTAAACCCCCAAAACCCCGCTAACCAATAAGGAGCTTTGCGTCGTCCTCTACAAAGTCATATTCTGGGATTTCGAGATTGAGAGGTGCAGGTCCACGTCGGATTCGGCCAGAGATATCGTAGTGTGAACCATGGCACGGGCAGAACCAACCGCCATAATCGCCTGCTTCACCAATAGGAACACAACCTAGATGAGTGCTTTGGATCAAGTCAGCTAACGAACACGATTAAAAAACCCTTTTTATTTTGGTTTCGGTTTGTATTTCTGTTTTCCGGGTTGTGAAAGGGAAGAAAGGAAAGGATTCTCACCAAACACCAAGCATGACCAACCTAAAAGAACAAATCAGCTTGATGCGTGTGTGAATGGATGGGTAGAGAGGAAAACGTAAACGTACCACTCGGGCTTCTTTACTCGGTCGTCATCTGTCTGTGGGTCTCGTAGGGTCTTGACGTCAACAGCGTTGGCCTCGTCGATCTCGTCAGAGGTTCGGTGTCGGATGAAAACTGGCTTTCCACGCCACTTGACAATGAGGTTCTTGCCTTTGAGGATATCAGCTCTGTGTACTGTGCATCTGCTGCGCCGAATCAAACAGCCTCCCAAATGATACCCGGCAGTCTCATTAGGCCAGATATCGTGTGACTCTGTTCATCACGTCGCCAACAAATCCCACCCATCACTCTGTACATCCCTCAGAACTGAAATCTAAACGCCCAACTCGTCGTCGCCTTCCTTGACTGGCCGATAATGGCAAAAGATAATGAGAAAAAAAAACAAAGAACTCACCCTCTGGAATAGCTCCAAGCTCCACCTCGATCTTGGCCAAAGCCAAAACATCTGCACTAGCCGCCATGTTGCTCAAGACATCTGAGACTGTGGATTTCGCGGCGCTGGCACCTAGAGCACCTAGGGCGCCGACCATGAAATACGACAGGGTTCGGTTGGACGAAGTGTCAGAGGCGCGGTAAGGGGTGAAATCGGGTACGCCGGTAGGTCCATGTCGCTGAGAAGTGGTTGCGTGGTGGCTTATACCTCCGACTGCACTACCACTCTGTGCTGACGATCGAGATGAGGTAGAGAATGATCGAGAGAAGACTAGGGTGTTTGGTAGAGCTATGACAAGAACAAGAACATATTGTTAGATATGGAAATCGAGAAACTAAATAGATTGTGATCTGTTGAAGAGAAGAAAGAGGCAGAGTGAGAGGGAGAAGTTGTGGGACATACTGTTGACGTGAAGGACCGAGACGCTTCCACTAAGCTTTTGTGCCCAAGTAGGAGGTGAATCAGTCCTAGGACCGGCCGAGTGTCCATGACCGTGGGCTTGAGGGGGCAAAGAGTGGTTGATTTTATTGGCGAATGGTACACCCGATGCCAAGGTCCTAGTGGAAGGGAGGACGTTGATTCGAGTGATAGAGAGAGACATGATGAGGATGAGGGTGAGGGTCAGAGGGGGAAAGGTGAGCAAGGGAGTTAGAGGAGCAAACGTAGCCTTGAGTTGAGAAACGTCGCACCAAAACGGCTCTGCAGCGATTGGTCGCTCGACGGAATCAAATATCCCGAGAATCGCCGATAGAATCGCGAGTGAAAACCAGACTTGTGGCACATTTACTTCGACTATTATCGAATGCATATAGCTTTTTATGATTTGATTTTTAGATGGCCATGACATGCTATGAACAAGAAAAAGGCAGAGAGAGTATCCCACAAGAAGCAAGTAAGATCTTGGTGTGGATCTCGTATATGAGTGATATGGTTTTCTAATGTTTCCAACGACCGTATAGTAGTCCACCGAGTAGGCTGAACATTTCTGGTTGTGTGGCTCCTCCGTCTCTCAAATAGATACCTATCCCCGTCAGACCTTGAACGAACCATCCGGCAGTCCAACCAAGCCATGTCCAAGTCCATATGAAGCCCAATGACCTCTCGATGAAAACAAGCCACGCTGGCTCTGCTTTTCGCCATGAAGGGTGATGCTTTGCTTTCCATCCTCTCCAGTGTGACTTGACGAGTGCTTCGACAGCTAGTCCGAAGGGCTGAATCATGAAGAATGGAGTGGTCACCATCGCGTCGCGCCAGTTGACTTTGACTTTGTTGGTGGATGTACCGGCCAGGTCAGCTTGATGTAGGAGGACGACGTAGTTGCTCAGATCGTGAATCCATGCCGTGAGAGCAAAGACGATGAGCGATTTGATGAAGTTGGATAAGAGTGTCTTTGGGTTCAAGCGCCGTCGGGATGGTTCGGTAGGTAATGGGTGACTGGGAGATGTGCGGCCAGAAACGGTAGGAGTGGAATCATTCGTGGGTGCCAAAAGGGGAGATGCAGTTGTTGTCGTGGGATTGGGCGATAAGAGAGGGGATACGGCGGGAGTAGGTTGAGGCTGAGGTTGAGGTTGAATGACTTTAGAAGTCGAAGGCCTTTCACGAGCATCATTACCAGAGTGAGGTAAACCGAGTATATGCTCTCCTATACCTATCCAACCAAAGATAAACAACCATCTTCTAAAATAATGATGCCAAGTCTATAGTCATCAGCACTAATCCTGACTCCTATTATTTATAATTCACCCTTGACCACATGGTACCTAAACCTGGATACCTCCAAACATCACTCAAGCTTCCTAAAAGCGGTGGCCATCCCCATGGAGTCCATAATTCTCCTTTCCAACCCATGATTCCACCTATACTGACGAGGATCAAACTGTACAGTACATGTGTTAATTCGAGTGAGAACCATATTCTCGCAGCGACACATATCGAGTAGATACCCTTTTGGACCTCGGTCAAGTCGGAATATCGAGGAGCACCTGGAGATCCAGAGAAGAATGGAGCTGCAGAAGAACAATTGGTGAACGTTCGATTGATGTCGTGAATGGCGAATACAAAGATATAGTAAAGAAATCGATGTCGAAGATACGATATCCGTGAAGAAGTACGAGTATATGGTTCAGTGTAAGATGAGGGTGATAGAGGTGGAGCGAAATTCCATCCTATACCTCGCCATGACCAGAAAAGTGATGAAGCCCAATAAAATTTGGCTAAAGTGAATGGAGGAGGAATAGGTTCTGGTTCTACCGTCGAGTTTGAGTTTTCACCGGTCGTTTTAGTTGCCTTATCAGGTTGTTGTTGTTGATTATTATGTCCGTTTATCAAACCGCTAGGACGAGTAGGTACAGTAACCAGACGATATACGTTATCTTCAGCAGGAAAGAAAACTAGCCATTCCATAGTGCGAATAGCGAAATTCGTGACTAGGCAACAAGTTCCCCAAGTATCTGCCCAATCTTTCTGACGAACCATCCAACCGCAATATAAGAACCCGATCGAAATGATAGGTGCGAGTATACCAGCTCGTAAGATACGCCATGAGGGTGGAAGGACCAGCGAAAAGATGAGCAAGTAGACTGATCCGAATCCTATAAAGATATCGGTCGTGGTGGCTGCATGTCGAGCAGGGAGCAGCGACATTGAGTGATTCCCCAACGAGCGTTTGAAAAGCTTGTGACAGGGTGCATATGACAACGTTGATTCATAAGTAATAATCACTACTTGATTACTGGGTTCGTCGGCGATGCGGCTTCGGAGCAATTCGAAGACGACTAGACATGGCAACCAAAGGGACTAAACGGGCAGGGTAAGTTACTGAAATCTGAAATCACTCAAGCATCAGGCACGGGGAACGACAGTATATTTAATAGAAATATCATGATTACATGCAACGATTGTATTGATAGAAACGAAACCAATGCACTCATCCGAAACGCTGCTTTGCGAGCGCCTTGAACCTGTCCTTCTATCAACTCTGCCCGTTCGAAAACAAAAATGTACTGACATGTCCATTGTGGCGGCTTCTTTCGCCTTCCTCTCCGACAACCTCTCTTCCTCCACCACTCTCCTCTCAGCCATGAATGCGGCGCGTCTATCAGCCCTTCTCGACTCGGCTGAATCCCTTGCTCTTAGACTGAAGCGACCCATATATCAGTTTTCATCCACTTGTGTGATAAGGAACAAAAACACTCACGCAGCAGCAAATCCATCAGTCTCACCCATAAGTGTCCCCTCATCCACTTCCAATCCAACGACATCCTTCTCTCGCATCTCCTTGTTGGAAGCATTCGTAGCTCGTTTTTCGTCCATCTTTCCCTCTTTTCCTCTTTCACGAGGGACAGCCTCGTCTGCTTTCTGATACCTATCCTTAAGCTCTGCTTTGCGTGCGGCTTTGCGCGCATCGACATCAGCTTCAATGGCCAGTTGACGATCTGATGCGGAGGGGAGAGAAGGGCCAAGTGGCCGTTTGCGTGAAGATGATGCGTGGCGGGGTGGTGAGAGTGTCGGACCGATCGGTTCTTGAGAATCCTCAGACGGAGAGCGGTGACGTTGTGAGCCCGCAGACGAGGCGAATCCCCATTTACTTTGCCTCGTCAGCATAAAGGAATAGATGGTGAATAGTGGAGAAGTGTTTGTAAGGAGATATACGCAGGTGAGGAGGAGGAGGAGGAGAAGGAGAAGGAGGAGGAGAAGGAGAAGGAGAAGGAGGGGAAGGACTGTAGGAGGCTGATAGGATTGCAGACGTACTAAGCGGTATTAGACGAAGGGTCAATAGAGGAGGAGAGGTAGATATGTTTTGGCAGAGCACCATCGTTCCATCTCTGATTCGCACCATCAGTCCAGCGCACACAGAAAAGTCAACGGGTGAACATACGCGAACGAACTTGCGGAAATACTTGTGTGCCGACTCGCTGCTGACTTCGTCCAGGTACTGATCACATCGACGTCAATCTCTTGGCATAACAAAGCATGAAAACATCAAACTCACTTTATCGCGAGACTCTTTTAACCAGACTTTGAATTCGGCGCTCTTCTTACTACATCAATAGCCTCATTTCAGCTCTAGTCCAAAACAAGAAAGAAAGCTTCAAAAAAGTCAAAGTAGACTCACAAATAATCATCTTCCGTTATCTCTGCTACCCCAAGTTTCCGCAAATCCAACAGATCCTCATCATCTTCTGGAGTCAGATTCCTCCTCTTTCTGCGCCTGCGTTCCCCTTCATCCTCTTCATCATGGTCGTCATCCCTGCTCTCCCGTCTCTTACGTCGACTCTTTCTGGCGCTCTCTCCTTCGTCGCTGTACTCGGCTCGTTCACCTTTACTTTTTCGGTGATGGCGATCTCGTTCACGATGACGATCGTGGCTGTCCCTGTGCCTCTTTGGAGAGCGGGAATCAGCTCTATGTCTGTGTGAGCCCATCTTTTCTGGCTCTTGCACTCAACGGTGATTGCCAGAAGGAAAGAAAGTATAGTTAGCACAAGAGCATGACGCGAATCTGGTTACGTAACTGTACTTGATCTCTTATGATTTCTGTAGGTGGCAAAAACTAAGCGGTATGCGGGGAACTCATGCATCATAAAACAGCTCAACCCGTTCAAAAATAAGATACAAACAAAAATCAAGAATCAAATATGTAATTTCACCCAAATGCAGCCTCGACTCGCACTAGTCTACCCCAGTTTTACGATCGCTCTCCACGAAGACGGCGGGCAAGTGCCATGTCCTTTGGCTGGATGGTCACTCGTTTGGCATGGATGGCAGCCAAGTTGGTGTCCTCGAACTAAGATATAGTCAGTTTATTTGTTCTCGATATTCTATAGCTGGAAAGACACGTACGAGGGAGACAAGGTAAGCCTCTGAAGCTTCTTGGAGAGCCATGACGGCGGATGATTGGAATCGCAGGTCGGTTTTGAAGTCCTGTGCGATTTCACGGACCAGTCGCTGGAAAGGGAGTTTACGGATCAAGAGCTCGGTAGACTTTTCTAAAATACGTGTCAAATACTATCCTATACTTGTGGAATGCCAGGTGATCAACATACGGTAACGACGAATCTCTCGTAGAGCAACGGTACCGGGCCTGTACCTGTGGGGCTTCTTGACACCACCAGTGGCTCCAGTGGTAGCACTGGACTTACGTGCTGCCTTGGTGGCGACTAGACATTACTCGTCAGTACCATGCTTTTCTTTTCGAGAGTCTAGTAGTAATACTTACGCTGCTTTCGGGGTGCTTTGCCACCGGTGGACTTTCGGGCGGTCTGCTTGGTACGGGCCATTGTGATGTGATGTGAAGAGGTAAGTCGGTGGTTGAAAGTGGTGGTGAAAGGATTTCTAGTGGATGAGGAGGGAAATAGAAAGCAGAGGTCGAGTTGTTTAAATATACTTAGGACGGACAACCTCCACCAAAGCCAAACATCGTCAAATACCGACCCTAACGCCGTGAATCACGTGACTAGCCTGCCAGTATCTATATACACCCCCCGTTTAAGGGGAAGACTGCAGTCCCCTTCAGTAGCAGCTCTCGATGTGCTTTCACGCAGGAAACAGGAATATTAGATCCTGGCTGAAAGTGCTGTAGATCGTGGTATACGCACATCATGATATGGCAGGGACAGGAATTGGAACTAAAATCTCATAATCAAGATGCCTCAGTGACTGAAAGATCTACAAGCTTGGTCCAAGTATCCTTGGCTGCTTTTTGGTTTCGTTGCAGCAGAACTTGAAAGATGCATTAAACCTGTCTACGAAGCCTCATACCATCGTGTATCGGAGCACTGATCGTCGAAGAAGCGTGATGCTCTGTCTGAATCTGGCGAGTGAACCCAATGAGAGCTCCGTTGACTGGGGACCAAGAGTGCCACATGGCAAATCCCGTTGCTCTAATTGGCGGCCCCGCGTGCCCTTGCACCAATATCGTCGATACGACTTCGTCGCTTTCTCCAGACAGCTTCTGGGATCAGGTCCAGCCCGCCATCATGTCTGTCCCGGCCGGTCCTTCCTTCTCCGCCGCTCACCGGTACGTATTGACCCCCTATATCCTCCCAAATATGCTGACAAGGTGACTCGTCTGCTTATCCGAATCTCTCCGCCATCTCATGCACTTACCGTTGATACGTCCTACTGCTACCACAGCTCCTATGTCAAGTCCCTATACAGACGTATCCTAAAGAATGAGCTGGATTGGGTCATCCGTCGAGATATTTGGCGACAGAGGGCTATTGAGATTCGCGCAAAATTCGATAGGAACCGGTATGTCTATGTCTATATTCATTCCTCTTCTACTTGACTTGGCTTGCCGTTCTCCAGAAATCATATGGTCCATCGTGCTCTTATTTGATGGCTCATCCTTTTTGTCATTCATGATCTGTCTTCATGGCTACTCGTCTGGGAATACGTCACGTGTCATAAGCTGACATGGTACTCAAGAAACATCGCCGATCCGCGAGCCCTTGCATTGGTACTCGAGCAAGCAGAGGCCGATTTAGCCAAGAAACTTCACCCAGATCCTTACAAGCGTGAGTGTGCTTGATGATTCAACCTTATATCGAAGGGCAGGGAAGCATATACTGACTTTTGATTTAGCTCCTCTCTTCCCAGAAGGAACCAAGTGGTGAGTTATTGAATCTGCTTCCATCTGCACGGGCTCTTGCCATGACATCTCAGGTCAAGCATCCTCGCTGACGGCTTTTCTTTTCCTTTCTATTTCTATAGGGAACGAAATACTCCTGTGAGTTTCTTTGTGTATCGTTCATAGAGATTGGGCGCTGATAGACGTATAGCCAAAAATGTTCACCAAAGAGGAAAAAGAAAAGGCAGAGACATACATGAGGCAGTTCACTGGACCGTTCTCGGATGAGTGGAAGGAGAAAGCAAAGGCGATGGGCTTGTCTCATTGAACAAGGTTGCACACACAACAAGGAGAAATGCATCGCATTAATAGATTCAGTTACATACTAAGAGTTTGGAGGATTCGGCGTTAGAGTGACAAAAGTGCTTGCTCGCTATATCTCGGACGAACCAGCTGCTGCCTGATCGCATGTCTGATGGGCTGCCCACTTTGTCTACTTTGATCCAATGCTACCACCACAATGCTTTCAAGTTGTGACGAAAACTGCGGCGGAGAACCGTCCGGCGCTTGATTGCCGGTTCAGTTCGTGAATCATGATTTGTGGATTTCAGTTCATGATTGTACATTAAGCTAATAAGGGCAGGCGCCATGAGAGAGCCACCTCTACAGTTGCCGATATTACTCGATAGTAATCTCGGAAGTCCGAGTCGCAGCTCTGCAATCCCGGTCCAACCGTCCCATATCGCGGCATGGACTGTACCCTCCTCTACGCCAGGCGCTGGGCCGTCCCGAAGAGTGGCCTTGGAGGGTGGTGACAACTCTATCTGGATCCATACTTCCCCAATGAATCATCTGTCATCCTCTCTTGACGTCTCCCCCGCACTTCAACAATCGCTGCCGACGATCCTCACCACCCCGGACCCTGGGTCGTCTTCTGACACGCTCTCACCTCGACTTCCGTCTCGACCTGGCGCAAGTCGACATGCCTCGTACACTGGTAGACCTAGAGCTCCATCATCAGCATCTTCAATCTTGACTACTACGTCTTCAGCGTCTCGTCGACGTGTATCTGCATTCTCACCACCTCCTTCGGCTAGACAACAGCCCACAGCCACTCTCTCATCAGTAACTGCAACGAATTCGCATCCCGATGGCGGATCGCACCGCAGCTCTTCGTCAGAGCGGGTTGAGCTAAGGGATCATTTACGAGAACAACGTCGTTCAGAGACTAATGATGACCGGAGCAGTCTTGGTCTGGGAATCGCTGGTCTCGGTCGGCGAGGACTGAGCGGAGTACATGGTAAAGACGAATTGGAAGCGGGAACTTCGACACCCAGGTCAATTGTTTCTATCGATTCCACTATAACAGTTGGCAGTCGTCTCAGAGGTTGGACAAGAACCAGTGTGGACAAAGACAAGGACGATCTCAAGGAGAGGATGGAAGAGGTCGAGGTCGAACTGGAGATGGAGAAGGAGATCAGAGTAGAGGAGAAGGAAAAGGGGGAGAGGAAGGTCATCGAGGAGGCGATTATACGCACGCCCACTCCAAGGGAGGAGAAGGGTTTTGATCTGCCTGAGCGACGAGCAAGTGGAGATGTTGACTGGGATCATGTCCAAGTCAAGCGTCTGGTCTTGCCGGACGCAGGAAAAGGAAAAGTGGTCGTTATGAAGGTGCTCGAGGGAGCAGGTCTCTGTGTACTCCGAGATCAAGGGTCAGTTTGAATTCATCTCCTTCGTTCGTCTGCTCGTACTGAGTATCGATTTTTCAGGCTGCTAGACGTGTTCGATCTTGACACCCTTTCCCTCGTCCAGCACACCGATCTGGAAACTCCAGAACCCCTTCCTCCGTCCAAGACCGCCAGCAGCAGCAAAGATCGACTCCGCCTATCGCCTTTCTGGCAATGGCGTGGACTCCATCTTGCGAAAACGGAGCATGTGAGCTATTTTCGTTACAGCTCTTGGAAGGAATCTTCTCGCGCTGACTGGCACGGAGACGTATGTCATTGCTGCACATGGAATACCATGGCCTTGCGCGATGCCCAGCCCAAATGGCGAAGTAACACGGTTGATTATGCTCACTCGAGCGTTGACGTCAAATTATGAGATTGCTGCGAGGCTTGAGTTACCAGGAGAAGGGGATGTCGCCGTGTGTAAGAATGACAACTGTGCGTACTATCTTTCGCTGTTGGACAGTTATTGAACTCTTCTACTAGCTAGCTATATTTTACATACCACAGCAACTTCATTTCTTTCTTACCCTATCATCTTTCCCCCGTCGCCTTCTCCTCTACCTTCTCGCTCTACGACACCCAAACCTAACAAATCTGGAACGACCTCACCAGGCCTATCCGTCTTTAGGCCATCAACACCATCCGCCACTTCTGGCTCTGGTAAAGATGAGAATGGCATTCGTAATACCAGATCTCCCGTATCAATCCGCGACGGGGATGGATCAAAGGAGACAGGCTTTGCCAAGTTTCTTGCTGCACGAAGAGCGGATTGGCATGGGGCACAAGATAAGGATAGAGATAGTATGAAGAGCGACCAATCTGTGGGGATTGGAGAAGGTATCGAGGTCGAGCGAGATGGTCATGGGGGCTGGACCCGGATACAAGTTGCCAATGGTGGAGAAGGTGTGGGTTTGTCTGATGACGCAATCGATGTGAGTCGGAGACACGGCTACCTTCACTGGGCGCTGTTGCTGAAAGAATCAAGCTATTTGTCTGTAATGGCACGAGACTTCAGATCAAGGGGACTATCACATTACCCACTGCAGCTCGAGTGAACCAGGCGGACGCCTTGGCGGGCTGGAAAGAGGTCTATGTACGGACAGATGTGAGTGCATACAGATGATATATGTCGATGTCCACTCTAACATGCTCTAGGACTCTGTTCTTCGTTATCGTAAAGAACGAAACCCGAAAAGTGGGGCTAGTATGAGGTATGTTGTTGCCGCCTAAACGGAATCGTGGACTTATCGAACCTGTATAGATTCTCACTTGTCGCCACCCTTCCCGGCATAAAGGCATACACTCTGACAGGCCACACGCTCCTAGCTACTCGCCAAAACTCGGTGGTGTCCTTTGATCTCAAGAGCGATCCGCCTGAGGAGCAAAATGTGCTCGACATAACCACGCAAAGCGTGATGATGCACTCTGAGGTGATTCTGCCTTCAGATCTGGAGGAGGCTTTCACCATCGACAGTCAGTCTTCCCCCCTAGACTGAAGAAATTTGACTGACATCATGCCAGAGAACGGCAACGTGAGCAAGCGACGCCTTACTCAGATCTTGCAGGGGAAGACAGGCTCTTCGGACGATGCCATGAGCAGCGACCGTCTAGACTCGGCAGTGACCTGCGTCCGCCTCGTGCAAGGCGACCAGAGATATCTCTTGGCTGGTGATGAAGACGGGTCTGTTCGGATATGGAACGCGAGGTAAAACAAATCGCTACCCAAGATACATTAATTGACAAGCTGATCGCTCATGTAGCTCGTTTAAGCTGGAAGGCTCGTGGACATTGTTCGCCGAGCCGGTTGATGTCATCGCAATGCTCGACCTGGCTGAAGCTGGCCCACTTCGAGGATGTGTCATCTGCGTCAGCACCCTCGGTACTGTGGGACTTATATCTCTCCGTGAAATGGATCAGTATGTTACGATTCTTTTGACTCATATGAGTAAAGAAAACGGCTGACGACCGCTAAAAGGCTGTTCCTGATTCCTGCATCACGGGCACCGCTTCGGAGAGTCTTTGTCGGAGATAACGATATACTTTTAGCATATGCCAATGGAAAGGCGAGAGTGTGGAATGTCGAGACTTGCGAATTCCGGAGATCGACTGGTCTGGACGCTGGCGAAGAAATGTTATCATCTGGTCAATGGGCCGAAGTGTGCGTTTTACCAACCGCCTAACGAACTCAGCTGAAGATGTGGAAAGTGACTTGAACTCTATATCCAGTGAAGGGTCAGCTTTGACTCCGACGTCATGTGGGTCAGAAGCACACACGGATGGTGGTAGGTACTCTTAATCTCCATAAGTGCGCTGCTGAGTACAGGCGCGACAGGTCGTATGCTCGATCTGGATCTACGCAAGGTCGGGCGATGGGTACACTCCTCCAGGTCGAACTCCACGCATAGTCCTCTATCAGCTTTGAGAGCTCTCCTCTCGATTGTTTTGACATTTGGCGTGGACGAGGGTATTGACTCGACCTGTACTTTCAAACTCGATATCCACAAGCCAGCATTTAATATTGCACTTGGGCATTACGAGTAAGTCTACCATGCTATTCGCTGTTACATCTATTTACCTCATACAGGAACGGATCCCTTACACTGGACTACGTAAATGGCCGGAGCGCATGGAAGATATCGGCACTATCGACTGGACTACGACAGCTCGCTATCGTATCTCTTCTGAGGCCATTTCTTGATTCTCCCGACTTGGAAAGATGGGCCGCAGAGGTCATTGCCTTCTACACAGCGTCCCTGCCTGAAGATGCGATTGAGCCTGATCTAGAGTTCTTCGCGTCGTACTACCTCGACAGCTCTCGTACGTATCGGTAAAGACAATGACGGAAGCCATTCCGCTGACGGGCAATGTTGCAGACGACGTGCATCAAGCTGCCAGGATGCTATTCGAGTCTAGACTTGACCGGATGAGCGAAAAGGAGATTGAAAGTGTCATCCACGCAAGTCAAGCGCAACGTGAGTTTATCCTAAAACCTCGAAATGTCGTGTGGCTGACGCTCGCATGCAGTGCCAAGTCTGCAAGATGGGGAACTCCGATATTCCGAGGAGGCAGCGCGAGCGCTGACGATGGTCGGGGGCATGGCCTTGCACAAATTCCACTCGATGAATCCTAGGCGAGTTGAGGGACGTCTTGCTCTAGCAGATACTGATGATGGTCGACAGTGCTTTGAAGGCTGTGGCTGAATCGCTCGTCTCATATTTATCCAGCACGGCTTGCCCCCACTTGAGTCTAGCGATCGAACTCTGCTCCAAAGGCTTTGCGACCTGGCAAACATTTGTTGATCCTATGGACCTTCTTCGACGTTTGTTCCAATTCGCTACGCACAAGGACAGCAACTCCCCCTCTTCAGCCAACATTGCCGCACAAGCTCGCCTTGCCGTCCTGCATGTTGCGTCGTGCAACCCTGCCCTGTTCATGTCGACTTTGTCCATGGATGTGCTGGATGCGCGATCGGCCGAAGGCCGTAAAGCCATCATGAAGCTTTGTGTCTTTATGGCGCGCAAGAAACCTGAAGTCCTAGAGAACGGTCTGCCGAGGATCGCAGAGGCTGTTGTAAAGAGCCTGGATCCGAACATTGGCAAAATGCGAGATGATGTCTGGGAAGCGGCAACGGTGATTCTCAACGAGCTAGTCCTTGCGTGAGTCACGCTTTCGATTTTCAGTTGTCAAGAAACTAATCAAACAATACCCTCACTTAGTTTCTCCACCATCGATTTCCACAGTGGCACACAGCGCCTGGCTGTTGGTACCCACGAAGGCGCAGTGATCATGTATGATCTGAAAACCGCTTCTCGACTATACGTTCTTGAGCCGCATAAAGCCGCCGTATCGTCCGTGAATTTTTCCCCAGATGGCAGAAGACTCGTCACTGTCTCCCTAGCCGAAGGTACTGTCACAGTCTGGAAAGTTGGAAGTAGTCTCAGTGGGTTCTTCAACGTCGGAGGTCCGCCTAGGCAGGGTACAAAGGCCGGAGAACCATTCAAACGTATCGCATTTTTGCGAGCCGATGAAGGTGAGCACTGTCAAAAGAGACTTTCATATGCTTGACTAACAGTTGCAAAGGACCATTACCGCAAACGAGCGCGTTGAGCGACATCAAGGTGGAATGGCCAGGCCCTAGACAAGCCAGAGTATTGATCAAAGAGACAGCCTTGACTTTTCAGACGTGATCTGCATGACCAGCCTGCAGCATTTAACATATCAGACAAGGGCAGATGAGACAGGCAGATATCTTGAGACGTACATGACGCATGCATATAATTAACATCACATGACTGTACATAGTCTACTCGTCCCCAACATCCAGCTCGACCTCTTCCACCTTTAATTCCATCTCCTCAAGCTTCCTCGCGAGCTTTCCAAGCTCTTCAGACTTTGCAGTCACTTGATCTTTCATTGCCCCCAGCTTCTCTTCATCCACCTTAACTAGACTGGATGCAGTTGAAGCTGCATTTGGCTGCTGCTTCTGCTTTTCAATATCAGGCTTGAGCGAAGCCAGTTGCTCCTTCAACTGCAAACTTCTCAACATAGCTCATCACGTCGAATGTTATCAACAACTCACCAGTTGTACTTTGCCGCTCATCCCTTTCCCTCGCGAGAGTGCTCCACCTCGTATTCTCATTTTCAGCCTCTCCAGCTCCTCAAACCACTTCTTCTCTACTTCGCCTAGTTGAGGCCTATATTCGCCCGCAAGAGCCGTCACGACTCTATCCAATCTATCACTCAAGCTCGCCTGTTCTTCCAATAGCGCTTCCACCCGGCCTAATCTCGCTGGTTCTTTCATTCCAGCAATTTTCACCTGACACTCCTTCAACACCCGAATTTGCCGTTGATACTCCTGTATCTCTAGATCCAGACGTTGTTCGATAACGCCGCTAATCTCGAGGACTCTGCGAACGCAAGATTGCAAGTGGTTGTGAATTGTCCCAAAAGTCTTCAAAACCTCGACACAAACTGATTGTAATGGAGCCCGCGTGATACCACCGACCTGCTTGATGTTGATCTCGCTCAGCTCACAGAGAGTCTTGCCATAATCCAAAGGCGATGTCAAGAGCAAACTGCGGGTCTCCTTGTCGCTTATAGGTTTGGCTGAATGCTTGTCCCCGTCCGGATTGGTGTCCGACAGCTCGGCTACTCGGTATTCTAATTCAACGGCAGCGAGCTGGTGTGATCCTGAAAGAGCTAAAAGGCTATATCCTAAGGTGATGTTGCTCAAAACTGTAAAACCGACAATCGGATTGGAGCTGTGAGATCATCGTCAGATTGACGTAATAATAAGGCGCAATACGTACAGAGTCGACTCGACGAGCTCGCCACACTTGCACGGTGCGAGGTGACCAGATTTCAGCGCCTCGAGGACCGGTGAGATACTTATCGAGGCGACACCAGTGGGATGCTGCACGAAGACCGTGTCTGGATTGACGGGATCGACCATGAAGTACGGCGATGGTGAGGAAAGTGAGTCAGTGTCGTCATGTGAAGAAGACAGCATGATGGACTCGATGACCGGAAGGGTGGGAACAGATGTCGATTCATCCTGATAACATTAGACAGGAGCTTTGCAGGGCAAGAAGGACTGACCCGAGAGCTGATCCACCGCGGTTCCACTTGGTCAAGCATGACACCTATATCGACCCTCCCACTGGACCAAGCAAGACCTAAAAAGACATGATGCCCGCTTGCCGTCCCATCATAGTCCTGGCGTTCGCCATCAAAGATAATGATGTCGCTTGCGACCTGCTCTTCGTCCTCTTCGTCCTCGCGAGGCCCAGGCGTGAACATGATAGGGCCTTGCCTGATCATTGGTCGGTGTACGCCCGGAGCAGGTCCACCTTTCTCAGTGAGATGAGGAGGATGAATTCTGACGGTCCCCTCAGCCGGTGGAGATCTCGCATCGATAGACGAGGTGGATCCAGACCGTCCATGTCCCAAGAGACTGCCGCGCCGCAAAGGTGATGAGGAGCCTTCTTCCCTTGCCCGACGATTCTCGTCTTCTTGCTTCACCTGCTTGACGAGGCTCTCAACCCACTGTGATTGCAATGCTGCGCGACCCAGCTTGGCCGCCGCTTCAGGGTCATCTAAACCTCTCACCCCGCTCAGCTGCCGTGCCCGCAGTTCAGTGTAAGCGTTCAGGCCTTGCAGATACCCCAGTGGAATCTCGGTATGAAGAGGTAGGATTGGTCCCATACCGTAGACATCCCCATTGCCCATGAGCACATACACCATCAATGGGGAGAAGTCGTATGTTCCTGTCGAAAATGCGAAGGAAGTGGCGTGGCGAGACCAGGGGTCGACAGCAGTGAAGCGGGACGAGGAGCTGGTGTGCTCAGGTAGAAAGCTGAACTCCTGTGCGGGATCTTCTGGTTGCAGTATATCATACTCGCTGAACAATCTCTCAGCTTGGTCCCGATCCCAGGTTATGTTTGCAGGGCTCACCGCAGTTTTCCGTCTGATGTCAAGATCCAGAGTGAGTTTCCGCCCGCACCCCACGGATGCCACGACACCTTGGTGATCTCCGTCTTCGAGGACGATGAATAGAGATATCCATCGATCATGAATGATCTGATTATCGTCAGTTTCGGCAAACGGCATAGCTCAACATCCGCTACTGACCGGCATTTGAGTTCTCCACTGCTCGTGCTCGTTGGTCCCAAGTTCGGCAAAACAATAACAGCAATTTCACGCACACCAATAACAGCGAGAAGACGTCCAGACGGGCTGAGGATAAGTTGTTGAATAGGAAACGCTGGATGAGAAGTCTTTAGTGTCTAATGTTGTTGGATGAGCTTTGTATTGCAACAAGGAAAACCCAGTCGCACCTTGTACCATCCGACCCTTGCTTCGTCAATACTCCAAGCTTCACCATTCCCGACAGAGCTGATCCTGACTTCACTTCCAACTGCTAAGATTAGGTCTCGGTCTCGCATGACCATCCTCGACACCTTCTGACCAGCGAAGGAACTGGTGGGAGGCTCCACCAGCTCCCACTCATCGTCAGTCCCCTCTGCTGATCCGGAAGGGGATAAAAAGATAGAGTGCGAAGGAAGGCTCCGCAGAGAGCATGGAATGGTCTGCGTCATGCCTGGCAGAGAAGTTGAGATCGAGTTACGAACGAAGCTGAAGTGGATTTAGCCGGCGGAGGTGGACGCATATTACCAGGTTGATTTCTTTGCCGTGCACGATGGGTGTCAGGCTCAGGGTGGTTCGAATCGTCGCAGATTCCCGCCTTTTCGTTTTTTTTTGGCCTTTGCGCAGCTAAACCCATCTTTCCATTGAGCTCTTTTGTTCAGGCATTGGTGCTTTTCCTACGAAGTTATCCAGCTGGTCAAATACTAAACAGAGTCGCCAGTGGACAAAAGGAAGGCGACGCTGCGCAACAACCTGGACGAAAATAAAACTGACGAATAATGCGGCGTGTGAGGTTCGAACTCACGCGGACTTGAGTCCATCGCATATTTAAGTGATTACGTAATCGCTTAAGTGCGACTCCATAGACCACTAGGAGAACGCCGCATAATTTCCTCTTGTGGTTGGTTTCGGGGCTCCCTTCATATATAATGATCTAATCTCAGCAGCTGGAGCGTTCGATTCCGACTGGATGCATCTTTTTTTCTTCTTTTTTTTTTCTTCTTTCGTTGGGCGCCCTTGTACGAGGAAGCCCTCCATGGGCATCATTTGACCTGTATGAGAGAGGCGTAATCAAGCGATGCTAGTGTCGTCTTCAGTGTCGGGCACGACCGAACGAAGTGGGATGAGTTGTGATACTCCTGTCAAGTGTACTGACAGCGTACAACCTAAAATCCATGTGATCACTCTAGATAAAGGCATGGGCACACATATGCCAACATGTCTTCTGACTACGGAGTATCTCTCTCAAGTTGTCACATCATAGAAGCCAAAGCACGATGTTTCTGTGCCTCCTCGAGTACGAAAATCCATCGGAAGCTACAGAACAATATCAAGCCTACCTATCTAGCGACTTTGGAATACTTCACATGCTCCAAGGTCAAACGTCCTTAGCGATTTATAGCCAGAATCCTATCCCGCGAGACGATGTTGCTGTTCTGCAAATCAATCGCAATGGCCGAATATATCGAGCGGATCCTGATCATCCGGAATAGAAGCTTCTTTCGTATGATGCGATGCGAAACGTCAAGTCAAGTAAGCTTAAAATGAGTATACCGTTCGGATCAATCAACTACAGTACTTGTTGCTTCGTGAAGACCTTCTGAGCAAAAGTAATACCAGTACGCGACGTGAAGGTGAATCCGACATGTTCTGTAGTCATATTGGGACATCACTTGGTCCCAATGCTCGCTTCTGTTCTTCCTGTGCCACTCAAGTCCATAACCCGACACAGCCCACTCATAATCCGCCTTCATCACCTGGACACGCCGTCTCACCTCCTAGTCCGACTTCTCCTGACCTATACACCCCTTCTCCATCTTTCGGTACATGTTCATCCACTTATCTCCCAACCCATCGACAACAACCTCCTTCATCTACTCATTTCCCACAATTACCACCACCACCACCATCACCGCCATCTACGAACCTCAAACTCGTTAACAATAACAACATTCCCACCCAAGGATTTTCAGGCGTCTCCGGTTCCTGACTTTGCACGACTCGTATATTGCATGATAAGGTTGTAAACTTGGTAATGATGCTAACGATAATGACTATGGTGGAATCCGATTGCCCGCAATGCCACAGATGACGATCAACGTATGCATGAAATGTACTCTGTCTATCGGAGAGTGACGAGCTCTTCCGCCGAGGTCGGATCTGCAATGATGTTAGTGGCTCGCTCGCTTATACCTCAACAGATGACAACTCACGAATAGCCACACAAGAATCAAAGTCGGACTTTGTGGCACCCATCTTGACAGCCACGCCGACTATGTGCCCATTAGCGACACCCGGATCTTCCAGAAGCCCAATACACGTACAGCCTTGAAGCATTTCGTCACTGCCCTCTCCGATGATGTGCACACCAACCACCTTCTCTTCGTCGCCAACACATACAAGCTTGTATGCCGTGGGCTGCTTGTGCTCCTCCTCCATCATAGCGAACGACATGGACTTGAACTGAGGATCGTCAGCATGTATTATCAGCCTCCAAAACCCGTCTCTCACAGAAGTCTTATAGATTGTGACCTTGTCACCGAACTTCTCGCGAGCTTGAGGTTCTGTCAAGCCGATCGCACCGATAGTGGGGTGGCTGGAATGGTAAGCGCAGATATGTCAGAATATGAGAGACAACTAACGAAAAGACGACGCTTGGAATATTGTCATATGATAGCTTGTCGTCCTTGAATTTATCTGGCCCAAAAAGACGGTTGCTCAATCGCCGACCCGCTGCGATAGCGACAGGGGTGAGCTCGACTTTGCCCGTGACATCGCCAATCGAGAAAATGTGAGGCACGTTGGTGTTTTGGTAGTCATCGACCGAGATGCGGCCTTTGTCGTCGAGCTTCAAGCCAGCCTTGTCGGCGGCGATCTTCTCTGTGTTGGCGTGTCGACCGATGGCCCAAAGGAGGACGTCGGCCTCGATCGGCTTGTCTAGTGAATCAATGTGCACCGACAGCCGACCCGATGCGGTCTTTTCGACTTTCTTTACGTTGGATGTCTTATGAACATTCAGTCCGGTCTTTTCTGCGCACAGTCAGCAGGTTGGACGCTAAAGGGCCTCGTGACTTACCCATGTAAGGAGTCAAAGTGTCCTGAATGAGCGGATCAAATGTGCGCAACACCTTTTCGTGACGAATCACGAGATGGGTCTCCGTGCCGAGAGTGTTGAACACACCAGCGAGCTCGACGGCGATATATCCTGCGCCTACAACGACGACGGTCTTGGGCTGCTCCTCGATGTCGAAGAATCCATCCGAGTCGATACCGTAATTTGCTCCTGGGATTGTGTCTTCGGAAGGCTTGGTTGGACGTCCACCGACAGCCACGCAGATGTTCTTCGCCTTGACCTTGTACTTCTCTCCGTCGAGACCAGTGATTTCGAGGGTGTTGGCATCGACAAAACTGGCAAAGCCCTCATGATAGTCGACCTTGTCATTTACGAGGTTCCTTTCGCTGGGCAATTGGTCAACATCTCCAGATCCGTCGGAGCTTTTGGCATCTCCACAGCCACCCAAGCTCAGAACAAGAAGAGGAAGAACCTACTAGATACCATTTAGACGCTTTATATACGCATCTCGCTTATGCTTGAGCGTAGTCCAGTCATACTTGGCAGTCATCTGCTCGGCAATCTTCTCATCGCCGAATCCGTAGGATACGGCCTTGCGGATGTTTTCCGCAATATCGGCAGTATACCTGTATTAGTGTGTCAGCTAGGTCAGAGTAAGTGACAAGGGAAGAATGAAGGGGGAAAGCATGGGTAAAGGGGATAAGCGGGACAGAGGGGTCGAGGGCAACTTACCACATGATCTCTTTAAAAGGCAAGGAAACGATCTGTCAGCATGTCATTCTCAGTGCTCTGCAGAGCTCACTCTTAGGTACACATCTAGCATATATCAGCGATAATATCATGAAAAGCGAGGTGGACTTACCCGACATTAACACAAGTACCTCCCAATCGATGAGTAGCTTCTACCAAGCCGACTTTTGCGCCATACTGCGCTGCCCTTCTCTACACATGTATCTATCAGCCTTGCACCCTTCACGACTATCTATGTAGGTATCGTAAGAGCTCACAGCAGAAGCAAGACCACCACTTCCACCTCCAATCACGAAATAATCACTATCAAAGTATCAGCTGACTAATCCAATTCTTCCGTCCTTCCTTCCCTCCCTCCGATATCGAACACTTACTATTCCCCAATTTCTTCAGCCTTGTGTTTATCAAGAGGAGGCATCTTGACTGTAGTACTTGATGAGAACTGTCTAGTCGAGTTGAAATTCCGGATATGTCCAGTTCCAGTTCCGGGTCCAGGTTTAGGAGTAGGTTTAGTTGTGGATGAGAATAATCTAGCAATCTGAATTGGTGTTGTTGTCTTCTGTATTTGTATTCGATTAGAGACGAGAACGAATCGCGTCGATAGAGTGAGAGGTCGCACTTTGATCAAATATTCAAGTCCTCCTTAATGTCAAAGAGGAGATAAAACTTAAAAGATGAAAGAGGAAGACAGTAGATATATCTACTAACGGCGATTGAAACAGATGCTATCCGGTGACTGACAAATAATCGCGAAATCAAAGAGTTCGGTACCTGGCGTCTTCTACCGTCTATCTTCTCGACAACCTACTTATTCTTGCTTATCAATGACAGTGTGGACTTAATTCGTCAATTTCGTTGCATGTCGTATAGGTAATGTGTATCCTTCGTCAAGAGCTCTTCTAACAATCATGGTCCCGAGAGGAAGTCAAGAAAATAACAATTTTCAAATCCAAACCCCTTTGCCTGCTCACAACGGACCCCACTACCTAATTCTGATCTCGCTAATGTCCAGGTAATGCTCACTCCTTCGCTTCGGTAATGTCCATCATTCCTCACTCTTCCGCTTCGGCAAAGTCCATTAATCCTCACTCTTTCGCTTCCAACCCTCATCAAGTGCCCAGTCAACCGGCGGTGTCTTTGTCAATTCAACTTTCGGGGCCTTCTTGGCTTCTAAGCTAGCTGACGAGATCAAACCACCCGTCGTCTCTTGCCTTTCACTCCTCTTCTCTCCTTTCAAACTCATGCTCACACTCTTGACGATCTTGAGAGAATCCGCAACACTCGTCTTTTTTCGTAATCTTGATCGTCGTTCAAACCACCCAGACTCAGTATGACGCCGCGCTGCCTCTGGTCGAGATGGGCTTGGAGGCGAAATCGGTGCTGTTTGAGCATGTATCGCCTTGGACTCGGACAACTTGCGAAGTTTTGGAAATGCCTTGATCTTGTCGATCGCCTTTTTTGTTTTCCCTCCACCAAATAGATTGGGATTAGGCCGCAATTTGGTCGGACTTGAATCTCGAGAGGAATCTGAAGTCTTGACTGTTCTCCGAAGGCCTGACGATCCCAGAGTTGACGGCCTGCGTCGCAAAACTTGACCGAATCCACGAGCGAAAAACCCATTGAGCGGTGCTGCAGCGTTATGCCCATTCGGTACACTCTCGACACCCTCCAAATCGAGTTCTTCCCACTCTTCATCTTCGAGACGAGTGATAGTCCCGTTGAGTTCGACAGAAAGGCGAGCAATAGGTACAGTCTCCACGCTTGGCAGACGTGGGTGTCGACGGAAGAAGCGCGTGGAGCTTCCGAATCCGGGAGAGGGAACGCTGACTACATCGCTGACGGAGAGACCGGAAGAAGGAAGACCAGTCGGAAGATTGAGTGCCAGCCTTTGAGGAGATGCTGTAAAAGGCTTGTCAATCGGAACCGGAGCTGTTGCTGGTACAGCTGTATCGCTCAGCGGTGGTGAAACTGGCGGATCGAGCGAAACACGAGAAGTGGTTGTCTGTGGAGAACTAATCGCTGGTAATGTCTTGACTGAAGGGACCGGACTCGACGGTGCGGAATTTATGTCCAGCGATTTTAGATCCATGACAGACTGATCCACCGGAGTGAATGTTGGTTCATCTGCTACCTCGGCAGTTTCATTGGATGTTTCAATGAGTTTTGGCGATTCGACAGTCTCCTCCTCTGCCGAAGTCTCATCTTCTTCATCGATAGTGCCCTGGATACTGGTCGCTTCGGTAGCCGTGCCTTCCTCTTCAAACATATCCACAGCGAAACCTTCGATATCTGCCGACGAAGGTGGTGAGTTGTTTCGATCTCTACCCACATCCTGCCATGACCAAGTGAAATTTTCGAGCTCGGTCCGATATCTTGCTTGTGCAAGGGCGTACAGTGCATTGTCATTCAGCGGGCTTGGCACGGCATTGTGATCGTGCTCGTCTTGCTCGTCGTGCTTCGACATGTCCACTGTAGGTTCCTGCTCGAGGCAGAGTCTTGGGAAATAGTGCATGTTGTACCCTGCCAATGGATGGATGTCGAGTCCGAATGGATCTTCATAATCGCCTCGCCTGACTGTTTCCCAATCACTTATATCTGATCAGCCATGAATCACTTAAGGCCCGGAATGTACTTACACGTAAGCAAAATAGCCATGTTTCTTGACATGCGGTTCGGTTAATCGCCACAACGGGTCTTTCTGCAATAGCTGAGGGAAAGGATCAGTAAATGCTCTTCCCCTGGTAAGTCTGATTGCTCTCACAGCATCAATAAAGTGCCATGTGGTATCGTCCAGTACATGCTCTTCGTAAAGTCTTCCAGTATTTGGATCGTACAGTACCAAATCCCACGAGTCTTGTAAGATTTTGTTCCAGAGGACGAGCTTGCACATTGATCAGCTGATAAATATTCTGCAAGATGCAGCACTACTGACTGGAGGCTCTCCGTCCTCCTTGCGAAATGGAACCTGAGGTAAAATAAGTGGAAAAGAAGATGGGTTTTTAGGGTTTTACTGACCCGTCCGATCAAACCCTCAAATATTATGCAGCCCAGAGCCCACCTAGAGTGTCATGAGTATCGATCCTACTACTGTAATGGAAAGCGAGCCTACCAATCAACCGCATACGAGTATTCGCTACACTCAACTACCTCTGGAGACTGGTAACTGTGAGATTCGTGATACACCTAGTCAGATGATCGCTCACAAGATATTCTGCTGTCCCAACCTGATATCGTATGAGCAAGAGCAAGGTTGTCGCTGGAGAAGAGAATCCAAACTCACAAAACTGTCTGCCCTATCTACCACGAGTCTTCTTGACCCATCAGGCATGAGTCTGCTGCTAGCCGCTCCTGCGCCTGCCCACTCTGGTAAAGGTGGTTGACCTGGATATGTGACAACGTGAAGTTTCTTTGGTTCACCGCGATAAGGAAATTCTTTCGAGAGGCCAAAATCGGCAAGAACGGCATGACCTTTTGAATTGAGAAGTATATTCTCTGGCTTGAGGTCCCTCACGATTATACCATGTCGATGCCTGAGAAATGCCCCCAGATTAGATTCTCCGTGCTACGTCCCTATTTATATAGACAGGTTGAAAAGAGATGCTCACAAATCTTCCAGACCTTGAACGATATCTGCAGCATAGAATCTCGTTCTATGATGTCCCAATACACCATAAATTTCCATTTGAGTGGCAAGATCTCCACCGGGATAAAAATCCATGACAAAGTAGAAATTCTCGCGGTCAGTGAATGAATGGTATAACTTGCTGACGAATCGATTATGTGGTTCATGGATTGCGAACCGTTTGAGAATGTTCAATTCGGTGAGGGTATGTGTGAGTTCATCATGTGCCAGAACGGTTCGTTTGGAAACTGCTTTCATCGCTCGGATTTTGGACGTGGGGGCATGTCGAACGAGGAGGACCTGTAGTGACTCGGTGAGCTAGACTCCCATATGTACATAAGAGGTAAGCTCACTCTACCTGCAGTGCCCTTTCCGACAACGTGAATGAGCTCGAAATCTTCTAGACGAGCTCTATATGTACTTGGTCCTCTTCGAGAGCTGACAGTGGTATTCGCGGGAGATATCCGACTTTGTGGCGAACTAGGGCCTCCGTTGCTTGTCATTGCCGAAGTATCGGAAGAACTGTGAGATGGTGTTTTGGGGCTGTTCATTTGGGTATGGATAGCATGCGGTCCTTTGGGTCGATTTGGGCTCTTTGGAGGCGTGGGAGGTAGATGGATATCACGAGGCATGATCATTGTAGTTGCCATGATGGCTTTCTCCTGCCTTCCGATGCGAGTTGACGGAGATTCAATTGTCGACAGCGGAAGGTGGTCACAACAGAATTGTTGGTGATAGAAGTATCTAAGAAACAAATCATAGGTTGGCACAACGCTTTACAAGTTGATATTGTTCACTCACATATTCAGATTCCTCGATGGTACCGATGCTGAGTCTGACGCTTCGACTTTTCGACTTACAGCTGACTTCTTTATATGCCTCAAGACCAAGTGTTCTAATCCTTTCAAGTATATCGGAGCGATACCGATGGCGTATACGGCCGGACCCTACTCGGAAGCACCAGCTCCCTCAGCTTGGTAGAGGGAACACAGGAGTGACCAGGGATAGAAAATGGCGTGCTCAAACTCAAGGTAGAGTAATCGAGTAGGTGTCGGTGACGAATTGTTTAGCCGGTAGACAAGGGAGCGAGTGAGGACAACCGAATGGAAGCTTTTGCTATGGTATCGCCTTGAGTGGAGGGAGAAGAAGGTCAAGAAGGGAGAGAGACGTGAGAGCTCTAGTAGAAAGGTGGTGGTGGTGGTGGTGGTGATGTGACTATGAGAATCAAGAGATGCCGAGTGGGCGTCAGGGAGAAGGAAAACGCTCGAGCCTTAACCCTCCCTTTGACCGGCCAGCAGACGTATGAGAGACGAGAGACGATGAAAACGTAGCGATATGAGGTGAGGTCGGGGAAAAGTAAAGTAAAAGTCAAACATGCACTTTTGCAGACGTTTCATTGTGGACTAGCTGATGGTTTGGACAAAGTTTCCACAACCGACGACTACCCCTTTCCTCGAGCACACACCGCCATGTCCCTCGTTCCCTCGTTCACCCCCAGGCCGGACATGGACATGGGGTCCCTTGAAGTGATCAAACCTTGTCACACATTTCCCCAAAGGACATCAAGCCAATGAGCTCGAACCCTTCAACGTCTGGGATATAGCAGGGTAACTGACTCGTTTTTCTTTTTGTCTGAAGCGACAAAAAACACAGAAAAAGCAGCGTTTCATGTTTTTGCGACACAACCGTTTGTTTCAGGCACAAAAAACCCCGATTATTGGGTCTGAGCATTTGACTTTGATTCATCGATCTACTCTACCAATATGGACGAGGTAAACGCCATATCGCAAGCAATACATGAGGCTATGACTATCGAAGGCGAGTCCTTGCGCTTTAGAGCCGTAAAGGTGTCGACGGCTGATGATTTGGTTTGCCGTAGAGCAAGATGAGACGACATTGATTGAGCTCGTCTCGAGATACCTTTCCTCGCCGACTTTAGCTATCCGCTCAGCGGGTGTTGATACACTTCACGACGTATTACATGATGCTACCGAGGACCAAAAGGTACTACATTTGAATTCCCAATACTCGATTCTTGAATCCCTAGCTCATGGGAGATGTAGAAGCTCGTCCTGGAAGAAACATCGTTAACTCTGATTCCTCTCCTACTCAAACTATTTCCAAGCAATCCAGCGAAGATAAGTGCTATTTTCAGGATGATAGCGCAGACATCAAGACCTCGAGAGGTTGTGCTGGCTCTAAATGAGGCTCTGCAGGGTATAGATGAGCGTGCCGAGGAATCCGAAGTGAGCGATGATGAGGATGAGGGCGGCGGCGGATCAGATGGCCTAGTGTTCTTTTTGGAATCCATCCTTGTTCTTGAATGCTACATGATAGGTAAGCCTTTCTGCCTGTCCTGTGTGGAACTCTTGTCGAATGGGAAAAACTGACATGAGGCAGCACTCCCAAGATTACCAAATACCAAGTCTACTCCGACACTTATATCCCTTTCCTCGGGAATATCTTCAACTCTGCCTCCTCTTGTCCGATATGCCACCCCAGCTACCGCTCGAGAAGCCCTAACGACCGTATGCCAATTAGTTCAAGTCGCTTGGGAATGGGTCCAAACCACGTCTGACAAGGGAGGAGAACAACGTGTAAGACTTTCATCACATACTCTCAATCAATGCAGAGCTCGTCAGATCTGCGCTGAAAGACATCGTTAGGCAATCCTCACTCAACTGCTATTCATGGGGATCGCAATGCTAGGAGCAGAGGTTGAGGCATGTCTGGCAGAACGATACTTTACGACTCACTATCCTCGATTCAGGTTGACCCATCCAGACACTCCAGAGAGCGATGGTGATGATGGTCTAGCTGTACTAGAGTCATGTAAAGTACGTTATCTCGAACTTTGTCACAAGTAATTGATCTGATCAATGTAGAAAACGTCAGACCTGCTCAATATTTCCACTTCAGACCTTATTCACAATCTAATACACTACTCCTCCATCACTACACATAGCTCCCTAGCTTCTCTCGTCCTTCTATCCGTCTCACCACCATCATCTTTCCCCACAACACTCTTGAACGACTCGATCCCCGTATTATATGCAGCATTACCCGACTCTATCGTTGATTCAGGTCTTAAATGGTTATGGCTTCTCGTCGAGGCAAAATGCGACCTCCCAGTCGATACTGCTGAATTACTCTTACATGTAAGAACAGTCTCTTCTCCGTCACTCATAGTCCGGAAATACTAATACAAAGTGATATAGTTGCTAGTTCCTCTCGCATCATCATCACCGAGACCTCTATTGAGATTGTCTACATTCAAACTTATCTCAAATATCATACTCCTCGTTCCACATCCCATTGATCAGATCGTTTGTTTAAGACAAGTAGGTCATTCAGCACTTGTTCTTGGTTCTTGGTTCTTGGTTCTTGGTTCTTGGTTCTTGGTTCTTGGTTCTTGGTTCTTGGTTCTTGGTTCTTGGTTCTTGGTTCTTGGTTCTTCGTTCTTCGTGCTTCCTTCTTCCTTCTTCCTTCTTCCTTCTTCGTTCTTCGTTCTTCGTTCTTCGTTCTTCGTTCTTCGTTCTTCGTTCTTCGTTCTTCGTTCTTCGTCCTTCGTCCTTCGTCCTTCGTTCTTCCTTCTTCTCTTTTCCCCCCATTTGATATACTCTGACTAAATGAAACAGCTACTAGAACCTGAGAATCCATATCAAGGTATTAGAGTTCAATCTCTCACCCTTTTATCAGAACTCATATCATCCGTATGTCCATATGTCCATGCCCATCATCATCATAATCGGTATTCTGGAGAGTCGAGATGAAGCTGACAATGATGGAATATCAAGCAATCGACACGACTCCTCATACCGGATTTATATTCCATGTTATCGCCTATCCTATTCACTCTTCCCAGGAATCTCCACGATCTCGGTATTGACGAAATCCTCTCAACAATGTATCCCGCTTGGTTCACCTCTTGTGCTCAAACTTTATTCGTATGGACCAAAGTCGATATTTCCAATTCTTCCAGCATAAAAGATCGACAGATCCAGGAATGGATAAATCCACAAATAGACTTGATTAGCAAGGTACGACACATTACCCCTCTGGATGATTTCCAAAGTCACTTCGTCCTTGATCGTTGGGAAGATGCGTTACAGAGGATCAATTGAAACCTTGCTTATACTTTAGATCATCTGAAAGATAGAAAAGATCAACTAATCTCTTGTATACATACATAGTTCTGATACCCAGCATGCATATTGTACACATATCGCTCACCATCATTGTCTGGGGGACGAAACTCCAACAGCTGAAACTAATCTTGTTTTGATTCTGAACAAGCACCACACAACCTCAACGCAACTCACTTCACTCACCCTCGCTTCCTCTGCCTGGACGATTCGTGTATTTTCTAACGACGAATATTCCCTAATCGCAATAACAATCTGCATCACTTAAGCGACATATCGACTCTATGCTCTCACTCTGTATTTCGCCTACTTTCACTCTACAGCCGCGGGTATCTACTATCACGGTCTTGTATCATCTCGTAGCAGCTGTGCGTGGTAATTCTGATTCAGCAGGGGATTGCACGATTCTCAATGCCTTATAAAGCTGTTTCAATGCGTCAGGGGGTCAAAACTTCCCCCGTAGCACAAGCCACGATATCATGTTCTTCATCTCTTCTTCATGTTATCTGCACTACCTTTGATCGCAGTACCGTCTCGATCGCAAACTACCTACCGGCTCTTGATCTCCCACCACATGCTCGCTTGAAGGATTAAAAAAAAGTCTCGCCTTGATAGGAAGAGACGAAGGGACTATGAAAACATGAAAAACTGTTTTTGGGATTTTCGGCGCTAGGCCAAACGGACTGAAAGATGCGAAAAAAAGATAGGACAAACTAAACTAGATCACCATTCATGACGAACGGAAAGAGTGGTGTTAAAACTATTGAGAAAAGGGGAGGATGATTTTTGCTGTCATGTCGTGAGGGGCCCAAATATGTCGCCTCGAAGATGTCGCTCGCCCGTCTCGCTCAACGCCAGTCGTCTCGCCACCTCACGCCCGGACCTGCAACTTAAGCGCTTGGTTCGCCACCAGTCGCACCACCTGCCGAAGGGCAGTTGGCGGCAATGTGACCGACTTCGCCGCACTGGTAACACTACCACATGTCAGTGGTGCTAGATCGTAGGCCATGTTTTGAGACTCACAGTTCGACCTTGCTCCTGGGGGCACTCGCGAGAGATGTGACCCTCCTGACCACAGTTCTGCAAGAGTCAGCTAGAGTAGCGAGACAGATAGGAAAGAGAAACTCACGTAGCACTTGCGAACACCGCCGAAGCCACCACCACCACCACCGGCGGCAAAGCCACCGGGAGCTCGGCCACCACCCGAGGGGCAGTCACGCGCCAAGTGTCCAACACCACCGCAGCTCTGTTCAGTGTCAACCGGGATTTTGTGCGTCAAACTCTTGTGCACTCACGTAGCAGCTCCTGCCGGCAGCATTGAAGCCACCACCGCCGTAGCCACCGCCGCCGCCGCCGGAGAATCCTCCAGCCTGGGCGTCACCAGACTCAGGACACATGCGAGCCTATACAAATTAGATGTGTACTAGTGGGATATCTGCATGGACTTACAATGTGGCCGGGCTTGCCGCACCTGTAACATTCGCCTCCGGTGGCACCGCCGCTGAAGCCGGCACCGCCAGCAGCGGGACCCTGAGGACAAGCAGAGGACAGGTGGCCTTCTTGACCACAAGTGTAGCACGTCTTGGGCTTGGGGGTAGGGCAGTCTCGGCTCAAGTGTCCGGGTTCTACCAGAGACATCAATCAAACGGTAGTGAATGAAAAGAATCTGGCTTACGACCACAAGAGTAACAGGTGGGTACACCAATGTTAGGGCATTGCGAAGCAACGTGGCCAGCTACCGCCACATGAGTTTCATCTCAAAAGAAATAGATATGACGGGGCAGTGGCAGTGGCAGTGTGTGTGTGTGATCAATCGCGATATTGACTGATGCAAATGGAGCATGAGAGGACAAGGAGATAGCATCAGTAATCCCGGAGATTGGGAGGGTAGTCTAAATACGAGGTGCTGTCCGACTGCTCGCTTCACGCTCAGCGCTTCGCTCACACACACATACACCCCGCATTGTCATACTGTCACACTGCCACCAAACCCGAAACGAAAGAACAATGATTACGCACGAGCACCACAGTTAAAGCAGTTGCCACTTCGGGGTCCGCCAGTAGGTCCACCAAACATTCTTCTTGGTCTTTCTGATCTTTCGGTAGATTGGTCCTCTTTGAAATACGAGGGACTGCTTTGATTGTTACTAAGTCCGAATCCAGCTAAAAGCGACGAGGAGCTTGATAGATTCTGATTTCGCGACGGGCAAGTGTGATATCGGAAAGAAGCGAAAATTGTTGAAACGGAGAAGAAGAAATGAATCGTCAGCCTGTGATCTCAAGGAGCATTCTAGGTGCTCATGTTCCCTCACTTTGATATGAACACCAGAAGCAAGGAAGGACCGAGCACTCGAGAGCTTCCTCGTTAGCATAAGCGAATCGATCGAAAGTTGGGTTGCGTTTGAGGCGGCTGTCTAGGGAGCAGCCAAAAACCTGAATGGCCGACATACATCGTAAGAGATGAAAATGCGACAGGACATTGTCCATGGAGAGGGGAGAAGAGGGGGACGGATAGGTGACTCACAAAGGTATGGGATGATAATGGAAGGAAAGGAAGCTATAAAACCGAAGTTGAAAATTCCTATAGAGCCACGAGATCTTTACGGGAGTTTTTGTTTCAGTGTTTTCCATAATCCCGATGTGGCGCTTGGATGGCAATAATGATTCTTGGTCTTTTTGCATGAGGGAAATACGAGTATGAACATTGTAAGATATGCACTGAGATTTATAACACCCAAAGAATGAAACATGTGGTCTGTCAAGCACGTAGATCAATTTAAAGGAAGTACCTGCGGCCGAATCAGCTGGTCCGCAGTACCCAAAGGCACCACTTACCGGTCTCCAAAGTCGCCCAATCCTGGAATGATGTATGACCGGCTGTCCAACCCCTCGTCCACCCATGCTGTGATCTACTTATTGTTAGCTACTGGTCAATCAGAGGGAACGTCTGGAATGCTGGGGTTACCCCGATGCTTACCATGCGTAATTTGGGGAATTTCGTGCAGACATTGTTCACTCCCTCTGGCGATGCAATCTACCATCATACTTAGCCTAACACTTGCGACTATCAATTTCAAATATAAGCTTACTAGGTTCAAGAACAGAATGCGTTCCTCTTTCACACCGTGCGATAACAACACCTCGATGGCTTTGATGCAGGATCCACCAGTGGCTGTTTACTTGTAAGCGGGATATGGCAAACAAGCAGATGAGACATACCGAGCATTGGATCCAGAAGGAGGCAGTATCGCTCGGATATGTCGTCGGGTAGCTTAGCATACTATTCGAGTCAGCTTCATTGACCGTCAAGACCCAGCACAATCACTTACGAATAACTTCGGCTGTGCTGTTTCTTCGTCCTGTCAAAGGATAAGCTTCTCCTTTACTGAAACACATCAAGAGCTGCTCTGAGAACTCACACGTTGGATGAGGATCTGATGCAAAGGCCCGGTGATTAGTACAGCTCATATATCTTTCCTCCCAAACCAAGCGGCTCACTTTGCCAATCCTGACTATGCCAGTATCAGCAGCATTCCTGAACTGATTCAAACGACTGACCCGACCGACAGCAATCCCGCAGACCTGCTTCCATTGCCTGAGCGACGATTAGTCGTATGAAGATACTCGTGAGGCTCGCTGTTGGTGACATACCTCTCCAGCTAAGCGAAGCGTCAGCCTGAGTCGTGCAGAGTTGGGATTCGGAGCGCAGTGAGGCATCAAGCAAACAAGTACTCACCTCGCATAATAGACACTCCGCATATCCGTCCTTGGAAAGTAACGCCTTCGTACTCAAGCCCCACAGGTGTACGGACTGTCTTGGGAACGACTGGAAGATGATTTAAGCCTGTAGTTCTCAATTGACGGGACAATAATGTCGTGCAGAGAGTTGACAGAAACAAATGACACAGGGTCAGCTACGTCCTATTTTAAAGTAGGCAAATCAGCTTACCTTCCTCCACAAGCAGTCGGATAATCCTGTCCGAAGTACTATCTGCGCTCAGTGCGAGCCCCGCAAACTACGCCTATACCAAGCAACTCACAAGACAAAGTCTCCTCTATACCTTTATCAGCTCATCATTCTATGCATCAGAGTCAGATCCAAGCTCACCGCTGAGTCTTCTCATCCCTGATGATGGTCAATAAAGCCTGCAACTGAGTGGTAGGCGGCAACACCAGCGCATTCTCGGGCAGCTCTGCACGGTTCGCGTTTGAGCCCGAAGCAGGAAGGCAGGTAGTAGCTGGGTTGGGTGAAGACATGTTGTTGGTTGGCGATATCTGAGATTGTGACAGTGAGGTTTAGGTGAGTGACAAACCTCAATGTCAAGCTTTGTTATTTGTACCCCAGTTTGATGGGAATGATTTTTGCAGCGGGATGCGAACAAAGTGATCTTCGGCCGGGTAACGAAAGGCTCATCCGGAGTTACGTGGCTTTTCTACGATCATGGCAATCGAAGTGATAACGCTCCGCCGATCCTTTTCTTCGGAGCAAGCCGACATGGCGACACCAGCAAAAACTTGAGGAAAATGTGGTCAGGCCATACGAGTACTCGGTCGTGCTAACTCTCCATTCTTATCCCTCATCCATATTCCGTATCAAAAGAAAAGGAAGAACCACCGCATACTTGGTACATAGTATCTCTTATTAAGGACACTTGGGACTCGTATGGTATAAACATCAAGCATAATTCCTGCATCGTTTTTGGTAATTCTTGGATCGACTCGACGAGATGGCACAAAGCAGTCATACAGCTGCAGGAAGAATAATCGACCCGATTCCTATGCCCCGAGACGAAGCTGTATCTGCTTCTGCTTTGCATGATCTGGAAAGAGGGTATGATCGTTCAGACCCCTTGACGGACGAGAAAGGGCGCAAGGGGAGTGCGGGGAGTGGGACAGGTGCGGTTGGGAAAGTCGGGAAGGAGCGTGGCAAAGGTCTGACAGAAGGGGATGCTGGTGAGTCAAGTGTTAGCTGAACAGTCTGAAAGATATGCTGACCTGTATAGATATGGACGATATACCGAAAAATAACTTGTTATTAGTGTTTCCAGCGTCAGTCGCTTACTCGACCACAAGGACGTGTGCTGAATTATTCTTAGAATCGGGCTGGTTCTTTTCCTTGCTGCGTTAGATCAAACTGTGCGGTGTGACTACTGGCCAATAATATCGAGCTAACGTGGTTGAATCTAGATCGTCGCCACTGCTCTACCAACAATAGCAAAAGAACTTAATGCGACGCCTTCAGAGTACTCATGGGTCGGCACCGTGAATACAATTCCATGTCAGTAGTATCAAGCTAACTGAGGCGTACGATAGGCATATATGCTGGCCATGACCTTACTTACACCTGTGAACGGGCGTGTATCCGACCTTATTGGCCGAAAACCGATGTTATACGTGGCGATTGTAGACTTTTTCGTCTTTTCTGCGCTCTGCGGCTCAGCAAAGAATATGACCTGGTACGTATCACGGCCTAAATTGTGGCTGTCCGGCTGATCTGTATCGATAGGTTGATCGTCGCACGGGCGTTTCAAGGCTTGGGTGGAGGCTCAATCATCGGTCTTACAGCCATCACAGTGTGTGAGTGCTAGCTAGCCTTTGTCAGGTTGGATCTGGCTGAAGTGACGTAGCCGATATTGTACCCCTGCACAAACGAGGTATTTACCAAGGTGTACTGGGGGCGACTTGGGGCGTCGCAGCAGTTCTCGGACCTATTTTAGGTGGAGTTTTGACTCAAAAAGCTTCCTGGTATGTCTTCAATTAGAACTTGTCTTCTATCCTCTGCTAATCTGTTCCTTTTCTCTAGGCGATGGTGCTTCTGTAAGCGCGAAATCCTCAAGATCAAAGAGAAAAGAAGGCTAATAGAACAGATGTTAATCTTCCAACATGTGGCATTGCTCTTGTTTGCCTAATATTCACTCTCAAGCTCAACCCGACCAAACGCACTACTCTTGCTCAATTAAGGCGCACATTCGACTTTCTAGGCCTGTACGTCTCACGCTCCTTATCCCTGCTTGTACCAATGCGACACTTGGACTTACGTTACCCTCTCAGGCTCTTGGTGATGTTGAGTGGTGCGCTATTGATTGTTGGATTCTCCCGTGCTGCCGATTATGGATTTAATACGCCTTCTTCATACGCCCTTATAATCGTCGGTGTGATCTCTATGATTGGCGCTATCATCAATTTTCTCCTTACGGATCGTAATGCTGTCATTCCTGCTGTGAGTTTCTAGTCTCTCCTTTACTTCAGATGGCTATTGATCGATCATGACTGACGATACACTTTCCAAATTTATAGCGCATGTTCAAGAACCGTACGACACTATTCTTCCTTATTGGCTCGTTATTGCAGGCTATGGCATTCTTGCCTGCAAACTACCTCTTACCGCAAATGTTCCAGGGGGTTCGAGGTGCAGATGCATTACACTCGGGTATTCAATTACTACCATTTGCATGTTGTGTGGCATGGACAACAGTCGTCGGTATGTACTGTATCTCCTTTCACTCTTTACACTCGATTCGATTATCTTTATAATCCTCCTTATGACCTCTTTTCAACCCTTTCCTGCCACCGCACTAATTTTTCCCCTCTTTAGCTGGTTATATCAATTCAAGATTCCGTATAGTCAGACCAGTAGCCTGGGTAGGCTACAGTCTCGCTTCGATTGGATTCGGTCTATTTTACGGTTTCTTCACATATGATAACCCATATCCGAGACAAGAAGGTCTTCTCGTCATTGCTGGAATAGGTATTGGAGCTTGTCTTCAAGTTCCAATGCTCGTACTTCAAGCTGCTATGCCATTGAAAGATATGGCTGCTGTCACAAGTGCATGGACATTGACTCGTTCTCTTGGAGGTTCAATTGGTATGTCTCTCTTACGTTTCTTCACCCTCAAATTTCTTCTCTTCTCTCATTTTCCAAGTCCTTCTTCGATATATCGTTTCCCAGATCCTCCCCTACTTTCCTTCCCGTCCAAATACGTCCCCCTCCCCCCCTTTCCTCTCACATTCCATAACCATTACATATCCTTGTTGAATGCGTCATAAACATTATATGTTCTTGTTGACTGGGTCATAACCATTATATGTTCTTGTTGAATTGGGCTAACGTACATGAATCATAGGATTGGCAATCTTCACAGCTATATTGAATACCAATCTCCGATCTAAATTTGAGAAGATACCAGGATACGGCACTGTATTCTCTGTACCCGAATCTTCTGAAGGATATGCAGCTCTGCATGATCTTCCAGATGGAGAAACAAAAAATAAAGTTTTAGGCGCTTTTGCAGATTCACTTCGAGTAAGCATCCTTTTTTTTCCCCTTTCTTCTTCCCAATATGCATCCGATGTTTTTTTAGGTCCATAACAGCAAACAATAACTGCCTATCTAATCGGAACTCGACGTTGAGCTGACTCGTTTTCAGATATGTTACATCATTGCTTGTGGAATGTTATTAGCTGCTCTAGTCGTAAGTGATCCCCTTCCTTTTCTTTCCCTCCACACTTCTATGTCGCATCTGAGACTAATTGAATACTACTGTAGATCACTCTATGGACAAAATCATATTCACTTAATAGGGCAAGAGGTCGACAAGGTTCAGCTTCAGAAGATGAACCAGGAGCCAATACCCTCGATTCAGAAAAAACCGTCATGGATGAGCCCGAGATTGTTGAATCAAAGGCTCAGTTGGACGATGATGGAAATCTTATCGAGGAGGATCGTTTGTCCAAGAGAAGGGTTACCGATCTCGAAGAAGCAAGGGACGTAGGACTGATAGATCTCTTGCGTCCAGTCTAGTCGATAGGAAAAGTGGAACAAGTCACCTTGCATTGCATGTATCACCTTCTCGTTACTATTCACGTGTCCTGTACTGGTTAATTCTCCTGTACTGAGGACGGCTTAAATGGTCTGAAAGTGTCTAGAATTCACGCATGAGTATGTAGAAGTTGCATACAGGGTGGTCTATGCTGAGCCAGTACGTGAAAGCGCATCGAATACAGTCCGACGATTCCGAAAACTCGACTAGTCAAATACACCTAACTGCTCCACTGCGGCTTGGTTCCAGGTTGACCCTCAGACAGCAACACCACGGCCTTACAGACAGTCAGCTCTGGGTATCAATATGCAAAAGACTAAGAGGGACTAACGTATTTGCCCGAAATCTTCCATCCTGGCTCCTCTTCGTCCAACTTCTCACCAACTCCTGATGGGATACCAACGACGACATCTGACTTGATCGTTCGGAGAGAGCAAACGTATGGTGCGCCTGACTCTGACGCCAGTGGACCAATGGCTTGGTTGAAAGGCGTGTCGAGAGGTGCATGACAATCGTACGTGAGTTTTCCTGAAAGGTCAATCCCTGGAGCTCGATGACAAGACAAGTCACTCACGGTGGTTCAGGTCACCCTTGAAGATGACGAGGTCCGACTCGGAGAGGTATTGGAACAGATCGGGGGCCTCAGAGTGTAGGTCCCAGAAGGTGTAGCCAGTGCACCAGAACGGGTGCGCTGTATCATGAGCTCCTTCCTGCTGGAAATTACGCCATCGGGAGACTTACCCTCGTACCTCCACTTGCCCTCCTTCTCATACTGCTTCCACCTATGTCCGAGAGTTCGAAGCGAGTCCATCTCCTCATCCTTGGCTTCACCGAACAGCTGACCATAGACACAAGAGTTGAGTAGCCTGGATAGTTAAGCAAGCATTTTCGCAAGGATCTGTAACGCTCACCAGTCCCAATCCTTCTTGGTAACGTCCGAGACGAACCAGGGAATCTTCTTGCCATGGAAGATGACCTGCTTGCAGGTTCCAGACTGAATCAGCCAGTCGGCGTACACCAAGTCACAGTACAGCTCGAAACCTAACTTATCAGCCTTGCTTGGTCGAGTGCATGGTAAACCTCACCAGCGTTGTCAAGCACAAAGTCGACTCGTCCATCTTTTATGGTCAAGACGTAGTCGGCAAGCTTGTGAAGATCATTTCCGAGAATGTTCTTCTCAGTGGCAGCAAGGTGGTCACCACCGGTCGATTGGAGCTTCTTGATGTCCTCCTCGGTCATATCGATCAAGAGCGACAGATCGGTTGAGTTGCCCCACAAGCAAACTGAGCGAAATCAGCTGAGCATGACAGATAATTTGAAGAAAGTTCACCCTGAGTGAGCTCCAGGAAAAGCAGCTTCTTCTTCTCCAGCCTAGCTTCCTCAGAAAGATTTGGCTCATTGACGGCGGGTTCAGAGAATCGAGTCGATAGCTCGAACACCGCTTGGTTGGATCGGGAGAAAGTGTCGCACTTTTGACGGAAGAAGACGTCTGATAGTCGTCAGCTGGCACCTTGGTCAAACTCGCTGTCTGCTCACCGTAGTCGACCCAGTACTTGCTGAGAGAGAAGCTCTCCCTCAGTCTTCGATACTTGTATGCCTCGGCAAACAACCATGGCGCGTTCATGAAGTCCTTTCCTCGGAAGAACTTTGCAATCTCCTTCAGACAACGTTAGCAACAGATACCAACAGACACATGCGAGACGGACCTTGTTCCACAGTGCGACATCACCGGCACCGTCATCGACGATCGGACGAAGCTTCGCATTGTTCTGCAAGTCGGCCATGAGATCCTCCATGCGGTGGATACAGTTGACCAGATCAACGATCCTGTCCTCTTCAGATTCTTGGTTGAGAGTCTTCCAAACATCGTCGATTGCTTTGCCGAGGATAGTGGGAAGACGAACGCCCATGGTGGCCTGCGGTGGGTCAGATCGAACCGGTCATTGGAGGAGTATTACGAACATGAGCGAAAGAGTACTCGTGGTATCCACGGTCTGAAACGGATCAGCAGAATATTCGTGAGTGTGTGGCTGTGAAGAAGCTTACATGCAGGCCAAGGCGGCTGGTCTGAACCGAATCAGCAAAAAGTCACGATCAATGAACGAAGCTGCTCACTGGGATTGACACGGGAAGGGGTCCTGGGGTATGACTAGGGGAGTTTGTCAGCGCAATGTCCTGCTAACGAGATCGGTACTAACGCTGGCAGCCGCCTTCATTGCCTCAGGCTTGAGCTTGGGAGGCAGATTGCCCAAGTTGAGCTGTGCACATTCAGCTCAACCAAGACTTGTAGATGTATAATAGAGCTGTACCATTGTCTTCTGAGGCGCCTTGGCGCTGGGATGAGACTTGTCGGTCATCTCTGACATGTTAAATCAAGGTCGAAGGGTAGTTGGTATCGAGGTATTGAGGTATTGAAGGATATGAGTGCGCGATCACGCAGTATCGAAAGAAAATCGAGTGAATTGAAAAAGCCGGGGGTGAAACTCCGATGTCAGCTTAGGTTTACGATAACTCTCAGGTCTCAGGGCAGTGGAGAGGAGTAATGGTACGGAGACGGAAGCAATAAAACGTCAGAGGCGTCCAGGCGTTCCCGCAATAGCAGACGCACGTCCATTTGGATTGTCACCCCTTCAGTGCCTCGCTCATAACCCCTTTTAAATGCTCTATAGTCATCTCTGAGAGACAAATGACTCTTGAGATGGCCAGATCACTTATTTCCAAGTGAAGAATCGAACATAAGAACGACGCTACTCACCTGTTGACGCTGATGTGCTTGATGAGAAAAAAATTGAATTGGTTGTGCTGTGAGGGAGGAGTCAAACGGCAGGAATCAGCGAATGAACGTGCTCACGATAGAGAAGGAGATGAGAGAAACCGGTTATCGGTGAATGGATCACTCACGGTGGGGAAGGTCCTTTCTGCCGGTCCGGTCAGATCGGGTTGGATGAGCTCTCCGTGTGTGTGTGTGTATGTGTATGTTTGTGTGTGTAGAGAGGAAGGAGTGAAGGTGAAGTAGCCCAACACGACCGAGATATCGTTGATGTATAGAGGAGAAAAGAGGCCGAGAGGACGAGAGAACGAGAGAACGAGAGAAAGAGAGAGAAGGAAAAAAGAGAGAAAGAAAGAAAGAAACAAGGGTCGATGATGACTTGGAAGGTCTCTCTTTGAAGGAAACGATCGATCGCCGTGATTACTCGAAGGCTACTGGCACTGACACACTGACGAAATCATCAAGCCATGCCACGCGGGCGTCTAAGTCTATCGGTGACGTCTACAAACCACGTAGCGCATATATCAAACCGGACTGTCATGCTGGTCATGCACTCACGTGGCTGATCTTGCTCTGTGGCAGTGAGCAACCATCATTACATAGCGACGCCCAGCTCGGCGTACGCGCACCTTCGGTCAGAGCACGTTCTTCGTCTCTATCGAAGTCGGCAGCTGTAGTCTTTCGCAACATTGGGTCTTCGGAAAGACAGGCAAAGGCGACATTGGAGCAGTAGTCGCCGGTCGCTCCTTTGATTCATTGCACCGCCCACCGAAGTGGCTCGAAGCCCTGTCCGCTTGATGCTCACTGGGCGATTGTCCGTGCACAGGACTGATACCTGAACCTCCTTTGAGACGTTACCCCTTGTCCTCAGTTGACGGAGGTGCCGTTTGTCCGAGGATTTACCCGAGTCGATGGAAGTGCAGCTAGGGAATAGATCGCTGCTTTGTTCTTGACACTTTTTCGGTGTCTAAAGTTCGACCACTCGTACTCTTGAACATGGCCCTCGTCTTCCAGCTCGTTCGAGACTCCAGGACCTCATAAATCTCACCAAACCATGCCTCTCTGCGCTTGCGTCGTTGTTCCTGCTCTATTCGCCTCTCCTTGACCCCTCGCCGGACAAGAAAGGTTGTACCTCGCTCGCCACTTTCCTCTCAGAGACAAAGCCTTCTCGCCACTTAAAGTGTCTGATACTTCCTGTTCCTCTTCTATCCTTACAGGTCGTCGCCACTTTATACAAGGTTAGCGTACACTTCGATGCCGAGCACCTTACCAGCGCCTCACAGGCCGGAACATCCTGCTGCCGTCTCACCCAGTTCCTCCCTCTACTTGACTCCTCAACAACAAGACCGCATCCTCACTTGGCGGTCCAATGCTTCCGCCGCCGACCTCAATGTCCCCTCCCCTACAAGCTCCAAGACCAAGGAAAGCATAACGCAATCCGCTCCAGCTTCAGTCGATACTTCCAAATTGAGCGGCGGCAAATCCAAATCCCAACGTAGCTATTATGCCAAGAAGCGAAATGGCGAGCTTGGGGTAACAGCGTCCTCAGCAGGATCAATATCGTCGGTCCAACTCCGACCACCTCACAAGCCCGTGCAGATAGAGATGGGAGAGCTACGAGGCCACCACAGCAATGGGGAGAAGTACCGATTGCGACTGTTCCAGATGCGGCAGTGGCGGTTCCCAAGGTGACGCCACGGATCGTAGGTGCGCGAGATCCAATCAGCACGAATTAGTACGTCCTCTCAATCTGGTAGCTTCCTGGGCTGACAGAAGACAGCTGGAAACAGATGTTCCCTCCAGCGCCTGGAATGATGGCTCCCGGAGTCGACATGCTTTCCCAAGGGCCATACGTTCGTCATTGTATTTGAATGAGCTGACAAAACGTAGCCCAAGCAGATGTTTGGACCAGGACCTATAGTGTCCCGTCCGTGGGGGTTTGATGCTCCTCAGAATCATTTGGGATCATATCAGTGAGGGGAGAACAGGGTATTAGGTCGGTTTTGGGTCTTTGAGAGTAGAGATACACGGAGTATAGAATTGGATGAGGTGGAGATAAGTTGTACTGTGGTTGGATATGAATTTGCTGCAGTACACGTTACATTTTCAGGTGGATACCACTGTCCCTTATCTGTGGATGCTCCATCTACCTCTGATTCTCATGTCAGCGTGTCATGCCGGCTCAGTCCGATAGGTGGACCGCGTTGTCATCGTTGATGTTGCCACGTAGTGTCTGAAGCTATGCGCCACTATTCGCCACCCGGAAGCGGATCTCACCGAGACGACGCGCAGTGTCATCAGTGTAGTGAACAGGTCTTGAGACCGGAATCTGACAAGTCCCAACAACATCACCAACCCTACTCAAGCTCTTTCTTCCTTCTCCTCATCGGTGTCCTTGGTCTATCGAAGCTATTCAAGCCTGTAAAGGTTGCGGAAATAACAAGATGCTCATTGGCTTTCTCGCGGCTTTAGGCTGGTACGTACAACATCCCGCTTCTTTCCTCTCACAAGATCCCCCGCATCTCCAGTTGAAAGAACGACCAGAGGGTAGAATGTAACTGACATGTTTAGCCATATATGTTGCTTCCTCTATCCAGCATATGCATCGTACAAGGCCTTATCGTACCATCCTGAAACATCACCAGAGGCAATGCAGCAGGTAGAACGATGGTTGATGTATTGGGCTGTGGTTGGTACTTGGACTGCAGTTGAGGCTGTTGTTGGTTGGACCTTTACTTGGTGAGTTTTCGTCTGTCCACATCATGACATCTTGCCGTATAGAGACCGCCTTGTTACGCTTTGCTTATGGGTGGTTGGTTAGGTTACCATTCTATAATCTGATCAAGACTGCTGTATTCCTATACTTGTCCCTTCCTCAATCAGAAGTAAGCAGTCACTACCACCACCACCACCATAATCACAACCACTGTTCCACCTCCCTTTTATTCTGCCTGTCTGGTGCATATATGTGTCACATCGACGAGAAGATCAACGCTCATAGGCTATCCTTATAGGGTTCATCATACATTTATCAAAGACACCTTGCACCTCTTTTCGAAGAGCACGAAGCCGATATCGATGCTTTCCTCGCCAGTCTTCGAGGTCGTGCGACTACAGCTCTAGCAGGGGGTGTAGGCTGGGCATGGGAAAAGGCCAAACAACAACTAAACGTTAGTCCTGATCCCCGGGGGGGGGGGGGGGGGTTTGAGACACCTCTTGTGATGGTCAACAGCTGATGTTGTTTGAAAACAAAAGATTACTATACCTGATCAGACTGAGCCCCAAACCCAAGGACAAGGATATCAAGTACATAATGAATTCCCAACTACTTCTTCTCAACCGCCTACATTGCAGGATCCAGCTTCAGGCGCTGTTAGACAGTTATATGGCTTTGCTGCTCGTTATGCTGGACGGTCAGTCTATTTCTTCTCTCTCCCTCTTCTCTCTATCATTCACTTATTGTCCCTCTATATCTCCACACCCTTGCCATCTTTTCTGTCCCAATTCTCTCCTTGACTCTTTATCTCATTCTCTTGTCCATTTGGCTCCTTTCCTTCTCCTGTATCATTACATTTGGACCAATACTCATAACGCTCAAGATATCTACCTATTGCCGTTTCGACACTACAAGCTGCAGCGGCGTCAGCGACAGCACGTCAACAAGCTCAACCCACTTCATTCAGGGCTGAACAAGTCGCTGAATCCATGTCTATGCCTATCCCAATTCCTACTCCATCTCCACGAACTACACCCGCTCAATCCCTTCGATCGCGTACCTATATCCACGCTCAAGCTCAACAGCAACAGAGTCTAGGCGTTTCATCTGGACATATGACTACTGCTGCTGTACCCCCAGTACATTCTCGAGCAGTATCAACTCCAAGTGCACAATCGAGTTCTGAAAGTCTAAGTTCAACAGATGGGAGAGAACAGAGACGATCATTTGGAGAAATGAGTTATGAGCAGATAAATCGCGATGAAGTAGGAGAAATGCCCGTTGCAGGTCACTCTACTCCTGCTGCCAGTCAAGGTAATCGACCAGGAATGGAAAAGCGTAGATCGAGTTGGTTCGGTTGGGCAGGTACTTCGACTCCAGAGAGGGAGAAGACTGATTAGGCAAAGGACTCAGAACCAAGAACCAAGAACCAAGAACCAAGGAGACTGTGAGAGCTTTTCTTTCTATAGGATAGGTGTCGGCTCCATTCGGGGTAGAGCAATTTGTATGTCAGATACCAAACGAGTTGTAGTATGAATTAGTGTACCGCCAATTGATTTATGGATCTGTGATAATTCCAAGTTGTTGTTGTTGTTGATGGTTGGACCACAATACAGAATCAAGATACGCAGGTTGACAGATAGATGACAGATGCCTGTTCCAAAGCAATTGATGAATAATCAAGATGTACGTGCAGGAGTATATTCAGCTCAGAGAGTGAGCAAGTACAGAATCAAGTATGTATGCAACGTATTACTTTGATGATACACCAATAGCAGAAATCAAGATATGCATGCAACAGATACTTCCTTCCTATGTATATGCGACATTGATAAATTTCTTCCCTACTCGCCAAGTTCCCTTCTGATACGTTCTCTGACCTCTCGCAGACCTCCTACCCTCCTCACACGACCGGGACTAGCTGGGCCAGCCAACTTGGGTGTCGATAAAGGTGTAGGCGACGATGGAGGTTCTGGCAGACGATTGATTAGTCCATTGGCTCCGTCCACATTCCTCGGACTACTTGATATTGGGACATCCCTGACACCCGAACCCGAACCCGAACTTGGACCTAATACAAGAGATGATGATGGAGAAGGTGGACAGGCAGAAGTCGCAAGTGCAGAAGGCATTTCTAGCCATTCTTGTTTCGCAATGGTCTTGACTGTCAGGAAAAAGGGACAAAGCTCAGTGAGCAGAGTGAGTGACGTCTGTGCCTCAGCTAAATAGGTAATTTAACGTCAGCGAATTGCCCGTTCCCAGATGAAGGATGGGATACTCACCTATCGAGATGGGCGTTTTGGACGATTTGACAATGACGTCGGCTACTTCAGTCATTGGGATAGCTTTTCTTCGTCCGCGTGGTGGAGTGGGAAGAGAGCTTGGGCCAAGAGTTGAGCCAGAAAACATCCTTTGATCGATTAGCTTGGCTGTGTTTCCAATAGATGATCGAAAAAAGCTCACATCCAAACACCTTCTGCAACACCTTCAAGACGACTGAGTGTACTTCGTCTTTTTAGCTCTTCCTGCTTTTCCATCGCCGACATTCTCAAGCGGCCGATTCCTCCTACAGAGCTTCCAAGGGTCGCTGTTGGTGCTTTTCGCGCTTTAAGGCGGTCCATCATCGCTTGTCTCCGTTCTTCGACCGAACCTGTACGGACAATTTTGCCCTTGTCGGCGGGGTCATCGAGCACAAATGGGTCGGCCAGGCCTGATGACGGACCTGCTGTGTTCTGCGGGGACTTTTTCTTCGGTGACGAGGTGAGGCCTGGGGAGGAGGATAACGAAGAGGAGGGAGTAGAAAATAGATTGGCGGCTGGTAAGAGAGTAGAAGCTGGGAGATGAGGTAAAGGGAGGAGAGGTATGGGTGGGATAGATGAACGGACGTTTGAGGAACTTGTAGGAGTAGGCAGGTCACTATGTTTCGGAGCCTAAGACCTAGCATGAGCTTCTCGAGTAAAATGAAGGATTGGACAGCTCACCTCATAGCCACCGTTCAACTCTACCCACTTATCCAACTTTCTCCTAAAGACAGCTTCTCTGACATCGCCAGTAGCATTCCATCTTGCGATGGCTCCTGTTCCTCCCGCTTGCCCCTTGTTGCCTAGTCCACCTTCGTTGCCACCAAACAAAACCTGCCTCGTCTCCCCTGGCTTCAAGTCCAGCTCGAGGCCGATGCCATACGTGTAGACTCTCCTTCCATTGTCCAACGTCCGCGTAGGAGTGATGAGGTAGCTCAATCCGCCGACTTGGATCTGACTAGTGGAAGGTCTATCAGAGGGTGGTTTGACAAGAAAAGGATTATCGTCGTCGTCGTCTACACGTTTCGATCGTTCAGAGACTAATTTTTCGTCCGGTAGAGATGTACCATCCCATTGCCATATCCACGCAAGACGAGCCAATTCGGCAGGTCCAAAACGACGTCCAGAGCCCCGCTCAACAGTATCCTTGATGGCCAGTAGGTTGGTCAGTGCGGGTAGAGGGATTGACGTGGCGGAAGGCGAATGCGGCGGAAGGACGGGTGGATGCGTTGCTATGTGCAGCGAGAGAGCGAGATTCAAGGCATGATGCAGTGTGAGTAGAGTATGCAAGTGAGGTGGAAGGGGCGTTGTCGCTGTGGAGACGACTTTTGAGGATGGAGTTGAAGGCGGCGTGAGAATGTCGTTCTTGAATTCGGGTTGAGAGATCTTGTCGGATCGATGTCGACTCCTAGGCGGTGTAGGGAAAGGTAATAGTGGTGGATTGGGTGTAGGAAGTCTATAAATGGTCAGCAAACGCAAAGTGTCCGTCAAAGAAGAAGATGCGTCTCGTGAAAGCAGGATATGCGTTACTGTGTAAGAAGCGACTGTGTCTCATGAAGGAAGGGATGGGTCCTGTGAAAGAAACTTACCCTCGACCGTTTGCCTTGGTAGAAGGCGAGCTGTTGTTCCCATTCGAGACCTTGCGTTTACGCGGAGTGACACTGCTCGAGCTCATAGTGATGACTGGCAAGGTTCCCGTCCAGCGGGAAGAACAAGCTGACTGTGATTGTAGAACAAGAAAGAAGAAAATAAGAGGACTAATCAAGGATGGAAAAGAACAACAAGAATGAGAATGGGAAAATCAAGGTCTGACGTCCCACAGGAACTACGACGGACGACTCAAAGTCGTCGAACAGATGAGAAGAAGAAGCAGTTGAGTATGTCGTTGAACTGTAGAAGAAGGGGGCTGGTGAGCGCGAACCAGGCACGTAAGAAAGGTCATGAACGGAGATGGCGCTAGACTCCGCCTTTTGACGACTTTTTGATGCAACGCAGACCTTCAACTACTCGTACTCGAGTACAACCGTCCCTCTTACATTCTCTCTGCCATTACTATAGATCGAGCCCTCTCCAAAAGCACTTGACCTTTGATACCCAAAGTCATCATATAAATATTGGTCGTTCAGTCGTTTGATTTGTCGACAATGTCCGACCCAACATCATCAACATCCACATCCACCACCTCCGCTCTGATCGTCCCGGTTGCACCTACGAAAGCAGGTCGAACTCCAGGCAAAGCACATAAATCGGAAAAGACGGCCGTCAGACGAAGTTATATATCTCCATCTATAAAAACACCATTCGCGAAACGGATGGAGGCAGAGCAACGTCGGCTGGCTGTTAAGGGTGTAGAAAGGGATATGAAGGAGGAGAAAGCTTCAGAGAAGGAACGGTAAGTCTTCGTGCATCAAAGAATAGAACGAGTGGCTGATAACGTTCTTCTCCTTCCCTTTCTTTCTTTCTTCTCCCTTCTTTTCTCTCTTCTCTTCTCTTCTTCCTTTCTTTCTTTCTCTCTTCTCTTCTTTCTTTCTTTCTTTCTTCTCCCTTTCTTTCTTTCTTCTCCCTTTCTTTCTTTCTTTCTTCTTTCTTTCTTTCGGTCTTCTTTCTTTCTTTTTTTCTTTCTTTCTTTCTTCTCCGCTTCTTTCTTTTCTTCTTCAATTACTTTTCCATTTGCGTTTGCTTTTCTTTAACTTTTCTTTACTTTTCTTTCGTGTTTGTGGTCCTGCATTTATAGCAAGGTGAATATCATCCGAGAGAGGAGGGAAAAAGCAGCAGAGAAGAAAAGGATGGAAGAAGCAGCAGCGAAAATGTCTGCAAAGAGATTACAGAGGATGCGTAAAGTGAGTTTGAGTCGATGTTCCCTCTTTATGATCAGAGTATATAAGAGTATACTGCATGTTAGTGAATAGGTCAGTTGGCTGATGATATGTAGCGACAAGGGAGATCAAAGAAGATTAATGGATGATCATCGCTTTGTATTCTTGTTTTTATACCAGTACGAGTCGATATGGGATGCGAATTGTCTTACAACTTTTGGTTTTATAAGATGATGATGAATGATGGTTACGTCTCTTTCATTGCGTCTTTGTTCTACGAGATTATTGCATCGTTGTTCTACGAGACAGTAGTGAATGATAATCGGATCGGATGTAGTTGGGTTGCTGGTGTGAATTACCTGTTCTGCAATCATGCAATCTCGAAAATAGAAATAAAGATGATGCACATGCTTTTATGAAATGAAAAGTCTACATAATCTACCTGAGCTCGTCGTCCCCATCACCGTGTTTCGCAGGTTCACTGTCATTGCCTTTGTCTTTCCGTATAACCTGCCTCGTAGGTACAATCCACCTGCCAACAAAGAGATTACCACGCAGGACGAGTAAATCACGCATCATACCGATTGAATCCCACCCTAGGCGGATCTTGGACCCGTTGACCTCGTGCCATACCACTGGGACTTCTTTGACTGGGATAGGAGGTGAGATGAGTGTTGCGAGAAGGAGAAGTTCGACGTCAAATGACCAGCGGGAGAGATGAAGAGTTGGGAAGAGAAGAGCGGCAGTTTGACGAGTGAACAGCTGTTGGGTGGTAGATGGGGAAGTGTTGTCCGTTGGGATGGGTAGCGAAATAGCAGTAGAATAGAATGGAATGAGTAAAGCAAGTTCAGATCAATGAATGATATGTGGTCAGCAACCGTTCTATTCTAGCGAGTCAACTACTCGATACTCACTTTGAAACCACATTGCGTATCTCTTATGCCGCGAACACCTAGTGTTCTGAGAAAGAGGTGAAAGCCATGCATGAGCATGTTCCTGAGTTTGCTTCTCTACAGGGCCCGGTGAACCGTATTAGCTCACATCTCGTCCACAGACATTGACAAGATCAGTTGAGAGTAGGTAGGAGAGAGAGACAGGGTCACTCACTTTGACAACAGCTTCTGAAGTGACGAGATGTGCTCTGGAACCAACGACCATTCCGTGCCCTTGTTCATCCCTCACATCCTTCATGGCGTTCAATAGTAGAGCTATATCAGAGAATCGAGTGGCTCCATCTGCATCGGCAAAGAGGATGTATTTACCTCTGGCATGTAATACGCCCTGTTGGCTAGATCAGCTTCTTACAATCATACAAGACTAAATAAGAGGGCGATTGAAAGGGGGCAGTATCCGATTGGGTTGAAAGAAGAGTAGACATTCCATGACACAGAAAGGCGTGGATGAGCGAGAGGATTTGAATAGGGAGAGAGAGAGAGCATGTGAGTAGAGAGAGAAAATCGTCATAGGAATAGTCACGTACATGTTGGACAGTTCCTCCCTTTCCAACGTTGTTTAACATCTTGACGACCCTGATCTCGACATTCCTCGCACCAGTGATTTTAGCCCATTTAGCAGCCAATTCACGAGCTATCCTTGTAGTTCCATCTGAACTTCCATCGTCAACTACTATGATTTCAACGTCGACCTTTTCGTTTGATTTTTCTTTCTTCTTCTCACTCTCATCCTCTGTTACTCTCCCATGACCTTTCAGTCTCTGTTTCACCTTGCCCTTATCCTTCTCATTCCACTCTACGTCATCCTTCTCCTTCTCCTTCTCCTCTTCCTCCTTCTCGTGCCGTTCCACTTCTTCACCTATAATCACACCAATCTGAGATCTAGGATCCAATAGATATTCCATAGCCTCATCAACCATGACACCTAATCTATCCTCCTCATTAAAAGCAGGTACAATAACGCTCAATTCGCATTCTGCTTGATCGATCGTCAAGGTCGGTAATGGCCTCGGAGTCGAGGTGGGGGTGGTCGTGTATTGATTTTCGATGGGTAAGGATCGAGGTGATATTGGTGTGAAGATTATTAGGAGAAAGTGTAACTGAAAGCCAAAATATGAAAAGAACAGGGAGTCGTCAGTTTATATCACAGCAGTCGAGTTGAGTATGAGAATGAAGTGGGAAGTGGGTGATGCGAAAGGATGGAGGGAAGGGAGGGGGGAGGGGGGGGGGGTTGACGATGAAAGAACAAGTATCGAGACACAAACAAAGAATACACAGTTAGAGAATGGAAGAGACAGAGAGAGAGACGGACAGGTAACTAGACAAAATAAAACGTACAGTGATCAAGATCAATATGAAAACAGATATCACCGCAGATAGAATGACGATGATTGACATATTGCTGCTTTCTTTGCTCGCTTTCCTTTCCAACGCCCTCGACCTTTCACTTTGAGTGTAATTCGGTATCGTTGATTTTCACTACCGAAGAGAGCTGCCAAGAGGCAGCTGATCCGTATAAAAACCTGTACTCTACCTGCCTCTTTTCCGGTCTGTCTTTACCAACAGTACAAAGAGTCAAAAGTCAAACGTTGAAAGCAAAGTCACCGCGGTCCCCATTCAATTCCTATCCCCCGGTTCGTGCCTGAATTGAACCGGTTTTGGAATAAAAAAAAAAACGTGCCAACCTGTCCTCCTCCATTCCATGACGAGCCCTATCAAAAGTAAAGTAATTACAGTGCTTTGTATACGTCTGCCTATCACCAAAAAGAATCACACCCTCATTTCTCACAAAGTCGTCCAACATCAACAATTCTCACACCAAGATATCATGTAGTATGTGTAAAATATGAACGATTCGATACCAATCAATGCATGCTATGCAACAATTCCAAAGTGTATACGTAAGAAAAACATGTTAAATCTATAGTTGTCAACCGGGAATTCTAATAATCTCAGGAGAGAAGAAGGGGAAAAGAAACACAAAGAAATTCACGTCAAGTGTTACAAGAAAAAAAAAGACTAGTAGTGGGTAGAAGGAATAGGTATCTAAGAGGGACCGGTGGGGACATAATGTACAAGTCACAGATTTTGTTTGGAAATATCGTAAAACACAGACAAGGATATACAAGTCGATGCGAGACAGATAGGCGAAAACAAAAGAGCCGTCAGGGTCGTTAAAACGAAACCGAAAACCACGCCAGGACAGGACAGGACTAAATCGTTTTGACAAGATCACAAGCACGGGATGTGCTTTGCTTTTCGATGGCAGATGACTTTTCGACAAGTTGATAGATTACTTTCGCTAAATTGACAATGAAGATCGATCGCTTTTCGCTCACTTGGCTCTGGTTTCAGCTATCGGCGGAGGAGTCCCGGTAGGTCCATGAAGCTGACTCGTCCATGCCGGGGTGGCGACTGGCGGTGTAGCCCTTGGTGTTGTCGAACCAGGAGGGCCCGCAGGCTCGGCGGGGTAAAAGTTGAAAGCATCTTGTGCCGAATCATAATGCCTTGTGGGCGTAGGCGTCCCCCGGGGCGAGTCGGACGAGTTACTAGCATAGAATGGAAAGCTGGTGGGCGATGCCGTTCCCGACATGAATCCTGGACCTTGACTTTGACGCGAGTACGGATGATTCTCCAAGCCCATCGGAGTAGTTCGGGGTGATTGGAAAAAGCAAAAGCGATCAAGCTAGAAGGAGAGAAATTGTCGGTCAGCTTGTCATTCAAATACTGGAATCAGAAGGAGCTCACGAATTCCTGGTAAGAATTGCTCAAGGTCTTGTAATCGTTCTGCGGGAAGGGCCGCCCACTCCTGCCTCTCTCTTCCTCGGTCGGTATAGTCATGTTCCAGCTCGCCAAGTCGGATGCCGAGTCGCTACCAACAGTGTTGATGGGTGATGATTCGCCTGTTGACATGGAAGGGGAGGGCGACATCGGAACCGCACTGAGGTCGTTGACAGCCGGTGACGGTGGCGACGACAGGTTGCTAGATGGAGGCGTTATAAGACCGGCGCCATCCGCGAGGAGTTCACGGAGGTTGCTGGCGGACCGCTTAAGACTGAGAGGCTTGGCCTGTACCTCGGGCGAAGAGCCAACGCTGTCTGATTCGGCTTTCAGTGCTGGAGATCGAGAACCAGGAGCCACCGGCGTAGTCTCCCCGTCAGTCGAGCTAGGTGCAGCCTCATGATCCGTCGCCTCGACCGACTCCATGGCTTGCGCAAACGAGTCCCAGGCATCACTAGCCTGGCCGTTGAAGCTGCTGCGACGTTCGTGACCGGGCTTCGGGGCTGGTACCGGCATCGCTCCTGGAACATCCATCTTGGTCTGTTCTGGCTTTTTGATTTCTTCTGGCGACGACACATTGGCTGCATCTAAGATAGGTACCTCTATCGTTAAATCCGCTGGAGGCGACGAAGGTGGAGAGGGAGCGCAGTACTTTGTTGACAGGGACAGGTAGGCATGAGGGTCCGGTACGGCAGGAGCACGGAAAGAGGCCGCTGGAGCTGGTGATGACGCGGGTGAATCGCGACCTGACGGATGGCCATTATCGCCGCTTGCCTTGGGGAACACCCAACTCCTTGGCCCAGTCGTCTTATCGGAGGTGCCAAAAGCGCGGTGAATCTCGGCTGCCGCTGTGGATCCATTTCGGTTCGCTTTGAGTCCCGGCAGAGTCGTAGTCTCTCCATCGTTGACACGCATGAATCCACCGCCAAAGGCCGCTGGTCCAGATGCGCGCGTTACTCGCTTCGGTGCAGTCTTCTTAAAGTTGAAGTTGTAGTTCATGCCGTTGTTCGAATCCCACCAATCCTGACCTTCGACCGAGAAGCGGATGCAGAGGATCAGTTGACGCTCCTCAAGCTTCCGTTTATAATCGTCCAGTTTGATGGTGAATGAGAAACGGTCCCATCCTTCGTCACCTGTAGTCGAAGAAGGTATGTGGACCATGTGTAATCCAGACGTCTCGGAAACAGTTCTATCGACATCAGCTTAGCCAATAATTGCGGGACTGTGCAACTCACTGCCAATGATCCATGGTAAATCTCACGGCGACCCATTTTCGGAACGAGACATTTCGGACGATAGCCTGACCCTTCAAGCTGAGATGGCCCAGCGTGTTGACCAATTCGACACGCTCGAGCACGACATGCTCATCCCGCAATGCTCCCCTAGCATCGGGAGCGAAGTCGACTCTGGTCCTAGGCACGCGGCTTCCGCCTTCAAGTTCAAAGCCAGCCTCTTCGTCCCTCGCTCTCGCCGCGGCATTGCGTCGTGTGCGGAACTGCACAAAGTCCGAAGCGTCCATCTCGCTATCTCGTTCAGTCTCGGTTTCCGTGAGCGCACCGCCATCCGCTGCCTTGCTGACTGCTGTGACCTTCTGTTCCCGCAAGAACAGCACTACATTCTCCAGGCCACGCTCATCATTCTCGTTGTCTCCGGCAAAACGCACAGACTTTGACCGCTCTTCCGAGAATGGGCGATCAAACTCGCCATCGGGTGAATTTGGTTCAGAGTCGCCATTCTTCCGTGTCAAATCAGGCGTCGACATGGATCGTACCTTGAGGGAAGGCTTGACGACTTCACCAGACTTTTTCCGGACCATACTCACCCCAGGACGGGTCGGGTAAGATGCTGGTGGAGCGAGACTGGTAGCAGATGCAGACGTTGGCAGATTGATCTGCAGAGACCCTGAGTGTCCGTGTATATGTCCGCGGTGGTGGACTCTGTCTGTAGAGCTGAGTCTTTGGAAGTTGAGTGTCGGACGAGTGGGAGAAATGAGGCGAGGTAAATGATGAGGTATAGACTTGAATTGTGGCGGCTCGAAATCGGGGAAAGGTACACTATCATTTGTTTTTGTCTTGTCAAGTGGTGGATTAACGGGCGTTGGCGTTGGGGATTCTTCTGCCGGTGTAGAAGGGGCAGGACTATCGATTGTAGATGTAGAACTCATCGAGTCTTTTAACCCTCGCTGCATTCTTGGCGCCTTTGATGGGGAGGGAAGCAGTTTGAGTCCAAGCGAGTCTCCATCATCAGTTTGCCCGCCAACTGGCAATCCTGACACTCTTGGTACGCCTTGGCCTGAATGTGTCCGCCGTGGCAGACCCTCCAGAGGACGAGATAACGGAGACGAGTGGTGCGTCGCACTAGTTTGCCTCGAGATTGACGGTGACATGGCACGGCGTGGTGTGGTTGCACCATGGTGTGAAGAGGATCGCCGTGGAATACCAGGCATGGGTCCAGTGGCATAGTTACTTGGTCCAGACTCGACATCCTCGATGTGTGTTGGAGGAGTGACCTGCCCTTTACGATTTGGCGTCTCCTTTGCTGGAGATGGAAATGGAGAGGTTGGAGTAGCGTATGGCATGTCGGGATGCGTCAATCTACGGATGGGGGAATGAGTCAGCTGGGGAAAGTCATCTAGGCCAAGGGCGATTTCGAGTCATTCGAGCTGATAAGAATGGGTGGTTCGATGCTGATGCAGGTATATGTAGATGAAAGAGTGTCAAAGCATAAAGGAGAGAGATACGAGGAGGTTAGGTATGCAGACTTATAAAAAAAAAACGGGATGAGTTGAATGAATGTAGGAAACAAACGGAGGCGAAAATCCGAGCTTGGGGATAATTTCCAAAAAGGGATGACGTATCTCTATAAGGTTAAGAGTCCTCATCAAGGAAAAAAAAAGGCAACGAATGTAGGTGAATAACAAAAAGAGACAAAGACATTTGTATTAGAGACGATTAGAGCAGGGTAAAGCATTCGTAGACAGGCATGTACGCAATAGCAGGGAAAAGTATAGAAGAAGATCTCGCAGTCGGTCGGAATCAGTAGGACATACAACGGGCGCCGCGAAAACGGTGTATAGGACAAGAAAACGAAAGTTATTGAACGAGTCTCTCCGAGCGGTTCGGAAAGGTGTATAGTTGGACACAAAGAATGATTTTGATACGTATGATAGTGGAGTGTAAAATACTGAAAGACGAGGAAGAAAGGAGCCTGGGCAACGACAGCGAAATGCAAGGTATGGGATAATCAAACGAGCTCATCACGACATGATCCGGCCCGAGCCCCACCCTCCTTGATTCCAGTTACTTCGACGCCCTTATCGGGTGAAGCTATCATAGGGGAGAGTGGAGTCAAGCGCCGAAAAAGCTGAGGTTGGAGAGAGAGAGTAAAGACAGTACTAATACCACGCGGGAATCACGGCTACGAGACAACGGGTCTGTGCGCGTAGAGTGGAGAAAGGAGGAGACCTCCAGCGCGAGCAACACGCGACCGTGGAACATAGAACACGCAGCCTGCTCGATAGAAGGACGAACTTATACTCACTGTAAGACGTGGTTGCGTTATTGGGTTCCGCGCACCCCGAACGACCGTCTACGATCTATCTACAGCGAAGGTTGAGAGTGGGTCGTTGGCCAGTTCGAAGGTCAAGATGATCACGGTCGTTGGCAAGTTTGAAGGTCAAGATGATCGCGGTCGTCGTGAATGTTGATAGACGCGATCAGCGAACGTTGAGAGACGAGACAATCAGAGTCGTTGCGCAGAGTGAAGGTCGATAGAATACGATCGTCGCGTAGAGAGGTGATCGCCTTCGATGTGTGAATTGACAAATATACAGCAAGACGAGGAAAAGATCACAGTGGAGCGAAGAGTTTGTCGAGTATATATACCGAGGCCAGGAAGATATTGGCGATTGTTATGTGATGAGGGATTTACAGCAAGGCGGTGTCAAGCAATCGTAGTTGATGGTGTAAGAAATCCTGATGTCGCCAGCCTATTGACTGACAAGAGTATGTATCTAATGTTGTCGCCTAAAGTAGTGCAACTGTGCGAGCCTGCCTGCAATCTGGGTATGTTTAAGAGGCGGAAACGAAATTGTGAGTTTGAACGAGTAGGATTAACAAGACGACTGTTGTGTCAGCTGATGTGCTCCTGATCGGCGAACGCGTGTGTCAGGAGTGCCAAGAGGGGAGATCGCGTGACTCGAATTTTCTTGATGATCAGAACAGGGATGAAACAAGCGCATGGAGAGAGGTACCGAAGGAGGTCTGGAAGTTTTGGAATTAATGAATAAGGGAAAGGAGTAAGGAAGCAAAATAGCGGAGGTCGACGCACAAACCACCGTTGACCGAAGGAAGGGAAGGGAAGGAGGGAGGGAAAGAGGGAGGGAGGGGTCGATCAAACGCAGGGATCTGATGGGCGAGTCTTTGACGGTGTCATGAAATGGCCAATAATGGAGAATACCAGTATGCCACGATTAAGTGCGACGATCAACCGAGGTAGAAGGTAGGGAGGGTACTGGTATGCCACGATGATGAAGCAAAAGTCGAAACGCAACCGAAACAACGAGCAGTAACCAACCCCCGAGGTATCATTCGTGAAATAAAACACGGACCTGAACTCACAAGTCACGTTATCGTTTTCTCGTTTCTCGTTGTACCTCGACACAGTCAAAAGTTGAAACGCCGTGTCGTGTCCAATTCGACTCTCTGAATGTGAGAGCTAAGACAAAGTCGATCTGCCGTCGTAGAGATAGAGACAATGATTCGATGATGCGATCTCAAAGACTGATTGATTACCCCAAAGAGAAACTCGATATCCCGAATCTGAAAGGGCAGAAAATCGAAAGACTTGGTCCTATCCCAATTGACGAAGGAAAAATACCAAAGAATCAAAGATTCAAAGGATAAACAATAGAGCTGTATGTCGAACAGTGTGACAAATGACCCGCCCAGCCTAGATATCTAATCCCGAGTCGAGGAGAAGGGAGTCGGGAGTTGGAGGATGTTTGGGCGACGGTATTGTTTTGGAGTAGATTGATTGATTGATTGATTGATTATCAATGGGACTGAGCTAGATTGCCGATTCGATTCCAGTAACAGTAAGTCGATCGAAATGTGTTGGATTGAGTATCAAGTACCAAATAGAGTAGTATATAAGAGGTAGAATGTATTTCCTATATTATACTTTTTTTACGTTTTTCGTCTCTCGTGCCGAACAAGGTTACCGTGTACGTAAAGGCAAGTAGAGGTGGTTGGGCGTTTAATTCACCGATTACAGGAAAACGAAGAACGGTAGAGGCGTATAATCTGTCGAGACAGGAGGATCAAGGTATATAATCTTACAAACTTGACAACGATGTATACAGATAGAGATAGAGATAGAGATATAGAAGATTACAAAGTTGAATGTGTTCAATTAGGAAGTAAATCGGCAAGAGACTCCGGAATCAGATCGGAAGCAAAGACGGGGTTGGGGGATCGAGCAGGCAAGCAGCTGTTAGAACAATGGAAACACCCGGTACCCGGCACGACACGGGGCTGAAGGGGAGAGAAAATACAACGAGATAGGAGAGAGATGTGACGAGAAAATGCCAAGGAAAGATACCGAAAACGAGCGCGTACTCTTTTTGGCGTAGGATACGGAAAGCGTGGGAATACTCCTAACCGAAACCGAAAATCGGGGATGAGCGACTAGTCAATTTAAGGTTTCCCCTTTCCTTCTGCTCTTCTCTTTACCACCTGCACCTGAGAGTTTCTATATGATAATAAATAGGATCCCAAAGAAATGTCATACCCCCACCGCCAACAGTCTATCTATCATGACAAACGGCCTAACAGGTGTGTTGTGATACAGTAAATAAAGATCAGATCAAAGTCATCGAGTACCTGACGAGAAGCCGAGAGAGCGTGCGTGGGTCTTTTTTTCTTACTGAGAAGGAGAAGGCAGTTTTGGTAGTTTGATTTACGAGGTAATAATTACAATATCACCTTACATTTCTGTAGACCGCCGGCAGCCCGACGACAATCTGGCAAAGTACTCGTAAACTGACATGCAGGTAATAAGTAGTTGCAGTACCTGATTCATTATTGTGTCTTATAATTCTGTCTCGGTATAACGAGGACGAAAAGAAAACCCTGATACCCGCTTCCCTAATCTTCCCTATTTCATGATGTATTGTATATTGTGCCGTTTATAGCAGATCTTGACTGCGAGTTCCCCCTTTTACTCTCGTTCAACCCTGTAATAGTAGGAGTAGTGGTTCCTTCTCCACTTCTCTTCCTCACTAGATTACCCGTCTAAAGCCCCAAACGCCAAACGCCAAACCCCCCATCATCCCTGTACCTTTCTCAATAATTTCTCCTGGACCGAATTACGCCTGGTGCAATCTGAGCGTTTGGGGGGTCCTGAAAAATAGGAGAATAAGGTGGAAAACATGGTTTCGCGAAGACCTTTCACAAAGGGTACGACTTCTCAGCCTCGTGCCTTATTTTGCATATTCACTCCTCCCCCTCCCCCTCCCCCTCCTCATCCCCCTGTAAATACGCTCGAACCTCCATAACGTTACCACAGAATACTTGTGCGAATCGTCGTCGGAAGTAAGCTTCTTAATTTCCTTCCTTCCTTCTGTTCTTCTGTCCCTCGGTCATGTGATCGTAGTGTGTATGCATTTGTGTCGTAACGTAATGAAAAGCTTCTCAATCGAACAGCGGGGGATTAGCCATACTGTCAAAGACGCGACATCTCGTCGTGGCGGTGCAGACAGACAGTACATGCCAGGGTAAAGAAGTATACGATGATGTCAATCTAATCTAATGTCAAGCGATCAAGCTCTTAGTCGTTTTTCTTTTTAACCCGGGGTGCTGTTGTACTCCCTGAGCAGGATAAGAAGGAGAGAAGGAAGCAAAAGGAATGTGATGTCACAATTTAAATAAGTCCGGGGTAGACAAGCAACGTCCCCGCGGTTCTCCGCGTGCCTTGGACCTGTTGAGGGGGTTGAGGGTGTCGTCATCGGTGTCTAGCTTGACACGCGAAGTTTGCCTGTTTCCTTTTCACGTTGGGTCAACAGGTGGTGTTTGTTGTGTCGAATTTTTGAATTTTGGATTTGCCGCTTCTTTATTCCTATTTAAATATATCCACCGCATGCTACGTCTTCTTTCTCTCTGATAGTCCCATTTTTCCTGTGGTATGCGCTGAGAGAGAGAGAGAGAGAGAAAGAAAAGATCGACTAGTCAGTGGTTGATCAAGTGATACACCACCTGCCCTAGGGTTTAGTGGGAAACAAGGAGAGGAAAAAACCCGAGAAACGAGCTCAAGCCCCGCGTTATCGACAATTATCCCACCATCGCTCCCCTTGCCGTACCTGTCCTATCTTTCATGACCCTGATGCCACCGGGACTGGATATTTTACCAAGAAAATGACCACAACGACAAAAGCGACGAGGAACGATACGACCAGACGACCATTGTTTCATTCTTATACTGACGACGACAGTGTTATTGCCGCCACGACCACAGCGACTTCGACCAATATGCGATTGATGGATATGGAGATGAGTAATGAGATTCACCGAGTTGGAATAGGAGGGGGAGAGTTAGCGAGTTCAGCAAAATATCCACAGACTAGTAGTAATATTGGTGGAGGAGGTGTTGGCGCCGCTATGAGTACGCCTCGATTACAGGCCCTTCGAAGCGAACATGCAGCGACTTACTCCCCTTCCCACGCGACGTACCCCACCGATCCATTGGACGAACGAATGACGACCAGTTCCTTGATGCCTTCCAGACGAGGATTCCCCCGAACACCGTCACCACCACCTTCGACTTCCAGTTCATATCTCCCTCGCACACCATATACCAGCTTGCTGAACCCTTCGCCCGTTCACCTCAATCAGCCTAGACAACACTCACCTCCCAGTAGTGTTAGCGAAACATCAACTCCACTACGGTCGTCAGCCTACACCTCTTCACCTCGATCACCCTACACATATACCTCTTCTTCAGAATCACCCAATACCTCTTACTCTCGATCACCCGCTGCTTCCATCTCTCGATCACCCAATACACCTTCCTCCTCTCAATCACCCACCGCCTCCTCATCGTCTCGATCACCCAACACTTCACCGCGATCACCCCGATCCTACTTCCGCTTACCCCTTGCCTACTCTCCTCCATCAAAACGGGGCAAACTCTCGCCAGCTCCAGACGACATCGCTTCAGACGAGAAAGGAAGTGTATCGGTGATTGTGCTCAATGACGATGATCACGAGATGGCTTTGGTGCATGAATCGAGACTTGCTTGGCAGATGAGTATGATTGCGCTGGGTGTATTGGGGATGTTGGCTGTGTTGTGTGCTGCAGGATTTGTGCTGTTTTCTCGTAAGTTAACTTGTGTTTCCATGTCCTCAATATCGATCTCTACACATCGGAGACGCGCTGTTTTATGGCGATATTGTAAACGAGACGATGTGCTGATAAAGTCCTTGTAGAAGCAGAGTGGAAACGCGAGTTGAGCTGAATGGCGATGGCTGGCGAAGGTCAAGGAGGATGGGTGGGTTCGCGATGAGGGAGTATGAGTATCACGGTAGTTGCCGTGGTGAGGGGAGTATGATTCACGGCATATGTTCACTGTACATTTCATTTATCCATGGTCAAGTTGTAGTTGTAGGTGATGTACGAGTAAGCATGCATGGTTGTATTCGTGTTGGCATTGGTATTATTGGTATTTGACAGACGAGCTTGGTTGTACTTGAGCAGCGAGAATTTGGTAGTATTCGAGCAGAAGAAGAATAGGTGGGCGATCAGGTTTTTAGGTCTTCAGGGGTGGTCTGACAGGGTTAAAGGTGGACGTGGTCTAACAGGGTTAAAGGTGAAGGGTGAAAGGTGAACGCGGTCTGACAGGGTGAAAGGCAATAGGGTATACTGGAGTAGAACGGTGTTCAGGGAGAAGAAGAAAAGAACCGCAGGTCAAACAGAAAAGAGAAATCGCAGACGACGTCAGATCAAAAGACGGAGAAACAGTAGTACAAGGGGGAAACACAATGGCCGTGGTGATCAGATAGGGACAAGAAGAAAAAAACGGCAAGACGAGGTGGGTCCAGTTGGGATAGGAAAGGTAAATATCGTTTCTTTGAACAATTCAAGGGACGTTTCTTTGAGGGAGTTCAAAGGAGATCGTCTCTTCAAACAGTTTAAAGATCCTATATATATACTACTGTGATCTATCTGCATGAGGTGGTGTGTATTTGTTGTATTTACGTACTGTACAATCTCAGCTGACTGAAAGCGAATCACCAGTATTCGTACGTATTGAATACTTTTGATAATTTGATCTCAGCTGACACTTTAATTTTCCTGCACAGTAGTATCATTCACCGCTTTCTGATGGTCTGAGACTGAATAAATACGGGTTCGGGGTGAGTGAGAGAAAAAGAAAAAGAAAAAGAAACACACAATTAGTATAGTATAGCATACGATGAGACAAATTGACTATAAGGCTCGAGACAGTCTGATAATAAAAACCTCTCAATGCGGGAACAACAATGTTCACAAAAAGGTCCAAGGTCCCGTGCCCGTGTCTGTTTCGGGCTCTGTTTCGGAGGTTATACTGTATTGGAATAGTTAGTTACTCGTACTTGGTTTGATTGTTTTTTTTTTGGCTATATTCCCCGCCCCTTCGCTTTCCGTCTCCTGACTTTTGTACCCGTATCCCACACTCCCACACACACCTTACCCGTACTTGCCAATCAATACGTCGTACCTGTGCCTACTCGAAATACCCGTTACCTTACCGTACCTTCTCAGTATTACCCGTACTGCTGGGAACATTACCCGTACCTACCTACACCTCACTACCCGTACCTACCTACACCGTACCTATCTACACCTACTACTCACCTACCTGCACCCAATGACCCACAGGTGGGATCTGAAACTACCCGCAGCCACTACTACACTTGGATCTCTCCCCAAAAGAACTACGTACTCGTTCTCTAGGTAAATCATGTCAGTGTAGCCGTGTTAGTGCCGAATATGCCGGTGACGATCCCTGCGCAGTCGCAGCAAAGTATCAGATTCCCTATTCCAGTGGGTTTTTTTTTTATCCCAAAATAAAGTGTGGCGTTTGATTTCCTATAGTTGATGGGTAGATGGGTAAATGAGTAAATGAAACAACGCCCCCCCCCGCTCAAGACCTCATTAAGGCGTCGTCCTCTAAACGAACTTGTCTTCTTACAGTATAAGCCATATTCTTCCTAGGTGATCACGAATGGTCCGGATGCAAAAAAAGACCTCTTGGGCCCTATGTTTCGAAACAATGTTTGACTCGTTTCTTATTCTCCTAATACACCTTTTCCAAATTCTCCTAATAACCTCCTTGTGTCATTTCCCTTAGTTTGATCTAGTGGGGTAGTGAGTGCCGTCAGTGATCCACGATCAAGGGGGAACCTTGTGGGTAAATACCAGAAATCACGTTTTTCCCACAAAAGGGGCATTTATTTTTATTTTTATACCGCAACAAGTGAAACATAGGCACAAGTTTTTTTTTTTTTTGGAAAGACCAGCCCATGTCCCGCGTCTGTACTAGTACGTTCCTGAGTGGCGAATGGGTTTGTATCCCATATTCTTTAACTGTTTAAAGTTGCTTACCTTTGTCTCTTCTGAATCACTTGCCTTGGTAAATCTTTCGCCTCGTTCCTTGCTCTCCCCTCTCACCTCGTGCTTTGCGATCTGTGTTTTCTTGTTCCGTAAGCCACACCAAGAAAAAGAAAAAAAAAAAGCCAAAAACGCCAAACAAGCCACTGGGCGTGTTATACCACAAATATATATATACACAAACGTCCGACGGCGTACTTCTTCGTCATCCCCTCACTCAACTTCCATTCCATCTCACTCGTACACCCAAATCAACCACATTGCATGACGTTCTGACTGAATCGTCGCTACATCAATCTATCCATACTTGTCTACTCAGTCCGCCATCAACACTCACTGCACATCACACAAGCTCTTTTTGTGTCGCCACTACTCCTAACCACCACCAATACCACTACCACCACCACCACTACCACTACCAAAACCACCATCACCATTAGAAGCACCACCAGCAGCACCTCGCTCTACCTACTAGCGAATCACACCGACTCGTACACACCCATATATACTCAAAATGGCAAGTCGACGTTTATCACCTAGTGAATCTCGAAGCCGTTCACCCATCTTTAATAATCATTCACCATTCTCCACCTGTACATCGCTCTCGACTCCACTCCAACCACACACTCCAACGAACATGGTATCACCTCTTGTGGCACCTAGAATATCTGAATTACGCAACTCGATATCTGAAACGACCGACCTCATCGTATCCGCTACTATTGAAGCACCACCACCTCGTCGTCGATCAGACGGAGATGTATGGCTCGAATTATTACGTTCTTCTTCTACTACTACCATTACCACCACCTCTTCTTCCACATCACCCAAGACTGGTAGTTCACCAAAAGTAAAAGTCTCCCGAAGAGCTTCAGAGCCATTCGAATCGTTTTCCTCGGCATCTCGTACAACAAGTATGGGCCTTGGTCTAATCCTGTCTACTACAGAGGAAGAAGATGAAGATATCGATGGAGTGGACGAAGCTAGATTATTCGGTGATAGGGTCCCCGATTGGAGCGATTTCAAAGAACATTGTTTCGATCAACTACCACCTCCAGTACAAACTAGGACTCAACTCAGAAGACATTTGGCGGATCCTTTAGTACGGAAATTACTCGTCACGGTCTTTGTCGTCTCGACGGTCTTTGGCTTGTCATACTTTACCTTTAGGGCAGCGAGATGACATTGGGTCTATACAAGGCAAGGAACATGTCGTGATGGATCCAGTGGGAGACAGGATTTATGACGAGAGAGGACAATCATGGTTGAGAGCAGGATCAAACCTCGATACCGCGAGCTTGGTTGGGAGATAGATACCTGGACGTCGATGGAGTAAGAGACGGTGATATGGTGTTCCCATTGATAGATGATGGACTTTTAAAACTCGTTGTATCTGGATTGATTCTGTCGCTTGGATATTCAAAAGGTACTGGACTCCGGGTGGGATAATTAATATACAAGTTTTGCATGGACTTTTTCGTCAGGAGTATAATAATATAATTCATCATGTAGGACAACTATGCAATATAATCATCATCCAATATCTATCGTCTCATGGGAACGGATATGCAATGCAAATGAGAGAATAGTGGGGTATTGCCACATCAAGCTAGCTATGCATGCAGGAAATATATTTATACACTCGAATCAAACAGATCAAGCAGCTCTCAAATGCAGACTTTCAATGAAAGATGTCAAATCTGATTGTCGTACTTCTACAACCGAAGTATCAAACATATCATGTTTGGCTCCTGCGCCACTCTCTTCTGCAGCTTGTTGAAATGCTAAACCAAACTTACTAAAAAGCAAATCATCAGCTCTTTCCAACTCTCTCTCTCTCCCTCTGTGTGTATGTGTGTATGTGGATGTCGATATGATGGTTAAGGGGAATGAAGGAAAGAGAGATCGACTTACTTTTTTCTAACATCACCATATTCAGGAGCACCAGTAACACCAACGACTAGATAAGTACCTTTATCCTCATTCAAACAAGCCACAACAAAAGGTAAACTTTTGACTTGTTTACCCTGTCTGACATCTTTCTCCAACCACCGATCTCTAGTAGCATCGACCAGCCATAAGGCTAATCTAGATAAAGTCGCAGGATGACAGAATAATCTTAGATCCGGGCCTTCTCGCATCGTTGCGAATCGAAAAGTACGTAGAGGTCTTATTGTAGCCTTATCTAATATTGATGATCCTTGTCGAATAATTGCTTGTTGTAATGTTTTCGCTAGATATAAAGATCGTCGTAAAAGTGGGACTCTAGAAGGATGAGAAAAGTTGAGGTTTTATAAGCACACGCACATATTACTAGTCGGTTTTTTTTGTTGAACAGAAAGATAGATGGATGGAATGATTTAAAGATTGAAAGGTAAACAAACTCACTCTTCAAGAGCATCATACGCAGTCCAGAAATTCCTTACATGCCAAGCCTGTTCCTTCTTCTTTTCTTGCGTAGCCTCAGGAACATCACCTTCAGTTCGACGTGGATCTCGATTCTCCTTATCCTCTTCTCGACTTAGACCATTCCCAATACTCCAACGTAGTGTACCACCAAACCACTCTCCACCACCACGTCCACCTTCTTTCTCGACCTCTAATCGTACACCTTCAGCCGCCTCGAGTAATGCAGATATACCCTCGACCGCATCCGCTGCAGATAATGACGATAATTGAAAACCGTATGCACGAGTGAATGAAGGGTAAGATAATTCGACCAGGCCGTATTCTGGTGCGATCGCTTCTAGCTTGTCAGGCAGGTTCCGTTTCAAGTCCATATCCATATGCGCGTATGCTTGTTGGCATTGTTGTAAAGAGAATCTAATGATCGTTAAGATTGTAAGACCAGCAACATTGGTCAATGAACGCAGAAAGTCATTGTCGTTCGTCAGAACTCACCCCATCTTAGCTAATAACCCTTGTAATCTCTTCCGACCTTTCTCCCTCCAAATACCCATTCTCCCTGCAACATAGCCCGAATGTAACATGGCGTCATACAGATTCCAATGTCTAAACAGCATGAATCTCAATTCTTCGCTCTTTGCGATACTTTGATCATCGGGGTTCGGCACACGCATACCGAGTGGTTCGTGATTGAGCCGAGCGACCTCGTCGAGAAATAATGTATGGTACATATCGTATTGCTCACGATCGATCCGGCTCGACACGTATTGAGAGGTAACACCGAGTATAGCGAGCCATAACAGGTCGTTATCTGCTCGTTCAAGGACAGTAGCCAGGAGATAGATTGTTTGAGCGACAGACATGCCCCAAGATGTACCGGATTCGTAGTATCGCTGAATACGATCGTAATGTGCGTCTCGTACTGCTCTAGGCAATCGGCGTGGCTGTGCGAGTGAGCTCAAGAGCGAATATCCAGAAGATAAACTCACTTTATCATCGTCATCATCTTCTTTCCGTCGCTTCTTCTTTACTCCGTCCGGACCTTCCCTTGGTCGTTTCCTACTAGGCCCAGCTGAGCCCTCCTCCTCCTCCTCATCATCGTCGTCTCCGAGATCTTCTCCGTCTTCTTCAGCTTCCTCGTCGTCCTCGTCGTCCGAATCATCATCTGAACCTGAATCTGATGGTTCGTACTGATCCATTATCAGCTAAATCCACTCTCAATAAATCCTGCTACACTCACTTCTAAAGCTTCCCAACTCTTCTTGACGCCCTGTAAAGCACTTTCCTCTCCATCTCCCCAAACCCATACTCGACCCTCACTCGTCGATCCCTCGTCGTCTTCTGAAACGTCAATGTCGAGTCCAAATAGATTTTGCAAGTTCCAGGGCCGATGTGAATCGATAATGTGTAGATGGCACCCTTTAGGTAGCTTGAAATAAGACGACAGAGGGAGTAGGGAACCTAGTGATAACAGTATAAGAGTATGCAACTGAAACCGTAAGTCTCAAGTTCACTCTGCGAGAGAGAGTATCGCCTACCTCTTCAGATGCAAGTGCTTCATCTCTCTTCTTCTCAAGCTCAGAGTATCCCCCAATAGGGATGATCCGGTAAGGCACATCATCTTGTCTAAACAACGAAGCGAGTATTCTAGCTGCCAAAAGTCCATCCTAGAACGGCTGTCAGTGCTTCATCTTGGCAAACAAGGTCAGACTAACCACCTCAACACCAGCTAATATCACCACTCCTCCTGTTCCCGACCCTGCACTCCGTCTAACACGGGAGACTATCGAGTTGTACGCATCTGTATAGGTGAGTTCGGATGGTCGCAGATCGGGTGCAGGCGGTTGAAGCAGAGGCATCTCCTAGTAGACACTTTGTAGTAATGCCGAACCCAAAGAGGTCTACTATTTTATCTTGAACCTGCTGAATCGTACTCGGACCAATTGTCTTTTGATAGTAAATCAGACGCGTTAACAACAACCCGCACACGCGCGTCCGGCAGATGATTACGTAACGACCGGATGTGTGGGGCTCCTGTGCGCTATGACGATTGACTCGTGACTCTGTCATCCTTTCCCTTGTCAAACCGTTCTCTCTTGTTGTTTCTCACTGATAGCCCGTCGAACTTGCAGCTTGATTTGAATACTATCTAGGACCAATTTATAGCAGTTGACCTTGATCCTCTCAAGGCCTGTAATCGCCATGGCTCACCCAGCAGCCGATCATGCCGGACACGCTCCAAATCCCACATCTCACCCTTTCTCCAAGCTCCGTTCGAAAGTTGACCACCTCGCGTCTGATTTATCAAGGCTCGGAGTTGCTGTTAGCACTACCCTCAATCCCAACCATAGACATGATGAAGCATGGGAGAAAGAAGTAGACTCTAAGATGGAGGCTATTCGGGATGAGCACCGCTTTCGCAGCTTTGCCGGAGAGCGGGATGGCAACATTGCCAAGTGGCATATTGACGGGCATGGTGAGCGAAGCCTTGATGACTGAACATACGTAAAACTTATATCTGCAGACTATTTCTGGGCTTTCTCGGAGATTCTCGACAGTGCAAAGGAGGTAGGCCACTCGAAAATTGACCATAGAAGATGCTTATTAGCTTGTAGAGCATCATGATCCTCGACTGGTGGCTATCACCTGAGCTGCAGGTCAGTATACAGACATTATCGATACAAAGCTTATCCAAGGCAGCTTCGTCGACCAGCGGCTCTGTTCCCAGAGTGGAGGTTGGACCGCTTATTGAAGAAGAAAGCTGAGGAAGGCGTCCGAATTTACGTGATGGTGTACAAAGAGGTGAGCTGTTTGAGATGATGACATCGTCATCCCTGCTCATATCCCGTACAGGTGGACGTAACAATGAGTCTGGCATCCAAACACACTAAGGTGAGTGGAGACACAACTCAGTGGCTGATCCATAAAGCACGCTCTTGAAGACTTACACCCGAACATCTCGTGTATGCGTCATCCTGACCACTCCGGAGGTATGGTTCGCTTTTGAAGCAATCCCGGCCGAGTTGATCCCCTGCAGGCGAATTAGTGTACTACTTCAGTCACCATGAGAAACTCTGTGTAGTCGACAATAGAATCGCGGCGATGGGCGGTCTTGATGCTTGCTATGGAAGATGGGATACCCAAGACCACCCGCTGGCAGATGTGCACCCTACAGAATTCTTCAAGAGTTTGTGGCCAGGACAGGGTGAGCACTCTGCGTGCCTGAGGTCAACAGCTGATGGGGTAAGACTATAACAACAATCGTATCATGGATTTCCAGGTCGGTGATATGTGCTCCTTATTCAAGTAACTGCTGACGTTCTTGCCAGAATGTCGTGAAATACACGTCGAACGCTCTGGCCATCCAAGATGCCCCTAGAATGCGTCAGTCACTCTGCCAGTTGTTTGTATTATTGGGCTAAACGAGGCTCAGCTTGGCACGACACTTCCCTCACTCTCATGGGCCCTTCGGTCGTGGATCTTGTCCAGCATTTCTGTGAAAGGTGGAACTTCGTGAAGAATATAAAGTAGCTAAGAGTTGTTGCTTCTTGAAAGCAAACTTACATGTCGCAGGTATAAGCACGATCATCGTATGGAATGGCTTGCCTTGCCAACACGTACGTGTCGAACTGAGGTGTGTAGAGATAAGGGCTAATTCAAAATAGCTTGGGACACCGTCGCAGCCAAAAAGGAGGAAGACAAGAGGCTGAAAGACAACGAGTTCCGCAAGCAGCACCCTCACCTTGCCGAATGGCAGAGGGTAAGACGCGTCTCGCATTTGTCTACAGGATATCCGTTTGACCCATCTTTCATAGCTCGGCCGACAATTTGCGCATCCTTATCACTTTCCACCCAGCGATGCGCCACGAGCGATGGAGACAGTCCCGCACGGAACCTGTAGGGTTCAGGTGAGCGATGGTGACGTGATTATTTTTTGAGCGGCGCTGAGTTAGCATTCAGGTCTTACGCTCAGCCGCGGATTGGAGTCATGGTATCCTGCTTGAAGACAGTATCCAGCGTAAGGCTAGACCTAGGTTGTTGAGGCCAAGCTGAGGTTCCTCAGAGGCATACATCTCACTCATCCGGGAATCAAATCATTGCATCTACATTGAGAATCAATTCTGTAAGTAATCTTCAAGCCAGTGTGAGAAAACGTTGACGACGTTTGTCAGTGTAAGCATCGTTGTGTGCTTTGTTGTGTGGAAGAACGAGCTCAATCTGTTAGCATTTCTGCGGTCGAAGAGGGTGGACCGGTCAAAAACCTGATTGGTGAGAAGCCTTGGGATTGGCTGTACCCAAAGCTGATTCGGGAAGCTCGAGCCCTGGCAGAAAGGATCATCTCCGCCGCCCGAGAAGGACGCAAGTTTAAGATAGTTGTCATTGTCCCTGCTGTGCCGTGAGTATCTTACTATACTTGATCGGCACCAGCTGACAGCACGTAGTGCTTTCGTGAGAGAGATTCATCAGATGGAGCGCGAGATAGAGCTAACTTTGGAAGCCTGGTGACATTCAAAGCCAATCTGGCCTAAAAGCCATCATGGAGGCTCAGTATCGGACCATCAGCCGTGGTGGTTCGTCGATATTCGAGACAGTCCGAGCGGCTGGATTTGACCCGTGAGCGTTGTCCCCACGACCGTGTGTGTTAGCCCTAACTGGACGCGCGCAGTACTCAGTACATCTCCTTTTGGAATTTGCGTAGTTACGACCGTATCAATACTCCTTGGGGCCTCATGAGAGACATGGAGAAACGGGTAAATGAAACTGACAGAGATAAGGGGCTTTCCAGCTCACAAAATGCAGTCAGGCATCTCGTTCCATGAGGCACAGATCGCCTTGGCAAAGGTATACGTCGGTTCGGATGATGTCAAAGGCGGTAAAGACGAAGTTGTCAACATTGAAAAACCGCACGATCAGACCACAAGCGTCGACCAGATTGGCAAGAAGGACACCGTGGAGAAAGCAGTACCTTTGCCGCGGACGATTGATGAAGCCAAAGAAATCATCAGGAAATTCGAGGAAGCTGCCCAACGGGACGACAAGCAGGTGTAAGCAGAACCGGCATCGGTCAACTGTCGCTGACACTAGTATAGATCGGATACAGGTCAGAGCGTCACATATTGCGCGGCATCCAGCTAACATGATTCCATAGTCGGCCAGCATGCTCTACTAGATAAGACATCACTTTGGGATGAAGGTTGGGACGGAACGGAAGAGGAAGAGCTGTCGTGCTTCGTATCGGAGGTGAGCTATTACTGTGAATGATTGTCGACTAACGAACCCTCTTAGCTGTGCTACATTCACAGCAAGATCATGATTGTCGACGATCGCCGAGTCATTTGCGGCAGTGCAAATCTCAACGATCGCAGTCAAAAGGGCGATCACGATTCTGAAATTGCTGTTTTAATAGGTAAGCGTTGACATGCTTTGTGAGCTGAAATGTCTCAGAGGATGAGGACATGGTCGAGTCTATGATGGACGGCAAAAAATATATGGCGGGTCGAATTGCCACCACTTGGCGGCGAACCTTGATGCGAGGTCAGTAATCAACGCTACTCTGATAAGGCTCCCGCTGATTGGAATTGGTACAGAGCATCTTGGATTGGTTGCTTCTCAACCAGCATTCAGCCGAGAGACTCAACCTACACCTGCCATGCATCCTGCCGGTGTCCCTCACCTGTACGAGTGGGACTCTGAGCCCGATCTGGCAGTGCAAGACTTCCTGTCGGAAAAATTCCAGAATCTTTGGTTCGAGACGGGCCGTATCAATACCGAAGCTTTCGAGAAGGTGTTCAGGCCGGTGCCGAATGATCATATCAAGACCTGGAAGGACTATGAGGCGTATCTCAAGCCCAATGCTGGTATATCTGTGAGTACCCTAGGAGAACTACGTTCTGACGCTTAGACGGGTCACGTTGCGGATAAGACGTTGAGTCTGAAGCAGGTGAAAGAGGAGCTTGTGAAAGTTAGGGGCCATCTGGTGCAAATGCCTCTGGAGTTCCTAGTTGTATGTTTCTTCACTCGTGTGATTTGTGTTTTTCACTGACCTTTTTTTTCAGGGAGAGAAGTGGATGACGGAAGGAGTAAGTTGATACTGGCGTATTCCTGTGCTTGAGCTGATATTTGTTGCAGAATTATCTAGCGGTCAACTCGATGACGCTAGCGTTGTATGTCTAGGTCGGGACTAGTGAGATCAATCTGTAGAGACTCGAATGTATCTGTTAAGAGCCAGCTGGGATTCCCAGACAAAGAGTACATACAATAAGTTCCACTGAGTCCGGACGAGGAAGTAGGAATTTGCTTGAAGATGTTTTGTACCAGGTCTAGGACACCTAGGATCTAGAGTCCATCCTGCTGGACCAGACTCTCCTCTCTTGGTCATTTTGCAGAATCTCGACCGTGTCGTTCTTTGTGACTTTTGAGCGTGATTGTAGCACTCGTGGTGTCGATCAACCAACGAGCTACAGTAGGCAAGCGCTATCAAAAAAGCAGAAATGAATGGTTATCATTGTACATGCCCATGATCAGTGGCCAAAAATCCGGTCCAATCCTGACTGCACCTAAGGTGTCTCACAATGGTTGATGTCTAAAGTGAACAAGACATCGACTTTCAGAGAGGATTCGAATGATGGGTGTCTAAAGCCGTTCATTTGGTACCCGGAACATACTATAGCTGGAAAAAGGAGAGATAGATGTTTCACGACCATGGGTGTACGAGTGGCAAAAGTATTGGGTTTTTTATAATTCAAAAATCTCGCCTGATGCTGCTGGACTCTTTGAAACGATGGGCTACGAGCATAATTTTCCGCGCAGAGATACATCTAATGCTATAGCTGTTCATGTGGCATGCTTGGTATAATCTACATTTGATATGTATGTATAATGATTCGTCCCGTCGAGATTTCATCGCAATGATCAATCTCTATCCTTCTCCCTCATACAACAGGACCCCAAATCCAATACAGATCATCCCCACGCCCAACAGTGTCTGTAGATCAGGTACATGACCCATCCATACCGCGTCGACTACAGCAACGAGACCGATGGTTAGGAGGTTAGCGACGGATGAGGTTGTCGGTCCCCAGATCCCGATGAGGACCATAAGCCCGGCGTTCTGTCAAGGAAAGGAAAAGAAAGACACGAGACCGAGTGGCGAAAACATAGAGCGATAGACCGGTGTGGACATTAGAGGGATAGAACAAGGCTATCAGCGTAGATTCCGTCTCTATAGTCAATGCACGCACATATAATGCTCCGCCCCAAGCGACCACTCCAAGTTGTGCCCATGTATCCCACCCGGATGGCCAACGAAAGATCTCCACTCCACTCCAGTGTGAAATAGGGATTGGAACCCAAAGCATGATCAACGTCGCAACGCCTAAACAGCTGGTCAAGAAATTTGCCAGAAGCGCCGGTGGTAGTTCCGGAATCTCTCCTCGAGGTTCCTGCAAAATCAGACTAGAGTGGATATGGCTATCAGAGGGCACAGGGGAAAGGAGCGGGGTACGTGACATGCGTCTGTCGGAGGTTGACAGGGACATTCGTTCGGGCCGACGAGCGGCATGGTACAATGTGGGCGGGGGCGAGATGGAACGAGAAAGAGGACGAGTGAGATCGTTATCGCGGACGGTGTCGAGGTCTTCAAGGGGAGCAGAAGGTGATACGGGAGAGTAGTCACTTGTGTCGTCCCCTGTTACTTGATGAGGTTCAGGCAAGACCATTTTGTACACGACCTCATACAATCCCAGCAGCACCGCACCTAAGTGGACGATCAGTGTCAGGATTTGGGACTCCACTGATCCCGACAAGACGTACCGGCCATCATGACCAGATCTCCAAACATTCTACTACCGACGTCCGGAGCCTGATCTTGATCTTGCTCCTGCCCTTGTCCAAGACCGCCTCCATCGGCTTTCAAACCATCAAGGGATATGACGATGACTCCGATAAAAGCCAAGGCGATGCTTCCAGCTGTGATACGGCTGAGGGGTTGACCTAGCAGGATCATGGAGAAGAAGTAGGCATGAAATGAACTGGTGGCGTAAATCGCCGTGACGTCCATAGCTGTGGTATAGACCATGGCGACAAACCAGCACAGTGCAGGTACACTAACCAGCAGTGTGAGCCAGGTGACTCGCCAACACCAGCTATGCGCTATATCTGCCCATCTGATCCGGACACCTGGTTCATGGTCCTTGCCTAGTTGGTGCGCAATGATATGCAGCAGGCCGTCGAGGTACGTTGATATCGAGATGTGAGGGTATATAATGGCGAGAAATAGGATATGTAGTGGAAAGATAAGTGAGAACGTGATGTGTGTGAGGAAAAAAGTGAAATATGGCTGGTTGTAATTGCGATGACCGGTCAGGTAGGAAGCGAATTCCGTCTGTGAAGCAGATGCGAGCACGATGCCGACCAAGATGAGTAAAGGAAGTAGATGGCGTCGAAGGGATGGAGGTGGGGTCAGGGAGTGTAGAGAGGCGAGTGAAGGTTGCCGGACATGGGTTGGAAGTGAGGTGCCGGCCATTGTTATTGTCGCCTAGTGTCAAGGGCAAGTAACCCAAGAGGATCACCGATACATGATGGGAAGGAGCGTTACAGCTGCTGCTACAGCTTGAGTAGGGTACAAGGAAGCTGTCAAGGATAGAGTTATAAGACAAAACGGTGTACAAGGTCAAATGCAAGATGAGAACAAAACATCTGCAGATCGTCCACACGTCAAAACCCTCCAAAGCTGATAGGGCTTGTCATTTTCACCTACTCTATGTTCAACGACATTCCTTGTCAATTCAAAGTCGACGTGATACACATAATCGATAGTTTACGAGCCATGCCGACTCTTTCAATACCTACCTCTCTCCCTCCTGGAGCTCTGTACCTAACCTACAAATCCTGCTCAACGTGGCCTCTCCCATCCCATACCGGAACGTCATCTGACTCTCCTGTCCACATCTCCATCCTCGACTCATCATTCAATCCACCAACCCTAGCTCATCTCGCCATCGCATCATCTGATCCACCACCATCCTCTCCCTCTTCTTCCTCTTCCTCTTCCTCTTCTTTACCATACACTGCCAGACTACTGCTCTTCTCCATTCGTAACGTTGACAAGAAACCTCAACCTTCCGACCCAAGTCTCGAACAACGTCTATCAATGGTACATCTCTTAGCGCAACGTATACCTGACTTACCTATCGCCGTTGGGATATTGGATGAACCTACTTTCGCAGGTAAATCGCACGTCGTACATAACTTTCTCAAAACAATATCAACATCAACATCATCAACATCAACGGAAACAACAACAACAACAACAACTATTGGAGATAGAAACGTACGATTATCATTCTTGATTGGAACCGATACACTTACTAGGTTTTTTGAACCTAGATATTACATTTCAGATGACGGTGGAATGCAAGGTGCTCTCGGAAGATTCTTTAATGAACCACCACAAGGACAAGGATCAAGAATCATTTCTGCTCGGAGAGGAAATAGCGATGAGGATAGAGCTGCAGAGCTAAGTGTATTGGAGAAACGAGAAGCAAAGTATTGGGTACAACAGGGTAAATTGTCATTGCTTGGAAATAGAGATGAAGAATGGGTAGGTATGAGTAGCACAAAGGTCAGAGCTGCTGTCAAACGAGGAGACGAGTCAGAGCTCAAGAGACTAGTATCTCCAGAAATAGCAGAGTATATACAGCGACAGGGTTTATATCTCTAGTCTCCTGAGTTCGTAAGGGATATGCGATATTGGTGGAGAGGGCCTGTCTATACCTCTAGAGACTACAAGTATTGTATGCATGCAGATTGGCAGAATGAATACTACAGATGTAAATGCAATGAATGCAACAGAAAAGAAAGAGATCACTCCCATGCTATGCTGATGAAACCACATTGACCGTTTCCCTGTTGTTCTGATCCTCGTTCGTCTTCCACCCATGCCCCATCTCCAATCTCATCAACAGCCGCAATCTCTCGTCTGAGATCATCCCCACAGGTTCCGGGAGGACCTGTTCCTGTTCCTCTTCACCAGGGATAGGCCACCAAATTTCCTTCTCTCTCAGAAAGCCAAATCCCTCGATCTCGTCGTCTTTTACATGCATCACCTTACGCACCCAATTGACCCTGGGTGAGAACCCAAACGCCTCCATATCCGTCAACACCATTTTCAAGCATTCACGTTGGCGCATATAGTCCCTTCCAAACAGCAGGCCCGGCTCGTTGAGACCCCATCTCTGAGCCATTCCTCTCAACACTAGGTCGAATATGTCCCAGCCGAATTCAAAGTCGCCCACTTCTACTCGACTTCGAGCTTCTAGGTAGACTGCCCATATCATATCTTCTGGTTGGGCAGGTGCCTTCATTCTCCAATATGCCTCGTTCGCTTCCGCAAGACCATTCACCCGATACACAGTCCTCAGTCCCCAGATACGTAACATTGTTTCGAAATCGTCTCTACACAATCGATATTGAGGTGATACAATTGCAGTTGGGTCTCCAATTGTCTTGCGATATTCTTTGGCAAATTCGAATTCCGCTTTCAACGCGAGACGGAAGACACGGTGAGCAAGATATGCCCAATTGGCAGTCGTGTCATTATCTGCCTTTTGGATGGCGCGCAATAATGCGCTGTAAAGACGAGGTGAAAGATTTCCCGCATGAGGACGACCAGAATAACCAGGCTCAACACGATGTTGTGTAAGTAGCGTATTGACCAGATCTTTTTCCATCCATTTAGCGAATGACAGAAAGGGCACCAGTCGGTATATACTTTGACGCAAGCGATAGAACTGTCCAGTTGCTGCCAACGAGTCGAGGAGGGCAATGACAGATTCCTCATTCGGTACCATGTCGACTTGTGCCTTGGGCAAGATACTCTCTGCTTTTTCAAATGTAGCCAAAGCCGATCTTTCTTGATCCTCGTCGATTACGGTCGTTGGACGTCGATATCTGAAATCATCGTAATCCTTCCCTATCGTTCTTCGATTATCCAATACTGGGGCCTTGTACTTCGGAGCTGCCCAAGTTCCATCTCCATAACGAAGAGTACGAGCAAGCAGCTGTTCTTCGCTGAGCGCCGTTCCAGCAAATAAATCTCCCATTGATTTATCCGCGAACCACTTCAACCCCAATTTGGACGTGCCTGACGTAAACACGTTGTAAACGCTCCTCATTGACGAAGCGACCCTGCCGAATGACCGGTTGACATGTGGCATTAACCTTTTCAGTGCTTCAGGATAACGGACACGATCGAGCGTATAACGTATCAGTACCAGACAGCCACGCATGCTGATCGACCTGGTCATATATAAATGGGCACCGGAGACGCCACCGATCCTTCGAGGAATGGGAAGGGGACAGAAAGGTATCCGCCAAAGAAGAGAGGCAAGTGCGAGGTGGATGTGCGTTGAAGCTTGATATGCCCAAGCGTCCTCTTGTCGGGGCGGTTCAGTGAATGATTCGGGATACACAGGCGGCCATAATTGAGTTTGCGATAGAGTATCAAGGAGGACATTACACGATATATGAGGGATCGTGCGTGATAGGACGAGAGAAGCCAACATGGCGCATGCACGCATCGAAGCGGCGAATTCGGCAGGTGTGGCCTTGTCAGGGTCTAGTTTGAAAGTTTCAAGGATACGAGCCAAGAGGTAGGGGCCAGGTGGAGGAACGAGTTTAGGTGGTGAGCAAGGAACAGGGATAGGGAATCGGATAAGTTTTTCGCCGAGAGAGAGGTTGACAGGATGCCAAAGGTCAAGACGATCATGTGGAGAGATGACCTCGCCGGGTAATGCCCATGACCGGACATCCCTCCACCACATCTTGAGCAGCTCGGATTTCATCTCGCGTTTTTCCCGGTCGCGTGGAGGTCCACCACCGGCGTAAAAGTCGCTTGGATCTGCACCAATAGCCACCCGTCCCTCTGTTACCCACTCCTCCACGAGCCCGACATAGACTTTCGCTGCGATGTCGAATTTGTTTTCCGCCAAACAGTGCTCTACGACTGAGTAGTATACTTCAAGCGGCCGGGGATGTCGCGAGTGTTGTAATCGTTGGAGAGTGTGGAGGAGAAGTCTCAAGCGGCGGGAAGGACGGCGTGATGCGAAATCGGTGAAAGTCGCGTTCGGCGAGGTAGCTCGTATCGGTTCTTTGAGACTGCTTTGGTCTGGCGGAATGGGGTCTAATGAGAAAAATGACGCTAGTGTTGTCTGATGTATGAGACCTCGGTGATGTCGAGATGCCCCTTGCATGACAGCGCGCCTGAGGACGTGAGTCGTTACCGGCCGATCAGGCGCAAGGCGAAGGAGGGCATGTAGCAGTATGTGTAGTTGCAGTCGACTCAGTCTATCGATTGACGGTAGTCCCGCCGCCGACATTCTCCGTCGTAGACTCGTATAAGTACAGCTCTGATCGATGATCGATGGTAGCACACTGCGCAAGCGTCGAGCTGACGATGATCTCGCATTCTGTTCAGACACGCTGTGTGCCGGGGGCCTCTGTTCCCCCAAAGGTCGCCGTGAAGGACCAGCGCCACATGATGTTCCCCAGACTTCTTCGGCTCCTTGGTCATCTGCCTCTTGAGATACTGTCGCTTGCGAAGAAGTGAATCGAAATGATATCGGTCGTGGCCCAAGAGCTCGAGGATGAAGCCTCAAAAGAGCCGACCGTAACATTCTCGCGCTGGGTCAGCTGATCAGCTTGGATACACCCCAGTTGAGATCTCAACCACGTACCTGCAGATATCTCTTTGGCTGCGGCATGAGTACCGGCTGAATGACATGTAAGCAAGCCAGTATAGCTCTCTGATCTTTTGTATTTGGTTGGTCTGGGCGACTTTCTACGGGTCGAACCGGGCCAAGCTGTGAATTATCAGGGAGAAACTCTGGGATATATTATCAGGCTCATGCATTGGGGCTTTGTCTTCCTCGACTTGAATGGATCTCGACTTGCTACACCCTATTTCCTCTCCCTCATCATCGACCTCACAATAACCATATCACTCTCAACACCCACGAGTCCACTGTGCATTGACATTGGTGGCCACAATTGACTGTCATTGTCCGAAAGATCGCTGTTCATCACATCCTCGAGGCCTCTTTTGTTTGCCCAAACACGGACGGTACTCGGTACTCCTAATCTTGGCGTCAGAACGAGGACAACTTGCTGCTATATATCTACTCGGTCCATCTGAGTGTGTTGGCGGTCCTTAATCAATTTGAAGCCAGAGTCTGACATCTATAAAGCATGACCTCTCGACCCCATATCGTATCACATCAATCATCTTCATCCCGCTCTCGTATTCAATCACAACCTTCACCATCCTCATCGTTCTTAGCCATATCCCGCACTCCCTCAGGTCCTGGTACGCCTCGTCAAACTCGTGGGGATATTCCTAGTCGTAAAGGCTCAACCACATCTACATCTCGCCAACATCCTCCCATCGCATCACAACCATTCATGGTCGACCAGCCCTTCACTCCGCCACCGCGTAAACCTGGGCGGCGACGCAAGCTGCGCAATTTGGATATCAGAAACTCGGAGCAGCGCGATGTCATCAACGCAGACGAGCATGAGCCTTCAAGCGAGGACGAAGAGACACTCTTCGACTTGCTAGGCGTACAATCCCCAAAGCCAAACTTGTCAACACCCTCTACCGCACCCTCCAAGGGCATATTACCCATATCAAAGTCCATCATCGAGGATAGCAAGCAGCGAAACGGTAGAAGAGTGAGGCCAAGTGTGGAATCTGATCCTGAAGCAGACCGACGACCTCTGAATGACCTCAAAGCCAAAGCTGTCACGCCAACGCCTGACGCACGAGCTGCAAAGCGAAACGCAACGGTACCTCCAGACAGGGAGGTGTTATCGGAGGGAGATGCCTTGCATGCAAAGGATAAGGCTGACGAGGGTGAGGTGAATATCAAGAAGACTGGCCGAGCCAATCGGAATGGCAGGAAGCAGAAACAGCTCACGAATGGTGATTCGCCTGCTGCGTTAGTGCCTGAGCCCCGCAACGCTCCGTCGGGCATCAGCTCGAGTCGACCTGCAAAGAACAAGGCACCCAAGCAGCTGCCCCTCCCTCTCGCTGTGTCGAAAATTGAGCACGTCTTTGAAACGGAATCTCTCAGCAAATCCTTGCCCTCTGGCGACTTTATGAGCTCCTTGGAATCCAACAAAGGTGGCAATCGCAAGGGGAAGAAGGCAGGGAGTGAGAACGAGAGTGCTGTCTGGGAGATGCCTGATGGCGCTGGACCGACTGCTACTCAAGAGCTTACCGTACGTGTTTCTTGCCATTCTAGAAACTGGTTTGACAAAAGTATAGTGGCAACAAAGACTCGAATCTTCGGCGATCGTTGAGTCTCCTCATCGAAACAAACAATCTACATCAACCGATCGAAAGACCAAAACTCGCTCCGTTGCCGCACCGCCAAACCAACCCTCGCGTCTCAATCCTCGACCTTCTCACACCCGTCGAGCCTCTCTCGACATGGTTCCTGCGGCAACTGCATCAACTCCTCAGACGCGTTCTTTCTCCGCCTTGGACGATTCCGATCCACAACCCTGGCACACGAGTTTCAACGCCAATCGTGCCCCCCAAACACCCGCAAAGATCTCTACCTCTCGCCCTGTACCCGTAGGAGCGTCTCTACCACTGATCAATGGCGATTTTCCACGACTGAACAAAGGGCCGGTTGCCGCGCTCAGTGGGAGTTTTGGAGCTGAAAAGGGTGGATCAATGTATGCTGGTCCGACGTTCCACAATTCGCCTAGCGCGGCAAGTCTGCCCAAACCCGACATGGACGATTTTTGATCATACGCGGGTGGGTCAGCTTTTCTGGTTGTTGTAGTGTTTCGGTTCTTCTTGTTGTATTGGTTCGCTTCATTTGTATGCGCAGTCTTTGAGATTGCTGTCCATCTTTTCGTCTCCCCCCCCCCCCCCCCCACACACACACACACACACACCACACACAATATACTCCCCTTCTCAGTTCATCACCTTCACTTCATTCCGATTATTCTTTATCATTCTGGTGAGATCCGGCACATCTCGCCTCCGGCTAAATTCTGGAGATCGCCGTCACACGATTGTCCAACCCGTAAGGTTCTGAGGAGGGGCGGTGGAAAGGGATAGGTGTGGCCATGGAGGCAGGTTTGGCGGGTGGAGGTGTGGTTATGGGGGCAGAGTTTGTAGATAGCACGCTCAACCGTCTATCTAGTGGATGTGGATCTATGCAAACCATTGATCCAAACGTCTGTGTCCCTGATTCTCATGCACGTCGACTGACAAGGATTCCATTTTGTTCCGTTCACTTCTGTTGCAACAGAGACTTGCGAGCCAGAAGTCAAACTTTGGAATGGAGGGATGATGCATGGTGAGAAGAGATACTCTGTAGAACTAAACGATGAGAGCACTTCTCTGAGCTACTTTTTTCCAATCGAGATTTTTCCACCAATTTCGAGCATACTCTTTTCTTCCCCAGACGCCATACTTGTCACCTATATACGCATGTTCAAATAGACTGAGAACTGCCAAAGGAGCTGGATAAGAAGTTGAACTTTGGGAAGATGATCTGAAACGAGGTCGAGAAGAAGTAGAAGTAGATGTGGATGTTTCTACCTGTGCTGTTGTTCCTGTTTGTGTTTCTGCTTCGTTGGAAGAAGAAGTAGAAGAAGAAGGTGTTGTTGTTGTTGTTGTTGAGCCAGAATTGGGAGGTGTAGCGAACAAGGGTAATTCGTCACGTCCTCTTTGAGCACGATTATGTATCAATAAAGTCCCAGCTGCGAAAGTAGGTACGATATCGACATCGGCATTGTTATCTCCTGATCTCACGAGCTAAGATGGAAAATCATTCATCAGTATTTATCCTTTATCTTTCCTTGTCTTTCATCTTTCACTCATTCTTTTCTAGAATCTCTTTGAAACTTGACTTTGTCTCTGTCTCTGTCTCCGAGTCTTGGATTTGGGTTTTGGGATTTGGGTTTTGGGCTTTGGGATTTGAGAATCAAGATAGGCAATCAACTTACCCAAAGCCAACCAGGTCCTACCATACCTTCCGCATAAGCCTCTACTTTTTCTCCTAGATCTTTATAAATCTCAGGAACGATTTGAGGTTCATCTCCATGCTATAAAACAAAATCAGCATGATCAATCGAGTATCCGAGAAACTTCAGAGTTTGCGAGCAGCAGCAGGAGGAGGAGGAGGAGGAGGAGGAGGAGGAGGAGGAGGAGGAGGAGGAGGAGGAGGAGGAGGAGGAGGAGGAGGAAGAGGAGGTATTGTAAAGAGAAACGCGATGATACGTACGAGGCCTTCTAAGAAGTAACTGTTGTTCAATAACAAACTACCATAGTTAAACGCCAATGTCAAGTTGGATTCTCGTGCAGTGAAAGAAACAAGGTGCGTCATGTCTAATCCTGAACGATCCCATTTTTGCTTCACATCTACCAATCCTGGATTATCTTGAAAAACGCAACACAACACAAACACACAGTCAGCCGAGTTTCTGGTGATATAATATACAACAGAGACCCACTTCGTACTTCATCTTGAAGTCGTTCCCATAATCCACTTTGCCAGTCACATACACGATCTATATTGGCTTTTGGCAAGAAATCTGGTACCCCAGAAAGAACTCGTGGATCCACCGATGTCGTGTTGCCTGACACGGCAGCGCGGGGTAAAGACGTCGTGAATGTCCGCCGGGATGATGATGCCAGATTGCGCAGGACTGAGGGAGTCGACCGTGACATGTTGGATAAGTAGTTAGAAGACTTCAACTCAGGTAGGTGTTCAAGGTATCGAAAAGTTGGGCCAAAGTGACATTTCGCGCGATTTCAATGCTACCGTGGGAAACTAGTCTTCCTGATTCCGACAACAGATAGATAAATTCATTGTGCTTTGTGTCAGTCTTGTGATCATCTCCCACAAAAGTAGCGGGTCAAGAGGATATGCATGCCATTCAAAAACGTCCCCATGCGATATATATTACTTGTTGGATCAGACAAATTCCACGGCGAGAAATTCAGAACATCAGGCATCATCTTCCGACTCTTTGATCTCCTCGAGAGCAGAAAGGACGTGCTTGACCTCCTCGTTGGGGGAGGCATCGGTCGGCAACTATGATGAATTAGTGTCTATGTATCATTACTTGGCATATCATCCCATCATCCACACCTCAACTCGGTGCGCAGCACCAGAGTCTTCCTGACATCAAATTCCTCAATTCGTCGCGTCCTCCGGCTCCAGTATCCAGCGTGGCAACAATGACACTCAATCCTCAACTCACCTGCAGGCCATCATCCTCGACCGTATCTTTCCCGATACCATCTCCCGAGATTGCGACAGCTGACGAGATCAGCCGCAGTCATAGTAGTTCAAGTAGAGACTTACTGTGTGTCGGCTCGTGTCTGCCGCCATCCTCATCAACCTCGTCCGCGTCTTCGAGAGCTTCAGCAGAAGGCTCGTCATCCTCAGCGAGGATAGCGTTCTTCTTCTGTAGCTTTTTCACCAGCTTTTCGACGCGCTCAATCTCAGCCTTGGTTTTTTGTTCCGAATTGGCTTCGAACCACGCCTTTTTAGTCTCGAGATCCTCGATTGTCCTCGATATGTCCTGTTGTCCATTGGGCGGTGGTATACCCATCGACAATAAAGCGCTAAGCAGACTCATAGGCAAGTTGACAGCACCCGACGGGGCTGGCGAATCGCTTTGAGGAGTAGCCGTGCCACTTGTAGACGCTTTCTTCCCTTTCTTCTTGCCCTTTCCACTGCCTCCAAAGAATCCGCCAAGCTCCTCGTCCTCGTCCTTCTTCTTCAACGTCATCCCCTTGAAATCACCCTCCACTTTCCGGACTTCGAGCTCTTTGACACCAGCAACTTGCGTCTGCGCTTTTCCGCCAGCATTGGTTGTTGGGATCTCACCACCGCCATATTTACCCTTGAACCAACCGATAAGAACGGCGCAGTCCTCGATCTCGGCTCGGTAAGCGGGCATCTTGGCTTCCTCGCGCAGTTGGGCAATTTCGGCCTCTCGTCGAACAGCATCCTCCTTGTCTTTCTCAGCCTTATATCGGTCCTGTCGAGCCTGTCGGTCTGCCTGGACCTTGGCCCAATGCCTGACTGGTCAGCAACTTTCACACTTGCCAAACGCCAACAAACTGACCGGTCATTTTCTTCTCTGTACTTGAGGGCGGATTCCCGCTTCTTCCCGTACAGTTCATCCTATATCGTCAGCTTACTGGATCGATTTCGGTATAAAAGACACCTACGAGTTGAGCAGAAAGAGCATTCCTCTCCTCAAATAGCTTGTTCCTCTCCTCGTACGCCTTATTGCCCTCTTCTCTCAGCCCGTCCATCTCCTGCTTGAGGGCGTCAAACTTGTCGCTGACCTTACGGGCCTCGGGATCATCGAGCTGTTTCCGCAACTCATCGATCCGTGCTCTGTCAGCAGCGATTGCATCATCAACGGATCCAGTTGCTTCCAGAGTCTTGCGGGCACGGCGGAGGTTGGAAATCTCTTGCAATGCCTTTTTCTCGTCGACGAGCTTCATAGAACCAGATTCAACTTGCTTGTCCAGATCTCTAAACTTAGTGTAAGATTTCTGTGGAATAGCTCTGAGACCGGGACTGAAACCACTCACGAAATACGCTCATCAATCTCTGCGACGTTTCGATAAGACTGCTTGCCCCTTGAAGCTTGTACATCCTTGATCTTCTTTTGCACAGCCTCCTGAAGCCGCTTCATCTCATCAAAGATCTTTTGGCGGCTCGACTTGATATTTCCTTGCTCAGACCGCAGGGCGTCCATCTCGCTCTTGATGACTGACCGACGATCATTCCCGGCAGGAGCTTGCGAGAGTGAAATGCGGGAACGAACTGCGTCCTAGAACCATCGATCAGCACAAAAACACAATAGGCCTGCCGGAAATTTGAGCGGTCTCACGAGTTTCGCTTTGATGGCAGCAATCTCCTTGTTGTAGCCGTCTTGCTCAGCGTTGTAGGTGGACTGGTCGGGCTTGCCAGCGATCTTCTTTTCGTCTGCGAGAGGACCCGTGCCATTGCCATTGCCGTTGCTGTTCCCGTTGGCGTGGGCGGCTTTCGGCGCTGTTTTGCCCACCGATGGCTTCAAGGATGAAGTGGGGGGCGGCATGTTAGGGAGAATGGAGGTGCAGAGACCGGAGATGGCCTTTTGAGTGGACAGGTAAAGCGAGGGAAAGGTCGAAAGTCATGCTGGAAGTCAGCTGTTCAGCACGTGAGAGCGTTCCCAATATTAGGCGCAAAGGCTTCGGTCCAGGCCTAACATGCGAGGACATCGGCCAACTCATTCCTGCTTCTGATAATGCTTCACAGCAGGTTGAAGTAATCCCATCACTTCCCAGCCCAAGAAAAAGAGGAGGCTGAAATGAGACGATTGTTCTGTATGATATTGTTTTACGGCTCATGGAGACAGCAAAATCGCCTCCAGCGAGCCTCTTGTCACGTCTTGATGTATTCACTGCCTGGTCTTTGGTTATCCTACTGGAAGTTGGACAGTGTCTGTCCAAGCATGGTAGTGGCAATCAGCTCATCGTATCTCTCATCATTCTCCATACCCACAGTAGCCATCGACAAGTAGCAGTAAATTGATGGATGTACGGGAGGAAAACGGTAGGAAATTGGCATATATAAGCTTTTATGATTCAATGCCTTCGATTGGACCCCTAGCTCAGCTTGGTAGAGCATCAGATTCCAAGTTTGGTTTTATCTGAGGGTCGTCCGTTCAAGTCGGGCGGGGTTCAGTTTTTTTTTTGCGGTTGCAGATCTTTTTGCTCCACCGAGTCGGAAATCTCACCTATCCTTCTTCGAATTCTTTGGATGATGCATCACATTGCACACTTAGTGATCTCCTGCGTTCTATCTGGGCTGGACCTCGAAGGTATCATGGTAGCCATGCACCATCAGACAATCAGACAGAAGAACTGAAAGTCGCTTCCCCGCAAAAAGCTCATGTCAACCAGCAACACGTGACTTTGATTTTTCGGAACCTCGTCTCTATCGTCTTGCACATGGATCATTCTTCACTTGACTAGCCTTTTGAAAAGATGTCGGAAACTGAAGTTGACTCTGATACGGAGCTTGAACTGGCTCTGCCATTGCTCGACTCGACAGAGCCCAATTCTGCAGGCGAAGCATTTGCAGAACCACACCTCACCGCAACTTCATTCGAAGTCACTCCGGTTGTTCCTTCGACTCAACTGACTGCCGTGCCACCTTCGCCTTATCCCTCAGCGCCAGTCCCTGTGCCGCGACCAGCGCCTACTCAGAATGCCGGACCATCGTTCAAACTCCCTCCGCACCCCAGCATCCCTCAAGATCTATCCCTAATCATGGAGATGGTAGCAGCGAATGAGGTAGTCGGTTCACTCCCGCCAATCGCCATGACCGCAGCTGAGAAACGCCGGCTTGTCGAAGAGAGTATACGCAATGGGAAAGGAAAGGGCAAAGCACCTGACCCTGAAGCTACCTCGGACAGCTCGTCAAGTAGCGAGGAGGAGAGTTCAAGCGAAGAGGAAAGTTCGAGTGAAGAGGAGTCCGATGGGGAGGAGGATGATGAGCCTATGACTGAGGAGAAGCATCAGGAGCTTAAACGTGGTATAGACCGTTTAGTGGGACTGGCACAGTCTGTTGATGGTGAAGGTGAGGGTGATGGACAAGGAGATGAATTTGAGTTTGGTTCTACGGTCGCTGGGTCACCTCGGTTCGAGGGCATGGTGATGATGGATGAAGATGAGGATGCGGGAATATCAGGTCCTATCATATCGACCCACGAAGCGCCATTACCACCTGTTCCTCAGCCACCAGTGAACAAGTTACCGGATGGTGAGGGTTTGAGCTTGGCAGGGGATGTGGTCAGTTGGATGAGGGACCGTAAGCTCGAGACATGGTTGGAAAAGGAACGCGCGGCAAAGGTGGCCGAGAGTATGACTGAAGGTGCAGCGATGCAAACTGGCGATAATGAGCATGACAACAAGGTCAACCATGAGAGCAAGACAGATGAGTTAGAAGTCAAGGGGAAGGATGAAGAGCAAGTGGTCAAGCAGGAATCTGAAGAAGAAGGAGACCTTCAACAGGATGTGCAGGTCGCTGGTGTGGATCTCAAGCAAGAGGCTGAAGTCGTCAAGCAGGAACCCGAAGAAGAAGGCACTCTTCAGCATGAAGAGAATACCAAGGAGGACGATGGGATCAACTCTTTGATGACTCTGGACCACAGTGTTACGACCAGTGTCCAAGAAACGACAACAAGTCCTTCGAAGCGAACACGACAGAACGGGAATGGAGCTTCTACTACTCCGCCCAGGTTTACTTCTGCCGGTACTGTCATTGTGCGGGCAATGCAAAGTCGACCTGATGCCGGCGATGATGGCTGGTTAGAGGAAGGCAGTGTGCTCTGCTGGGAAGATGGACGTGTACTAGGTACTGTGAGTCTTTCGCCACCTCCCTATTACTCATAATCATGTTCGCCTTGCCCATAATCGCGCTTCGAGACTGATAAATCTCGATAGGTGTCAGAGACATTTGGACCCCTCACCTCGCCTTTCTATCAGATTCGTCTGCCTCCTCCTCCACACCCTTATCCGACTCCGGACGACCTCATTCCAGGCACAAAGCTCTTCTACCCTCTGAGCGCCTCTTATCGGTCATTCGTCAATATGCACGCAGTCCGTGATCCACGATTCAAAGGTTCCGACGCATCCAACATCTACGACGAAGAAGTAGGTGAAGATGAGCAGGAATGGAGTGACGACGAGGCTGAAGCCGATGCCAAACGACGGAAAAAGAACAAGAATAAACGCGCTGGAAGTAATACACCGTGGTCTGAACGAGGTAATTCGACAACTACCAATAACAATAACCACCCTTCGTTACCTGCTAGACCGCATTTCGACTATCAGCCACCAGCTGAAGAATATGCTGGATCCGAAACAGCTAGTCTGTATGGAGATGGGGATGATAGAGAAAGAGAAAGTACATATGCTCCATCTGACGTTGGATCGACGGTTAGCGGACGAGGAAGACCAAGACCAGCTCCATACGATATCGACGATGTTCCAGGACTACCAACCAAGCCATCTTTTAATGTCGAAACATCTTCAACAGTAAGCCCAGGACAAGGACAAGGACAAGGACAAGGACAAGGACAAGGACAAGGACAAGGTCAGGGACAAGGACAAGGACAACGTGATCAAGGTCGACCACGCGGTGCGGGGCGAGGTAGAGGAGGTAGAGGAGGTAGAGGTGGTAGAGGTGGTAGAGGTCGTGATCAACACGATAGACGTCAGTCGGGTGAATATCGGCAACCGCCTCAACCCAATCATCCATCTCGACGAGCCCCGCAATATAGTCCAGACCAAATCTTTCAACCTGTTCTCCAACAACACTGGCATCCACCATCTCAAGGTGGTATGTCGCCTTACCTCCCTTCTTCCACACCGTACCAGGCACCTCAGGGGGGTATGCCTTATCAATCATACCCCCAAGATGGCCAATTCCAACATCAACAGCAACTCCATCAACCAGGTTTCTTCCAAATGAACAGTGGATCTGCATCCCCGCATTATTCCTCAGCTCCTTCGACACATGCATTCCAACGACAACAACAACACCAACCACAACCACAACAACATCAATCTTTTGTTCCTCCCCCGCCAACAGGCGGTCAAGTGCCTGCTATCAATCCCCGCTTTGCAGCACAGTATCAGCAGATGATGAATTCGAATATGGGCGGATACGGGACATGGCAGCCGAGCGGAAATACCAATCAATATAACGGGTGAAGACCCGGTCTTTGCATAAGTATCATTTGTATTATATCATCTATGAATATCATTACGAGCGTTAATTCAGCGTGCTACGTCTCAGGATTGCACGAATCTCGCTGTGTCTTTGCATCCAGGCTGGAAAGTCAGCTTGGCCAAATGGCACCCCCTCCTCTTTGGCCTCGAGTAAGAAATTGGCCAACACGATCAATGTACCATCTAAAAACGACAATCAGTCACCAGCACATCGCAGTAACCCCGCAGAACTCACATCGGTAAAGGTAGTTGGTAGCCTGGCGCAGGATCGCAGTGTACTTGGACGACCCAGGGTCTGCTGCGTCGACTCGTAGTTTGAAGCTGTAGTCCGTGAGAAGAAGCCGTGAACCTCGAATATTCTGTACTTACTCATAGACAGCTTTGCGCAAGTTTTGCACGCCCTCCATTTGATTGGTGGCCCGATCCGTAAGACGTTTTGCTTCTGTCCAAAATTCAGCATGATCCTTGACAAGACTGATACTAGACTCACGTTTTCCATGACTCAGCACTGTTACAAGCTGCAATATCGTTTTGTATTCCCCTAAGCCGATTAGCCAAGCATTGGTCTATCCTTACCATTTAGGTACTGGGCGGATTCAGCCTCGATACCAGTATGCTGAGACTCCTCCTCTTCCATCTCCATCTCGCTCTCTAAAGCCATGTCTTCCGTGGCTATAGTAACAATGAGCGATGCTGTGATCATGCCGGTTGTCGTTCGGCCACGGCCCATCTGACAATTGAAACTATGGCCATGTCAGCAGTGCAATCTTGTCGCGTGATCATTAGGCCTACACAAAGTCCTCATTGGCTTTTAGACCGTCTACTACTCGTCCGACGATAACCTGCAGAGCAGCTGGCAGAGGAGCTTGCTCGTCCGTCTTGCGAAGTCAGCCACTTGAACGAGGACGAGAACTACATTTGGACTCACAATAGCAACTCGCATGTAATCGACTTGGTATTTCTCCCTTATCACGCCCTCGTAAAGCTCTCGAGGGGTCATGACGTCGCCCTCTTTGACTGTCTCCCAGATCGGGATGATCTCAAAGGTGCCGGGCTTAGTCTCTACTTCATCATGTAATAGTAGACGTGAGTCGCCGGCTCGGATCTCTTTCAGAACATCGTCTTTCAACATGACCTCCATGCGCTCCACAACGGAAGATTTGACTCCAGTAGTTCTGTGATTGTCAGCCATGACGAGTACCTGAGAATATCTGACTTACTCGACGTTTGTTAATGGCTTGTCAGCCAGGCGTAAGACATGAGGCCGGCCGTTGACATATAGCACAGGCTCCTCTCGTAGAGACGTCCACATGACCCGACGAGGTCCGTCAGGTCCAGCTTCCATTTTCTGGAGGGCGTTTCGAAGCCTATTGAATTCGTTAGCTAGATGTCTGAGTGCCTTTCGGAATAAAAGATCTCACCCATCGGCACTAGGCATGCCGGTACCGTATACGTATTGACTCCCATTTGGCGAATCCGTATCAGACTTCTGCAGACAATCAAGCGGGACCTTTCGATAGTTTGCCGCCCCGTCAACACGCCTGTATACATCAGCAGGCTGGCTGGGAGCCTGCATTATCACTAACTCTGGTAAAGTCTGCTTCTGCAACCCAGAAAAGAAGTCTGATTTGAGGATCTATCGCCGGGTCAGCTATCGTCGGGACCGTTATGAAACACTTGCCGTTTGAGCAGACAAGATAACACCCCGACGTGAAGCCACTGTCTTCGAGACTTCGTCGGGTAGCTGGAACTCACTCAGCCGCATTCACCGCAGGGTAAAAGACACTTACAGCCATGCCTTGAGCGGGATCAACACGGTCGAGTGGCGTCAATCCCGTCAGTCCGCCGTGTACAAGTTCAGACTCCAAAGTCTTGAACACAGGCCGATGCTTGACAAATGACTCGAAGGAGTATGGGTTTTGCTCTTCAGGAGAAGTATCGTCCAAGTAAGCTTGGAATATGAGTAGGTGATAGTATCGGCGTAGGTGGTAGATTCCTGACTCGCGTTATAGGGCATAAGATTGCTTGTCAGACATGCGACGTACCTTTCTCGAGAGCACTCTGCTTTTCCTCAGGGGTTTTGGCACTCTCAGCTTTCTCCCGGAAGTCCTCGATAGCATCACGGAGGTTGAAGTGGGTGGCAGCGGCATCGATAGCCTCGTCCACGACCTAGGTGTACATTAGCGAGCAGCTCCTCCGGACCTAGTAGCTTACCTGTTTGACGTCAAGTCCGTTTCGAATAACGCGTAGACAGCTGTTTATGATCTGCCAGCTGGTCTTGGGAGTCGAGGTAGTTGATGTCGTCGAACGCTGTAGGCCTGGTCTTGCTCTGGATGGTGTAGGGGGAGCTCGAGAAGGTTCACCTCGCTTGAGCCAACGTTGGATGAGCAGAACGATCACGGCTGTGGTCGAGCTTCGGCCTCGGCCGAGTTGATCGTTCAGTATGAATGCGCTTTGCTCGAGGTCCGTGTGCATGCACAAATCGAGCAGTTCGGTGATATCGTGGAACTGTCATCAGTGACGCCCAGTCCGACAAGCTTACGTCTGGGGAAGACTCCGAGGTCACCGGTATTCGAACAAAGGATAACTTGATATCTTCTGAACTGCTCTTGACTGAGTCCATAACCTCGCGAATCGACGCTACATCCCTCTTGTCCACGCTTTCCCAGACTGGAATCACTTCGCCATTGACGGTTTCACTATGAAGCAGGACGCGTCCGTTGAATTCAGACAACTCTGCAATCACGTCACTCTTCAGTCTCTCTTCCAATACTTCGAGCCGAGAAGCCGAGACGCCCGAGTAGTCGCGCATGTTCCTCAATGCAGTACCATCCCGGCGGAGACAGTAGGGAGAACCTTGCACCATCAGCTTACATTGTCGGTTCCGGTCAAAATGAGCTTACCGTTGATCATCACAAGAGGCTCCTCACGCAAGCACACCCAGATTATTTGCTTTGCCGAAGGAGTCCGCTGTTGTATGACTCTTAGAATGGTTGAGATTGCGTCTTGCGTCGGTTGGCCTGTAGCATAGATAGGGCTGCCACTACGGATCTGACGGAACCCTACTGCTCCCCGAACACCTTCAACTGAAGGAGCAGACTCGGTAAGCCAAAGATCAGATTTCTATCATCGTCAGCATCCAGGGGTGCTGACATCATTGGGTTGCTAACGAGTAAAGTCGATGCCCGCAACATAATTCCGCTACGATTTTTGACGACGTGGTCTGCCCACTCATCACCCAACACTTTGCCACCCTGGAGGTCGAGCTCTCCCTTGCTCTGTCGCTGGCGTGCTGTGGGCCCTTCGACAAAGTCAGAAGTCCGAGAAATCAGGCTTAGATCATTGACAGGGGCAAAAGCGGAAAGCCGATTACCACCCTGTCGGCGAATGAGTTTGATCTGGCTAAGAAATGTCAGCGTCTATTACTCGTCACAAGTTCGGACGATTCACTTCCAGATTTCTGGTCGACCCTAACATCAAGTTCAGTAACGATACCAAGGCCAGATGTGGGGATAACCCACCTTCAACCAGCCTGAGAAGGTCACTCCGGAGTCGCCAGCGTCCTCTTCTTCAAGGTATGCTGCAAAAACAATCAAGTCGAAGTATTGTTCGAGCTGGAGCCATTAGCTTGATCCATACGCGAGATGCTCACCGATCTCAGGGCTTTGGCCAGCAAGATCCGCCGGCCTTTCTCGTCCATCGCTGAGACACTGTACTTGATACGATGCTCAATGACATTTTCCCTCAAATTGACGACCACATCCGCTGAATGCCATTCAGCAGGTAGATCCATTGCACAAAGAAGTTGCTCACATATATCGATCACATGGTCTACCAACCGCTTCATTTGTCTACCTTGGTCCAAACTCGAAAGAAGAGAGAGCACAATTTGGTAATTACCCATGTGTGCCTTCCGGAGTTGTTCAAGAAGAGTCGGCTGAGAAGCTAAGAGGTCGATTGCTGTTGCAGGGTGCCGAGAGGGTAAATCTGCGTGCAAGTCCAGTCAGCCCAAGCTTTGCGTCACCGTATATGATTGACGTACTGCGATCAAGAACTCGGGTAAGCTTAAGGAGACTCTTGTTCAGTGATTGTTGTATCGTGGCTTGTTCCAAGAAATAAGCAGCTTGTGGACCAGTCGCAGGCTGCGGCTCGTCAGACTAAAGACCAAATTTGGCAGTCATCTCACCGTTACGAAGCCTGAAGCTCCTGTAGCCGTCGGGAAAGGATCATCGAGTCCACGTAATAAGAATTGCTTCCTCCGGACAAGGAGTGCCGCGACCATGCCAAATGTCGCTAACGGGGAATCAGCGCACGAACTGGAATACCGGGTAAATCTTACTTCTAACGACGCCCATGCCGCAGTTGAAGACCAACGAGGTGTTTAAGGGATCCACTCCACGCAGCACTGAGACATACGTATCCAGGTAATTATCCTAACCAGGTGATCAGCATGCAATGACGATGAGAACTCATGCTTACCTCTATAGGCGTATCCGGGGCGATAGGTATCCTGTAATACCCAACTCTCCACCCCTCACTTTTGACGTCCTCCCATACCTCTCTCGGTGTCCGAATGCTACCTTCATCTACGCTCATCCAAGTAGGTTGGATCTCGCCACTGGATACTTCGTCATGGATCAAAATCATACCACCATAGCGTCGAGCTTCGTCCAGGATATCGAGTTTGAGTCGCCGCTCGATGTCTTCAAGGTTTGTAGAGCGGCTTGACAGACCCAGAATTTGGAAGGGGTTTGCCGCGTCTCGAAGAACATATGGGCGGCCGTTACTAGTTCCGTCAGTGGGTACAATCTTCCTGGCGGCGAACAACACACCAATAAACTGCCAACGTCAGCGCATGAAATATATTCAATAAAGGAAACATACTCAGCGTTTCTTCTCTGGTACTGAACCAGATAGCTCGTCCCTCCTCGACCTCGGGAGTGGTCTCGTCATCAGACCTATGATGAGCCGGCTGAGAAGTGGTGTGTTCCAGTGGAGTACCATTTGGATTTGGGCTCCCAACAAATTGCGAGTCCCGGCGGACTGGTGTATGTGATGGTATATGTGGTTGACAGCGGAGAATAGTGAGAATTGATTTCAAGCCTGGGAGTGTAGGTTGAGCCACCTATATCCAATGTTAGCACCGAGGCTAGTGCAAATGAAGCCTGGGGAGACTGGTTTGCGGGATCAAGCTTACTCCATAGACATTTAGTCCTTCCTCATCTGGGGCTCGGAAGTTGGGTGCACCTTGGATAGTAAGATCAAGGTCTAGAGCTCTTCCATCAGGATAATGATCTATGGGTTGAGGTCAATTTCGCTTCGTATTGTATTGCTGAACACTGACCTGTTTTTAAGAGAAAGCTATTCCCCGAATCGATATCAGCTATGTTCTGTATCGAAGTTCAAAAGGACCGAAGCGATAGAAGCAATAGAGAGTAGAGTAGAGACCGAAGCGATATAGAAGTGGAGTAGAAACCGAAGCGATAGAGAAGTAGAGTAGATAGAGTAAAGTAGAGACCGAAGTGATAGAGAACTAGAGTAGAGAAACACCAAAGTGAACGAGAAAACACCAAAGTGAACAAGAACCATACCACCACAAAACAAAACAAAACAAAACAAAACAAACGAAATCAAAGCAAACCGGAACCTACCCTCGTGCAAGTACACCACCAGTCCGACGCTTGACGACACCATCAGCCTCACGTCTCAATCTCTCTTGAATCCCAAGCACACGATTTCTCTTTTTAGTTCCCGATGAGCTACTACTACTATTATCACCTTTTGTTGTCTGTGTCTGTGTTTTTGTCTGAGGACCATTATCGAATGATCCATGTCTATTCGCTGTGCCAGTGAGAGGAGAAGATCGAGGTGGTAAATATGCTGATGAAGTATTTGGTGGTGTTCTGAATACTGTTATTGGTTCGTTAGGACCACAGGAAGGAGTAGACGTTCCAGGTGCAGAATTCCTCCTATCAGGTATAGTCGAAGTTGAGTTTGGATTTGTTGGATTTGGATTTGGTGATGATGGCATCTTTGAGCTCCAAAAGTTCGATGAGGAAGGAAAGAAGAACAAAGAACAAGGAAGAAGAACAAAGATTTGAGGGAAATGTTATTTGACAGACATAAGACCTTATCTATGTCAATGATATCGAGCGACGAACAGAGCTAGCTAGCGGCAAGGCAGCAAGCGAGACTCTGCACAAAAATCAAAAGAGCCGGTCACCACGGAAATCAACAAAAAAGAGAAACCGGAGCTCCAAGGCACGTGCCCTCATGTCAAAACGAGTTGCCGCTCAGGTGTTCAGGTCACACGACGACATTATTAATGGTGGTGACGTTCCCATCTTATAGCATTATATCCATCCTGGCATGCTGCTACCTTAGCCTTAGAAGCTTAGAATTCATCTTCATCCATCTGGATCGCATCCGGATTCGCCGCTGCTCCACCTTGCACTTCGTCCGACTCGTCGATCCCATTCGCGTTCGTCTTATGTAACGTACTAGCCACGAACGCAGGCGCAGCAACTTTCGGACCTCCAGCAGCGGATTTACCGCTACTAGCCAACTCACGTTCCATAGCTGCCATTGGGTCTGCTGCATCTTTCGCGGCGAGTTGTGCGGAATCCGTAGGTTTTTCAGTCCCTTTACGTGCAGCTGAAGCTTGAGCGGCGATGAATGATCCTTCAGTGTTGTAGCTTGCTTGGACGGCACGTTTGATTCGCAGCATCTCGCGGAACGTATCTTCTGATCCCGTGTCGACTGCACAGAGTTAAACGATTAGCATCGTGTCTCCCATGTAACAAAAAACAAGCCCAAGGTCGGTCGTGTCTCTTCTCATAGAGACAAAGTAAGAAGAAGGGATAATGTAAAAGATAAGAGGAAAAAGTGATAAAAGGGATGATGTAAAGTAAGATAACAGGAAGAAATTAGAAAAAGGGATAATGTAAAGTAAGACAACCGGAAGAAAAAAAAAACGACTTACCTTCAAAGTCATTCCATTCTTTCCAGAAAGCAGGCTCGATTCTCGGATCGCAAAACTGACTAGCATGCGCATATATTGCTCTTGCTCTATCGATTTCTCCCAACTTGCGTTCCATAGCAGCGAACCTTCTACACATTTCCGCAGTCTGTTTATCCGGTAAAGCTTCAATTGCACGTTCGTATATCGGTCGAGTGGCAGGTAATCCGAAATTGGCTGTCGCTTTCGCAATGTAGATTGTATACATTTCGAATTTATCCGAATCCTGTACTGTCGAAGCGGCACGATCGTAGATACCCATCGCACGCTTGGCGAGACCATGTTCTTCTTCTAGTTTGGCGTACATTAGGTAAAGCGGTTTACAGAATTTCGCAGGACAATTCTCCAATGCTTGCTCGAATAGATCGCGTGTCCTTTCAAGCTTCTTACCACCGTATCGCTTGACAAATTTGGACAAGTAGATGTTCCAAATCTCAAAAGCCACAGGGAAATGGAATAGCTCGATACCTCGTTCGTACACCTGCTCTTATCAGTACGGTTGTATCCTCTTTATACTTTATTTACTCAATCAGCTGAATCACTTACCTTGAAACTTTCCTCAAAGTACTTGTTTTCCTCGAGGAACGCCGCATAGTTGACAATCGTTTGGGCATTTGCAATTTTGAGTTCCATGATCTTGTCGTATACTGCTTTCGTAGATTCCACCGATCCGATCGACTCTTCGAGATCCGAATAGAACGACCATATTTTCAGAGACTTGAACAGCCGTTGTTGTGGTGGTAAAGACTTCTTCCGTCAGCCCTCAATCTACCACAACTAGGACATCCTCCTCTCACATCGTTGTAAAAGTCAATCTTTGTATTCCGGGGTACAGCCGTCGCACGTTGCATCAACCGTACTGCTTCTTCGTAATTCCTACCGTTGATCAGCTACCGTGCCACCTTGCTGGGCGAAAAGGACTAACTCATTTCGCAATTCCATCTCTGCCCACTCACACCAGACCTCTGCCAGCTCATCGACGGCCTTAAACTGTACCCTGACAGCCTTTTCGAAGATCTTCCTGGCCTGCTCCAAATCAGGCTCATTGCGCGGTTCTTGCGTTTCCGGATCCTTTGAGCCTCCCTCCTCGTAGAATTTCGCAAAGTTCACATAAAGTGGATACAGCGGGCCTGTTGCCTTTTTGGGATTGATGGTGTCCAGGGCTTTGAGATAAGTCTCGACAACCTTTTCGTCATCGTCGCCAAATAGTGCCACACGCTTTTCCCACTCGACGACCTCATTGGGATTTCTCCGCAGTAATACTTCGTTGACGAGGAAAGGTCGACGATCCATGAGTTCTTCGAAGGCTTTCATCCTCGCATCCAGGTCTTGTTCTGTATCTTCCACATCGAAGTCCTCGTCTTCGAGATTATCCTCATCGGCAAGCGCATCCATGAGTGTCGAGATCATTGTTTCTGAAAACTCGGCATAGGCGTCAAAGATTTGGGTGAAATCTCGAATAGTCACTACGACTGCTAGACCGCGTTCGAATGTTGCTGTAGCTCGTTCAAATTCGCCTCGTTTGATCCAATATGTTGCGAGACCAGTCCATAAACGTCCTGCTTGGTCTTTGTAGATTCGGAGACCATCGCGCTCAACAATTCCCTCAACATCTAGTAACCGAGGGTTGGATGGGTCGGTATCTTCATCTTCGACAATCTCTGCAACGGGTTTGGCGGTCGATGGTGCGTCTTTCGGCTTGACAATTTTGGGACCGCCAGTATCAAGGGGCACAGGTGGGCCAGCGATCCTCATCAATCTCCCTTCGATACTAGCTGGTTCATCTCGAGGGGTCTGTTCTGAACCCGCTTCCTCCCCTGCGGGTTGCCCATTCGTGTGACCACCCTGAACCTTGCTAGCCGCTCTCAATTCCAGCGTCTCTTCCTCGCTCATGCCCACATCTTCAGCGTACTTCTCCACCAGTTCCAAGAAGTCCACGAAAAGCTGGTATGGCGATTTACCTTCGCCTGGTGTGTACAGGTTTTTTGCGGCGCGACGGGCAATAGTCAGGAGATATTTGGCTGCAGCAAGTGGACGTGGTGGTTTTGAATCGAGTAGGTATGCGATATGTCGTTCGGTCAGACTGGAATCGACCTATATTCGTATTAGTTCCCACATGACCCATGGAGGCTGGTATTAATCCACATACTTTTAAGAATCTACGCCATACTCTCTCTCCTGCATCACCACCTACCAACTCTGCCCATCTTAGGTACATACCCCAGACTCTCCCGTGTAGACTTGGGGGCAAAGTCCTCAGGGCCCTATCGAATGTTCTCCTCGCATACGTCCTTTTGAATGTTGCTGGACAATTTGGGTGGAACACCATGGCGAGGTGCATCAACCATGGTACTGGGAGATGCGAGAGCCATGCCAGCATACGTTCTCCAGTTGCAAACAGGCTCTTCCATTCTTCGTAACCGACCACACCATCCAAACCTCCTTCCCATTGATTGGCATCCTCAACACCCTCCAGCAATTCTGATACATTGGTCTTGTAAGCTGCTCCACGCTTTGCCTGATGTTGTCTCGCCTTCTTCGCTTCCTCTGTCAAGTTCCCTAAAACAAAGTTCTGCCTTGTTGAGAAATACGATCGCCAGAGCTTGAAGCTGGTTGGAAAGACGGCCAAAGCTCGTTCGTAAATGCACACTAAGCTCTGTAATCCTTCCCGCTCCACATGGCTAGCCAGGGGACCTAGTAGCTTTTCCTCAGCAGATAGAGGATCAGAACGTGGCGGAGCAGTCTTAGAAATGCGGTCTTTGATCTGAGAAGCGTAGGATAACCAAGAACGGAGGTTTTCAGGGTTGTGAAGGAGATCTTCTTCTGTAGCGAGGTCGGCCGATGAGATGAGTTGCGGATGTGTCAGAGGTGTAGGGATCGGGTAGGTGAGAGGGAACCGGGAGGAGAGGTCGGAGATAAGGGAGGGGGTAGAGTCGGACATGGTGGATGAGGGAGAGAAAAGGACGATAGACAGTAGCAAGGAATTATAATTGCTGAGAGGTGAGTTTCCGGATAGACGTTGCTCTTTCGAGGGGGATCAATTAAGCTTTTGTCGCCATCATAACTGAACATCATTTTTGTTCGAGGCTTCTTTGATCTTTCTTTATATTGCTCGTTGCAAGACGCCAAGGTGCATGCTCTATTTAGTTTTCTCACGGTCAATCCATTCCATGTCCATCTCCTCCAATGTATCCTTAGTCTTTGCCAACACGCTGATTAGAGCGGAGACGCTGCAGATGACTTCGAAATGAGCTCTGTTGTTGTAGACATTTTGCCCATCGGCATGCATGCACAAGGACGTTATGGTGGTGTCTCTGGACAATCCACAAACGCCAGATGACATGAAGCAAACAGAGCACGATATACCTCTGGTCTCCGGTGTCTCTGCAGGCGCATTTAAGAGGGAAATCCCTCGTATGACTGGTCGGACGAGTGACGAATTGAACACTTCACTAATATGTTGTGGTCCACAGCCTCTACTGGGTGATACCGAGATCTTTCATGGCACGATTAACTGCACCCCCATCTAACTCCCTGCCCCTATCTAACTCCCTGCGGATGATGAGCGGCCAGACCACGTGCAAGTATCAAGAGATATTCCAAGATGCTTTTTCTCCCCTGAGACGCGTCCATCCGATGAAACTTTACGACGCGTGGCAAGAACGGTGAGATCGCGTTTCTCGTTGGTCGCATCTTTGATCGATCTCATCATAGAGTACAAGTACTGCGTAGATCAACGTTATAAGCCATGGTGTTCTCTGTTGTCAGTTTGGCATGAGCTACTTCATTTTGACAGAAAAACAAAAAGAATGTTGAGAAAGCGATGGACGGTGGTATGTTTCAAAAGACAATATTAATGCGTTTCAAGATTGATGATCGCCGAAATCAAGTTTTTTTTTGTTCGACTTGCTAGACTTAGGTTTCCAACCTCGTCTACATACATACTCTGCTTCCAGGTCTTGTAGACAAAGGGTACATAGTCTTCGTAAACCATAGTATGCAAGAGCTGCCTGCATACGCCACGGGATCCCATTGAAAAGCCTAGATGGAAAGAAAGCACACAAAGGCTATAGTCGAGGCACCAAAAGTATGAACGCACCTGGACAGCCGCGTCCTTTTCCCCCTTAGGACCGCCCGTTTTACATTCCTCCATTTAATATCCTCTTGTTCTCTCTCTTCTCATCATCATCATCATTATCCCACCATCCCCCTTCCGCAGTCACTCCACACCCCCTCTCTCTTCCTATTCTCCCTTCTCTTCTTCATCTCTCCTCATTCATTAGACTCGCGTTGACTGATTTCTTGACATTCTTTCAGTATTCTATTCTATCTCGACGCGTCTATACAATCACTTAACTATCCACTCTAACAGGAGACTAGACGACATCTTACGCATACCGAACTAAGAAGAGTAACTTACAATAAAATGCACTACTACGTCCTGGCGACGACAGTATTGCTAGCTCTCGTATCGGCTGGTCCACACGACGCGCACCATCGCAATGGTAATGTTCACAGGAGGCACCACGCGCGTAATAAGGCTTTTGAACCAATCAGGCGTGATGAAGTCATCGTCTCGACTAGATCTACCTGTCAACTAGGCGACTGGACGTGTGTTGGTACGGAGTTACAACGTGAGCCTAAAACCCTCCCCTCAAAGGTCAGGTGCTCATGTCATCCAGGATGCTATAACGATCAATGGAATTTCGTTCAGAACTGTACAGGTGACAACATTGTCTGCGCGTAAGTCTTCCTCTCCAGACTCTCTTCTTTTCTCGTCCATAGTCAAGGACGACGATCGCCTCCTAAATCACCGTGCTTCGTGATCGTCCTTCCGGCAAAATGTCATCCGCTCAAAGGAATCCTTTTGGCTTCTTCCCATTTTTCGGTATTGAATACCATAGACCGAACAAATCCCGAACTGAACCTTTCACAGTGCTTCAGATACCGTCACAGGTTGTGTCTGGACCTGGAACGTACCGTCAACGGATGTCACTGCGAGCGAGACTGCCACTGCCAGTGCTACTTCGTCAGCTGGACTGACTAGCCCTTCGACTGGCTCGATTGGGAATGATACGATTGTTTCTTCTTGCTCGTTGGGGAATGATACTGCTGCGACTGCCTCGATAGGAAATGGTACGACTATTACTGCCTTGTTAGGAAATGGTACAACTATCATCAACGGTACCACTATCACTGGCTCGTTGGGAAACGATACGACTACGACTGGAGATTATGTCGATGACGAAGATTGTGACGATGACGGTGTTGAGTGAGCCATTCCGTTTGTGTGGCGATTATGAAGCTGACGAAGCAAGACCTACGGCGAGCACAACTGCTGCGGCTGAAGCTGCCTCGTCAACAACTGGCTCAGAGAGTACAGGTGACGATGGAGAAGATGATGATGACTGCGACGACGATGACGATGACGATGACGATGCCAGCGATGATTGTGGAGACGACGGTTATGACGACGACGAGGATGACGACGGTGATTATGACTGCGACGACGACGATGACGAGTAAGCTTCGGTGTATGCCAGCGGTTTTGCGTCTAACGAAAGTAGGACGACCTCGGTAACTGCTTCGGCAGCCCCCACATCGACTATCGGGGGCAATCTTTGGGAAAATCAAGGATGGTACACCCAAAGTGGCAGCGCCTCGGCTTCTGCAACTACAGATGCGTGGGATTCGGCTGCTACAGCTAGCGCCACCGAAGGTTGGTGGAACTCGACCGCTACGGCAAGTGCGACCGAAGGCTGGTGGAACTCGTCCGCTACTGCCACTGCCAGTCAAGGATCTTGGGACTCTGTCTCATCTTCGAACATTTCTGGTGCCGAGCGTGAGTGTTCTTCATCTATGCAAGAGTTACTCTGACCTGTCCAGCGACCGCCTCGACAAACTTAACAAAAGCTTGGAATGCTACTGTCTCCGCCACGTCGACAAAGAAGAACCATGGTCATCACTCTTCTTCCGCTGCTGTTTCTGCCACAGCCACGGTGTCCTCAAATGCAACGTCTGCTGCCTCTGCAACAGCAGCGGTATCCTCAAATGGCACGTCTTCCTCGAACGGCACCTCGTCTAGCAGTACCACATCTTCAGCTCGCTATGTAATCTACGCCGATGAGTGGCTCGACACGATGCCATCTGTGGCCGACCTGGGTGATTACACCCATTTCATTCTGGCGTTCTGGATGTCAGCGGAAGGACCCGTAGACAATGCTCAGGACTGGCAATGGATGGACTCGGACACGAGACAAAGTGTGATCGACGAGTACCACGCTGCGGGCATCAAGCTTATGGTCTCTGCCTTTGGCTCTACGGGTGAGAATTAACGCGGACACTGCCAAAGTATCAAAATTAACTATCGCAGACTCGCCGACCACTAACGGTGCCGATGCCAAGGAAACTGCTCAAAACCTTGCGCAATATGTCATCGACTACGGTTTCGACGGTTGCGATATTGATTACGAGGACATGTACGCCATGAACACTAACCAAGCTGAGAAGTGGATCATTACGTTCCAGACTGAGCTACGCAAGCTGCTCCCAGAACCATATATCATCACTCACGGTATGTCAGCTGTTTTGCCATTGTGGACTGGTCTGACGTGTCTTGCAGCTCCTGTCGCACCGTGGTTTACCTCTGCAGCCGACTACTCATCGGGCGCTTATGTGGCGATTCACGAGGCTGTGGGCGACATGATCGATTGGTACAATGTGCAATTCTATAACCAAGGCGACGGAGTGTACACGACTTGTGAAGTGAGCTTTGTTGAAACGAACGTGCCCAGAATCCATACTCACAGATGAATGTAGACTCTCTTGACGAACTCGGGTGACGATTGGCCATCAACATCGGTATATGAGATCAACAGCTATGCGGGTGTTCCTCTGGATAAGATCGTCATTGGCAAACCGCTCGACGAGGGCGCTGCGGATAATGGATTCATGGATGCTTCTGTGCTTGGCAAATGTGTCAAGGAGGGACAAGCAAAAGGATGGAATGCCGGCGTCATGTTTTGGGAGTGGACTTCGGTGAGTTATTTTCTATAGATTCCGTGGCAAAATATCTTTGACTGATATGGCATAGTCTGCAAAAAGCATCATGGCAACTGTTCTCGACCAATCATGATGATTGATTGCCTCTGGATTATCACTTTTTCTTCACCTCTCTCTCTCTTTCTCTCTCTGGGGTTTCTGTGCATAACGATCTTTCACGACCCATCTTGATACGTATCATATCCCCAAACACTCAAAGGTACTGGTACACCCTGTTTTGCAGCAAATCTAGGTACGAGTAGATGGATAGGTACCATTCCATAAACTTTCCTTTTTAACTATACTCGCTAGTCGGGTAAGAAAAAATGGATGTATACGAGCTTGAAGCTCATTTGCTTTCTTTATTACTTCGTCGGCCATAGTGCAGTATTGGTAGTGATTGCTGCCAAGTTGCGATGTTTGTGCTGAACAGGATGATTTCCTAAACCGGCCGACAAAAGCAAACGTTTTTGCCACCCGTGTCAGAGATGTGGAGCCCCGATGAGGATGCGTTGTTATGGCGACATGGTTTGACCGGCCGACGACCGAGAGAGATTGCTCAGCAATATATAATCCTTCCTTTGTCTATCTTATTTCTATTCTATTATTCATCTCCACGATCATTTACTTTACCGTGAATTCGAGATAGATACAAACACATATCCAAGCATCAAGCATCAAACATCAAACAGTGAATGAAATTCATGATGGCTGTGAGTATTGATTGAAATTCCGATGAGGGAAGAATAGGTCGTTTGTGTTGTTGAAAGATTGAAATGAATTATCGCTGATGAGCATCTATTCAACTGTGATATTTACATCTCATCTACCCACCTTGTACTTTCATACCCTTCAATACCTATCTATACCTGGACTCTTGACTTGTCCCATCGCTCCCATGTTCCATCTTCAACATGTTATCTCCTCTCTCCATCTTCTGTCCCGGTCTATGTTATCCCATTTATTCTCCTTGTTTCTTGCTCTCTATCTACTTGGTTCCTTCGGCCTCTCGCCTGCTCTCTATCTACTTGTTTCCTTCCGCCTCTCGCCTCTGGCCTTTCGTCCCCATTCTTTCCTCGCAACGCCTTAGCAGTCCACAACCTCCCCTGAACATCCTACTGCCCCGGCATACCACTTTGACGTCGAGATGACTTGCAGTGGTTGTTCTGGAGCTGTTACTCGTGTTCTGAGTAAGCTTATCGTACCGCGTGAGTACATATTTGTGTTTGATCATATCCTCACTCCCTTCTTTATCTTTATTCCATCCTTAACCAGAAAACGTCTAGTATAAATGCTGATGAGCTTCTCTTCTCTATCCTTGTCCATCCATTCCTCATCCACTCATTCACTCTGTCACTCCAAACCTACAGCACAAGGATACTACAAAGTCGACCTCCCCAAAAAAGAAGTCCTAGTCTGGGGTTCTGGAATTCCACCATTCGACACGGTCACCGAAAAGATCGCAAAGACAGGTAAACAGATTCGAGCCAAAGAGATCGTTACCGATCAGGCAAAGTTGGATGCACTCTTTGCTTAGGCGGGCCTCCGTTCTCTTTGTTCTAGGTCTATCTCTATTTTTTGTCTCTTTTTCTTCTTTTTTTCTTTTGTAATCTACGTGATGTTTTTAGGATAGATCATGTATGTTGATTGGACGATGGAGTACGTCGAGGGGAAGAGACACAGAGAGAGAGAGAGAGGAGGGGAAGAGAGAGAGAGGAAGAGGAAGGGGCTATTTCCACGTATTCGTAGGTGGTATTGATTACTTGATATTTGATATGATGTGCATATGATTTATACAACTTTTAACACCTTTGGTCTTACTCGACACGATCCCAAGTAACGTTACAAAAACAAGCGTATGCGCATAGGACGTACACCTTCACATCCTAAATTTCACCACCCTGAAACTCATTTGCTTTCCTCTCCCATTCTTCATCTTCATCTCCACCCTCAACTAGATCTTCACCTTTATACCCGAATTTTGATCCGCCTAATGGTGATCCTAATTGTGCACCGGGACCGGCACCGTTTCTTCCCTCAACTGCTTCGTCGCCTTGATAACCGAATTTCGAACCGCCTAAAGGTGATCCTAATTGTGCGTCTGCAACTCCTTGATCTTCACCATCTGCGACTCCTTCATCTTCTTCAACAGCACCAGCACCTTCATCTTCATCACCACCAGCACGAGTACCTTCATCTTCATCACCATCCCCATCACCATCACCACCACCAGCATCTCCTTCCACTTCTCCTTCTCCTTCCTCAATCAGATCTTCACCTTTATAACCGAACTTTGAACCGCCCAAAGGTGATCCAAGTTGCGCACCAGCACCGCCATTTTCTCCCTCTCCTTTAATCTGATCTTCACCTTTCCAACCAAACTTTGATCCACCCAATTCAGATCCCATTCGTGTCCCAGCTCCAACAACACCAACCCCAATACCAGCCCCAGCATCAGCAGCTGCACCACGACCCCCACCCCCTCCCCCTCCGCCTGCTTCTTCTCTCCACTGTCCCCTTGCTTCTCCCCAACTTGATCCCGTCTCCTTAGCTCCCTCGACGTCGAGAGTTGAAGATGCACTAGATTCAGGACCACAACCACAATCGTAGGTCTCGTCTAGCGTTAAACAGTCGAATTCAGGTTTGTCCAACCGGATGTTCACTAGGTTGTGCAGGTGACATAACCATAATGAAGCTGATTTTCGAGATGATGTCTGATTTTACAGTCAGCAGTTACTAAGCAGCGGTCTGGGAGGGACGGATCTGGGAGGGAGGGTCCTTGGAGGAACGGTTCTTAAAGGGACGGCTCTAAGAGGATGTATGGTACGACGGGGCTCAAGCGACGGTTCTGAGAGAGACGGTTCTGAGAGGATGTAGGACACGTCTGAGCTCAAGGAGGAAGTTAGAGTGATTTACCTGAGGTGGATATTCCTTGAGTAACTTCTGGAACTCTGTGGCGCACTCTCCACATGGGTATAGACGGGAAAAGAGGTGCATGTATGATTTCAAGGCGAGTCGATCGTCTGGCGATGGGTTCTGCGTCAATCAGTAGGTAGTAGGTGCAAAGGAGGCGAGCTAGGAGAGGGACGCTGAGATGTGGAACTTGGAACGTGTTTACTGAGAGTGCGTGTGAAGGTTGTCTATTGAGATGGGGGGCGTGGAGCATGTCTACTGAAATATGAAGGTTGTCTACTGAGATGTGGAGCGTATCTACTGAGATGTGTGACTTACATCTGGGTAACGAAGAGTCATAAGATGCAGTACTCTCCAAGCTGCTCGGCCCAATTCAGCCCTAATACCACAGATTCAGCGCTGATACCCAGCATTGAACCAAAGATCTCCATCAACTTACTTTGCAGTCTCATTCCCTAATTTAGGCATGATGACACCTCCCATGAATATATCTTCACTCGCTCCGGACTTTGATGATACCTTGCCTTTCCCTTTCAATCTATTTGATGTCCTCGATATCGATACATCTTCTTGTGCGATCTCGCAATCCTCTCCAAAACAAACCTCTTGATCATCTTCTTCCCACGCTCTACCTTGTTCCTCTCTATCGAAATCGAAATCCGGCTTGATAGGTCTTCGATAATGATCAGAATCAATCCCTCCAGCTTCGTATGAGCTGTATTCCACTTCTCCCGCTCTTGGTGTTCTCTCTGAACTGGGATAAAAAATGTACAAGGACGTGAATAGGATGACGAGGAATATGGATAAAACCAGTCGAGGTAATCGTAACATTGGGGAAATACCTTTCCTTGAGTGGTAGTGTTTGCCTCTCGGCCGAATAAGAGAGAATTAGGGATCCTAATAGAGGACTGGATGAAAGACAGAACTGATTGAGCTTGAACCTGTCTCTGGAGCAGAAGGACGAGTTGAGAGAACTGACGAAGCTACAACTCGAACAATCAAAATAGAGTTAAAGGCAAAAGAAGGACAAAGGAAACGTGGTAGAAACGTGGCGATCACCCGAGTCTAAAAGCCCATTCAGATACTTTTCAACAGTCCTATGCATCCTTGTCAGATCTCGATGCGTACATGCATGCATAGCAGTATCCTGAACTACCGAGCTTTCAGACAATAGTATGCATATACCCACGCGTTGCACGTTGATGACTTCAGAGTCATAATGACTCCCGTTCGACGACGCGCTGCAGAATACAATAATAAAATCAGGGACGCGCTTTCAAACCAACTGTTTTTACTCCATTTCCCAAACTCCATCAATAATCTTGTCTATTGTCCTTGTATTCTGTCCGGTCTGTACCTGTATATCCCTTCCACCATGCTCTGTCATTGTCCAACTTGACCATAGTAGATATAATCAACCACACGGATTCCCTTTTCGTTGGACCGCTTTTCCTGCCTTTCAAGGGGGACGCGCCGCGTCGCCATCAACACCGAGTATCTCATTCAATAGCAGTAATAATGTCTTCGCCGACAGGATCTACAGCTCCTGCTATTACGTCTCCTTTACTCGCATGGCCGTCGAGACCTTCACCATCTACAGGTGTATATTCCAACGCGTCCATGTCGTCTTTCTACTCTGGACTACCAACTGCATCTTCGACCGCAAGTCTGGCCACGTCATTACCCAGCAGTTCCAGCGCCGGATCTCTGCTCAAAGGCAAAGAACGGGAGCGTGAACATGATCAAGATCCCCGAGTCCAGGTGATCGTGCTCGACGAACGAGGAGAAAAGAAGTATGCCCCGCCTAAACGGCCTCTGAGCCCACATCAACTCGGCCGTATTGCCCAAAGTTTCGGGATCGTCATTCCTTCTCTTCCCCACTCTTCATCCTCGTCTAGCCTACCCCCTCCGTCCCCTAGCGCATCAAGCTCGACTTCACGTCCTAGCTTCTCCCGCCCATCGCCTTACCTACTAGCTGTCATTCCGCCATTATCGCTCCTAGTCTCCGACGATTCTCAAGACGCAGAACAATCAAATGACAGACAACTTCGATGGCAGCGTGGAAGATTGTTGCCACTTCAACCGACAATGGGATCAATGTTGTTGGTTATTGCTAGAGAATACGGCCTGCCAAGTGTTACAGGAATCAACCTGTATCTGGTAGATTCTACCAGCCATGATGATAAACCAGGACCAATGATCTCTGGCTCGACATGGACAACACTTTTCCCAAAGTACAATACCTCACAACCTCCATCTCGTGTCGCCACTCCTATGAAAGGCCTAAACGATCCAGTCTTCCCACCATCCCCAGCATCCTTGTTGGAGAAACACTCGCAAGGTAGTGGTAGTGCAAGTGGCACATCTACAGATCCATCACCTACGAAACCTCCATTATCAGCTCGTTCACAGTCATCCTTCTCATCTCACCTTCCTGCGACACCCCTTTCACCACACTTCCCCACGAATCCAGTGGTCGGCACCATCACATTCGACGTAGATCCTCGTGCGGCGTGGTTGGGCGAGTATCGACGATCAGGTCGTGGTAGAGGACACAAGAGGCAAATATCCACAGCTTCAGAGGGAGGAGGAGGCATGCGTCAATTACGTCTACCTGCACAGGTACATAATGCCAGACCACGCTTCCTTCGCGAGCTCGACCAGAACCAGACAGACCCATTCATGCGCCTAAGCGACGAGGAAGATATAGTGCCAACCTCATTCGCACCGTCCGCAACGCACGGTCCAGGTCGGCTGGAACGCCTGCCTTCCGCAAGGAATGGTCCAGGCCGACGTCTGAGTATACGGGATATTGGAGCGAATCAGGCTCTATCGACCTCGGTCAGCCTCGACTTTGCTGAACATGTGACGGCTGAGGAGAGCAGCGAGGGCTTGCTCGAACCTGAGCATGTGGCCAATGAACTCCTGGCTAGTCCGATCGAGCTTGAACATGCTGCGCTAGAGCGTGTACGTATGGATGAGACTGATAAACGCGGCAGCGCGGTCGTCTTATCTGAAGAACTAGATGATTTAGAGAAGAGTACGTTACACCTCTCCTTCTCATCAAGCCAATCTGCTGTATTTGCCACTGAGCCAGCCTACTCTTTTCCTCTTCATGCCGGGCTTGCTCTCCTTCCCACCGAACCGATCTGACAATGCTGAATTGTCATTTCGTAGTGATGCGACAATTGTCTCCACGCGAAATCCGTCTGACATCGCCACGGATACTTACGCCACGCATGGCACAGAAGGTCGCTCAGTCGCAGCAAAATTCATTAGCATTGCCCTTACCGCCTAGGCGGCCTGGGACTTCACCTCTCGCTGGAAGCTTTACTTCTCGCGCCGTCTCGGATCCTCCGAAAGCTGCATGGCCCGCTTCACCCAGACCAGCGATACGTGACATGTTCCACCACTTGCCTTCTCCTCCATCTGTCCCTGGTTCCAACGAGCTCTCTCCTGTTCCAATGGTGAAGCCCATCTCTGTAGAGACTCTTAAACGAATGCAATCCGACTCGTCTCCTGATCCAACTAAGGGCAACAGCGATTGGCGACCTCGAAGACCTCCACGTCCGCCTAGCCCGAACCTAACGCATGCTCGAACCTTATCGCATTCGCTCAGTCCTGAAGCAATAGATCACCTCCGATCACCCGAGGCGCCTACGAGCGTAGAACGAGAAGGCAAGCGAAGGACATCAACCGGTCTTAAAGGCTTCAGAAGCGCACGTAATTTGAATGGACTGTTCAAAGGTGATAGAGAAAGAGAGAGTCACAAGTTACCAGATGTTCCAAGTCGCGAATCCACGGTATCAAGTACCAAGGAGAAAGAGAAAGAGGCAGTAGGATTATTCAAAAATCAAGTAGAGACAACTTCGACTTTTCCTGGACTTTCAACAACAACAACAACAACAGCAACGATCCCTTCTGAATTCGGTACAAACACCACGGTGACTATTTCTTCTCCTCCACCTCCACGACGAGCTATGGGTCGATCATCATCTTCATCATCATCTCCAAAAGCATCGACATTACCTTTACATAATAATAACACGCATACGCATTCTTCTTCTTCAAATCGATCATTCAGTTCAAGACTCTTACATTCCAGTTTTTCATTCTCTCGTAAAACTCACAATCCCAATCCATCTTCTTCATCTTCACATCATACGGGATCTGAAATGAATAAGAGATCAATATCAATATCATCACCTATTTTGAACCAACATGATTCACCACTAGCTTTAGATGGATATACACAGCGTAAAATCTCTGGAGGTAATGGAGGAGAACCTACTTCTCCTGCAAGTTTGAAGAGCGTTAAAAGGAAACCTGTTCCGGGACTTGGTAAAAATACATCTAGTAAAGCTATCAAGGGAGATACAAACATAGATGGAGAAAGAGATGGAGAGGGACAAGGAGAAGGGGATGGGGAAAGAGATGGAGATGAAGATGGAGATGGGGATGGAGATTTTCGGAGATTCGTTTTGGAGGATCCAACAAAAGGAAGAATTCAAACAACTCTTGTTGTTTAGGTGATGTCATAAGATGACGAGATGCAAGTCAACGTTAAGGTTGAATGGATACAACTCGAATTTAGAGGGATGCAAGTCGAGGCGAGGCGAGGCGAGGTCCAGGGGATAAGAGGTTCAAATGAGGGATACTGTACAGGCAAGGTGAGAGGATACAAGCAAGGTGTATCTCGATTGTTTAAAGTGCACGTTTCCTTCCTGTCGTTCAAGTGTCAGTCTTAAACAGAGAGTTATATTGTGTCGGTAGATCCTTAGGGATACATACAACAATGCATCAAGCACGATATAATTGTACATGTTATAGATATGATGGTCAGGTTCTACTGTGTTGGACCGTACCGTACTTGCTCTTAGTTTGCTAAGGTAAAACTCTGTTCATCAAGCAACATCTCAATCCCCTTCCGGCCAGAATAACCTTGTACTATTGTCCCATGCGGCTTGAGCTACTTGTTCGATTGATATACCCTTTATGGCAGCGATGACATGTGCGATAGTGATCACCTACGATGAACTGCGTTAGCATTGACTGGCAATCAGTTGATACCGAGAATAGAAGACTGGTATAGAGAAGAGAGGACAAAGGCGACCAAGCGAATCAGGAGACCACAAGAAAAATCCTCACTACTCACTTCTACAGGCTCACATCGTCCTTTGACACCCTTACCTTCCACGAACTTGTCTGGCTTTGAGACCTTTTCTAACACGGTATCTTTGGGAATGAAAGGGTATGAAGCGTGCGAAGTGGTGATACTACACCATGGAGCGTCTATTCCACGGAACAATCAGCTCCTCATCCTTTGAATCTGAACGATATACAAGAGTCTTAAAGCTGACCTGTTTCTAATAAAAGTTTATTCAGTGGAACCGCCTTGACCACTTGTATATTCTCCACCTTCTTGAGTGAACATCCATTTATACCTATATATAATCCCATCTCGACCTGTTCATCAAAATAGTCAGCTCGATCGACAAATATCGTCCGCACAGCTGACCAGTGCTTTCATCTCTTCCATACTGCCCGTAAAGCTATGTACCACTCCACCAGGCCAATCCTGTCCCCAACCCACTTGTTTCAATAGCCTCACTAGATCTATATGCGCTTCTGGGGCGCGTGAGTGAAGGAACATAGGCAGATTGTGAGTCTTTGATAGACCAAGAAGTGCAGGGAGGTGTTCGAGCTGCGTTTCCCGAGAGGAGAAGTGTAATCGATCATAATCTGTCAACAACACGTCGTCAGCTACGAGTAGGCCAGCATTCCGGTCTGAACAGCTGACCGAGACCAATTTCTCCTATAGCTAATATACGTCTACTTCCACCTTCTCCTCTATCGGCCTGAACCAATTTTGACAGCTCTGATAGATACCCTTCTGCTCCTGAAGGATGCTTAGAAATCTCGTTGGTCGATGTCGGATGACAGCCCGCAGTGCAATGTAGATCTAGACGATTCCCAGCGTCAGCTCTTTGTGTGTGTTCGTTATGAGTAACAGCTGGCTGACCATATTTTTTGGCTAGGTCCAGAGAAGTACGAGATTCCTCAAGTGATGTACCTGTGATGAGAATGCGTTCGACACCTCTGGCTTTCGCTCTGGATAAAATTGAATCGATGTCAGATGGATGTTTTTGACGGTTGTGGTAGTTGCCTGTGAATTGGGGGTCGGTGAGGTTCACAGCGATATCTATCAGAGTCAGATTAGTACATACAGTATACTAAGGGAGAGGAGATATCATCGATTCAGTGCTTAAGGCGTCAGGGGGAAAGAATTGCGTGAAGAACTGTTTCAGGCCTGTGCAGAAGGAGGAATATCACTGACCTGCAAAACGCATGACTGGACGGGTCGCAGCAGAAGAGAGTAGGCGATGAGATACCGCTGTTCTCAAAGCGGAAGTGATACTGGACACTTTGATAGTCTGAGCTCAAGGTTGGCTTATAGAAGAGAACGAGGATATTGTGAAAACAACTGGACGTCCAAAGTGGAGGAACATAAAGGCAAGCTCGATTAAAGTCTCTCATACTACTGTTTGTTCACGCGTTTTGACTTGTCCTTGCCATTCATCTCCTTCTTTGTTGAAGTATTTCACACTTTGGAAGACTGTACATCTAAGCTCAAAGTACAAGATGCAACAATATCAACCATCACCATATCAGCAACAACAATACGCTCAACAGGCACAACATCACCCACCATCGTATGCCCAGCAGTCTCAACAACCTCATCCGGGGATGCAGCAACAACCTCAATCTCAACACCCCGGTATGGGAATGATGATGCCTGCTGATCTTGCGAATTTGGCTCAGCAGGGATATGCGGCGCAACAGGCTCAGCTGGCTGCTATGGCTCAGGCTAGAGGGTTGGCAGGGATGCAAGCTCAGATGGCTGGGATGCAGGGTGGTTCAACATCACATAAGAAGAAGAAGGTAGGTTGATATTTACATCTCCCACATAAATCACCATCGCGAGGATTCCTATCCGTATCTATTATATATATATATAAAGCTCTCCTCTGAGAATATATTGGTCCAAGGCTAACAACGGCCACTTGTAGACACAACCTCGACCAAATCCAGCACAACAAATGATCCCACGTAATACCGCGCATCTAGCTCCACCACACTCACAAGATCACTACATCAAGAATGCCATGACATTAGAACGTGAACCTTGGGCTGATGGGCTGGACGAAGTGGATGGACGGGAAGTGGCTATGGGCAGATTCAGGTTACGGCAGGAGGTGTTAGCTGAGATCTTTGGGCCGGAGCGTCTGAGTGAGTTTTTGACCATTACCTCTTGTCACGGGATCTTCCCCCACAACCACTCTTGTCATTGACTCTGCTCTCATTACCTCTTGTCACTGACCATACGTTCTCATGATCTCGTCGTCACTGAGCTGACGCGCTGCAGAGGATATACCTAACGAAGAACGGGATCCATGGGAGGGTTTAGGAATGGATGGAGAGACATTGGAAGCAAAAGTGGTCAGTGGGCAATATGCGCTCAGTTTTCATCTCGCTAACAACATCTCAGGCAAATCTCGAGAAGGAGAATCAGGAGCTGGAAGCAAGTATGGAAGAGCGTCTGAATGGATGGCGAAAACAGATGGAGGCGGTAGAATAATAGGTCAAAAGCTTAATCAGTCTTCTCTAGCACACCGAAGCCAGGCTGCCAGTTGCACAGGGTGGTTTTCTTTTGCATATGTATGCGTTGTACCATGTCATTCGATGCTGCAAGCAGCTTGACTCTCCCACGATCGCTGAAGTTTGAAACACCGTTGTGGAGCTCCATGTGTTGTACGTTGGGATGTTCCACGTCACGACTTTGAGCTTGTGTCGTTGGATTTCTCATTTTGAGTTCATCCATCCAGTTGCTGCACAACACCAACAAGAATGAGATTACACAGGCTGCTTTTCGCAGCTGTCTCATTACTAGCTTCTTTTGCTGTGGCGCAGGAAGCTCAAAGCGAGACATATAAATACGAGGTACGCACCCCCCTCTCCTCTCTCAACCTTCCCCCCTGTGGTTGCTGATCTCTGTTCGATAGTCTGATATATCCCGTTTAAGGACACTTGTGATCCACTCTTTATACTCACACAAAGATGTCTTCCTACGAGAATTGCTCAGCAACGCCAATGACGCACTTGAGAAACTTCGCCTGACAGCGTTGACTGATCGAGATGTCATGAAGGCTGGAGAAGCGAATGTTACAGTTGAAGTGAGGCTTGATGAGGGTGGTAAGACAGGACAACTTGTCATTCGAGGTGAGTAACCATCTGAATTTACTGAGATGTGTGCGTGAGAGAGAGAGAAGGTTCTGATATGTCGATGTGTAGATACTGGTATAGGAATGAGTAAAGAGGAATTAACAAGGAATTTGGGAACAATCGCTAGGTCTGGGACGAGCGAGTTTCTCAAGAAGGCTGAAGAGGGTGGTGGAGCCGATGGGAATCTTATTGGACAGTTTGGTGAGTCTTCTTATAATCTGCTAGGTCAACTATCGAGCTTCTTCTGATACTGTACAGGTCTTGGGTTTTACAGCTGGTGAGTTCTTCATTACCGTTTACTCCTTACTACTTGTTCTCTTCTTTGGTCACGCGTATCTTGCTATTTGCTGTCTTTCTTCAACACACCTATCTTTCTGCTTGTTTGGTGGACCTAATTTTTCATAGCTTCCTCGTCTCTCCAACCGTCCGCGTATCATCACTACCACCTGCAACCTCATCCAACCCAGACCCAATCCAACACACATTCGTCTCTTCCTCCTCTGGTGACTCGTTTGAAATCTACCCTGATCCTCGTGGAAACACCCTTGGCCGCGGTACAGAGATTATCTTGACTATCGAAGAGGATGAGCAGGAGTTCCTCTCCTCTCAACGCCTCAAAGCACTCATGTGAGCCTGATCATCTTTTTCTTTACCCTATCGCGTACCACTAACGATGAGAACAGCGACAAGCATTCGACCTTCTCCACTACATTCCCTATCTATTTGAAAGAGCGCAAGACGGTCAAGGTCCCCACTCCAGCTCCTGAATCGCCAGTAGCGGACGGTGATCCAGACGAGCTCAACGATGATCTTGATTCGGATGATCAAACGCCCAAGGAAGACGACTTTGAAAGAATTACGGAAGAGAATTGGGTGAGGGTCAATGATAAAGCGCCGTTATGGATGCGGTGAGTCGCCTGATCCTCAGAAACCAAAGGGTGGAGCTGAGAAGATCAGGGAGCCAAAAGAAGTAACAGATGAAGAATACCGAGAGTTCTACAAGGCGGTTGCAAAGGATGAGTCCGCCGAGACTCTAGGATGGTCACATTTCAAGGTGAGCTTGTGGTCTCTGATGGCCAATTATGCCGTTCCAGCTGACGTACGAAGGGTGATACGGGATCCGGAGTCTCGTATAGAGCAATCATGTACCTTCCCGCTAAATTACCTCGCGACTATTGGCAGACAATGTCAACGGCGGTCAAGAATGTTCGACTGATGGTCAAGAGGGTATTCATTACCGATGATCTTGGAGAAGACTTTATTCCCAGATGGCTGAGTTTCCTAAAAATTACAGTGGATGGTCAGTCTTTCTTGATCTATCATTGTAACACCTATGCTAACTTGCGTAACAGCGGATGATCTACCGTACGAATCCAAACTATAATATGGAGATACCTGCTGATTCTTCGTAGTCTCAACGTGTCCCGAGAGACTCTACAGAATCATAGATTCCTTCAACAGCTGCAACGTATCCTCACCCGCAAGGCGATCGACCTCTTCACCAAGATTGCGACAGATGAACCGGAGACATACAAGGAAGTGTCCAAGCTGTATGGAAATGCCCTACGAATTGGCCTGCTCGAAAGCCCCAAGGATACGGTCAAACTCTCCAAGCTGCTGAGGTTCGAGAGCACTAGGTCTGAATATACTTCGCTGGAAGAGGTGAGTGCTGTGCGGGACCTGAAGCGACGCGCGCTTTTTTGGTAAGAGGGATTTAAGCTGATGCAAGGACAGTACGTGGAGAACCGCAAGGTTGGCCAAAAACAAATCTACTACATGGCCGGAGTAGGCGAGAAGACTGAGGATCTTGCGAGGTCGCCTTTTGTTGAAAAGCTCAAGGCGAGAGGATACGAGGTCTTGTTACTCAACCTGCCCTCGGATGAGCCAATGATGGAGAATTTGCGCAATTTCATGTAAGTATCTTTACTGGGTGGACCGCAGAGTCTGACGACGGTATAGGGGCATGACCACGCAAGACGTATCGAAGAAGGGATTGAAGTATGGTGATGAAGATGAGGATGAGGCCGAAAAGAAGGAACTTGCCGCTCAGAATATCGCGTTTCGACCACTTCTTGATTGGCTCAAAAAAGACTTGACCGGACAGGTATCTGATGGTGAGCTTAGAGTGTATATCCAATTAAGGAACAAGCTGATCTCTCCGTTCAGTCGTATTGACAAACCGCCTCGTGACTTCGCCTTGTACGATTGTTGTCGATTCAATGGGCTGGTCAGCGAACATGGCAAAAATCATGGCTGCACAAGCTGGTATCGAGGATGATCCAATGTACGACATGATGAAGAATCTTCCCAAAGTGCTTGAAATCAACCCGAAATCACCTCTGATCGAGGGATTATTGGATCGCGTACTGGAGATTGCTGAAGATGATGAGGGATCTGCAGATGCGAATGAGTTGAGGGAGACAGTGAGGGTTTTATTCGATACAAGTATGGTCAGGAGTGGATTCACAGTGGCGGATCCTACTTCGTGAGTCCTCAGTCATCCGTATCATGTCATCATAGAGAACCTTTGTTTGTTTTGCTTATATGTTCTACTATCAGGTACTTTGAGCGTGTCGAGGCATTACTTCGTCGATCTCTGGGTGTATCCGCTACAGCCAAGGCAAGTACACGTGTCAAACCTGCACCTCCAACCGCTACGGGACCTATCGACGAGGATGGTATCGGAGGTGACGATGATGAATCGGCGTTCGTCAATCAAGCTGATGGAGCGGGAGATGGAAGCGAGTGGCTAGATTGGCACGCTATGAAGGAACAGCTTGCCCAGCAGGATCAGGGTCATGATGAGCTATAGATGGATTATTACCTTGGCCGAGCAAGGTTTTGTGCATGATGGGCTAGCAAGTCTGTTGAGCTTGGTGTGTGTAGGTAGAATAGTGTAGGGGAAGAAGGGAGGTGTCTTCTTGGGGAATAATCATACCTGAATCAGATCATTTGATGCATTGCAAATAGCATTATCACCATCGACAGGAACGCTCTCATAGGTAAATGACTATGTAGTCCGATTGTCAAGCAATATTTTATTCACAGCACAATACAGTACCTATCTAATTCGACATTACAGGTGTCTTGTTACGTCACGTCACAAGTGATTTGTCTGACGATCAAGCAATGTAGAAAGAGCAGTTTTCGTAGATTCTTTAGACTCCTTGATTAGGTTTGCGAAAGGCTTGAATAGTGGACTTGAAGCGTCATCTACAGTACATACATACAGTGAGTGACTCAGTATCAGCATTTTTAAGAAGAGTTTGAGAAGGATGAGTGAGGAAGACTGACCAACAAGTTGAAATAGTATCGATTCTGACGTAGTGATAGTAACTCCATCGTGTCTCATCCTTTCTAGAGCGACTGGAATCTCTTGTCGATTACAGGAGGATACTCCGTCAGCTAGGATATATGGTTTAGTGTCTGTTTCGAGTAGAGATAGTGCTGTTTGAAGAACACAGACGTGTGACTAGATGGGTTGCAGATTAACCAAAAAACTCTTTTGAGGAGTCATGGAGAGAGGAGGTCAAAGTCGTACGTACCTCTATACCGACTATAATAGCCCATTTGACAGATCGTTCTTGTAAGATGGAAGTGATAGATGGGATAGTCATTGAGAAACGAGTCTTGGAGAATGTTCCTAAGTCGAGGTTGGGAGGGAGGGACGAAAGACCGAGTTCAGGGATGGTCGAGCCGAGAGCTATGAATCTGTCAGTCCCGTCGTATACTACTCTCCGACCAGACAAAAGGGGATATGTGTCTAGGTGAATCGGTGGGATATATTATGAGGTGCTGTGAATGTTCAGACGAGGGGGGAATATGGATACGTACCTCTTGGGTTTTGCTCGGTAGTAATCACAGGAATCTAATCATCCCGCTCGCTCAGCTATCTACAGTAATCCAAGATACAGTACCAAGCAAAGACAGCGAAAGAAAATCACCTCGAGAAGCTAACCTACATCAGTAAAGCCTTGTGTCTACTTGTAAAACCATACCTGAGCAGCCTTGACCATCTTGCTGATCGTCCCTACCATCGCATCGAATCCGAATATGGCTGATCCTGCGCTGATTAGCCAAGGTTGCGTTCTAGACGAGGTTACCTAGGTGAGGAATACTTACGGAATCGTTCCTGTACATCGCAGATTAGTAAGACCGTGGATTTAGGATCGATTCGTGGCATCTCTTGTACCGTACTACTGAAGTGTGCGCTCAATATGCTATGGAAAGGTTATAAGTAGGCGCAGGCAAATCGTGACCGGTGAAGCGCCGGTAAAACCATTTGCCGGGTGGTCGGTCCACTGTGACTCTGACCTCAAAGCACAGGCTGCTCAGAGCTCTCTCTCTCTCTCTCTCTCGTATTTACATGCATCACGCTGCGACTAACTACGGCTTCTTGGAATGTGATCGGGAACTTGATCCATGGCTCGACGAAGCTTTGGTCTGGGCGACAGGTGCAGCTGTTGTGGTCGACTGACTCGAAACAGGTGCCGATTTCCTAGTCCCTAGTAACCAACGAGCATACCAAGTATCCGCAACCTAAAGAAAGAGAAATTGCTCAGCTCAATACTTGTCAATCAGGTAGGTATCGAGAGCTGACCTTTGTGGTGTCATCGACTGTCTTCTTGGTCAAGAGCATGGCGAAGAGGAATATGGTGATCCACAAAAAGTAACTGGGCAGGTGGTGAAGAACGACATCGAGCAGCGAAACGAGTCCCGGGATAGAGATTGATTCGAGTGTAGAAATGAGAAAACGGAACATCCAGATGGCCAGTAGATTGTGCCAGATTGTCTGCTGGGTGCGATAATACTCCAGCTGGGTAGTTTGATCCGGCACGTACTCGCCAATCGTATTGATAGTTGATATGGCAAGGAAGAACCAGATTGTCAAGAACGAGCCCGTGGATCCTAAATAGCCCACCCAGCTTGATGGAAAAGTGTCAGCAAAAAAAGCCACACTTCACAGGCTCTATAAAACTCAACGTACAAGAGCAGAATAACTACTACACCGACAATAATACCGAATGATTGGCCTTGATCGCCCTTTTGTACAGTTTATCAGACGACCATTTCCCTAGAAGACAAGAGGCGAAAACTTACCTTCCAAGCATCCGGGTAGAAACCATGGATGATTGTTGACAATTGCGCAAAGAAGGTATCGCAAATTGAACTAGCGATCGTTGCGTCTTTGTTAGTCTGGCTCCATCTGGTAAATAGTAAAACGGGAAAGAAGAAAGACCACATGGAACCGAAATGATAGGACGAGTCGAACAAAAAGCTAGGAATGAGCTGAGCAGTCGATATGATGAGAAAAACAGTCAGGAGTGATTTGATGCTTTCGGCGTGAGCGTTTCGAAGTCCTGATTTCAGTTGTTTGAGACCCGTATTGTACAGGAATAAGAATCCGAGAAAGTCGGCGATGAACCCGATAGGCGTCATCAAGATCGGTAAAATCCTACAAGATACGTCAGAAACATCTATTTACAAGCAGTGTATATTAAAGGCAGCACAACTTTGAACTCACGATTGTAGTATTGCTATGGGGATTAATGCAAGAAGCATCTTGGAAGCTTTGTAGTCTATGTTGATTCTCTGCAAAAAGTCGCTTTGTGCGAACTCGTAAAACATTGGATTTCGATTCCTGATCTGAGAAACACAAGATGAGTATTGCATCGTAGATTCCAGAGAACTCAACTGACCGTTTCCTCCAAATTAGCCCACTATCTATGGATCAGCTGGAACTCTAAAGGGGTCGGAGGATACAGTGACGTACCCCTCCCAAGGCATTGATAATCCCATCAAATAAGGGACTTATCGCATCTCCAGCCTGCTTGGCAGCTGCCGTGACCTGTTGTGCACCGTTGGTAACAGCCTGTGTAGTGCCTGTTGTCGACATTTTGAATGAATCCTCTTCTCACCAAACGAGAGTGGATGAAGCGGTAGTGAATTTCACTGGTCTAACTGTGTAGAAAATGGATTAATGGATGAATGAACAAAAGAGAGTATGATAAAGGAGCTTTGGTGAGTCTCGAGACCGAATGTTTGTGTGAGTCAGGAATGCAGGATAGGAAAGGAGTGGTATGACGTAGTAGTGTTTTGATGCTCCTTTGTCTTTACTTCACACCATACAGCGTAGTCAAATCACGCCAAATAGCTGGACTACAGTACTGACCTCACCTCAAATGGTCTTCCAATTGTCCTCAGAGCTATTCTGCCTCTGTGGCAAATTCAGCGTGGAAGTCCGTGCCAGCCTTGCTAAACGTGGCTGCAGTTTCTAATTCCTAACAAGATCACTGACTGCTACTGTCCACCACTTCTAACACCACGTAACTGGCGGACCCCAGAACTATCGTCTGCGTTGATCTGGACTTCAAGCAAGCATTGCAACGGGACAAAGGAGGGTTCCTAAAGTCGTAACACTGCAGGAGGTCTGGACCACTTGACAGGCATCAGACCCCAGTGGGGCATACGAGCGAGCAGACCTTTCAGATTATGCTCTCCTTTCATGGTCTCTCCCTTCATTCAAGGATGCCTGAATTCAATCACAGCGCGATCTGATGCGTCGATATAAGTTTAGACTTCCTTCACAGCCCCGTTTATCCACTTTCTTTCCCCCCAGACTGGAAGAGACCGCTCTCCACTTACCTCACAATCATGGACTCCACCTTTGCTCATTCGTCCGGCAAACCCATCTGGTTGACAATCCTTGATCGAATCTCCTATGTCCTCCTTCTCGCTGCTGTGGTATTCTCCCTTTCCTTGGTCATCGCTCTTACCGTTCGGCGCGAGAGACAGGGACACATTCGACTCAAAGACAAACGTGCATCTGGAACCAGTCGAAAGAGCGTACTCAGCGAGAAACTTCTCTCTTTCGTCGACGATGATCTTGCCAGTGACGGTGACCCTGTCGACATACATCACTTCTTCAACAGTGTGAGTTCTGTACGGTCCGACTCTATCTCCTATCATCTACTATCTAGACTGTCCTGACCAGTGTCTAGATCCGGCTTCATGTCTTTGCCATTTCAGCAGGCTCGTTGATCAATTTTGGCTTCTATATCTATAGAGCTATACACGACATACCCAACACCCACGATCCTTGGTCGAGCCTTCGAATTTGGGCTGAAGTGATCCTAGCAGCATGGATCGCCCTAGCCAGCATCTGTCTTGCCCGTACGCGGTCCGTCAACACCTACAGTCATATGATTTTCCATCTCGCTTGGCTCATATCTACCGCTCTATGCCATTGGTACCTAGCCACTCTGGGACAGCATCTTTCTTCAGCCTACATACCCTCTGTCTCAACCCTCGATTATGTGGCACTGATACTGACTACCATCAAACTCATCCTCATCTTCACCATCCCAACTGGCCCACCACTCTACAAAGACATGGCAAAGCTCTACAACAAAGCAGTTACGCAGTCGTTGCAAGACACTCAATCTGAGAAGGAGGCCAATGTCAATCTCGTTATTGGGGCTTCCATGTTCAGCAAGCTCATGTTCGGCTTTGTATATCCAACAATCAGCAAGATGTCCAAAATGGAACAAGTTGATATGAAGGATCTGCCTGCCGCCCCAGCGTACTTTCGTTCGCAGAATATCGTTCACAATGCCGTCACTCCCAACGATACCGGAGGCATTGTGGGGAGCTTTGGACCGACATTGAGTGTCATGTGGACCGTATGGCGCCCCCAATGGCAAGCCTTGCTTTACTGTCAGTTTATCACAGTCTCACATGATAGGCATGCATTACTGAACAAACGTAGGGACGACATACTCGTTCATATTGTGTCCGCTGTGGTATGTCCCGCATGCGTGTTTACAGCAAGTTCTGTGGTCGCTAGACAACCATACCGATTTCAGAGTGGCAATGGGTTTTGCAGCACTCATGGTCTTGAGCCGAATCTTCAATCTTATGGTCATGATTCAGGAATTCAACTGGTGAGAGCCATCAGGAGTAGATTGTAGATCCTTAAGCTCATTATAACAGGTCATCACTGTATGCTAGCCCGCAAATCACAACACACAGCTGTCATCTTCTATTCCAGTACGTTTCTATATTTCGAAACAACGGGCGATCCAAGATTGATCCACGTTATAGGAAAATTCTCACTCGCAATCTTTACTCATCAATTGAGAAGCCAGCGAAAAGCACGGCGAAGGCAAAGGACAAGAAAGAAACATACACCAAGGCAGACATCTTGAACCTCGTTAGCTCGGACGCCTCCTCGCTCACCGGGGTCGGATGGGTCTTTTGTGGCCTTTTCCGCGCTCAACTTGAGATGGTCATTGGATGTTTGTACATCTGGTACTTGCTTGGTATGTCTTGTATTCCCATAATTAAAGGTTTAGTCCCCTAATGAGTCAGGTATTTCGGGACTTTGGGGCTTGTCTACTATAGTGGCAACATATCCACCTGCCTACCTTCTCACCCGACTCGAATACAGAGTGTACGAAAAACGCCTCAAAGTGAGAGATGAACGAGTATCACTCATGCAAGAAACCATACAGGCCATCTCAATGGTCAAGTTGATGGCTGCTGAACGGTTTTGGTTTCAACGCATCAAGGAGGTACGCGATCGCGAGTTTTGGTGGTGGATGAAAGCTTCAATCTACAACTACGTTTCATCCCTCTTATAGTATGGCTCAACGTTGATCACAAGTGACTGCTGACGAAGCATATCAGCTCGATGGCCCCTATACTCGTCGTTGTTGTGTCTTTTGCGCACTACACGCTGGTGGCAAAACAGCCGTTGACAGCGACCATAGCATTCGTTAGTCTTCTCTCCAGCTTTGTTCTGATCTTACTTAACGACACTTTGTGCAGACATCCATCGCAGTTTTCAATGGTATGTGTTGGCAATTGTAAACACACTAAAAATGACCTCAGAGCTGCGGCCCGCATTGCTAAGCTTGCCCAATTCAATCGCTACTCTGCTGCAACAGATTCTCTCAGCCAAGCGGATCGGCACTTTCCTACGAGCCGCTGACGTCGAGTACCTTTCCGAGCCTTCAAAAGACGGAGAAGCACTACCACTGAACGATCAACTATACATTCGGGGTTCCATTACGTGGGAAAATTCAGCTACACAAGAGGACCAATCTGAGAATACAAACAAGTTTGCTTTACGAGATATCGATGTCAACTTTCCGAAAGGTCAGTTGACATTGGTCGCGGGAAAATTCGGTTCAGGAAAGACTTTGATGCTATTGGCCTTGCTCGGAGAAGCTCATTTACTCGACGGAAAGATCTCGTATGCTGTCTCCCCCCTTATGGATCCACATGTGGCAGTAACGGAAGACTGGTCATTGGTCCGAGGCGGGGTTGCATACGTTCCGCAGGTACGTGCGCAGGTCATATGTGGAGGGCATTGATGTTGACAATGTGCAGACCGCTTGGCTTCAGAGTCAAAGTATCAGGTGAGTGAGATAGAATATTCTTGCTGATTATCAGGGACAACATCCTCTTCGGGTTGCCTATGAATATCGACCGTTACCGTACGGTCCTTCACGTAAGCCTGATGAGAGGTTGTACATGCGCAGTTGTAGCTCATCTAATGTAGGCCTGCGGACTGATGCCTGACCTAGAGCTTCTCGAAGACGCGGACTTGACAGAGATCGGCGAGCGGTGAGTGGAGATCGGTGTCCAGGCTGACGAGTCTAGTGGCAAAATCCTTTCCGGAGGTCAGAAAGCTCGTGGTGAGTCTAGAGGCAACACCCGGCCCTTCGTAGCTGATTGATGTTTCATAGTTTCCCTGGCCCGTGCAGTATACAGTCGTGCTACCACTCTCATCCTCGACGACGTCATCAGTGCTGTAGATGCCGAAACCAGCCAACACATCATTCAGCATTGCTTCAAGTCGTCCCTGATGCTTGAGCGAACCGTCATCATTGCCTCCCATGCTGTTGAGTCTTTAGCCCCTCTTGCTTCTCACTCAGTTTTCCTCGAAGATGGTCGAGCTGTATGGCAAGGCCCTGGAACCATGTTGCTGGAATCAGAGCACATGCAACACCTCAAGACAGAACCTACAAAGACCGGACCTGCAGCCCCTACACAGCCCTCGCAGACTGATACACCGAAGAAGGAATTTGAGATCAAAGAAGCGGTAGCTAAGACTCCGAAACAGCTACTCATCGAGGAAAAACGATTGACAGGAACGACCAGCCTCCACCACTGGAAGGATCTTGTAAGGTATAATGGCGGTCGAGTGTATTGGCTGGCGGTGATGTTGGTCTTGTGTTTGGATGCTTTATCTCCCGTTGCTGAAGGAGGTGTTCTGAAGTACGTCTGCGCGATTTGCCTTGAACTGACATGGCCATAGGATCTGGACGTCAAAAGCTTCGGGGCCTATCGAAACGCGTGAGCTGATTTTTTGGGTGGCTCTCTATTCAGGAGTAAGTTCTGATCCCTGTGGATCGAGACCGGTAACTAATGATGATTCTAAAGATATCCGTCGGCGAAGATATCCTAGACTTGATACTCAATTTCATACGCTTCTGGGGTGGTTTCACAGCCATCAAAAAGGTATGTTATGGAGGGCTTGTGGCGGTGTTAAAAGTGACTCATTTTGTCCCCAGATACATTCCGAAATGCTCGAGTCGCTGCTGAGGGCAAAAATGAGCTTTTTCACGAAAACAAGAGCTGGCTCTATTATACAGCGGTTTGGCTCAGACCTTGTAAGTCATCCATGCAATTGCTAGTTGATTAGTCTGATCCCGAATTTAGAGTGACATTCCATCCTCTTCAATGCTATTGACAAGTGTTCCTCGCATTGCATTGAGCGGTGAGCTGGCCTTGTGTCGCCCGTATTGACTTGATCTTTACATTCATAGTGATCGTCAGTCTATTGTCTGTGACGTACTACGGAGGATGGTTATTTGGTGGTGTCGTTCTTTGTTTAGGATTTGCCATCTGGGGTCCTGTGAGTCGACTTGAACTAAAATTGAACCAGTCTGTCCACTGACGCCCTCAAGGGCAAATGGTATCGATCGGCATCCCGGCAAGTCCGACGTCTTCAATCCACCATTCCTGGTCCACTCAACGCGATATATGGAGAGACTGTGGCCGGTACTACTGTCATCCGTGCTTTCGGAGCTCAAGGTGTTTTCATTGACGGTAAATGATTATTCTTGACCTTCGGTGGATGATGTTGACGTTCCAGACTTACTTCGGTCGTTAAATATGAAGATCAACGCCGATGCCTGGGCCATCTACGTCCGTAGATGGCTGTACAGTGAGATCCTACCGAATATTCTGAAAAGGTACTGATACACTACGCCTAGTCAACTTGAAGATCATGGACCTGATCATCAGGTCCACTACTCTCGCCTTGATTCTGACCAGACCAGGGATTACCGGAGCTGCCGCTGGATTTATGCTCACCTTTGCCGGCACAGTCGCTGGTGATTTCGAGTCTATCATCCATGTCATTCGAGAACTCGAACTGTGCGGTGTCAACCTGGAACGGACAGCCGAGTACGTCCATCTGGAGCGCGAAACTGGTGAAGACCTGGAAAGACGTCCCGATGATCCAAGATGGCAGTCAGCTGGTGCTACTGCTGAGGACTTGAAGCATTGGCCCGAAAGGGGAGAGGTCAAAGTGACGAATCTCTCAGCCCGATATGGACAGGACAGTCCTGATATCCTTCACGATGTATCGTTCAGCATCAAAGGGGGCGAGAGGATCGGTATCGTCGGTGCTACTGGAGGTGGCAAATCTACTCTTGCCAAAACTTTCTTCTCCTTTGTCGACATTTCTCAAGGCAAAATCGAGATTGACGGTCGAGGTAAACGACTTTACTACTACTACAAGCTACAGTACAGAATTAGCTGACAGTGTAGATATCGCAAGTATCCCTCTCAGATTGGTCAGATCAAAGCTCGGTATCATATCGCAAGATCCAGTACTACTCAGTGGAACGCTCCGGTTGAACCTCGATATCGAGAGCAAGTTTACAGATGACCAGCTCTACGACGCGCTACATCAAGTGCAGCTCATACACAGAAACGAGATGGAAGATGTCACCAGCTCTCGTCCTTCCGAGGCAGATGCAGAATCTGAGGCTACCGCTGTCGATGCAGCTGGAGCAGAGCCTGGCAAAGGCAACATCTTCACCAATCTTGAATTCGAGATCAAATCCGGTGGCGAAAAGTGAGTACCGCCAGATATGCCGCATGCTTATTCTCGGTGCAGCTTGTCATCCGGACAGAAGCAACTGGTCGTTCTCGCTCGTGCACTTCTCAAGAAACAGAAGATCCTCATTCTGGACGAGGCGACAGCATCTATCGATTCTGCTACCGACGCAGAAATCAGTCGTGTCGTGCATGACGAGTTTGCTGGTGTGACTGTCATGATCATTGCACATCGTCTCCGGGTGAGCTCCTCGTCCAAACGGTAGTAGAATGTGATCCACTGACAGAATCAAAGACGATCATGCCATGCTCTCAGATCATGGTGATGGACAAGGGCAGCCTGATCCAGCAAGGTAGCCCACAAGAGCTCATCAAACAGGAAGGGAAATTCCGAGACCTCTGCTTGGCTGCTGGACCTGACGAGTTTCAACAACTGTTCTCTTTGGCTCAGTCTACTGTGGAGAAGCTGCTGTGACATCTACCATGTATCTTTCTCGCCCATCATTGTTGATACAACCATATAATGCCCGATGCATATATATCTAGTTCCGCCACTTTGGTTTAAGGCACTTCCTGTCGTCACCGAGCAGTTGACTAACTTATCACCTCCTTGTCTACTTTGCTACACTGCGAACCAACTTCAACTCCAGGTCACGATGGCCGAGTCATCAGCTAAAGCGGAGGATAAGCCTGCATCGGCAGTCCTGACGTTGCAAGAATGGCTTAAATTGCTATCCGGGCGAGGTGTCGATATGCGAGTAGCGATGACGCTCGCAGCCAAAATGTGAGAATGTTCGACCCGATCGACTTGGCTAGGAGGCTGACCAAAGGTAGATACAGCTCACACAAGTCTAAAGAGCTTCTAGGAGGGCTCACTGCGCAAAAACTGGCGCCTATCATACCAGACAAAGACCAGAGGAGGACTGTCTTGAATGCTGTCAAGGGTATAGCAAGTGGACAGGTGGGAGCTTCCGGATTTGCGTCAACTCCGTACTGTGGCTGACTATGAAGCAGACCTACGTGAAGAAGAGGACACGCGATTCAGATCTCCTCGAACCTCTTGCTGCTGCAAAAGAGGAACAAGCGACCTCTCTGGAATTCAACGAGATCACCGATCCAGAGGTACGCTACTGGCTTTGACATAGCTGATGGTCGACATCAGTCTCTCATCCCTGTCACTATCACCACCAACAGAGCACCAGTGAAGACAGCATGGGCGTACACGGTAGCTCTGAGAATGGGATTCGACGTTCAGGAAGCTCTGTCAATCGCGCACGTCCACGTCCATATATCGAGTCTAAAGCATGCCCTGATGCTGGGCAATATCCTGAATCCGGCAGAAACAAAAGAGGCAGAGGACGAGTTGAGCGAGTTACCTGGAGAGATCCCATTTGTGCCAAAGGCGAATAAAGCGAAGGGTAAAGGCAGGGCAAGGGGCAGGGAAGAGGTTGTCGAAACTGCTATCGGGAGTTCGCAACCTTGGGTCGGTATAATGAGATCACGGTACGTCTGAGCTCGTTATTCTACTCGAGAGACCCTTAGCTGACTATTCACACAGAATGTGAGTATCGACATACGACTGAGATCGGAGTGGTTACTGATTAACGTAAGACCGGTCATCGAGCGACCAGACGGGACGTGGCGCGCTATACAGAAAGGCCTGCCGGTCGAGCCCTCGGTCGTACGTCCCCTCTTCACCTTCATGTGAACATACCTAACCTGCTCGTAGGCCTACTTGTACATCACGCGAGCATTCAAGGACTACACAGGCCATGTGATGGGTTCGCTTAAACTGCTGGCAGATAGCTATACAGGAGATGAGCTGAATAGGCTGGGTATGCACATGTATGTGAGTATCAAGTCCTCCTACTCTCTCTTTACGTTGAATACCCACGATAGATAGCAGAGCAGACGTCTTTCTCCTCACAAGTAGGTCATCACTGACTCGTTACTCCTAGAATGCTTTCAAGCCGGATGTCGTCTCATGGGGCCAAAAGGGTTTTCTGGAATGTGCAAAAATCCTTGACCAGATCAAAGAGGGTATGCCAGATGAAGCGCTCAAGATGGCTGCTGCCGAGAATGAAGTAGCCTCGGAAAGACCCACCACAGACGCAATCTCAGCTCCGACGTCCCCACTAAGCGAGCCTCCTACTGTGGACGACGAGGCGGCACCACCAGCGAAGAAGCAAAAAGTCTTGACGGTAGACGAATACGAGGCTCTCCTTGATGCCGATCTTGGGGAAGGTGGATTCTTGGAGGCAGGAGACATTTACGCGGCACAAAAGCAAGATGCATGATGCTACTAGACAAAGGAGGAGAATAATAGGGTATGTCAAGAGCGGAACGAGCCTTGTCCACCATCTTCGCCCTGATCTCATCCTCGAGAGAACGCAGACGGCTTGAAGGGACAGGTGGATAGGTCAGAATGCCCGTTGTTCGTTGTTCCGCGAATGCTCTATGACCACCGCGCTCTGGGAATGCCCGTGAGGGCGGAGCACGACGTCCACGAAGCTGAAAAGCATGCGGGTATAGTGTCGTTGAGCTCGAAGGATGTTGGATACTGTCAGACGTGGCTTCAGCTGTCGTCATCGTTAGTATTGAGCCAGACCGATCCCTTGTCCTTAACGGAGCAGTACTATATGCATTACCATGCACGGCCAGGTCCAGTCCGCAAGAATGCAGCCAAATCTGGAGGAAGTATATTACCCGCGGCACTCAACACCTGTTTGCATGAGTATCTCATCCATATCTGAGGGTATTCACGTACCTGAGAAGCCAGCTCCTGACCTCCTCCCTCCCATGTACGAGCGAGTATTGGCCGTATCACCTCCCCTACAAGTCTAGTTACTAGTTCAGTCACCTCCTGTTGTGCCTGTCTTCGCCATATCATGATATTGCGAAGCAGCTTGATTCGCCGGCGGATGTACCGTTGCATCGCGGTTCTTGAAGCAGGATCGAACGCCGGTGGCGGCTGGGCTGATGGAGACGTACAACCAGCGATGGCTTGTGATAGCTCGAGCAGGTGGTTATGGAACACAAGCAAGACTGCGCGTAGTAGAGACTGCGAATAAAAGTAATGAGTTGAGATAGTCAATGTGTAAGAAGAGAAGAACTTGACTTACGGTGAATTTGCGACTATCTTTGCCCATCAGGTCCGCCACTACATCCGCCAGATCTACAGCCCGTCTAGTCTGCGCTACAGAGTACGGATCATATGCTCCTGCTTCGAAGGCCTTGATGAGAGCTGGAACGACTGCACGATCTACCATCGTTGCCACGAGATCCCCATCTGGACCGAGAGGAGGTTCTTCCTCGAGATCCATATCATCATCGTCATCTTGTTGCGTATGTCCATTCGAATGCACCCGAGGCCGCGAGTAGGCATATAAAGAGTTGAACCATCTGAACGACTCGATCGGCGAAGAACCCTATAATAAATCAGCATTCAGACCGAAGTGAATTGGCCAAGACGAATCCAACTCACACGAAGAGGTTCCCAGCCAACCATTTCTCCTCTAGCCCAGAACTCCCAGGCTTGCACCAATGCGAGCCCTCCAAAAGCATTCACATATTCGTCCTCATACCTTCTCCGCCAGTCGCCAAAACGCACTGCCACACCCTTCTCAGGATCCCGGAAATCCTCAGCTCGTACATCATCCAAGAGCGCCGTGACACGCTTATCGAGGACATCTTGAGCAATATCATAGTCCTCTGCATCACCTTCAGCCAACGTAGAGTCAGTCGAGAACCCGTCGTCCTCAGTCGACCGGTTTGTTCGAGCTCGCCGGCGTATGCGTCGCGCCTCCCTTTCTGAGCGCCGCGCTCGACGAGTAGAGGAACTTGGACCAGCCTCAATACCATTACGAGACCGGCCAAGCTCGTCAACTTCCTCGACCTCGTTGTCTGTCAGAGGCGCCACCCCGAGGAAGAGTGCGAGATCGTCGTTATCATCGGCTACACGACGCCTATTGACCATCTGTGCTCGTTCGCTCAAATGATGTACGGCATCCGCTTCGATCTCTTCGAGCTTTGGGAGCTGTGACTTTATTAGCACACTCGTACCAATCTCCTGACTGGGGCTGACCTTTTCTTCCAAGAAGCCGCCAAGCGTCTCGATCCATCCTCTATACTCTTCGACCCATTCCCTCTTTCCCTCCACTCTCTCAACCTCTTTGCGCAAGTCTTTTTCCTGTTCTTCCAGCGCTGCCAATTCCTGAGCCGACACTTCTAAAGCATGCTCGTTTTCGGATTTGTGTGATTCAAGCGCCAGTAGAGCTTTCGCCAAACGAGCCGCAGCTGGTGCGATAGTAGGTAGCGGGCGTACAGCGGGCACTGTACGCATGAGCATCTCGTTTGCACATCATGTAGACGAGTTGAGGACTTACTTGGCGTGGGCACATAGCCAACTTTGACGACTTTTTCAGGCTTGGCCTCCTCCCAATTGCCTGCGCGGCGAGCCTGAGCCTCTTCCCATTCCCTAGTCTCTTCATCGTCGTCGTCTTCAGCCTCACTACAGTCACGTTATTGAGGCTCTCCAAACATGTTTTCAAAAAGCCTACCGATCCGCAATGAGCTCGCCTATCTCCCCTTTCAGACGCCGTGATGCGGCCTTGTTTGCGTCTTTGCCAATAAACAGCCTTTCCTTTGCCTCTGTGTAATCCGCCAAGTCTACATAGCCGAATAAGCTTTCACGATAAATTTACTTCATCACTCACCTTCATCACCTTCGTCGTCCTCATCCTCCTCTCTCATTAGTCTACTCTCAGGATGAGGTCCTTCTGAACCGTCGTACACTGCTATCTGCCCTCCTCCAAGCGAGATATAATCCTGTTGAGCATCTCCACCATGCTTTGCAGCCTCCAGCGCTGCCAGCCGTTTAGTCTTGGCCGACGCAATAGCAGCAGCATCTGGGATACCTGCTGTTGTATCTTGCGCAAAAGTCGATGCGTATTTGTCCCTTGCCAATCTAGAGACTCCCATACCATCCTGCTCCTCTTCTTCGTCGTCGGCATGTTCGGATGATCGGGGTGCTCGTGTGGGAGTAGCAGCTTTTAGTTGATTCAGATACTCCCTTGAATATATCGAGGATGAGCTAGAGGGAGTGACGGTCGGCCCAGAGGAAGAAGGAGTCGATTGGATCTTGTCCTGAATCTGTTGGCTCAACTTGCTTTTCGTAGCTTTGAATGGCGTTCCATTTCCTCCCTCCTCTCCTTCACCACCAAAGCTCAACCTTGAAGCTCCTTTCGAAAGTCCACCTTCTTTCCGTCTATCTTTCTTTTGCGCTTTTTTCCTCTCCATCACACTACCTACACCTTCGTCGTCCACTTCCATGCTCGTGTCCGCTCCATTCTCGGCGTCACCTGCAGTGACAGACGACTTGGCTAACGGTGATCCAGATGGCTCTTCATCTGCATCTCGAGCGCGAAGGCTGGGCCGAGATTTGGCCCTTTTGATGAACATACTCTGACGAATAGTAACGACAAGTTGAATGCGAGGCAAAATGCAAGCAATACGTTTTGGTGTTTTGGGTGGCGATTTCCCACGTGGCAGGACCACCAATTAGTATAGCAGGGGAGGAGGGGGGGGGGATTGTCCCACTTCAAGCCTTTATAAACCCAATTGCATATTCCAAGCCTGATCTATACTGTATAACTTTCAACTTTAGTGTTTACACCCTATTTTATTTTTGGAGACTCCCGCCATATTCGCTGCCATACGAGGCGATGAAATCTACTTATACGAGGGGAACCTCTACCCTCAAGCCGCTCAAAGCAGAGTGTACGACCCTACCATCCTTGACGATCCCCTTGAGGTATTGTTTGGGCTTATTGAGGATCGTGACATCTTCAAGAGGGTTGGCAGAAAGCAAGAGCATGTCTGCAAAGGCTCCCTCCTTGATCACGCCAATCTTGCCTTCCATGTGCAGGATCTTGGCTACGAGCACCGTCGGCATCAGATTCTGTCATACAGAAGAGGTAGGAAACAACTTACAGCCATTGAGGGTGGCTTGCTGAAGTACCACCGGGGAAGGCAATACGCTAGCCCTCAAGTCGAATTCACTCAACTGCACAGGCTGCATAGCATTGAAGCAGTCTGTGCCATAGCCGATGATGACGTTGTTTTCATGTGCCTTTTTGATTGTCACGAATCCCATTGACTGGACGTGTGTGAGTTTCTCACGCGATGCCGGAGGGATGATAACGCTGTAAGGTGGTCGCGAGAGAAGCTAAAAATGATGATCATCAGTCAAGCAAGATGAGAAAAGAAGAGATAAGAGATAGAAAACTCACATCACAGACGATCAAGGTCGGAGTGAGGAAGACTCCCTTTTTCGCCATGAGTTTCAAGGTATCCTCATCAATTAGGTTACCATGCTCGATACCGCCAATACCCGCTTCGATAGCATTACGAGCTCCTTGACTAGTGAAACAATGCGAAGTGACCAGTGTACCTCCCTATGCACGCACACATATCAACTCCAGCTACGAAAACGATTAGGCAGGAGATCAGACCCACCATCATTCGAACTGTATCGCAGATTGCCCTGATTTCCGGAACAGTGAATTGTTCCCCTTCAAGCTTATCTGTAGCACTTGCCACACCGCCGGAAGAACAAATTTTGATATGATCTGCTCCAGCCATCATGAGCTTCCTTGCTGCTTTGAGACAAGCATCAACTACATGCAATTCAGTTATTGCCTTTTCTATATTCTTCATACTTATTATAAGCAAGTTTGGACTTACCTCCGTCGACTACCATGGAAAACCCTGAAGATGGAGAACCAACACAACAGGCAGGAGCAGCATCACGTTCTCCGTCATCGCCTGTTCACTGTCTCAGCTTTATTTTCGAGTGGAGATGTCAGGAGACATACCGTGCCCGCCTGTCTGACTCATGACAGGTCCCCCAACGAATAGTCTTGGACCAGGAATGAGCCATTCTTCAGTTGCTTCTCGATAGTGGCGAGTTGCACCCCCAACATCACGAACGGTAGTAAAACCTCTCGACAACATTCCTGCGCATACAAATAAGTTCCGATTCTCATTCTGTAATGGGTAGACATACCTTTCAGAATGAAAGTAGTTTTCAAAGCAATTTCGATCGGGTTGAGGTGCGGTATTGAACCCGCGCTCTACACATATAATATAAGCATCTTGAAGAGTTATCATCACAGTTTGCTTGGTCTACTTACAGGCATTGGAACAGCGGTAACATGTGTATGGCCTATGTGCCGATTTATCAGGACCTGTTGCTGATTCCACCGTAGCGGGAGGTCCTGAACTCACAATCGATCAAGCCAGGACAAATGTACAATCCTTCTGCAGCTACACTCGTCCATCCGTCCTCTTGCATATCGGCATACTGGCTAGATGTGATTGACACTATCTTTCCAGCTTTAATCTTGACTGTCATATTATCTAGGATCTTGAGCTTTTCAACATCCACTACCTTGACGCCTAGGATGATTTCAATCTTTCAGCTTGGGGATAACGTCGACTGATACATGGCAAGGCGGGCTTACCGACAAAGCTCAGGGCTGCTTGCTCTGGACGAGTCCATGGGTTGATATTGATATTGTAATCTGCAGGGGCTGGGTTGGGAATCCAATGTGGAGGCGTCCATTCGTACGGATCGGTCGAGGTCTTAAAGGCCTCTTTGTCGACCATCTCAAAGGCACCTAGAGAAGATGCAATGTTATCCATCTTGACAATCTTATTCAAGTGAGGCTTTAGTGTTTTGATGGAAGAGAGAGACGTATCGTAACCCAATGGGATACATGTACCCCAGAGTCCATACTTGCCGTCGCTATCATTACCGGCGATCGCCGTCGTTACCGGCGATAACCGGCCCAGCGACAAAACGGACAAATCCGTGTGTACGAGTAACCTCGTTTGGTAGTGCACGAAGATGTGCATGACATAGATATATGTACAATGGGGGACATGTACAGAATGCGAATGTATCCTCGTATGTCAAGCTCCAGGCTGACTCAATGCTGTTTTAATGCTCCAACGTTACCTCTTCATGGACCGCCATAATAAGTCAGCAAGTCCGTGACCATCGTGGTCAAGGCTGTGTTACATCAGCCGACCCCTCATGTAGTTGGCAAGTGGTTGTACTGACATTCGACGTCTGCGGTGGATTTTGCTTCTGCGTATAAACGCACACAGTCCTCTGTCCCACTCGGTCGCACAAAGCTTCGTCCCAATTCGAATTTGTTGACCGCGTCGTCAATGTGGTCCTGCAGACCTGTTGGGTACTGTAGCTTACGCTCGGCGTCGATCGTGACAAACTGAGATCGATCGTGCACTTCAACTTTGACCAGGCGATTCGGGAGATCTTCGTAGCCCGCATCCCATTCCTCAGCACCCCAGCCTCGATACGCCAGAACTACCTCGACGAGGAGCATATCTGATAGCGCATCTCCAACCGCTTGATTGATGAGTTCGGAGAGCGCAATGAGCTGCTTGATCGCATTGGCAGATTCGGGAGAGTCAGGCTGAAACTCTCGGAGAGTAGTAAGGCAGGACGGTGAGAAGAGGACAGTGCCGTGACCGTTCGCCTCAAAGTAAACACCAATATCAAATAGCTGAGCAGCGTGATGGAGATGTTTGACACCAGTAGGGACGCATCTGACTGGAATGTTTCGCTGTTCTGCATCAGCGACGTCTTCCGTTACGCAAAGGGACGAACACTTTTGAGATACTTGGTCGAGCTTCCGTTGGCATATGCCGTTTGCACCACCCCAATTTTCAGCGGCTCGTTGTTCTCATGCATCCTCGCGCGACCAACCAGGTCCTTGATGTACATGGCGACCAGACCTGCAATTTTGTCTCCATCCAACAGTCGGAAAGTCTTCCCATCTCTCAGGTAGTAATACACCAGACGATCAGCATCTCCGTCAAAGCTACAGCCGCGAGTGTCGGGCTTGCTGAGCACACCTGACTGAGCGACTGAGGGAGGTAGAGCCTGTTTTGTTTTGACAAAGTCGGCACCACACTGGAAATTGAGAGCTCCACGCGTCTTGACGTCAGTGTTAATGGGTCGAAATGGGAGAAGATCGCCAATATGCTTCGAAAACTCTTCCAAAGCAAAGGCACCAACCCCGTTGGCGCAGTCCACGTGCAGGGGTGCTAGCGGTCCTCTGTTTCCCTAGGCGACGTCAGTGTTTTTCGCCACAGACTTATACTCACAATCAGAGTCTTGAAAGCTTTCGCCATTCTCTTCATGTAGCCCTCCTGTGTCGGTATACCGGATTCTCCAGACTTGTCGTTAGTCGCTTTGACGACATAATGCAAAATGGGCGTAGTCGTAATGCCAAGATCAACCACCTTTGCTCCATCGCTGAAAGCCCTGAAGGCAGCTTCAAGTGCCTCCACAAGCCCTGGACTGCTTGGACGAGTGTCACGGGCGTATACGATATTGGCAGGCTGGTCAAGATCGACTCGGAGATGACTGACTAACGTCATAAAGGTGGACAATAGGGAGGCTGTCGAAGGGCAGTTGGCGAGGGTTGTGGCGTGAAGTTCCCATAAAGGCTCAAGCATCTCGCCAGATGGGTCGACGAGTTTGACTCCGTTATCCTACTGCCTTGAGCTCCTGGATTTAGGGGGGAAAGGGTAGCTTACCTGTTCGGGATTATGCGAGGCGGTCACCATCACTCCAATGGTGGCGCCAGCGAGGCGCTTGGACCTCAGAATAGCAAGGAGGCCAACACGAAACATGACTGGCGGCAGAAGGTTGGCCCTTTTCGAGACCAAATTCAGCTGCGGACCGTCTTGGCTGCCTAGAAAGCGAAGACTCACAGAGTCCTGAATCCAGCAGTACCATACGAGTATTTCAACCCTTCTGGCTTGGGGTATAGATTGGCAGCATCTTGCAGTGAGTCGAGCAGGGTAGCATACTTGTGTGCGTGTTCACTCGCCTCTGTAGTTGCCATTTTGTCCAGTGATATGTTATGGAAGGACTTTTGGGAGAGCGATATGTCAGAGTCAGAAATGAAAGAAAGCCAAGGACGAAGGGTGGACGACTGTGCACACCCTCCACCGGGCAAAGGACGCGTTAAAGGGGAGGGGCAAAATAATGTTGCCACCCGATTTGTTAACTTGGCTCTTTGTATAGGGATATCTCAACGAAAAGCGTCGGAAGGCAGGGATTCGACAAGCTTCACCAACTGCCCAGAGGGTTGAGAGGAGGCAAAAATGACGTCTAGACTCAAACACAAGCTCGAGCTGGAGCAGATCAACCTCAAGTCGGCCTATCTGAACGAATCCTTCGTCCAAATAGGTACCCCGTTACCAGCGTTGGCCGAGACTCGTAAGGACCAGCTCGAGTATGTCCCGGAATGGAAGCAGGAAGTTCGAGATGAGAAAGGACGACGGAGATTCCATGGTGCATTTACTGGCGGGTTCTCAGCGGGTTATTACAACTCTGTGGGATCCAAGGAAGGTGAGTATCTTGGTCGAAGGGGAGCAACTGCAGCTAAAATGACATGTAGGATGGGCACCGAGCAATTTCAAATCATCAGTCAATAACCGAGCGAATAAGGTCCAGCGACCTGAGGACTTTATGGATGAGGAGGACTTGGCGCAGATGAATGAGGATAGACAATTGGAGAACACAGAAACTTTCAAGACGGATACTTTTGCTGGTACCAAGGAAGAACTTGCTGGGCGAGGGTGAGTCGGCCATGGATCTATGGGAATTTGCAGATCTGATACAATGCAGTGGCCCCTCAACGCTTGAGTCCTTGATCGCTCCGGCACGTAGCTCAATAGGTCAATCACTTCTCACAAAGCTCGGATGGCGTCCAGGTCAAGGGATCGGTCCTCGAGTTACCCTCCGAAAGCTAAAGAGACAGGAAGGAAAACTTGCGAAATCTCGTGTGGGTATTGAAGAGGCAGACGAGGACGAGGAGATGGATGATGTAGAGGCGTCAAAGCATACTTTTGCACCCCGGGATGTCAGGCTGGTTGTATATCCTGCCAAGGAAGATCGAGAAGGACTTGGTTATGAGAAAGGAAAGGGTATGGGGCGATTACCTGGACGAGGTGCACCTGGTAGGCTTGCTAGTTTATCAGCTAGACAAATTGCTAACCATAGCTCAGCAGCTGCATCAGCACGTCCAGATGAGGAAGATGATGAAGACCCCTACGGCGTATCGCACACTGGGGGCGATGGTCTGCATTTCGCTTTTGACACGAATGAGGAAGACGGAGATATTGTCGTGATGGGCGGACCATCCCGACAGCCATCTTCTATCAAAAGCGGGACGAACGGCGCTGGCAGGCAACCGCTGGATGCCGATGACAGATGGCATGATGGCAGACCTGTTTTGCCTGGCTTTGTTCTCGATCCTCTGGGCGTCCCAACGGAGAAATGGTCAGTATTGACACTCGGATATTGCCCTTCAGAATCAAGCTGATTGATCTTTGCAGGTTCGAAATGCCTGAAATTCCCCCAGATTGGCATCCCCGGCCAGCCAGAGTATGGGGCACGACGCGAAAATTTGACGATACGACTGGAATCAAGCAGGAGGAGAAGGACTCTTTGCGAGGTGTGCCTGGACGGCCATTGACTCATGAGCAGGTACGTGTTTCAGCTTTCCCATCTGATTGCGATTATCAGGCTGACATTTGTGCAGCGTGGAGAGGCTTTAGGTGAAGAGCAACGTTTATCAAAGGCCAAATCAGTATTTGAATACATATCAGAGAAAGATCAAGAACGGCTTGCATCAATCGCAGCTGCGGCCAAGACCTCTGCTCCCCCGCCTTTGCGGACCGACTCGGAGCCTGAACAGGCCCAATTACCTGCGATACGCTCTGACGAGTTGGTCATTCCACCATTATCTCCTCGAACTGCTTCGGCAGCTTTGAAAGGGTACATGCCCTTTGGCGACGACCTGTCAAAGCAAGATCGTTACCGCTCTTATCTCCAGTCCCAAACACTTCATACCAAGCAGCCAATTCCCCAACTTCGAGCTGGTCAATTCGACGAAATCAACAAGGAGCTCGAGGATTTCGCGGCATCAGCTCGAATCTTCAAGCCAATGTCATTTGCTATGTCGTCGAGATTCACAGCAGGATCTTCCGCTCTCGCCGCTACGGATTTGAAACAAGCTAAACCCGGCTTGCACATCTACGATGCGGAAAAAGCGAAAGCCGAGATGGCAAAACCACAGAATACCGAGATTGAGGATGAACGGAATCTCACGCCGCGAGAACAAGCGGCCAAGAATGGGATGTATGGGAAGCTCACACGGGAGATCAAAGAGTTCTATCCTGTCAAGCTGCTGTGTAAACGATTTGGAGTGGCGGACCCGCATCCTGAAGGTGCTCAACCGAAAGTCGATCATCCCGGTGTCACTCGAGATCCATTTGATAGCTTGCCACTTCCGAAAAACGATGCGAGTTGGCAAGACGGATTCATCCATCAAGCTGGAACACAGGAAGAAATACCAGCACCACCGGTCGAGGAGGGAGGAGAAAGGGTACCTCGAAGTATAGCAGACGTCGGTATGGCAGACGATATCAATCAAGGTCGAGAGATCTTGACTGCGACAAAACCTAATATCGATATTTTCAAGGCCATCTTCGCATCCGACGATGAAGATTCAGATTCAGAAGATGCTCCTCCCCTATCCAATGTCGCCTCTGTGGCAAAACCCTCAACTGCTGTATCCCGCATAGGCGAGGATCCGTTTCCAGTCAGAGAAGAAGGTCCTGTCGATCTTGCGACATTCAAACCAGTGTTCATTGCTCGTCGAGAAGAGGATAGGTCAAAGGAGAGGGAGAAAGACAAGGAGAAGAAAGAGAAACGTAAGAAGGATAAAAAGAGGAAAGGCGTTTTATCATTTGATATAGGCGAGGATGGGGATGAAGAGGCAGATAAAGAACGAGAAGAGAAAAAGAGGAAGAAACGGGAGAAGGAGAGGGAGAAGGAGAAGGGATCGAATGGTAAAGAAGAGAAGGAGAACAGAACTGGGAATGAGAATGGTCGCGCAGAGCAGGTCGAGGTCGACATTGATGCTGAGGGTGAGGGTGATTGGGTTGAGAAGCCTGCGGTCAAGCCGAGGTTAGTGGGCCGGATGGGTGCTGCAGATTTCATGTGATGCACATCTGTAAATCTTATCTTGGGCACATGATGCAACCCTGGACGTCAAGTAGATTGTGTACGATGCGCATATTTTGGACTGATTGGCAGACTAGCATAACAGCCAGTGGATGGCCGGCAATAGCCGTGGTGCCCCGAGCTTGAGCTTGATACATCGTCATGGGAGGTAATTCAATCTTGATCTCGTCCACTGAGATATACAATAACACATTCAGAAATCCAAGACAGTCATGCCAGGGCAAGTCAGAATACACCTCATAGAAATCAGTGAGACTGACTAATTATGCTTCGTCAGAACTCGAGAGCCCACACACGCAGGAAGCTGGTATACCTCGAATGGTGATTCTTGCCCATCCCAACCTTCTTCCTCCCCTATGTCCGTACGGACACCTTCCCTTCTACCTTTCTGCTCTTCCATTTCCTATCATTCTAGAACCAGACTGATTAGATCAGGATCTCAACTCCAACGAGAATTATCAAGCAACCTCTCTCGAGTCACTCCGATTCCTGATTTGGCTTATAATCCTCCCATACAAAATGCTAAAGCCTTAATCGCCCCGTAAGCCGTTCACCCTCCATGTCACCTTCCCCTTAATCTTGACTTCACCTATTGACGTTGATTAGTCATGCGGGATATAGTTATTCTGGTCCAGCAGCTGCTTGGGCTTATGCTTCTATACCCACTAATAAGATGTGCGACCCTTTTCGAATGCACCGAGGTAGAGACAAAGATACTGATGAGCATGTAATGGTAGTAAACGGGTTTTCTTACTTGGACCATCACATCATGCTTATATTCCTGGTATTGCACTATCAAGCTTCGATTCGTACGGTACGCCATTAGGTGACATTCCTCTTGACCTTGACGGTAAGTCTTTCTTGTTTTGTACCTGGCTTGCTATATCAAATCCTCATATTCAACCCATTATGTACTCTCACTGGTGTCAGATTCAGGAGCTGATGGCAAATGAAGTAATCAACAAACTTCGACGTACTGGATTATTCCTAGAGATGAAACCTAGCGTTGATGAAGATGAACATTCACTTGAAATGCATCTTCCTTACATCCGACAAGTATTCGCAGGGTACGTCCTGGCAACTACAAGGGATCTTACATCTTACCAGGTTTGCTCATGTTTTGTTTTAGCCGTGATGATCTGCAACTCGTTCCTCTTCTAGTTGGACATGTTGATTCGAAATCTGCTTCAAAGATCCATCAAGTACTTGCGGAATTCTGGGCAGATGAAGAAACGTTCTTCATCGTCTCTACAGACTTTTGTCATTGGTAAGTGTACATTTGCATCTTCCTGGCTTGTTCTGCTTCTTCCCTCCTATGCTTGTTCTATTCCTCGCTAGGATTGCTGCCCATTATGCTTTCTCCACGATACTAACATAATCAAGGGGCACTCGTTTCTCACATACACCATACTATCCTCACGCCCCACATCCACCTCACCCAGTGCCTCCTGTCCCTCAAATCGCTCAACCAGCAGCTCTAGACCCCCCAGATCTAATCAAGAGATTCTCAAAAGCTGATCCGGACACACCCATCTGGAAGAGCATTCAATATATGGACCATGAAGGGATGGACTTGCTGAGAGATCCAGCGGGTGAAGGCTCTGTTGAGAAATGGTTGGCTTATCTGGATCATACTAAGGTATGTCTATGTTCTTCTCTTATCTTCATAAGGAATTGAGTCTCTTCTTTTTTGGTAGAGATAGACGGTAGACCATAAATCTGGAGTTCTTCTGGATTAGAAAGTGAAGAGGATGGATCTCCTCTGGGAGTTGAAGGAGAAATGGTTCGATTCTTTCTGGAAACCGAGGAAGAGGCTCAAGACGAGTTGTGAAACATCACTGATAATTCTGGCAGAACACCATCTGCGGTCGAAACCCAATCACTATACTGTTAGGCCTCGTATCGCACATTCACGGCCAAGAGGCGGCCAAACCGGAGATTGTGTTTGTGCGATACGAGCAGAGCTCGAGGTGTGAGAATGGGAAAGATAGTAGTGTGAGCTATGTCAGTGGGGTATTGAGGTTACCTGCGTGAGAAGACAGCGACAGCGAGACAAGAAGATGGTTTGTCGCAGGTCCTTTTACGAGGAGTTAGGGAAAACGCCGGAGTGGAATGTGTATAAAGGTTTATTTGATTGGCTGGTTGTTTGTAATGTGCCTAGTTGTAGATTGTTGTAGATGGAATGAATCCCGTTGAGTAAAGTAGGAACTTTTCTGGCTTGCTTGCAGTGATAGACGATGGACTTGGTTAACTCTGGTAAGAATATGCATTGTCTTCTCTGTCTTCGCTTCCATCTCCTCCTATTCTCCCTCTGCATACTTTTCAACATGCATCCATTCCTGTCACCTGCGCCTCGATTAGTCGAATATATCATCGACAACCTTGAAGCCTCTCAACTAAGAACGGGAACACATTAGCTTACCCGGGACTCGTACAAGCAGGTAAATGAATTCTAATCTATTCGCACTCACCCGATTGTCACGCAACATGGTATAATATCGATCTCGAAGCTCTTTACAGTGCTCGAGCTGATTAACACCTTCACCAAGATAACATTTCTTCAATTCGACCTTGACTAGTCTGGTTTCCATGAGTTTTACCCAGGATTCACGGACCCATAATTCGCGGTCGGCTTGAAATTCTATTTTGTTTTCATTTCGACCGGGATGCAGGAACGTGTGGAAATTTTTCCGATGGTATGTGACCAGCATAATACCAGAGACACAGGGGGAGAGAGAGAGGGAAGAAAAGAAAAGAGAACCAATGACGAGATTGGGTGAAAATGAAAGTTAGATGCAACATCTATGATTAGTTGTGTATCATCAAAGGGAGCATACGACCTCGGACTCACGGCGCATTTCGTCGAGTGTTGGTTTACCCATTGTGGCTGGATTACCTCACAGGCTCAGTACGTTTATGGATATGAGAGTATAGGCGGGCAAGCTCGATAGCAACAATGCCTGATTATCGAGCCTTCGAACAACGAATCGTTTGATTAGAGGAATGAATCAAAGTGAGGTAAAAGACCCTGAACTCGGAAACGGTAGGGCTGCTCACGTGGCGGTCGAAACCTCCACTCGCGCCTGTTCTTTTTAGGCTGCTGAATTGATGATTTCATCATGTCTCAGTCTCCGTTTCCAACTTTGACCAACAGACTGGTCGGGCTCACAATCTTCAACACGACTGGCTCTAGCTCACTCTGACGCGTCACTATACCTCACGCCCTTACCCCCTTCCCCACTCCCCCCCCCCAGTTCCCCCTTTCTCTCTTTCTCTTTTATTCTCTTTTATTCTTCTTCTCTCTTCTTCTTATTCATCTTCCTCTTCATTCGCATCACTTTTATTCTTCTTCTTCACGAGCTATCTTGAAGGACATCATCACTGATCGACTCGGATCTAACTCTGTCGATTATGACTTCTTCCACCTTTCAACCTTTCAGTCCTTGGACACCACCCGGCGTGACGCTCAAGACTCCTACTGCCGAGCTCACGCCACCAAAGGAGAAAGAAAGTCCTAGGAATGCAAGCGCAGCTTGGCAGGGTCAGTTCGGCAGATGGTCTACTGATGGAGGATATCTGGGTGCAACGGGAGGATCACTTAGTGATCTGGGCATCGCCAGGAAGCCTGTGAGTAGCCCTCATCTAGTCTCATCTTCTCTTCACAGCCCCAATGACGCTCGTGCCTCTCTACCATGCCATCTTTGCTCCTTCATCGACGCGAGCTGCCGTTCTTCTTTACTCTGCTGGTTTCCTTCCTTCATTGTTCACATGCCCTCGACATCTTTCTTTAATGATTTCACCACTAATGTGACCTAGCTGGGCGAGCTTCAGGGAACGAATGTTCCAGCTCTTTCATTGGCCTCCCCATTCCATCCACAAACCGAAGGTCTTTGGGCTCCACCAGGTCCGACCCTTAGTACAGTATCCCGTCAGCGTTTGGAAGAGGTCAGTTACTCTTGGACCATTTATCCTTTGTTGACGCTCCATAGCTAGTCGCCCAAGCTGACGCGAGAATCCTCGAGTTGACCAAGGAGAATGAGAGGTTGAAACGGGCTGCGAGTCAAGTGAGCATTCCTTCTCTATTCTAGTTCCTGCGAGACATCCCTTCGCGAATCCAACTTCCGACTCTGTGCAGTCAAAGCGCTGGACCGCTGACTCTCATGGAATCGGGTCTGAGCTTACGTCTTCCTTCTAGTTCCGAGCTTCGTCGATCCCTTCTCAGATCTCGTACACTTCGCCTCCGTTAAGCTCGCACTCGTCCGGCTTCTTCGACAACTATCAACACATGCATACTGGATTCTCTGGATTGGGGCTTGGTATGACCCGCTTTGAGGATCCGGAGATGCCCATGCGAGAGGCCGTCAAGAACATCGGCGATAATGACGTGGGCACAGACATTTTTTAGTCGTTCACGACTGATGATCATAGTCCGATCTATCGGCACGCTTGTATGCACCTCCTTCCTTTCTTGTCTCGCAGATCTTGCAGGGCACTTTCGACTTCAACTTCATGCACCACGAGTACATGCGGCCCATTGTGTGGATCATTGCGAACCGCCAGCCCCGCAATCCCAATGAAGGGTGAGCACTGCATACTTCAACCTATAGTACCTGACATTCTTAGTGCTGGCCTGAAAGCGGCAGTAAACGCATTAGCTGTAAGTATTTGTTGGTTTGATAACGATAGATACTGAGCACGTTGCAGTCTCGTTTGACCTGCCCTCGCGAGACTCAGGATGTGGTGGTGCTCATCAACGCTATCATCGAATTTGCAAAGCCGCTATGCTTCACCTCTTGCGGTAACTACTTGTGCCAGCAGCTTCTAGAGCGAGGGGACGTCGATGACAAGATGAACTTCATCAAGGAAATACAGTAGGTCCCACCATCCCATTTTCGGGACTGTAACTAACGATTTCAGACATGACGTCGTGTCAATTGCGAGTGACAAGTTTGGAACCCATGTCTTGTGCAAAGCTATTGCGGTCAAGGAGCTGGAGGTGAGTTTCCAGTATTGCAACACTTATATGTGACTAGGCGCCAATCTCGGAAGCGTTGCTCAAAGCTGGAATTTTTGACAGTATGAAGACAGGTGCAAGGAGGCTATGGAGAGAGGTGGGTCTTCTCGATCTGTGAGAGAACCGACTCACACAAGGCAGTATCTTGAAAAATGCCGACAGAGTGGTCAACTTGCTATTTTTGAAAGGCGAGTATTACATCGTCCGCATTCTTCCTTGACTGACCCTGCAGAATCAACGCCGATATGCAGGGTAGATGGGCGGACCTTGCTTGCAGCAACGAGGTATGTCTCGTCGTGAGATCGGTGTTGTCCTAATCGGTTAGCATGGCTCCATTGCCGTTCAACAGGTTTTTGAGGTGTTTGGTTCCGAAGAATTGATGGTAAGCGATTTACTGCTTACAAATGCGTTAGATCACTGACGGGACCAGGAGCCATGCTTTCAAGAGGTCAGCTGATCTGGTAATTGCAAGCCGGAGAGCTAACCCTGCGCATCAGATCTTGACAAATATTTCTCGAATCGCCAACAATCAGTTCGGACAGTGAGTGTAGCGAAAACAATATGCTAAATTCGCTCATATCAACAGTTTCATTATTGCCAAGCTTCTGGGATACTCGGCTCAATATCGACCTACATGCGAGGCAATCCTGACTGCTTATCCTCCAGTCGCGACGACTCATCACGGAGTTAATTTTGCAAAGGTCGCTGTCAACGAAGGTGGGCGGAGCAACATCGTCAAGTACATCGAGTCTATCTGTCGGCAAGACAATGGGTAAGTCGTCTTTTTATCGTACGAATTGGCTCATATCATCAGGCGGACGCCTGGAATTGTGGCGATTGCGACGTCGTCAATTGGCAAGGCTCATCTGAGTGAGTTTCCTTCACGATTGATATAGACTGTGCAGCTGATATTGTCAGACTTTGTACTATCATGTGTGAGCCGTTTCCACAGACGCATAGGACTCGACTGACTCGTACAGATCAACCAGAGCGAGCTCGCTCGAATTAGGACAGTGTGCCGCTCGTTCAGCACCACGCTTCGTAACTCGCAGAGCGGCAACGACCTCCTCCGTTCTCTGTATGTGATGATGAGTACCAGCCTGAATGAATTCTAACTTCAGCATAGCGGACTAATCCACGCTGGTGGTCCGAGGCATCGCACAGGCGCGACCTGAAAGCTCATACCGCATTATCAAACGAAGACTCCACGACCAAGGCGACGATTTTGACTGAATTTTCTACTTTACGAACGAAACGAAACGATAAAGACAACAAAAACAGCATGGTTTCTTTTCACTTTACCAACCAAATTGTAGCAAGCAAACAACATCATCACATCACAAAACCCCATTATAGCATCGTCATTTACTTTCTTCATCTGTAGATTCCGCCAAGGTCATGGGCTCTGGTATCAAGAACTCGCAATGTCATATCGTGCATGTTACCTTTCGACGTATCAGACATCACTCAAATACTGACGTGGTCCTTCTTGTACACGCTAACTCTTAAGCAAGATGTCAAACAGCTGATTTCATCTCCTGACTACGAAGCAACAACGGACCACCCGACTCGGTTGATGCACAGGTTTGTCGAAAGGACCCCCTGAAAATCTGGATCCATGCGGAGGGTTGATCCCCGACGAAATCTCACTCTGTTTACTTTTGCTTTTCTCACTTTTCTTTACAATCACTTCGCACCGAAATGGTGTCCGAATCCCCCAGTGGTGAGTAGAGCTTATGAGCGACCCGGTCATCAAGAGCTGAAGGTACGGTATATAGGCAGCACAATGAGCTTCCATAGTTCGTTTTCTGAACACACTGGCGTCAATGATGTTGTTCTCGTTTCAAAGAATGACGTTGCCTTTCACTTTGACCTAAGCTTCCTCGGAAACCTTTCTTCGTTCTTCAAGGACGCCGCAACGTTACCAGACTCTACCCGGCGAATGGAGTTCCCAGAGGTTCCATCTGTCACCCTATACCTCATTCTTCATTACCTCTACGACTGGGCTCGGGGCCGAGCTCCTGAAAAACCACTGAATCGTGAAATTCCCGATCTCCTCGATTTTGCCAAGCAATACGAGTTCCCATCAATAAAACAATGGGTTCTCAGCTACTTTTCAGCCCCAGATGCAAATCCATTCGAATCATTCGCTATCGCCGTCCTGATTGGTGATCAAGAATTGGTTGGCCAGTGCGCTTTCTATACGACTAGTCATCATCTCGCCGACATACCAGATTGGGTATCAGATGTTCTCGGAGAACGACACCCACGGGCACTCATCTGGTTATACGATTTCCACATCAAAGAATTAAGGGCTCGAGAAAAATTTCACGACGATCTCGAAAACGGCACAGGCCATGGTTCATGGTTCACTGACGAAGGTAATGAGATAACTCGTGATGGACCTGGTCATCACTTCGACCACGAAAGAGGCGTCTTCAGGTGCGCTATGAGGAAATCGTTCGACTCCTTACCGGCTGCAAGGAAACACATATCCCTCAAGCTCCAAGCTAAGTTCACCAAAAATCCCTGTCGGATGTCTTCCGCATTCGTGCGCCACGTACTGCAGTCCGAGATGCCTTGTGCAGCGTGTCTCGTCGACTGGCTATCGTTTCTCGTGGATTGGATTGGATGGGACGTGAATTACTCTTATGTTTGGCCTATGCCTGGTATGTAAATCTTCACGATTTGATTTAGAATCTTGCTCATTGAACTGATCTTCTGTCGTAGATGACATTCTTGAATGATGTGAATTAGTCCCATTCGTTCCGCCTATCATATGGTTCATGCTTATACAAAGTACGAGTTTAAGAAGAGATATGGGCGGCTAGATGTCCTCTATGCTCCTGATGATATGCGGATGGGTGATCATTACAGAAGTACTGCGAGTATGATGAATCAGGCAGCTCGTGAAAAGAGTGAAATACACGTGACAGTACAATCCCTAATGCTAATCACCGGTCGTATTTGAAATATTTGAAATCTAATCAGTCGTGCATTCACCAAGCATCATTTACCTGTCTCTTTCACACTTGTTCCTATCATGTCTGACGACATCCAACAACGTGAGACTGCAACTCAGGAGTGTATCCAGTATCTTCATCAGCTGACCTCTTGAACCTGTACAGCAGCAGAGAAAGAGCTCGAATACCATGCATCGTTCAGGGATTCTACAGGCGTAGACGATGTTATCCTTCAATCGTCCGACGGCACTTCATTCCATTTCGACGGATGCTTATTAGGGCACTTCTCGACCTTCGTCAAGGATCTACGGACTCTGCCCGACCCTACTGGTATCATGCCATTCCCCACTACATCGACAGCGGCAATGCATCATATTCTGAGTCACTTGCGTAACCTCACGACTGGGCGCCGAACACCTCGACCCGATTTATCTCTTGTGACTGAGGTCCTTGATTTTGCCAATGCCTACATGGCACCCGTCATTGCCCTCCACATCACATCTTCATTCGAATCTGCGGAAGATTACGATCCATTTGTTGTTTTTGCACTTGCAGCTATCGCTAGAGATTCTGATTTGGTCGCTGCATCGGCAGAAAAAACCCTGGCTAAAGGGCTCATCAATATGCCTCGATGGGTCATTGATGCCCTCACCGAACGAGAACCGAGAAGTCTCATCCGGCTGTACAATTATCATATAAGCAAACCAAATAATCGAGCCATTTTCCTGCAGAAATTAAAACGACCAGGCTTGATTACCAAGAAGAACTGGAGCGCTCGTCCTTCCAGATCTTCTTATTGCGACACTTGCAAACACTATTCTGATTTTGACAAGATCGTAGTGACCATTGGAGAGGGATTCGTTGAAAGGACCGGCAACGACGAGCCGACTATCGAAGTGTACAATGAGGTCGCTTCAGAGGAAATACAGTGCAAGCATTGTATAAAAGCACTCGGTGTACATATCGTACCTCCATTCGTGGAGTACGATCTGGCCGCCTCTTGGCACACAACAGCACCGTGAGTACTTGGACACTACCTTTCACTCGTCTAACAAGATCAGATGACCCCACTCCTTTGACGAACATTACGACAGAACGTCCCTTCGATAGCTTCCTCCTCCTGATGAGAAGCGGTGCTTGAGAAAAGTGACGGAGAAACGATTCTTTGCAGATGGTACGCACGTTTGATAGGAACAATCAGCAGAAGTTCAGCGTAGAACACAATGTATCGTTAGATGTACTAGAATGTAAGATCATATCAGATGGGACACTCTGTAGTCCCGTACCGGCCTTCCTTGCCATTACGTCGTTTCGTGACCTATCTCGGACCTGCTCAGTTTAGCTCCTTGTCAAGTATTGTATTTAATCCTCCGCCAATCCAGGCAGTCTACAAGCTGTGTCTCTGTACAGTAAGACCGCGTCCTTGTATCCGTACGTCATGGTACAACAGTCATACTGTACCACCTCTTCGTAGACACTGTTAAAGCTTTCATATCCAAACAATTCGTCACGAGGTCACCAGCACCCCTCATCGCAGTGGCGAACTACAGTACATTAGAATGGCATTGACATTGATTTGCTTCCAAGTCGCCTCTAGTGACCAAGAAGCACAACCGGAGGGAGGACCAAGAATGATACTGTAGTAGATCGAAAGTGCTTGATCGCAATCCGGCCATCGTGATGGTCCTGAGCCAAACGTTGTTCCCTATCACCTCGACCCCGACACCGAGAATGTGCCCGGCACTGGCTTCGAGACCTAAAGGAGGGCAGGTGGCCAAAGCACACATAGCCCTATTTCCCTGACAATCATCACCCAAACACACAGGTTTCAGAGTCAGAGCTTGTCCCTCAACAACATCCCATTGTTTTCCGTCCGTCCGCCTGTCTGTCATTCCCTTTTGAAACGTCTGAGATGTCTGAGATTACTGCTAGTGAGGAGCGCTTTATACGGTATTCGAGAAAGCTGATGACGTGTAGCTCGTGACAAGACGTCCAACTTCGGTTTCTCCGTATCAACTGGCGAGAATGATGTTGTTCTCATTTCCAATGATGATGTTGCCTTCCACTTTGATTTGTGCCTCCTTACCCATTTCTCACCTTTCTTCAAAGACGCGGCAACGATTCCCTCATCGACGCCAGATATGGAATTTCCAGAGACCTCGTCAACCACACTCGCTCTCGCTCTCGGATATCTCAGGAGCATACCCCTTGGCCTTGACTTCGACCTTCCATCCTATAGTGATGTCGATGTTATCTTTCCACTCGTCGATTTCGCGAATATCTATGACATAGCCGCTATTCGTTACTGGGTGGCGAAAGGTTTCGTGCATCCGCAAGACTCGAATCCGTTTGTCGCCTTCGCTGTTGGCGTTCTCACGAATAATCGAGGCATTGTAGACAAGGCAGCCTTCGGAACGACCAAATTAGAGATCACCGACATGCCTTCATGGGTTGCAAAACGGCTCAGAGAGCGTAGTCCCTTGGTACTCCTATGGCTATATGAGTTTCATGCCGCCGAGAAGAAAACGAGACATAAATTTTTCAACGACCTGATCGATGGAAAACCAATCCTTGAGAGTTTTTATGGATCTGGCGGCAAGTGTGACATGTGGATCAAATCTAAATCAAAGTCTCTTGGGGCTGCTGGGATAATGATCAAGGGCGTTTTTGAACAAGCTTCTGTCGGAATACCCCTTCCTCTTTCAACCATCCTCCGCCAGAGAGGTCTCAAAGAGGTTCATTGTTTCAAATGCCGTGAAAAATGGGAGGCAAACATCTTGAAGCGTTTGCTGGAGGACGAAGCTCAATGTCAGTGGCCAATCCCTGGTACGTGTCTACAAAGACAGGTTTTTAAGTGTTACAATGTGTTGTACTGATGCAATGTGTAGATAAGATTTTGATGAGCTCGGCCAGATAGCGAAAATAGGATATACCGTAGCAAGACAGATTCAAGTTTACTTGACATAGAGTCAAGTTCGGAGGCCTTTGTGAAGAAAATGTGTAAAATGCTCAGATCAATATCAGCCCAATGGACGGTCTTCTCACATCGAAATCTGACGCAGTCCGTCGTGCTTGCTTGCTGCTGGACAGACTGCTTTGCTGGCAAGTGAACTCACAGGCACAAATCTGACCTTCACCCGGAACTCCTGGATATTCAATATCCAGGACTGTCACTTCAGTTTCACCCTGAGTGTAATTTGTTCCTTTCAAAATTTACCTGACGACCATCAACGGCAATCCGGTCCGATCAAAGGTTGATGGACAAGTTCTCCTTCGTAGTACATCCCCAAATTATGGTTCCCGCTAGTCAGTAGAGGGGGGTGGGGATGTTACCTGGCAACCATCACCGGTACTCCGGATTCAGAATCCGAACGCCCCAACCTTCAATCTTAAAAGTGCAACCTCTTTCTTCTCAACTCTCAAGCAGCCAGACGACGATGTTAGAAGAAACTCAAGAATGTGAGCAGTGATCAGTAAAATTCGACACTACAGCTCACGTGTGAATGTGTCTGAACAGCCGATTCTTCTCCTCTCCAATTTCACGATTCGTTCAAAACATCTACAGGGGATGATGATGTCATTCTCCAATCAGCCGACGGTACTGCATTTCATTTCGACTCGATCATCCTCAAGGGATTCTCAGGCTTCTTCAGAGGTCTCCGCGACTTACCAAGCACGAGTGGCAACCTGTCGTTGCCGCATATATCAACAAGACGGGCTCCATTTCATCCTCTCACACTTGCTACATTTGACAGCGGGAGAAATTACTTCGAAGGCAGACTTGTCGCTCGTGGCCGAAGTACTAGAGTTCGCAGGGACATACGAGATACCTGCTCTCATTTCCCACATTACAACCACGTACCAAACCGCAGACGATTACGACCCATTTATCACCTTCACGATCGCTGCAATTACCAAGAATGAAAGTCTTCTAGCCGAATCGGCCAGAAATGCACAGCAAAAGGGGATAATGGAAATGCCCAGATGGAATACAGACCTGTTAAGCAAACGACGACCTCAGATCCTTCTGAGGCTGTACGATTACTTCCTCGGGGAACCTAACAAGCGCGAAGCATTTTTCAAAGATTTGAAAAGCTCTTCAGGACTAGCGTGGGGGAACTGCTTCAACAGTGGTAACCGATGCAGGGCCAAACAGAGTTGGGCGACTTGCGCAGTAGCGGTGCAGCACTCTGCGGAAGTTCTCGAAGACACTATTGGTCAGAATACAATCACCGAAGATCGAATAAACGAGATATTGGATACCAATCCCGGGTGTAGATCCTGTCGTCGTCAGGTGAGAACACCGATGGTGAAACGGCTTCGGCAATACCAAGCTGAATGTACTTTTGGAGCTGGAAGATATATCGAAAGTGACGTAGAACCACAGACTGCAACTTGTAATTATGAGTAGTCTGTAACAATTTTCTTTGGTCCTGCTATTTCAGTACACGAGATGAATGATACTATGCCATCGAGTGTCATCGTCTTTCCGGGCTGTGACACCAGAGCCGGTGAAGGTGTTTTGAGAAAGTGGCGACTCGGTACTGAATATTCGTCTCTCGGCAACCCCTGAACGGGAGTTGAGGATGACCGAGATTATAGACGCTAACGCTCGAGGCGCTTTATGTGCCCTGGCTTCCATTGATGGATCACAGGAAAGTGTATTGATAGGACCACTGACACAACTTGAGTCTTGACCTTCACCACTACACCGCTACGAAGACTTTGGGGATGTTTGGTAGTATCGGAACCAGTCTCATTGAGTTCTTGCGCTCCAACTCATTACCACCCGACTCCTCCCATCCGACTCCCGTTGAAAAGCCGCAAAATGTATTTCCCAGACATTATACGACTGGACTCAGCCCTTCTGCGTCTCCAAGTGATCGATCACCCTCCGTATATCCCTCCATCATCACTGCCAACACAGGAGCCGTGATGACTGCCGTTCGACAGACTTCGGCCGGTCCTTGTTATCCTCTCAAAATATTGCACCGGATCAATATTGTAGGGAAGGATACCTATCCTCTACTTCGAACATCTGATGGTGCCCTCCATCGAGTCCCTGGCACAATACTGGCAGCCTACAACGATACCTTTGTGCGACTTCTTCGCCGGCCTCAGATAATATCTAACGATACACGTCTCATCGATATCTCTCCAGCGACTTCAAGTGGACTGACGTTCCTGCTTCTCCTTCTCATCCCTGATACTCTAATATTACATTTACCACCAACCGACCAGTCAGAAGAGCGCTTCTTTGTCGTCTTGTGTAATGCCCTTCAACTGGCGGACGAGTTGGGTCTCACATCCATCCGGCCACTTTGTGGAAGATCTGAGACTCTATACTGTCAGAATCCGCTCCTCAAATACGCCATACTAGTACTCTGTCAAGCAGCTTCGGATTTCACAATCGCCATCGCGCTTCGAGCAACACTATTCTATCCTCGAGACTCATTATCCGCTTCCATTCCAAACTTCCTCAGACATCATACTCCCAGAACCCTCATCGATCTCCACGACCTACACGAAAAATGGCGAGTTGAAATGCATAAGCTAGAGAAAGGGATGATGATCAATCTCCAGTTGGCCCCCCATGCGGATTGCGAGAAGAACCCATGTGTCGTTCTCAAACAGTACGGAACTTTCGCCGAGGCGACGCACGCCATCACAGAGAAGCTCTTTGCAGACTTGGTGAACGCTAAGGACTGGTGTATCTGGATTCAACGTGACTATAGGTGGTACAGGAAGTACATAGGCAAGCGGTTGAAGTGTACACGGTGCTCGAACCGCGTAAAGAACAGGATCTTGAATGCCACCCGCAAGTGTAGACGACTTCTTTTCGAGGGGATCGCTGAGTTGGAAGATGAAACATCGGGAGACTAGGATCATCCGCAGATTTGTATTATCTGGTAGACGATACAATAGGAGGTCTAGTATATATGTCGATGCTATCGTGTTGGCGATGGGGGGCTCACCATGACTTTGGCAACTCTCCGCCACCCAACTGCACGGACCTCCGTGCGACATTTGCTTCCGAGCTCGGTTCCCCATAACCGGAGGTCCACTCGGAGGTCCGACTGGAGACTTTCTGGGGAGGAGAAACATCAACACGAAAAGGTGTAGCGAGCGACCAACAGCTGATGTAGACTTGCCTTTCAGCTCTATACTATGGATGGATGGAGTCTGAACATCACACATGCCACCTAAACCAACGATACGAGAATGTAAGTCTTTTAGAGACCGTGATCATTGACTGACAACTTTCAGGTGACAGGATCATTACCTCCCCTGGAATGGTCCTGGAGATGGAGGAGAAAGTGATGGATGGACGAAGAGTGAGAGTCTGGAAGAATGTCAGTGTGACTTGCGGTGGACTCATTGATGTTGTGCTGATTCCGTCAGCTACCACCTTCATTTCGCTCCTTCATACTGCCTTCCTTTGAAGCATACTCGGACCGAGTTTTCCTCTCATCTGCGGTCTGGCGAACGGGACAAGAATCAAGAGCAGCACCTCGGGAGCATGTGACTTTTGGCGAGGTACTACGACGTGCGGCTGAACTAGCTGCTTGGATGAGGATTCAAGGCCTAGGTGTTGGAAGCCGGATCGCCATCGGGGGACGGAACTGCACAGGGTGAGTCGCAGGACAAATCACTCTTTAGATGTCCGTACTGATTTCTTGATCAGCTGGATTGTCTCTTTTGTCGCTTGTCAATTGATTGGAGCAGTCTCTGTCTGTCTGAATGCCTGGCTGTAAGTTGAGAGTGTCTTAGACTCATGAAGGTACTGACAATGCAGGCACAAGGATCAACTACTTCACTGCTTGAGCATCACATCCCCACACCTAGTGCTTGTCGATGCGGAGAGAGCAATAGTCCTTGGTCCATCTGTTCCAGGGCTACAGGCGGTTGGCGTGGGCCAGGTGAATACTCAGTCACGGTATTGGCATTGCTAATCAAGCACAGGTGATTTCATGGGACCCGCTGCCGGCATCTTTTGAATCTCTTTCTTCTATCCGAGTGAGTGATAATCGCAGATTGCCCAAGTTATGCAACTGACAGGCTAGTCTGTTGGAGAGGTACTTGAATCTTCCGAGCTGGATACTCGGTCTATATTGCAAGGGCCTGACCTGCGGGATTTGAGCCCCGAAAGCGACGCTGTGATCTTCTTCTCATCAGGGTCAGCTGTGGTGCTCCTCACTCGTCAGAGGACAATCAGCTAACATCGCAGAACGAGTGGTCTCCCGAAGGCCGTGCTAAGTACCCAGCGAATGGCGCTGTCAAATCTATTCTCTGGTATGGTCGGTAAGTCCTGTCTTGAACCCTAATCTCGCCGGTTCAGTAGTAATCCTCGGTCTCAGCTCCTGCTCGAGCTGCTTTACGTGCCGGCTTAACCATTCCACCTTTACCAAAACCGTCAGATCCCCAGCGGACAGTTTTGCTTGCGATTCCACTATTCCACGTTACAGGCTGCCTCTCATGGCTTATGCGGGCGATCTTTGCCGGATCAAAGATCGTTCTCTTACCTCGTTGGAATATCGATCAAGCAGTTAAGCTCATCGAGACAGAAAATGTGACTGTCATTGGAGGGTCAGCTTCCACCTACTCGTTAGACATATTCAGCTGACAGGGTCAGGGTACCATCGGTCGTTTCAGCCATTCTGCAGGCGCCGGGTCTACCGAAAAGTAAAGCATTTGACACTGTCTTCTATGGTGGTGCTCCGCCTAGTCGCGAGCTAGCTAGAGAAGTTAAAGCCAGATGGCCAAAAGCTGGTCTGTGAGTGACTGTCTGTCTTCAGCGAGATTCATTGCTGAACAGAGCGAAAGGGTACAGGGTTACGGTTTGACAGAGACCAACGCATACGTCTGCTCCGTTGCGGGTGGAGACTATGTGGAACGAGTGAGTCTTCTATCCCTCAGTCGGTTGCGCGTGCTGAAGTGGGTTATGATTGTAGCCAGAGAGCACGTGAGTTGGGCACGCGTGTTAAGATCACACACCTACTGACGAGAGCAGCGGTCCTCCAGTTCCAATCTGCGATGTCAAGATTGTCTCGCCCGCCTCTCGTGAGGAATTACCCACAGGCGAAACAGGGCTATTAATGGTCAGAGGACCACAGGTAATGAAATGCTACTACAACAACCCTGGTGAGCAAACCACATTGCAAATGCATTAAAGCCACATCTGAATCTGTCGTAGAGGAGACATCTTTCGCTATCGATTCAGATGGATGGCTAGATACAGGTGACGTTGGCTATACAGATAAAGAAGGATTCCTGTACATCAAAGATCGACGTGAGTGTCGCCTATCTCGTGTATTCAACCATGCATATACGAGTACAAAGAGCTGAAGTGCGACAAGTGAAAGATATCATTGTCCGTGGGGGTGAAAATGTTAGTTTACTCTTGTCGCCGTGTGGGGATGATGATGCTGATGGGGGTCACTATAGATCATGTCAGCAGATATTGAGAATGCCCTTTATGCCGATCCAAGGATAGGAGAAGCAGTAGCCATTGGGATACCTGATAATATCCTCGGCGAGCGAGTCGGTGCCATCGTCTCCCTTCGTACAATCGAGAACCATATTCCAAAAGCGACAGAAACTGATCTGATTTATACCGTAAGCTCAAAGTCAGTTTAACATCTTCACTACGTCTAAGCTTCATTGATCCTGGTATAGACTTGGTCGACGAGCTGTGCCGGAGATCATCCTAATATGGCATGGACCTTTACGTTAGTTTATTGTCTCTCATAGAGAAAGAAAAGCAAAGCCCATACTGATATCTGTATAAGCACGGAATGCGAATGGAAAAGTCGTAAAGAAAGATCTCAAGTCGTACGTCGTGGAAGCTTGGGAAACTCGTCAAAAGGGCAGTCATTTGGGCGTGCACGTGAAAAGTAAATTGTGAAAAACTGAGAAGGAGAGAAGGACAATCTTTCAAAAAGAAGAAGATAATCAAATAAATAATCAAAAGTATTCCAAGCATCGTTGCACATGATACATGAATGATCACCACACTACATAAATTCTATGCAGTGTATCCTTAAACCACTAAATCTTAACCTATTTAACGTCTGCGAGGGGGAGTCTCTGAAGCATCTCTTGCCCTTCCTCCGCCATTGCGCCTGGGCGGTGTACGACTTGGCGAACGAGAGTACTTGCGGCGACGAGGTGGGGGAGAAGGCGAACGCCTACGAGGAGGCGGGGATGGCGAGTCGGCATATCGACGTCTGGGTGGGGGTGGGGAAGCTCGTCTTCGTGGTGGTGGAGATCGAGACGGAGAGATTGAATCGCGCCTTCGTTTCGTAGGAGGCGGCGATCTGCTCCTACTTCTCGAATAAGAAACAGGTCTTCTCCTACGAGGAGGAGGAGATCTAGAGTAATCTGACTCAGAGTCACTTGCAGAATCAGAATCTTCCGTGCTAGTCGTAATATCAGACGAAGAGTCTGAATCGCTACTTGCTGATTCCGCAGCTTGCATCGCAGCATGTTTCGCAGCCAGCAATTTCGGAGCATTGGCCAAGTATTCTCGCATGCCCTCGGTGACTCGTCCCAGGCCGATCGACGTAAAGTAATTGATGGCGAATCGAGTGTTTTTGGGATTATCCATAGGGAACATTCCAGCAAATGCAGGTTGTAAATCGGGAATCTTGAATCGTTCACTTAATTTAGCAATACCAAGCATCTCCAGCATCTCCGTACACAAGATCTTGACGAAGATTCGAGAACTCGACGTCGTTTCATCTTCGTTCATATGAACAACATGAAGCACGGCCCAAGATATACCGTCAGACGCCAAGAGATGACCAAAGAATCGAGCAATGTTTCGAAGCTTGTTGGTCTCGTATCGATGGATCGTGTCGTAGTATTTGACAAATGCCTCCTGGAAGCAATCCGTCCATACCCGATTCAGCTTACAAAACCGTTCGCCGATCAGGCCGTAGAATTGATTGTACGATCGTTCTTGAGAACAACATTCGATGATCATGTTGCACATCTCAATCTCTCGTCCCTCGGGTATATTGATCTTCATCAATTTGTGCACGGCTTCCTCAAAGTTGAGAGAGTTCATGATCGTGAGGTAGATTGTTCGACGCAAGTTGATGAGGTTCGTCTCGGTCATGTCGGTAATGCCCGCCTTTTCCGGTGCGACCGCTTCGTCTTCGCTCTCCTCGTCCGAGTAGTCGCTGCCTGAACCCGACTCATCCTCGTCATCGGAATCGCCGAGGATTTCTCGCTTGATCTCGGCGTATTTCTCCTCGTTCGCCAGAAAGTTCGGATCAACTTTAAAGAGATCTAGTACAGTGTCAGCTACTAGTCACAGCAGTCGTCTTGACTATCAACTCACTAAGTCCTTCTTGGACCTGCAGGGTATCGTCCAGGGTGATTCGATGTGTGATCTGCTCTTCCTCTTCAACGAGGTCCAAACCCTCTGGAACAGCAGGATTGTCCTTGTATTTATCTTTTCTGACTTGGAAAAGTACCTCGATCATATACTGACATCGCTTGCTGATTGCACCCTCGTGCAGGACTGCTCGGAATCGCTCAAAGACGGTGTTGTTGGCTTTTGGCGAGTTTTCGCCCAGGAAGAGCCCAACTTCCCGCATGAATCCCACGGCGACTTCGATAGAGTCATCAGTTGGACGGTCGAGGCAAAGAAGGAGGATCTGAAGAGCGACAATTTCATGCGCAACGAATTGATTGCACAGGTGTGCGATGAACGTCGAAGTGGCATGACAAACAGTCTGTACGGAGTCAGCGCAACGTCGGAATGGGTAAGAACTAGACTTACCTTGTCATTTCGCTTGTAAGCTCGACGGAACTGACTGATCAATCTAATGAGGACAAGTTCGCCGACTTGAGGAAGCTTGGTATTGATGATAGCGACCAAGGCGGCGAAGATGGGAGTGAATGGAAGGGAGGAGGCTTGGGCCCGCATGATCGATCTCGCAAAGAGCCCTTTTCCTCGAATGAGGTTTTCACCGAACAACTCGGGTATGACATGTTTGATATTCGATACGTTGACCTGTGACCGTCAGTTCTTCTGGTTGTAGGAGACCAGCCAAGGCTAACTGACCTTGTTGATCAGACCGTTGATGCTTTTCCTCAATGCATCCCAACTCAATCGCTGATACTCCGCACTTGTTTTATCCTTCGCTGCCTCTGCTTGCATAGCCCTGAGTCTCGCAGGAGGGATGTACGCGCCTCCCGAACGTGACCCAAGGAGCTTTGCAAATTCCGCTTTCGCACTCGAATCCATGCCGTTCGGCGCAGCCACGGCCACGGTACCATTAGTGTTTCCATTTTCGGCGGGTGGAGAAGGCTTTCGGCGGACAGGAGGAGGGGAAATTGAGCGGGATAAAGACCTACTAGGCAATTAGCGTGCGTTCATGGCGGTAACGGAGAAGGTGAAGAAGTGATTGGGGATTTACCTTTTGCGCTTCAATGCAGGACCATTCTCAGGTGTAGCGCTGCGCACGGTCGATGGAGTTGGGGATCGAGATACAGAACGAGATGCTGAACGACCCGCCATGATGCTCTTTGTCCACCTGTATGAATGGATATCTGATCTGAAAGAGAACGAGGTGGAATCCGACGAGACAAGACAAGAGGTTTGCCGCTATGGCTCTCGTTGTAGGCTCGAACAATTATGACGTGGCCGGAATCATAATTATCAATGGCTTGGTGCCTGTTTGCCACCCGAGATTGATTTTTCGGATCATCTGAACAGCACTTGAATCAACTAATCCTCATCGTTATCTGGAGAGTCGCTGGATCAGTTTCAGCAGAGACTTGGGTGTACTGGCAGAATGGTGAGGTGATTCTACTCGGGTTGCACTTGCTGAAAACTCCCCTCAGCTTCGAAGACAAACCCGCGAACGGCGCGAATACATCTTTAAAAAGTCTCAAGAAGCGCAAGAACAAGCTATCTATGAGCGGAAACAGCGAATCAAAGATCTGTTGGCGGCGGGTAAATCATTACCTACAGAGCTGAGGAACGAGGCTCGAGAGCTAGGAGGGAAAGATTTAGTACTGGATGAGGCTCAAGCTGGTGCGTTGTCTTGTCTTTTCTGTATTATGCTGATCTTGTATTGTCTCTCATCTCATAGCTCCCAAATCGCATGTCGATGACGAATATGCCAAAGTCGGTACATACGATCCTAAGATTGTCATCACTACTTCGCGTTCACCTTCTTCCCGACTACTACAATTTTCAAAGGTATTTCCCATCTGCTCTCTGTCATATCTACTCTTGAACTTGAATCATATCATGCCAGACGCCAAACTGCTTTGCATGCTAAATGACTATTAGGAACTTCGACTTGTGTTCCCCAATTCATTCCGACTAAATCGAGGAAATACAGTAATGCGAGACCTAGTTCAAGCCTGCCTCGCTCAATCCGTAACCGACCTTTTACTAGTACACGAGACCCGAGGTGTACCCGACGCTTTGATAATATCTCATTTACCTCACGGTCCCACTCTATCTATGACTCTACACAACGTGACATTACGACATGATGTGTCTTCGAATGCTTCTAGTACTGTATCGGAACAATACCCGCATTTGATCTTCGATGGATTCACAACACAGCTTGGTTCGAGAGTTGAAGGCATCCTCAAAGCTCTGTTTCCTGTTCCCAAGGATGATGCGAAACGAGTCATGACTTTCGCTAATGATAGAGATTTTATCAGTTTCAGGTAAGGCTTTCTTTTACTTCATCGGATGGTGTTGATGATGGGTGTAGACATCATGTGTTTGCTAAAGCATCACATAAGGATGTACAATTGGCTGAAGTAGGACCTAGATTCGAAGCAAAACGTTAGTCCAAGACGCCCGTCACTGTCACTGTCATCATGCTGATATCGTCCCAGCATACGAAATTAAACAAGGCACAATCGATCAAACAGAAGCAGACGTGGAATGGCTGCTGAGACCTTATATGCGCACAGCAAAGAAGCGGAATCAGCTCTAAGTCGTTGCGGGGATCAACTACAGCCTGAATCTGTTTCCAGCATGGTATGTTTCACTGGAATGTTGTAGCATATTGCATAGATCAATGTAGAGCATATTTTATAATTTGGCTCCACACTGCCTTGTCTGATTGCGGTATATACAAGTGCTCATCAGCAACCATCTCATCTGAGGTACTGAAGTTATCAAAGCCTCGCCTTCGGACTCTTTAGATGTACGACCTCCTTTCCCTCAAAAGCATCTCTCCAGTCCATCCACCACCCCATTCCTACTTCTCTGCTCTCATCAGGTAAGTCCTCAATGACCATCTTAAAGGCAGCTCCAGCGACATCCAGGCTTGCTCCGCCACTTTCCACCCTCTGCAAGATACCCCGGGCAAGGTCATCCAGGTATAGTCGTAATCCCGGAAGAGGAACATATGCGGCGGATGATATTCTTAGAAACAGGAGGGTAGTAGCGTAGCCGGCATGATCATCCAACCTCAAAGACTCCGCATCGAGAAGGTGAAAAAGTGCTTGAAGATGATGAGGGGAAATATCGGATGCTACAGCAAGAAGGACGGAGAAAGCGGCACCGAGCTGATCTGAGGTGATATCCCCTTGTCGAGCTTGCTGCTGTCGTCAATACTTGTCAATAAATAGACATAACGGACACTTGCCTTGAAGATAAGGGACGAATAAAACGTTAATAGCTCGCCACTCAGTGCTCGCTGATTTGTCGTCATGGTCGTCGAGTCTGCCGATGCTTTAAGGACCGCTAGGACGAAAGCATGAGCTGCTGCGAAGCTTGCTGCATGAATCGGATCTATCACTCGTCTACCCGCATAAGCTTATAAGCAGATAACGGGTATGAACATACCTCTCAGCCACCTCAAGCAGATAGCGTAATGTCGGCGCGTCAATACTGTGCACCAGCTGTTCTCCAATATGTAGCAGAAACGCATCCTCAGCCTCTACGATTGGTTCACCTCGCAACCGCTTGAACAAGCCATTAATTCCCACTTGTCCCCCTCGAGCAACCAACACATCTAGGGATCCGTATAAAAGCCTCTCATACCCATCGAGTCCACCAGATGTAGAGTCGGCAATGGTCGCAAAAGAGAACAGGGTATGAAGGATCTCTATCGCAAGGTTGGCGGAAGGATGGAAAGATGAAGCGGTGGAGCGCGTCGAGGGAGGATCGTCAGATAAGAGGATATCAAGAATCGCTTGAGCTGGGAGTAGGAAGCTGAACAGAGCTGTCTTGCCATTTTCCCATTCTAAGCAATCTGTTTAGTGGAGTGTGCAAGGGCAATCAAAAGGTAGATCGCACCTGGAGTGGCCGCATCTGCACCTGTTGTGGCACGATTTCGAGCAGTACGCATCGCAACGCAAAATTCTCTCATACCCACCCAAGCGTGACGCCGGCTTGATGGTCCTCCTTGATCCAGAACGGTGAAACATCTCGCAATTGCTCGAGCGAACGAGGCTGCGTAGCCCTCTCGGTCCAGTCCCCTGAGTAGTTCTGACTGTAGCTGAGGTAATGTAGCCTAAAGAGTCCATCAGCGAAGGTTTGATAACGAGAGTGAGGAAAGTCTAAAAGGGAAAGCGGACAGATGAGGAAGCATCTGGAAGCACGTAGAGACACGCCTGTTGAAGATGTAGACTGTGACTTGGAGATGATCATGCAACGTAGATTAGAGCGAGGTGCAAGTACGAGGAACTCACTCTAAGGTCTAGAGCTGATAGGCGCTCGGCAGCAATATGAGGCATCACTGCAACAAAAGACTCCAGAGTTTCCTTTCCCAACGACATATGACCGGCACCATAGCGATCGGCGAGGTGAAGAATGATGGCTTGTTCAAGCTTGACTCGATCACTGCCCCAGTCAAGATCCGAGATATCGTCTAAACCTTGTATGATTCCTGTATGAAGGCAATCCCTAGCTTCCGAGGAGCCATTTTTCGGAATGGCACTCAAAATTGACCTCAACCATTGTCGAGCTCGTTTCTGTCGCTTCCATGAACCGATATATCCCTGGCCCAGCTCTTGGTCGATAGAATCGATCTTCGTCGAAACAGATAGTCGAATGGCTTCCCTTATTAAATTTGCCCCACTGTCATGAAGTTGATAGCCTTGATTAGAGTGATGGATGTTGTTTGTCTTGTCACGCCACAAGCTTGGCGATCTGGCCAGAGTGGAAACAAAGGTCGATAGTTGGGCAGAAGGAAGGCCAGAGAGAAAGTGGGTGAGCGCTCCGCACAGGGTATCTCGCGGGATAGTGATCTGTTCCGATGAAGCTAGAACCTTGGAGAACGAGTCCAGGAGATCATAATGCGGATCACCGCCCCTTTTTTGAGGGCTCACAACAGCGGACATGCTAACCAGCACTGACAAGCAAAGGAAGAAACAAGCTACACCGAAATACTCGAACATGTCCGGCCGGCTATTACAGCTCTCCGAGCTACCAGAAACAAGCAGGCCTAGATAGGCATCATCTCAGGCGCACAAAGGCTTCGGACGCCTTTTGTCCACATCTCTGCGCCTAGATCTTCTTGTTGGTCCTGGAGTGACGAACGTGCTCATTTGGACCGATACATGTACATAGTCAGCTTGTGAATAACCCGTCACGCAAGGATACAAAGGGGCTGAATCATAGTCCGCCTCCGCATCACACGACCATCTTGCCTTCTTCAATCCCATCAGACTTGACCTGGCCGACTCAACGATGCGGTCGTTCACAGTCTTGGGGATACTTGCATTCGCTCTGCGTGTTGCAGGAGAGCAAGCGCCTTTGTTGGCAGCTTCATCAGCTGCACGTCCATCCCCCAAACGTAAGAGTGTCCTTCCTTCTTCCCACGCGTATAGAGCTCACATAGTAAAGCTCTCAAAGGTCGCTTCCTGCACATTACCGATTTCCATCCTGATTCCCTATACGTCGCTGGCTCGACCTTTGAGTCAGGCTGTCACCGAAAGCTCAAGAAGGACAAGGGAAAGTCAAATGTCTTGGACGACGGGGCATTTGGGGAAGAAGATGGGGTGCGGAAGAAGGCACCTCCTGCAGCGGGTCGTTGGGGTACGGGATTGTCGTGAGTTTGCTCGCTCACTAGGATACGAAAGAGGTCATACGGGATCTGACGAAGTGATGTAGAGATTGTGATTCTCCCATATCCCTTGTAAATGCGACTTTTGACTGGTTGAAGAAGGAATGGGCAGATGAGGTTGATTTTGTAGTGTGGACAGGAGACAACGCGAGGTATGCTGTCTCTCTCTTTCCTTATCTGCTCACTGACTCGCTTAGACACGATATCGATCGTGAGACCCCACGAACTCCTTCAGAAATTTTCGAGTCGAACCGAATGATGGCTGCCAAGATGAGCGCGACATTTGGCAAGGACGTTGTGATCGTACCGAGCATCGGCAATAACGATATCTACCCGCACAATGTCCTTGCTCCAGGCCCTAATCGAATTACGTCGGGTTTCCTGAAGTCAGTATTTCACGCATTGTACCATACCAAGTGATATCTGACGAATTTAGGATATGGAAACACTTTATCCCTACCGATTTCCTTCATGTCTTTGAAAGGGGAGCGTACTTCCCCGTAGAGGTCATTCCAGACCGTCTCGCCGTGATTTCGTTGAACACCCTGTTCTGGTATGATGCAAATACCCGTAAGTAACTATCCCCGGTTTGAATGCTGTACAGGCTGACAATACGTAGTGGTCGATGGATGTCGTGATCATACCACAGATCCTGGCTCACTTGAACTAGAGTGGCTGGAAGTTCAGCTGAATGGTTTCCGAGATCGTGGTATGCAAGTATGGTTGACGGGGCATGTACCACCACATATCGGACTTTACTTTGAGAATTGCTGTAAGCCTCCGCATAATCGTTCGAGTGGAAAGCTGATTCCCTTCAAGACTTGCGATACGGTGACATCGCTCTACGGTTCCAAGACACGATTGTTGGACATCTTTATGGCCATATGTGAGCATAGCTGGACATCCAACCGACCAAATAGCTTAAACAGGTACTCAGGAACGTGGACCATTTCTTCTTCATCGACGTACAGGAGCTTGAAGATGCTGCGAGACTCGCGTCAACCAGCCCTTTCACTTCACTTTCCAACGTTTCGACTGGTTTTGCGGGACCGGATCTGCGTCATGGATCACACCTCACCAACTCGGGACGGCTTCGTACTTTTGGTCGATCAGGGAACAAGGGTCTCAGCGATGCGCTGAAAAAGGACTTTGGCGAGATGCCCGGTCCCACTAAGCTCAAGCTAAAGGACTACGCTGTTATGAATGTAGCTCCAAGCGTCATTCCAACATACCTTCCTGGCGTTCGGGTATACACGTGAATCATTCCTCCATCAGACGGTCACTGTCATGCTGATACAGATATAGCTACAATATCACTGGTGTTACTCGTGATCTGTTGGAAACAGACCTGGATAGCATGAAACGCAAGCATGGGCATCGTCATGACAAGCCAAAAGATGATTGCTCTAAACCTGCAAACGAAGACAAGCCGCACTGTACTTTCAAGCATAAACCCAGACACTATGATCGCAATTCTCCTTCTAGGCATAATCAGCCCCTTACTCCTCTCGGATACACGCAATTTTACATGCCGGATATTGATTCACAATCCAAATCACCCCCGAAATGGGTTATAGAATACACGACTTTCAAGATTCCTGCTCTGCTTCCTAAGACGCTCGACTCAAATGATACCATCGAACAGCCTCCACCAGTCCCACTTCACTTGTTACCAGAATACCAGCCCGACATCCTTGTCGACGAGGAAGAGGGATCGGTGGACCCAGAGAAGAAAAAGAAGTTCAAGAAAGCTCTGAGAAGGATAACGCCGTGGAAGATGAAGGATTTGACGATCAACAGTTATGTCAAGTTGGCAAGAAAGCTGGTGGCGGAGAAGAAGATGTGGAGCAAGTTTCAGGATTTAATGTGTGTTTTCCGTTCGGCTTTCCAAATATGAAAAGCAGCTGACGTCCATTAGGTATGTCTCTAGTGATTTGAAGTAAGAGAGTGTGAAAGGGTTGTAGCTTTTAAGGTTGTATCGTACTATGCATATGATTGGTGATATGATTACTCGGCCATTAAAATTTGGTGTCACTCTACAAAATCCGATTACGCTCCCAACTTTTTCCCGCTATAGAATAATGTACTGTAGCTCACGTAGCACTTTCCGATCCTCAATAAAATCAAATTTACCAGCTGTGCTCAGGATTAGATCGAAAATTTGCGCTGATCCATCCAGTTGCGCTGCGCACGATGGAATAACCCCTTAATCCTTTGCCGACACGTCGCGCAGTCCACCAAAGAATCGACGATGGCATCTGACAGATTTCCAGAATGGATGCCTAAGAGCTCGGCAGAACCTGTGATAACCTTGTAATACGCATCGGTGACTCTGGTCCTCATACAATCAAAATCACCTTCGTATTCGACATAAGTGGCACATCCGCCCCTCTTTTTGCACGCATTGATAAAGTCGTGAGCAGGACCACCTTGTACGAACTCGGAATGCTTGATAAGTTGTTCGAGCTTGCTGTCTTCTTCTCGATTGTGGTTCTGAAATTCATGAACGCGGCAAAGGTATTTCGCTGCGAAGGTGTAGCGACATGTCGAATCAATCTGTAGCGAAGGGTTCGATTTGGTGATAATCACAGCCAGCTTTTCGTCACCCAGCAAAGCAGCGACGGTGAACACCGATCCTGGCTCATCATGGAAGATTTCCGAAGCGAACTTGGCGAGCAAAGGACGAACGATGTGTAAGTCGTACGCGTCGATGATAGTGAGAACCTCGGGAAGATGCTTGAGGATTGTGGAACCATACGGAAGTGGTTTTCGGCTCAGGTTAGTGGAAATCGAATTGGAAATCAGGCAAAGAACGATATGTAGGGCTGGCGTAGTGGCTGACGGGAGCTCTATGATTTCGGTCTTGTCCAGCCCGAGGTTGAGTTGAACGATATTGGCGAAGAATGTGGAGAGCTGAGCGAGTAAGGGAAGGGAGAAACGAAAGTTCTGTCCGTCTGCCGTTCGGATGATGGCTAGAGTCTCGGGCAGACAGAAGTCTGGATGGAACATAAGAGTGATGTTGGTCTTGACTGTGGAGAAGGACATCATCACCTTGTTAGCTTAATGTACCAGAGATGAGTGGGACCGACCAGATTCGTCGTCTTCCTTCTTCGTAGAGTTTGCAGATGGGTCTGACATGTTGAGAGAGTTAAGAGCTTCAAATTCCGTCATGATGTACGATGTAGAGTGAAAAAAGTATGACAATCTTCTTATATCAACAGGCTGGCTGATTATATCACGATACGAATTCGAATGGCTGATTATAGCCTTTGCGAAGAGTGGGCTGATTATAGCCTTTGAGAAGACTGGCTGACGTGACTGAACCCTCACACGCTATACTGCCCTTCCTGTGTGTAGCTTCTGGGGGGTACCTGCAGTTGATCTCTAACGACTGCTCGCTGATCGAAGTGGCGACGGATCAGCAACTGCTTGGATGAAACTGAATTGATGTCATTATTCGTTGTACTAAAGTCTATAGAGCACTCCCCGTGCTGTCTTCTCCTTTCGCCCGTCCCTCAGCCTTGAGTTTCGCATCGTCCTCCCGTTTGAGTGAATGAGTCTTCACGAGGAAGGCTGTGGAGAAGAATGTGGTAATGATGCAAGCAAGGCCAAGATAGAAGATATTACGGATACCATGAGCTTAGTACACGTCAGCAAAGCGACTCAGTGAAGAAAATGAAATCTACTCACAGTACGCTAGGATCGCATCCGCCTGCTGAGCAGGCGTTAGATTCAGCGAACGGATCTGTGTGGGGTCCGAGAGGATCATCTCAAGAATACCCTCTGCAACTTGGCCAGACAGTTCTGTGCTAATGGAGCCTGCTCAGTACGCGATATATGAAACTATATCAGATAGGCTTACCGAACTGTATTGTTAAGAATCGCAGAACATGCTGCCAATGAGACGGTCCCACCTATCAATCTCATGAAATTCCTCATTCCCGTTGCCACTGCCATCTCATTGCGATTCACCGAGGCCTGGATGGCCACTAAAGTCGTCTGCAAAGTTGCCCCAGCCCCGACCCCAGACAGGAGCTGGTATCCTATTGTTTTGGCCTCTGAAATATCAGGCGAGACGGTCGTGAATAGACCACAAGCTATGACCCAGATGCCAAAGCCGAAATAGAGGACCGGTTTGTATTTACCCGTCTTGGAAACGACGAAGCCCGCGACCAAAGACGAGTAGATCTGTATGGAAAGAGGAAGAAGGAGGATGCCTGAGCGCGTTGGAGATGCTCCTCGGACGACTTGATAGAATTGAGGCAGCTGCATATATTCAGTGACGTTGTGCGATAGCGAAACAAGGATGCCTTACGTAGTAGAGAACACTGTAAGTTGCGATGCCACCAAGAAATGCACCAACACTGACGCCAACCACTGTTGGATTTCGAAAGAGGTGCACTGCGAGAGTAAATATCACGATTATCGTATGCGTAGGGGACCAGAGCTTGACTGACTAGGAATCAACGGTAGAGCAGCGAATTTCATTTCAACCACAATGAACACCAGGAACAATGCACATCCAATGATCAGGGGAGCGAGCACTGCCGCGGAGTCCCAAGCATATTTGGCGCCTCCCCTGATGATGGTAAGCTTTCCTGGTGCCATCGATGGTGCTTGCTCACCAGGATAGAGCTATCATTATCAGAAGCACGGAAGCGAATACCACAATCGAGCCAAGGTAGTCGACCTTTTTCAGCCTGGCTTTCATATTCCCGTGTAAAGGCTTTTGCGGAAGAAGAAATACAACCACTATTATGGTTATACAAGTGAGAGGAATGTTGATATACTATGATGATCTTCAGTGACAGGTTGCATGGCGGAAGCAGGATACGTACGAAACACCATCTCCACGAAACATGCTCTGTAAACAAACCGCCTATTAGGGGTCCTAAGGTAGTTGCAACCGATAAGATCACTCCGAAGAAGCCTTGATATTTGCCTCGCTTATCCAGCGTGACAAGATCTGAAACGATGATCATGACTGTGGTTTGGATGCCTCCACCGCCAATGCCGGCAACAGCTCCTGGATGGCGCATCAGAGTCGATATCCCATGGGCACACGATAGACTTACGGCAGATGATAAGCATAATCATTGTCTGTGACACTGCACATAGAATTGAGCCGAGTAGGAAGGTTGACATGCAGAAGAGCAAAACGGCCTTATAAATCTTGTCAGCAAGATAACCCAGACAGACATGTACGCACTTTTCTACCAAAGATATCTGATACCCGACCATATATCGGCTGAAAGGCGGTTGAGGTAAGAAGATACGCGGTTCCGACCCAGGGTGCTATGCTCGCATCGTTAAAAACCCGACCAATGGTAGGAAGGGCAGTGGACACGCTGTGAAGGGGCGCAAAAGATCAGCAAGAGGCTCCGCAACTACGGGGTGACCATACATGGTTTGATCAAGAAGGGCACCTGAGCAAATTGGGTCAGATTCAACCTACTGAATTCATCAAAGGACGTACAGAATAACGAGCAGGCGAGCCCAGTGCATACGACCAAGAGCTGCTTCAAGGGCAGCAGGTTGGTCTGATCCGACAAGACAGCCTTGGACGTTGTTGCTTCCAGTGGTGGCTCCTCGGACCGCTCAGGATCTTCCCCGGCTGGCGTCTGCGCTTCCATGTCCTTCAGCCCATGGAAGCTGCCGGTCGCTCCTGCAGACGTATCTTCAGGATGTGCGGGCGCTGCCGAATCGACTTTAGCTGTCGGAAGAGCCTCCAGTACCAGAGTGGACTCCATTTTTCAATCAATTCTCACAAGGAGTTCGCGTCAATGATCAGTAAAGCTTGAAAGACACACATCTTGCATCTACATGGCTTTATATGGAGTTTTTCGCGCTGTGAATCAGCTGAATAGCCATTGAGTGAAGCGAAGTTGTCCGTTCCCTTCTATTGCGCGAAGAGCAATTTCGAAATTGCCGAGCTTCTCCGACCGGAGAGACTCGCTTATAATACCTTGTTTTTTTCTGCGTGTATCTCCTTTTGATGTCCACTACTATTGCGATTATCGATACGTATATGAGACTATCGAATGTCATCTAATACAGGCCATGCTCTTTCACCTAATCCCCCGCTGGAAGGAGACTTAGGCTTCATTGAGCCTTTACGGACAACCAAGCGAGTCCGGACTGGTAAGCTGTTTACCTGCAGCCGAAGTTTGCCGACACTGATGTCCTAAGGCTGTCTGACGTGCCGCGCTCGCAAGATCAAGTGTGACGAGACTCCTGGCGGCTGTAGGAACTGTGAAAGACGGCGTGTGAGATGCGATACTGTTCCATCACCGGGTAAGTCCTTCGCATCTTGGAGCTCAAACTAGCACTTAAGCCCTTAGACATTACGGCCAGTGATATTCACGACTTTGACGCGCAGGCCATCTTGGGCACTTTCCAAAAATCTCCTTCAACATCGACTGATCCCGGCCAGCGCCTTGCAGCATGTTTGGCATGCCGCAAAGCTCGGGCGAAATGTTCGCATTCCCGCCCACAATGTACCAGATGCCAACGAAGGAATATTGCCGAATGCCAATACCCATCACTTTCTCCGAGTCGCCAGTTGACGCCATCCGCGACTGCACGAGTCCGAACGCAATTAGGCAAGCCGAGAAGCAGTGCAAAGCGATCATCTAGGAAGAGAATCGCGTCCCCGGAAGCAGTAGTCACTGTCGACCAAGGAGAGACCGAGACAGTCACGGGACAGTCTTCGCACCTCGCTGCCCCAAGTCCTACCGTCCGATCAAAGTCGTTGTTCACGTGAGTACCAAGTTCCCCTGCCTCTGACTCGTGCATTGACTTGTGTGTCAGGGCACTACCAGAAGCGCGGATTATCAATCGCCTAGTTGATACCTTTTTCGAGTGCGTTTATCCGTATCAAGCAAATGGATTCCTGCATAAAGGCACTCTGAGGAAACGGATCCGCGACGGTGAAGCACCGAGAACGCTTCTTTTAGCTATCTGCGCCATTAGCTCAAGGTTCCTCTATTTAGCTGGTACGATAGACAGCGATTTGTTCTCGCCAATCCAGGCTCGGCTCTGGGCACGACAAGCTACGATAGACCTCATGACGAGTGAAGAGATATCTTGTGATACTGCAGCAGCGGCCTTGCTGCTCTGCAAGAATTCCTCGTATGACGGAGAGTGGAATAACGGGATATCTATGGGAGCAGTCGCCACGCGTCATGCTGTGCAACTTGGACTCTATGGTGAGATCGACAACCATTCACTCGAAGGTAAAGATTGGCCCGAGATTGAATCCCGTCGCCGTATCATGTTTGCCGCGTATGCAGGCAACCGAAAGACAGCGGCTGGAACCACAGAGCTTATCGTATGCCCTTCTACCAGCATGCGGATACAACTACCCTGCGAAGAACAGAATTTCGAGTCAGTGTCGACATCCCATCTCTGAAACTCATGCTGACATGGAATTCTGAAGTCTGATCATGCCTTGTGTCACACCAGTACCAGCCCTTGAAGATGATGACATATTGGTCGATGCCGAGTCCTACAGCAACGTGGGTCTTCTGGGCCACTATATCCGATTGGTTGGACTCCGTTATCTAATACATCTGTACGTGAAAGACAACTCCTAAGGATACCGATTGACCATTTCAAGCTGGGTCAACCGGCATCATGATAGGACTCAAAAGTCCGTGCAGCTGCCGCCCAACTTACAGTCTGATCTTGAATTCCAGTCAATCCTACGAAAACTCGGCGTATGGAAAGCCACTCTGCCCGAAAGGTATCTCCTGACACGCGAGAACATCTTCGCACGTCATGGATCTCCTAGTTTAGGTCCATTTGTCATGCTGCATCTCTGGTATGACATGCTCCAAAGCGAACTGTATAATGCTGCCCATGAGCAATGCTCGTACGCGATGGCTGCATCGACACACGAACCGGCTGAATGGGCCAAATCGGCGCAAGCCACTTGTATTGAACATGCGACAAACATTTCCAAAACACTTCGGATGCTGCGCGAAAATGTTGGCGAGGATTTTGTGATCCTTGATTCGAGCTTGCCAGCACTATGCTTCTCCTCTGTACGACTACAGCTGCGATATGGTCGTACCCGCGGGGATATTGCGGATAATCTGAGGCTCCTCTTGGGCGCTCTGGAGCAGACAAGCAAATACTTCCCCTCTGCGTTGATCCTGGTAGGTTCATCATAGCACGAAATCGTTATGGTAGCGCTGATATGGAATGTACTGCAGCTGAGAGAGCTGAGACGAATGATTCTGGATCATGGCTTGGAAGCGTGGTGGGATGAGTGAGTATTGCCCTTAGCATGATGTCCTTAAGACCAAGACCTAACAAACCAGTGAGACCCCTACCCTAGATCTGGATCGTCTCGAACATCCTTTTTTACGGCGATTGAAGCATCACGAGGCGCAGAATCGAGCAGAAGTACGTGTCGTCTCGAGTCTACCATTCGGCCCCCGTATCTCATTGACGCTCATGTAGGTGCACACGCCAGTCGAGGGAATGCTAGATGGCGATGTTGGGATGATCAATGATGCTGAGCTGTTCAATCAATTGTTTGGAATTCCAGCGCTCTCGTCGTACGAGGGGGACTGGACTTCGGCGTTGAATATGTGATTGTAAAGGCATATTGTAAAAATGCTGTAGTTCGATATGGTGGTACTTGGTGTTGTCATTATTGTTCTGTTGACGTTCACTATATCAGTGTAAGACGGTCTGTGACGCCGAGAAGCAATACTGTATGAAAATGATCGCGAACAAGCATTGACTCGCCCTTCAGAGCAGAATGCACCTCGCAGTTGCCTGGCGTTCTCTGCGCTGAAAGGCTTAGGTGAATATGTCCGGTACTGGGATTGCAGTCATGTCAGTGGCTCTGAGGTTGAATGCAATGGTCGGATCACACTTATCAGGGGCTTGTTACTACTGTATTTACAGCGTTTCACATCAATTGTATGACCAATCGGTATACATCTTCACCATCTTGCACAGGGAATAATTTGTTCACAGTTGAGATACAAGAACTCACGCAAAGCGAGGATCAGACATGACCCTACTCGCGATTTCTTCCATCGAATACCAAGAATTCTGATCCCATAACGAGGCGAATGTTGTTCGAAGAGCTTCCCAATCTTTGCCGTCATCTGCTCTTGTCTTCTTGACGATAGAAAGTCGATCGTATTGTCGTTCATCTGTAGATGTAAGTAAAGCTTCGAACAAGAACTAACCCCATTCCGATGTCTGCAGATCCCCAAAGACAAGAGTAACGATCCTTCCAACTTTGTCGTCATTTGTAGTAGCTTCGGTTGTGATGATTTCCGGTGCATCGATATGAGTTGCCGAGTCCGTTGAGGGGACAGAAGCTGGGGTAAATTTGAAGCCAAAAGGGGGTTGACGAGAGGCTCCATGGCCTGATGTAAGTCTGCTTGCCAATCTGCTAGGACAATACAGAGTTTCAGATACTCTTGTATTCGAACTCGACGGTGTTGCCATTGATAGGAGAAGATCGTAGACTTGTGCAACATCGGCATGCAACTCTCCTCCCCATGGGGCCAGATCCACGTTGAGTCGGCGATGTATATCGATTTCTGACTCCCTGGTAGCCTTCAGATTGGTCGACTCCCAATCATAGAAATTTCCCATCATCTGGAAGGTTGTGTATCGATCAGGAACGATTGAAAGACGTTGTACGCGAGGCATGTTGCGCACAAGAGTGATTGCCGTCCGCTTTGTATGTCCGGCTGTATACGCTATGACGCGCTTGCAGCTTGGTAGAACCCTTCGCAAAGCAACCACCTCCATGGAGAACTGAATCTATCAGCAGCAGCCGATTACAGTAATTACATTCTACTTTATTTGGATAACGTACCTGTGGTTCGGACATTTCAGAAGCAGATTTCTCAAAGAAATCTCGAGTCAAGATCATGGTTTCCGCTTGACTCAGTATTGTCATTTTCTCGAGGGCCTTCGGAGATATCATGGTCACAACACGCACATGTTCGGACAGGAATTTTGTCCACTCTTCCGAGCACTTTGCCCATTTCGTGATAGAAGCGTCAGTAGCGGATATCCTTGCAAATGGGTCGTCCTTGTCTTTCAAAGCCAACACAGTCTCCCGCATATTCCACGAAACTTGAGAGAGTGCGAACCGCGCCTTTGCATCACAATGTCTTACGATCTCGGTCCTCATCTCCAGGGGAAGCGAATTGATGTTGCGAGAGGTGGTGGTGGAGCTCATTCTGAATGCGTGGGGTAAAAGATTGTTGTGTCAGTCAAGGATGAATGACCGGCTCCTCTGCCCAAATGGGAGGCTTATATACCCAATACGCTTCACATTTGGCCTTCTTAAACACCGAGCTCGAAGCCTGAGGCTCCAAGCGCCCCACCAGAGCTGGGAGGGCATTGACGTTTCAGAGCTGTGATTGACCATGGTTGGCTTCGAATGAAGGAGACAACTTTTCAGACGGCCCATCGGTATGCAGGCCATGTACGCCGTCGTAAAACCCTCTGTGCCACCCTTTATACTCCTGCTAAAGGAAGGACAGATCCGTATCTGCTCTCAGTCGTTGAGGTGGGGACTGTCAAACGCAGACAACTCTTCCCCTGCCCGGAAAGCCGGTCTCGGTGGCATTTTGAGGGATGTGTATTTGTCATGCAAGGATATACACACGATATAGATCTAAAGTATAGAAAGTACAACCTCTGTGATTTTGAGGATGAACATGATCGAGTTCTTCGTGGGCATCTCCTTAAGCCCTCAGGTCCTTAGCGCACGGACCACATTACGTCCTCTGAAATACCTATTAGAGACAGCTTGAATATCATCCAACCCATTATGCAGTCCCACAGGAGGTTTAAATCTCTGACAGAGCTAAATCGCCTCAGTTCCTGGTACTATTTCTGTACCCGCGTGCATGTCACAAGACTAATCGAATCTGTCGCCACAGGTGCAAATTGCTACGACAGTGTAATAGTGTCAAACATTACGCTTGAGGGTCAACAGTGAATCAGATATTCAAGTTAGTCTGAGCTAACCAAATTCTCATAGGCATCCGACTATAGTGACATACAGTCTTTTTAAATGAACTGTGAGGAGTATAGAGCCGGGATGATCACAGCGATGAAACAATGCGCAAAGTGACGACACTGATGTGCATATTACATGGGGTAATCCTGGGAGAGTCGAGGGCAAAAAAAGATACAAATAAGCAAAGTACGCGGTAGCATATACAAAGAAGAACACAACAAGGCATGATAAGAAGAGAGAGGGCGGCGTTGCTCTAGAATTGACACCGGACCATTTCAAATCGTGACCGGAATCAAGTGACTCTTTGGTCAACCCGCTGTGCTTGAGGTCCGTACGAGGGATATTGTGTCAGTGGGTTTGCCTTCTGTCACTTCTGGTCAGTATAGGATCCTGAGTTGGTATCAAAAGCTCACCACTGCCAATATGTAAAGGATCGAAAACAAGGGTGACAGGCCACAGACCCTTCGATGTATTCTTGACACTCCAACTGCCTGGATCTAAAATCCCTTCAAAGCCGGGAATCGTAATGTCGTATGAGTTCGGGTCGCCTGGCCAAATTCCCTTGTTGACGTAGACAGAAACTGGGACTTGTTGATCGATGACCCTGGTGTATGATTCAGTCATGTCCGTCAGAAATTTCGTGACGTCAGAAGGATCTTTGAAGGGAATCGAGATATCGACTGGCATGTTGCGGTTACCAGTCACACTTGAGCCGAGATGGCTATCAAGAAACTTGTAAGAGGTGTTGGAGGAAATAATCAAAGACATTTGTTTCACGCTGCTCATCCTACCAACGGTTTGCGTCGCTAAGTCCATCCAACCAGCGGTTTCCGAGCTAGCACCGTTGTCAACGTAGATCACAGCACTCTCGCAATTTGGCAGTATTTTACTGAGTGTAGACGCTATCATCTGGCGCGCACCCTACCACAAACTCAATTGGGGAGTTTCGTTCCAAACAACTGATTGAACTTACTGGTAAGAGTCGTGCCGCGGCCAGCGACTCATTATATATGTGTGTGAATATAGCCAATTGAACGTTCGATAGCGGGTCAAGGTATTGAAGATATCTGTGGTCTGAATGCTCGCAGAGACTCACCTCTCTGGTTTGTCTCTGTAGCACATCTTTCAGCTCCTTTGGTATGACCTTGAGCAAAGCATCTCCCGGCGCCTCGCTGGAATTGCCGGTACGCCTGGGTACGCGGAAACCACTAGGAATGCGGATACTGAAGAACGGTTCTGTGGTTAACGGTTCTGTGGTTGCGGGTATTTGTGTGGGGATCATTCTCCACGCAGAGAATTTGCGGGACAGGTACGAAGAGGAATCTTGGCGGCAAGACGGAGTCAGGGTGGTAGAAGGTCCCACAGTGGAAGGGGGATCGAGGGCGGAGGATCGTGCAGAAGAAGCTTGAGGGGAAGATGCAGTCGGGTCTGACGGATCACTCATTGTAAGAGTTTGGAAGAGTGGGCTTGCTGTAAGTGAATGGTGTAGAGTTTGTGAATGATGATGTAGATGTCAGAATTGGTCGAACGCTGGCCATTTTATAGAATGTAGGACCACCATGAGGCCTAAGGCCTTCTCCAGTGGAGTAACGGTCATGCATGGGAAAATAATAACGCCAAGAAAGCCGTTTGTATTGGGTGACAGCATCTTCCATTTCGAAGGTAAGCATTTCGTCTCACACAACGTCATCTTTGGAGCTTGTCGTCTTCGAAGGCAGTTGTTTCTTCACACGACACGTCATCGTTGTTGCCTTATGTGCGAAGTCAGAGTCCAATCATGAAAGGTGCCCTCGTGGACAGACAGCTTCTCAGCCTTCGAACATCGATCGAGTCAAATTTCGTAACGTTCTCACTGCTGTCCTCTAAGCTAGATGAGGGCTCGTCTTCTCGGTCTCCTCGATCAGTCTACAGGCCTTTCACTCCTGCTCCAACACTAACGACGTGGGAAATCTTCTGCTCCAGCACTAACGACGTGGGAATTCTTCTGCTCCAACACAAATGCCATCTTATCGATTCTCACGAACAAATTAGCTCTACAGTATAACTGCTACAGCCCGAAATGGGAAGGCGCCTTGATTTTACGAAAACTTCCTTCTGAGTGAAAGGTTATACCTACCTTCTCACCCAACCTCACCGGGCAATCACTTCAGGTAGACACTATGTCGAGCAGCGACTGACTTGTTAGCCTTCAAAAAATCCAAATGCAGAAATTAAAGTCGAGAAGGCGGACTTCCAAAGACCTTCAAACCGCTTATTACGTATCACTCGCGACAATGACCTCAAAAGCATTGGGATTAGTCTTGCTAGCAAAAAATCTGTATAGAAATATACGAGGTCGTTGACATTGCAATGCAGTGCATATTACAGCAGTCGATGACACAGGCGGGGCGATGTACCGGTAGACACATTCGCCACTCATGCTCAGTGAAAGTTGAAGCGCCTCAAAATCCAAGTGCATCGCCACATGGGTCCTTTGAATTCCGACGGCCATCTTCCATCCTATATCTATTCTAGAAGATGAGAAATACCTTCTATATCCGTTCTCTGTCTCCCAAGCTCTACGACAATCCAGATTAGAGACTACACTCCTAAGAATGCCGTTCTTCTTGATGATTCCCATTGTGAGTTGTCCACATATACTTACGGAGAATTGATACTCCTTTAGGTTATGTTCGTCCTTATCATCGTAGGAGCGACAACAAATCTTATTCGACGATGTCACATTTCCGGGCGCATGGCTTCGTAAGTTATCTCATACTTTTCTTTCCCCGACAATCTTTCTTGCGTTAGGACTACTACAGGCTGAAGGTAGTAAAGGTTCCAGCGTACTCAGCCTGTACCTCAACTGCCTGTTGACCTAATACCACACCAAGAGACAACCGAGTACAATCATCTGGTTGTACAGCCTTATCCAGCCCCGGTTTACAATCCGCATCCACACTCAACTCATCAATGTAAAGTCTTTTCTTTTCTCCGATAACGTCATCCAGACTCACTGGATATCATTAGCATATCCTCCTTCTTCACTCAGTCGTGTACCAACTTCTACAGCAAGCGTTCTGCCTCAGACGATTACAGGACCGGCGAGCCGATACGAACAAAGTATAGGAGGAAGAACATTGATGATTTCGCCAGCCTCGGATCGACCACCAACGTACGAGTCGGCTGAGGGATGATGATGGGTGCTAAAGATTATCGACCGTTGTAAATTACGTATCACGTACATGGACTAATTGATAATGTGGATCCTATTCCGAGTCATATCTCCTGTCTCTGTCGGACATCCTTCACTTGGCTGTCTATCACCAACTTACACCACAGAACTCTGCTTCGCCACTTGCACGCCTAAGATCCGACATCTGGTGCCTGACAAAGAAACGTCACTATAACTCGCCTACCCTGAACTGATTTCCAAAGGAAAGCGATAGCCGAAGATACGTTCATTTCCCATCTACTCATCGCTCTCTCAATCACTCATCCGTTCTCGTTCTCCATGAGACCCTTCACACCACCATCACTCCTACTTCTAGTCTCAGCTGTCATTCTCCCCGTGGAAGCCGCTTTGTATAATGTCACTCCTTCCGACCAATCACCTCTCTTAACCTACCTTCCATCTAGATCTGGTCCAAGTGATCAAACATGGAACGTATCATACACTTCCCCACTATGGTCTAGCTTGCTTAACGAGACTATCGGTCAAGGTATTTCTCAACACTATACCACACACATCGGTGCGAACGTCTCGGTCAGCTGGCTGGGCACCGCGGCGTATGTGTACGGTTTGGCGAATTCAAGCGATGTCAAGTTCTACGTTGATGGAAACGATTACGCCAACGCTGCGGCCGATGAAGACAACGATGGGGATCTATCGCTGTACTCTCCCATGGGTAGTGTAGTTGACCTTGAAGTCGGTTGGCACACTTTGACAGTTGAAGTCGTTGGAGACGGAGGAGTTAGTGTGAGCCAAGTGACGTTGACTGTGTCCTTAGCGCCGGATGGGTATGTTATCTCCCTCCTCAGCTGTAGGACTGGGGATACTGATTGATCAGCTCGGCGTTCACGAGCACAGTCCTTGAGACGCTTGCAGATAATGGAACATCCATTAATGAGGCGTTCAATACGAGTGAAGGAGCTTGGGAAATGAACACTTCATTTGGCTACACCTGTACATTCTATCCTAATCTACGGCTCATCTTGCCTAAAATGCTAATATACGTAACAGATGACGACTCGAGTACTAGTGGCTATTCGATTGAAACACACACACCATACTCCAAGCTCTCCTTCGCATCACCTGCCAATACCTCCTTAGTCGCCCTATACGGTCCATTATCTTCTTCACACTCCACATACTCCGTATCTCTCTCCCCAGCATCCGGAGACTCCACTAGCCTACCCAGTGGAAGCTCATCTACACCGACAAATCTAACATTTGACGCCTCAACACCAGCGATCGTACAAGAAGAGTATTTGTATGTTGGAGTACTGGACCCCGAGCAGGAGTATATCGTCACTGTAGAGGTGCTTGGCGGTCAGGATGAGAGTTGGAATTTGGCCACCGTTCAGTACTATATCGCTTCTGAGTAGGTCACAGTCATCCCTTCGATGATGTGCTGATTTTACGGTGTCAAAAGGGGGACTGCCAGTACTAGTCCGTCTAATTCCAACCACAGGAGTCGGGTCTTAGGAATAGCACTGGGAGTAGTGAGTCTTGTTTCTGTGTACAGAGGGACCCAGTGTATGGCGACTTACGTGGTGCAGTCACTTTGTACCGTGGGTATAGCTTTGATCTGTATCGGAATATGGAGATTCTGCATCATCGGTCGGCACCGCAAAGAGGCAGCGTGAGTTTTAAATTGCGGGCGTATGTGAAACCCTACTGATAATCCGCAGGAAAGCGGCAGCAGCGGAGAATGAGCAGCTTGAGCTTGATTTGTTCCCGGAGAAGAGTGCTCCCAAGGGCTTTGCTACGGGTAATCTCGACAATCCATCGGACTTATCTCGTGAGTTGCTTTATCTTATCATTTGTGCAGGCTCTTCATTCTGACCGTGTTTCAGTTCCTGTCACAAGTAGATCCCTCAGGGATGAGTCGGCTTCCATCCGTTCTGCAGCAGGAGAGACGGTAGTCCCTCCGCCCTACGAGGCGTCCTGGCAAGTCGGGACTGTCGAGAAGTGACAAGTTGTGAATCTAAGGTTTGTATCGAGCCATACTTGGCAATGTTGTTCATGACTTAAATTTATATATATATATTGTACTCGGTGCGTGGTAATGTTGTTCATGACTTCAATCTTTTGTACATTGTACTCGGTACTCTTATACTCTTTCTGTCAGATATTTTAAATATTTTATGCAACCAGATAGGGACAGTCAATTAAGCTTCCGTCGGAATCACAACACCCTCCACCGGAAACTTCCGCTCGGATCGCCGAAATAATCTGGATAAATCATATCGCTTTGGACATTGTCACGAGTGATAACAAAGACAAAAGAGTAGTCTAACTCACTCGTTGAAAGCGAGTAAAGAACTACGAATACTCAAAGAGTTTGATCGATTGGATAAAATGTCGACATCTAGAGATGAGAGAATGAGGAGAGAGCAGAGACAGCAAGTCGCTGTGAGTACTTCAAGCATCTTGTTTTGAGTCCTTACGGTGGTTGGTCGCGTGCTGATTGTTCAAAGTATGAGATGCAACATAAAGGCGCTGTTGAGGTATGTTTGTCTCCCTTCTTTCGTTATCACGCTTGGGATCTGAGTATGACACTACCGTCATGACTTGTTGTCGAGAAGTAGAGCTGAAATGACGATAGGGTGCAATAAGATGGACTTTGTATGGGATAGTAGCTTGTGGTCTTGGACATTATTACTCTCCCTTCTTTAGGTAAGTGACGTATATCCGTGTGGTACTCCAGCGTCGAGTCACATACGCATACTACTAGTCTACTCCATTAACAACTTTTATCCATTATCTGTCAAATACTCTGCACTCTGGAAAAGGAGGATTGGATAGCTGATACTTTGTCTGGATAGACGACAGACATGGGGATTGAAAGCGTTCCTCACTTCATCATGTACGTTGTACTCGTCTCATCTAGGACCGAGTATAGTAACTAACGAATGCAGCAACAATATTCGGTCTCGTCGTCGGTGCAGGTCCGTCTTTCTTTCTTTCTCTCTTCTCTCTTCTCTCCTCTCTCCTCTCCCGTCTCACTTCCTGCTCTGCTTTCTATCCCGATGCTCTCTATCCCGATGCTCTCTATCCCGGTGCTCTTCCTTTTGTTCCGGTGTTCTGTCTTCTGTCCCGGTAGTCGTATAACTGACAAAGTACAGACTACCATCTACTAGACTACGAACACAACGTACGTAAAGGTGAAAACGACATGCGTCGGGAAGCTCGTAATGCCTTAGCTAGAGAAGGGAAGATAGCTACCGAAGGGGAAATTAGAAAGTGGAGACAGAGGAGAGATGCTGATTTAGCGAATGGAGGTGATGGGACTGGATCTTCTTTGAGGAGTAGTACAGGTCTCGGGATTGGTGAGATGGTTGAGAAGGCTAGGAACGAGGCGAGTAGAGATAATACTACACCAATTAATCCTGGTCGCGTTGGTACTCAGAGTGGCAGCAGGGAAGGAAGTGGGACAGGGAAAGAGGAAGAGGAGAAAGGGTTGGCTGGTTTGCCTGTTGAAGAGACGAGCTTGGTTGGAGTCGAGGCGCTTGCGGGAGCAGGATTAGAAGAGAGTATTTCAAAAGCTACAGGGGCAACGAGTGTAGATGGAACACAAGTAGCCGCAGAAAGTGGTATGGAGAAGATAGGTCCTGAGTCTAGTTCAGAAGGAGCATCTGGATTACCAGAGGCAGTCATCAGTGGAGGAGGTGCAGTACAATCAGCATCATCAGATTCATAGCACAGGCGAGTTATGATCTATAACAATGGCAATATAGGCTGATCCACTTTTAGAAATACAGTAGACAGACTTGCATTATGCATCATTTGGGTTTCACAAGACTCTTAAGTCGTCGTCTTACTCATAGACACTGTACGTATGTGACATTGGTACATGGGTCACAACCAATAAAATACTCACGGTCCTTTGATGATCTCAAACTCTCCCTTCCAACATCCTTTCATGGTGAGGGAGTATGCTTGGCTGCGTCAACTACCTACACGACAACTTCATTGTTTGTGTTGACCCGACTCTTAAACCTGCACAACGATGCCTAGAAGAAGCAGGCCAAGATAAGCCACCCATGTCCGCTCAAGTAGTATACATAGGCGCTAGTTCACCACTGTTTGACTATACCCCCGACAGGAATGGGGAGATAGGTAAATCTTGGGCTCAGATCGGTAGCGGTTCAAGTCAATGTATGGGTTCTACAATATTCGCAGTTCAACTAGCCAGTATATCTTGTACGTAACATCAACCTTGTTTACACCCCATCTCTCGATCGCTCCGCTTTAAGATCATGATTTTGTTGGAGTAATCTCTCCCCTTTCACAGTTTCAAAGACATGGACTCTGCTCTAAGAGTTGATGTTGATGTTGATACTAATGCTGATGTTGGGAATAGATACGGATATTGCATTCATATGGCAATCTTCAACTGAATTTCAAATCTCCTGTGGTCTGGATGGGAAGTTAGAGGCTGCTCAAGCTGAACAAGATGGCATGTCACTTTCGGGAGAATTTGATGTACATGTCGCTAGACTCGAAACGAGTTGTTCAAATTGTGTCAATGGAGATGTTTTCGAACTTGTTGGAGTGGAGATTAATACTCTAGTCTCATCTTCTTCGTAAGTGCCCTCTCCGTTGCCTCTACCCACCTCTGTCTCTCTCTCCTACGGCTCCTCTCTTCTCTCTCCTACGGCTCCTCTCCTCTCTCTCCCTCTCTGTCATTTCGTGTCCTTCAAGGAGCTTCAATAGTCCAGACGGAGACCTTTTCTGGCAACTCCTCTCCCATCTGCGGGGTTGCGATAAACCAAGAAGAACGCTGATGATGTTTGAATACATTAGGTCCTGCGAAAATGTCACTCTAGACGATGCTTCCTCTGAGATCTCTTACACTGACTTTACATCCACCACTTCAGCAAGTAGTCAAGTCGCTGCGATTTCGGGAGGAACGTTCTACCAGGATACTGTCAGCTATACTACATCTGCTGGAGCTGTTGCTAGTTTTTCATTCCAAGGTAAATACACTATCCCATTTCGTTCTCACCAGTCCTTGTACGCTTAAACCTACTCAGGCTCAGCATTATATATCTTCGGACCGACTGGACCTGCATTTGGTTTATTCTCCATCACACTCGACGGAACGAGCATGGGGACATTTAACGCTAGCACCACTGTAGACACGTATGGGACATTACTGTTCTTCACCACGCAGCTAGAAGAAAGTACGACTCATCAAATCGTCTTGACGAATCAACAAGACGGATTTTGGTTCGCTTTGGATTCCTGTGTAGCAGTCCAATCCTCAAGTTCAGGTTCAGGTTCAAGTTCAGGAACCATTCCAAGTGGTCCACCTGCTGCGACACCCATCTGGAATACCAACGGGGGCGGTAATAGTGGGAGTAACGGGTCAGATAATGCCGGAGCAGTCATCGGCGGTGTTTTAGGTGGTCTTGTTGGACTTGTAAGTGACATTCACTTCTTCCCGAAAGAAGGACGATGCTGAGGGTGGATAAGGCTTTGGTATTCATGGCGTGGAGGTATTATCTGTGGAAGAAAGCAGGGGGCAAAGGCGACTTTTTCGTAGCTCTGTGTGGACCAACGAAGAAATCGAAAACAAAGAAAGATATCAAGAATGATGCTTGGTTTTGGCCTATGATGAGGTCCAGGTTGGCTGAACCAAAATAGTGGTTTCTAGAGGTCTACTGAGGACGAGACTGTGAGGGAGGAGATACGAATCGTTGGAGGGGATATAGAGCAGGGAATACAAGTGCGGCACTTCAAGTGGCAAACGCCAGGAATATGGTTATCGGTGAAATTCTATTGTGACCTTTTGTTTCTATCTACAATTACCGTTGTATTCTATAACGTAGATAGTATATATGCTGTGGTTCAATCAGCATTGACAGGAACTGTCTGTAGGGCAGCAACATCTGTTTTCTGCGCGCACGGAACGAAAGAAATCCACGTCAGACCCTCCCCGCGTGTGTTCCCCGCATTGCTGTACTGAACGCGCCCGACATCAAAACGATCAATGCGTCAAGTCTCGACCTCGACGACCTCCTCATTGCTGCCCTTTCTCGACGCAGAAAGTCTATCACAGTGTCCTCTGAATACGGCGCGCTTTGAAAGCGAGTAACAGGTCGCAAGATGGCGCCTGTGACACTCCCGCCATCATTCTACAACTCGTTTTGGTCGCCCGACTACAGGTCTGGGTTGGAGGTACTATTCAGGCAGCTTGAACAAGTGAGCTCATCTCTCACTTCTTTCTACATTCATGTTGTGCTCTATCGAGTATGGGAATTTCTCTCTTTCATTCTGTTTCCCGCGGGTTGACGAACGGACGAGCGTTGACTGACCATCTTAAAGGGCTGTCTCGAAGACAACGATGTCGCCGAGTTCATTGAGGTAAGTCTCAATCACAGCCATAGACAGGTTCATAGAAGCAAATGTGACTGTGATCTCTCCGTAGTCTCAGATCAAAGGCCATCATGGTCTCGCCTCGTCATTGCTCAACCCTCCACTACCCACCAATCCCGAATCATCATCATCATCACTACAACACACCCTACTCTCCCTACGGGGTGCATCTTCAGCTCGCGGCGAAGCACATCGAGCTCTTGCGCTCGAGCTTGAACAAAGAGTTCTGGCCGGCTTCCTCAATTGGAAAGCTAGACATGCGGAACGCATCAAGGGTGTAAAGGATGAAATGTTGAGTAAGACTGGCGTCGTGGCAGTCTGGGAAAAGGATGTTCAACGACTGTCTACGGTCAGTCTGCCTTGAGACCCATTGCTTCCAGCCGCTGATAGTCGTCATTATAGCTGAGACAGACGTATGTGGTCAAGTCACGTCACGCAGACGAGTCAGAAGACGAGTAAGCAACTTATCATTCTCATTGAGTTTTGGCTGATGATCATCATCATTTAGCGCCAAGTTTGCCCCAGCAACGTCACCTCGCTCACCCCCGCAGGATCACTACACAACTTCTCCCAAGCTACAAAGTCCGCTTCGGCGCTCAGGTACCGTTGCAGATAGGATCAGCGAGAAGCTACGTGCAGCGTCTATTTCGAACAATGCTAGTTCGGGAGTTAGGCCTATCTCTATCGAAGGCAAGACGCTTCCTGCTCCGCCGACACCTCTGCGTGTTGCATCACCCGAGTCCAACGGTAATGGGGATAGAAGCCCGTCGAGTCCGATGAGAGAAGATGCCTTCATCCCTCCGTCTGATCCAGCAGGCAAGCCGTCTGTACAATTTTCTGAGCCACCTCCACTGCCCAGCAAGACATCAGTGTCTCCCACGTTGTCTGAAGCACCGCAAGAGCCAATCTTGATATCCGGCCTCGCACTCCAGCCAGACGGGTTGAAAGACTTACTTCGTCGACTCGATGCGTACCTCTTAACGACCCCGGCTCCATACTCGGACGCTTCAACCCAAGCATACTCGACTAAATCAAACGTAGCACTTGCAAGTCGACAGCGCAGCACGATTCTAGGTACCTACGAGAAGACATTTTCTGGCGAGGAAGTAGTTGACTGGCTGCGCGATAATGTTGAAGGCTTTGGCGGTGATTGGGACCGTTGCGTCGATGCGGCCAATGAGTTACACAAAATGGGTCATTTCTCTCGTATCGGTGTTGGACGAGGTTTTGATCCAGACTATGATACCTTTTACGTCCTCAAAGTCACCCCTAGTAGCTCGATTCCTTCGGCATTGGCCTCACCTCTCGCTCAATCTACCAGCGCGAATATCTCGTCCATGTTACACAAATATCTCCCAGCTGGACTGGCTAGCTCAGATGAGCCAATACATGTGCGACTTCGGAAAGAAGCAACGAAAGCCGATGAAGCTTATCGTGAGGCTGTGAGGGAGGCAGAGACCAAGCGCTTAGAAATGGAAGAGCGCATTGAAAGGGGTCTGCGAATTTGGGAAAGATGGGAGAGGGAGAGACTGAGTGTGGTCAAGTCTGGTACGCTTATTTGATCTACTGCAGAACTAAAATCTGAGCTGATTGGCCCAGTATTGAAGCAATATGAAGAAGCGCTGGGCCGACTGCCCGACCGCTTGGCTGATCTCACAAAGGCAACATCCCTTTCCATCGAGGCTTTTAACCCAGAAGCAGATATCAAAGCTCTCATCGAGGGTAATCGTACAGGACCTTTCCGACCTTTTCCGCATGTGTACGAATCATTGCTCGGTGACGTCCCAGAAGTCAATTTCGGTGTCGATCTCCGCAAGTGGGCTGGCGAAGCTGGATGGAAGAGCATGATGCATCGACCTGAAAGGGAGAAGGGTGCTATCCCAGAAGTGCTCGACGCATTACTGCGGACTCTGGATGAGCTGTATCCCACTCTATCCGATGATGGTACGTACCCGACTATATTAACAGAAGGATTGTTGTTGATCGTCGCAGATCGTCGTAGAGCCTGGATCTACGAAGTTCCGCTGGTCGAGACCCACGCCTTACGAAATGCAATCAACGACGCAAAAGCGCCTGTAGAGGCAATGATCGAGATCATCAAGAAATACAATGTACCTGTCGTCGCAGGCGTTGTCAAGCTGTTCTTGCTCGAGCTCAACCCACCCGTGATGGGTTGGGAGGGCTGGGAGGATGCAAAGGCAGTTTATCCTTCTGGTACGTGGTGTCCAACCTGTACATTTCGCACATCCGGTACACCCACACAGCTTCGCAATCCTTACACCTGGTGCATATCATGCTGACCATCTCAGTTGGCGCGGATCAGGAAAGAGATATGACCAGCGCTGTGACTAGTGTTCTGGGTCGTTTACCTGGTGCTCAGCTTTATGTCTTGGACGCAGTCGTCAAGCATTTCAGGACGTACGTCGATCCCTGTTTATCATTCTTGGCATTGACTGTAAGTTGACATGTGCAGATTGATCGACTCTACCAAAGTAGACGAGTCCAGTGAAGTGTATATTACAAAATTGGCACTATCGGTCGGACGATGTATCCTCCGACCGCAGTTCGAAACTGAGCTCACCATTCATGACCGTACCCCGTCTCTGTTTTCCGCCGATCTCATCAGTCTATACACATCCGTTCTGCCCCCGTTAGTCGAAAAGAAGAAGAGCCAATCCGATCGAGTACTACCGATTCGCAAGCGGACAGCTTTGGTGGATCAACGAATCTCTCGTTCAAGACTGAGTGGAGGGGAAATGACACCCAAAGAGCTCCTTGATCAGCAGCACGCTCTTCAGCATCCTCGACCAGCGAGTCCTTCGCCGATGAGTCGAGGTACCTCTGTATCTGGGTCGGCATCTGCACTTGGCCTAGGGGTACCTCTGGCATCTGCTCCGAGCTCGACCAATGATAGGGTCAATGTCATCCCTTCTACTCCAGAAGAGCCGATCAACAACGGTACAGATCGTCAAGGCTCTGAAAGTCTCGCTGCACCAGAAGATGCGGGTGAGCCAGAATCGTCGACTGCCAATGTCCTAGAAGATCTAGAGAAATACAACCCGTTGCCTGAGGACACTCCTGTGGCGGGACAAACGGCTAGTTCTGGCGCATTGAAGCGCGCTACCTCTGGCGAGACATCCCGTTTACGCGGACCAAGAGGTGCTAGAGGTCCAAGACCTGCGCCCAGTCGTGTGGTTTCGCATTCAAAGGTAGAAAGCATGTCAAGTACTGGAACTGGAACTGAAGAAGGGGAAGTGGATGGAAAAGGAAAAGGTCGAGCGGTAAGTCTTTGGGTTTTTTGTTCTGTTCCTGTCCCAGAAGCTACATACTCGTAGAATGGCTTACTGATGACTTAGATTGGGCATGGAAGTAAGAGTTCTGTGAGTGCCATGGCGGCGAAATTCGAGGGAAGTTCGTAAATCATGATCAGTACGACAATTCCCTAAATGAACGGTATGTACATAGTACAGTAGACGACGAAGATGAAAGCTCTAATGGGCAATGTACACAAAATAAATTCTGCATAACAGACAGCTATAACAGTATTGTACTGTTATACAAATCTATCAGCAAGAGAATCAATGTTTGTAAGAGTCAAAGAAGAAAGATTGGAAATGATACATATGCTTCCTCTACAGTCATCTCTGAGTCATGTCACTGTCATAATCTCTTCACAATCTCTTCGCAGTTTCTTCGCAGTTTCTTCGCAGTTTCTTCACAGTTTCTTCACAGTTTCTTCGCAGTTTCTTCGCAGTCTCTTCACCGTCCTAACAGTCTCTTACAGTCTCACAGAGGGGAACATTATGCATGCAGGGAAGACTCAATTTAACAGCTCCTAAGACCGGACTGAGAAGAACGTGTGGCGAGCCTTCCGTCTAACAAACTCCGTCACATTATCATCAACTTGAATTCTCAGGGTCATGGGTTTCGTACTGGATTTGCCTTGGATTCTGTTAGCTGACGATTTTATTGATGCAAAAGGGCTAAACCACTCACCGTCTTCCGAAGTTGGTCCGGCAGCCGTTTGTTCAGACGTAACAGGATTAATCAACTTACCATCTTCCGAAATTGATCCAGCAACCAGGAGGAGCGATGATTTGCTACGTCCTTTGCCTTCAGTGTATTGAGAACTGACAGCTTGGTATGTGGACGGCACTGCTAGTGTCATATCAGATGCTCTGGTTGACACTGTTTGTAGCCAATCCTCCTTCACCTCCTCTGACCTTGGAGGATGACAAGGCCATCTGAAAGCGTATTGCGGCACATTACGGATCCGCACGTCGCATGTGAGGCTTTGTGCGAGACTGCTGCGCTTCGCCAGCACCCCAAAGAGGATTGAAGAAAGTGCACTCGCATTTTGATATGCAACTTTCAAGGTTTGTTCGGACTCCGACATTGGCCCAGGTACACGTAAATCGCGGGGACTTATCGACGGCGTATCGATATCCAGATTTGACAGGGTTTGAGGAGGCCAAGATTCGAGCCGATCGAAGCATGAGCCTGTGGCGCGGGAAATACCTGTAATGACGATACTCTGTACTGGCGTTTCCGAGGTGAGCTCAGCCATGACTCTGGCACTGTCATTATCGAGTTTTGATATGTAGAAAATGGCTCTGCGGGAGATGTTGTTCTTGCCCCACTCCTTCCACTTGGTTGCGCCTCAGAGGGTTCATCGGGTCTTAGAAGACGTATATGGGAGGCCATCGCAGTGATAAGTGGTGCAGAAAAGATGATTGTGTCAACCTCCTTCTTCAGGGAAGGGGGAAGGTCTAGCTCGCTCTCGCCTGGGTAAAGGGTGAAGGACTTGAGTGGCCAATCAGCGTTTGGTTGGATTTCGTACTCGATTTGGGCGTCTGGAGCAGCGTCGGAGTTGGACTCGGACTCGGAATCTTTCAACGGAGGATAATCTCCCATGGGTGACTCCGAAACAGACCCTGGATCGCAGCTCCCAGCAAGTACTTCCCAAGGCAAGTCCATCTCTCTCCGAATACTGGATAATTTCAGAGAGCAGCTCGTTAGGTAATTGACACACTGAGACCCCCTTGTTATGTTTGATACGCCCCAGATCTTCAGGGTCAATTGTGAGTGGTGAGCTTCCAGAGAGAGCGAGAGGTGGGTTAGAAGAAGATCTTTCAGGGAGTGTGAGAAGAGAGTCTCCGGGAAGTGACCGAGAAGATTCAGTGGTCATGATGAGGAGGATGACTGTGGTGGCGAAAACAAGGAAGTTGAAAGTTGGTGACGGTTATGTCGGTAAAGTTGTTGTTGTACGAGACGATTGGACGACTGTGGTGAAGATGTGGTAGTGAGGTGGTGGTCGACAGGTAGTAGTTGTACCAAGTGGCTCTAAGGCAGAAGGTGGTTGTCACGGTGGTGGCTGTGGAGGTGTTGCAAGGTAGTGATTGTCAGGTGGCAGTTGTAAGAAAGTGGCTTTTATGTGACGATTGTACGATGGTGTGGTAGGGTGGTAGATGTGAAGCAGTATGAGTGAAGTTGATTGTGATATGGTGGGGGGGTTGAACTTCAGACATTTATACTGCCGACATACATGCCGTCCTCCTCCACAATCACCTCAATCACCTTCCTTCCATGGTGCTTCAAAGGATGATGTCTAGATATCCCCAAAAAAAGCGTCTATGCTGCCCCAAAGTGAACAAATGAAAGGAGAGATGAAACGATTTACCGAATGAGTACTGCTCGTCAAATCTATCCTTTCAGATGTTCAACTCAGACTGGCATAGTATGTACACGTACATATGACAATACTGCATACTGACAGCGATATAAATCAGCAGCAATATTATAAGTCGATGAAGGAATATAAGAGATGATACACAGTGTAGATACATGTTTCCCCGGCAGTCATATCCCAGTGCTCTATGCATTTGTTACAGTGCTCTCTTCTCATGTCAAATTTCTTCCACAGAGGGGAATGTGTGGCGTGGGCACAAGGAAAATAAACTCGGCTACTTGGAGGTTTGGCTAAACATTTCGTGGGAAAACGTCTTAGACCTATCAGCCGTTGTCTTTGTAGAGAACCTTCAAAAGGTCTAGAAATCAGCGAAATTTACTGGAAAAGTCTTTCGATAATGGTGCATACCCGAAAAGGACAGATTCTTTCGTGCGGTCGTTTGATTTGACAATCCGATATCCTCTGGGAGCAGACAAAGTTGCAAGAGATGCGCCGATTTGCGTTGTTGTGTTCTAAAATTGGGCGGACTGTCACGGGAGCAATTAGTATCGTCAGTCTATGTCAGGGACCTGTCCCAAGTTGGTCTCAAGGGGGGCTTGAGACAGAGTAGACTGCAGAAGTTTACTAAGCTTGAACTACTTCTGACGAGTGTAGTTCATGAGACTTGTGTATTGGTCGACAGCAAAGAATGATTGAGAAGGGAACGAAGAGCAGTGACGAAGGCACTGCTCTGAGAGACCGTGGTAAGATGGAAAGACAATTGATAAATCTAATTCTGGGAGAAGTACAAAGCTACAGAATGTACTCCTTTTATACCTGCATGTCGTGATAAAACCACGTTGTGGGATCCCACGCCGAGGGCATCCATGTTGTGGACATCCACGTCGAGCTAGTGCCACGTTGAGGGAATCCACATCGAGCATGCCCACGTCGAGTGATTCCACGTGACTTGGTGTCATGACCAAACTGACTGGGTCATGACAGTCTAACGTGCTGGGAATGACTATGCGCGATACATTCGTTGGGGAAGACTCCCTATCCGTACTTCGAGGTACTATATACCGTAGCAGTCTTCCGGCCAACGTATGCTTAACTCCGATGCTTGGAATCTTCTAGAACGGGGTACTTGCCATATCTGGTAACTTCCTTATCAGGCAAGCTTCCAGACCCGTTCTAGTGTCCTTTTCTCGTCCGTGCGCCGTACCTTCTACTACTAATATTGTGGGTCATACTACGCAAAGCGTATCATGACACGGACTCTGACCACGGAGAACGAGGCATGTTAGGACCGTACCAGCGTAATGAACGGTATGTAGTACAGTAGACGATGAAGATGAAAGCTCAAATGGGCAATGTACACAAAATAAATTCTGCATATTGACAGCTATAACAGTACAGTACTGTACATATACAGATCTATCAGCAAATAAGAGTGAAAGAACAAAGGTTGGAAATGGTGCTTCTACAGTCATCTCTGAGTTGTGTCACAGTCAAGTCTACAGTCTCTTCACAGTCTTTTCACAATCTCTTCACAATCTCTCACAGCCTCTTCCCAGTCTCTCCACAGTATCTTAACAGTCTCTCCACAGTGTCACAAAAGGGAACGCTGTGGGGGCAGGGAAGACTCAACTCCACAGATCATTACTCCTGACCAAGAACCGGCGGTGAGCTGCCCGTCTTTGCGCATCAGTCACATTAGGATCAACCTGAATTCTCAGGGTCATGGGTTCGCTACTGGACTTGCCTTGGATCTCTTAGCTGACGACTCAATTGATGCAAAAAGGCTAAGCCACTTACCGTCTCCCGAGTTAGATCCGACAGCCATTTGTTCAGACGTAATCAACTCATCTTTCTTCGGAATTGGTCCAGCAACCAGGAGGAGCGATTTGCCTTCAGTGTCTTGAGAACTGACGGCTTGGTATGTGGGCGGCTTGTTAGTGTCACATCAGGTGCTCTGGTCGACACTGATTGTAACCAACCCTCTGCCACCTGCTTTGACCACGGAGGACGAGGAAACGTTGGATCGTACTTCGGCACATTACTGATCCGCTTTTCGATTCCGTCTTTTCGGAGACTGCTGTAATCACCCAGCACCGCAAGTTGGATTGCAGAAAGCACTTTTGCAGTGTAAAATGCCTCTAAAAAGGCTCGTTGGGTGTTCGACAATGTTTCAGATAGAATGCCGGGTCTGATTGTTGGCATCTCGATATCAATTTTCGACAGGCCCATCGGGGGCCAAGATGGAAGGCTTTGGAATGCTCCGATTGAGGCGTCGTGGATGTTGGTAATGACGATATGCTGAACCCCCGTCCCCGAGAGAAGTGCAGCCATCATCTGCGTACTGCCCTGATCCAGATCCGAAATAGATAGAACGGCATTGCTGGCGACAAACCTGTTGCGCTCGCACCACTTCTTCCACTCACGAATGAAGTCCTGCGGGAGTCCAAACGAGTGCCCATCCCTTCTACAGATGGTATTGATGAGTCCATCAGTAAAATAGATTGTATCAACGTTTGTCACAGGGGGAAGATCTTCAAGGCTGCGCCCCTTGTCGATTGTCATGCTCTGGAGAGACCAGTCGTCGTTTGGCTGGACCTTGCTGTTGGAATTGTTTTCTCCCCGTGGAGGGTATATCACGTGCGGGATGCCCTTCCAGAATGTGATACGATGCCGCCAGCAAACGCTTTGGAAGGTACGCTCGTCCGCTGAATCAAGATATGTGCAGATCATATCGAACAGCTCGTTGGGTATTCGACGCAATGGTGACGCGAGCTGATCATTGACAAGCGTCAAATTTTCAAGGTCAAGTGTGAGTGGTGAGCTGTCAGAGAGACTGAGACGTAAGGGTTCGGAATGGGAAGATTCAGTAGTCATGATGTGGAGGATGATTGTGGTGGCAAAGAACCAGACTTGGGTAACTCTGTAGATCAAGCTCAAGGTTGCAAGTCGGTGGTTGTGGAGATTGTGCTGGTAAACTTGTCGTTGGAAGTGGCGGTTGAATTGCTGTGTGGTAATGTGGTAGTGAGGTGGGGGTCGTAGGGTAGAAGTTGTAAGTAGTGGGTTGCTCTGAGGCGGAAGGTGGTTGTGAAGGTGGTGGCTGTGAGGCTGTGGTTAGGTTTTAAGGTGGTAGTCGTAAGAAAGTGGTAATTGTGAAGTAATGGGTGTAAAGGTGATTGTGATGTGGTGGGTGGGTGGGCGCTGAATGTCAGGGATTTATAATGCGGACGTGCGTCCGGTCCTCGTTTACAATCGCCTTCTCCACATCGTGCTGCCTGAAAGGATAACTGCTGAACATCCCCAAAAAAGGCTGAAGTATCCCCAAAACGTCGTCTAAGCTCCACCGAAGTTAGCACTGAAAGGAGACGAAGGTGAAATGATTTCCCCAAAGCATCCAGTTTGTCAAATCTTTCCCTTCAGACATTTGATCCTGGAGAAAGGACGGCAAGGAAGAGAAAATGCCAGCGAAAATGTCAGACTGGGGAAGTGGCAGCGCCTCAAAGTGAGTAGCGGTGCAAGTCAGTCTCATCAGTCCAGAAGAGGAGCTATAAATCTCATGTGTCACGGCTGCCAGTATTACACGGTGGTCGAACCCTCTTGAAGCAAAGAGATGCCGTTACTGTAGGTCGCAAGGGTCAATCGACGGAATCTTCTACAGAAAAAAGAGTGAAATGCCTTACCCCAATCATGGGTGCTCATTATGAACTATAGGGAGCGTCTTCTTATACGTTCTTACCCTGAGCCTCTTCCGGCTGAGTAGCAAAGTCTGCTACAGCTGCGCGTCAATATCATGTGAACAAACAAAGAGTTCACCTTTGATTAGCCTCGGTGCTTCCGCTTCTGTCAGAGTATGCAGCGGACACTCCCAACCCTTTCACCCACAAGCCAGACGATAAGACATTATCAAGGAATCAACATGGGATCGGGCCCTGTGTCTAACAGAGGAGCAAAGAATTTTGCCACTTTAGACACTGTAGACATACAGTACACATTCGCATGAATTTCCGTAAGCATATGTATAACAAAACCTTATCTACAAGGAGAACAAGATCCTGACCGCAAACGCAATAGTGAATGACCGGTGTCGTGTCAGCGAAGATTTCCGGTATTCGACTGACTGGCACTCGTCTGCGCTTCATTCCATCTCCTAGTTGCTTGCGCCAGAGAAGAACCTGGACCACAGGGCGTACTGACCTCCTTCCAAAATTCGTAGAACTCCACGGGGGTCGGATAGTCGGGATTGGGCTCGACTGGGCATATGGTAAGTGTCTCGGCTTCCCTCAAAGCTGACACTCGTCAGCTGGAACTCTTCTCAGGCTGGGAGATCTCCACCTACCCCCATCGGCGTTGACCACAATTTTCTCACCCCAGACCAAGAGTACAGAAAATGAATCGGCTTGCCTGTTCAAATCGCCGGGTTCAGTTTCCAGGTGAGTACTCGCTCTCGATGGAAGTTCACTCTGTGTGTGCTCGCTGTAGTGAGGGGAGGTGACTGTGGAAAATGGGATGGTGGATCTGTTAGCTTTGGGCAAAAGTCCTTCTGTTCGCCTTGCAGTGCTGCCAAGCGTATTACCCTCATCTGCACTGGCCCTCGCCCACCATCCTGGTGGAGGCTGGCGCCATTGAGACTGAAGCTGGGAGGAATTGCTTGTCACAGCCGGAGAACGCTGAACTTTCGGGTCAAAGGAGGATGGTACAAAGAAACGATAGGTCAACTGTGGATATTGTCGTCGTACCCAACTCTGTTCCCTGGCCATGCCTGCTAAAGCTCGATAAACGTAGTTATCATAGCCACGTTCCATGTGAAAATCCACTGTTGAGAGGGATTTAGGAAGCTTGACCGTTTCCTCGAAGAAATCCTCGCAGATAACTGAGGATACGATTTCCAAATGTGTGACTGAGGCCAAAGTTGATAGAAATGTAGTCACGACAGTTGAAGTAGTACAAGACACGGTACTATTGGCGATAGTCAGCCATGAGGCGGTTACCTTGGAGCACCAATATTCCCACTCTTCAATGGCCTTGTCGCGTTCAGACTGCTTGGTTCGTTTGTGAAAATGCCGCCACCAGAAGCCCTTGGCTTGACGTATGCTGGCTTCTTGATCGGCATCGTAGAGCTTGCCCCATAGAACGCTTATGGAATTTTTGCCAATTGTCAAGCGTTCAGACGGCTGATCGAGTGTACGAGGATCAACGTACTCGGTCTTGTCAACTGTGACAGTCATCGATTTCGAGGAGGTACTGGACGAAGTGCTGGCGAACTTCATTGTGAGGTGTTGTTTGAGGATCAGCTCTGACATTCATTGTCTTTATGTCCAGTCGACACTGCTGAAAGAAGGCTACTCTGGACAGCACAACAACACATTCGCAGACGCAAAACCAACGAGCAAGGAGCGTTGAGTAAATGGAGGTCAAGGGTTCAGAAGAAGGCTGAGAGATCCCTCCATTGATGACATTCGAAGTCTATGTGGTTGCTCTGCATGCTCCGGGCCGGTTCGCGCACTCCTTTAAGGCTTTACATGACGTGATATGTCGTCAGGGTTGGAGTTTTCTTTCGACTCTTTGGGGCATCAGACTGGCGTCACTACGACCAAGCGTATCTGATTTCACCACAATCAAAGTCTGGCTACTACGCCTGATCCGGAACTTGCCCTTCGTGCACTCCTTTATCAACCTGTATGATGTGATATGGCGTCAAGCCTGATGCCTTCCTCAACCCGTCGGGGGCGTCAGAAAGGCGCAGAAAAGACATTAGAGCACTATTTTTCTTTACCCCACGGACCTCAGTAGACCGTAGTGTCGTGGATCGATCTGGTACGTAGTCTGATGGTACCTATCCAGCTAAGCAGTCACTTATGGAATACATTTGATGTGCCCTCAACAATTGGTGTCCTCTGTGTTCGTCCAGTTTAGGGCTTCCATATGGCAAGTGAGAGCACAAGATGCTTAGTGGCGAATTCGGTGGAGCTTTATATGTAACGTCCTTCCGAAACCTCTCCGTCAGGCAATTCTGCCACCCTCTTGTCGTCGCTCAACGAACAAACTCAACGAACAAACGAGGCGCTTTGAGAGACGATCTTTGGGTAGGTCGGAGATCCCCTACTGCCATGTACTTTTCAGTATGAGGATCATCTCATGCATGACAACGGATATTATCGACTATTGGAGAATATCGAGGGATGTCACATTTAACCAAATGAAGCTTAGACAGCTGCCCCATACCGATACCTAACTCTATCAGCTCTGTCCACGAACCATCAAGCCACTGAGCACTGACCATTTTGCCCTACATTCAACGGCCTCCCTCCTGACAATCCGTAATGGATCATCCAATGCCTTTCCAAGATCACGTAACACGTCACTCTTCACTGTATGTAATGTCTCATGGCGAACCACATCTGGGAAGAAGGCCAGACATCTCAAAGCGGCAGATCGTACTTTCTGCAAAGCCGATCAGCAAAATTGCAATCAAGAGGAAACAAGCTTACACCTGATGTTTCCAGATCTCCAGAAGGATCGGGCAGAACAGACTTTGCGAGACCTTCCACCATGGTCACGGCATTTTGGTGTATGATCTTATCAACATCTGCTGACATGTTTTGCGTCTCTAGGATGGAAGTAAGTGTGGTGATTGCATTTGTCCGTTGAACTGGGTCTGGCAATGTAAGAGAGCGGAGTATGAGCGGGAGTATCTATTTACCAATAAGCTTTCCCAATTCTAAGAAGGCACCCGAGTATGCTGGAACATACCGTAGGTAAGTCTGAGAGACAGAGACTAGAAGGGACCAGCGGTAGAAGCGACGAAAACGCGACCAGATAAACTAATCGGGTTTTACCTATCATATTGTTGTTGTTAGTATAGATTCAAAACACGAAAGTGGATCTCACCAGTCGCGTCCCGATCTGCCTCGATGAGCTTGGGCAACACGACATTCCACAGCTTTTGTGCGCATAACAGCTTTGTAAAGTCAGGTCAAACATCTTCAGCATAGATACAGCCAAGCTTACTTTGGCTGTAAGATGGGATCCTCTCTCTCTGCCTTTACCTTTACCTTCCGCCAAGACACTGAATCCTCGTGCAGCCTCATTGACGAAGACCGGATCGAAACTCGCCAGAGATAGACATTCGATAACTCGTAAAACGGCGTCATATGCAAGCTGGTGCCTGATTAAAGCTAAAGCTTTGACGATCTGATGTAAGTTTCAGTCAGTTCGAGGATCACTCTCAACCGTAATCGGACGACAGACTTACATGTAGATAGACTAATAGACCTCTGCGTCGGACTTCGAATTCGTTACTGGTATCGATCACTTCTTTCACCCAGACCATTTCCAAGATCTCCGCCAAAGAAGACTGTAGTTCTGCAAGAAAGATTAGCAGCGTCCCACTTTCAGAAGCCGTCTATCTCACCGGTCGCTCGCTTATTCACCAAAGCAGTGATGGCATCTAGCGCAAATCGGAGCTGAAACGGCGATGTGGCAACATGAATTGTCCAGTGTATCTTCCCCGATAGGTAATCGGCGGCGTCACTGAATGGCAATGGTGTCTGGGAAGAATTAGCCAGTCTCGTGTGTGCAGGTCTGAAAGAGTGCACACCTCGGCTTTGAGACCCTGAAGCGTCGACGAATAAACAGCGATGAGGTCCTGCTCACTCGAACTCGCTCCGTTCTACATATTACTTGAGCTTCTCCCGTCTGTCAGAAAGAAAGACACTAACACGTAAGGGAGAGCCGGCTGTCCGTATCTGGGTCGTCTCATGTATCATCGCTGCAATCTCACCCTTCTCAAACGCCTTGTACACCACATCGATCTGCTTTGCCTGACGTCTGAAGAAATGAGCAGCTGAGCTCTAAAGATGAATAAGGAGCTTACTCGGTGTTCAACTCCCATGTCATTGTTTCCCCTATCCGTCCAACCAAGCTCAACAATCTCCGATCACCGAACAACGTCTTCCCACCTCCGGCTCGTGGCAATGCAGCCTCGACACAAAGACCATATAGCCTTGGCACTATTGCATCGAAATACTTGACGATGTCCAGATGCTTTGCTACCAATTTGCGCTCGATCACCGTCAACAGCGTGTTGAGCAGGTCCCAACAGTACGCAACGTTACATTCTTGTTCGTCGGTTTCAACGTCAGAAATGGGTGTTGGGGCCAGAAGATCAAGTTTAGAGTTGATACGGATGACGAGTGTTTCAAATAGCGACGGCTGGATGCAGAGTCGGGAAAGGGAGTCCAAGATCGAACGATACTTGCTACGAGCATCGATATCGGACAGAGACGGAGCGGTATCTGGTAGATGATGGAATAATAAAGGCAGAGTGACAGTTTCGATCGTCGAAGAATAGGATCTCGAGATAGTTGTTAGGCCATTTATAACGGCGGATCTGCTTCATTTAGAAAAAGGGACTTTCTCTGAGGATTCTAACTTGCCGAATTTCCACATCACCGTCATTAATTAGGATATCGTTCATTCCTCGGACCACATCCTCGACCTCATCTCGTCCCCAAAACCCTGGGATCTCCACCAAAGCCACACTACCTCGTATTGCTGGTCCTCTAAGTGATTCCGTCCTCAAACCTTCCCTTAACACATCCAGTAATGGTTCGCGAAACGGTTCTAGGCTTTTCTCAGTATACTGATGTCGCCCAGATTCCGGCGCTGAATAGACAGACTGTGCTGAGATCAGGAGAGATGAGATAGCAGATAAAATGGGTGAACGGTGTGATGGGAGGGAGGGCGAGTTGAATTGGCGGAATAATTGTGGGAGGGCCTGGGATAGAGCGTATTTCCCGGCAGATGCTAAAAGCAGCTCAGCGGAGTCCAGTATAACGTAGAATGACTCACGAGAAGCTCGCACTAGTGCTGCTAGGATCTTTGTTGATGCTATGCCTTGTGACTTTTCCGGCTCCTCGAGGACAGTCAAAGCCTCTTTGATGATATCCTGCGCCAAGCCCGTAGGTACTTCCGCTTCGGTAGGGTACAACGTCCTCATGAGAGATTCCAATGCAGACAAAGCTGCTGCTTCGATGGTAGTATCCGAAGAATACATTATCTGTGCCATAAGCTTCAAATAGTATCACGTGGCGGTAGAGTACTTACTTCTGTTCTGATACCTTCCCAGAGCTCGCCACCTCGTTCGCCAACAGCCTCAACCCCGTAAATCGGAAAGCAAGCTGCCATTGACAACATGAGATCTCGCTTGACCATATTCAGCTCAGATCTCTAAAGGGTTGGGCATGACGTACCATACTGTGACCCGTGGCAGTGGAAAATTTCTCGAGGAAAAGTGGTATAGCCATCTTGGCAAAATACGGAGAAGCAGACATACACTGCCTCAACGCGAGCTTCAGGTCATCTGCGGTAATACCATAAGGATCGTTGGGAGGAGGCTTGAATGTGATCGGAAAGTAGCAGAACGTTATATCGAACATGTCCTGTCACGAGTAAGCGAGGCACAAATGTGGGCTCAGAGGATATACCTCGATATGATCTTTCACATCGAATTCGAGCAATATGACTTTCTCCATGGAGAAAAGTAACAGCAAGTTCCGTGGATCCTTCTCGCCATCGACCATCTTCGTGTAGCTGTTGATAAAGTCTGAGCCCATCGCTTTGAGTGCTGAAGAGTCTGATCAGTACTGCTCTCCATAAAAAGGCCGGTCACCTACCTGAACGATGTGTGGCTAGTAATGAGTCGAAAAGCACATAAACCATGTGTCTAGTCGCCTGCACATAGGATTTCAGATTGACCTCCTCGACAACTCTGATTCCATTGGTCAGTGGTGCTTTTGGATTGCAAGTTTGCTTACGCCTTGTAAACGTCCACAGCAGCTTCATCATCGAATGTCGGAAGCTTTGACAACACAGTCAGAGCTTGTAATGCTGATGGCAGTGAGTCAAAATCATCCAGCTTTGACAGGAAATATCGGGTCAACGTCTGAGCTAAGAGATCATCAGTATGCTAGCGGAGCCGGACTTGAAATCAACTCACTTGCTTGGCGATTGTAACGCCCTGGAGCAATGACTTTGACAACATTGGACAGGAATGTCAGCCCTGAGTACTGAATCAACAAATCTCTCGCGAAACAGCGAATCTTCTAACCTTTCAACCGAACATCATCCTCAGTTGATGTCAAGTACTCTCCAAGACCCTTCACAACCTCCAGCAATGGAGTGGACCCATCGTTGACACCTAAACGTTCATCAACTAATTTGTACCAACATAGTGCATGCAAGCATGCAGCGGATCTTGAATTCATCGAAGCGAAGCACTTACTGGTTATGAGCTCTGTCGGTGGTTCTAGCTCAGCAGTCGTGATATGCGTCCGGACAATACGAGCGACGTCCATCTTCGCTACAAGTCCCATACACCGCTGTCTATTCCGACAACGTGCAGATGGTAGATATCGTACACAGATGTCTTCTTGCTTCACTAGTCATCACCCGACTTTTTGGGATAACCATGACGTGGCGGATTGATAAGGGCCGATCACTACGGTCACCGCCGCCTGTTTGAGTGATGAGTACATGAGTACGACTGCCTGAATATCGTGTTTGAAGGTGTGTGTAGGCGCAGATGTTCGAGCGAACGCTGCAAGACCTCATTAGGGGGCTGAGAGCCCACAAGGCCTCGTCAAAGGCGGCGGAAGATGCGTTCTTGGCTGAGGCGATGGTCGAGATGCGGGAGGAATTGAAGGGCAAGGATATGGCCTTGAAAGCTGAGGGAGTGTTGAAGATGTGTTATGTGAGCTCTCAACAAGCACTCCAAGTGCCCGAGGTGGTTGAAAGCTGACTCGACTGGTAGCTCATGATGCTGTATCCTATCCCTCCTCCTCCTGGCTTTGCATTCCATGTGGTAGAGGTGATGAGCTCCCCGAGGTATCATCTGAAGCGTTCGTTGACGAAGCGTGACTGATGACTTCAGAGCTGATGTGGAGCAGAGCTCGGTTATCTGGCGGCCCCTATGGCCTTCTCAGGTGAGACTGAAGAAGTCGTCCTGACCGTCAATGGAATCAAGAAGGTAAGCTAGTGTTGGGTCAACTCTAATGGTTCGTCAGGACTTGATGTCACCGCACTTGGCTATGCCTCCACTCCCCCTTACGGCTCTTCCATATCTCTTGTCAATGTCTCCATCGCTAGCAAACACCCTCCACCCAGATTTATTACACCTCCTTACCCATTCATCACCCCGGATACGAAAACGGGCCGTCCTGTGTTTACTTCCATGTTGGGAGTCTTATCCAGAGGGTTTACGAGAAGGCTTTTCCCGACTTCGAGAGCGCTTGCAAGATGAGGATCAAGGTGTGGTCGGCGCGACAGTCGGGGTGGTGATGGAATTGGCAAGACGGCAGGGCGGAAAGAACTATCTGCCATTGGCGCCGGAGTTGTTTGGAATCTTGACAGGTAGCAGCAACAATTGGATGCTCATCAAAGTGGTCAAGCTGGTATGTGGTGTCTTAAGAAGGCCATTATCGAAACTGACTTCGTACAGTTTGCGATACTGACACCACTTGAACCGCGTCTAGTTCGTAAGCTTCTTCCTCCAATAACGAATCTCATCTCTTCGACATCTGCAATTTCCTTGTTGTACGAATGCGTCAGAACGTGTATAGTTGGCGGTATGCTGGATCCTGATCGTGCAGAGGGAGAAGTTCTGGCACGCGTATGTGTTGAAAAGCTAGGAGGGTACCTGCGAGATGAGGGCGGAGATCAAAATTGTGAGTCAACAAGGCGTATTTCTACCGACCGCTCACTGGTTTGCAGTGCGATATATTGCCCTCTTAGCTATGGTGAAGATCATTCCTACTCATCCTCAAATGGTGGCAGAATACCAAGAAGAAGTGCTGCAGAGCTTGGATGATCCGGATGTCTCGATACGCATGCGTGCGCTAGAGCTAGTCACATCGATGGTCAGCTCGAATGATAAGGAATCTTTGAGGTAGCTGACAATGATACAGGTCGATCAATACAATATGCGTTCGATAGTCGACCAGCTTCTCGCCCACCTTGCACCTCCAACAAAAGGTTCTTCGCTCCCATCTGCAATGGCGTCGTTGGCCGCTGCAGCTGGTGGAGGGTCTCCAACACCAACGACTACCGCTCAATCGCTCTCCCTCACTCCAGCATATCGGTTACTCCTCGCTCAACGCCTGATAGGCATAATTGCTCATGACACCTACTCAAATGTCCCTGATTTTGAATGGGTTGTTTCCGTGCTTATCGATGTGGCATATATCAGCCAGGTGGATGTTGGTGCAGAGATCAAGGATATCTTGCTGGATGTTATTGGCCGAGTGAGAAGCGTTAGGGAATACGCGGTAGGGGTGCTAGAGGACAAAGTGATTGGCGATGAAGAATTCCGGGAGAGGGGAAGGGAGGGAACGGGTGAGGACGGTCTGATGGAAGCTGCGGTATGGATCTGCGGCGAGTATCCAAGGTCAGTCTGATTGTGCAGTTCTGCCCAAACGTAGAGCTCATATCCTCTAGCGATCTGTCATCGCCATTGAGTGCAATCTCGTCAATACTATCGCCCACACTCCATCTTTCGTCACCCAGCCTGATCTCATTATCACTCCAGTCTGCCGCCAAGATCTTTGGCTATCACACCGCAGAAGCGTCCACATCTTGGTCGGTTGATCGGCATACGGAAACAAAGAACCTAGTGGCATCCGTGAAGAGCGGTGTATCCCCCTTCATATCCCACTCAGATATTGAAGTGCAAGAGCGGGCTGCCGAACTGCTTCAGCTGCTCAACTTTGTCGAGGCAGATATCTCGACTCATGTACCTCCAATCAAAACTGTCAATGGTGATGACACTGTTCCAGGCCTTGAAGGTGGCTTCGAGGCAGAATCCTCAGGTCCTCCGTATCCCAAATCTCTCTTCCTCTTCCAGCCTTTGTTCACATCTCATGAGCTCAACGCCGTGGCATATCGAGCACAGGAAGTTGTCCAGATACCAGAGGGATTGGATCTGGATCGGGAGATCATTCCTGGTGGTGGATTCGGTGAGATCGATGTTGAAGAGGAGGTTGATGAGAGTGAGGTGGAGAAGGAGAAACTGGACTTGGGTGAAGGTGGTGGAGCGGGTATGGAGGAGCTGAGAAAGGTGCTGAGAGAGCAGGAAGAGAGGGAACGAAATGGAAAAGGAAAGAGTGGGAGGAAGAAGGGGAAAGGAAAGAAGATTGAGGGGGAAGTGATGAGTGTCGAAGAAAAGGAAGAGAGAGCAAAGGTGGGTTTAACTGCCTGTGGTGTTGAGTATCGTGCTGATTCATATAGCGCAAAGCGGCGAAGAAAGCGAGAGCGAAAGATGATCCATACTATCTTTATGACGAGAAAGCAGATGTGGATGATGTGGACGATATACCAATAGTACGATTAGACGATGTGGATCTTGCGAATACTGGTAAGCTGGGATGGGCTATATCTGAATGGTCAATCACTGATATGCGTTGTCTATAGAAGAGCCTCAGACAAAGACGAAATCGTCACGTAAAAAAGCAGACTTGCCACCAAGTCCACAAATCGATAGGGGCGAGCTACCCGAGGGGGCGTCAACCGTCTTATCATCTCGTCCACCAAATACAGATCGGGTTCTCTCTGGACTCGCAGCTGTAGATCTCAATGATGCTTCTTGTACGCATAGTGCATCAAGATTTGAAGAATATCAGCTAGATGATGAAAAGGATGGAGAGCAGGAACTGAGAGTTGGAGATTTACCGACTCCTGTTGGAGAGATTCAAGTAGTGAGGGTGAAGAGAAAGAAGAAAACTACGGGGAAGAAGAAAATCGTTGAGGAGAGTTGATTGAATATCTTCTTGGTGTACTCGTATGTTAGCATCTTTAGTGACTATGCAGATTATCATAGTCCTCAAGAACTAAAGAAAGTCGAGAAGGAAAGTCAGTCACGTGTGAAATCAGAGTCGAGAGATCAACTGACGCGACAAGATAGATAGAGATATTGATCTTTCTTTCTTCTCTTGATCTCGTTCTTTCCTTCTGCACCTGTCAGTTCCGTCTCCTAATTGTGATGTATAGCTCAGTATGGACGCATCTATCAAAGACCCGAATATCAAAAGTACGCCTCGCCTACCTCGTCGCTTCATTCACTTATTAGCTTGCTTTGTCTGGGCTGACCAACTTTGAATAGATTTCGTACGTCTCTTACAGTGCGCCAGCAAGTTTGGCGATGATCTCAACATCCACGCCAACAAAGACTTGGTCAGCTTACCAATGCGCGTCTGGTGGTCTAAGCTGATAGTTCTTATTAGTGGGAAATGGCAGTGACAAATTCATCTAAGTCTGCTTTTTGCCTATTCAAACTTCGGAAAGAATTCTTTTGTAGATGGAAACCACAAGGAACTAGTGTTCAACAACGAAGAGGTGTTAAATGTAGATTACTAGTCAAGGTATCATAGAATTTCATATAGTAACACCAAGTGCTGTGCTTAGCTGACGTCTTCTTCGTTCGTAGTCTGTTCTGGCTGTATTGGGTAAAGCATCATCAGTGAATAATGTAGATCGTATAGATCTCAAAATATACGATCCGGATGAACAATTACATGAGAAACGAAGAAGAAGAAGATCAACGAAAGATCATGATGGTACTGGAGACGAACAGGAAGAAAGTGAAGAAGAACAGGAAGAACAAGGAAGAGGTTCAATACTGATCATGAAGCTTGTCTGCAAGCATGGTGAGTTCAATCCCAAACAACCCTGTAACACTCCCTTTCCAACCCTGCAACGAAATCTGCTGCCCACCTTCCAAGCCTCGAATGAACGCTGCTCATAACTGTATTAGGCGTCACAAAGAAACATTCCTTACATCTGGCTTCTACCGAATTCCTTCGAGCCGAAGTGGATCCAGACACTACTCCATCAGGATTCAAAGTCTCTGCTCGATCCCTACGAGACATGCTCGATCATTTTTCCATCGCAGTCTCGTCTTCGTCTAATTATGCGGGCCTTGGAGGTGGCGTAGGAGTCAGTATCAAGGCTGAAAATCAACTTGGATGGATGTTTGCCAAGCACCAAGTGAGGATCAAGAGCTGGGATGGGGCGAATAGAGACCTGTCAACTGAGATCGTCCTGGATCCAGAGGAGTTTGATGAATATGAGGTATACGACGATAGAGTGGATTTGACATTACCAATGAAGGAATTTAGGGTGAGTTCTCTCCATTCTCGTCGCTTGAATGATCATGGCTCATTAATGGTATAGGCGACGCTATCTCTAGCGGAGCAGCTTGGAATCAGCCTCACAATCGCTTTCTCCAGGCCCACTCAACCCCTGACCCTCACGTATAATCCTCAAATCGATGAAGAAGGCTCTGAAGACGCTTTCAGTATCTTCTGCGCAATCGCCACCACTAGCTGTGACGCTTTTGACGCGATAAAGGAAGGATCCGAGGCAAAGCCCACCCGGTCGACAAGTATCACCAGTGACACCGCGTCACGTCCGAGAGCATCTGCCTCTGAACAGCCCCGAAAGCGAGCGAGGCTCAGCATGGCACCTGCCAGTCAGCCAACAAGGGTTATGTCGCAGCGAGAACAGGTCAACGTGGTCGTTAATTCTGCTCCAGCCCGCGTCAATGCTGCCGAAGATCACCAGCGAGAAGGATTGTTCCTACCAGGTGCGAGTCAGGGCGCACCCGCCAGCCAGCAGCAAGAGGACGAGACGATGTTGTTCCCGCAGACGACGCAGAGCCGGAGAATGACACAGCAGGAGGTGCTGGAAGTCAGTGGACTGGGCGAGCTGGATGCTGCGGAGCTGTTGGATGAGATGGACGATTTGCAGGATGAGGAGGAGCGGGAGGAGATGAGGTTGCGAGGTGAGAACGAGGATAATGCGGCGGATGAAAATATCCCTCCTCAGCAGGTGTTGAGTGGTGTGCGTCACGAAAGTGCGACCGTGTTTCAGGAAGGCGTATCGGACGAGCTTCATTTCGAGCCGGATTATACCATATTCAACAACCTCCAAGGTGCAGAGCAAGATGATACCTCGGCGCCGGTAACTGCGCAAGGTGACATCTCTGCGCCAGGAGCCCCAATACAACAGACAGAACAGCTCGAAGACGAGATAGACGAGGATGATACACTGGACCTGCCTCCTACTCAGCATCCTTCTGGGGAGAATGGTAGTAATAGTCGTCGAGTGAGTGGATTCATCCCCCATACTGTTAACAAGGCTGATATTGACATGTGCAGTTCACGTCATTCTTCGACGATTGATTGATTGATCGGTCGACGAGATACCCAGCACATTCATTACCCATGACTGTCATATATCATAAAACTCATGCCAAGTCTGTCATATTTGTTGTAGATCCTATTCGTCCCTCACTTACTCCGAGTAGAGTATGCATGCCATCAATGGCACCGTGGACAGGATAGAATCGGGCTCGGCCCAGGATACAGATATTCTGTCGGTCAAGTCCGTCTTATCGCAGTAATCACGACAATCTCGGACCGAGTGAATGGAAAATGTAAAGTTTCGAAATACGTTCGTCTCATACATATCTAGTTGTTCACTTTGCTTTGTTGACAAGCGGGGACCATCAGTAATAGAAGCTGAGATCCTGAAACGAGACTTTGAGATCTTTCTTTAGTGAGTTAGGTTAGTCAGGAACGAAAGGACTGTTTGAATCGTAGTCGTCGATCAGGCGGTTTCAGTTCCAGTTAAACCGGTCCAGAAACATCGAAGCTGATATCAACATGTTATTCATAGTTACTTGCCATCTGCGTATAGAAGGACTATAGGATATAGGATATAGGCTTCTAGGAGTTTACATTTACATTCTTATTATTGGATTGGGATTTACTTTGGTATCGGGTTCTGTTTCCAAGAATGTCACCATTTGTTCAACGTACAGTCAGATTGAATGATGGGAATGAGATTCCTGTAATCGCTTTTGGGACTGGTAAGTTATCTTTTTCCCCTTCCTTTTCTCCTCTCATCACACTTCCTTGATTCTTTACTCTTCTTCTCTCTTGAATCCAACACTGCACGAATCCCGTTCAATCTCAATCTTAATCCCAATAACAAGTATCAATATCGATCTCAGTCTCCTTCCTCTCTTGAGAATATTTAGACTCTTACTACTCTTACTTTCTCGTACAACAGTATTGCTACATGAGCTAATTGATTTCCCTATCACAGGTACATCTCAAGCATGGACCGATACTTCCCCAGTAGTTTCTTCAGCTCTATCAAATGGTCTGATCCATATCGATAGCGCCTATCATTACAAGAACGCTAAATTCACTGGTGACGCTATACGGAATTCCGGATTACATAGGGACGAGTTTTACGTTACTACGAAAGGTGCTGCTTTTGAGGCTGAGCCTGATGATTTTGATGCGAGGTTTTATTTGACTGAGAACCTCAAGGATGTGAGTTCTTGCGATCTTTCCTGCCTTCTTCCTTTCTTGCTCACTGTTCCTCTGCTCCCTCTTACATTACTCTCTTGTCTCCTTCCCTCCTCCATCATTCTCTTGTCTCCTTTCCTTCTAACTGGCCTTCAAGAATTCCTGGGCTCCTTTCCTCCTATCTCCTTCCAGACTTCCCTGCGCCCACCACTTGCTGTCCTACCATCCCTGCTTCCCTACCCTTGAATTGAATGAGATCGATAAGATTTCAGAGAGAAGAAACGGGAGACAAGAATATGACAAGAAGCTAATTCGCTATCTTAGCTAGGACTCGAATATGTCGACCTTTTCTTGATCCATGCGGATATCTTAGTCGGAGATGTCCAAAAAGCTTGGAAACAAATGGAAGAGTTGAAGAAGGAAGGATTGACGAGATCTATTGGAGTTTCAAACTTTTCCACAAAATCTCTTCAAGCCATATTAGATATTTGCGAGGTAAGTCTACTGTATTCTTGTTCCCCACCCCTTATACCTTGTCTCTTAACTGACCCCTCATACCTTGTCTCTTGACTGATCCCTTATACCTTGTGTCATACCTGACACTTTCATCGTGCTATAGATCCCACCAGCACTGAACCAAATCGAGTTCCATCCTTACTCACTCCCAACCTACCTCCCGACCTTACTCCCACTTCAAGCCAAACACAAGATCGTCACTGCTGCCTACGCGCCACTCATGTCTATTGTCAGACATCCCAATGGACCAGTAGATCAAGTCGTACTGGCTATAGCGTCGGCTCGTGGTAGGGGTGAAACTCCTGGACAGGTATTATTACTTTGGGCTCAGCAGATCACGGGTGGAGTTGTGGTTACGTGAGTTTCCTCACACTCTTACTCCATTCCCTACTTCCCCTGTCCTGCCAATGATGAACCCTCCTCGTTTCCATTGTCGTATTATGTTGTTTCTGGATACCAAAGAAGTTTTGGTACTGATGAGAACACCGTGTATGTAGGACAACAAAGAACGACGAAAGGATGAAGGAACAGGTCAAACCATTCTTGGTCTCTTCAGACACTCGGCCACTCTCAGAAGAACACTTGCAAGCTATATCCAAAGCTGGTGCTCAGGCGCCTTATCGTCATTGGGGTTTGAATTGGCCTTACTTTGTGAGTTTCGTTTTTTCCCTACTGATGAACACGCATAACTTCGACAGCTGGATGCCGCCAAAAGCCTATCGCGGCCATTTTTCTTTTTTTCATCTTCAAAGCTGACACCAATATTTTTCACCTAGATGCAAGGCGAAGGCGGTATAGACGCCTGTGGACCAGGCAAAGATCATCGTGTGAAACCTGTCAATCGTGACGATCTCAAGACCATCACCGATAAGGAACCAGTCAAAGCATGAACGTACTGCAGCACATAATCGAAAACAAAAAAAAAAACACAATACAATCTAAGATAGTAGGTAGTACTACAGTACACAATCCCGAAAACCACCATGCAGAGTCTGACAAAGATCATTCATTCATCATGAACATACTGTATATCAATGATAGCAAAAGTGAAGTTGACTTGTAGTTGACTTTAAGACTGTACTTTGTTTCTTTATACTTTTCACAGGATCTAATCTCTCGAGAGACACGCCGCCCGCCCATTCTAAGCTGTTTTCTCTCCAGCAACTCCGTTGGCTCCCACAACACGCTCAACACCTGCTTCATGTGCCAATTCCAAAAGAGCACCGAGGTCTCTAGGTCCGATAAAGTGTTTACGACCATCAAAGATCCAAGTGAGACCAGCCATGATTGCTATTAGATGAAGAGAATCAATCAGCCGAGGTCTTACAAGATGAGATTTAAAATATCATGGGAAAGGTAGGACTTACTGACGATGCCGAGGACGACGACGGCATAGTTCATGTTGTCTCCAGTGACTGGGAGATCAGGTGGGAACAAGAAGAACACCGTAGTAAGAACAGTGAAAGCGAGACCGACCTATATCGAGGATCGAATCAGCCTCAATTCAAACGTATCATGGCTAGAGTCTAAACAACTCACAACATTACAGATTGGCCCAAGGATAGGTCCAAGTGTGAAAGTAGGCTTAGGTAATCCTTCAGGACTTAATACCTTCCTTCCTCTAATAAGGACAAGAGCAACTGAATTTTCATCAGTACTTTTACCGACCTGTCTTCCTTATTGTACAGTAGTAGTTAGGGTATGATACTTACTAGGGATAGAATAAGAGATGTTGAGGAAAACGACCGAACTTGATAAAATGGCATTGAGAGCACTTGATGATCCGAGGTAAACACAGCCGAAGACGATGACCCATGCGGTATTCATGAGTACAGCAGGGACTGGTACACCATTTCGTTTCCAGACTTTAGACCAGATTGAACTGAATGGTAGACCGCCATCACGGGCAAAGGCGAATGACATTCGGGATGAAGCGGTAAGGAGGGCCTGAGCGGTGAATGCCATAGCTATGACTGGGAACATCTGTTCGATGTCAACTAAGGATCTCACTGTAGCAAGAAGAGTGCAAAGAATTGTAGCAAGAAGAGTGCAAAGAGATTTGGCAGAAGGAAGAGATAGGTATAAGAGGAGAAAAAAGTAGACAAGGTAGGATCGGATCGGGATGACTCACTTGCAAGCAAACTGCACCTGCTCTGGATCCAGTGGCCTGGTACATACTCTCCAACAATGCCCCAGCAGCACTTGAGTTGACACTGTCCACATCACTGATGCCAAACAATAGGCAAATGAGGAAGACGAAGGATGATGCGGCGCCGATGCATACTGCTGCGATCATTACTCGGGGTGCGTTTCTCGATGGGTTGGGCATTTCTTCAACCATGTGCGAAACTGCGTCGTAACCTGTTAAACCGAAAGAGCCTGAGGAGTTGGTCAGTGTCAAGCTTGAGAAGGTAATATGAGGGGGAGAGAAGCTAGGAGGAAGCAATACAACGGAGGAGAGTGTGAGAGGTCAATCGGAGTGGTTGGATTATGAGTAGCAAGGTGTGAACACAAGTGGAATGCGGGTCACCGAGGACCAAGGACTCGGTTCGCAAGTGTACTCTACATGTAGACAGAGGTGATGTTGAAGGAATGGATTCTCAACTCACTCTGAAGCAATCCCAAAATCCAAGCCACACCGTCATTCCATCCTGTCTCGTTGATGTATGTCCTGAATACAAAGTCTCCCGATTGGAAGTTTGGCGAAGCACACGAGAGACAAGTGATGATGATTATGACTGCGCCCGCGAGGGACCTATAGAGTTTGATCAGCTTGTTTCCATCCTGCGTGATGCGATGAATTCCGAGTGGATCATTCGTAGAAAAGAGTCTAGGGAAGAAGGCAGTCGATAGGATGAATTCCCGTGAACAAGCCATCGACCCTTGTGATTCGCGGGATGATGATAATGATTTGAGACGAGTCGAGTTGAGTGAAAAGAGGACATACCAAAAGATAGCAGCCTTATTAAGTAAAGGCAACAATGGGAGTGCAAAGATATTAAGCACACAAGCTCCCAGTTCGTATCCAAGATAAATAAGGAAGATCTGATATCTCTCGACGGTATAGTTGGGGTGCATGAGGGCGATTATACCGGTTATCAATTGACCTGCGAGGGAGCCAGCGGTGGCTACTAGAGCTACCCAGCCTGCTGTGGCGAACCATCCGCAGATCCATGAGATTGCCTGTGGGTTGGGGGGGAGAGGGGGAGGACAGGAAAGGGGGAGGACAGGAGAGGTAGAGTCAAGTAGAATGAGGTGACATGATGACAGGAGCAGGTCGTAGGAGAAGAAGATGGGACGGTGATGGGAGAGAAACATGTTATCAGCAAGAACACGCGACCAGCCTGTCTAAACTCACAGGTGCAGTACGTTCAGTAGCAAGAATAGCAGACCAGTGATACTGTCCACCAGCAGTAGGGTAGACGTGACAACTATTAATCGTATAAGCAAAGTTGCGCATTGCTACATGTAAGAGAGACAGTTGAAGAAACGTAGAGGAACCAGTTGAACTTACATCTCGGCCATACTAGCAGCCATGGCGAGGTTACCGATGAAAGAAGGTACGATACCCCAAATGACAGCCGTTGGACCTCCAGAGGGTAATGCTAGTGATAAAGAAGCAGCCATTGCTGTCCATCTATATGACGGGAATATATCAGTCACCACCTAGACTTTCTTTTGTGGAAGTGGAAGTGGAAGTAGAAGTTTGTTTTCGACTAACGAATTGAGAACTGCATATGCCATTCCAACTGAATAACATCAGCTTCTCACTCACGCTAGACCTATGATGAAAGAAAAACTCACTCAGACTAAGAAGCATGAAATGCCTATTCGAACCACCAGCCTGAGTGACACCACCAGCAGTGACATCACGCTCATCTATAGTTGGATAAGGTCCATACCCATGTTGAGGTGGTATAAGTCCATTTGTGAAACCTGCATCTGTTTCTGAATGCTGTTGTTTCTTTCCAGATGTAGGTGAAGTTGGAGTTATAGTGTCGTCTGACATATTTAAGATCTCTCCTCAAATACACACTACACTAGACAGAGAGAAAGACAATGAAAATGAAAGATCCAGGTAGGGAGAAAAGGTTGATGATGAAGATGTGAGGGAGAAGGGGAGGATACGAAGTGTCTCGTTTCTATCCAATTGTACTTTGTCCGAATTCTTAATGACTTCGGTAAAAAAAAAGAGAACAGAGAAATTCACAAGCGAAGATAAGAGGGGGTTACTATTCAAAAGATACTCTTACAGTGTAACATCAACTACAAGTACCATAAAATTAAGCGAACCTAGCAAAGGCTCGATTCCCGAAGCCGGTAAACGTAGCCTCGCTTAGACAGAAAAACGCCTACAAAAGAAAAGGGAGACTTTGTCCCCACTTTGTCCGTGACTGGCTGGCTGGTGGCTGGTGGCGCCTTTGGTCCTGCCTTGATCCTAAGGTCAAAACGGGAAACACAACAAGGCTCATTACTGTAATATCGGTACATACTGGAATCCGAAAGCCAAAAACCCAAAAACCCAAAAACCCAAACGAAGCTAGCCGACCGCATCGAGTTCCAAATATAGATTTTTTTTCACAAAAACAACAAAAGATATGGAGCTCCACGTCTTTTATCATCGCTTACATGACGTTGAATAACTGCACGTGGTATTTCGAATGAGCATTAAACTCTCGCATCCATCTTTATCTTTATCTACTTACTCGTACTAAACTACCTACTATCGACGCAAGAATATCCAAATGCTACGTAATATCTATCTACTACTGTACCTAAAGTACCTATGACAAAGGGGATTTGATTCTTCTCTCTCTCTCTCTATTTCTTCCCAAATGATAGTGCGAGTGGGAGAAGCATAGTGAGAGAAGAAAACAAATATCAAAACAAAAAAAAAGAAGATGGCATGACAGTCATGAGTATGATTTCTTGGTAATCTATGAAGGGGTATCGATGCAAGTTTGTGATTTTGCCTAGTACTGCTGGGTATATGGTTTGATCAGAGTCAATTGTGTCGAGACAGAACAAGCCACGGTGACGGGGGAAAGCATGTCGGAAAAGGATGGCACGGTGACAGGAGGAGAGCGTCGGGAGAGGATGCCAAAGCGACGGGGGGAGAGTGCCGGGAGGGGCCGTGGTAATGCAAGAAGAGGGTCGAAGGGTCGAGGAGTAGTATGGCAACAACGAGTGGATATCAATCGTCGATAGATCAAACGTTGTATCGCTCGGCAAGTCGTTGACGGATGACAGGCGGGAAAGTACTGATCGACTGCTCCCATGCTGATCCGAGACTATTCTTGAAACCTTGCAAGATCTGAATAGCAAATGTCAGCTTCCTGTACTGTCAGCTGTACATTTTAGCTGACCTGTCGGAACATTTGATCAAGCTGGCTTGAGGGGTGTTGCCACTTGACCACGGCATTACAGAACCAGATGAAGCTCTGAGAAGAATCAGCACCTAATACTCTGAAACTAAACAAGTGGTCGGTCTGCTCACGTTATCTAATCCACCAGGATTAACGCTAATCATCATGCAGAAACCTCGGAATGCCGAATCCTTCTCATCATTATCCTTAATCTCCCATAAAGCCTTGCACCACGCTTGTGCAAACGTTGACAAGTTTGGAGCGACCAGGGCCGGACACGTCAGACCAAGACGACCGATCGTTACTGCCGCGTTCTCAGATAATGATTTCGGCGATTTGGGGTTAAGCAGGATCGGTACGAGTCGCTCCACAAGGGCGGGAACAAACGGCTCAAGCGGTGCAGCATCGCCATTATATTGCAATGCAATCTCCCCTGCAGCCCACGCAGCGTTGTTGCACACGCTGACACAGTCGGGTGCTGGCTCGGCGACGATCTGCTCCATGACCGGTGGCATGAGTTGAGGCACGACTGGTCGAAGCAGAGCAAAACATGACATGGCGAGGTCGCCAAGGAGGGCATGGGCAGATTGGCGAATTGGTGGTTCGTAGTGCTGTAGATAGTCAGTGCCGTCAAATCTCGGGGGTATATAGAAATCCCGCCGACGAAAGCATTGTGATGTCCGGAGACTCGGCCGTTCAAGTCCTTGGATATTTGAAAGTTTGGGATGACTCAAAACTCACAGTTAAACACAATGCCATAAGTTGCAATAATGATGGTTGGGTATTAGAGATGAGCTGTCCGATCTGTTCCCCAAGACCCTGCGTTAAACCGGACAACAGATCGAGCGAGACGACGATGAAGGTTCGATCAGGCTCATCCACCTCGACGTTACTGCTGAACAGGTTGTATTCTGTGAGACTGGATTGGATGATGTTGATACACCGCTCGTATACTGGTGCAGTGTACGGTGCGAATGCCATGCCAGCAGCAATGGAGACAGAAGACAAGCACTAAAACATGAGCTGCTTCCTCGAGTGACTTGGGCGAGAGCTCACTTCAAGCAGAGGAACCAGATCCGGATCATTGTCTAACAACTTCTGCCATCGGTCGATGAGCGGGGGCATGAGAATATCGAGGTACAGCGGTTGCCCAAGAGCAGATCCTACAGAATCTGCCAATGTTCCCAAGGCATCATAAAGAATGAGCAGGTTCTTTTGTTGATACTTGTTGAAAGCAAAGGTGAGGTTGCGCAGGATCGGCTCAAGGAAAGGAACAAGTTCACTGCCGGCCTCCTCTTCTAGCGTGGCAAAGGCACTGCAACCTGCTTCTTGAACGCGCTTGTTGTGGTCAAGCACCATTTGCAACAGCTACAGACGTCAGGAACGTCTTGATGCAACAGTCTTGACACTCACTCCCTCCATAGTCGGCAAGAAAAACTTGGTCTTGTCTTCAGGAGATGCTTGAACGCACCAACTCGCGTATCGTCCGAGAGTCCAGCAGGTAATAGATCGCACCAGAGCCTAGACCCGATTAGCATGTCTTGAGATGTACACCCTTGAACGTACCTTGCTATCTTTGAGCATGCCTATAAGCCAAGGGACGAGTTGCGGCAGATGGGGAGTAAGACCGTCGATACAACCTGGAGGACATTAGCGTTTCACAGCTAGAAAAGGATATCAAACACACCTTCTGCCACTGCGCCCAGAGCCAAAATTCCGCTTTCCCTCTGAGTCCAGTCATCGCTGAACAGTTTGTCCTTCAAGACCGGCAGGAGGATCTGCAGCAAGTCATCCTTGAATGAAACGGCCATGACATCCAAAGCTGCTGCCGAACATTTCCGGATATTCCATCCACCAGTATCGTCATCATCATCAAAGTCGTCGTCGTCATCATAATCATCCTCGTCATCTTCTTCCAGAGCCTTTTCTGCCGCCTCTCGTGATCGAGCTTGTCCAGCCGCTGAAGACGCTTGGTCGTTGCTCTCGTGAGCATGAGTTTTTGAAGAGTACGCTTTCGGCTTGATGTCGGTATCCCTATCTGGGACAGCCTCGTCGTCCTCATCCACATCCAGCGTTGCAAGGTCCATCTCGGAATACACCATACCCGCTAAAAGTAAAGGTACAATCTTGGGTAGGTATGGTTTCAAATTTCCCTGAAGGTTGGCATCTTCGGCAAAGGTGAGCCAGAATTCGCACGCCTCAAGTGCGACCTGCTCGTCCTTGTCTTTGGTGCAGTAGGCCATGTAATCCACGACATTGCTCAATTCAGGCACAAGCTTGTCTGGTCGGGTATTAAGAATGAGGCCAAGTGCGGTACACACTGCTCGGCGGACATCGGGGCTAGTATCAGACGCTCGACTGAATAGCGCTTTAAGGTAATCGTCGATATTGGCGTCCACCGCTGGGATTCTGATGTATCCGAGAGCGTGCAAGATTTTGAGGGATAAGAGACGGATTTTGGGATTATCGTATGATGTGAATTTGATGAATTCCGGAACGAGGTGATCGAGCAGATTTCTACCTTGGACAGCAAAGTCGAGTTTAGCTGGACTATCCTCGGCGATATCTAGGAAACATTGGAAACATCCCTATGATCAATTTCAGCATCTACTCCTTTCATATTCCCTTCTCCATCTCGATGCCGCCGTCATAAGATGACAACTACTCACCTCGACTACATTGATATCCTGTGCACCCATACCCTTCATGAGTGCCTCTAATGCTTCTGTCCATCCACCGGGTTGTTCATTCGCTAATAAAGCCGAAACGACCTGACAAGCTGTCCGTCTTAGATTTGGATCTTGATCTTGTAAGACCTGCAATATGCTCGCTTTGACGAATGCCAGTGCTTGCGCGTCATTGGCGTCTGTTGGAGGACCTGAACGACTCGAAAGCATGTTTTTCAATAGGATACCCGCTACAGAGCGATGTGAGGCATCCTCGTTCGTACAAAAGACCAGGGCATAGGCAAGGTACGCGTAAAAATCTGGTACTTGTCGTAATTGTTCCAACCGCTATCGGTATCCAATATCAGATTGAAATACATGTACAGATATAGAGACCTTGCAGAGAGTCTGAGAGGGAGAAGACATACCTTTGATACTGATTGTTGCGACTCGGCGTCCATTCGTACACTGAGCCTGAGCATATCGAGGACTTGCTCTAGTCCTTGGGATTGCGGCTGCCAACTCATCTTGGCGGAATTGAACGAGTGAAAGAAGAAGGTGGGGGAGATAGAAGGTATAGAGAAGTTCGACGACGTGAATCAAAGTTCGAGGACAAAGGTGGTGTATATTTTTTTCTTTCTCTGGCTCGGCTCGATCTCACAGAGCCACTTTGTCGCGTCGTCCGATGCAGTTACTCTTCGTGAGATGCCTAATCGCGCCAAAACGCCAACTTGCAAGGCTGTCTATTGGTGTGTTAATGGGGACAGACCATCAAAAGTCGAGGACGCTTCAAAGCCAATTCGAGATCATCGGTGGCGGCGAAACAAGTTTGTGGCGCCCCGGAAGTTCACGTGTGGCAGTGGCACCTCGGACGCTACAAGCATCACATGCCTAACTTTTCACATCACAACGCTGTCGAAACCAATGCAGAGAAAATGAAACGTATCAGTGCGACTCCTAGAAGACTTATGTCCCCAGTAGGCAGAATCATTAATGTAATATGCCAATATGCTCTCTGCATGACGGCATGAAAGATGAATGTATATGCAATTTTCTCCCTCAACGACGAGCCGCATTCATTCCACCTATCCAGCTACACTTCTGGACCTACCTTATAATCCGCAGCATATTCACTCCACAACGTACTACAATCTACCTTCGCTCCCAACCTAGCACACATCAAGAAAGCACCACTCAATTTCCTGTTCAGACTATATGTTTCAGGCGGTGGAGGAGTTAATCGGTGTTTCAGCATCACTGGGATCAAAGCTCGGACCGAATCGGTGATGGTTTGATTGGCGAAGTCGTATGCGCCTTTATGGGCGAATGGTGATGCTACTAAAGCCATTGAGTCGAGGTGTGCTTGTAGCATGACCTTCTGGGATGAGCTTACATTCGATCACAATGAGAGGGTAGAAGGCAGAGAGCAGAAGAAAGGGAGGAGAGGGTGGAATGAAAGACGACACATACCTCCTCTTCATCGCCCGTGAGATAACCAAGTGCCAAACTTTCCTCTTCCATAGCCTTCCGATCCCCTTTGAGAGCAGCCGACAGCAAGTTGAACCATCCATCCATGAACTCCTTTGTATATTCCCTCGAGGCGCCAAAGTCGATGAGCTGGATTTTGTCTTCCGATACATCGTACAGGAAGTTCGCCCAATTAGGATCAGTCTGCATGAATCGGAAGTGGAATAGTTCCTGTAAACATAATCGAAGGATATTACGCCCAATCTATCTCCAATCAACATTGATCATTTCAGATCATTCGTCTCCCATTTGAAAACATGACCATATCACTTACCTTGTCTCTGGTTTCTTGTGTCATGTGTTTCATCCTACTAAGAGGTTTTCCCGACATCCACTCTGTAGTCAGAACTTTTCCGGTAGTGGCCACATCCACTACTTTTGGCACCACGAAGAAATCATCTCCCTTGAGAAACTCTGAGAATCGCCGTCCTGCATCTGCCTCACGAATATAATCGCACTCGTCTTCTAACTCACGCCGCATGACTGCAATGGTATTTTGCAAGTAGAGACCTTTTGGCAGTACAGCGGAGCCACGCAGTAATAGAGAGACATTGGCGAGATCCGAGGTGATGGAGGATGAGATACCGGGGAACTGTATCTTGATAGCTACTGGCGTATCTGAATCTTTTAGGGTCGCTTTGTGCACTTGGCCGATGGATGCAGAGGCGATAGGGGTACGGTCAAAAGAAGAGAAGAGGGACTGCCAATCTGATCCCAGTTCGGTTGACATGACTTTCTATTTCACGTCAGCACTACACGACAATCTTGCGTAACTTACCTCCATCTGCCAATCTGGCATATAATTTGCATGAGCCTGAACTTGATGTAATACCTGCTGTATCTCGACGGGGAGTACATTATTATCTGCGCTGATCAGCTCTTACTGGCCAGACCTGTAGAAACAAGGGATCCAGACCTTGTATACTCATGAACTGCCCCAATTTCAACGCCGCACCCCGCATACGTCCAAGAGTCCCGACAAGGCGTCTTATATTGGCATCACTCATGAAAACACTTCCGGTCCCTCCTGAGCCGGTCGAACGGCGCACGGATTCTGATGCTGCGCCCCATGATAGCGAAGCCGCCAAAGCTACGGACGTTAGTGACAGTAGTCGCGGCCAAAGGAGTTACTCACAGCCATAGTGAAACAAGCGGCCTATCCGTGATGAAGGAACTTTTGATGCACGTAGTAAGACCGGCGTCTGCCACAGCTATAAGCTTCGTATTACGACGGATACAAAGTAGCAGGACTTACATCTTCGTCATCTTCGATCTCAGTAATTGGGGAGTCAGGTGCCTTCATGTACGCCGTGTCTAGTGTGGCAGGATTAGACGGGGTTGTTGGCAGATCTGGCGATGATGCTGAGAAGGGGGTAGTTGGTGGTGTGCTCGGCGACGTTGATATTGCTGGTGATATGGAAGCTGACGAAACTGGCCTCTGTTTCGCAGCCGTCTCCTTAGGTGACGAATCGAAGACGCCAGCCGTCGATGTCGTTGATGCGCTGACACCGGCAAAATTGTCGTGATCATTCGTATTTTTTTGGATACTCCCAGATCTTGAAGTCGGTATCGTCTCGATCTCTTGCACGACCTGTCGTCCGATAGGAACTTTTGAACTTGAAGCGGTGGTCTCCGATTTTCCTGCCGTGTCATGCACTGCATTGCTGGGGGTTGATTCGCTTCTTGGGTATCCAGTGTCTGTCGACGCAGTATAGGTGCTAGGCGACAACGGTTCTTGTGCTCGAGGTCTCATAGTCGTTGGACCTACTTCCCTCCCTTTACCTTTCCTCATCGCCGAAGCTACTGCGGCCTCTTCGATCTGTATCGCAGCAGCACGAGCTAGTACGCGGACTACCGCCGACATCATTATCGCCTCTATCCGTCTCTGTCTTTACCTCTTGGACCGTCTACAACGAGGATTCGAAAAATGTTGGCATGAAAGAAAGAGGGAATAACCTTTCTGGAGCTCCGCGATTTTGTTGTTTTTCGGGTTCCTGCGGACGAGTTGCGTTTTGACCGAGAACGCCGTCCGACCGAGAGCAATAAAAATACAATAAATACATGTGAGCTCACTGATCAATGTGGACCCATCCCCCAACAATCTGAGAAAAAGTAATAAACGCTCTCTAACATGTCGGCGAGAATACCTATGAGCCGTATCTATGCTGGAGCGAGAATAAGCAAGACTGCCAAACCTTCAACTCGTCTCTGTGAGTCTGGCTCGTGACGCACCGTGTTGATCAGATCAGTGATACCTCGACGAGGATATGCGTCTACCCCAAAGCCCGATGAGCCGAAAAGAACTTCACTCGCATCAGCAGCTGCGACTGGATTCGTAGCTGGTCTACTGTTCGTTGTTGGTAGCCGATATACCTCTTCCGCTGATGCAGTGAGTCACTCACTAACGTATATCACCCAACGCTTGGGTAGGGTCGATGTTCCGGAATTCGACATGCTGATGGTGTATTAGGGTACTGTTAAGGCGGATGGTGCTCCCGCTTTGGAATTTGTGGATACTTATGGTAAACCATGGCATCCTGCTGAAGCGATAGAGAAGGATGATCCCAGAGTGAGTCTATTATCATCTTTTACAATAAAAGCTATAGGAGGAAGAGAGAGAGAAAGAGAAATAGAAAGACAGAGAGATAGACTGTGTGTGTGTGTGTTTGAGAGACATAGAGAAAGAGAGAAAGAGAGAAAGAGAGAAAGAGAGAAAGAGAGATTTTCTGATACATGACTTAGAACCCAATGCGAATACGTATGGCTTCATGGGTTAAAAACCTTCAAGACCACATTGTGACTACAATAGAATCACTGGAAGCTTCTGCTCCACCGAATGCCAACGAGACATCACCATCAACCACATCTGCACCTAAATTCCTTCGCGATGCTTGGATTCGACCTAATGCATCTGGAGAAGGATCTTCCTGCGTTCTTGCCAATGGACGTATATTTGAGAAAGCCGGAGTCAACGTTTCGATTGTTCAAGGGATGCTTTCACCTGGTGCTCAAGCTCAAATGCGCGCCGATCATTCGAGTTTACCAATAAATAGAACCGAACCATTACCATATTTCGCTACGGGATTATCGATAGTCATACATCCTCGTAATCCACACGTTCCTACCGTTCATCTGAATTATCGTTATTTCGAAATAGCAGATAAAGATGATCCGACAAAACCTGTAGCATGGTGGTTCGGTGGTGGTTCAGATTTGACACCTTCTTACTTGGTCGAAGAAGATGCTAAACATTTCCATAAGACTCTCAAAGATGCCGCAGATAGACATCATCCGAACTATTGGCCAAAATTCAAACCTTGGTGCGACAAATACTTTTATATCCCACATAGATCAGAAGCTAGAGGTATCGGCGGTTTCTTCTTCGACGATTTGACATCTTCATCGGAAGTACATGGCGATAAACAACCGAGTAAAGAAGAGATTTTCGAATTCATCAAAGATATCTCGGGCGCTTTCTTACCTTCTTACGTCCCCATCGTGGTCAGAAACAGGGACAAGGGCTGGACGGAACAGCAAAGGAGATGGCAATTGATACGACGAGGCCGTTATGTCGAGTTCAATCTCCTCTACGACAGAGGTACCAAATTCGGCCTCAACATCCCCGGCGCCAGAGTTGAGAGTATCCTAATGAGGTCAGTAGATGCTCGATCTCTCCTTTCTCGCTCGTAATATCCAAAAGCTGACTCTTCCTTAGTCTTCCGGAAACAGCTCGCTGGGAATACTGCACAGAACTAGGACAGGAACAAGGAACAGAAGAAGCCAAACTTCTCGAAGTGCTCAAAACGCCCAAAGATTGGGCATGATGGAATCAATATAATAATATAATATCCAGCATATTGTATAGAAATGAAAACCGAAAATGCATCTCTCCTCTTTAATTCTGTCACATACTATGGGGATGAAGCCATCTCGTCTAATCTATCCTACAACATATCTCGGCGCAACCAAAAGTCCAAATCAAGCAGTCAATGAACCAGGCGTGCTTGGCACTGCAAACTTGGCAGGCGTCATTGGTATCGCTTTTCTTGGTGTAGCTGTCGCTTGTCGGCTCTTGTCTGGACTGCCTAATGGCCGACGCGGTCGAGGAACAGCCTGCGTCCGAAGATCCTTATTGTCAATAGCGATGGACTTGGTGCACTGTGGCAAGGGGTCAGCCCAATCCCTCCGGTCAGAAAGTTTGAAATGACTTACATTCGAGGTTTTGTAGATTCCTACTAGACGATGAGCAAGCTCGAACATGTCGTTTCGTAGTGAGATAACGATACTGTACAAGAGTCAGTACAGCTTGGGCATACTAAAGGGAGAGAACACACAACTGCGCTGCCTGGGTCTTTGACTGGATATAGTTCGCCACAATCGACACATTCTTAAAGTCGAGCGCGGCATCAATCTCATCCATGAAGTAGAGCGGAGTGGGCTTGAACACATGCAGCGCAAATACCAAAGCCAAGGAAGCAAGAGTCTTCGTTCGTCATCAGCACAAGAATCGAGCTTGACTGAAGCGACAGACCTTTTCTCCACCGGACAGATTGGCAATTGCTCGCCAGCTCTTCTTCGGAGGCATGATACTCAGGACAACACCTGCGGATGTTAGCGCTCCTCTTCCGTCGTTGCATACCTTCAGAGAATGGATCCATAGAATCAATCAGCTCGATTTCCGCATTTCCGCCCATGGTAATCATCTGATCCAGCATCAGTAGAGACCCTACCTCTTCACTGTCAACATACCTGGTACATCTCTTTGAGCTTTGCAGATATGGCCGAAAAGCCAGCCATGAACTCGTCCAGTCGGACCTTGCGCAGATCGTCATATCGCTTCTTGGCGTTATCGCGACGCGTGGTGACGCTTTCCATATCCTTGGCACGATCGAGAAACTCGGCTTCACGTTTTCGGTACTCGGCAAGGACATTCAAATTAGGCTTGGCTTTACCGATCTCCTCTGCAAGGTTGTCGGCGTCAGTTTCAGCCTGCACAGGTATCTTAAAGCAACTCACCTTCAAGCTGGGTAATCTCAGCGTTGAGGATCTCCTTGTCGACAGAGTGAAGCTCATCGGGAGAATACTCGACCAGTTCAAGAGTCTCGGCCTTGCGTTTCTTACTCGCCGTTTTCTCAGCGTCTACCTCTTCAGGTTCGTCCACGACCTCTTGGGAACCTTCTCGACTGGGTGTAGCCACCTTCTCAGCCGCACGCGCTTCTTCTTCCTCCTCTTCGTCATCCTCACTAAAATCCAAGTCAGCAACCGGCCAGTGGAGATACACGAATCACTTACTCTACATAAGCGAGCTCAAGCTCCTCATGCCGCTTCTTCCAATGTTTAAGCTTATCTTTCGAATCTTTCTGTATCCGCTGATTGTCCTCGATCTTCTGCTTGATGTCCATCTACGACCTGTCAGCCTGCTTCGCCGCAACACTTTCCAAGATTTACCTCCAAAGCACGGAACGCGTTGATATCTCCAAGTTTCTCATCTAGCTCTGCCTTGCTCTGCGCCAAAGCTTCCTGTACGTCTGTCGACGCGTCCATGGCCTCTTGAACTTTTTCCCTGATCGCCGCCAGATCTCCAGAGCACGCGTCCAAATCAGATTGGACCACTGCAAGCTCCGCTTCGACTTCTTCCAGGTTAGCTTTGTTGGCTTTGATGGCCTTCTCGAGTTTTTCGGCATCGCGTTCGGCCTTGGCTTGTCCCACCTCGGCTTTGGTTATGCTCTCGTTGGCCAGGTCCGAGAGACCCTTCGTGGTGATGACTTTGGATTGTATTGCTCGGAGCTTGACACCGCCGACTTCGAGGATCTTGTTCTGGAGCTCTTTGATTTGTTCAGAGATCACCGACGACTTTTCCCGCAGTTTGTCTGTCTCCTTGGTCAATGTGCCAATTTCAGCATCGAGCGCTTTGATTCGCTTCTCGTCTGCTGCATCAGGCTTGCTTGACGATCTACAGGAATTGTCAGCGGCGTTTCTGAATGATCAAAAGTACGTACTGCAGTTCAGCTAGGCGTTTCTCTGCCTCGGCAATCCTCTTTGCGGCAGTTTGGACATCGAGCTCGATCTTCTCCATTGCAATTTCGATTTCGGGCAATCGCTTCCTCAGACTTGCAACTTCAGCATCCATCGCTTTCTTCTCCACCTGGAACGCTGCAAGCTCCTCTTCAGCCACGCCAGTCTCCCGCTCATATCTTGCCACTATTTCTGGGGCTACCTTGTCCGCGGCGAGCTTGGAGCTCATACCTCCTCTGGACACTCTTGTTCCTCCACCAGACATGGTACCGCTCGGATCGATGAGCTGGCCGGCAAGGGTCACCACACGCCATCGTTTCTTGCCATATCCAATACGCTGAGCTTGGACCAAATCATCTGCGACAAGGGTGTTGAAGACGCCTTTGTAGAACGCAGGTGCGAAGCGAGCGTCTTTTGGCTTAATCAGGTCGAAGAGCCTAGGGACATTCTCGGGAGTTTCGATAGGACCAAGGTCGCGTGGAGGAAGCTTCTCGAGCACCATGAACGATGCTCTACCAATGTTGCCCTTGCGAAGGTGCTCAATACATGCCTGACCTTGTTCAACAGTATCGACGACCAGATTATTGAGCGCAGAACAAGCAGTAGTGACTGCAACATCGTATTTGTCATCAATGATGCCGAGATCCCCAAGACGTCCCTAGAATATACGTTAGATGCATACCCTGCGGAGCCGAATCGGACTCACATGGAAGCCCTTGATCCGGCCTTGCGCTTTGAGCTTGTTCAGCGAAGACAGGACGGCATTCTCTGATTTATCCGCTGCAAGGGACGATTTGGCTTCATCCGCCTTTGATCGGGAGGAAGAGACTTTCTTTCGCAGTTGATCCGAGGTATGGGACATTGTCTGTGCTGATCAGCAATATGCGGCTTGTTGGGCTAAATCTGACTTGCCTGCATTTTTGCCTCAGCATCCGCGAGCTGCTTTTTGACCTTCACCGCCTCCTTCTTCAGCCCTTCATATTCAGCCTGCTTGTTCCCATCCCCTTCGCGTAAAGCCTTGAGAGCAGCGTTTGCCTCTGTCAAAGCAGCTTGTGCTCCCACAGCCTTCTCGGCCAGCAAGTCGCGCTCAGATGTGGCAACATCGATCGCAGATTGCTTTTCAGAGATCTTCGCAGTCCACGGCTCGAGTTCACGCTGCTTCGCCTCGATCTGGGTGGTGAACACGTCTGTTTTGTCTGCGAGATGCAATCAGCTAGGAACACAACCCAATTGGGCTCATGTACCTCTTAATGAATCTCTAATCTCCTCAAGCTCCGCTTCCTCGGTCACAAGCTTTTCCTCCAAATTGGCTAGCTTGGCTCTGGTAGTCTCCAGCTCAGCAGCATGGTTTTCAATGGCTGCAAGGGCTTCGGAGCGAGCGTGACCATCCTGCAATGCTTTAATTCCGGAAGGCATATGAAAAAACTTATACTGACATCGTGGATGGACTTCTTGATTTTCTTCTGCTTTGTGGACAGATGCTTCTTCTTTTCCTGCAGTCCGACTTCCTCCTTTTCGTATTTCTTCGAGTCTTTCACCAACGCATCGGTCAAGTGCTTCACTTCCTGAACAGGCGAATCAGCGCAATCGACAATTGAGTCTCAGCAAGCAAAACAAACTTCAAATGCAGCAAGCTTCTCGTTGTAGCCGTTTTGAAGCTCATCGATCTCGGCCAACTGACCGGCGTTCCGTTCTTGCTCTTCTGCAAGCTCAGCAGTGAGATTTTCCTGCAGTATTCAGCTTGTACTACGTTGAACCGACAAGGAATGCTCACAATTGCTTTTGTGGTGATTTCCAGATTGTTTTGCAAAGTAAACATGTGGTACTGCCAAAGGAGACTTTTCTTCCTTGTCAACTCATTCGTATCCCGTAGGAAGTCCTCTGCTTCCCGCTTCTTCTCCTGCACAACTCTATCAGCACAACCGCTGACCTTGGTCTTTGAAAACGTACTTCCAAGGCGGCCTTTTCTCGCTCTACAACGCGCAACCGATTCATCTTCTCGCCTCTGGCGTCATTTAGTGTTTCCACTTCCTGTGATGCCTCCTCGATCGGCTGTTTGTATTTGGTCGTCCCGATGATATCTTCCAGATACTCGAGAAGCCCATCTTCATGCTCGTTCTGTGCTTTGGCCTTCATTTGAGCGATTGATTCTACCTCGCCCTGATCACATAAGCTGTGGCTTCAAAGTATACCACCTGAGTTGAACATACCTGCAAAATGAGGAATCGATTGTGATCGAGATCGATTCCTTTGCCCTTGAGCAAAGTGGTGACCTCGGTGAAGGAAGAGGTGCGATCGTTTATGCTATATTTCGACGAGTTGTTGCGGTAGGCTGTGCGGGTTACAACGAGCTGGGAGTTGGGGACGAGGAGGAAGTTATCCACTCCAGGCTGAGGCAGGGTCAGTTGAATTCTGCATAGACGGAAGAGTACACTGACCAAGTCAGTGATTTCCCTGAACCAGACCTCAACTGAACAACTCTCCAGGCCTTCCTTGCCCGCTGAGTTGTGGATCAATTCGCTGAGCTTGCCCTGGCGCATTTTGCTCGCTCGGTATCCAAAGACGAAAAGGAGGGCATCGATAGTGTTACTCTTTCCGCTACCGTTGGGACCAACGATGGCACTGAATGATTTATGAAAGGGACCAATCTCCTGTCGACCAGCGTATGACTTGAAGTCGACCAAGACTAGCTTGTGAATGGTAAGACGAGGTTTGGGTCCAGAAAGTGGTGGTGGAATGGAAGTTGAAGTCGATGGTAGAGGTGGTATATCGGAAGGCGAGGGAGTCGCATTTACTTTAGGTGGAGAGTCGAGCCGGATGGTTTCATCGGCCTCGTTAGCCTCATCTTCGCTCGCCACTTCTTCCTCTTCTACATCGCCTGCAGAGCGTTCCGCAGAGGGAGAAGCTGTTTTATGGTTGAGCTCAGGCGGAGGAGTCGGCAGATGAGACTTGCTGCTGGCGACAGACGTGCCCTTCGAAGGATGACTGGGGAAAAGATCTTCCTCTTCACTCGAGAGCTCCACATCCTCTGCCGTCCGCCCAGCAGGTGGTAGCACCTCCTTCTCATCTTCGCTGTCCGATAAGATGACTTTCTTCTTTGTGTGCCCAGCTCTTGCCCGAGAAGGAGCCTTTACAGGTGCCTTCTTCGAAACTGGTTTTCGAGCTTTGGGATGAGTTCCATCGTGATCTGAGTCCTCATTGTCGGATCCCAGCTCAGAGGGAGCTGACTTCGTAGTTGTAGATGGCTTCCCCGTTCTCGGTTTGCCTCGTTTTGGTTCATCTTGCTCCACAGCATCATCCAATGGATCGTCCGAATCCTCACCAACAGCTTCCGCACGAGGCATACTGGTCTTGGTGCCTTTCCGAACAGGTAGAGTCGTTTTGGCTTTCCCTTTAGATCCCGTAGCTTTCCGTGATGAAGGCTTCACTGGCGCCTCATCCATGTCCTTTCCGTCTGAGTCTTCTCCATCTTCGTTGTCTGAAAGTGGTGGTGATGGAACAGGCTGCTTTCGAGATCTTGAAGGGCGGGTTGATGGTGCTGCCGATACGTTAGAAGCGCTAGATACCACCCGAGTCGTACGACGCGGCGGCATGGCGAATACAGTGTTGGGGAAAGAATATAATCTGACAAGAAATGAGTTCTTGACTCTGGGCAAGTTGTGTTGTTGACTTTGGCGACAATCCAGGCACGCGACGCGTCCAAAGTGCAGAAAATGACGTGGCACCTCGTGATTGTATTCGGTTTTGCCGCAGTGGCATTCAGGCACGACCGAACCGCTTATCAATGCTTCTCATCGCTGACTACATTTTGAAAAAAAAAGAAGTCTGAGCGACAGCTTTGCTTCGCCCACCTCAATCATATAAACCGTATAGAAAGGGATTCGTGTGCAGCCCCGGGCGCTCTCCTAACTATAATACTGTATTCTAATTATCAAGATGTCAGCACCGATTCGACAGAAAGAGCCTTTCCCTCTTAACCCGCCTCAACCCTTTCAGTTCGATTCAGTCGAATCGGCAATAGCAGCAATCGCAGCTGGCGAATTTGTGATCGTCATGGACGATGAGTCAAGAGAGAATGAAGGAGATGTGGTGTGCGCTGCGAGCAAGATCACTACGGAGGGAATGGCGTGGATGGTGAAGAATACCTCGTAAGTCCGTAAATCGGACCCCTTAACGAGACATGCGTGGTCTCCCTTGATCCCGATCAGATGTACTTTCTCGGGCGAGAATGACCGATCCAATGGTCTTGGAAGTGAAGTGTGAACCGTTCAGCTGACGGTCGCTCGTAGGGGTTTTGTATGCTGCTCCCTACATCCCTCTCGCATATCCCGTCTCCGACTTCCCCCTCTCTTGCCCTTGTCAGGTACTTCACAGGATCCCAAGGGGACTGCCTACCATCTCACTGTTGATTCCAACCCATCCCGGCATAAAGTCACCACTGGTATTTCAGCACATGATCGCGCATACACATCACGCCTGTTGGCAGACGAGACGGCGGACGATGATGACTTCACCCGACCAGGTCACCTTGTGACGCTTCGGTATACACCTGGAGGCACAAGAGTACGGAGAGGACATACCGAGGCTGCTGTTGGTGAGCATTTTGCTGTATGCTGTCTGATTTTGCTAACGAATCAAGATCTATGTTATCTTGCTGGTTTGCCTCCAGCAGGTTTGCTGTGCGAGATGACACATCCGACTGATCCAATGGGAGGCATGGCTCGGCGCGATGATTGCTGGCGGATAGCACAGGAGTGGGGAATCAAGATGATTAGTGTAGAGGACCTGTCACAGTATGTTGTGGAGCACGGAGATGGCCTTGTACCCCCTTCTGAGAAAGAATTGGGCAATGGAACGGCGAATGAGTCTGCATGATGCATTCTTCGTGAAGGCATATCGAGGGGAGAAGGGAGTTTATCGCTTCTCTCCCTCCCTCAAGAAGAACGCCCTTCTTTCTCTCCCTGCATAGCCTCAAAGAGATGTGTCCGCTCTAAAAGCTCCGCCACGGCCAGAAAGGGTCGCTCTGACCCGTGTGAGCCCATGCTGGGAGCCTTGCTCCTGCCGTCATTGAGCATGCACTTGAAAAGATGCATAGTCCGCCCTTGGTTTTGATGGGTTAATGACCTAGATCAGCGCATAAGTTTAGGCAACCCTCTAAACATGGTCAAAATCAACCCTGCTCGTGAATCGTAGAGTGGCGAAAACGTTTCACAATGTCGAGCAGGTTCGCTACCAAAGCCGAGAACAAGTTGCTCAAGCCTACTTGGATCTCCCTATCACGATCCCTGAGACCATCTCATCCTCACCAACACATCGCCTCTCCCCTTGCAAAGTCCGCCAACTCGGCAAGGCAAATTTCAAACACTGACGGCTTCCAGACTGAACAAGCGAGACCATCCCATGTAGCCTGGACGTCCTACGCTTTTGCCTACCAGATATAATCAGTAAAACCAACGATCCCCACGCGAATGAGGTGGTCGAGCGGGCCTCGCGGAGGTTCGGTGTAGTCCTGCCGAAGGTCGCTGAAGCTGGTACGAGCTCAATGAACCCCAAGGGGGTGGTACATTAAATCGGCAGTACAAGAATAGGGATTCAGCAAGTTATATCGATAGTGCTCACTTGTCTCTGCTGAAATGCAAGGTGCCCTTCGGGAAACTCGACCGAGTTCAGAAGCAAGATATAACATATTCGTACAACGAGTATAGACATATTCATACAATATCAAAAACAGACATATTCTTCCCCATCAAGATGTGGCTGAGAGCCATCGATTGTCTATAAACACGGGAGATTGAAGATCTGCTTCAGGAATGATAGCTGATATTGAACGACTCCGCAACCTTGGCAAAAGAAATTCTCTCATTACTTGGGGCATAACCAGTCCAGAACGTTCTGAAGGCTTTGCGCTTCTCGTCAAAATCGTCCGATTTGTGGACGGCGAGTGCCTCTTTTGAAGAAAGGCCTGATTGGTCATCGTCTTTGGCAATCGTCAGCCTTCATGAGAGTGACAGCGGCCACTCACAAGATCGAAGAGTGAGACAAGCAAACGGTCGGTCCTGCCAAGTCTGTTCATTGCTGGTGATGGTAAAACAATTAGGGAGCTGAATTGGTGCTTGCTCCACAAGGTCACTATCTCGATCCGTGTTCCCAAGTACCCAACGGTCTCCCACGATTTCGATATCGATACCATTGCCTTCAGACTGGGCTGCTTGCTCCAGAAGCGAAAAGATGCCAATTCCTGATTTGACCGATATCCACTCGTTCCACGCATGCGCCATGGACAGCGTACGCTCCTGCCAGACAGGAAGCAAGGATTGGTTCATGATGGGTAGAAGGGTATTGTCATCGACCTTCGTATACATGAAGTCAGTGATCAGGATGCTTCGCACCGACGGAACGGAAGATGCAAGTTCCGTAATCAGGATTCTGCCGTTCTGCAGTGCCAGCGTTTCTAAAGAAAGCTTGGTAAGAGATGCGGAACTTTTGTTCACAGAGCGTCGCACGCCATTAAGAAATGTGGTGCATCGAGGAGTCAACTGGCCGATAAATGCATCAGCGAAGGCGCCAAGGGAAAATATCACTTACACGACCATACATATCAGTGTCGAACTGCGTAGCGTTATCCTTAAAGGTGAGCGACACCAAGCCACTGAACTCAGGGAGCAATATCAAAGAATCAATACTACGGATCTCGAGCTTCATCGTCTCCGATGCAAAACTCAATTCCACAGGTTTCGAGGGATCTTTCCTCATGAACCTCAAGACCTTGGTGAGCACTTTGCTTGAAGACGACTTCTTCGAGGGACTGAGCCTGATGTACTGGGAAGGGTAGCGGATCGTACCGAATCTTTGCTCCCGGGTGATTTCATCCCAAATGCGACACGTCTGTCAGGACGGGGACTTGGGGGACAGGACTGCCTCTGGGCGAGACCTAGACTGGGGGAAGTTAAGTAATAACTAAAGCGACAAGAGATACATTCTCTGGGGACTCGTGGTCTAGTTCTAGTCTTTATATATCATGTACTCTTATCTTAAGTTACAGGGAAGTTACGATGCTACTAGCTGCATTGGTTCTAGCGGGTCCTGGCAACGAGTCCAGGGCGGGATATACACATATGACATACATATCAAGCATATAAATACAAGTTGACTTGAAATAGATAATACAATATCAACAGTAGACATATTCAAACAATCCACATGTGGCCAGGTTGTAGGCAAAGACGGGAAATTGAGGATCTACTTCAGCCGGATTCAATTCATTGAATCGTTGAATCTCTTCACACTTTCAGCAAAGTACTCCACATCTTGGTCATGTGACGCCCAATACGTTCTGAAGGCTTGGAGCTTTCGGTCAAAATCGTCCGACCGGTAGAGGGTGAGTGTCTCCTTCAATGTCTCCTCCACTGTATCCTCCAATGTCTCCCTTGGGTCTTTGATATTTACCATCAGCCTCTCTGACGGTGACAGCCTCCACTTACGAGAATGAAGAGTAAGACAAATAGAGGGTTGATTCTTCCGAGTTTGTTCGTCGCTGGTGTGGGTGAAACAGTTGGGAAGCTGAACGGTTGGATTCACCGTAGAGGCAAGTGCTAAGCTGTGTCCCTCAAGCTTAACGTCGAGACTTTTGCTCCTCCATCGGGTGGAATTGGCGATTTGGCACAGGAGCGCAATCGTTGTTCGTGATGAGTTCCAGATAATGGCCGACGGCGACATCGACAGGGTGAGTTTCGTCAAGGAAGGAAGTATGGACCCGTCCAAGATGGTTTGGAGGCTCGAGTTGTTGTGCGGCGACTTCATGGAGTGAATGTGGCTGATTGACAAGCTTTTCACCGAGATGAATGAGGCCAGTCTGGGGATCACATTGTCAGTGGCGAACTCCAATTGCACCGCTTCAATGTGAAGCTCCGTACAAGATTTCGAATTCTGGACAAGGTGTCCCAAGTCTTGAAGAAACCTCGTGTACTGTGTGTGGCCCTTATCCGGCTTGGAAACAACTCATCAGCTATTGATTTTCCGCACTACATTTCGCTAAAAATACAACTTCACTTACACTAGTGGAAACGTTCGTAACGCCGAGCTCCAAGGTCAGCGACTTCAAGCCCTCGAACTCGGGCAGCACCGCCAAAGAAGCATAGTGACAGATAACGAGACTCCTCGCTTCGGTGCGGACGAAGGACTTCTTTTTCAGCGAGATATTCTTGGTGATCCAATCGCTGAATGTTTCGTGGACCGCCACTTGTAAAGAGGGATTTGGCAAACTCGTAAAGTATCTGGAATCGTCTATGAGGGGAGGAACGCGAATCGAATGATATCTCTCCCGGCTGCACGAATCAAGCAGGCAGCACGTCTCGGACCAGCGCAGCAGAGATCTCCGGTCTACTAGACCGATTGCAGAAGCTATCTGAAGCAGGAGCTCCGGCGGCAATGTCAATAGCTTTGAGTGCTGAGGGGTGCGGGACTTGTGGCTGAATAAACGCATGGTGTAGAAAGTGGAATAAAAGGGGGAATAGGCTGAAACAGACCAGCCCGGCAGCATTGTTTATATGCCAGGTCTGTCCAGTAGGAAGACCAGAGGCTAAAAGGAGGTTTGTTTTGAGATGAGTCAGCAAGAGTCCATAGCACCAAGGATACGTGTGAAGCAAAGTGGAGCCAAGAACATAGGATGAAATGTGGCAGAATCCGCCAGTGCAGCCTCCTGTGTTCGCTGTCATCGGGCTTCCAATGATTGTAAAGGAAGTTCTTCTGAAACATGAGCCAGGAAAGTTTCGGGGAGGCGATCCTTGTTGAAGTCAGTGCTAGACACTTAGGATGAATGTGGCCGAATCTGCCAACAGGGCAGAGATGGCAAGCCCAGATACGTATGTCGTGTTGACATTGGGATGCATATCAAGTATGGGCATATTGGTTAGTATCAATAATACATGTATTTTACATGTAAATCCATATGTACGCAGAGCGGCATGTAATTGAGAGCATCCGACCATAAACATAGTCCAGGAGATTAAAGGATTGGTCGATTTTTGTAGGCATTCAGGACTTCCGGATAGTAAGAGCGTGGTACATCGTCATCGATGTCTCTCCAGAAAACAATAAAGGATTCGCGCGCGGTGGGACCGTCCATCCTCCTTACGGTGTCCCCGCTCCTCAAAGTAACGGATGGAGTGGAGACGAGGGTGAGTACTTTCGGCGGCTCCCCTGTCGTTTCTGGTTGATGGTTTCAGCTTTCAGACAAAGAAGACCAGCATATACTCACGGGATCCAAAGAGTAGTCGGCGAGACCCTGAAGATTTGTCAACCGGATCCTGTCCTTCTGCTGATCCTGCGTGCAAGTCTACTTCGTCCCAGCCGAAGGGAGGTTCAGTAGTCCCGTTGAGAATGTCAGGGCTGCAATGTATGTCAATATCAAGTTCTTTGGCCCAACTATCAGATGCAGATGCTTCATGGAGTGCCGTATATACATTCAATTCGTTCCATGAATTGTTCATCTTCAGAATCAACGATCGCAAGGATACAGGTATGGTGGAGTCCCTGAAAGGTGGAAATCTCGAGTACGATGAGGTAGTATTGATTTTGGTAACGACAATACTATGCAACGACGATGAACGCGATGCTATGCATTGGATAATTCCGTCATTTCCGGTTGCGTTCTGTCATGATACGCTTTGCGTAGTATGACCCACGATACTAGTAGTAGAAGGTACGGCGCACGGACGAGAAAAGGACACTAGAACGGATCTGGAAGCTTGCCTGATAAGGAAGTTACCAGATATGGCAAGTACCCCGTTCTAGAAGATTCCAAGCATCGGAGTTAAGCATACGTTGGCCGGAAGACTGCTACGGTATATAGTACCTCGAAGTACGGATAAGGAGTCTTCCCCAACGAATGTATCGCGCAAAGTCATTCCCAGCACGTTAGACTGACGATACTTATTGCTCCCGTGACAGTCGATACATTCGTTGGATTTACTTGCAAGTAATATGTCAACCCCACCCCATGAGACACAAACCCCCAACATCGTACCAAGAAGTACGGAACAATCGGAATCGTCTGGCACGATTCCGAGACGTTCTGGACGCCTGGCCGGTGATCCTCCCACTAGTCAAGAGACCTCCGGCACGGAACTGTTGACTACTACTACCGAGCCTCCTATATCTAGCGAAGAACGGCTGCAGACGCTCAACGCTTCGACTCCTACGACCGGGGTGGACCCGACGACGACACCTTCTCTGAGTCGAGAAGAAATGTGGGCTGAGCTAGTCGCCCTACGAGAACTTATTGCGCAACTACAAGGATCAAGGTCTGGCCATACGGCGGACCCAACGGAACCCGTACGGATCTCGGAGCACCCGATACGGGAAGAGACTGCACCCCACGAAGGGATGGTCAACGAAAGGACAGGACTGGATGCAGTCCATGAAGTACGGATCACCGAACCTCTTGATCCGGACGACGAAGAAAACATAACACACAACACAGTACCAAGGGGATACTCGACGGTACCTACTGAGATACTATCAGCAAATAATAACTACAACCAGGGAATCAGGTTGAATCCACCGGAAACGTTCAAAGGTGATAATAAGACAATACAAACCTTCCTAGCCCAGGTAACGATGTACACAACAATGCAACCATCGATCTTCGTTGATGACTATACGAAGATCGTATACGCTGGTTCGTTCTTCCGAGATACGGCCTTGACCTGGTGGGTCGCAATGCTTAATACGAGTCCGCGACCTGATTGGTTCCACTCGTGGGATCGATTTGTCGAGGAGATCAATCGAGTATTCGGGCACGTAGATCGCCAGGCCGAAGCTGGACGACGGCTCAAGGCTCTCAAACAAACATCTTCCGTATCAGACTACTACGCCAAGTTCCTACAACTCAAGGTTGATGCCGGATGGGGAGAGACGGCCGAGAAGTTCGCTTTTTACGACGGCCTGAAGAACGAGATCAAGAATGCACTAGCACTACAAGTGGACGAGCCTAAAACACTCACCGAACTGGTCGAGCGTTCCATCAGACTCGACCAGCGAGTATATGAGAGGAACGAAGAAATAAGACGCCAAGGCACGAGAGACGTCATCAGGGACATCCGTCAGGAACATAGGCCATTCGTACGACGCCCGACGGGCTCTGTATTGAGCAACCCGGCGCCCCGTACCCCGCACAACGACAGCCGCCATCCTCGTCCCGACCCTACTAAAATCAATACTAGTAGTGGCAATACGCGTCCTGCCCCATTAAGTAACGAAGAACGCCAAAGGAGGATTGACAACCGTCTCTGCTTCCACTGCGGTAAACCGGGTCACCTCAGCCGCGACTGTCAGACACGTAGAAGAGGTAATCCCATAAAGACTACGACAGCCAATGTAGCACGAACCGAGCCAGTAGTCATACCAATCGATCCTAATCAACCGATCATTTTAAACACTGCGATCCGAGAAACGGACACTCCATTTACAATCCCCGTACGTCTTAGTACGCACCCGCAAGAGGTAGTACGAGGACTACTGGACACTGGAGCCACGAAAGACTTTATCGACAAGGAATTGGTAGAGAAATTAGGGATCAAAACTACGACAGCCGCACAACCAGAACAGCTAAAATTAGCTGATGGTTCGGTGGCAGAGTCACTCTTGACGGAAGAAGTAGAATTGACTATCCTGGTCGGACAAGGCTTCCGTCCTTACAGGTCCGTATTTGTAGTGACGAAGCTCGGTACCGGGAATATGATCCTCGGTATACCGTTCTTCACGAGTCACGACCCCGTACTCGACTGGACGGGCAGACATATCCGACCACGTAGTCAAGAACTTCGAACAGCAACTACGGAACTACAGCCGATTGAAGCAGAAGAACTAAAGGAAGTCATACCAAAGGAGTACTGGGACTACCTAGACGTATTCAGTAAGACTGAAGCTAATGTTCTTCCTGAACACCGGTCATATGACCACGCCATTCACCTCATCGAGGGGACCACACCGAGCTTCGGACCTTTATACCCTCTGTCTCGTACCGAGCAAGACGAGCTGCGTGGTTACCTCGACGAAAACCTAAAAAAGGGATTTATCACCCCCTCGTCCTCCCCTTGTGCATCACCTATCCTTTTTGTACGAAAAAAGGACGGCACACTACGCCTTTGCGTAGACTATCGACGCCTTAATGCAATCACTACAAAAAACCGCTATCCGTTACCCCTCCCTCGAGATCTGGTCGACAAACTCGTAGAAGCAAAGATCTTTACGAAACTCGATCTACGGGGAGCGTACAACCTGGTACGGATTAAGGAAGGGGACGAATGGAAGACCGCGTTCCGAACCCGTTATGGCTTATACGAATACCGTGTAATGCCATTTGGCCTGACCAACGCCCCGGCTACTTTCCAGTTCCTCATGAACGATATCTTCAAAGACCTACTCGATATCACGGTCATCGTGTATCTAGACGACATCCTCGTATTCTCTCGTACGAGAACCGAACATGTATCCCACGTACGTGAAGTCTTGAAAAGACTGCGAGAAAACAGGTTATACGCGAAACACGACAAATGCGAGTTCTTCACATCGAAGATAGTATTCCTAGGATACGAGATCACCCCTACGGGTGTGAATATGGAACCAAAGAAAGTAGAAGCCATTAGGGACTGGCCCGAACCAAAGAATCTTAAGGAGTTACAGTCATTCTTGGGATTCGCAAACTTCTATCGAAATCTCGTACCGGACTACTCGAAAATAACACGACCTTTACACAACTTGACGAAAAAGGCTACGGATTTCGTATTTGGTAGTACGGAACGGGAAGCTTGGTTAACGCTAAAGGACAAGGTCTGCACGGCTCCCGTGATACGCCATTACGACCCGAACCTACCTTGCACAGTAGAGACGGATGCATCCGACTACGCCATTGGAGCAGTCTTAACGCAGACTGAATCAGATGGTACGGCTAAACCTGTAGCCTTCACGTCCCGAAGTTTAACCCCTGCGGAACTAAACTACCCAGTACATGACAAAGAATTCCTAGCCATCGTACATGCTTTTACCGAATGGAGACATTACCTGGAAGGATGCAGAACTACGGTAGTCGTACAGAGTGATCACAAGTCACTGGAAACATGGATGACCACCAAAGTACTAAACAGGAGACACGCACGATGGTATCTCTATATGTCGGACTTCGACTTCCAGGTACAATATCGATCGGGAAAGCTAGCTACTAAACCGGACGCGCTATCAAGAAGAGCGGATTACCGACCAAACGACACCCGTAGGACGACGCTCTCACGCGAACTGAACCCGCACAACGAGAGACCACTCCTGCGGCCGGATCAAGTATCACCAGAGACCGTACTAGCTAGTACGAGTACGGAACCAGTGACTACGACGATCCACACCGAATTTACAACCAAGCTGAAAGCTGCAAGGAACAACCCTCCTACGGACAAGGAAAAGGGAGAGCTAACCTTGGAAGATGGCATATGGAGAAAGAAAGACGAAATTGGTATATACTGGATACCGGAAGACCTACGGATGGATGTGCTGAGCATGCTGCACGACCACCGTACAGCTGGCCATCCTGGCCGTACCAAAACCTACGACGCCGTACGACAAAGATTCTGGTGGCCGTCAGTACGACAAGATGTAAATAACTACGTCGACTCATGTTTAGTATGTCAGCGTACCAAGGAGTCGCACCAACGACCGACGGGTTTACTACGACCACTACCTGTAGCAGAGAAACCGTGGCAACACATATCCGCAGACTTTATTGGGGAACTACCACCATCAAACGAGTTCAACGCGATCCTCGTACTCGTCGACCGTTTCACGAAAATGGCGATCTTCGTACCAACCACTACGGGGTTGACAGCCGAAAGCTTCGCAGACTTATTCATTAAGCACGTGTACTGTAAGCACGGGTTACCAGAAACGTTGGTAACAGACCGTGGCTCACTGTTCACCTCAAATATGTGGAAGACTATCTGTCAACAGTTGGGGCTCGAGCACCGTCTATCTACTGCGTACCACCCACAAACAGATGGTCAAACCGAAATCGTTAACCAATGGCTCGAACAATACATACGTGTTTATACTAACTTCGAGCAATCGGACTGGGCAAACCTATTACCACACGCGGAACTATGCTATAACAACACCGTACATAGCGCTACGGGAACCGCACCATACACAGCTCTCACCGGGTACGAAGCAAGGTTAACGGACTTGGAAATACCCGAAAAGGATGCGATTGGGGTACCACGAGCAGTGGAAAAGGTAGAAAACATTGCGAAACTTCATCAAAGACTACGCGAGAATATCCAGAATGCAAACGAAAGATACGCTGCGGCGTATAACCGCCGACATAAGGGACACACATTCAAAAAGGGGGATAAAGTCCTGCTACGAACTACGAACCTCACTTCACTACGACCTACCAAAAAGTTCGACGACAAGTATGCGGGCCCGTACACCATAGTACGGGTGTTGAACCCTGCTGCCTACGAGCTCGACCTGCCCCCCTCGGCAAGAATACACCCTGTTTTCCATATCTCCCTATTACGAGCCTATAAGGCACGTACAGGCGATACCGAAAGTAAGGTACCTACAACGCATTACGAGGACAACACCACGGTACCGGACCGCATACTACGAAACCGCACGGTACGAGACCAACCTCAATGGTTAGTAGGATGGGAAGGTCGACCAGACACAGAAGCATCATGGGAGATAGAGGAGACTATGGCGAACTATCAAGGTTGGGAAACAGTAAAAGCAAACTACGTACCAGCCAAACGTAAAGCGAAAGCCTCAAGACACGCTCCTGGATGGAAGGGCTGGACACTTGTGGAAGCGACGACGAACGGAAATGAAAATGGGGGTACGGCTGTTGAATCGTCAACATCCGTTGGACCCGAACACTAGTTGACGAGGCCCGTACTGCATATAAAGGATATCGTACTGTGCAGTACGGAGGCCTCACCAAGTACGACGGGGATGGTTCTCGCATAGATGATTCAACATAAATTTATTTAATTACAAGTCAAATACCCATACACAAGATAACCACGACCGTACCTCACACCACGCACGGGTTACTCCGCCTCACCATCAACCTCGCTTTCACGTTCCGGCGTGGGACTCTGTCGTGCACTCGGTTGTTGCGGCGCAGTACGGGGCGTACCACTAGGTCCGGCTGTAGGCGAGTACAAGACGCCACTGTTCTTCCTGATTTCCTCCCGCGCAGCGGCCATTCGTTGCCTCGGAGGAAGGGGTTCCGACACCGCAGGTCGCTTCAGTCTCTTGATCTTCGCATGGCCGATCTTGTCCGACAGTTTCGCAAGATCCTCGTACCGATCCGCAAGGTCGTGATCCGACACCGCGCTAGGCGTCTCCAAGAGCGTATTGATCATGTCGGCCGTTCGCGCAACGATTTCACCGTACACTTTTGCTTCGTCGGCCGGAATGGTCCAAGCCTTACGCGGACCAGTAGCGGTATTCACGCGTATGGAGCACGACCGCTTGCCGATACTACATCCACGCAACTAGTTCGGTGAGTACGGCCTTCGTATCACGACAAACGGACGACGTACCCATGCAACGGAACCACTCCCTCGAACTCGTCGTTCCTTTCGGTACGACCGCGGTGACGGGGAACCGGAACAAAACAACTGATCGCTTTCTCTCGACACGACGAGCACGGATTAACGCACTCCGCAATGCTACTACCCGGATCGGTCCAATGTTTGAGAGCAGTCGCGTACTGAGCCTTGTTATTCACCTTTTTGACGAGCGCGTTCAGTTGACTCGTCTTCTCCTGCACGGGGTTAGGACTCCCTCACACGATTACCGTACTATATGCTACGAGCACGTACCTTATAGAACAACTCGTCCCGGGTACAGTATTTCACCGTTTGAGGATGAAACGTGTAAACACGACGCGGTAAGATCGGCGGCATACTCGAAGACAACGGCGAGATACGAAGAGAGTACTAGAAGATCGAAGGTGTAACTCAAGATATGGGCTACCGAATACGAGCTTTCGTTGGTAAAGGTACGAGTAAGAAATATATCAAGAAGGAAGAAGAATGGGAACGAAACGCAGCCTTATAAACTACCTGTACGAGCACAGACCTTCTCGTTGCGAAGCAACCACGGGCAACCGGCCACGACCAAAGGTAGGGAGGGTCGCTTAGAAGGGGGAGAATGTCATGATACGTTTTGCGTAGTATGACCCACGATACTAGTAGTAGAAGGTACGGCGCACGGACGAGAAAAGGACACTAGAACGGATCTGGAAGCTTGCCTGATAAGGAAGTTACCAGATATGGCAAGTACCCCGTTCTAGAAGATTCCAAGCATCGGAGTTAAGCATACGTTGGCCGGAAGACTGCTACGGTATATAGTACCTCGAAGTACGGATAAGGAGTCTTCCCCAACGAATGTATCGCGCATAGTCATTCCCAGCACGTTAGACTGACGATACTTATTGCTCCCGTGACACGTTCCATAGAGACTCTGCTTCTATCGTAAGCGTGCGAATACTTTTGAATTGTCCGAAACGTTGACCCCAGTCTCGAAGAAGCGCGCTCCTGCCAAACTGCAGGATAGGATCAGCAGTCCTTCACAGCTCGCAGGATTTGAGTTACTTGACGAAAACGACAAGGTGATATCTCAGTCACTGGCATCCTCTCCAAGCTTGAAACACATTCTTGGTCCAAAATCACTGACGTTACAACATCCAGATCAGGAATTTGATCCGCAGGTACGGTCCCACGCAAGACGAAACACTTCACTGAGTTCTTGAGAACTTCACGAAACTCTGTGCGCGCCTCGTTCCAGTCCCACTGATCGGGCACAGAAACAATTCTAAATCTGCTTCGGTAAGTGCTTACTGCACAGAACTTGGCAAGCTGATAGTAAAGGCCCTGAGTCTCGAAATCCATTTCATCGGCGATCATGGTTTGTAATACAAGTGGCAAATATGCCAGACTTGAAGTCTGGGTTTGACCAATTGTGGCCTTGCTTGCTTTGTTGGATTCGGATGACTGCTCCGGTTCGTGTTTTGCAGTGTTGGAATCGGGTGGAGGCTCTGTTTCGCTGTTCGGATCGGATTGATCCTCTGTGACGACTGTTGATGACATGATGTGAAGAGGAGATGAAAGTGAAATAGTGAGTAGAACCGACCACTCTGGATGGACTAGCTCTTATAGCCCTAGTCCACCCAAGAGGAACTCCCAATGGCTTCTCTCAAACAGCACTGAACAAATCTACAAACAAAGGATGTCAGTTCAGAGATGAGTCAGCAAGGACTAGTAGCACCAAGGATCCCTGGGAATACGAGTGGAGCCAAGAATATCGGATGAAGTGTGGCAGAGTCTCCCAGCAGAGCAGAGATGGAGGCAGAGATTCTTGGGACTCGAACCGATCCAGATATGTTGGTACAATATGAATAAAGACATACTCGTACATATTAGGATCAGACCATGGACACAGTCCATAGCCTTATGTTTTGTTCGTTATCGCAGTACCAGCCTCATACCATTACGTTCGAACGCACGGGTTTGGAGATACGGCGCACAGAGATATGGGCCATGCTAGCAGGATGCTGAAGTAGATATGGTTAGGAGACAGTATTAGTTAGTTTGGAGTAGTCTTAGAATATTCGATGGACCAATGTTGTTCACTTGCCTTGTGTGAAAGCAAATACAGTATATATTACATGAAGGTCTCAGACTACAGTGCGAAGCCTACCCGACCAAATGTATCGTCAATCTGTCTATCCGACCACGTTCGACTCATACTGATTGTAAGTCGACCCATCTTGCTCTTGAAAGTCTGTCAAGACCTGTCGATAGGAAGAAGGTGGTTCTGGCCAGCGCCTGTTTTTCCAAAGTTGGAGAAAAGCTTCGTGTGCGGTGTCACTGTGTACACCAGCAATTTCTGAATATTTGGAAAGTATCTCTGTCGACTCCGTTGAATTCCCTGGTTGGTGTTTTTCAGCTTTGGAGTACTGTCCAATACTTACTAGTCACAAACACCATCTGAAGAGACCCTTGAGATGTCCCGTCAGTGTCTTGTCCTCCCTTCGACACTGATTTCTGCCAGAACCAGCCAAAGGGAAGATGGACAGTCTCATTCCAGGTGAATGGCTCCTGCGAACAATGTAACTCAACTTGGAGGTCTCGGGTCCAACTATCATGTTTAGATAGTCCATGGAGAGTCTGATAGACGTTCAATCCCAATGTATCATCCATTTTCAGGATCAGTGACCGCAAGGAAACAGGTAAGGTGGAATTGTCGAGATGTGGGAAGAATGTCGTCGAGTCATCATACTTGCTGATACCGGTGACGGTGATATTATCTAAAGACTGTATCCGGGACGCTAGTTGAGCGATGATACTGTCTTGCCCTCCGGTAGCGGGTGCGAGATATTCCGTCTCGATCGTGAGCTTCCGAATCTCCTTGAAATTTTTGAATCGATCTCCCCACCCCTGAAGCTGCGTGATTTCATCCCTCGCCTTGCCCACCATACTATCAGTTCTTCCATTACTTTTAGAAGGTGTCAAGGTGAGCTGTCACTCACCGTCATCGACATCAAATTTGAAACACATCTCTGGGTCAAAATGACCGACTTTACATGATCCAAGTCGGGAATCAGATTTGCAGGCACCACGTCACGCAAGACCAAACATTTTACTGTGCTCTTGAGAATGTCGAGAAATTCTGTGCGTGTTTTGTTCAGGTCCCACCCATAAGGTATGGAAACGATACTGTAGATTTTTGTTTTGGCGATATGCATACAAGACTTGTTTAGCAAACCGTAATCCAAGAGAGTTGGGAGATCCATTTCCTCGGCAATGATGGATTGTACCTCAGGTGGCAGATATGCTAGACTTGAAGTCTGGGTCCGACTGATTGTGGCGCTCCTTGGATCGTTGGGTTCGGATTGATGTTCTGTGCCTGTTGATGACATAATGTGAATGGGGGATGAAGGTGAAAGAATGAGTGGAATTGCTCACTCCTGTGAATCGACTTTTATAGTCCTAGGTCTAACTAAGAGGAAAACCCAATGCCTTCGTTCAAACGCACTGAACTGGTCAGCTTGAAAGGAAAGATGTTTCAGCAAGGATTCATGGCACCAAGGACTGAGAGAGTAAGTGGAGCGAGAACATAGGATTTGGCGAGGTAGAATTTGCTAGTACATCATCCTGGGCTCGACTTGAAGGGGCTTCGAGTGTTTGTGAAGGAATTATGCGTCACCATTCAAGGCTACCTGAAGCCTAAATCGTTTCTATACATATTCATATCATACAGCATCAATAACAGACATATTCATGCATAACGACACGTGTCACAGAATACATGACCCTCAACAAATCCGGGAATCTAACGATCTGTTCGATTCTGATAGGCTTTCAAGACGTCTTGATATGAAGCGATTTCATCGGTGTCTGGCTGGACCGTTTCTAACCAGAAATTGCGAAAGGCTATGTGGTCGGTTTCACCGCTCTTTGTTGGAATGGTTGGGACGATGGCGAATGTCTCCGGCGGTACTGATGTGTCGTCTGATTACGGTAGTTCCGTCAGTCATGTAATACCAATCTACACTCACGAGACCAAGGAACCTGTTGGCGCGACCCTTGAGATGTCACTTCCGTGAGTGCCTCGTCCGTGGAAGTACTGGCCTTGTACCTCCAGCCGAAGGGAGCGTAGATAGCCCCATCGCATGTGAAGGGGGCTGCGTAGCAACTGTCAGGTGCGATACTTCAGACAGCAACGCATAGGTGTTCATTCCTGCATCCATAGCTTTAGGGTCAGTGACCCCAGATCTCTAGTTTCCTTCAATCTTGACAGAAGTTGTCGCTCCCTCGAGACGCATCGATCTTCCTTCTCTCCTTGACCGTTTTCCAGGAGATTCGCCAAAATCTTAAAGAAGGTTAAAGCCTCGCCACAGCCCCATCCAGAAAGAGAATCCTTCAAACCCATTTATGTCCATGCATGATAGGAGGTTTTCCCATGCAGTCACTGAGCATGCACTTGAGATTATGCACAGCCAGCCAGATGTTTGGGTGAGACAACGACGTAGCTCGGCGCATAAGCTTGGTCAACACAAATCCCTGAAGCACAGAGTGGCGAAATATTTTCACCTGCCAAGTTCTAACCTACCATACACAAGTGCTAAACCCCACTCCGCTCTCTCCATCCCCATTCTCAAAATCACCTCGCACTCACTACCTTACGGACCTAATTGCCTCCTACATCATAATGTCGCTTATCATAATGTCGCTTACCCGCAAAGTCCTCCGAAGATGCTCGAACAAGCAAGATCCTAAGCGTAGCGCAACAGATAGATTCAGTGGGTGTACCCGTCCATGAATCAGAGCGAGACCAGATTAAATGCGATGCAGCTCTTCAAATCTTCCGTACAGTTTTCGAAGCTGGGAAGAGCAAGGAAGGGACAGGGGGTGGTTGATAAGAATGGCACTCAAAAAGGAGTTCAGCAAGTGATATCGATAGTTGTTATTTGTGTCTGCCGAAATGTAAAGAGCTTTTTGTGGCCCGTGGATCAGTCCAGAGGCAGGATATAAATACATATAATACATGTCCATTAAATAAGTACAGGTTCATATGAAATCGATATAGACATACTGGTATTCATACAATTTCGACAATAGATGGATTCTCACGCATGACCAGGATACCTGTCATTGAAGCTTTTTGTCATCTCAGCAAAAGTTTGGTTTTGCCACCTCCAGGTCTTCCAGACCTCTCTGAAGGCTTCGTGCAGTTCGTCATAGTCGTCCGTCTTGTAGATGGTGATGTTACGAATGTCATCTTTGATGAGAGTCAGCCTTGGTAATGGCGGCAACTTCCACTCACCACATTCAAGATTTTGGAGAGAAAGTTGGAGGGACCATTGATCTCCCTGAGTTTGTTGTTTGCTCGAGACCTGATCGGTCCAGCAAGTGGGAATATGCACTCCAGTCCGGTCGTTCTTGACCTTGAAGTGATGGACGTGCGACTTGATCTCAACACTTAAACCTTTGAGGTCGATCATGGAGGCTTGGGCCAGAAGCGCAGTCGTTATTTCTGCTGTGGCATGCAGACTCACTGAAAGGGTCAGCGTTTTCAAGTGAGGAAGTATGGATCCATCCATGATGTGCTGGAGGCTTGAGTTGCTGAACGGCGAATCCATGCTGATAAATCCACTGATGCACAAGCTTTCTACCGGGATATATGATGCCAGTATGGGGATCACATCAAGGGTGGCAATATCCAGATGGCTTGCGTAGATGTTGAGCTCAGTACAAGATTTTGAATCCTGGATATGGCGCCCCAAGTCTTGAAGAAATTCGGTGTGATGGGCATTCAGCTTCCCAGCAAATTCATCAGTTATGCAGTTTTTACACCACATCTGGCTAACGGAGATGCCAAGGATAAGTATCACTCACATGACCATGCGACTGAAGTGGGAAGTCCGCTGTCACGCCAAATTCCACGGTGAGCGAATCTAGGCACATGAATTCAGGCAGCGGTGCCAAATCAACACAGTCCGAGATCAGTAGATTCGTCGTGTTCGTGTCGAGCGTGGGGTTCCTGGTCGTCGAGGAATCCTTCAGGTACCTGATAACGACGCCCGTCTCATGAGACTTCTTGACAACCTTGTGTACGTAGGCATCGGTCACGGATTTTCGGGAACCGTCCGTGTTGTGCACAGGAGGGTAGCGCATCGTAAGAGACTCCCGGCTGACCTTATCCTCCGAACTATGACACGTCAGTGACCAACTTTCAGAGACTTCCCGTCCGTTTGTAATCGAAGTCAGGAGCTTCGGGATAATTTCAAAAGCAGCACTGACTCTGATTCCTGCGATACGAGGGTCATACTGGCTTCAGACGTCTGTGAAGTCATGGTGTAGAGATTGGAACAAAAGGGGGAATATGCAGAAACAGACCATCCCGGCAGAATGATTTATAGGCCAGGTCTGTCCAGTAGGAAGAACAGAGGCTAAAAGGAGGTATATTTTGAGATGAGTCAGCAAGAGTTCATAGCACCAAGGATCCGTGTGAAACCAAGTGGAGCCAAGAACAGAGGATCAAGTGTGGCCGAATGTCTCAGCGCAGCCGAGCTCGGCCTTTGCTGTTGATCAGGCCTTCGGATGTGGGGCTATGCATTCACAGGCTTTGCGTGAAATGGGGTTGTCTACTTTCAAAGCTTCGGCGCTCTTTTTATGTGAGTTCGACTATGTGGAGTTAGCTTCTCATGCTCATAGTTGAAACGGGGTTGTCTACTTTCGTTGCTTCGAGGGTCCTTTGCATCACTTCGAATTTGGAGCTGTCTTCTGTATAGCTTCGAATGTGGGCCTATGTTTTGTAAGGCGTGAAATGTCAGAGGGCAAAATGCTGAATGCTTCGAAGTGTACAATGGCTGTATGTGCTGTGTACTCTAGTCTTCTAGTATTCGATAGGTCGAGTCATGTATCTGTCAGTAGGAGTAATCTGTTTCGCCACTAGGGGAGTGGGCATCGATTCGATTCGCCACTGATCCAAAGTCAAAGCCTTGATTTGCCACCGAGCCGTCGTATTCCTCTGGCAAGAGTCTTCTTAATGTTCACCACCTTGGGACACGTCTGGCAAGGTACAGCATGTCCTGTACAGCACGTGTCTCTTGGACATTGACGCAGCGCAAGATAGTAGATGCATCAGGATGTAGAATAAAGTGCTAGCAAATTCGACAAGACCCAAAATTAGACCTCATCTGAAACACTTCTCTCTCCCTCACTATAACTGATCCCTCGTCCTCCCAATAGTACGGATCTATATCAAATCTCCTCTTCTGGTACTTCACCAACTATACAAGCATCAGCAGCCGCACTTTATTTTTACATCCACATCCCAATCCCGCATGTAAATCCATCACCCAAACAGTTGTGTGATTTCCTCATCGGTCATAGTAACTCACCATTCTGTAGTGGTTCGCCATGTTTATACCTAGCTGGACTAGGTTCTCTACCAGGTGTCATATCGAACTTCCAGCCAACTTCAGGCGGTTGTAATTCACTTTCATCATCTCCTTCTTCATCCTCTTCTTCACTCTGAGGATGATCAGTCCATATAGTCGAAAAGGTAGAATCCCGACTAGGTCCATGTATCCTTATTTGTTTGGCATCGGTTGAAGCGGTATTCTCATAATAAGAATCAACAAGATTATGGATTTCGCGCTGTGGCATTGGACTGAGAATATCAAGATCTGCTGTTGGAGGAGGAGGAGGAGAAACAGAAGCGACGTCTTGGTCTTGTTCTACTGATGGATATCGATGTGTAGATGGCGGAGTGGCATAGGGATCTATGGAGTCGAGTGTCGTTTCGTGCATACTATCGTATTCTTCAAGTTGAAGACCAGCTGTACTACCTGGTGAATGGATAGAAGTGTAATCGTGATAGGATGGGGGTAGAGGTGGAGGTAATGGACGCTCAAGGTGGAAGGCGACTGCTCGTGGAGTGGGAGTATTCACTGTAGGGTCAGATGGGGATGGTGCCGGTTTAGCTGGGGGCGGACTGGGAAGGCGAGGAGTGAGATTCGGATGAGTAGATGGATCCGGAGGAGGAAAGATGTTTGGATGAGTAGATGAGCTCGTCTGAGGAGAGAGGTTTGGCTGAGGAGATGAGCTCGTCTGTAGAAGAGAGTTTTTCGTCTGAGGAGAGAGGTTTGGCTTAGGAGATGGGTTCGAATGAGGAGAGGGGCTTAGGTGAGAGGGGCTCGGACGCGGTGAAAGTGGTAATCCGATTGGTGGAGCCGCAGCGCCCCTTCTCTCCATCTTCTTTGCACCATTGGCAATAAGTATATCTACGGACGTATTCATTCATCAGCCTGTCAATCGAACAAAAAAACCCTTAGCAGAAGAACAAAAAAACGTACCCATCCATTTATCGTCCTTTTTCTTCCCATTATCATTGTCATTGTCATTAATTCCACTGTTTGGTGAATCGCCACCACTAGCACTAGCGATTTCATATTCCAATTGCTGTTCTCTCTGCTTCACACCTTGATGCACCTTATTCCTCCGACTACTGTTCCTCTGTTTACCCTTTGAGAAGAAATTGGCCTTCCCATCTGATATTCCAAACTCGTCGTGTGTTGGGGGAGAATCCCGCTTAAAAATTCGTGTTGGCGAATTTCTATTAGATTGTTGCTCAGAAGTCCATTGCCATACTGTAGGTTGATCAGTCTTATTGAGTGTGATTCGTTTGGTCTGTGTTCGATGTAAGAGCATTCTATCGAAATCGTTATCTTGCCATCCGGTACCGAGAGTCTGACGTAATTCTTCGTTTGTCTGTTTCGTAGGTGTACGTTTCCTTCTTGGAGAAAATAAACTGCCGAATGTCTTCTTTTGATGAGGATTGGCTATAGCCAATTGATATTCCTGACGATCAGGTCAATAACCAGCACGATGATGTCAAACTCACCAAAGGAACACGCTCTTCAAAAAGAAAGTAGAGTGTCGATGTACGTGGATCTGAAAGAGGATGAATCGAAGTTGAGCCATCTGGTCGTGATGGTTTCGCCTTGTATTCGATCTATTTCCACATAAGTCAACGTCCAGTTGAAATGAACCTTACCAGTGCCCAATTCGATTCTTTGAAAGTCAATTCCTCTCTATCTCCCCACTTGGCACCGACGACCAAATCTGCCCAAAAGTCCACAAAAGCCTCTTCAACATAAACTCTCCCCTTGTCATCCATTCCCACCAAAGTCCCCTCGGTATCTTGGATACCCGTACCGATTTTGACTGATGTATCGTAGTTGAACGGTACTGCCTCTTTCTGCGATTTATGTAATCGTTTACGAATATCTTCTCTTGTCTCAGGCCAGTGAGTGATTGATTCTGAGATTGGGTCGGCAAAACCTAGAGAAGTGGCGAGTTGTGGATCTGTACGATTGAATCCTCCTGAAGGAGAAGCGAATTCTGTCCAATCCATAGTTTGTCGACGTTCTGATATAGTCTATCATCAGATAGTCAGCTCTGAACATGCAGGAAAACAGATACTGTACGGTGCGGATAAAAAAGAAGGAAGAGGAAATGTTACTGACCAATTTTGCTGATTCTGTCAGATCAAATTTCAATCTTCCTTGTAGATCTACTGATCCTCGTAGTTCAGGCATATCAAATCCTCCTTCTTCAAACATACTCCATTCTTTTCCAGCAACACTATCCCATCGCGCAGCATCCTCATCGCCCCTCGTATCGTCTCGTCTCTTCCTACCTTCTTTCTCTCTCAACTGACTCCCAGGCTTTTCAGCTTTCCCATAAGTACTCGTACGTTGTAATCCGCTAGACGAGCTTGAAGGTAACGGTAATGTCTCTTTGACTGACATTTTTCTCTTCCAGGAATTTGAGAATCTAGGTCGACCTGCTTCGCCTTTCTTATCACGTATAACAACACGATCCCATGCTTCCCATTTTCCATCTCCATTTCCATTTCCATTCTCACTGATAATATCTTGTGCCCAAAGCTCTGCAGTGACGATAAGGTCTCTTGAATAAGCACGGACGATCCGACTTGCTCTTTCACATCGTACGACTTTTGCACCTCTGCGTGGTCCGCCTCTAGCAAGTTCTTCATCTTTTGCAATCATTGCTGGATAGCCTTTAACCCATGCTGCAAGGCGAGTAGGTAAATCAGCTATTCCCAATCCATCTCGCCGTCCACTTGATCGAATGTAGGCAAGTAAGAGATGTTCAGTCGCACTTGCCGCTCGAACGTACTGCGAATGTGCAATCATTGCTGGTGCGGAAACCGAAACGTTGAAGACGAATGGAGAGAAAAGTGATGCGAGGGCGTGCGGTGTTAGACCGGATAGGTAGGAATGTGCGGCAAATCGAGAGAGGAGATGCAAGAGTGGGGTCAAGAGGAGTTGATAGATTTCTGTAGGGACCAGAGCCGACAGATGAGGATACGCATCAGAGCGGTAGTTGGCAGCTAGGGAAGTCTTAGTGGGTTCCATAGAATGTTCTGAACTGAAAGAAGACAAGACGCTTGCTTACATTTCTCACGTCCACGCCATTCCTCATATACGTCCCACTCGATCATACCGCGCAAGACCTCTCTAGTCCCTTCTCGTATGCGCGCGAGATGACTGAGTGCCCAGCGTAAGAGCCACGCTAGCTCATGTTCTTTTGCATACAAAATATCCTGCTTGAAGCTTTCTGATCGATGTTTTGATGGTTGCCTATTCCTGAATCAGCGATGCCATCACAGCGGAATTCACGATAGTGTTTCGAGGTATGTCTGGATGATATGTTTCGTGCGAACTTGATTGAGCTCCAAAGCTTGATTCGAAAATAACATGGGTATCGTCAGGCCTACAGGTGAGTATCATTAATCAGCATGATACAAGAGGTAGAGAAGGTAGGTTTAGGACATACCTCGCCTCATGAGCTCATCACCGACGTCTCTGAGTACCTTGCCTACCTCGTCTATGCTGAGGGTGACCTTTGCGCCCACGCCACCCAAACAACCATATGATCTTGATCCGAGCTCGTCATCTTCGTCATTCGAGGTGAAATCAGTTTGCGCAGACGGGAGCCAAGTCGGAGCAAAGGTGTACTTTGGAGGTAAGATGGGCGGTAGGTCAAGTGTGTGAGAATCGTCAGGGGAGTACGGTGGCGTCAATGGATGGGTATTGCGAATCGCTATCGTCCTAACAACAACATTCATTTAATGATGAAAACCAGTGATCACGATACGAGGTGGGACTGACTTTGATGGACTCGACGACGCTGGAAGGTCTCCAAACTCTCCTGTCCCGCTGGGTGTACGTGAAGCGGGTCGACTACCTCGTTGTTGTGGCGTCAATGGTCCTGACACTGAATGAGGAAGCGGTTTGGCATGTCTGCCCTTCTTGGGCGTCGGCGAGGTGAAGGAGAATATCGATGGCATAATTGCATGAAAGTTGGCGAGGAGCTGTCGCTGTGAGATAGGGATCAGGCGTCCAAGCTGTCTAGAGAGAATGAGGAGGCAAGTGCGAGTCAACGCGTAGTTAGGTTAGGTCGCACAGGCGGACAAATGGGTGTGTATCAAAGGTATCAAAGGAGCCTCCGCGCTCTATTCTAGCTCCGCTATGGCCAAAGCTGAATGGTAGTCTGGTCGTGTCGTGTCTTTTGGATGGTGGCAGGGCTACCACACAAGGTATGGCGATCAGTCAGCGTGTAGTCTGTAGTCGTTGAACAAGGCCCAATCGTGACAAAGGCCTGGGCCGGCTCCCGTGATGGCAACGAAACCTTCTGTTACGCCTGCAGGGTGAGCTGATTTTCTATGACAGAGCTGTTGTGAGTGTAGAGACACGATGAAGCAGAGACACGCGATGATGGAGAAGGACAAGATGCATGATCTCTTTGAGACTGATACGTTGGTGGCTGTTGGGATGTCCCAAGGGGGGATTGAAGGGGGTTTGTGCCTGTAAAACAGTGTCAAAGCTTGACGGCGTGTTTCATCTCGCTCGTGAGCAGGTCCTTAATCCGGGAGGCCGAGAAAGTCGTCGAGCATGGGGCCCTTTCCTCAAGCTCATGATCATGGAAGATACGTGGCTCACATGAAAGTAATCCATTCTCTAATGACGGCAACAGTAGTTTACGAGTATCAAGATCTGCGTCAAACGGGGTTTGTCTCTAGCAGTATGTCACCGGTAGTCAGACTTGCCTCTTTGGGCAACTATCGCCACCATGTCCCAATGTTTGGCGGCTGTGGATTCAATCATCCATCCTTTCTCGGTCCAACCCCTTCTTTCCTCCTCCATTCAACAACAACGTCTTGTCGCTGGACATCTGTCGATCTCGGAAATGTCATAAACCCGCAAACGAAGTTGCATAACCCGAACAAAACTTGGAAGTGAGAGGAGCGCTCAATAGAATAGGAAAGCTCGATAAACATGACCTCCTACATACCTTCTTTCCTGCGAGGGAAAGAGCCAGACTCACCCATGCTACCTCTGACAGCTCAAGATGTCCAACAACCATCACCTCCAGAGCTAGGGGCACCTATAGCAATAGCAAGCGGCTCAACTCCACGGCGTACAACTGTTACCGGTCGCCCTAATCTACCATCTATAAACACCGGTTCTTCCCGTCGATCTGCTGGATTCAGAACAGCTCTCCCACCTCAACCCGAAAATGGGAATGAGGCTACTACACTACCTCAAACACCATCGACACCAGCTACTCCATCTAGACGACGAGCACACACCATATCAGTAGTGATGGCGGGCCGTAATCGCGCAGCCTCGTCGGTTCAACGAGAGGCCTCGGGCGTGGGACGAAGGAGAAGTGAAAGTTTCTCTGAAGGGGAGCCGGTAAAACCGAGAACCAGTGGCGAGATACAGAGGGATAATGCTAGTTCACCGGTCTCATCTGATATAATCGATTCTGACGGTGCGGTGGCTGAGCTCGATGATGGGGCGGTAGGGGTATTAGATTGCCTGGATCCAACAGTCGCGACCAGTGAGTTGTTGGGAATGATGCGGTCTATCCTAGGCAACGGACCTGATCTTGGCTATAGTGAACCATCTGCAGAATGTGACGAATGGAATCTTTGCTCCGCATCTTCCTCAGTTATGGTCACGTAGACCCGCGATCGTCATTCCAGAATCCGATTCAGAAGACAGTTTGGCGTATGTTTCCCCTTACGAGTCTGCTGTCAGTACTGACATCACGCAGTCCACTCACAGGGGAACCACAAACAGCAGCTATGACAGCTTCCACCCGCCGACGAACATCCACAATCACTCGAAAACGAGCATCGACAGTCTCAAAGCTCTTTCCACCTACCTCTGCAATCCTAGGCAACGCGCCGTCAACCCCGTCCGCCACCTTTCCCAAATCCGCTCCCGCTGCACTCATTACCTCCACGGAAGAGGGTGAGGAAACCGAAGAAGACGTCGAAAGTATAGAAGTACACGACAACGAGTTAGATAAACACGTTCGACATGTACTGAAATCGTCCAAGCGAGCAAAAGTCAAGCAGGCGGCGAAAGGTTTTTGGGCATTCGTAAAAACTCCAATGGGATTCATCGTGGCTGTTTATGGGTTCCTGTGTGCCTTCTGGGGTGCGGGAATCGTTCTATTCTTGGTCGGGTGGATACATACCTCTTCGAAATATAGGCAAGATGTATGGGTCGGTGAGTGTGGCAATAGACTCTTCGACAAGAACGTGGGGCTGAAACAGGATGTAGAGATCTGCTCGCAGGTCGAGAATGGTTTATTCACTGTTACTGGAGTTGGCCTGATCCCATGGCGAGTGATCGATACATATCGTGCGTTGCCTTTCAGCTCTTGGTCTGCTGTGTTGACAACAGCAGGTATGGTGATCATTTGGCGGTTACAACGCCGTACAGTCACCCTGCGGAAAGCTCAAGGTCTACCGCCTATCGAAGACCCTAATGACCTTCCCGATCCGAAGGATGCGGCGGATTACGTCTCGGTCAGTAGTCTTTTGCCAACCCGTACGCGAGGAGCTGACATGTCCCTAGGTTTTGTCCGATAAGCAGCAAGAACAGCTCCGGCATCAGCAGGAGGCATTCGCAAAGTCTCAGGTGAGTGACTGCGTCTGGTGAAATGATACATGTGATGCAGTGCTAATGTTGGGATAGACGTGGTACAAACCTCATGCCACAGAGACGCACACGGCGTTCCCTATCTCGTGGGCATTGTGGAACACGTTACTGATGGATGGAAACAGCATATTCCAGTGCATGTTGTGGTGCGTACTGTATCATTCATCTTTGGTCACCAGGCTGACAAAGTCCAGCGGATGTATGTGGGGAATGGGTGAGCTACTGAGGCTTAGGCGTTGACTAGGGTGCTGATGATACAGATTGGCATGAGCGGCCAGCTTGGACGACAGGTTGTTTGATCCCTTGCTCGTTCTTGTGCGGTATGGGGTGAGTGTAGATTTGTTGGCTTTGAGATTTGCGGCTAGCTAACAGAAGATAGCGCGGGTATACTTATCTGGCAAGGTTCAGTGCGAACCAAGAAGAGTGCCAAGGTGGAAGATCAACTACGTGAAGCTCTGGGAGTCCCACTAGTCGCCACTGGATCGCGGCATGAGAAACTCGGTACAGGCGCCTTGGGGGATCTCGAGTCTGGAGGGTTGAAGACTGCACCTGCATCGTTGAGCGGTAGTAATAGTAACAGAGGGGAAAAGGGGACTGGGGCGAGACGGAGGAAATCGTCGGTATCGTTTAAGGACACAAATCACAAGGCTGAGGATGGGGGTGGTGGTGGGATAGTCGGAGGCGGAGGAGTGGCAGATGGGAGGTCGAGGACCGCCAGTAGTGGGATGGCTGATTTGCCTGAAGCGGGAGAAGGAGAGGCAGAAGAGATTGAATCGAGTGGGCATGAGGATGAGAAAAGTGGTGGATTGAAGGACGCTTAGGGGAGTGGGGTGGGTAGGTCAAGTGGAAGTGTGATCGTGATGCTGTCGTGGTGTTGTGGTGTCCTTGTGGTCTAGTGTTTTGGAGTCTTGCTGGTTGGAATCTGTACTAGTGATTGTGGGACGTACAGACGTTGTAGAAGACGGACCCGTCTTTATATAATTGATGCAAGGGCGTCTATCTGACGTATTGAAAGGAAAGCCGGTATAGCCTGTTCTGTATGAGGCAAGAAGAAGACTATCTCAAGTGGTTATTGGATTCTGATATGGTTGTCGAGTATAGTTCGATATGATTGTTTGTGGGTGAGCAGTTTGGAAGAAGATCATCTGTATGCAATGTTTGATAGCTGTTTGAAAAAAAAATCATCTGTCTGCATGGTGAATCAAGGTCATCGTAGTGATGATACTGAGAGATATATACGTATAACGAGTACAATATGGAGTATAGGTATAACGTATTTGCGAGAATAGACAACCAAAAAAAGGGGGTAAAGAGCAAGAAGAGACGAAAGAAAAAAATCCAAAGGAGCAAGAAGTGAGAGAGAGAGAGAGAGAGAGAGAGAGCGAGACAGAAGATGGGAGAGAGAGCGAGACAGAAGATGGGAGAGAGAGAAGAGAGAGAAGTAGAATTGTATCAAGACATTCAGCACTCGATCAACCACATAGATTGACAAGTTTCCTAATAGTCCAGAGACATTAATCCGTTCGTCTAGTGAATCGCTCTGAGCGGCTAAAAGGTCATGGGGTGTTTGATTCTCTTCAGATTACATCCAAGAGAGAATCAAGACACTACTAAAGCTGCGGCAGAGAGCGAACCATATACTTTTTGAATTACGGAAGATGTATAGTCAAACAACATTGACAAGAGCCCACTGCGAGGGGACCGGGGGAGGCGAGGGAGGGTAGAAACTGTGGAAAAAGACACGTCATGGATACAACAAAAAGACACGTCAGTTTTGATACTACCTCACTTTAGGGTTGGGTTCGGGCGTTTCAATCAACGTTTCAGATTTTTTCTCGACGTCAAAACCAAAAAGGAAATCGCAACAATGTCAATTCTCAAATCCCAATCTCGCAAGTCACAAGCCACAAGCCATACCTCGATAATCGTGCATGGGCATCGCGTCATACAAAATAGAAGAAAAGTCATAACGTCTCTCTCGAAGAACGCCTCTTCAACCATCCTCTTCCCATGTCCTCGTCATCAACCCATCATCTTCAATCTTTTGACTCAGTCTTCAGATTCCCCATCTCAGATCTACTGTACGGAAACGGAATGAAATATCAATCACAACAAAAAAAAGTTACACCAGTTGTCCCTCTTTCTCTCTCTCTATCACTCTTTCTCTCTCTATACTCTTTCTGATCTCGTGTAACTGCAGATTCGATACCCAATTGTCCATTGATCTCTCTCTTCCTGTCATGTCGACTGATCTCTCTCTTCCTACGATGTCCACTGACCTCCCTCTTCCTGCGATGTCCACTGATCTATCTCTTCCTGAGGTGTCGACTGACCTCTCTCTAACTGAGATAGACACACACACATCGACTCTCGCTGCTCATGGCTTCAAGTGACACTGCTCAGCAGTTACCTTGCCAACCACCTCGCCACTCGTTAGTGTATCTGTTGGACTTGGGGATAAACTCGGTTCATCTTCGCGTTTCACAATCTCTTCCAACAACTATAATTTTTCATCAGTAACCGTGTATCACCCCTGTTATTTCTCTGTCTTCGTTTCCAATCCTGGAATTCCGAAAATTCCAATATCCCAAGCACTCCAATTTCGTGACCCAACACCCAACACGCAATCCAAGAATCGATACAGTTCAAGTGAAAATCACGTATCACTCACCGTAACGAATTCATCCACACCCATCGCCCCGCTCGCCGCCCATTTACCCTGAAACACGAAAAACGGCACTCCCGTAACGCCCAATCGATGCGCAGTGACATACGCTCTTCTGACTTCCATATCGAGCGCATCCGACGCCAACCACGTTTCCGCTATTGATTCCGTCTGGAACAGACCATGTTTGACAGCCAGTCTCGCCAACGTGGGGATGTGCGAGTTGTGGATCCCGTCGATATGGTATGATTTCAGGATATCCAGACCGAGTGGGAGATGGTTTGGCGGAGAGTTGAATAATGCATACGCTTCTAATCTCTGGGCGTGGTGAGATGATGATATCTCGCCATTTTTCGATCTAAAATGTATCAGCTCTCGTCCACTATCACTTCAAAAATCGTCGGGAAATCCCAATTCCAATACCAAGTCAAGGTCAAGAGGCACATTGATAGGAATGAGATGTGATACAACAAGGGACTAACCGTTCAAGGCCAACCGTACGGAATTTCTCGTCCAAATTCCTTTCAACGGCGGCGTGCCTGGCTTCTCCCAACTTTTGCGACAAGTAGGTATTTCGATCAATGGGTGTTGCGCTAAGCTCTCCGCTTAGCTGGAAAGGGAGGATTCGAACATGAGGGACGAGTTGTCGGGATGGTTGAGAGGTATTGTATTTCTCAATGGCTATTACGAGTCAACGATCGGGTAAGATTCGCGTCGGCAAAGTGGCAAGGGAATGTCGCAGACACAAGAAAGCCCTGATAACACGAGGGCAGATGAATAGGCTTATATGAATGGTGATTACTACATAAAAACTAGTAAAGATGAGGACAAGACTCACAAAGCATCAATTGCCGTATCCCGAGTATACAAAACGGACAATTTGGATCCGAAGTCACATCAACTCTGATGATTCTTTGTCCTGCGACTCTCGAACTTGAGCTGCTCGGACTTGAAACACTCGACAAGGGCATATTTCTTGGCGCGTATGCTTCAGAAGCCACCATTGTCTTCCCCTCTCTCCCCGCAACCAAGTGTTGTGGTAGTTGTCGACACAGCTCGTCTAAATTCCAAGTGAGTCAAAGTAAATACAAGTTGGAACTTGCCGAGTCGAGAGGCGGTGCGATGTAGGACTTGTCGTTTGGGGTGATAATAATAACTTTCTGCTGATGATCAATTCGCCAAGCAAATATCTCCTTCCCCTTGTTCTCTATATCCAAGACGTTTACGTTTGCTTGCGCAGCCTCGACTCTTTTTTTTTGTGAAATATCTCCCGCAAGTGGTGACCTCCTTCACCCCTCTGGGTGGAGCAACTTAATCTGCGCTATCTATCGGTAACGACGGCGTCAGGGTGCAGTTGATTTGCCGAACCGCCGGTCGAGGGTTGAAAGGAGCTGAGTCTTGGGAGTTAGTGTGCTGCTTGCTTGGCCGTCTAGCCGGAGGGTATCGACTGTGGCTACTGCGGCGTTCGAGCAAAAGGGGATAGATAAAGGAGGGTGATCAAGAGTCGAGAGGTGATATTTATGATCCGGTGAAACGGCGAGGAGATAACTTTAGTCTGCCCGTCGGAAAGGAAACTAAGGTAAAGGAAAGTTGTTCGGTCGGCGCTCAGGCAAGGGATGATGGAAGGATGGAAGGATGCAGAGAAGAAAGGTTGATTCGACTTCGGTGGTCTTGTGACGGGGTCGGTGATCTCGACAAACAGGACTGAGAGGATAGGCCAAACGTATTACTTGCGGCACCAATGATTGATGGAAAGGTCTTCGAGTCGTCGGCGAGGACGGCGACTAGGTAAAGGGGGGGTGAGTATTTATGAAAGCGTTGTCGGCGACGACGGCGGTTAGGTAGGTAATCTTTATGTACCTTTAAGAACAAATATCTCGACGGCGAGCTTTGATGGTTGGATCTGATCCCGTTTATGCCTTTCGAGGAGGTAGAGCTGGGTCAGGAGAGAGGAAGAGTAAGCGGGGAATATATAAACGAGCACGAGAGAGAAAGAGGCGATGATCGATTTTTCTCTTTGATCAAAGCTTGGCGGGCTTTGGATTTGGAATCCGAGAAAATCGGGGTGTTCTCTCAGGTAAGGTAAAATGAAGAAGCGAGGAACGGTGACCGAGCTGTCGCTTATAAGGTGGAGGTGATGTGATGAGGTGGTGGCGGAGGGGAAAGATTTAATACAACAGGTAACCAGTGCTGGATGTATGTACTCGTATGTATCTTACTAAGGCGATATTATCGGTTTGTGTGATTTGACGAGATTGAGCTTTGACACTTTGCACCTCCACTTTCTGATGCTCTTGTGAACCTGACAACAGGGTGTTACAGCGCGGCCGTAAGCGGTTTGGCCGTTGATCTTCTCCGGATTTCTTTTTGATCGTTGTGACGCCTCGGTCTCGGAGATCGTACAAGTCCGAGATTTCTGAATCGTCGTAGCCAAGCACGAGCCCGTGTTTATTATGATCCGAGCCGGTTGGTTCGTTCTCGTAAGGGATAGATATGTCTTTTTAACCAGTAGCGATCAAGCGAGAGAGTACAATGAGTACAGTAGTGTGGATACAGAAAGAAGATATATACAGTATCAGTATAAGAACAAGGAAGCAGACGACGACGTCGTCCGATGATGATGTAAAGATGAAGGAAAGAAGAAAGATTATCAAGGAGAAGGAGAAGGATGAAGATGATGAAAGTTCCAGAATGTATGATGTGATGTAAAAGATGGGGGACGTGAGAGAGGGTGGGAAGGGGGAAGGGGGCCGGTGTTGATCTTATTGCTTATTTTTGCTTATTCGCTCGCTGATCAGGTGGACAAATCATTCGATCGGGAATATTCATTCAATCTCCATTGATACCGTCTCTGCTCCTGTAAGCAAGAGGTACCTCCACCAACCCTTATCCCCTTATCCTTATATAAGTTACCTCGGGCTATCGGCTATCAATTCTGTTCCTTGTTCCTTGTCGTTGTTTCTTTTTCATGGCTGATGATTGTGGGATCCGAGGATAGGATGGGAAGGCGGAGTAAGGGGAGAGAGTGTTGGGCTTGGTAGGGGGATGATGGGATGGATTAAGACGGAATTAAACCTATTCTACATGACGTATCCCCTTTTTGTTCCGATCAACGCAACCAACGACGACAGGTTCCTTCCGGTTCATTGGTTCGTCAGCTAGTCCACGTAAGTTAGGTCTATTTTGTCTTACGTGGTTTGGGCTTGGAAGGAGTGAGTCACCAATAAATCATTATGATATATAGAAGAGTACGAGTACGACCATCGATGACGATGCCTGAAACCTTGTCGTTTGTACATACTCGTGCTGTTTGTGATGAGCGTAGAGGACATAATGTCTATGACATTATCATTATTATCTATTGATCGTCGTTCTTTCTTGACTAGGTCGTGAGGGAAGATACCAAAGGAGTCGTAGATGCATACAACAGTGTTATCTGATATTCATTACCTTTTTCGCCCTCCTCTCAGTTTCCCTCCTTCTCCTTTCCTCTCTTTCACCCTCCTTCTCCTGTCCTACCTCCTACCTCCTTCTCCATTTTTCTTTCGTTCTCAACTTAAACCCTTCGATATAACCTAAACCAATACCTAGTATTCTCCAACTTGACTCTCCACCCAGCGCCAACACCATCTCCCAATCTAAACCACCTCGCATCTTCTCCATCCACTTTGACCCATCCGCCTTGTCCTTGTCCTTGTTTCCCATTCCCATTCCCTACTAGGATCATATCAAGTATCATCCAATTTGGCCATTTTCGGCCTTGCGCACCTACTTCCAAGTCGGATATATCACTCGCTGTATCTGCGACCAAGAAATATGTGCCTGATGGTGAATGTGTAGTGAGTAGATGAAGCAGTGCGATTGTCGAGGTACGTGATTGAGATAAGAGTTCAGATAGTGTAAAAAATAGTGTGATTAGTGTTGATGATGTGTTTGCGTTTGGGTCTATGTCGATCTTTGTGTTTGTGTCTGTATTTGTGTTTGTGTCGATGTTTGAATCCAATGAATTAATATCTGATGGCGAGCTTATATCTACGTTGTCATCCGATTTGGGTGAAAGAAGATCGATAAGGGAGGAATGAGATTCGACAGAGATCATATCCTTCTGAAGAAAAGATACGTCCAGTACAGAAGACAAGTTCCAAGTCGTGTTGATCGCTTTATGAAAAGAATCGATAACGCCAGACCAAGTGCCGATATCCACTCCAGTCCAAGACCAGTGTGCGCGAGTACTGGCTGAAGGGGAGGCAGAGAGAGTTGAATGCACTAAGGCTGATACGGCAAGGAGCTCGGACGCTGCTCCGCCACCTAGAGAGATGATGTTTCGAGTTATGATGCTTGTTGATGATTCTGGACCATGATCGTCCTGTAGGTTTATGCCTTTGAGTGCGTTGAGCAGAGTAGATGGTTCTTGAGTATCTTGACTGATTGATGAGCTTGTCTCATCCACATTCTCATTCTCAGCCTCATCCTCAACGTCGTCCTCGTCCTCGTCCTCAACCTCATTCTCATCCTGATTCCTTCCCTCGCCATTCTCCTTCTCCTTGCCTACCTCCCAAAATGATCGTAGCTCGTCTAACCCACCCATTAAATTCCTAAAACACAATGCTCTCCCAGGGACCCATCTCCCGGCATAAACTTCCAACAGTCCCCTACTTCCCTCTTCTCCTTCTTCTTCTTTTTCTTGTCCTTCTTTGGCTTTGTCGCCGAAAACCTCCAACCACTTCCGTTCATACAGTAACCCTTTAACCTTCTGGACATCCTCTACGAAAGTAGCCGAATCAAGGGTAGGTCTGAGAGCAGTATGAATGACCTGCAAGATCTCTGAATCCGCAGGAAACGAAAGTCTTCTTGAATCTGATGGAGGTAATGCAGATAATGATTGAGGACGAGTAGCTATGTCGTTATTGTCGAGTTGGGAATCAGCTGTTGGCGGATGATGTAGTTTCCGATTACTTGTTTTGGAGGATTTACCACCTGCTCGTTGTCGTTGACGTGGTGGGCCGCCTGTTCTTGAGCGGTGGGTCATGGTCAAGGATTATTATCGTTACCTCTAGGCATCTATCTAGTTTTCAGACGGGGTGGGGAAACCGAGACGAGATTCAAGGATTTCTGACGTTGTTGGGATTCTTCAAGCGAGCTCGTGGTCGTAGCTAGTCTTCTTCTTCAGGTATGATTTGATGTTAAGCGAAATTGTAGGTATAGTCAAGGAAAAGTAAAAAAGTGGACGTTGAAATTAACTTACCCCCTTGACCACGTGGCGTTCCCAGTCTCACGCGTCCGGTAGACTCCACCTTCAAGGACCCAGCAGTACAATAACAACTTGGAGATTGAGCCTCGTCGTAGTCAAAGTCAAAGTCATAGTACTCAAGATGGATGCTCGAGCTCAGATCCATCGTAGACAACCATCAACATCTCCCATCTCTAGTTCTTCACGCAAAAGAGAATCTCACACATGTACGTCCTACGTTGTGCTTTCTATTTTCTCTCCCTTGTCAAAAGCCTTTTCCTATTTTGATTTCTTGAGTTCGTTCAGAAAATTGAGCTGATAGGTACTATTGTATAGCACGAGAATTGGATCGTAGACAAACTCCTGATTCCGGTATGTATTTTCCCGAATGATTGATTTGAGGATATATAAGATTAGATGAGATGAGATGGATAAGATTGAATGAGATGGATAGTACTGGATGAGATGGATAAGATTAAAGTAAGAAATGCTGATCATGAGACTGGGGAATATAGATCTACCTACGGCGGCTGAGCTGTTTGTTCCTTCTTTACCTGGATTACCGGATCTTGCTAGTCATCCTACGTAAGTTCCTGTCTCTGCCTATCTGTCTGTTTGTCTCTTCGTCCTCCTGTCTGTGTCCGTGTCTGACCCTCTCTATCCCTATCTGACCCTCTCTGTCTCTCTCTGTCTCTCTCTGTCTCTCTGTCCCCTCTGTCTCTCTCTGTCACTCTCTGTCTCTTTCTGTGTCTTTCTGTCTCTCTCTGTCTCTCTGTCCCTCTCTGTCTCCGTCTTTCTCTTTGTCTCTTGCATTCCACACCGCCGGAGTAAACGCTACTTGAAAGTTCGGCTTAACTGATAAACGTCCTTAGACACCCACTCACTCTCTATGCTGGCTCATTACCTTCATATCCCGGTGAAGGCAGAGGAGGAGGCGAAGGCGATACTGGTCGTGATGCTCAGATCTTGTATGTCACCCTCTTCACACCACAAACCCCATCTATCTTGACTGTCCATTCGCGTCGCTCTGTCTGTCGTTGGGCGTTTCACCACGATTGCTTGGATTTTGATAAGGAATAGCTTCATGATGGCCAAAGCACGTCGGAGTGCAGGTAAACAACGTGTCATATTCTGGTTCAATGTCAGTCTTCCTTATCCTATTCATACCTCGGCCGCTCCGACATCTCAATACCAAACACACCTTTGAACTACACCTACGAATCCACTTTACCGCTCTTTTCACATCAACGACTCGATTTGTCTGTCGTGACTGGTAGGAACACGAAAGCTGATAATGTCACAGGGTGGACCTGGATGCTCATCGTTCGACGGCTCCTTGATGGAAGTCGGACCTTTCCGGACTGTTCCGGCTGACCAGACAGAATCGGGTAAAGTGGAATTGAGGCTTGTGGACGGTGGTTGGGAGGAGTTTGCGACTATAATCTTCAGTGAGTCCGAGGTGAAAGCAGAGTGGGTCGTGGATGGAAAGGGGGACCGGGGACTTGATTGAGAAACGGAAGGCTCGAACCTGTGAAGCTGATCAACATTCAGTCGATCAACCCCCAGGCACAGGACTATCCTACGTCCCTACCAATGGGTACCTACACGAGCTGGATGAGGTATGTATCCACCTATGACAGAGGTGATGGTAGCTGATCGATTCTCAGGGCTCACAACACCTCATCAAATTCCTTGTCAACTTCTACTCAATCTTCCCAGAGCTCAATGGGCTTGACGTATGTAACATCATCCTACTTCCAGGTGTCTGACCATCCGCAGACATATATGGCTGGAGAGTCTTTTGCAGGCCAGTACATTCCCTACTTCGGTAAGTCTACGCCATGTCGCAGTGATCGCCGCTGACTACCCACCAGCCGACGCTCTCTTGAAAACATCATCCTTACCACACTTCAACCTCATCGGAATCGCCATCGGGAACGGCTGGATCGACCCGAAAGAGCAATACCCCGGATACGTAGATTTCGCTCTAGAAAAAGGACTTTTAAAGCCAGATACACCAGTGAGTCACTCTGACTCGAAATGCTTCGCATTGCCTGCAGCTGATCTGAGTAGGAACTGGAGAGGGCCAACGAGGCACTAGCAAAATGCCAGGCATCACTAGCGGAGCATAATGATCCGATGCATATGCCAGTCAATGTAGAAAACTGTGGTGAGGTTATGGATGCTGTATCCGAACCATTTACCCAGGAGTAGGTTATCCCACAGCCCTTATCGAGTCTAGGCTGACGAGCAGGTTGAATGGGAAAAAAGTGTGCATGAATGTGTACGACGTGCGATTAGTTGATGATTGGCCGGCGTGTGGGATGAACTGGCCACCCGACTTGCCTGATGTGTACACTTTCTTACGGGTAAGCTGAAGGCGAAAGACAAGTCATTGATGGTGGATACAGAGAGAAGACGTAGTGTCTGCCCTTCACGCTACATCGAAAGAAACAGCATGGGTTGAATGTGATAACAAAGTCGCAGCAGAGTTACAATTGCGTAGCTCGCCAGCGGCAGTTGCATTCCTTCCTTCAATTCTAGAGAGAGGTGTTCAGGTGCTCATGTTCGCTGGAGCGGAGGATTTGATCTGTAACTACAAAGGACTTGAACGGATGGTCAACGCTCTTGAATGGGAAGGGGAGGTGGGCATGAGCGTAAGTTGTGCGAGATTCTGATCGTGTGCGAGGTGCTGATAAACCTTCCGTACAGAATGCAACAACGCAGAGCTGGTATTTGAACGATACGCAAGTCGGAGACTGGCAAACATCCCGGAACCTATCTTTCGTGAAAGTACGCTTTATTGTCGTAATGCGGTTCCACAGAAGCCAATGAGAATTCTGGGCCAGTGCAGATTGCTGACCATTGGATAGGTATACGACTCCTCACATATGGTCGGCTTTGATGTTCCACATGTCACAAACGACATGATTCTCCGATTCATGGATGTAGACATGTCTCTTGTCCCTGGAATTGCCGCGAGTTCGAAATCGAGATTAGGGACTCTGGATCGGGTGTCTGTTGGCGTCGTTTCCGCTGTATCTCCGGGCATACCACTCCTCAAAGGGGGAAATACGGACTGGGAAGGTGAGTGTGCAAGTTGTGCACCACTGCTCCTGCCAAAAACAGGACCTTATATTGATTCTCTCTTTTAGCTTGGTATAACGCCGTATCAGCCTTTGTGATTCTCCTTATCCTTATATCGATCGTGGCGTTGTACTTTTACTTCCGCCGTCGAGCTCATATACGTATGAAACGTGGAGGCGTCCTGAATCTTCCAAGGGAGGACGAGGAGGCTTTGGAACGAGTACCTCTTGGAACGACTCCGCAGGGAGAAGAGTACGAACTAGATGATGCAGGGTACAACGATGTACGCAAAGGATTGAAAAGGTCTGGAAGCCGTAAGGGGAAAGAGAGGGCATACGAGGATGCAGAGGCTGGGGGTGATACGGTCTTTAGTTTGGGTGATGAGGAAGATGTGGGGTGAAGTAGAGTACGTCGAAGCGGAATCAAGAAAGTCAGGTTGGAATATTGTTGATAGCATAAAAGCATCGTTGTTGCATGCATAAGTAACATATACAGGACATCAGGTGAACATGAGATGACGCAAGTTCTGAGCGTGCTGGTCAGTGCGTCCGTGCGCAGACCGTAGATGTCTGAATGGTGGACACGGGAAGGAAGGGTCAGGAAAAACGCAGTGGGACCAAAGTGAGGGATGCGGGAGTCATGCCTTAAGCTTTGTTGTCAGTCAAGTTAACTGGTATGGAGGGTACATACATAGATTGTGTCTGGACTTATGATATTGGCGCGTCACAATCATCCGAACGACTTGGCACATCCCTCTATCATATAGACGATGAGTGACAAGTAGCATACGGGCATTGGCTCTTCCAGGTATCTCGTGGAAATTTCTAGAGAGCACTCTCCGTTCAGTTGATCCCCCAAGAACTGAGCATTTTTCTTTGAGGATAAATCGCTGCGGACGAGAAGAATGGAAGATTGAATGGCGTTTCACCCGTCGAGGTCCAGCCCTTCGGGGTACTCTTAAAAACGAGGGCTCTTGATGTCGATGATTTCTGGGGCTGGAAGAATCAGCCTAGGCAAGGTCCGCCTGAGTCTTGCAGTAAAAGGAAAGACCCAGTAGTGAAACTCGTAGTATCACCAATTTCTCCTTCACCTCCTTTGAAAGATGCAGGACACAACGATGACCGAGGGAGGAGTCTCGGTCAATTGCGTCATTGAAGGTCTTCTTCTGTGGAGCGTTGAAGTGGGGACGGCCTTCGCCAGTAGAGCGTTGGAGTGGGAAAAGCCGAGAAGAGGACAGAAGGGGTGGTGGGACAAGTTCACTTTTGCCACTCTCCCGCCACAGTTGCTCGTAGTGAACCTGTACTAGGATGAGTCCAGATGCTGTGGAGTCACAACGCAGAGAATTCATGGGAAAGTTCACTTGTGCGAGTTGTTGTACTGGCTTCTTATGTCGTCATCCTGTTCGGCCATCTCGGTAAGTACAGATTTTTCCCCCACTTTGCGGAGTCGACTCAATGAAAGGAAGTGCAGCTAAGCTGGCCTTCGAAAAACTGGAGCGTAGAGGGATAAATAGGGCTACTCCCCCGCTGTTTTTTAACAATCCATACACATCATCTGCCTCCAACAAGACCCTGCATCTTTCATCTTCATACCTCCAGCCCAGACCTCTCATCACATCCTCATAGATTCAAGCGCACACCTCACATCGCCACAACCCTACTCCATTTCTCTTATCTCCGTACTTCAATCTCGCATCTCTCATCTTTCCCCCAACCCTCATCTCACCACTGTACCCCTTGTCTTCAAACTTTGAGTCCTCTAACCCCTCTCCAGCATAGCTCTCGCCAGTTTTTGCTCTGGCTAGCTTCTCTCTCCGACGACCACTATTGTCAAAACAGACGCGCAATGTCAGAATCAACTTTGTCGGTCAGAAATCCAAGTGGCATGAGTTCCACTTACCAACCGGTGACAAACATGACTGGAAATTCCACACCTGGTTTGCCAGTTGAGCTTTGGACTACAGTGATTGGATTACTATCTTCAGCCAAAGATGCGGAGAGTCGGAAAGGCATTCGAAGTCTCAGTCAAACCTCTCGTTATTTGAGAGAGACGGTGCCTCTTTCTTCTCTTTCGTTTGAGACAACTGTTCCAAGGATCTTAACAAAGACAGGAGAGATGTACACACACTTTGATCCACTCATTGGAAACAAAGTAACAGGCTTGACGCTTGAGTCTGGAGCCGAGGTTAGCGAATTACGTACGGAGCAACTACGAAGTCTCACGCTCAGCGGAAGTTTCATTGGCGATGGCATGATCAATCCTTATGGGGGGTGTTGGGTGAGTCATTCGTACTGACTGGATGATTTGTTAAATCGCTGACTGTGGGTTGGGTATCATTAGACTTACGACCAGAGGAAGACTGTGGAAGACTTTTTGGAACGCTGTCCCGAACTGGTCCAACTCACGTTGAGACCTTCCGTACTTGCTTCTCGGGCGGACTTAGCTGCAATCATAAGGATGACATCAAAGACCAAATGCCGAAGATTATCATTCCCGCTTCACGACGCCGACAAGACTAGAACTAATATCACGACGTTGAGTATTCCTGCGGTTATCACAGATATCGACTTCAAGGATGGCAATGAACTTTGTAGTTTTGTGCAAAAAATTCAATTCTCCTACGAAGAGTTGATTAAGTATGCACTGCTTCCCTGTTCAATGGAAAGTTTGGAAGGCGTGGAAAACTATTGGGGGTTAGATCCTCTGTTTTTCGAGTATCCAAATCGCGCTCCTCGGGGCTTTGTGGAACTAAACGACAGCACGGACACCATTAAACAGCACAAGAAGGAGGGGAAATATTTGATGCGCATCTGCGAGGGTAGCATGCCGTGGGGAACAGAAGGTAAGTGACGTCCGACTCTCCTAAATGTGGTGGCATACTCATGAGCTGTAGACTGGTCTTCCTCATCAGGGAGCCGAAAAAAGCTTATCAAACTCGACCCAGACATGAATGACGAAGAACGCTTTCGAATCACATCGGAACTCGCTGGACTCTGGCGGTACTCGTACTCCGTTGATGCTGTACCGAGGGAAGCTAATAGCATTTTGTTCCCCATCTGAACATGTTGATATGTAGGGAGACTTCGAACTGTGGATATGCATTGCACTGTCAACTCATCGACACAACCTGTCCAACCCAAATGTCGGACCTTGACTTGTTTTTGCAAACGTTCCCCAAAGGTTTTTGTGGTTAAGGAGCAAACAGTACGGTAGGATCAGTATTTATCAGTTAATCACCAGCAAGGTCTACCTTTACGAGACTTTTCAGTAGGTCATGGTGACTCGTACGCGCTCCAACATATTCGGAATTTAAATCACTCCTCAACTGACTCAAATAACTTGTTAAAATGAGACATCACTATCTACTAGCGGATTTACATATATCACTTACCTTGAATATATTAATGTATGATACGGTAACCTCAGACGATTGCTCCGGACAAAACCCAACCATGCATACGTTTAGAATGATTGTAGCCAACTAGCAACCTTCTCTTAAGACTCTGACGACGGGCGACTGAAAGAAGTGCTATCCGGCTCCACGCCTGTACAAAATGCTCGCAAGTTGTGCGGCTTGGTATGTTCAAACACAAACTGAAAGGATCTTAAAATCACAAAGAACAAGTGGCTTCGCCACTCTGCCAAGGCAAGAATGACTCACTATACTGTACAGTAGTTACTGCCGAGTAAAATCGCCACTCTTCCCCTGGACGATAGGCTTGCAAATCCTTTGAAGAGGCTGTATCGCTTGGAGTTCACTACTGTAGAACCACCGAGAACAACGCAAAAGATGGTAAAAGGACCGACAGACGAAGGCGCTGACCCTCGCGTTCTCATAGTTTGCGCTCCTGGGGTGTTCTTCCTCTATTCCATCTTTCTACTTTGAATTGGCTGAACAGGACACTGATTGATATTATCAAGAAACAACATGGCAGGCAACTCAGGATCTGGGCCAACGTCTTCTCATCATCCTGATCCAAATACATCCTCCTCAGAGAGAGGTTCTCCCGCCAGCACAAGCGCCTCCGCTTCCAGCCAGAGAGAAAGCGTTCCAGGGACATCTAGCGGATGGCGACGATTCCGAACTGTCCTTTCAAGACCATTGAGGACAGTTACAACAAATCTGACGGCTGTTTTGGACCGACGGAGGACACATCGTCCCCCTGGTCTCCCGATGGATACAACCTTCCTCTTCGATGCCTCGACTGGAAGCAGACTGTCTCGCCTTGGTGAGGAAACGCTGGAAACAATCCAATATCTCCTGGTCACGAGAACTGCCTCGTTCGATGTGAGGCTTCCTTCCATGCCGAACCTTCATACATTGATCCTGGATGAGAGGTTGGCTAAAAGGAGCGCAACTGGTACCAGAACAGGAGGTACAGATGAGGTACGTACCTTTCTTTCATGGGTAGGGAATACGCAGAGAATGTAAAGGCTGATAAATACTTAATATCCCAGGAGCTACCAGAGGATGGTATCCACGAGTTTGCTAGGAGTGTCTTCGACGCTTCTTCGATCAAACAGCTTTACTTTTACTCGAACAAGAAGCCAAGTCGGAAGCCAAAGACACTGGACTTCTGCCGCCAAATTCTGAAAGATGCCAGTCAGTCGGCAGTTATCAACAAAATCTCATTTTTCCAGCGGACTCTCCGTTCGTTGATGTTCGATGAAGATGGCAAACCTCAGCAACCACTGGAAATTCCCACTAGCGTCTCGCAATTGGAGTTTCAGACGGAAAGAGACGATATTGGGTCCGTCCTCTATGATCTCCTATATATCCCCACAGGAAACGCTTTGCAAGGCGGTTGCGCCCCCCGCATAGTGACTTTGTTCGCATCGAGCGTTTTTACCCGAGACGAGCGGGGGGACTTCGCACCTCCATCATTCTTTGAAGAGATTACGGCAGCCGATGGAACGACAATCACTGCGATCGATGGAACGATTCACGGCATTCCAGAAGGCCAGTGGACATTACGGTTGAGTGAGGAGAGCATGTCGGTTGCACAGGATGGTCAGGATGGTCAGTAATTTTCATTACGGCAGCAAAGGCAAACTGCTAACATGATACAGATGCTTGTGAGATGTTGATTACTCCAAGGATAGAACATCCTGGCTCGCGAACCAGCCTAAAAATGTGGAGAAGACAACTTTCAGAACAAATACAAAATATGGACCGCACATTTTGGGATGAATCTGACCGGGTTCGTAGCTTTCTCCATTCAAGAACACTGGAATCATCGACTGGAGGACACGTGAGGCCTCTGGCGGATCACGCAACATCTCTGATCAGTGGAGACAGTTACCGTGCCAACGCCAGCGCAGATTCTACCGAGCAAATCCAAGAGGAACCCGTGGAGGTCGGTGTGAGAGGAGACGGTGACAATGCCCTTCTTGCCAATTACGTGTACCTCCTGGATGCGCAAGCTCCAGGGGTTACAGGTCGACTTATATTTTTGGGGTTTCCCCCACCTGCATCATAGTCCTGACTCATACTCGTTTCTCAACTTGGTATCATATTCTGTATTCATGTTATGTATCAAGTCGTTTTTGAAGATATATAGAAGAATCCATGCATATATAATGAACATAACTCTTCGATAAATAGAACACTATGAATCAGAGAGCCGCGAAAAAAAGAGCATGACCGCACGGACCTACACGAGGACATTTTTGTATGTTGCTCAAAGTTAGGATCGGAGTGCTGATACATGAGGAGGAGGAGTGTTTCCATGGAGTGTTTGAGGGTATGAACATGTCGAGGTCTATAACATAGTACATACAGTCCTTCTGAAACAGTACATACAGTCCCTCTAAAACGAGTTGCCAGACATCTCTCTTCGTCTTATCATGTACACACGGCGTGGATCATACGCTCCATTGGACAGAGTGACGATTACTTGATTTCTCCGGACGATCCTTCAATGATACAAACTATCCTCCGATTTGCCCGGTCGAACTGGTCACACGGTACGCCCTCTACATGCGTGAAATAGAATGCAATCAGATACTTCTTCGAGTACATCTCGAAAGCCTGGGCGTCTAATGTTGATCGCAACGTCCTTGTAGCCCGCCCAGTAATAACCTGTAATGCACAATGCACAATGCACAATGCAACGAGAGCGAGCGAGGGCGGTTTGCTTGGAATAATGCATAGTATGGAAAAGCACTTCATCATTTGCTTCCTAGAAGCCTCCAGATCTCCTCCACACACGACTTCACATCCCATCCCATCCCATTACACACACACACGAAAGCACATCCACAGTGGTCCACCATCCATTTTCCTCCATACCGATCCAAGCTCATATTCATGGAAACGAATCCTAGTCCTTGGCCGACCTCGTCGTACGCTTCCTGGTAGACGATGCCACGTCCACTCCGGCGTCTTCCAGGGCTGCCTTCTCCTCTCCAGCAGTAGCGACCGGCGCAACGGCGGTGGCATCCGAGATTGGCTTATCAGCGACTGGAGCTGCAGTAGCTTTGACAGTAGTCGCCTTCTTGACCTGGTGACAGTCAGTTTCCTTCAAGATCATTCAGAGGAAAGGCAAGGCTTACAGAGGTAGGCTTGGATCCGATGAGACCAAAGAGTGCCAAAAGCATGCCGAGCAAGGTGAATGCTGCAGCCGCAAGACCAGCGGCGACATCAGGCATCTGCTTGACCGCCTGCGTTACATCGAGCCCAGCCAAGTCTGGTATATGTCAGAAATCTGCCAGAACCGCCCGGTCATGATAGACTCACGGATGAATTCGTAAACCCTCAGCTTGATCTTATCAACCAAAGTCGTGGGCTCCTCGTCATCTTCGATGCTACCCTCAGCCTCCTTCTCGATGGTCTGCTTGACGTGGAACGTCTCCTGGGCAAACTTCTTGGCCACCTCAGGGTCGTGACCAATGAAAATGTTGTCGACTAAGCAGTGGTTAGTGCAGGTTCGTAATGCAGACCACAGACGTACACAAGATGTCTTCGGTCATAGTCCAGAGCTCAATACCGATACCGGCAATCTTGGTGAAGTCGGAAGGAGTGAGATCCTCGAAGAATGCGGGGTTAGGGATCTTGGCAGGTGCCCAAGGTCCCTTGTAGTCGGGGTTGGGGATTTTGGGAATAGTCCACTTGCCCTGCGGCACTGTCAGCTCCAACCAGAGGATTCTTCGGAGACGCACCTTGTAATCTGGGTTCTTGATCTTCGGCAGACTCCAAGGTCCACATCCCGCAGCTTCCTCGCACTTCGGGTTGGGCACCAAAGGAGCGATCCAATCACCATCTTCTTCGTCCTACAATCATCAGCTCAAGCCCATCCTACAACAGAAAATCCCTCACATCCCACTCGTCCGGCTTCTCGGCTTCGGGATCAGGGATCAACTCCGGCTCATCTTCCAGCCAGTCGGCAGGCTTCGAAGCTGAAGTGTCGGTGACCATGAGAGGCGCGTCTTCGTCCCAGTCGTCGGGCTATCCTAGCTTCAGCACTGCATACTGCTGGAACGGGCCACACGACAATGTACCTTGACAGCATCGGCATCATCAATCTCAGCTACATCAACCCAGCTCTCCGGCTTGAAGTCCTCGGGATCGTCTACACAGAAAAGTGAGCTGGTGTCCGACCTTAAAATCAATAGACGAACCGATCTCTTTGGGAGGGTTCACAGACGGGGTGAAATCCTCCAGTAGGTTTCCAACCTTGGCAACCTCGTCGTTAATGAGGATCGCAAAGGTCTGGTCAGGCCTAAGAGAGGAAAATTAGCGACCTGATCATTCTAACGTTTGTATGAAGCTTACTGAACTATCAAGGTATACAGCGCGGTGGTCTTCGTAATCTTTGGTACTGGCGGGTTCTTCAGGTGCTTCTCCTCCCATTCGCCCGTGATGGGATTTTGGTGACGGAAGATAAAGTGGACCTTGTTGGTCGATCCACACTTGTCGGGACCAAACATGATTGTGAAGGGAGTCTAAAGCCAGGTTAACGGCGACATGATACACCCAAGAAATACAACTTACCTTGTCTGTGTACTCTTCACCATTCCTCAAACCAGTATCCTCGTCCTCGGTAAGAAGTTTGATGTAGGCGCCACCGCATTCAAGGCCCTTTTGGAGCTTGACTTCGTACTGGACAACCAAAGGCTTGCCGGCGGGGTCGATGGGCTCGGGGAGGAGGGTGGAGATGGCATGGTGGGCGGCTTTGGTTTCTGCGAGAGATCAGTGATCTGACACATATCAATGCCGCGATGCGAATCATACTGATGCCAATGCACGCAGCCATAAGACAACATACAAGGCTCGCTGGGAGACTGAACAAAGGAGTGATGAAATAGACTCACTGAGGACCAGACCCTTGTCTCCTGGAATGCCAGGAAACACCTCGGGTTCCTCGATAGACCACGTTCCAACGTAGCTGAACGTCTCATCGCCTACAGGAGTCTGCTTGGTAGCTCTTGAGACGGTCCATCGGGACTCGGGAATTGAAGTGGTGAACTGTTCGATGAACTCGGCTGTAAGGGAGGTTGGCTAAGAGTAGGGATGTCAGTTTGAGTTGATTGATCTCATGGAATGACGTGGAAAGACTTGAGAAACAAGATATGACAAGGCTCTTAATGCTTTTGTTACAGCCAGAACTCGCCGAGAATCACTAAGATATGGATCTCTTGGCCCACAATCTCCTGATTCACGTTGTAGAGTTAGAATGAAGAACTCACCTTGAACGAAGCCTGCTCAGCAGCAGCCGAAGCAGCCATGATCAACGCTCCAGCTCCAGCGGCCGAGGCGACACTTTGAGCCTTCATTTTCCAAATGCTTTTCAGTGATTTTCCAATCACGAGATAGATAGGAGATGGGATATAGACGCTTGTCGCGATAACGAGAAAGTATCGGAACAGGAGATGACAAGGTTGATGGAACTTGGTAGATCACGTTGGAGGGCTGCTGCGACGTGGAAGTCAAGGTGGAGGTCGCCGCCGCGCGTTATTATTATTATCACCCGGGTTTTTATATTATTTATCCCAACATCCAAAGGTCCCCCTTATCCTTTTTACGTAAACGAACGGAAGCATGCCGTGAGGGAGTTGGAGAAGGCTCGCTCTTCTGACGTACGTTGTTCGTTGTTTCTCCGCTAATCAGAAGAGCAACCCTCCCTCTCTACTCGACCCTCTCCAGGCAACTCCTTAAGAACTCAACCTTCTACTGATAGATAATATTTCCGACAAATACTTTCGATCATGTCTGATACATCCAAACCGACCTACGCGTCCACCCATGATCATCCAAGTCACATTGACCTTCCCCCAGCTCCGGGAGGTACAGACATAGCTCCCGCACCGGACGACTTACTCTCTCCTCCTGTCCCTTCGTCCTCTCGTCCAGCACCTGCTAGAGGTATTCTCAAGAATCCTCTCAGACGACCGAGTCTGTTGCCAGACGATAGAGGCATGATAAGTCCTCAGACTGATATGGATAGGGAGAAGGAAGGAGAGCGGTTAGTGTTTTCTTTTTTTCTTTCTTTCTTTCTTTCTTTCTTTCTTTCTTTCATGCTTTCCTCCTTCTGTCTTTCCTCCTGTTAATGATGACAATACTGATTATTGAGTGATTAGCTTGAAATGGGACGAGGAGAATCTTTTAGAGACTGAGATCCAAAAGGATTCTCTAATGTGAGTGTTGTTGTGCTCAAATCCCATTTAGAGATATTGACGACTATGCAGGAAGATTGACGAGCCAAAGACGCCATATGTACGGTACGATGCGGTGAATGATATCGTCCTAGACGGTGAGGCTTCTATACTCCTCCTTATTGTCTGTACTGATATCAAAATAGATGTGCCCGACTTTGATCTTCGTTCCGAACGACCACCTCCATCTCCTCTCAACAGGTAAGTAGTGATTTGTGATTTCCATTCACAAGCTTTTGTACGCATCATACTGATTATTCTCAGTCTACCAGATTCACCACACACCGCTCGTCGCTCATCAAGCTCAACCTCGTCGTCTCGTTCAGCCTCTTTCTCACTCCCAACACGTCCTCATCCAGTCAGACCAGGACAATCTAGCAGTACTCCCCCAGCAGGTACTGGCGCATTCCCTTCGATTTCTGCACCGATCGGCGCAACTCAGGCAAACACAGCTGCCAATGCAGGTCTGGAAGTCTTTGATGATAGCGAAGAAGAATTCATGGATGAAGAGGCTAGAAGGCGACATGAGCAATTCCAAAAGAAACGTGGAAAACATTATGGTAATGAGGCCAAGATCGCTTTGCAGAAAGCCAAAGAGTTATTGAAACAGGTCGAGGCTGAGGAGGAGGCTGAGGGCGCTGAAAATGGTGAGGCACCACAGGTTGTAGCGCCGAATGGAGTTGCGTAGATAGTCTTGCGATAGTTTGAAACGAGACTGGGACGACATTTTGGACATGTATCATTCTGGAAGGGCAATCATGTGCACGAGGCATTGTTGATTCGACTGCATCTCTACAGCTATGGTTTTTCTTATATCTACGCCACACCAACACTAGCCGCCATCTTAGAGAGCGGATGCACCCTGGAAAGAGTCGTGTCAGCCTCAGCAAGAACCAAACATCAACTCTGAACTCACGGTGATAATGTCGATAAGCTCGTTGGTAATGACAGCCTGTCGACCTCTGTTGTACTGCAATTGCAAGGATGAGATCATATCGTTTGCGTTCTAGGTGCCGACAATCAGCCTCTACCCAATCCCTAGAATGTCTCTTTGTGTTTGAGCTTACGTTAGAGGCATTCTCCATGGCTGTCCTCCTAGCTGAGATTTCAGCAGCGTGGCCCTCTACGAGAGCAGTGTAGAGTGCGTTTGCGAGGGCGAATTCAGCGAGATCTTGAGAAACGTCTTCCTCCATCTCGTACTGCTGGAAACCGGCTGCGGCCTGGAGAGCCTTGGCGGAAATGACGGTGGTGACTTCGGATTCGTAGGCGATTGCCGAGAGATAGTGGTTGGACACGAGTTTGATCTATGTGGGACAACAGTGTAAACAATCGTCGAAGGAAGGATGTGACGATAGAAGGGAAACAATCGTTGAATGAGATGAGTTGAAGAATACGATGAGAGGGATTTTATCAAGGTGGGGTATAGGAGGAAGAAAGGAAGTGAGTAGGTATTAGCGAATGTATTTGGAACACGGTTCCAGAGGAAACCTACCTCATCCCAATCACCTCCCTGCTTAACAATCTCATCGGCAATAGCACTAGCTTCTGCAAAAGTGGGGACATCCTTGCCAACACTGTTGAAAGAGACTTTGAAGGCATTTGGCATTGCACGACCGAGTTGTGCTTTAGGCTTGTCACCAACGACAGCGAGGTCACCTGGAGCCGTGGCCATCTCTTTTTTGATCGCTCGAGTGATCGAAGAGTGGATACCACCGCAAAGACCACCGTCAGATGAGATTCCGACGTAGAGGATCTTTGGAGCGGATTCGGTCTCTGCTTGAGTGTGCTTGAATAGCTCTGTGAAAGGAAAATAAAATTCAGTTATGACCCAGGAACAGCAGATGATATTTGATATGATTTGGACGAGGGCAGACCAGGGGAAATATAAGATGGAGGTTCACGGGGAGTGGGACTTACCATTGTTGGCAGCACCGTATTTCTTTGCTTCACGCATAGCCCTCTCAGCACGAGTAAGTTTAGTCGAAGCGACAACTTTCATTGACTAGCCCAACATCAGCTCAATCATCCCTGAAATCATCATATTATCACATACCTTGGTGATCTTCTCAATGTTCTTGACTGACTTGAGTCTACTCTCATCAGTAAATGCGCACTTTCAGACTATACATATACTCTAAATCCTGAATAACGAGAGAGAGAGAGAGAGACTCACCGCATCTCGATTTCCCTCAACGTCGCCATGGTCCTCTGAGCCTCGACTGAGCGAGCAACAGAGACGGCGGGTCGGATAGTTCGGGAGAGCATGATGAAGTGCGCTCGAGAATGTGATGGAGCAGAGATGGAATGAGAGGGGGGATACGAGGATTGTTGGAATGGCCGAACGGAAGAGACGGAGTGAGAGAAAACGCCACTTGCGGGATTAGATCAAAACGCCGCAACTGGTTCCATGTGGAGGTTGCTTGGGAGTTTTGTCGCGACAACGGAAGCCTTTATGTTCGACTCGTCAAGTCTATACTCGTACATTCGAAGTATCCATACCTACTTTACACCAACAAGACACACGTAGTATCAGTCATCAACAGCAGATTATTGAGAGAAAATCATCAGTAGTGTGTATCTTTGCGCGTTCTTAGGTGAAATCGTCCATGCTGACTGTCACTAGTGGCGGACCCAGAAGTGGATCTTTTCGCGGGTATGAAGAAAAAGAAGAAGAAGCAAGTCACTCTTGATGTCGAAGAACCTACACCATCGACAGAAGTTGAGGCGGAGCCAACACCAGCTGCTGCTGCTGCCCCTTCCCCAGTCGTTGACGCCACTCCAACTGCAACAGATGACACAGCGCCAGTTGACGGAGACAAGCCGGCAGAGGACGGAGGTGATTTGTTTGCTGATATGAAGAAGAAAAAGAAGAAGAAGAAGGATATCCCTCTAGACCTTGTATGTTACTCCCCCCTGCCCCCCCCCCCCCTTCTTTTATCGGGTATCGGGCTTGATCTGTTTCTGATAACTTGAATTTGTTAGGAATCAGCAGAGCCTATTAGTGTGGATGGAATGGATCTGAAGAAGAAAAAGTCCAAGAAACAGACTTCGGATTTTGCCAAAGAGCTGGATGAGATGGACGCTGAAGCAGACGGTGACGATGCCGTTGTGGATGACGGTGATCTAGGCGACGACATATTTGCGGCAGCTGCGGATGGTGGAGCGGATACAGGTAAAGAAGCTTGGGTGATTGAGGGAAGAGATCCTACCTATCCAGAGGTAAGTCATCCAGTCATTAATCTCTCCTCCCTTTAACCCTTGTTTTGATGCTTCTAAGCATTGCATTACATGATATAAAGTCAATAGAACCAGACTGATATCATTGTTTCTTAGTTATTGAAACGATTCTTCACCCTACTTCACACGCACAACCCCGAACTCGCCGGCGAGAAACGACGATACACTATCGTTCCTCCCCAAGTCGCACGAGAAGGCACAAAGAAGACTGTCTTTGCCAACTTGACTGATATCTGTCGACGAATGCATCGTCAACCGGAACACGTCATTCAATTCTTGTACTCCGAGTTGGGTACACAGGGATCTATCGACGGTGCTCAAAGACTCGTTATGAAAGGCAGATACAACCAAAAACAAATTGAGAATGTCTTGAGGAAATATATCGGTCAGGAACATTTGCCACAATTCATCCTCTTCCTTCCCACTCTTTCCCACTCCAGCTCTAGGTGTCGATCTCTACACATAAGCAGGGCTGACGAGACCCGTCTACCTCTAGTCGAATATGTTACTTGCAAGATCTGTAAATCTCCAGATACACTCCTAGGCAAAGAAAACCGACTGTACTTCATGACTTGCGAATCATGTGGATCTCGTAAGTCCATTATCCTTATTCTGATCCTTATCCTTATTTATCCTCTCAATCCAATATTCCTTCGTTCTCGAATCAGTGGTATCGGTTCAGCAACTGACACGTTCGGTCATCAGGTCGTTCCGTCTCTGCTATCAAGGCCGGTTACCAGGCCCAAATCGGCAAGCGTATCAAGGCTCCTTAGAGACAATTGTCCAGCTCCGAACTCAGGACGTCGTTTTCCACACTGTATGTTTTATGCATTGCCAGTGTACCATACCATACCATACACTACATCATGTCGTTGCAAAGAGTATTATATGATTCTCGTATATGGCAGCAAAAATTCGCATTTGAAATCATAGTGTATTCTACAACAATCAAACAAACAAACAAACAAACCGTATTCCTCCTTCCTTCCTTCCTTGCCTTAGAAAGAATCTACAACAGTTTACCCATGATCCCTCTCGCAGTCCCTTTTACAGCTTCCTTCATCTGAACATTGGCAAGAACATCAGCATGAAGCAATACGGTCAACAATTTGAAGCTGAGAAATAGAAATTAAAGACAAGGAAAGACTTGGATGACTTACAGCAGTATTCTTTGCTTGAGATAAATACTGTCCAGCGGAGATGGTGACATTATTTAATTGTTCACCTAGATCATCTAGATAATTCTGTCTCTCGTTCGCAGCATTAGTCATTTGTGAATACCTAATAGAGAAAATCAGCATTTTTTCTTACCATTTCTTTTAAAAGATGTAAAGTATGTAAATCAACTTACACATCTTCACGTTCACCTGCTACTCTTGCTGAAGATCTTTGTTTCTGTACAGCAGTACGTTTAGGTATGGTACTCTGTGAAGGTGATAACGAGAGAGCTGGTTTCGGTTTCATAGGTTCTTCAGGCGGTGAACCCCATGATATGATTGGTTTTTTTGGTGGTGGTGGTTCTCTTGGTGGTGCTTTACGATTAGGTCCAGCAACTATACAGGGACAAATAAAATGAAATCAGCATATGATACCTCAGACACAAGGACGGAAAATAGAACTGACTTAGAGAATCAAGTTGAGCACCTGTTAGAGGCAATCCTCCCCAAATCCAACTACCTACGTATCCTACCGCTCCTAACGGTGTAGGTTGTGGTCCTACGACGCGTTTGAACGCACATGGATCTAGACGCGGAGGTAATGGTTTACGGAAATGGAATAATGTGCGAAGATGGATATCGAGAGGCGAAGAATGCTCGATAAAGTCTCCTGAACGATCATCCATGGATATCTTGCCTATACGGCGACTGTAACATGCGTATGAGCCTCAGTATCTTCTCTGAAGTTGGAATTGAGTTGGAGTTGGGATTGGAATTGGATGTGGAGTTGGAATTGAGTTGGAGTTGGGATTGGAATTGGAATTGGAATTGGAATTGGGAGTCAGAATTGGAATTAAAGATAGAATTGGGTTGTAAGGAGGTCTTACCTTGTATGACCAAAGTACAAGTCCATCCTTGTGATATATTCCAAGAATGGAGCAGTATAGAATAGAGCACTACCTGTTTCTGTTATACCCACAATCACACGTTGTCCTTAACATATGTATCAGCCACTGAAAGTCTTTCTTTGATAGATAGATAGAAGAATAAAGAATCCTCACCATGCCTATAAACATAGAAACAATCACTCAATGCCTCACCCTCTTCGAGCTCGACCTTGGCCACTCTTTCTCCATTGAAGTTTGCTGAGATCCGTATACTTCGCCTACTAGCTACCACCCAGAGACAATGCGGTGCAGTATCTTTGCCCTTGCCTTTTGAATCGGGAGAATCAGGACCGCGCAACGCAGCTAGAAGAGACTCGGCAGTAGGCGATAGTTCGCTCCCTGTTGATGGATCAAGGACAAACGACGCAAGAGGCGACGCTAGAGATTCGTTCGTGAATGTCGGCGGCTTTGTTTCAACAATCCATTCGCCCAGCACGTTGACCAAGCTGTAGATTTTTGTCGTTCTGAACGACGATGAGCTCTCGGCGTTCGATCAACTGCAAGCTCACCCTTTCGCATATGAAACTATCAAGCGAGGACGAGGACTCGGATCCGTTCCCATACCGGATACAACCCACTTCATCGCGCCGACTTCTGAATTCTCACCAAGGACATTCTGAGTGTTGCCTTTCTTTTTCTTCTTCTTCATCATCAAACCGTCTTCATTGAAACCTTCACGCAGGATGACGTCGGGTCCACGCATATCGAGAATAGCTACCGATTTCGAGTCAAAGGCGACCGCGATGAAACCTAGACAAATCAGATCCGCAGCAAAATACAAATGTCTGAGGGCAGACTTACCGATATTTGATACGGCACAAGACACCGCCTCACCTCGTTTAAGCGTGAAAATAGCCACCGGTTTGAATCCATCTTCCTTGCGTTTTGCAAGATGTCCAATCTCAGTGACCTCTTCAATCCACTCTGATTTCCCGCCAGATCCAGACGGCCCGGGGGACAAAACTTGTGGGAAATACTCATTCTTAGGATCATACGCTCCTTCTTCCAGCTCTTCCACATCATCGTCTCGACCGCCTGGTTTGCCCTCGGCGAACTTGGTGACAATTACCTCTCCCGAAATCATGGTGATCACGCATTCAAGAGCTTCTCGAGCGAGATGTACGGATTTAATGCGTACTTTGGATCGATCAGCTTCCCATTGCTTTGCCAGTGGCAAGTGAGCAATATCGGGATGCTTGAGGTATTCGCCGAGCGAAATTGTCAGATGAGGGAGGGGACTGGGGTATTCGAACCGCAATGGCGTGGGAACAAGAAGCAGATGTGGGGAGATATCCCAAAATCGCACAGTGGCGTCGGGGTGGAATGTCAGGAGTATTCGGTATGATTCCATCTTCACTACCTTGACATCTGGAGCTCCGTGGGACTGCAAGTCTGGGACTGCCATCCCTCCGTGAACAGGAAATCGAGGTACAGGCTCGTTGTCGGCATTCTCGATTGACCATGAGATGAGGCGTTTGAATGCAGGCGTCGGCAAAGAGTGGATCTCGCATCCAAGTACACTGAGCGGTCCTGACCATAACGGACTTGGCAGGCGCAGCTTTCGACGCCGCTTGACGGCCCTCGAACTCCCTACTGCTGAGACGAGAACGGAACTGATCGAGTCAGGGGTAGGTACGCGCAAGGTGGGTGATGGCTGCCGCACGGGAGATGACGGATTTGATCCGGTGGTCGTCCAAGGTAAACGCCATCCAGAAAGACCGGGAGATGCCCCGCGCGCTGCAGGGTTCATGACTGGAGCAGGAGTCATAGCGACCAGCTTTTCTCCCTCGCCTGGTTGAACGAAATGCTTTCGCCCAGGAGAAGGAGGAGCGACAGATGATCGTGGCGGTGGGAATACCCATGCTTCTATAGATCGTTCGGCGCAGAGATCGATCAGAGGCAAGTTTGGATCTGGTGTCAAAGACACGATGATGGCGATGGGATCATGGGCCATGCCAAAGTATGGGCTGTTTCGCGGAAGTAGGACAAAGTCCTCGGGCGGAGTTCTGGTAGGGTAGAAAGATGTACCAGTCGGTGCAAGAGAGTCGCGGAAGGCGTATCGGTCATGAAGCGGCATACTCTCTGATGGTGATTGTGGTCCGGCTGCACGTCTAGCGAGCGGCGGTTGATATGCTGGAAATTGTAGAATGTTGATTCCAGGCTGCTCTTCCGGGCTCTGCCCGCCAAGTATCATGAGAAGCGTTTCACCTCTTTCCGCATATTCCATCGTAGCATTCGTGACTTGTTCACCAGCCGCATCTGTCCCCTGAGCCGCGGCCATTGTGCGAAGATTCAACTGGTCTGGGAATCCAACCCAAGTGAGCTTGTAAATGGGCTCTCGATTCGCCGTCATTGCAGAAATTACGGGAGGAGGCGCTATGAGAACGGGCATCCCTTCTATATCTCGATCTGACTCCTGAGCGATGGCGACTGGAGCGCGAATCTGATTGTCCAGAGCGCCAGCTGAGAAGAGCGCATCGGCGTCTGTTACATTGACATCTTCGTGTGTGATGGTCCGGACCATCAGCGGTTTGTCAGGCTCAGAGTAGGCCCAAAGCGTTATGCAACCGTCCGAGTGACCGACTGCAAAGACGAGTCCATCGGGTCGCCATGTGATGCAAGAGACTGAAGGAGTACGTTCTGACCAAAGGGCTTGTTTGTCGTCATAGGAACCACCACCAGGTGCACCTATCCTGGTAAGCTAGTCTGAATCGCCTGCAGTTGTAAGCTTACCAGGCGGTAATGTCATTTCAAAGGTCCTATCCACTGCTCCTTTTTGAATATTCCACGAGACCACACCTCCCTCATACCCAATCAGTAAGATGTTGAGATCGCGGGGGTTCATAGCAAGACATGTGGCCATGGGACTTGTCTATGTGAGCCCAGCAGTCTCGCAAAGTACTAAAAGACACTCACCCTCCAGCAGTCTTTCTACGACCTGGGATTCCACTCCTGATCATTCTTTCCTCGTATTCACCCCAACAATTTCCGACCTTCCAGTCACTCAATGTCCTCCGACTGAGATCCCAAGCCAACGTCGTTCCATCTTTGACTGTCAAGAAAAGATGCGCATGACTTGGCAGAGGTTGCTCTACCGAGGTGACTGTGCCCCACAAGGTATACGCACCCTCTTTGACAGGTAACGGAGGATTGGTGAGTGGGGTGGGAGAATCCGTGAGGTGTTGAAGCGAATATGAATGGAGAGTGTCGGAAGTATCGACGGCTATGATCCGATGTTGACCTGGGTGGAAGAGCAGGAACTTGATAGCCTTTGCTGAACCGCCCGTAGAAGGTCCCGAGACTGGCAATGAGAATTGGAAAGCAGGATTGCCGTAACAGTGCACCATGCCAGATGAGGTACCGACAGCCATGAGAGATAATACAGGGTCAACAGCAAGTGCTGTGACTTCGCCTGAGAGGCCAAGGGCTCGTAAGCTGCCATATCGGTAGAACGAGGTTTCGCGCAGGTTCTTGGTGTAATCGGTGTCCGGGGGAAGAACCGGAGCTTTGGATTTGAACATGGTGTTGGATGTCCCCGAGATGGTCCAGCCGCCGTAGCGGCTATGTTCTGATAGGGATACGCTGACTTGCTGATCGAGAGTTCAGAGGTGGTACAACTCCTGTTCAGGCTGAGAAAAGGGTATATGAGACTCGTACTCTGACGGGATCAATACTGATGCGCGTGGTCCACGCGTTGCCACCCACTCTTGAGTGAGTAACTCTGTCTGAAAACGTCCCAAGGTTTAGCTTACAGAGCACAACATTGCAGACATGTACTACAATTATGACCATCTGGGCTAGTGCGCATACATTTGCTAGACAGAGACACATGAGTGTGTGGCCGAGAAGCTGGTGTATCGCTGCTGTCAACGCAAAGAAGCCAAAGACTGGGGCACGATCACGTTCTTCAAGTTAACCTTGTTTACCATATTGGCACGGTAGACCGTATGTGATGTATAGGTAACGGATCGTCCCTTACCCGTGATTCCCAGTATGAGACTTAACCTAAATTTCGACAGCCAGTAAAACGAAAATCGCACGAGAGGAGGAGGATGTATGGCCATTTCCAATGACATATTTTGAGTTTCATGACCTTGACCATGAGATTGGATGCCATCACTTGATACGATGTAAGATCTACTCCTCTACCTCTGGTGGCTGTTCCTGCCCTGGTGCATCCACCTCCATGGCTTTCTCCGGAGCCTCCATCTCGCCCATGACAAGTCCCTCATCTCGCTCGGGTACCACCGTTTCTGCTTCATCGACTTGCATCGATTCTTCTGCTGCTTGATCTGGCACTGAAGCAGCCACACCTTCAGTCAACTCGACACCTTCTCCACTGAGCCCCAAGTCGCCTGTCCCTACTTCAGTTTCTCCCGCTGTGTTGGTCATCTCGACAGCGTTGGACGGTATTGGATCAGCCACAGCAGTAGGCTCAGGATCTTCTGCTTCTTCTTCTGCAGTTTCCGTAGCTTGCGCATTTGGTGTCTCTTCGATAGCGGGTGGAGGTGCTGGTGTCGTGATCTCCATCTTGGTGTCGTCTGTTTCCTTTTCATCTCCATCTCCTTGTTCCTTAGCCTCTAGTGCATCGACTTTTTCTCCTTCCTTCGCCTCTCCGTCTTCGCCTAGTTCTCCTATCTTGTCACCTTTGCCCTGTTCATCGCCTCCTTTCTTTACCTCTCCTTCCTCGCCTAATCCTCCTTCTTTGTCTTCATCCTCCGGTTCATCACCTTCCTTGATTTCTGCATCTCCATTCGCACCTTCCTCTCCTTCCTCTATATCCTCATCCCCTTCATCGCCTTGTTCCTCATCATCAGGCCCAGCAATGAACTCATCATCCTCGATAACAGCTTTATCATTCACTCGAACCCATCTGCAGACCTTAACCTTGGAATCAGCCTCCATAAAACCCTGCAGGAACAACAAAGTTGATAAAACATACCTTGTACGAGCTTTCTGGTTGTAGACCTGTAGGTGTCACCCATGTTTTCTTCCATTTATGAACTCTAGTGACTATCAGCTGTTGTACATGAAAATAGAAGAATTCCAAGCTCACGGAGCTGTTAATTGTCGTTGATATGCCTCGGAGGACGTATTTGGGACAAATCGACCGCCTATGCGTCGGACTACCAGTATATAATTAGCGGATTGCCTATCTCTAGACGGATCCTAGATGCTTACGATGTGACATGTTATCTGCCGAGTTGTAATCCCAAAGTTGTTTACAACAACAACATGAACCAGGATCCTTTCACGTCAAGAGATCTGAGCATACTCGTATATTTTGCTTCCGTTTTCCCGCTTCAAGCCAATACTACTAGGGTTGGATCTTTGCTATTTTGCCTTATTGTCGTCGATATCGACAGTCACAAAAGGTCAAGCTAAAAGCCAAGATGGACTCTCTCGGCCTCCCTATGAGTTTCGGTAAAAAGGTGAAAGCCGTGCCAGTTAATATGACCTCAAAGGTTGATAAAACAAAACGGGATGATGGAGTCAGTCTCTCTCTCCCTCTTTCTCTCATTTTCTGCCGTACGTCAACTGACCGCACATGTCCTAGCAGCCCGCACCACATCTATCTGGTCCATCAATAGCTCCTCGACCACGATCTCCTATTCCTGGACCGTCTGTGACTTCATTAGAGCAATCAAGATCAACTAGAGAGGAACAAGCGGATGACGATGAAGATGATATTGGACCTATGCCACCACCACCACCACCTACCAACGGCAGTAAACGGAAAGCCGAGGGAGATGCAGAGGGAGAAGACGAAGATTCTGATAGTGGATTTGAGGATGATGGAGAGGAAGAAGTTGACAGGACACCAATAACACATGAGATTGTTCTGAAAGATCATACCAAAGTGCGCCTTTACCCAAACCCCTTGATTTCGAGGGAATAATGGCTCATGCAGTACGGAATAGGTGGTGTCGGCATTAGCAGTAGATCCTTCTGGAGCAAGATTCGCAACAGGGTCACATGATTATGATACCAAGCTTTGGGATTTTGGAGGTATGGATTCGCGGTTAAAGCCTTTCAAGAGCTGGGAGGCAAATGGAAATTATCATGTAAGGCTAAGGCTCCGCGTTACCTTTACCAGGAGTATTGACTGATTTGTGGTCTACAGGTACATGATCTGGATTACTCTCCCGATGGACAATATCTGCTTGTGATTTCAGGGACGTTTTACCCAAAAGTGTTTAACCGGGAAGGCGAAGATGAGTGAGTTTGAAATGGTGTCGCCTATTCGTATGATCGACAGCTGATGGGGTTCAGGATCGAGTTTAACAAGGGTGATGTTTATTTGAGAGATATGCGGAATACAAAGTACGTATTTGGTATGACCGCATGAGAAATCAAGCTGAGCCTAGCCCTGCAGAGGACATACGGCTGAAATCAATGGTGGCAAATGGCATCCCACCAGCAAGACGGATTTCCTTACGTGCTCAAATGACTCTACACTTCGGTCAGTCGATATGAAATAGTCAGAATACAAAGCTGATGGAAACTAGGATATGGGATGTGACTAAGAAGCGCGAGCAGAAACAGGTCATAGTTGTCAAGTCGAAAGAACGTGGAGCGAGAACGAGAGTGACAGCTTGTGCGTGGAGTCATGATGGAAAGATGATTGCTGGAGGTATGGTTCTGTCACACACAACGAGTTCCACACTGATGAGGTATAGCTTGCCTGGACGGGACGTTGCATGTCTGGAATACCAACTCAAATCTTGCCCGGCCAAACTATTCTTGTGAGACTGCACACAAGAAGGGGACGGAAACGACCAGTGTTGTGTTCGCCAGGGACGGTCGTCGGCTGGTGTCACGAGGGGGAGATGGTGATAATACTATCAAGCGTATGTGTCATCAGCTGGTAGTGGGAGTGAGAGCGGGTGCTGACCGTTTTCCAGTTTGGGATATTCGGTCCATGCGCAAACCAATTGCTGTGGCCGAGAACATAGGCAACATCTATCCAGAGGCCAATCTTGTGTTTTCGCCTGATGATCGGTCAATCTTGGCAGGTCTGCCAGCTCCCAAAGGTCAAAAAGGAGCTATCGTCTTTCTTGATTCTGAAACTCTGGTGGAACAACGGCGCGTGGCAGTTGCTGACGGCACTGTTGTCCGAGTTGCCTGGCATTCTCGAATCAACCAGGTTGGTTAATGTTTTTCCTTGTGACGATGGAACGAACCTGCTGACCATCTCAGATTTTCGCCACACTCAGCACAGGAGCAGTACACGTCTTGTACTCTCCACATTCATCGATCCACGGTGCGCTCCTGCCTCTGGCCAAAATGCCACGTACAGCTCCACGCGATCCTTCATTCTCTTCAGCAGATATCAAACCTGTCATTTATACTCCGGACGCATTACCGATGTACGCCGACGAAAAGTATGGCGAGAGCTTGCACCAGAGAGAAAAACGCAGCAAAAAGTACAAGCCTACAGAGCCTGTTTCTGGAGTTGGTAAAGGTGGAAGACTGGGTTCGAGTGCTACTCAGGGCTTCGTTCAAACTGTGTTCACGAATCGGTTGGGCAAAGAGGATGTGAGTTTTTTTTTTTGCGCTTGGTGCTCTGTTGTTAGGCTGTGAACTGATGGGGAATAGCCACGAGAGGCGCTGCTCAAGTATGCGGATAAGACAGACGGCGAGGGTAAGTAGGGCATAGCCGTAGCACGATAGCATTACTTGATATGTATTCGCTGTGTCAAGTGCATACAGTTGTATCGATAAATGATAAAGTCGAAATACCAAAGCCTAAATAAATTGATGATCACGGCCGGATTTTACGGAATTGCCGAGCAGACGCAATCGTCGTCTTTGGTCAAAAACAATATCCATCTCCACTTTACTTTTACTATACTATACAACTATTAAACGATACAAACATACATAAACGATGTCTAAAGCCACACCAATCACTATAGTCGGAGCAACAGGTCTGACAGGTCACGCAGCCTTCACTTCGTTGTTATCTTCCATCCATCCATTCGCAGTGACTGCCCTGACACGAAGACCTCTCGACGCTCCAACGTCTTTATCGCCTGGATCGACCTATACGAATAAAGTCTATCCTGATTTATTCGATGCTCCTAAAGAGACTGTCGCTGAGCCTGGAGGGATATACGTCAGTTGTTTAGGAACTACCAGGGCAGCAGCCGGTGGATTGGAGAAACAAGAGAAGATTGACGTGTTTCTTAATTGTGAATTGGCTGAGAAAGCAAAGAAAGATGGAGCAGATTATGTGAGTTGACGAGAGTAGAGGGAAATGTTCTTTCTTCTTCTTTGTTCTCGATCTTTACTCTTGCTCTTACTCTTACTCTTACTCTTACTCTTACTCTTACTGTTACTCTTACTCTTACTCTTACTCTCCTTCTTCCTCTTCCTCTTACTCTTACTCTTACTGTTACTCTTACTCTTACTCTTACTCTTACTCTTGTGGGACTGTGGATCAAGGAGTAGTACCATTTCACACCACAATGTTAGACAATCAGTAGATATGGGTTACGAAGTAGTACAAAAGAACCGTTTGACACAAAGCATTGTACGCATGCTGATCATTTGTTATTCTCCTTCGACCTATAGCTCCTTCTAGTCTCTTCAGGAGGTTCATCACCTACCTCCCATTTCCCTTATTCAAGGATGAAAGGTACTGTTGAAGAGAACGTAAAGAGACTTGGATTCAAGCATTGCGTTATTCTTCGTCCTGGTTTACTTATGGGCACAAGGTCAGTATTCGTTTTCGAGTCATCATGCCATTATCTCTCATCATCTCCTTTTTGTACTCTCTCACTTCTTCTATTCTCTCACTGACTTGCTTTACCTATCTCTCGTTCCTTGCTATTCATACATAACTCTCTCCCCCCCTCTCTCTCTCTCTGACCCTTTCTTTCTTTCTCTCTCACATACGGGTATACATATTATTGTCCTTGCCCTAATGCTAAAATTTTGATTGCCCAGTGCTAAATCTTGATTCTATAGGACTGAAATGCGTGTCCCCGAGTGGACATTCCAGAAAATCTTTGGAGGACTCAAGACGATCGGTGCTCCCGTAGGATCCTTGTGCATAGATGGTACCGAGTAAGTCCCCGAATCCCAATCCCTTTTCCAATTTCAGACTACCTCTCCTACTTCTCCCATTATTGTACTCTCGTCAAACTCTATCAACAATGACTGTTTTTCTGGTCAATCTATTTTGTCGACACCGAGCACTCTTTCTTTCATCTCATCAAATTCTCCCCAACCTGTCAGACAGTGCTGATCCACAATTTTTTTTCTGGCTTTCTTCTTAGCGTCGGAAAGTGCATTGCGTACCTTGCTGCTAATCCGCCCGACGAGCCTGTGACAATCTTGAATAACTCGCAGATCATCGCTACTGCCGCTCTGTTCAAAGGTAACGATCAAACTACTTCGACTTAGTCCAGTTCCAGTCGGCTCGTACTCGGCTCGGCTCGACTGGATGGCAGTGGCAGTGGCAGTAGGAGTGGGAGTGGGATTGATATAGCAGCGATTAGGTTTCGGACAGTATCAGGTTGAGACAATTGTATGAATTACCAGGCGGAAAGAGTAGTTTGATATATTTTAGAAGAAGGAAGTATATATGCAAGCGATGAAGCAAGATCACTCAGTCGTGGCCGGTGGGCCTTGCTCCCAAAAGGACCAGGGGTGAGACGTCGGAAAGCATAGCCGGGCCATCCACCCTCGCTCCAACAGGGATATTCCGCGACTTCAGCCCTTGCTCCTACAGAGACCGGGGGGGAATGGTCAGACGATTACGTAGAGTTGCTGCAAGATGACGATTCAGAGATGTTAGCGTTAATCTGGACATCAGAAGGTGACCGCATCAGACGGCAAGGGGATGATTCAACTGAACTCCTGCGACGCCGCCTGCCTCACGAGATCCCACGCCACCTCTTCGACGAGTGGATCGTAAAAGTGAGCAGTAGACAATCCGATGTCGTGAGCTACTGTACTTTAAATTTTGCATGCTGGGTTGGGTTACTGGGTGTATATGCAGATACCGGGTGTTTCTCTTTTCTCTCTCTCTCTCTCTCGTAATCAAGAAATCTATATACCACACGCTTCTTCCTCATCTTCTGTCAACCAAGAATTTATATATATATTACTTGGTCCTCTTCCCACTTTCTCCTTGTCGTTCACTAGACCAGGTAGGATGGATATCCTTATCAATCTACACGAATACTACCGTATAATCTCCGTACGGCAAAGTAAGTAGCAATGAATCCTATTGAACCTCCTACTAAGAAATCTAGCAAGGAGAACAAGAACCTATGATAATCCCATCATCAGCCTTACACTCAACTACCTATCATTGAAATCGAAATGGAAATTGGACTAGGGAAAATTCAACTTACAGGTAACCAAAGTATAGAACGACACTTGTGAAGCTATCCAAGCTTAGACGAGAAGCCCAATACCACAGTCCGTATGCGAAAACCCAGAAAGAAGATCCACCACCTATGAGGAAAGCTCTCCAATGCCATCTATATTCTTCTGCACAGAGTGTAAAATAGACGAACAAGATGGAGACTGTTGCAGTTGTGAGAGCTACTACTGAAAAAGTCAAGAATAAGAAACCGAAAGCGTAATATGCTCGATTTCCAAATAAACTTGAGAGCACGAAATAAAGCTCGACAAACGCTGCTCCAAATGGAAGTATACCACCTATAATCGCTGATTGGATAGGTTGGAGATACCATGGTTTAGGTGGGATTTGTCTCGGGATTGGATTCGCTCGGACTGGATGTGTGAAAGCTCCATGTCGCATGCCTAGGAAGTATCCTGCGATCGATAGTGGCACAGAAATCAAAAACCATAAGAGGAGAATAGCGAGGATTGTACCGAATGGAACTGCTCCAGAAGCTGATGCGCCAATGAGGAAGAGGTTGAGTAGACCGATAAGCGTGAAAATGACCACAGGGAAAAGTACGGCAGTGAGTACGAGGTTCGATTTCCATTGATCTCCACCTATACTGGCGTACGTCCTTGCTGATGTGTATCCCGATACGCAGCCGAAGAATGTCCAGCAAATCAAGAGGACAGTAGCGAGAGAACCGCGATTTGACGGACTGAGAAAACCGAATAATGCGAAAATGAGCGTCACAACACACATGATGACGAGGTGTGCGCCGTTGCCTACACAGACGGATAGAAGCATCGGTCGTTCTGGAACGCGGAATACTTCGCCGTGAACAAGTTTCCAACCGTAATCTTCTTGTACTTCTTCAGAAAGGTCGACGGCATTGTATCGCGATATATCCTTTGAGATAGTTCGATAGAGAATCATGGCGACCATAAAGACGAGGAAACCGACAATGACCAGACTGTTGATGAGTGAGAACCAGTGGATTTTTGGATCGAAAACATGTAGGTACATGTCCCATCGTAATCCCCATGGTACGTCGGAAGGGATGAATGATACCGAGTAAGAATAGAAGAATTCGTTATCTGTCGCTTCGGACAGATGGAGTTGTCGATTGGCAAAACAGTCTGGTCCAGGTTCACCAGCGATCATTGAATCGACACTACGAGGATAGACTAGGACACCGACCACTCGAAAGTGCCTAGAATCTCGAGCATGGTATTGAATGAATATATCGTAGTGGTTATTGAGTGCTGGTCGGTTTGGATCCGTCTCTGCATCACCTAGATTGAACCCTTGGGCATCCAGAAAGATCTCACCAGTCTTACTGTCCTTTTTCATTTCCGAACTGGGTAATCCATCAATGATGAAGTTTAGTCCATACTCCTCTCTGATCCTATCATTGATGAATCGAGCATCCTCCTGAGGAACATGACTACGACATAACGTCTGACATGTGGAATTCTCCAGCATCCTCAACTCATACGGTGAAGTCAAGATCCGGTCACCGAACAAAATGGATCCTAGTGATTCAGGCTGTTTGACTGGTCCTCCTTCAGGCTGACAGAAATGAAATCGCTCGTCGTAGTAATCGTGAGAGATCAGGGATCGTAATTTCGAATTGAGCATGGGAGTGAGAGTATTGACGAATACGTCGATGGATTCGTATTCGACATAATCGCGAGGTGCAGTTCCAGGTAGGTAAAACGCGAGTGTGGGTGTGAAGAGTGCGATGAGGGGAACGAGTGTGGAAAACAGCCGCATGGTAGGAGTGGGCAGAGTACTGCGGAGCCAGTGGGGATGTAGATGCTACGGCGCAGGAGAATCGATCGCCCAATGGTATAGAGAGACCCTGCTGCCTAGCAGACGGTCGTTGTCGTTGTGTTGTTGGTTGAGGTGGTGCTCCTTGCACGCTGTTACTCGTAGACAATGGGTTGCACGTCGCAGAGCGCGCTCTACGAAGTAGGGTAGCATGACGTGTAATCGCGATACGTTTGATTCCGTCTCATTGAAAGGTGGAGGGAGTTCATATTTGGTTCACTTCTGTTCAGCTTTAACACACCGCTTTGCTCCAATACAACAAAGAAGATCGCTCACTTTGACGGCCTGGATATACCTAAGAAGCTGATCAGGCGAGACTTCTCGGGATATGGTACCAAACGCTTCCCTCAATGTCCGTCTTTCGCAAGCTGATAGACATATCTAGTCGGTCACACTACATACCTCTCTGGGGGAAATAAAGGCAAGCAACTACGTCTCGTCAACTCAGATCCAAATGGCTGATTGACTTATTAGATCGAAATATTTTGTGAAGCTGTACCTAGAACAGCTGAAGTCAGATCTACTATCTCTCCACAGTAGGACTTGAGCTGATGCTTGAATGCAGAACTTTCTCGCTTTGGCCGCTTCTGGGTATTATGATAACACGATTTTTCATCGGAATATCAAAGGGTTCATGATCCAAGGTGGAGATCCGAATGGTAGGTCTAAGCTGATCATCAAACTCTCCCTTCAACCCAAATACCTTCACTTGAGCCATAGCCTGCGGGAAAGCTGTGGCTGACGTCGTATAAAAGGCACAGGGAAGGGTGGTCAAAGTATTTGGGGGAGACCATTTCCAGATGAGATTAGACAAACATTGCGTGTATGTCACCCATATCCCTATCAAAACTACAGCAAGAAAGTCTGAAGTCTGATGAGTTCAGTTCAATACTCGTGGAGTAGTGGCTATGGCAAATGGAGGTCCTGATACCAATAAATCACAGGTCAGCTTACAACAGCACATAGTTAGATTGCGAGCTGACTTGAATTAGTTCTTCATCACTTATGCTAAACAACCTTCGTTGGATGGCAAATATTCTATATTTGGAAAGTTCGTACCCATATTTGACTGTGCATCTGTGCGCCTGTTTCGGACTTGGGGCTGACAGGTATCGTAGGGTGATTGACGGAGTTGACTCAACATTGGATATGATGGAGCGGGTGCCGGTCAACGAGAAAAATCGACCATTAAATGAAATCAAACTTAACAGCGCAAGTCAAGCAGATCAGGAGTAAAAGGGTGTATGCTGACTGGAAAACTTAGATAACTATCCACGCGAATCCAATAGCAGATCAACACAAGTAGAGTAGACTCATGAGCATGCCTTGCCTTGTCAGATGCATGGCCAACATATGTAAAGATCCTCCCTTATAGCTACAGCCGGCATCCATCCACACTCTGTTCGTTTCCGGTAGACTGATCACCTCGCGGCGCATCATGAATACCAACTTCTTGACCCCGGAACCGCCAGCTTTGAATAATCTCGATGTGGGATCGCTGACTTTGTGATTTTGAAAATCCTCTTGGCTTCCTGAAGACAAAACCATGAGTTCTGCTTCTTCTTCAATGATATAGCTTTGCAACGGACCTCCCAGGTTTCCTGGTCGAGTTCCATAACAGCTTGATTCATGAGAATTCTTCCATCTGTATCCCGCTCGACGTCATCTTGATGCCTCTGAACTACGCGCATGATTCAGTGCTAACGACCTCGCAAGAAACGATAATCAAGGCTCACAGACAAAGATTTCCCCATCTTCCTTGACGGTTATGCCAGCTCGTGCCTCTTTGATTAAAAAGCTGACATAGAACAAGTTTTCCACTGTCTGTCCAAATGAATCTGGATTGATAACCAGCTTGAACAGATTGATCCCCTCTCCTTCCGGATCGAGAGCCTCCATAGTCTTCCCGACCTGTATGATGGAGGATATCAGAATGATGGACCCTTGCTATAGGAGGAAGATACGTACTATTCTGACATTTGTGAGGGTATCGTCTTTTGCTTCGGTATTAGATTTGGAAAGATCAATCTCTTCCGGTCTCTGCTCAGGAGCTACATCGCCCCTTCGTTGTCTATTCGGCGCGGCCCGTTTCTTATGTTCGACAGCTAATGGCCCATACCTATGCGAATCAGCTTCAGCCTACCAGGGTGGCGCGGGATGAGAAACTGACATGAATTCAACACCTGGTACTCTGCGTGTAAGACTCGCTGCCATCCATCCTACCTTCTCCCAATCGCCTATCCTCCCCTTTCGTGCTCGATTCCGCCGACTTCGTCCACCTGATTCAAGGCTCTCATCAATCTCATCTTCCTCATCATCGACATCTATATCCTCCAGCTCTAACCTATCAAGTCCTAGTAATGTCTTTATCCTAATTACCAAATAAGCTCTCATCCAGTATATTCGTATTCAGATGTTTGGATGACGGATAGTATTTACCGGATCATAAAGTTGTCCGTATCGAAAGCATTGTTATCGTCTTTGAGCTTTTGTGCTAGGCCAAGTACAGCGTCCGAGGAAGATATGATCACTTTAGCATCGAGAGTTGCCACTCCGATACTCAATCGGACTGAATACTGCGTCAGCTACACCCATTATTCATCGGTGACTGAAAACTGACCTTCGCTGAATAGATCATTGGTATCTTTGATATTTTTTTGAATTTCCGCCGCAGTTACATTGGCGAGATTTGCCAGATTATCTCAAGATAAAGTGAGCTCTTCGTACTTTGACTACATGAAATAGACAGCTCACCTTCAGCTTCACTCTGCTTTGCACGATATTGAGCGTTGAGCTTGGCCAGCTGTATCGGATCTTCATGTCGGAATGCATCTTCCAGCTCGATATGCGAATGACGTTTCCGTTTCTTTGTCTGGGTCTGACGATTGGGAGAAACCGAATCGTCTTCTGGTTCTGAATCTGGATGAGCTTGAATCCCTGATGGACCAGCTGTCGACATCTTTCCTGCTGTTTCGATCTCCTTGAAAGAAATGGAATAAGAAAGCAAAATCAAAAATCAAAATCAGTCCATGATGATACAAAGATACGCGTAAAGACACGTATCACGTGGGATCTTCGCCACGTGAATCGGCCGTGCCTGAATTATACCGGTTGACGAAGCTGATGGAAAGGTTGTTAATTACTTGTATTTGCACTTCATTCCACTCTGAAAACATTCGCATCGCTGGACCGACTTGGTTGAGTCTGAGAGGCAGAGCCATAATGTCTGCTGTGGCTAATGGTGGGGGTACTCGAGCTCAGAGGTGCGTTGAGAGGCTGTTGTCTTATCTGAGAGCTTTGAGCTGAAAGTCTGGTGAAGTGTGACTGTCGAGCCACCGGAGCCTCCTCCTAGCATTGCTCAGCAAAGTAAGCTCAGTGATACGCTTTGTCAGCTACGACTGACTTGTTCTTGTAGATCCTGACAAGTGAGACTCATCTCTCCTCGATATAATTTCTTCCCCAAATATCTACTTCCGATCACTGCGTTCCATCTGATTTCCAAGGACTAATACCACTTAAGCTGTTTTCGTATCCTCCTCGCAACGGACAATCACATCGGATACGCTGAGAAAGATCCCGTCCGTGGACAAGATGCAATCAACACTTTTCGCGAGATTCTTGAGATTGCTCGGGATGCCGATGTCGATTTCATCCTTCTTGCCGGCGATCTGTTCCATGAAAATCGGCCAAGCAGGAGCTGTCTTCACCAGACCATTGCATTACTCAGGGAATACACGTTGGGAGATAAACCTATTCCAGTATGTAACAATCCGATATCTTAAGCCATGATCAAAGCTGATAACGAATGTCAGTTTGAGCTGCTGAGTGATCCCATGGATGGCAGTACCCCTGGTTTCTCGTATGATACATTCGGACCATCTAAAGACTGGCGAGTCTGACGAATGTTTAGTTTTCCTGCGGTGAACTATGAAGATCCCAACCTCAATGTCGCTATCCCCGTCTTCTCCATTCACGGCAATCACGATGATCCTCAAGGGACTGGTCCTGAAGGCGCATTATGCGCATTGGATGTGCTTTCCGTATCTGGGGTGCTAAACTATTTTGGCAAAGTCGATCTTGTCGCCGATGAAGCCACTGCCAATCCAGATCAAGGAATTCGTATCAAGCCGATTCTACTGCGCAAGGGTGATTCCCACTTGGCCATGTACGGAGTGGGAAACGTGAAAGATGCCCGGATGCATTACGAGCTCCGAAGCAACCGTGTCAAAATGTTCATGCCTGAAGGAGGAGAGGTTAGGGAAGATGATTGGTTCAATATGCTGTTGATTCATCAAAATAGGTTAGCCGGCCGGTGTAGGCACGATCATCAGCTAAGTCTAATAGAGTTAAACATGGTCCTCAGCAATCTGTCCCGGAGGGCATGTTTGACGATTCTATCAAGCTGGTAGTCTGGGGTCATGAGCATGATTGTCGAATATGGCCAGAAGAGGTTGAAGGGAAAGGTTATTATATTACTCAGCCTGGTAGTTCTGTTGCCACTAGTTTGGCACCGGGCGAGGCTATCCCTAAGTGAGCTAGAAAGAGTTCCGGCTGGTCTATCAAGCTCACCGACCCAGACATGTTGGGATTCTTTCAATCCAGGGCTCGCAATTTCAAATTGCCGAGATCCCTTTGAAGACTGTCCGGTCATTTGAGCTAGATGAAGTCGTTCTTTCGGAAGCAGCGGCGATCGAGCACAACAAAGTCGACCTAGAAGACCGAGACACGATTACAGCCTTCTTGAGGAAAAAGGTATGTTTAGTGAATTTCACGAGATGATGCTGATACGTAAATAGGTGGAAGAGTTGATCAAACAGGCCAAACGGAATTGGAACGAGTTGCACAAGCATGACACAGTCAAAGAGGAGATGATGCTACCGCTAATCCGGCTCAAGGTGAGTCTACCAAGCGTTGTCCTCACCGCTGATGATTTTAGGTCGAAACAACCGGGACCAAGGAGATGACCAATCCCATTCGTTTCGGTCAGGATTTTATCGGACGAGTTGCCAATCCGCGAGATATTTTACAATATTATCGTCGCAAGGTGTTTACTGAGAAAAGTGCGCTCATTAGTCTCTGCGGGATGAGCACTGATATGACCAGAAAGCAAAAACGTGCCTGATCAGCCAGGATTTGAGGACGAGGAAGATCAAGAATGGGAAGACCCGGCTGCGATCACCGCGAATGACAGATTAGCCAAATTACGAATGGCCAACCTGGTGCGACAATACCTCCAAGCCCAGAATCTCGAGGTCTTGGTGGAGAATGGTCTGGAGGATGCGGTCATGCGGTTCGTCGATAAGGATGATAAGGATGCTATCAAAGAGTAAGTTAGACGTGTACCGCACGTAGACACGTCAACTCACTACGTAGCTTTGTTGCGGAGACACTTACTAGCGTCGGACGTGATATGCGACAGAAAGAGGTGGTTGAGGAAGATGTCGAGGAACATGTGAGCCATTTGAATCTGTCAGATCAACAGCTGATGCGCGTGTAGATGACTAGGGCGAAAGAACAGTCAGCTGGAGGCCCTACGCTGCCGGATACCCCAAGCTGACCTATCCATAGCGCCGTATCCGAGTGGGAGGAGCATCGGCCAGCTGCATCCCGAGACGACGGCAAGAAGAAGAGCAAGGGAAAATCCCGCGGTCGGCAGGATTCAGACGTGGACAGTCTCGGTTAGTCTTGTTATACTCATCTCCAGCTTTAATAAGCTGAAATGGACGTAGTGGCAGAGGATGACAGCATGATTGGCGACTCTGATGATGCGTCTTTGCAGACTGCCAGTCAGGTTCCCCGCGGCAAGGCAGCACCTAGGAAGGCGGCTACGAAGGGAAAAGCCAAAAATAAGCTGGTGAGGTGATGTTTGTATATGATAGAATCCGTATTGATTTGACAGTTTGACGATTCCGACGAAGAGGATGAAGAGGAAGAAGAAGAGGAGGAAGAGGAGGACGAGCCTCCGAAAAGGTCTCGTGCGCCGGCTAAGGCTGCGAGCAAGACCACGAGCAGGACCGCAACCAAGGTGCCTGCCAAGAAAGCCCCGGCGAAGAAGACTCCTGCACCCCAGCAATCACAGCTCAAGTGAGTTGGGCGATAGTTCTGATGCGAGCGTTAGGCTCATGCGATATAGGTTTGGTCGAGCAGCAAAAGGAACGAAATCATCGAAACCTGTGAGTGACTATCCTTGGTCATCTATTTTCATAGAGTTAGCTGATTGTCGCAGATTGAGCTTTCCGACGAAGATTGATTGCGCGTCACACACAGGACATTATGATGGTAGCTTTTCCCCTGTTCATACTATACCCAGCATACATACACCCATGCCCATGCCATGTCGTCACTACTATGCATGTCTGACTACCGGCGAGATATGTTTTCAGACGGAGAGGGCCGGGTATCAGTGCCACGTCATGGCTTGTCTTCAGGCTGAGCGCCCTGCGATTAAAGCAAGTTGTATGATAGCTTGATTAGATCGGTCAAAACTGTTGCATAGCACTCGTCGACATCTATACGCGCAATATGCTAGGTACGTCTCCCCGTCCTGCTTGCTTCTACGTTCAACGTTCTGTCACATTCCACGTTCTGCCCCATACCCCATATACCTCCTACCCAATACCTCCTACCCAATACCACCTACCCAATATCGCATACCCTCCTCGTCAGCGCCTAACTGACAATCAAAAGTGGTCGGTCTAACAGGGGGTATCGCATCTGGGAAATCGACAGTATCGCACCTTTTCTCCGAAGCGCACCACCTCCCAATCATAGATGCAGACGTATTAGCTCGACAAGTGATTGAGCCTGGAACATCAGGCTACAGATTGGTGGTGAATCATTTCGGTCCAGATAGGGTCTTGTTGTCCGATGGGAAAAGTCTCGATAGAGGAGCGATAGGAGATATAGTATTTAGAGATGGTGATGAGAGGAGATGGTTGAATTCTGTAGTTCATCCCCGAGTTAGAAAAGCCATAGTGGCAGAATTATTCAAGTATTGGTTCAGAGGAGAGTGGTGTGTGGTCGTTGATGTGCCGTTGTTGGTCGAAGCTGGATTATGGAGGTGGGTGGGCGAGGTTGTTATTGTTTTTGTGTGAGTCGTGCTAGTGCGAAATTATCTCTCTCTCTCTCACACACTCTCTCTCTCCCTGTGTGTCTATCTCTCTGTCTCTCTGTCTCTCTCTCTCCCTGTGTGTCTATCTCTCTCTCTGTCTCTCTGTCTCTCTCTGTCTCTCTCTCTGTCTCTCTGTCTCTCTGTCTCTCTGTCTCTCTGTCTCTCTCTGTCTCTGTCTCTCTCTGTCTCTATACTCTCACTGAAGATTTGCTAATCCAAATAACATCACAGTAATGAACGACTTCAATTAACTCGTTTAATGTCTCGACCACCAATAGGCACCAATAAACCATTAACAGCCTCTCAAGCCTCATCAAGAATATCTTCCCAAATGCCATTATCTGAGAAACTGACATACGCGACTGCAGTAATCGATAATTCAGGCCCATTACCTGAACTCGACGCTCAGGTAGACAGGCTAGTATCGAAATGGAAGGAACAACAAGGAGGTAATATAGGATGGTGGTGGAGATTATGCTGGATCATACCTCCTGTTGGACTGGTAGCTGGAGGGTTATGTTTGATTATTAGGTGGTGGAGCTTTAATAGGAGTAAAAGGAGGAGAAGAGGCAGAGGCGAGGCACCTAGGAGAAGGAAAGATGATGAGGTTGGAGAGAGGATCGAGTTGAAGGATATGAGGAGAAGAGCAGGTAGTGGTTCAAATGACGATTGAGCTGGCGGGTAAGGTGGTTATCATACTGCAATATAAGGGGAGGGTGGTAGACGTCAGTAGCTCGTATACGGCCGAACTAGGATTGAGGTTCAAGCTGCGTCAGATCGATAAGCAGCTCACAATCCTGCCTTTCCGCTGTTGTAGATGGTCAAGATCATATATACTGTCAATAGGCATGCATATTGCATGATTTCATATCACATCTCAACACTCTCAATCGATAACAACAACCTACTACATTGTTGTGCCTGAGTCAGCATCGCTCGCGCTTGTTTCATCTTTCATTCGTCGGTCATCTTATCTATTCGTGATATTATCTCCTTTGCTGAGCGGGTTTACAGCACACAACAAGCATCTTAATCTTGCTTGAAGGCGATATGCGCCGAAGACGGATACCACGATCACATCGACGTTGTTGAACAAGCTACAGTTATCGATTACACATCACCCTTGACGCCGTAGAGAACGCCAGCAAGCGAAAAATGAACTTACCGCACGACGCCTCGATACCGTATATACCTCCTGATCATCCTCTACAACCCTCTCCTACTTCCCTCATTGTTGACGATACACCCCATTCATCTGATACAACATCACCTACAGGTCAGACTCCCTTCACCCAACAACATACTCAAGGCCCAAGCTCACCTTTTCCACTTGCAACTATCGATGACCAACACCAGATAACTCAATCTCAACCATACCAGATGGGTCAACAGCCTACAGATCTAGGTCCATTCATAACTCCGTCCAACACGCTCGAAGCGATTCCAAGCAAAGGTCAAGCTACGGGAGATAGATTCATCACTCCTGCTTCGAAATATCAGACTGCTCCTGCGTTGCCTGATTGGGAGACTGCATATAGGGATCAAAGAAGGGAGAGGTGGGGATCGAAAGTCAAGGAGGATCTTAAAGGCTGGAGAGGTGGACATGGGTGAGTTTGCACAAGAAACGACAGATGAGGGATAAAGAAGGAGACTTGATGCTGATGTGTCGGTATAGACCAGTAAGATCAAATTACGCTAGAACAACCACAGATCTCCCTGATACGACGTATTTCGGTCAACCAGTGACTGGGACAATAGGGCTTCATCTGCCTAAAGAGGTAGTGCGTATTGAGAGAGATTGGAGCGGAGGTGAGGTGTGCCAGTGAGTTCTCGCCGTCTTTGATTGCTGTTGGACGAGATCATGTCTGTATCAAGTTCAAAGCTGATCAGCACAGATTCGACACGACATTCCCTATTGAGCTCGAAGATAGAGTAAGCTCGTCATGGTCATCTTTTGACAGACTTTGTGTGGCGCTGACAGATCCAGATCACACCTGACCAATGGCGGACCTTCATCGACCAGCTCAACATCCATTTAGCAGAAGCATACTCTGTCAAGGGCGCAGTGATGGATAACCTCTTGGCTATATTCACGTGGTGGACGAGTCTTCTTTGGTCGACCTCTCATTTTGAGCGTGTACGTTCACGCATTTCGTTCTTTTCTTTCTGGATTTTGTCCACATTCTTTGTTTGTTGTCATTCGTACCTGTCCGCTATCGCTTGTCTTTTACGCTTGTCCTTTATTCCTTTATCACTGGTCTTTTACACCTGTCCTCTATCACTTGTCCTTTACACTTGTCCTCTATCACTAGTCCTCTATCACTCATTCATCATGTCTGTCCGCTATCCTTCACTCACTCAATTTAATATTTCATAACAAGGTTATAATCTGTTCTAAAGGCTCGCAGGGACTCAAAGAGGCAGAAAAAACAATCCAACAGGCCAATACCGAGGTCTTCGAGTCCAAGGGATTAAGAGTCCTCAGTCCACGTTCTGTCGCTTTGCAATTTGTCAGTTTTTTTCTATTTCTCTTCCAATTTGACTTTGTGTAATTATACTGACGCCCATCGCTCATCAATAGTTGGAGATTGAGTAGGTCATTTCTCCATTTTAGCTTACCTCGCAAATGGATTGCTGAGATGGGAAACCGCCTGAAAAGGAAAGTAGCTAATTGAGTTACGCATAGGTATTACTGAAGATATACCGAGTTGTAAAGAGGATTCTCGAATACGAATACCCCGCATGATTCCATACCTCTGTACATGATGATGATAAATATATACAAACTAAATCCAAGCATTTGAAATGTCTATGCAACGCATCATCTACTTCACACTCTCTACTCTCTTCTCTACGCATCTCCAGTATATCTTAACCTCTTGCGCAAAGTTCTTCTGGGCCTAACCCACTTGATCTAGTCTAGGCCGACGGGGTTTGTGTTTGTAATTTAGGTAGAGCTTGGATCGCCTCGCCGATAACACGATTTGAAAATTCGGGATTGTCGAGATACAGATGATGTCCTGCGTTTGGCACGACGTGAACCGAACAATTATCGTTTCCTGCTTCTTTAAGGACTTTTAGAGATGCTCTACCACCATCTACGTCCATCCCTTCAAGGGGAGTCAGCTCGTGTGCCAAATGAGAAGCGGAACGAGATTGAGCAGTATTAGAGCGTGGAACAAAGGGTCTTTCTTTGGTGATGGATGGAGATGTAACGGAAAATAAGGACAGATAAAGTGTATGGGTGTTAGGGGTATTTAAGTATAGGAGAAGAATTTGACGAAGAATGGAAGAGAAGCTCACAATCATTATCACCATCTACGAGAACGATCAGCTTGCATTCATCATATATTCCTCGAAAGTTAAGGTAAAAGGTATAACTCACAGAGGAACGTCACTGGAACCTTGACTTGTGCAATCCTATCAACGATCGGTACTCTTGCATAAGCGCCTGGAGCGAGAATATGCGCTACATAAATGATCAGAATCAGCACAGGAATATCACCCCAATATGAATGCGTGAGGGAATGTAAAGAAGAACGCAGAAAAGGGAGATGGAAATTACAAATGATTAACTTACAAATACAATATTCGCCTGAACCTCTCAAGATGGAAGTGTTATAGATATACGCATGCAAATCACGGATATCTTCCTCGCTCTGAGCGGCGAATCGTCGTAGAGAGTATCGGCCTGCGAACATTGGACCCCAGGGACCCATGGAGCGGAGGAATTGGAAGGGTGAGATCCCTTTTTCCCAGCCCCACACGAAGACTATTGTTCAAGAATTGACAGGATGAGGAAGGACAAAAGGAAGGAAGAGGGAGTTCAGGAAGACAGAGTGAAGGAAGGAGGAAGGAAGGAGGAAGGAAAGAAGGAAGGAAGCAGGGAGGAAGAAAGCAGGAAGGAACAGGGACAGTATGATTTGGTGTAAATGCGTTGGAGAGGCGAATAGGATGGATTATAGAGTGTTGACAGCGAGACGATTACGCAGCAAGCAAAACAAATAACCAAAAACATGGCAATCAGCGCCTTTATCGCACCCATCGAGCAACAGCAGCTCACACTTCATCATGTTTCTTCTTGCAAAGCTTCTGTCCCTATTCTCTCGCCACTGTTTGGCCTCACCCTTGGCTTCGTTCTGATCCGAATTCAACTCCAGTTCCACAGCATCCACGACTTGTTCACCCTCTTCACCTGATAGCGGATACCTCTTATACTCTGGTCCATGCGGTATTCCCGCTGGAGAAACGAGAATGAGTCCACTGACTCTCTGGGGGTATCGTACAGCGTATGCAGATGCGAGATAACCGCCCAAAGAGTGTCCGACAAGCACCATCTTGTCAAGTCCTGCTGCCTGGCGCCATGATTCCAAGGAAGCCAGGAAGAAATGCTCGGCTCTTGATACTCGAGCTGGGATGGGAGTCGCCGATGGTGAGGAAAGAAGAGCGGGAGAAGGTCTCGAGGAAAGTCCCATACCTAGCCAGTCGAGGAAGAAAGTACGCCGACCAGTGTTGTTGGATGCTGTAGCTACTGAATCCCAATTACGGTAGAAAAAGCTGCAGCATGTCAGCTGAAGAGCTTGAGGGAAGGGAGGAAAATTGAGTATGGCCACTTACCCTAAGGCAGCTGCGTAACCGTGAAGAACGACGACGGCTTCCTTAGAATTTGCATTTTCCGGAGTTGACAACTCGAGCGTATTGATGTAATCTGCATGTTTGCTATCTCCCTTCTTCCCGTGGAGGTGCAAATGATGCCCGTGATGCTTCTTCACACCCGACTTTGTAGAAGGGAGAGATGACGAAGATGACGCGGCTGATTCCTCTGATGGTAAGGGATCGGCCGGATGAGCAGGAGCTTGCGCTGGATCGGGAGTTGGTATGAACACATTGCGCAAAGTTGCAACTAATCCAGAATTTCCAGGTACAGATAAAGGAGGAACAACTTCATCTCCTGCTCTCGCGTTACCAAGAGCAGTCTCCGAGGCTGATATTTCTTTCTCGTGACTGCCAAACCATCCTTTCGAAGTATGAACGGGAGTTACTGTTTGTGTAGGTTCGAACATCGATAAACGTCGCAGGAGACGTTCCTCGGCCACTCTCGCATCTCTGTACGAAGAGTTATTCCACCATGCACTGAGCGATGATCGAAAATCGGTAGGAACTGCTTTAGATGGTGGAGGTGGTGGAGGAGTGGATAATCGAGCTGGAGGTGTTGGTGAACCTACTCGGGTAGCAGGGAGTGAGGCCGTCGCTGTTGCTGTTGCTGTGGACATCTTAGGTAAACCTCCCCGTACGGTGCGTAGAGGGATTGATGCGGCGATTTTGATTGTTTGAGCTCTAAGCTGTCAAAGACAATAGACAATATCACAAGAGGATTTCTTAAATCAGTTGGAAAGATGATTTTATCAAGAGTTACAACAGTGAGTTGGAAAAAAAAAGTGTCAACAGGAGAGGATCGAGAGTTTAATACGACATGGCCGATGGGCTTGGAAGAGAGAGAGCTGGCCAAGCCGAATGCCGAGGGGATGACGTTTCGCGGCTACCTCCGCTTTTCACGGGGAATTTAATGCATGGCCTTTCATCACCATGCCCGAGTAAGGTCACCTAGGATTGGCGATGAGAGAAGAAGTGGCGGCGGGGCAAGGCATGTGATGACCGTTCTCAAGAGAAGATTGACGTGACGAGTGATGGATACAAGGTGCATGTGATTGCACGCTCAAATCGCCTCGATTACGACGCAGATTCCGATGACCGACCGTCACTTGGAGAGAAATAGATATTGATTGGCAGAGTATCGTCAAGAGAATACAGACTTTGTGTAGGTGTATGCTCTGATCCTATGCATTCTCCATTCTCTATGCGTCGCTCGCTGTTGTACGTCAAGTAGTACCTAGGATCTCTCAGAAATGTGGCATGAACAACGACGCACCAGCCATATCTGAAACGCCACAAGGCCTCGGAGTTTCGGTAAATTCATCGCGACGATGGATTTCCAGTTGAATGCCTTTTCATCCTCACGACTAAAAAAGTTGCCACAGTTTCCAGTCGTCTTACCTCGTCAGTGTTCGAGCCCAGAGCTTTCATCACTAGCTCGCGTCGTGGACCCGACACTCGAGACGTAAAGTCGAAAATCAACCGTTGAAAAAAATGTCGTTCTTCGCGAAACTTGGCTCCGACAGCGAGTCTGAATCTGATGAAGAATCTTCCATCGGCTCTTCCGGCGATGAAGGATCCGTATCAGCTCTGAAAACCACTCAAACAAAGAAGAAGGCCGTCTCAGCGTCGATGTTTGAGAGGGGTGGAAGTGATGAGGATGAAAGTGAGAGTGAGGATGAAGATAGTGACGAACAATTGAGTGAGGACGACAGTGATGATGCGAGACAAGTGAGTGGTCACTTGAATTGAAATGTCATAGATGCTGATTAGGTGTGTTAGAATATGGCAAATCGGTTCTTAAAGGGTGCCGCGTCGTCAGACGAAGACTCAGATGAGGAAGATAAAACCATCGTCCTCAGTGCCAAGGACAAACGGTGAGCGCACCTTAGACTTTTGCTGCAATGCTGATGGTTGTAGATTTGCCGAAATGGACGCCGCTATTCACAACATCCAAAATGCGACCAAGAGCGCAACCGGATCATCAAATGACTGGGTCCTGGCATCAAGCGGTCCGTGATTGTTCAAGATGGCCCATATCTTGTTGCTGATAGTAGCAGAACTTGACAAACTCCTTCGTTTCATCGGCCGGCATCAGGCTTCAATGATCTCCTCTCCTATCCCTCCTGCTGGCCACATTCCTCCAACATTCCTTCAAACTTTGGTGGAGCTCGAGGAAGGTGTCAACAGCACCATTGCATCTGAAAAGGCGGCAGCAAAGAAAATGGCACCTGTCAAAGCAAAGGCATTGAGCGGACTAAAGCAGACCTTGAAGAAAAGGTCCAAGGAGTTTGAGGGAGTCTTGAAGATTTACAACGAGGTCCGCGACAGTCTCGAAGGATGTGTGACTTCAGCTCATTTTCTTCATAGGACCCCGCCGCTTACGCATCTGCTTACGAATCTGCGAATGCTGTTCCCGCACCCGTCAAGGCGCCAAAGAAAGCTGTAGCCCAGGGAGCGGATGGCGAGGCTGATAGTGCCGACTTTATGACTATTGGAAAAGGTGGCAAGGCACTGAACTTGACTACCGAGGGCGTCTTCCGCACTTTACGCGACATTTTCGAAGCTCGTGGTCGAAAGGTGTGTCTCCTTTCTGGTGGAATACTTCGCAACTAACATCTCAGAACACGGATCGAGCGGAAACTATTCGGATTCTGTCCAAACTTTTGGAAGTCTCCACCACCACCTACCAGCGTATCCGTGTTTACCTTGCCCTCATCCCTGCTCGTCTCGACTACTCGCAAAGTCTCGTATCCATTCCTCACGATTCTTGGGTATCTTGTCTGCACGAATTGGACGCTTTGATTTCTCTTCTCATTCAAGAGCCAGATTACGTCGTTCAAGAACAGACTGAGGAGTATGATGATCTGGTAGACCGCGAACCAACCGTCGTGGATGGCAAGACTCAGCGTGTCGCGGTAGCCGGAAGCTTGATTGGCATGCTGGAGAACCTAGACAATGAGGTATGTCTTTTTGGGTAGCCAAACCGGTCATTGCTCATTATCACCAGTTCACAAAAACCTTGCAACATACAGATGCGCATGACAAAGGTTCGGACTACATCGAGCGCCTTCGCGAAGAGTTGCCTCTTTACGTGGCCATTGTCAAAGCCCAAGCATTGTTTGAGCGAGAGGCTCTTTCTGACCACGTCACCCGAGCTGTCATGCGTCGTCTTGAACATATCTACGCCAAGGTAAGCTACTTTGTCTATCCCATCGGGCGTAACTCATGCTTGTCCACAGCCCGACGTCGTCATCAACCACTTCGAGGATGCGGTTGGGAAAACCGCCAGTGGGTTGCAATCTCAAGTGACACCGTTTGGGGTCACGCGTGATGCGTCTGCCCTTGTCCATCTCCTCTGCGTCTTCATCTACCAATCTGAGGCACCTCTGCTGCGCGCCCGTGCTATTCTCGCCCACATCTTCAGCCACGCCTCTCACGGACGGTATCACCAAGCTCGTGACTTGCTTCTCATGTCACACTTGCAAGACACCGTTCAACATGCCGATGTCATTACCCAGATTCTCTATAATCGAGCTGTGATGCAGCTCGGCCTGGCTGCTTTCCGTCAAGGCTACATCGCCGAATGCCAGACCATCCTCGCCGAGATGTTCTCTACGCAACGGCAAAAAGAACTTCTTGCTCAGTCGATTCAGCGATACAACACTCAACTGTCCCCAGAGCAGGAGCTCGTTGAGAAACGGCGGCTATTGCCTTTCCACATGCACCTCAACATCGAGCTTCTCGAGGCAGCGTATCTCACGTCCTGCATGCTGATTGAGGTTCCACTGCTAGCAGCAGCTGATTCCGAGGAGCAACGTAGACGCATCGCTAGCAAGACGTTCAAACGATTACTCGATATGGCAGAACGACAGGCATTCATGGGTCCACCTGAGAATACAAGGGATCACATCATCAAAGCCAGCAAGGCACTACAGGCTGGAGAATGGGAAAAGGCAAAAGAATTGATCCTGACCATCAAAGTCTGGACTTTGTTGGAGAACGTGGACGCGGTGCGGGATATGTTAGCAAAGTGAGTTTAGCCACTTGCCATTGTCTGGTTACGCTGATCTTCTTCTCAGGAAAATCCAAGAAGAAGGTCTGCGAACATACCTCTTCACTTACTCGTCCTTCTACGCATCATTATCTTTGAGCCATCTAAGCTCAACCTTTTCGCTCTCAGTACCAGCCATCAACTCGATCATCTCGCGGATGATCTACTCTGACGAGCTGGCTGCGTCTCTTGACCCTATCGACGGCGTTGTCATTTTCCACCGAGTCGAGCAGACCGAGGTCCAACGGCTATCGCAGCAACTGGCCGAGCGCGCGGCAATGCTCCTGGAACAGAATGAGAAGACATTGGATCAGAAACTCGGGTCACAGAACAGAGGAGAGGAGAGGGGTCAAACCACAGGTACAGATGGTGCGGCACGTGGACGGACGGAACGGAGAGGTGGGACACGAGGTGGGTAAACTAATCAACCGCATATGATTCGAGTCAGGTATGGAAGCTGATGGGATCTTACAGGCAGTTATCGAGGTCGTGGGCGAGGTCGTGGGTTCCAGAGCGGTCTGGGAGGCGCTATGGGACAGAGAAGGGTGGCTGCTTGAGCACGTTTACTGCATCAATATCATTACTTGGGCGGCGTCTGTATTCGACAGCATGCATGATTATATGGAGAAATCGTATCTACAAAATATTTACAGGTAGAGTACATACATATAATTGAATATTGCTGTATTCCCCATCTTGCTTGATTCTATGGAATTACCCTATACAAGAAATATATGCTATCACACACAGTATAATTCAGCTCATTCCTATATCCACATTACAGCATTCTTGATTCGGAAGATTTCGCGAGTATTCACAAAGAGTACATGTCATATCGTTGAAGCAGTCATTTCCTTCTACCTGCAAGCCTAAACCTGTCAAAATGACCCGTTCACCAAAATACACACCATATAGCTACATGTCGTTCAAGTAATCGTACAGAGTATCGGTGTCGATTTCAGGTCTCGGAACAAGTGTCAGGGATGCACAGTCTTCCAAACTCAGATGGGCTTCTGCTGTTTCTGTCTCCTTGCCAAATTCTTCTGTTCCGCCAGTGCTCGTTTTGACTGTCTCTTTGGTTTCTGCCTCAGAGTCAAACGGACGAAAGAACACATTGATTTTGGGACCATGAGACTCGGAGGCTTCCCATGGTTCGAGGGCTCTGGACCCGAAGGGAAGATGAAAAGTTGATTCTTCTGGGGATAGTGTGAGCAATATTCTGCCAGCGTCATAGATGTTCACCGACTTCCTTGTCGATATCCATCTCATAAGGGGATATGTGACAGAATCACCTTGGTGTACCGGATACACCATATGCAGCATACAAAACGCTTCGTAATGACTGTCCTGTGAGAGAACGAAATCCACTGTGGTGACATTTTTCAACGGCGTTCCCGGCTCCCGGTCAAACACCTGCATCGATTCCAGAAAATCCGCATGGTATTCATGACTTGCTCCGCTCTTGAATGAAATTCGGTTCAGATCTTCAATGCGGTCACTGGCTGAAAGAATCGCCGCACAGATATACGGGCATAACGCACTGCTGGTCTTCGTGCAATCATTCGGAAGGTCCATAATGAGGTGATTTGCTGTCGAGTTGGAAAACGGGCCTTCCCACATCTTTTTGATGCCATCCGATATCTCATAAGCCTTAGAAAAGAGCTGCATGGGTGTCAGCCCCAAACCTCGAGCAACCCGAATGTTATCCGGAATGAGGGCAGACTCGCAAAATTGAATGCTCTTGACGTGAGGAAACTTCTTGAGGTCGGGTGGCGGCCGTGATGTATACAATGAGAGGCGTTTGGCAGAATCGGTGCATACCTGGGGAATGTCGGTGTCAGGGTCGCATTTGGAGGTATCGTCGCCCTTGATGGAAGACTGCTCGCTCTTGGTGGAAGCGGTCTCGGTCGAAGCACCCTCGGCGGAAGGAGCCTCAGTAGAAGCGGCGTCAGTGGATTTCTTGGGCGGATACCGGACACTTTCGAAAAGGACGGTGCAAGACGGTCCTCTTGTCGATTTCGCTGTCGAAGAAAAGTTCAAAAGATCTTGAGCTTTGTCTGATATTCTCTCTTATGATTCCGGTGATAGGTATGTCAATATAATGAGTATCAACTCTGCAGGGAGATAGCTTGGTCCACTGAAGTAGCTCTTCGAAGACATGCTTGAGAATGAGAGTAACGAGCAAAACGGGGAAGTGGTTGAGTGTTGAGCAAATGGGAATTGCAAACCGGAAAGTGGCGAAGTTAGCTGCTGTAAGCTCATTCCGGGTGGTTTATATAGGTATTAGTACTACAAAGGGTGTTTGGACTTCGCGTTCTCACTTATGAAACAGCTGCACCTCAGCTTACAAATACAAGGGGTAGTCAATCCTTTTAACAGAGTTTTAGTATGTAAATTTGAATGTGGCGCCTTTAGTGCAGTATCCATGATTCCAGTACGGTATACAAATTAGAGCACATAGCATTGTAGATGTGCATTGCCATTGTTTTTCCACATCTGATACTCTTACCAGCATGCTTCTTTTCACGGAATACACAAACAGTTACAGATAGAGTACATACATGTCGTATCCTTGAGCAGTCAGTCACTTCCTCAGGAGACCCAAAAAACACCTTCCACTAACCGTCATGACCGGCTGGACCGATAAGGATAGACTCTAGACGAATAAGATTACCGTAATAGCATATTAAGGCCCCGTAGAGCTACAAACCGTAGATATACAAGTCTAATACTCTAGTCCATGACCCATGGCACGAATGTATCTCTTGTCGCTCTATACAGTATTCCAAACCCCCAGTACAGGTCTCGTCCAGAAGTGCCCTCCGATCCAGTTCGTGTCTTGACACTACCCAACGAGTCTGCCATGCCGTGCATCATGTCACAAGCTGTCATCGTCCTCCTCAAAGTCGGATCCATCGAATTCACTGTCCTGCACCAGTATCAGGGATTTCCTCGCTTCTAAGCTCAGACCGTCATTCTCATTTTCTTGTTCTTCTGTTTCACTCTCAGGCGCTTCTGTTCCACTACTATCAGGTTCTCCTATTCCACTATGTGGTCCCTCTGTTTCACTATCCAGGTCAAAGGATTGGAAACAGATCGTGACTTTGGGCTTGGACGCCCACTCGGAGACTTCCGATGCGGACAAGTCTCTGAGGTCTATGAAACCCGGTGGAATGCGAAGAGCTGGTCCTTCGGTGTCTTCCTCCGACGGGTAGAGTTTGAGCGTGGTTCTGTCTGGATCATAGATCTTCACTCCTCCCTTCACTCCTCTCGCCGATAACCACGTATTTCGACCTACGTATTTCCCGGAGAAAGTAGCATTTTGTAACAAGCTGTATGTTTCGTTCATTGAGTTCTGTTCGCTCTGTGAAATGATGATGTCCACCCTGGTGACGTTCGGGAACGGCTCCTGTGGCTCCAAGTCCATCCGAACGACGTGGTTGAGAAAAAAGTCTGACACAAATTGTCCACAGACAAAAGAAATTCGATCTAGATTTTTCATCTCACCAGAGGCTGCGAGTATCAATGAGTACATCTCGAAGCTCGTAGTATCCGGAGTACCACCGGGGAATTCTGTGATGAGGTGTTCCGCGCGCGAGCGGGAAAACGAGTCTCTCCACTGAGTCATCAGGGTGTCAAACCTCTCCTCCTTCTGAGATGCACTCAGCTACGCTGGAGTCAGTCATTGAATCTACTATAACAATGAGGCGAGTATAGGTGTTTTCTTACTTTTGAAAAATCATCATCCCAAGGAGGATCGAAAGCTTTCTGGCGAAATAGAAGGGACTTGACTTGAAGTGATCCCAGCTCGATGGGCGTGCCTATACTGATTTTGAGGCCCTCGGAAGTCTCGTAGATCGCTGGAATTTCGGTATAAGGCAGATATATGGAGAATTCTGTGCCCTTGATGGTGAATTGTTCGCCCTCGCCCTTGGTGCAAGGTCCCACGGAAGATCGAGGTGGCCATACCATCCATCGAGGTGGTTTCCTCTCCGTGGGGGTCTTACTTCGTAAGAACCTATTAGTCTTGGAAAAGGCGACGCCATCTTCGTGTGAGAGATGTCGGAATATTTCATGGACGATCTCTGCTGGGATCTTGCGTTTTCCACTCAAGTGACTGTCTGTGGAAAGCATGTTTGAGAAGGTGATTGTCGAGGAAATGTGAATAGTAATCGGCAGAGTGGCGAAGATGAAGTGTACTGTAAGCCGATGCTCTTGGGGTGTTATACATATGTGATACAACAAAGGGTTTTTGGCCTTTCAGACTCTCACTGCTGAAACAAATACACCTCGGCTTACAAAGACAAGGGGTGCCCTATCCTTTCATCACCATGACGTGATGGGTTGAGGGATGATATCATTTACAGGTGGAGCTCCTTTAACTAAGCAAGGGTACACTTCAGCACTGTTATCTGGGTGTCTGAGTTCAACCAATGCATGGTTACACTGTACGGCGTACACAAGTATTCACATGTAGAGCCTGTATACATGCACATGTGACTGAGCAAACTCATACATGTATATCGACATCATCACTCGCTTCATTATTAGATAATACGCTTGATTCCATGGGACACATTTGTTCATTAACAGGTAAAGTCCACGCCATATCTTGGAGTCACTCATCTCCTCCCCGGTACGTAAAGGCCATGTTGTCCCAGTATTCTTCCAGCTCATCTTCGCTTATTGCACTGTCCCGCTCAAGCCTGAGTCCATCCGGAAGGTCATGAGGAATAAGTAATCCCGTGCTGTCTCTTTCGCGGAAATAGACGGTGACACTCGGTTTGGATGTTTCTTGTTCGTCTTGATCCCCTTGAACCCCTTGTTCATCTTGTTTTCGGATTCGTTTGGCGATGCTCCAACCATAAGGAAGGTCGAAGGACAAAGCTTCATCTTCTTCTTCCCTGAGAAATCTGAGAGTGCGTCTCTTTGGATCGAAGACATGAGTCTCAAATTGCTGCTGAGTCCCATCGTTGTGCGAACTTTCCACTGTAACTTGGTGCAATATCTCGTATAGTATATGTGGCGCCATGATACCAGTCCCCTCAATAGTAAGCACTTTGAGCCCGCCACTATCTTCTTCTTGCGAGTGAAAAATGAAGGAGACTGCATGATTGATGGCATATTCGGCATTGCCTCGAAGTTGGTGACTGAAGATCATGTGAGTCAGATGTGGCATTTTCCGAATGACGGGATGTATCAACTCAGTATAACTCCGTGTACAGCAAGGGAACAGCACGGTGATGTCGGTCGCTGTACATTTCCGAAGCGATTCTTCCCATTGCTTTCTGATTTCTGTAAATTCGCTTTGCTACGACGGTAGAAGTCAGTAGCTGATTCTAACAGAATAGGGAAGATTTGTTCACATACGTCTTGCGAAGGTAAAGAACCTTCGGTGCCGAATTCGATGTGACGGAGGCACGTCAACTGTCCCAGAGAGGATGGGATGAGTGCTCGTACTGAAGAAACTCTGAAGGAGCTGGCACAATGGGTAATCTTTGCGAAGAATGAATCAACGAATTTCAAGTCTGAGGTGGATGTTACGGTCGTAACTGAAGCACAAGATGGGTCATCTGAGCGATGTTCAGTCAAGGCCCTGGAAGCTGGAAGCTGGATCTGTGAGAACACCAAACTGAAAATCCGATGATAGGTGCGCTTGTTGACCTCGCTTAGGCTCACGAGACTTTTTCGGTCGTGTGTGACGATGAACTCTTTGCCAATCATACGTATCAATTCCTCAGGCAGTTCGGTAAGACTCCGGTACGACCTCGTTGAAGACATGCTTGAAAAAGTGTGTTCGAGTAGATGTGGGAGTGGCAAAAGAGGCAATGTGTGTGCTGTGAGTCGATGCTCCTGGGTGGTTTATCTACCGCCGTATGTGATATCAGAAAGGGTGTGTGGGCTTCGCATTCGTTCTTCTGAAACAGCTTACTCTGATTTACAAAGGAGGGAAGGGGTGGGTTGACGAGGCATCTCCTTTGATATTAGGGAGGCAAAGGCTACAGTGTCCACTCGGTGAACCTCTCATGCCAATAGAGAACCCCAAACTTGACACCTTTCCCTTGTCTGTTGGGCAGAGTACAGTTTTTGACTGTGGCGTCTGTGTTCGACCACATGCATGATTATATGGAGTATACATACTATCCACAGGTAGAGAACAAGTCGTATCCGAGTGATTACTCCCCTCCTCTTGAGTAACAGAGGGAGATCCCAGGCCAGTAATCAATCAATGTACTATGACGGAATTCCGGGGCCCGTACAAGTCGTTTGACTTCGCGCCCGTCATCACTGCCAATAAGTGAATTATTGCTCTCTCTCGCGTATAAATGCACTATAACACTGGCCTGAGGTGGTAAACTGTCAAGATCTTCTTCTTCTTCTCGGGTCAAAGTCTTGAAGCCATAAGGAACTCTGGGAGCCACACAATGGTCGTCGAATAAGAGGACAATCCTGAATGTTAGTCCGTCTGGATCGTACATATGAATCGGGTTGTTCCAGCTCTCCTGTATTGATGGGAGATCCCGAGTAGCATATTCCAATGTCTGAAACAGGACATGTGGAGGCGGTCTCCACCCCCGTGATACTCACCGATTCGAGTTTGCTATACTGCATTCTCGTTTGACGGATGGACATGACTGCTCTTTCGACATGATCACCACCGCTTCGTTGTTGGTGATGAAGCAGAATATTAGTCAGGTTTGGCATTTTCCGAGCAGCTGGAAGTATCATTATGGTGCGTTTATATTCCCGCGGAGAAAAGTCAGAGCTGTGAAATGTCAAACTCATCGAGAGTTCCTTTGCTGGACAGAGTTCAAGCATGTCTTCCAATTCCCGGCGTAGGTCCTACGATAGAAGTCAGTGGCCAAAACTTGCCGTGACAAGAGGAGTGTGAGACATGTCTTACGTCAGGGTCATACTCTGGGTGGCTGGGTTCACAAAAAGGACCTTCTGTACTGAATATCAGGGTTCGGAGGTATGGAAACCAAGGAGGGGGGAAGAGTTCGGTGACCGAACGAATGGTATAGGAGTGGATAGAACCGCAGTGTTCAAAGAGAAGTGTAGAAATCTTTTCGGCCTCGTCCGAAGTAGGTGTCTCGTTAGGGACTGTACCAGAAGTTGGGCGATCAGAGCAACTTGTTTCGTTCATGCTCTTGGTGCGTGGTGGATACACGAATTCGGATAACATCAGAGAAAGAAGCGCGCGTGAGTTGGTTGCCGAGAGTGTCTTGAGATCCTCTCTGTCGCACTTCGCACCAATTGATGTTATCATTTCCGTAGGGATCGTATCCCACGACCAAGGCATTGAAGGGACGTGAGGAGGAAGTGAGTGTTGTGCTGCAAATGTGTAGGAGGGTAGAGTATTGAAGGCCGACGATACTTCTGGGTTGTCTTATAGACGTGACACAACAAAGGGTATTCGGGCTTCGCATATTTCGTTCTGAGACCGCTCCACCTCGGCCAACGAAGACAATAAGAGCGATTCAACCCTTTCATTGGACTTGTCAACAAACACAGCGGCTCCACTCCTTCTCATGACGTCTTTACTGTAAGTGCTGGCTCCCTTCTTCGACAGCCCTTGCACGACCGATTTCGCACTCTGAAACGGCTCCACCTCGGCTTGAGAAGACGACAGCTCGTTCATCTTTTCTTATGCATCGAAGCCAAAGAATGTTGACCCCTATTTTCTCATGACGTCTCTCCTGCCAAAAGATATATCCTTTCTTGTAGTTGTATTCGAAATGAAGCATAGGAAGACAGGTGTAGAGTGGCTCCTCAAAGCTCCCATGACGTCTCGCTTGACAAAGCTAACACTGCTCTGCAAGTCTGCTTCGTACGACAGGCGGGGCTTCTTGTCAAAAACTCTAGCAGTTCACAGATGATTGCTGCCCATCATCACGAAATATCACGCATTTTTAACTGCAGAAGGCAGGGTGTTCGCAGGCAAGAGACGCAAAAATGGCCGAAGACTGGTAGGTTTTGCCACCGCCCGTGACCTTGCCCACCTTATGAAATCCTTGAGCACTTGGATTGAGGCAGTCAGGAATTCCCTATGCAGATATGGCGGAATAGTTGCCGAGCAATTCCTGTCAGAGTTGAGGTAACAAAGCTTAACAGTATGATATCTCGTACTAAGTAACGGATATCACAGAATAAGAGTTTCGTGTTTGTTGGCAGATGTTTTGTTTCGTAGAAAGAAGTGGTATATCACATGGACCTGTTCCTAGTCTGACAGATGTATAATACATTCGAGAGAATCCTCACAAGTGTCCACGCAAGACTCATAGCGAAGCATGGGATTGGATTATACATGTATTTGGACGATTACCCCTGGAAATTCGGAAAGAAATATATCACAAGTACGAGTTCAATGCTCCGAGCGAAGGACGCGAAACAACTATAAACATGAAACCATCTATCTGAGCTGATCCCCATCAATCTTCGCCTGCCACCTCTGATGCCCGTACAAGAGTCAATCTGGTTCGCGCAGACAGAGGGAGACTGTCTTCCTCCCCTGTCCATTCCTCGAGACTGTCATGTGGCTTGAAGTCTCTAAAGAAGATGTTCACGCGTGTACCGGAATTGGTTGGGATTGGATATTCATTCTTCGTCAATACACGATAGCCGACGGGGAGCTCTGTCAGGGAAGGGGGAACTGAACCTGCTCCAAATCCGAGAGTACTACGGGCTGGGTCGTAGACATTGATCATCGATTGCGGCGGAAAGCTGAGCGTATTCGGGACGGACATGTTGGTCCAATGCGATGGATGGTCTTCGTCGTTCTGTTCAATCTCGTCGACACGGGTGATGCTATCCAGCAATTGAGACATACCCTCCACGGAGATTGGTGCAGCATCGCTCATAGAGGCAAAATCTACGGCTGCCAGTGAGAAATTGCTTGCGAAGATCTTCGTCATCGATACTGAGAGAGAATCAAAATCAGACGAAAGTACGGAAACGTGGGAGAGATCATTCAATTGAAGGCGAGCGTCATGGGCTGCCTTGAACATTTCTTTCGTCGCGTAATCTGCAACCTCACGAGTTTCTTCGTCCTTGGGGATCCACGGATACAGGACAAGCTGTGAAGCCCCACACTGCCTGAGCGTCTCCTCCCAGTCTTCTGGCATTGGTCCGAGCTGAAAGGAGTCAGCTTGTGAAGCAGACTCTCGACTGCAGCGCAACTCGCCTTCTGGTAGCTCTGAAAGTCGTCTGCGGCAAGCTCAAGGATGGGTCTTGTGCTTGGCCTTCGAGGCGCAATTCCATCACTCCACATCTTGTCAGCTATATTCCCACTGGCGGATGAGATCTCAGACACGAATCTTTGATACTCGATAGGCCAAGGACGAGCCGGCAAACCATACAATACTCTATGGAGTGGACGTGATGGAGACAACTCAGTAGAAATATAGAATTTGTTGCGTTCCTCAAAGTTGTAAAACTGGATTGTCAAAGTATCGTCCGGCATCATGTAGCAGGTAGCAAAGAGTTGTTGGTTTGACAGGCCGACCTTGAGATAAGGACCAGATGTGGGCGGCCACGAGGGTGGGTCTTTTGCCGATATCAGTTTGAACGACTTTTCCGAATCTCCAGTTGAGACGGCAGTCAGCCAGTGGAGGAGGTCACTGTCTGTAGGCTCAATCATGCCTCGATACCTGAAGTGCGTTTGCATGTGTAGGGTAGACCCGTCTGCAGTCGGCCGGCGTTCCATATCTTTCCTCCTGATGTCGTACACCTCGCCGGGTTTAGTGTCGAGGATCTGCGATTGATAGGAAGCCAGTAGGATTCCTCCTTCTGAATGTAGAACTCCGGTATCAGGGTCTCGGTATCGCCCTCTGGTGATAGAAGCTGAGGATTGGTTGTGATGGGTCGAAGACATTTCAGAGTGCTGGCCAGTTGTTGAGAGCACTCTAGATCGTTTGTCCCTGGAGGAAAGGCTTGAAAGTTGTGTGTCAATGAGCGGGGATGTTGAAGATCTTGTGAGAGTGTTGGATGGAGATTAGGCTGATATAGATGTAGAAGAGACAAGTAGGTAGATCCCTGTCGTTGAGTGGAGAAGGGTTTTATAGAAGATACATGAAAGGTAGGTGTGAATAGGTTGACTAAGCTACGAGCCTCGGTGATGTCATCCAAGTTGTCGTCATGAGCCTCCTCGATTCCGTCGCCCTATAACCTGAAATGAAGGGAGGATTGAGAGACGGTGCTTAGGTGTGAGTGTGGGCTCTTGGATGAGAAATAAGGCGGAATACGACTATGACACGTCAACCAGTCTGCCATCCTTTCATATGTTGAACTTTCAACCCCTTGATAATCTCCACGACCGGCAGGGGATGCCTTGTGAAGCCCGTCATAACTAGGCGTAGGGGAATGTTTGCGCTATATGGAAGACTGGATGAGACCAGCGAAGATTAGGTGTGCGATAGCCATGCCAGCATGATAAAGAAGCATAAACTGAGTTCTGTGAGAGACCGAGAACACCGTAACGAACTGGGGAAATGAATAGACAAGAACTTGTATAAATACTCATCTATCGATAACTCTGCGTGAGGCCCGTGCGCGTGTGCGGGTTTCCTTGATAAGATCCGGGAATCTAGGGGATGAATGGCTGCTGTGTACTTGCCATCAGAGACCCTTGATCATATTATTCACATAGGCATCTATCTTTTGCTTTTGGCTGAACTCGACATTTGTCAAACTTCGTTCCGAATGAGATCATCTGCTTTCCGTTCTGCGTAGAGCCAGCTCACGAGTCAAGATTCGATCGCTTAGACCGAATAGATGCTAAACCGAACTAATATGTCTCCTTTTCGACACAAAGTGATGTCAAGGGCGCGGGCGCACAAGAAGGAGTTTTATGCAAACGCCAGTCTTCTGGTAATTTACCCTCCTCTTCCCCAAAGTCGGTCCTTTAGACTTCTACATTCACATACACACAAGGACAAAATACACGACAACAACCACCCGATGGATTCTTATTCCTTTTTGAGATGGATATCGTCAGGAGATTGAGCAATCAAAGGAGCCTCAGTAGTATGATTCGACTATGAATGATAGACAAAACGAAACGAACCATGTCACCTGAAATTGTGATTCTTAAACCGGCTAGCTGTCCAGGCCCGAAATTAATGCAAAGTAAAGTAAACATACAAGTCGATTGTGTTTGGCCTAGAATCAAGAAGAATGTCGAACCGTTGTATATTGTTTGTTTGTGTATCTAAGAACAAATAAATGGTGGTGTCACCAGACGCAAAGTACACAGAGTACAGTATATGTATTGAATCATCTTCGAGATGATATCTTCCCTTACTTCTGCCCACTTGCATTCATCTCTTAGAATAGTGGAGGTTACTCACACAAACACAATGTCATTCACATCTTCACCATCGTTGATACCAAACCCCCTACTTCTGCCCTCCCCACCTCCGCCGCTCGGACCCCTCCCATCGATCTCTCGGTCCATACAATCCCTCCGGCTCTTACTCCTTGTGACATCCGTCAACAGCTTCACACAGCGCTGTCTAGCCTATTTCTCCCACCTAGGTCTCTCCAACGTGTCTATCCATGTCGCAGGAAGTGACGAGGGGATGGTACGTGCTGCTGAGCGTGCAAAGGCAGATTTGGTTATTTGTCCTTTCTTGACAAAGAGAGTGCCAGATAGTGTTTTCAAAAAGGTCTGTTCACTAGGGTATTCTGTTTACGCCCCTTTTAGCGTTGCTGATCTGTTTGGTTCCAGTGGATCACATTGGTAGTTCATCCTGGACCGCCGGGAGATGCAGGCCCTTCATCGCTCGACTGGATGTTACTGGGCGACGAAGGGTCCCTTCCCACTTCCACAGACACCCTTGCCACTCTTCTCGATCCGGCATGCGCACCAGCTCATAGATCACACTGGGGCAGTATCGTCTTTCAAGCAAACGAGCACCTTGACGGTGGTGCAGTATGGGCATGGGAGCAATACGCCCTTCCTACCCCGCTACCAACAAAAGCACAAGTATACCAAACACTGCACTCGCAAGCAGCAATCACATCTTTGACACACGCGATTTTGCGCGTTGGCGAGATGATCGACGGATTACCACGAGAGCAATGGATGAACGCTCGGCCAAAAGCAGAATGGCAATCGAATAGCGTTACTCTCGGTGTACCATTCTTAGGTGGAGACACACACGAACGACCTCTCTTAACTGCCAAACAACGTCGGCCGGACTTTGTCAATCACACAGCAGAGACTGTCGCTCGTATAATCGGTGCTTCCGATTCTCAACCTGGTGCACAGCTCGCACCACTTACTTCAGATAGCAAGACATGTCTCTTCGCCTACGGCGCACATGTCCATCGTGACGCCTCGACTATCCCGTCCGTACTGTACACTTCGTTGGGATACGGACGGTGGGACGAAGTGCCTTCCGGGACATTATTGGCTCGGCGTAATGGCGCGGTATTCTTCAAGACAGCTCAAGCCAACGGCGCTTCAGCCGGTGTATGGCTCACACATGGTCGAGTACCTAAGAAAACAGGGATGCCCCTCGAACCCAAAATACCAATGATATCGGCAATAATCGATGGTGGTCATGGACAGATATTCGACAATGTTCGAGAATGGGTAGTTGAGAGTTGGGAAGAAAGAGACGGGGAGTGGCAAGAGGTCCGCGTGAGAAAGGTGCAGGATGAGGGCAGAGTGGCCATGTTGGTTTATTGGGACTTTTAGTAAGGCCTACTCACCTATCAATAACAACAGAATAAATCGCTGACTGGAAGAAGCAATGGCGCATTCTCGACGGAGAATTGTCAGATGTTGCTTCGAGCATTACAATGGGCAGTGGCACCTGAACGAGGCAATGTCAAACTCCTCGTTCTCATGGTAAGTACCCCTCTCTCCCCTCTCCGCTATTTTCTTTTTGGTCACTCTTCGCGATTTTTGCCAGTTTTGGGATTGGACTAAACAAACATTCTTTAGGGCGGACACTACTTTTCGAACGGTATAGCGTTGAATACGATCGAGCACGCATCATCACCTCCCCACGAGACATGGCGCAACATCAACGCGATTGACGATATAGTCGAGTTTCTCCTGTCTGATACCCACCCTGATCGATCGGCATTCATGTCAAACGGGGTCGGAGTCCACGCCGGACTGAGTCTGTGTGAAAGGGGTATCGCGACTGTTGCGTGTCTAAGAGGTAATGCCGCTGCTGGTGGTGTCGCTTTGGCAGCAGCTTGCGATGTCGTCATGGCTGGTAGAGGGGTTGTCTTGAATCCCGCATATCGAGCCATGGGTCTTCACGGCTCTGAATTTCACTCGTCAGTACCTTCTCCTTCACCTTGGTCTCGCTTGTGTGTGTGTTGACGTGACAGATATTCCTATGTCAAAAGATGTGGGTCGAGACAAGCTGCGGCGTACTTGCGTGACATGTTGCCTGTATCGAGCACTACGGCCCGTCAGACGGGATTGATCGATATTGAGCTTGGGACTTTTTCGTCTTCTGCCAACGAGCTACAAGGTCTGTGTGTGGCGACTGTCCGTTCAATGCTTCTGGCACCAGCTTCATTGCTCCTTGATCCAGCAACGACGACATTCCGTTGCGCTCCTTGGTCATCTTATAATCCCGCTCAACACCTTTCCGCACCCCGTTCATCCTCGCTTATCGATTTCATGTCTTCCAACAAGACTTTAACTCTATCGACTCACTGTCGAGATTTCCCACCATTAGTTCATTTCAGAAACGAAGAATTGTCTCAGATGTTACTTGATTGTTTCCACCCCGTAAGATCTCAGAGATATCACGGTAGGCGATATCGATTCATTCGGAAAGTCAAATCGGAACACACGCCAACTCGATATATCCTGGACAAAGAAATAGAAGGAGGAGGAGGAGGAGGACAAGTTGACATAGATGAGGAAGAGACAGAGGCGTTTGATGATGCGCCGGGATGGATCAGAGGAGAAGAATGGAGTTGGGTCGGACAAGATAAACCGCGCAGTCTACAGACTAGCGAATCTACTCGCGTAACGCTATTCCAAGCACCTGGATCAAGGATGCTCGCTCCCAATCGTGAACAGTCGTTTATCTCGACAAAGACAAGTCCAGGACCACCAGTCATGGTCCCAAGCACCAACACGAAGATTGCCGCCCTCGATCTATCGTCGTCAATTGCGCAGACAAGATCATTTGCTACAGCCGCCATCGATACAGAGGCCAAGCGATTCATCGTCGATAACGGTCCTCCGAGCCCTGCTTTGACCGTGAGGAGGGTCAAGGTATCAACTCGACCGTCTACCGCACACCCTATAATGAAGGTCACAGAGTCCGATGTGGGGGTGCCAGAGTCCAACGCGGGAAGGACCAACAGTGGAGGAAACGTGTCCGAGTCCAAGATGGGAATGATCGCAGTCGAGTCCAGCGTAGGCATAATCGGCAACATATCCGCTTCAAGCTCCGCCTCATCAACCCACGAGATAGTCGCTACTCCACCCCATTCTTCAGCCGACCTATCCGTATCAGCCGATTTGTCCATACCCTTTTCGTCAACCGACTTATCTGTCCCCAAAGCACACCCAAATTCCACATCACCATCACCATCACCCGCCTCTTCGATCAGAGGCAACAAGCTTAAACAACTCACTGATAAATTCTTAAAACGCAGATCGTTTGGACCAGCGAGCGTCAAATCTCTTTTCCCACAAGGACCAGGAAACACCAAACCCTTCCTTCTTCCGCGAGGAAAAGAACAAGGACGAGGGGGGAAGAATGGGATTGCGCAGCCTGTTGGGGCTAGATTCCCTCCTTATGTTCAGCCCAAGGTCGAGGGTGCCGATAAAGTAATGTTTGAGTGCTTATATGATGACCTGCGGACGAATCTTGCCGATACCAGTGTGGACCGGACACATGAATGACGAGCGTCGTAGGAAGTGTGCTTGGTATTGAAGGGATCTGTTGTTTTAGTGTCACATACCTCCCTGTTCTGGATACACGGAAGATCAATATCAGATATGATTTTATAGTCAGCTGTTCTCTGCTTGATAGATGATGCATTCTGCTTATCTGACACTATCACATGCCGCTCTCTCGCAATCGCACACACTGCCCGTTCGAGATGATCAAATTGTCATAGCGTCTTAGTCTTGTGTCCTACCGTCCTGCCTTTGGAGAAGTATCGTTTCCTCAACACGAGCATATGCACGTAAAGTACATACAAAGCTATATTTTTCAGCCAGGCTCCCTCGGAATTTGCTCTGAACTCACCAGGCCACCAAGCGACGAACAGAAATAGTCTGAGGAGTTCTATCGGACCCCAAGCCTTGACACCACCCGCAGCGACTTTCTTGCCCTTGAGACCTGCTTTAGCGAGATTCCAAATTACGGCGCGTCCAATACGACTCTTCATGAGGTATCGACCCCATCCTTCGGGAAGGTACCGGATAAGTGACGATAAAGGTGAAAGAGTCGAGAGCCAGTCAGGAATGTAGGGCAGAGTGGAGAGGGGAGGAAGAGTAGAAAAGGACAGGAAAGCTTCAGAAGATGCGCCGAGTGGGTAGAGAGGGAGGAAAGTCGTGAACCTAGGATAACTTTAGCTCAACTTGCATCTCCAAGGTAGGAAAGGATGAGACGTACCTGAGCCAGTTGATTGCGCCGACGTCGATGTTCAGGATTGAGAGAGCGTAGAATGAGTATCGAATCACCTCGGTGACGGACCATGCGAACAGCATTGTGGTGAAAAGTGGGTTTGAATGAGTCTTTGTACCTCGTCAGCTGAATACAATCAAACAAAGACACAAGCTACTTACCTCAGGGACAGGCTCGACTATACCCCATACGGTCCACAGTCGAGACGCAACCTGCATGGCGGTAGTAAGGAAAGGACTTCGCACGATACCCGTAGCAGAGTGGACAATCTCCAGAACCGCCAAGCTCTGAGTGACCTTAGTCCACCATCCTAGATTCTTGTAGTCGTACGATCCAGAAAGACGAGTAGTAAAGTCATCGACGACTTTGGGAAGGTAAATCCGAGTGGACTGATTGAGCAGTTTCTTGAGTACCGTCTCGGGTCGTCGGGGCGTTACAAGTGCTGATGAAACGAATGATGTATACAAGAAGGAAAGCAGAAGATACAGCAGGTGCGCCCATAGTACAGCAGCCGCAGTGTTGTAGAGTAGGAGATAGATCTTGACCGGTGTGAGACCAGTAGCTAACGTTCGACAAAGGTCAGTGCGCGTGTGGGCGTGGGAGGTCGTCACTGACCTTGTTTACTTTTTCGTTCAAGTCGACGCTTCTCTTCTGAAGCTCGAGATTTCGAATTAGGAGATTGGCTAGGAGCTGTCCCAGGCATGTTGAGTATTTAGTGTAGTAGTATATCTACAGGTTAGAAGTAGGTACTCAACAATTGGAGCTGCGAGGGGTTCGGAGGAAACAAATGGTCCAGGTCACGTGTTCTCGTGCCTGTTTTTTGAAAAGTCAAAGCTTCTCTCAACTCCCTTTCAACTCGCAACTCGCAATCACAGACAACATGTCTATAGAGCAGTCCACAAACGAGGAGCCCAAGCTCAGCAAAGAAGAGCGAAGACAGAGGAAAGAGGAGAAACGAGCAAGAAAAGCTGCCAAGGCCGCAGCTGAAGGAGCTGGATCTTCGCTTCCCCCAGCTCCGGTCAACGAGGATGTAAAGGCGTCGAAGAAGGAGGAAAAAAAGAGGAAGAGGGAGGCGGAAGCAGAAGCCGCTCCTGTACCCACCACTGAGGGACAGAAGGAGAGCAAAAAAGAGAAGAAATCTAAGAAGGAGAAGGCAAGCTCGGCAAAGGCAGTGGTTGATGAACCTACTCCATCTGTGGAAAAACCAAAAAAGGACAAAAAGTCAAAGCACATTGATTCAAAAGGTACCTCGGAGCTTGTTGCGGATACTCCTTCGACATCCGCATCTACCACAGCCATTCCCATCTCTGTCCCGACTACATTCACCCCCGACCATGATACCTACTTGAGCTCCAACGCCATCACCCTTCAGCCTCACCTCTACCCACCTCAGCTTTCCATCCCATCCCTTCCCGTTACCGCAAGTATCACATCGTTCCTCTCTCAATACACGAAACCGACACCAATTCAGGCATGTTCATGGCCTCCTCTTCTTGCTGGTCGAGATGTCGTCGGAATCGCCGAGACAGGTTCAGGCAAGACTCTGGCGTTTGGTGTTCCCGGCCTGAACCTTCTTTCAGGCTTACAAGGTGGTAATAAGAAAAAAGCCACGATCGGCATGCTAGTACTCGCACCTACTCGGGAACTGGCTCAACAGAGTCATGATACCCTCGTGGCCCTCGGCAAGGAATTGGGAATTCACAGTGTGTGCTTGTTTGGCGGTGTAGGCAAGGACGAGCAGTATAAGAGCCTCAAAGACTCGCGAGTCAAGATCGTCGTAGGCACACCTGGCAGGACCTTGGATCTGGCCGAGGCGGGTGATTTAGATCTTTCCACGTGAGAATACCACGCATTCAGATTTGTAGTGCAGCGCTGACCTGATCAGTGTCAAGTACCTGGTACTCGACGAAGCCGATCGTATGCTAGATCAGGGGTTCGAGAACGATATTCGACGGATCATCGCTCATTGTCCAGCTAAAGATGCCGGAAGACAGACTGTCATGTGTGAGTTGGGCTTACGACCTGATGACTCTCTGGACTGATGATGTGTAATAGTCTCGGCAACATGGCCTGAATCCGTCCGACGACTGGCTAGCACTTTCCTCAATGATCCTGTTCGAATCACGGTGGGATCTGACGAGTTAAGCGCCAACAAGCGGATAGAGCAGATCGTGGAAGTTCTCGATGATCCACGCCAAAAAGAGTACGTGTTGCCGGTCCTCCAAGTTGGACATCTCGAAATGGATCTGACACACGTAGTGCTCGCTTGACGCATCACTTGAAAGCTCACTTGAAAGTCCACCCTTCGACAGCCGCAGCACCGACCCGTATCCTTGTTTTCGCACTGTATAAAAAGGAAGCCCAGCGAATCGAGGCTACCCTCCGTCGTCAATTCAGCGTTGCAGGGTTACACGGTGATCTTGACCAGGCAAGTCGATTCAAGGCGCTTGATAAGTTCAAAAGGGGCGAAGTCAACATTCTTGTCGCGACCGATGTAGCTGCAAGAGGTCTTGATATTCCCGATGTTGGCTTGGTTGTCAATGTCACCTTCCCTCTGACTACTGGTATGTCCCAGACCCACTCAAGCAGGCCTGCAATGCTTCAAACTGACTTGCGAACAGAGGACTTTGTGCATCGATGTGGACGAACAGGACGAGCGGGCAAGACAGGTAAAGCCGTGACATTCTTCACGGGCGAGAACCACGAACGGTCTCTCGCCGGAGAATTTATGCGGGTACTTCGTGATGCAGGAGCAGAGGTATGTGATTCGCAATCTTCCCTCTCTACGTGCCTGGCTTCCAGACATATCCTTTTCTAAGTCGTTTGCCCAGTCTGCTATCCATCACACCCTGTGCCGGCATTTGAAAGTCACGCCTGGCTGACAATATCGGTCGCAGATACCGAAAGAGATGGACCGATTCCCGACAACTATCAAAAAGAAAGGTACGTCTCATTTTCTCAGTGCCAAGTACAAGTAAGCGACTGACGCAAGGCAGAGCATGGCAGTTACGGAGCCTTTTACAAGGACACCACCAACGCTCCTGCTCCGACCAAGATCACTTTTGATTAATCGGGTGTTCCGGCCAGTTTAGCGCATCTTCTTTAGACATGTGATTCGATCCGGGGTTTTATCTGCTCTCTCCTCTTTATTAGCGTCTTGTCAGGTCTGGCCCAGTCAAGAAGACTTGCGTTTGGCCGAACCTGTTAGACGAGGGCCGTGTTCTAGAGGACGAGTAGTATGCATAGCTATGTGTCCTATTCGGTGTTTGATTTTTGGTGGACTGGACTAACTCACAGGCGGTGTTGGATGTGGTGGGTGACGAACGGAAATACGGCGGTATGGGGGTCTAGTTGGTACACCGGTGATTGCTTTTTTGATTTTCGGCGAGCACGGGCGGGAAGGCACATGAAAACGCACGGCCAAAGGGGGAAGAGAGAGATAAACTTTAATTTTTGATTTTCTTTTTTGCCCGTTCGTTCCGGCGTCCGGTGTCTCCGTTTTTCTCGGGATCTGGAGCGGAAAGACAGAGAGAGAGAGGGGGAGGAAGACTTTGTTTTTTGCCCTGGAAAGACAAGTCAGTCACTTTGTGTCTTGCCAGAGGTAGGTAGGTAGTAGGGCTGGGCTGGATGACGGACGGGAAGAAGGAATAGGATAAGGATAAGGATACGTTGGTCGTTGACATTTTCATATTTCGTCATCATTCTAAATCACCGGCGTTAGCTTCTTGATTATTCAGTAGGGCAATTAAAAGTGGATATATATTCGAGTACGCTTGAATTTTATGGAATTCTTGATCACTTCAAATACGTACTATAGCAACAACATCTAACAACAACAACACCCGCAAACAACACCACCCACAAACAACAAATCACAACAACACTTTAACGACAAATCACCTAAACAATGACTCTAATCTCTTCTCTAGGCGGTGTATTGGGTTACGAATCAATTCCTGATTCAGTAAAGACAAAGAGCTTTTATGATCTACAAGCTACTTTACCTGGTAAAGACAAGGTCTTAAACTTTGTGAGTCTCGAGTCCCCGGCTTTTACACATACACATACTCTACACATATACATACCATACTCTACACATATACATACACACGTACACCTACATACATACTCATACACACGTACACATATGAATCGGACGATAAAGCTGATAACGGTCGGTTCGTTGTAGAATGATCTCAAAGGGAAAGTAGTCCTCATCGTCAATACCGCATCCAAGTGTGGTTTCACACCTCAAGTGAGTCTCTTCCCACTTCTCTTCCGGTTTTTTTTTTTGGTATTCGTTTTTGTGTTATACACACAGACACAGACCAGTACACCAGTATAAAACATGACTTCTTCACTCGCTCATCTCTCTCTCTCTCTCTCTCTCGACTTCCCTTCCCTACCTCACTGCCACACTACCTCACTACCACATTGCCTCACCACACTACCTCAATGCCTCACTCTTTAATCACCATACTCACCATCTCACCATCTCACAACTTTCTATATACTCAATGTACTCTTTCTCCCCATCCCGCTGACTTTCTGCAGTACACTGGCTTGGAAGAATTGTTCAAATCATACGGTGATCAAGGACTTGAAGTGATTGGATTCCCATCGAATGAATTTGGAGGTCAAGAACCAGGGAATGATGAGGACATTGCAGAGTTCTGTACTGTGAGTATTGTCGATTCCCCCTCTGGCCTCTTTTTGCGTCCTTATCATCCCTTCCTCCTCCTCTTCCTTCGTCCTTCGTCCTTCCCCTTCCTCGTTCTCTTTCATCTTCCTCTTATGTTATTTCCCATTTCACTCCATGCCATTCTAGTACTTGTAGTATCAAGAGAGTAATAGCTGATACGCCCGTTTTAAAGCTTAACCACGGTGTTACTTTCCCCCTCACCAAGAAGGTATGTTCTTATTTCTTATAGAATCTTTATCGATCATCACGCCTATTCCATCTCCCCTATCCCACCCGTACTCGACTCTGTAACAAAAAAGCTAATTGTCATTGTCTATAGACTCAAGTAAATGGCAAAAACATGAACGAGGTCTTTGCATGGCTTAAATCTCAGAAAGGAGAAAACGTCGGTGGAATAGCAGGAACAACAGCTATCAAATGGTGAGTCACCAGTTCAATTCTTCCTCTCCCTCTCCCTCTCCCTCCCTTACTCTCTCTCTCCCTTCACCTTTTTCCGTTTAATCTTTTTCATTCATTTCATCAATTTGCCTCTATACCTCTACTTATAAATTGTCTCTACTTTTTAAATAAAACCTACAAGCTAATATCTCCACCCCCTCACTTTTAGGAACTTTACCAAATTCCTCATTGACAAACACGGTAAAGTCGTAGGTCGTTATGGATCAAGCACAAAGCCCGAAACTTTGAAAGCCGAGATTGAAAAGCTTCTCGCTGCTCCTTGAGGAAATCTCCCAACTCGAATCACTGAGGATCGGCCGTTAGTCAGAGTCAGGAATATCAAGTATAAATCAGATATGTAGTAGATAGACGTTTTCAGTCGAGTGCGAGGATGACGAAGGAGAAATCTTAAATTTTATTTTTAGTAGTGTAGTGAGAACAAGGTGGCGATTTTAGTAGTGTAGTGAGAACAAGGTGGCGGCGAGGTAGATTTCTAGTGGAGGTTCCTTGACTTTGTATACAGCGTGCATTTCAAATCCAATAGGCTTGTGCTCGTGGCTGCGTCTATCCTAGCCCGCTCGCTACGTACACAACCAACTGACTTGACAAGCAGTCATACTCTCTCACAGAAGGGAATCCCATCAATGCATGGTATGGGGGTATAATGACAACAGTGCTCTCGTCTGCCTCGTCTCAGGCTCGGCTCGCTTCATGCAGTCACCCTAAGCATCGTAATCGCTAATTGGCTTGAGAATCTCAGCGTATATCATACCTGGTAAGTGTCAGCTCCGGCCTGAAGTGCTGTAAATCCGCAGCTCCACTCACGCTTGAGAATCTCGCGATGTAGAGGGTCATTCTTGTTGCCAAAGTCGAAGAAGTCTGGTTTGAGTGGGATGGCTCCAGGCTCATCTTGTGGGTCGTGATATGGCTGTACGGATCAGCTTGGCGAGCAAGATACATTTGGCGCGGTGGTGGCGTGGCAAGTGGAGGTGTGGGAGGACATAGAGAGATCAAATGGGATGGAGACTCACCTCGAGGTAAGTGTGTTCCAGACACTGCTCGACCGTCATCCGTCTTGAGGGCGAGAACCTACGCTCAATCAGAAAGTCATCCTGTGTTGCTGCATGGGCGAGCTCACGTAAGGGTTTTGCGGAGGAAATCCAAAGCTTTAGGCGACGCCTTTGGACAAAGAATCGCAAAGTCTCGTCGACGAGTGAGGGGCAAAGTACGCTAATGCTATGAGCTGGAACCGGATGAGGAAATCAATGAAGTAACGCACTATGTACTCTCTGCACATCGTACCGTAATGTCAGCACGGTACTTTGGACACCTCATCAGAATTACCTTGACTTCTCTGAAGTGATTTCGTTAAAGTCATCCATCTGTAAGTCGACGTCAGCTGGTCCATTCGACGGACACGAAAAAGGAGCTCAGCTGACATTTGGGGTCCCAAGCACCTCCAATATCAATCCCAATTCTAGTTGGTCAGCAAGACCCTCCTTCAAGTTCAGCTCGGAGCTTACGATCGTGGTAATCGGCGCCAGGGAACAGGGGCTTCCCATTGACTATCTCATCAGCCACTTGCCTCCATCCAGGAGAACGATAATACACTCACTCATCTCGGCCAATATGCAACCGATGGACCAAATGTCAATGGCTTTCGTGTACTCTTGGAAAGCTACTTAAATCAGCCCGCCGGTATACTATAAGCTAGCATGACGTACAAAGCATGACCTCGGGTGCGCGGTACCACCGTGTAGCAACGTATTCTGTCATGAAGCCGTTACCGCCGTTTGGACCAGCATCCGGTGGTGCTGCCGCGGATCGAGCTAGTCCAAAATCGCAGATCTGAATGGGAGTCCGGATAACAGCATATAGTATCGGACCAGGAATGATTGACAGCAGCAGTCGAGTTTTGTCGAAGAATTAAATAGAAAGTGAGAACATATGATCAGCAAAGAATTCTGTCTCGTGCTCTCAGAATCACTCACCTTGAGATCGCAATTAGCGTTGAGAAGCAGGTTGCTGGGTTTCAAATCCCTGTGGAGAACGTTGGCAGAATGTAGCGCCTTGAGACCTCGGATGGCCTTTGGAACTTCAGCTGTCGTCCCTTTCTCAATGGTTCTGCCTGTTCGCGCATGGCAGTCACGTACCTGGTATATAAAGTATTGGCAGTGATCGTCTGAGAGCTCTTGTGATCTGATCACTCGATGTCTTGACGCGTCGTTTCAGCTTGAGCTGAAGCGGAAGGTCGGTGTGCAAGACTTACAGATCCGTCTCCATGAGTTCTTGTACCAAGTAGACTTCTGTGAATTCGTCGTACGATGGAGGTAGGATGATATCGAGTATAGAGATGATATTCTCATGACTGGCATTGTCAGTGATGAACGCCTCCCTCCACTAGATGGTAGGAGACTCCGGGGGAATGGAAGTAGGGTGTTAGATTGGAATATGAGTGATGAGAGCGGAATATGACGAGGAGTATAGAGGCACCACTTACCGAAAGTGTCTCAAAAGCTTGATCTCACGTAGAGTACGTTGACAGAACATGACATGGTCGAAGGGGTTGATCCGCTTGATGGCTACCTGGATTCCGGAGGCAAGGTGTACAGCAGAACTGTGAGTTGTACGTCCGGTACAGGCAGGTCACGGGGACCGGGATGGAGTATGGGTGAAGTGATGATCGTATTGAGGAGTGAGTTGGGTTGAGGGCAAGGCAAATTAAGGGGTCAGCCAGGTGGATAAGTAAGGGCGAGTCGAGGAGTAGAGTGAGGTGACGAATATGGCGAGTTGACGAATATGGCGAATTGAGGGATATGGCGAATGGATGGATATGGCGATGTGAGGAGGATGGCGAATTGAGGAGGATGGCGATGTGAGGAGGATGGCGATGTGGGGAGGATGGCGAGTCGAGGAGTAAGGCAATTCGCAGTAAATGGTCAAATGAAGAGAAGGGTACAAGGAGAAAGATACGAGGAGAAGGAAACAAAGTGTTATATGCGTCAATAACGACCTCTCCAACTCTTCTCGCCCAGTAAAAATGACAGAAACTCACACAACAACACCATAAGCGCCTTCGCCAACAGTTTCCTGTACAGCGTAATGTTCCGACACGTTGAATGGGACTGGTACAGCGTTTACAGGTGGTCTACGAGTATATCATGATTAGCATAGATTGATCTTGTACATAAGATAGTAGTAGGACAGGATAGTATGTATGTAAGGGTAATTGATTGTGGGTTCATGACTGGGCATTGCTAAAGAGTTACGAGGTTGAGGTTGAAGTGTTAGAAGGAAGAGTTGCTTGCATGTGAGATGGTAGACGGGCTGCGGAGCTGCGACAGAGAAAGAGACGCGAAGGGATCGGAATGATCAAAGTGATAAACTCACGGTTCAGCATAATCTTCAGGCTCGTAATACTCGTAATGCTCATATTGAGACATATCTTCCAGATACTACCTAAAGAGTATTCCAACTTCGGCCAATGCTTTGATGAACAACGACAATGATGATGATGATGATGATGTTGTCTGTGTTCCCTGTTTTTGTCGTTGTTTCTTTCGAATTATATCGCTTGCGGGCTCTTTATCTCCAAAGACTAGGTGGGCAAAAACCTCAACCTTGGACTTTTCCAAAAAGACAAAACGATCAAGATCAGCACAGACAAAAAGACTTTTTGTACTCTATTCTATTCTATTCTCCATCGAGGTCAAGGCGCGCGCTTCTACTCTTCGTGCCTGGACAGAGTTGTGACGCGTGGTCCAGACTCGTATTCGTTTCAGCTTTTAAATGTGGCGTTCCCCCCCCCCCTTCCCCTTTACGTTTCGGGGCCACAACTCAAAACTCAACACAACTCAGACGTGTACAAGCTTGCATGATTGGGAAAAGATAGGATGGATACAAAAGAAAGGCTAAGAGGAAACCCAACAGCTACTATAAACACAAATAACTTCTAAACATATTCGCCTAAGCTGGCGTCTTTCATAAATCATACTCATTTCCTCCTTTACATCTTGAACAAGAACCCAAGCTATAAATCATTAGCGGGGAGGCAACCTTGTGACCATAACACTCACGTCCTCAACGGTCAACTTGCCCAGCGCAGCGTCCGGGTCTGAGCTTAATGCCGCTTCAGTCATCGCCAGCTTCTTATGCTGCAGCTGCACAATCTGCAACAAGTCTCAGCACGAGTTGACTTGAGCAAGCTGCTCCACTAACCTGGTCCTCTATAGAATCTTCGACAACCAGCTTGACGACCTTGACTGGCCTCTTTTGGCCTAATCGATGGATTCGGTCCATCGCTTGATATTCCACACTGGGATTCCACTGATATCGTCAGCCTTTGCAGTGCCGCAAGCATTATCCAGCGTACCCAGGAATCCATCATAAACACCATGCTCGCCTCCGTCAGATTAAGCGCCACACCGCCAGCCTTGAGTGAGATGAGGAACACAGTGACATGAGTGTTCTTCATGAAGTGCTGGATTGTCGCGTCTCGCTGCTGAGGAGTCATGCCTCCTTCCAACCGGCAGATCTGAAACGGTGAGTTCGGCGTGGCCAGAGTAAGGTAAGGAACTCACATTGAAGCCCGCACGTTGAAGGCGGAAAGCGATCAGATCCAAAAAGGAAACGAATTGAGAGCTGCCAGCAGTGAGCTGTGTTTTACCACGAAAAAAGATAGCTTACAAGACAAGCGACTTGATAGTCCAGTCCTTGTTCCGCAGCTTCTCCAGCTCTTCCACCAAAGCTTCCAACTTACTCGAAGACCGCCAGTTCTGCTTTGAGTCAGCCGACGGGTTCATGCCAATATAATCAGTGACTCACATCAAGGTTCAACCGACTCAGGATACCTTGCCGAGCTTTCTTGGTATTCTCCTCCAGATCCAGGGCCTCAGCTTCCAGGTCAATTGAAATCTCGATGTGACAAACGGGGCATTCAGGCTATTCAAGTTAGTGCTCTGTCATAACTGTCGGCACCTGAGCTTACCCGGTGTCCACGCATCTGTTGGACCTCGAGATACTGCCTGATGCACTCTCTGTCGAAGACGTGTTTGCAGGATGACATGATAGCATCTTCTGCAGTATCATTGCAAATTCGACAAACTGTGCCTTCGGGCTCGTTCTTGATTACGGCTGAATTCTTCGAGCGAAGCACCAGATCGGGATGACATGCCATTTGCCGCACTGTGATATATCAGCAGAGAAAATCATTACATCCGACTACTCACTACGAGTGATCAAGGAGAAGATGTTAGAATAGTCTAACAGTGTCAGTCGAATTCAATAAAGCTCATTGTCACATACTGTTCAAAACTGTGCCTTGATCGACATAAGTCGCAAAGGTACGCTTGGCACCCGTGAAAAGACTCATATACAGCTCCTTCTCTTCCGGCGAGAAGTAGTCTCTTCGAACAACGATTATTCGAGGAGGAAGACCAAGATCGTCTGCACGCTCGAGCTTCGTCCGACTGTCGAGTTGTCAGTTTGAAGGCCCGGATGGAGTCACAGAAATATACTGACCGGAGCATCATTCTGTCCAACAAGATCTTGAGCTTCTTGAATGCCGTGTGACCGGGACCCCCTTCTTCGATACCATACCGAGCAATAGGGGTCAAGATCTCTGTATTCTATGCAAACTAAGCAAAACCCTTAGTGCGAAACGAAAGACCAACCCAGAAGCAAGTGTGGTCCATCGGCTTGTGACCGCAATCGTCGCATGTCCTTTTATTCGAAAACTGCCAGTGCAACGATTTGCACTTGCAGCGCTTGCAGAAGTAGTGACTGCACGATGTTAGGTACAAGAATGATCATGCTGTGAGCAAGGGACATACCTGAAAGGGTCGGCACCTAGGAAACGAACCAGCGAGTACAGCTCGCCAACTCGATTCTGTAGTGGTGTACCAGACAGACACCACTTGTACTTTGCCTGCAGAGCGAAAGCAGCTTTGGCAGCATTGGTCGATCGCTCCTTGATATTGTGTGCTTCGTCTAGAATCACTCTATGAGATCATCAGCCCCTGCCCGATTCACATATCTGATGCTGACCTGTGCCATTCGAAACAGTGCATTTGTGATTTTTCGGTGACCAGCACGTTACCCTTCTTGAAACCCCTCTGCTGGCGTCGGAAGGCGGCCTCAAGCGTCCCGTACGACACAAGCACCTGGAAAGTCTTAGCCTTTTGGCGACAATTGAAGACGGCTTTGTGAGCCTACTCACCACATCGTATTTCTTCAGCGCCTCCGCCTTCATTCGACCCTGACCATGCCACAGAGTGACAGTAAAGCCTTCTGCATGAGTCTCGATCTCATTTTTCCATTGCATGAGAGCGACAACAGGCGCCACGACAAGCGAGGGCTTCCGTCTCGGCTCGGACAGAAGTAGCGCAATCGTTTGGATGCTGCGAAGAATCAGTGAGTGACCAAAAGGCATATAATGCACTTACGTCTTTCCCATTCCCATCTCATCGGCCAACATGCCACCTTTCCATGGACCTTCCTCCTGCTTCTTCATCCAATATAGACTCTCCTTCTGGAATGGTAGGAGGGTGAGTTTGAGCGATGGGTGAGCTTCCATCGTGACGGGCACGATGGGTTTGATCTTTGTTTGCAGATCTCCCCAGACATTCTCGAGATCCGGGTGGTGCTATAGTCGATCAGCGCATCGCAATCAACGGAAAGATACAAACACACATGACTGAGAGCAACAAAGTTCTTCTCCCCATTGGTTAACTTCCTTCCAAGCTGTTTCTTGAGCTTCTTCTGCTTATCCTTGATGGGTTTCCTTTCCTCTTCTGCCTTCTTCCAGTCCTCTCTGCGTTTCTGATTAATTTTCTGTATTGTAGCCGTTCGAGTCTCTTCGTCCATTCCGTCAAGGTCGATCGGGGTGTTTGGATCACTCAGATCGACCACACCGTCTAGTCTTCTACCTTTTCCCTTCCACTTGCCCTTGGTCTTTTTCGCTTTCTTCCGTTTCGGTCCAGCGTCGGAGTCGTCACTCCAGGCATCACCTGATTCCTCCGACTCGACTGCTTCTGATTCCGAGTCGTCCAAAGCAGATAGAGGAGTAATGTCAGATCCGCCAAAATCAGAGACTGAATCGTCAGGAGAAGCATCGATTGATTCAGGCGTCGCTTGTCTTTGAGCAGTTCGAACTCGTTCTAGACGGTAAGACATGATTCACACAACGAATGGAACTCACGCGAAGCTGCACTTGCTGCAGCCTTCCTCATATTGACTCTTCCCTTAGCACCACCTCGACCCTTTCCCCGTGATACTGAAGTTGCCCGGCTCGACGAGGCGGGTGATGATTCGTCAACCTCGGTCGATAGCTTGAGAGCAATCTTTAATTGATTATCCTCATCATCACTACCCATTGCGTAGTCGGCATCTAGCTCCATATCGTCGAGTGGATCAGGAGACACTGCCTTTGCCTTTGTCTTGCTTCGGCCCTTGCCCTTGGCAGACCTGCCCTTGGCCAGTGGCTTCTCTTCGTCGGACTCTAGAGCGAGAGATGCGACATCTGACTTGGAGACTGCGCTATGTTTGCCGATATTGAACGGCTGCACGGGAGCGGCTTTCGATTTGCCAGTCACATTGCGCATTGGTTTCGCTGCACTGATGAGATCGAATTTTTCATCCTCCTATAGACTGTTAAGAAGCCGATCGGGGGAAAGAACAAAATCGCACGTACCTCTTCATCAATTGGATCACTTTTGCCCAAGGCGCTACTGCTGCGGGCAAGCTTTGCTGGAGGAGACCCCAGAGTGAGATTATCGGCACTAGTCGTCTTCTCCGTGGCAAGCTTTGATCGGCGAGGAATATTGACAGATTCGAGGACATATCGCTTGTCTGGGTCCTGGGAAGAAGCCGACGGCGCAGGCGAGAGGCTGAAAGGTGAATCCGTGTCCGATACTGCCCCAGCTATACCAGATTAGTAAAGTTCCGGCCTTGCGTGAAAAGCGCTTACATTTGCGTTTACGACCTTTGGGCTTGATATCTTCACTTTTAACCTCCATCATTTCCTCCTTGACTAGTTCATCATCACCATCTGTAAGGCTCGATGGGGTGATAAGACCATTGGAGCGTTCAAATGAAGACTTTGAGGCGGACACAATTGGTGTCGAGGAAGTAGTAGAATTGGCTGGAGTAGGAAGGGAGACACGAACCGATCGTCTGCGAGGGGGCATTTTGAAGTGGGAAGCGGGAGGAGAGGGACAGGTTACAACGAGATTGATTCAGAGCTCTAGGACCCCAAGAAGATGGAGGCTCGGTAGGAGGCGAGTGTGGGAGAAGAAGGAAGGAACGAAGAAGAAGGAAAGAGGATTTTTACTCCATAACCCCAACGATCTTTTCCAGTCAGAGACGCGTTTTTTAGATGAGAAAAGTCCACTCAACCGCCACCGGAACCATCCTCAAAACGGGACAAGCGTGGGAGAATAATTGAGATCGTCACGATCTATCTTACGTAAACAAATTCTACGCACAATGTGGTGATTGACGCCACCACTTTGACAACCTGAGAGGGTCGACTATCCTCCCTTTCATCGACGTGAAATTCTCTCACGATTACTGAAAACATTGCCTAACAATCAACTTCACATGCCAGTCTACGGCATTCGCCAGTTCACCATATGAGCACTTTACTGCTCGACGTGTCGCGTAGTTCTGTAGCTCACGAACCACCACTATCAGCATGACGACGACGTCGACAACAAATTCTTCCCATTCTACCTCTCCACCCAAAGTACCTCGAATGGCTTTAACACGTTCACCTTCTGACCCAATGGCGGCACCCCAGCGACCTGAACCACCTCCTGGACAGATATATGTCTTGTCAGCAGATGGATCAAGTCTGTTCTTACTCGATCCATCGAAACCAAATCGACTTGAAGAACCTCCTCCTTATGCTCCGTTCACCGCGCCTTCGGAACTTTCTAGTCCTCGTAGCGAACATCACAGTGTACAATTCCCAACGATCACTGGCACTAGCAGTTTATTACTTCCTCCATCTTCAGCCAATGAACAACATCACTTTCGTGGACGTGCATCGACAATGTCTGCTCTGGCGGATGAAGCCGGTCCAAGCCGACGACCACGGTATCGATCCACAGTATCAAATACCACTCCCATATCCTCTAGAGCGAGACTACCAAGTCTCGAGGATCTGAACGTGGGTGCGCCTGATGACGAGTCTACGCCATTGTTGGCGCATTCCGTGGAGAATGGGGATGCCCGACGCAAGAAAAGAGGGTTATGGAGCAGTATATTCTGTGGCGAGATCGAGGATCAAGATACAAGGACAGGATTCGTGGCTGGTTGGAATCGATTTTGGAGTCCAATGGGAGATAAAAGATATTGGCGTGCCATGCTTCACCTGTGGTTACTAAATTTTCCAATTGTATGTCTCTCCTTGGTCTATAGGGCGATCATCAGGCGCTGACGACGACAAATAGGCTCTTCTGGTCTGGCCATTTCTTGTTGCAGGTACACTGGCCGGCACAGCTCTTCTCATTACCTTGCCTATCGGCGTGACGGTCTGGTGGTTGACTTTAATCATATCTCGCTCTGCCGCACGCTTAGAGGTAAGCTTACCCATCATTCATTTGGCTAGTTTCGTTTTTTGTTGACGGGTTTAGACAATCATGCAACTCCACTTTCATGGACCTCTTGATGATTGGGTTCCTCCGCCAACATATCATCCAATCTTTTACCGTATCAAGGAACGCTCCGTGCCATCAAGTCCATTGGCCGCACAGGACGAACTTCCCCCGGAGATCATCTGGGAAAAGCGCTTCACGAAGTGTTCCTATGCGATGGTAAGTTTCCTACATTGCACTCCATCCATACATTGCACAAGTGCTTATCAAAGTAGTTCGCGGACCATTATTCATATTCTGCGTTATCCTATTTCCTCCTCATCAAACCAGTAATCACCCTGTTCTCGACCATCATCATCCTTGCTCTTTTGCCTGTACTATTCGCCACGATTTTCGGAGCACCAGTCTATCTTCGAGCTGCGAGGAGGTTTGGCAAGTGGCAAGCAGGTGTTGCCATTGAGAATCTATAAGTTTGAGTTTGTCGGGTAGGTGACTCTTTTGTGTTGGCATTTCAGTATTTCAGTGATAGCATACATCAAACTAGTCGGCTTGTTGTTTAGGTCCGCGGTTGTTTTTCCGGGTTTTTGTTATTCACGAGTCCTTTGTATTTGGACTCTTAAAGGCGATGCATGGTTGTGACATTGTCAAATTCTTGTCGTCTATCTCGTTGAGGATCTGGTCCATTTTACTGGAATCTCATCGCCTTCGTCCGGTTGTCGTACTTCGTCGAGAGCAGAGCAGAGTACGACGGATGCTTTCAGGGACCGACACCAGTGCTTGTTTTCGTTGGCTTGGCATTGAGATTTTTGTCGCTGAGACTGAAATTATATACTTTGCATTACATTGTCAGGTTGTGGTGTGTCAGTTCTCTCCTGTTCTTGATCGTGTCTGACAGGTCTGAGACCAAGAAAGATTGAACAAAGACAAAGTACAAAGATCAAATCAACAATTCATCCATTGTCGAGCCGACTGATTTCTTTTCACCGCTCGTTTATTTCACCTCAAAATCCTTTGGATGATATAGTAGTACCAAATTCGGACAAGCAGCTCTCTCCTCCTTTATCAAAGTTATCCCGTGATATATACTACACTACTTGACTCTCAAACCACGTTGTCATCTGCCCTCTTTCTCTACTGTAGAATTCTCTCTCAATGTAAGTTGTCCTTGACATTTCTATGGATATTACTGATTTCTCCAAAAAAGGGATTATACCTCGCCTTTAACTAAACATCGAGCGGAGCATCTTTCCCGATCAGCAGCAGCAGCCGCTCATGCGTCTTACTATGCCCATCCATCACTGCATATACATACATACCTGCCTTCGAAATCTGAATTAGGTGCAGGTGCAGATGGAGATGTACCAGGCACAGTGCTTGAATCGATGAATGAGCCTTACGCTGCACCGTCTACAATACGTCAACCAGGTGCTGAAGCGAAAGAAGCCAAGGAACAAGATGGGACTTCAGGAACTAGAGAAGAAGAAGGTGGGAAGAATACGGCTGGGAAACCAAGTGGATTGGATAAAGGTGCTTTGGAACAGAATGGTGAAGCTGGAGGAACACATACAAGCCCTGGAGTCACCGTGGATGAGGTGCAAAGGTATAAGCAGACCCTAACACATTCGGATGAACATGGAAATGGACACGCAAATGGACAGGCTATCCCGGGGGAAAGCAATGGGATGGATATGGACGGAGAGTTGGATGTGACGAATAGGATGGAACCTCACCTGCAGATGATGTAAGTCTGTTCAGTTAGGCTGACTGTGTGAGCTTATGTGGAGACAGGTGTGGGCCGCTGTTGTCCTACTACACTGTGAAAGACAATGTATGGTACGGCGCTGCACTTGTTGTTTCCGCCGATGCGTAAGTCCACCATAGTCCACAGCACTGAACTCTCGGTATTGATCTGATGCCTCTACAGCGGATCAGTATACACTCCTACACCGTCCCTATCCCTTTCTTTCCACGCCTATTCACCTCCATCAGAAGCCACGCCGACACTTGCCAACGAACAGCTATTGCTGCTCGAGCCAAAATCAATCTCTGGCCAAAGTATCCTCAGCTTTGACGGCGGTCATGGACCCAATTCATTTTGGCGGTTCATGATTGAAATTCCCTTGCAGGAGGTGGAGATGACTGTACGGTATCGATTAAACGGAGGAGCCAGTATGGAATTTGTTACTCCAGCTATGGGGCAAAATCTTCGTTGGGCCGCACATTCATGTAACGGTCAGCTGCCTTGACCCAAAGTTGCACCACTTGGCGATGCTGATCTTTGACTCGATAGGATTCAGCTCTGGAGTGAACCCAGATGACTTCAAAGGGCCGTATCAATCAGGATATGACCCAGTGTGGGAAGACCTTTTACTTAAACATCATCAACGAGCATTCCACTGCATGGTTGGAGGCGGTGATCAGATTTACTGCGATGCTATCACTCGTGAACCAGAGATGCAAGGTTGGATTAATGCACCGGACAGGAAGTCGAAATTGGCGCATCCTCTGACAGAGGAAATTGTGGGTTTGACAAGTCAGGGATGCAGCTGACGTCGAAGAAAACGGCTGTCGATAGGTTCTAGTAGGTTAAGACGGGAAACATCGACGGAGTAAGACGCTAAGATTGTGTCTAGTTTCAATCATTACTGCAAGATCTTTCGCTCTAATGCGTTTGCAAGGGCCAACTCCACCGTGCCAATGTGAGTTGAACTTTGCCTGAGCAGGACTAACTATGCAGGGTGAATATGCTCGATGATCACGACTTGATAGGTAAGGCCATCACGAACTGTCGAGTAAATGGCTTATGGAGACAGATGGCTTTGGAACCTATGATGACGAGACTCAAGCTGCACCTGTCATGTCATACGTTGGTTCGCGTGGATATTTTGTACGTTCTTGTCTCTCAAGGTGGTGTGCAGCTGATAGCCTTGTTTCCAAGTGGTTCTTGGTGTTCCAGCTGTTCACCGTTGACACTGTCGACGGTACTAACCCGACACCTGGCACGCATCCTATCAAATCGCTGATCATCGGTGCTCCTGGTGCTTGGATTCCCTTTCCCGGCCACTCAATCCTGGTGTACATGGGACCACAAGTCTTATTACTGGCTATTGATTGCAGGGCTGAGCGTAAATTATCTCGCATATGTACTCCTGAGACGTATGCCAAGCTCTTCAAAGAGGTCAAACGATACAAGGGTATTGAGCAACTGGTTATCCTTCTTGGCGTTCCAATAGGTACGTTGTCGCCACCGTACCTCAACTGACGCTTTTGATTAGCTTATCCACGAATGTCATTCCTTGAACATTTCCTTGATCTGAAATACAACCCAATCAACATCCTCGCGCGACATAACGCCTTGGGACTAGGTGGGATGGTGAATAAATTCAATCAGGCCTCTGAACTTCTCGACGATCTGAACGATCATTGGTGCGCCAATACACACAAGAAAGAACGAAATTGGCTCGTACTGGAATGTCAAAAACTCGCACTCGATATGCACGCCAGAATCACCTTCTTATCGGGAGATGTACATCTTGCGGCGGTAGGATGTCTATTGACAAAGAAATCTGCGGGTAGAAGACCCGTCGAACCGATAAATGATCATCGATATATGCTCAATGTCGTCACTAGCGCTATTGTCAATACCCCTCCTCCAGCAGGTGCAGCTCGTATGGTCGCTATACTTGGTGCACACAAACATCGTACTCTTCGTAAGTCTCCACCTGGATATCGGATTTTGTTGCCCTTTGCACGCGATCTGTATTACCCTCTTTCTCCTCTCTTTTCTTCCTGGGTGCATACTGACGGTATTGGGAAATAGATGATGAAAATACCGACGAAACAATGATCCCTCTATTCAAAACAGATACAGATGGAAGACCGATGAAAAAGAAGATTGTACAGCCTCGACGTAATTATGCGGCGGTAGAGTACGAAGAAAGTACGGGAAATTTGGTGTTTGATTTCAGGGTGGAAAAGGCTCAAGGAGCGGGTGAAACTGTCTCGTGAGTCTACGGTTATAATTTTGCGTCATGATTGTAGAGCCAAGCAAGCAGTCGATCGGGATAAATAGCTTACGATGGGCATGGTGCAGATATCTGGTGCACGCGCCTCCGCCTAGATGGTCGATCTCTTAGATTTCCAGCGCTGCGGGCGTAGAGACATAGAGGCATCACATCAGCTTGTATAATACAATGAAATGTAGCTCTGGACAATGCATATTTTGACTTTAAAAATGGGGAGCACACGCATATCAAGGTCTACACTATGTACAGTACAGTAGGATTTGCCACTTGCCATTTTGTAATTTGAGTACATCTCAAGTCTCGCCACTAGACTCAATAACGCTCTTGATCCTTAGTGATGCCGACGAGCAATCCAGCGACAGCCTTGTGCTGCCCGAGGGAGAAATGCTTGGGCTTTGACATGCTCCGCTTTGTCCGTGTAGTACGAATCTAGGTACAGTACCCGACACTGGAAGACGCATATACTGTATCTTCAAGTCGGTTAAACAAGATCAGCGATGTTCGTCATTGTTCTCGATTTCGGCAACAATCCTGCCAAAACGAAATGAAACACGAGCTAATGACTCTCTTTTAGGACGAAAAGCAAACATTGTGCAAATTGTTTGACATCTGTACACTGGATCGATCGTCAACCAACAGAGAATGTATTATTTTCTGCACGATCGTTCGATTTCCAATCAAAATCGGGTATTGTAAAATACGATATCATCTTCTCATCATGGATAAATCGACGTGTTTCCTCCGTTCTCTGAACCTGAATGATAAAGGAGAGTTCAACCCCATGGCGGAAATGCAGAATGACGGATTGGCGGAGTTGGAAATCTTACAGTAGAAGGCTCGGTGGTGCGTACAAGCCAGAGGACTTGGAATTCGTCATGTAGACAGGTGCGTACAAGCCAGAGGACTTGGAATTCGTCATGTAGAGACTTCTATATGACTTCCTGTTGTCTCTCTCTCGCCCTCCACTCAGACTATTGAGCTCAGACGAGGTATATATAACTCCCATGTACTCTTCGATCGTTTTGAAATGAATGTATTGAAGTTCGCCACCAAGTTTCCTCGCCAACCAATACGAATCCTATAAATCTCGTCAGTCACACTCACACTTATTCTCACGTTTCAAGTCTGCTTACGTATCGTACAGTCACAGTCACAGTACCTTTGTATCGCCACTTTATATACACGCTACACTGAAACACAGCTTTCGACAACTCCAACACTCTCAACAACATCATCGCCTTGACCACCACCATCAAGACTTCCATCAACCACTACTGAGTCTCTTTTCTTTTTTTGACTGGACTTAGATCAAGATGGCTTTTCAGAATCCATACTGGCCTCTCATGGATAGGAGAGTACCTGCGAAACCAAGTGACAAGACCAAGAACCCTTACGCTTCTACCGGTACTGTCGCTGTCTTACCTTCCACTCTGATTGGTAAGTCTTTCTTTTTTTCCCAACTTTTCGCCACCCACCTCTCGTACTCCTGTACTTCTTGCTTTTCACTGAAAATATGATTTCTGAAGTCTTCATTCGTTCACTGGTAGTCTCATACCCTACATCCACACATACATACATACTGACGATTCATTAAAGCATCTCCTCAAACGCCTCTCCCTCAATCTCCTGTCCCGTTCCCAGCTTTCTATCCAACATACCACCAGCCATACCAAAGGGCCTTTGGCTTCGGTCCTCCCTTCTGGCAACCTTGGTCTCCTCTTCTTCCTTCCTTCGGACAGAATCAACCCCAACTCCCAATCCATGCGCCTGTTGCTGTTCCTGCTCTCGCTCCGACCCCTGCCCCTACCTCCACCCTTGTCTCAGGCCAGATTGTCAAGGACGTGCCTGCCAGGCCGAACTCTGCCATGAGACTACATACAGGTCAAGGTCGATGATGAGCATGTCTTTCGAGAGGAGATGCCGAGAAATCAAGTGCAATTCCGGAAGATTCAGATTCAGATACTGTACTATACAACTTGATGCATGTTACGCTATATGAAACCCATGGAGTGCGGCTTTTGGTATATACGCATTGATGGAGCAGTGTGCGGTGAACGTTTTTTGTTTTATACCTACTGATGGAGCAGAGTGCCCTTCACCGCAGATTCTTGAGCCGCTCGAATCGCCGTGCTAAATCCTCTTCTTCATCTTTCTTCAACTTCGCCTCGCTCGGCGCTGGTACCGGCGCGGGCTTCTCTACTGCTACATCCTTGCGCTTCCCGAGCTCTCCAGGCGGTACCTCCAGAGCAACGGCCTCCTTCGTACCTCCATCTCCTCCGCCATTGCCAGCATCGTCATCATCCTCATCCTCGTCATCGTCGCCTTTGCCTACTATACTAGGTATATCCCCATCTACCGGTTCTCCACTAGTCGACGAAGGTTCAGGTGCCCAATCGACATTGTACCCTTTTGCAATCTCGTACATGTATGCGTCGACTAGTTCCTTCGATGGGATGAAAAGGGCAAGCTTTGAGAGGATACGTGGTGGGACCGAGGTAGGTGGAGGATCAGAGGGTTGTAGGGCGAGAGAGAAGGCACGACCGTACTATCAATGATTAGCCCTAGTGGAGTAGGGATAGGAACTACCCGACACAATGGTCCAAAAAGACACGGGGAGAAGTGAAAGAAAGAGGAGGAAGGATCAGATATCCAAGCTATGCGAGGGAAGGAAGGATATTCAGTAGAGGGAGTGGGTGACATACCTTGTGCATAAGCATTTCACGCAGGACCTGCAGTTCCTTCAACTCTGTTCTAGGCGCAGCATAAACGATTGAGCACACTGCGTCTGCTATACTAGCTTCAGGTTCTGTTCCTCTATCTCACCATATCAGCTACCTTCTCTGTCCCCATCCCTCTACTTTATCGCATTAAGGAATAGGAACTCACGATGTGGAATCGAGAAGTCCAAATCTCGCTTGTAATGTCTCGACATACAACTACCTTGTCTCAGTAACAGACATGCGGCCGTGACGATGACAAAGCCGACTCACTTCTAAGAGTTCAAGAAGCTCCACATATATATCATCCTGGATCAAACCCTCCACTCGGAGTCGAGCAGTCTCAACTCGCGATTTGATCAATAGGTCGGCTATCTCTCGCCGGGATTTCTTGGCTAAAGCACTTTTCTTTTCTTGTAGTGTACGGAGGCGTTGGATGGATAGTCGAATTTGGACCTAAGCTTCCTTAGCATCGAGTAAGGTTATTTTCAAGCAGGGACAAGGCAACGAGAATGACGGATTTTTAGCTTGTCAGGAGCAAAAGCACAGCGAGGAAGCAAGGAGTGATTGTTGATTGATCCAGATAAGATACGATACAATATGGCTTGCGGGATTTGCAAAGTGCACAGACAGCTCTATAAGGGTAATGATCACTTACCTTGACCCGTGCTGGGTTCCAAGGTACCATGCTGTGATCCGATCCGTTTGAGACTTATAAGATTGACAAGACCGAGGTGAGTAGAGGGATGGATGTCGGATATGAACCGGCATAAACAATGGCCTGGAAATCCCAACTTGAAGCCGGTCTGAACCAGGTTAAACCAGTCGGTGATTTAGCCAGCTCGTGTTCCTCGAATTCCTCCATTTCTCTCGATTATACATCCATCCATCCTACATAGACTGCCTCAACATCTCTCCTCGTGGACGTGAGGGCTCGTATCTCTATCAAGCTGTTTAGACGGTCGATAGAACCGTGAGGAGGAGCGCCATGACGGCTCCTGCGACATTGGGTATATACCCTACCGAGTCTGTTCAAGTGAGTCTCGATGACTTACACCTCGTCCTATATCAAAACTCCCTTGTATACCGTATACGCTGCACTCCACTAATCATGCATATGAGAGGCACAATATACGCCTCTGAAGTTCTCGTTATTGACGCCTGATGCAGGAAGTAGCGTCCTCACTCCCTCTCGACCCCCTCACTCCAGCAGCCTTGACATCCTTAGCAGCCGACATTGAATACCGGCTACACCTCATCACTCAAGAGGCTAAGAAGTTTATGGTTCATGCTAAGCGAGGGACGCTGAGGTCTGAAGATATCGATCATGCTCTTGAAGCTTTGAATGTCGAGGTGAGTTCTAGATAATGTAATCGCACCGCACCCCCCCCCCCCCCCCCCCCCACCCAACAATGAGGAAGACTATACACTATCATAAACAATCAAGACTGTAAACTGTAATGAACAACCTGCTGACGCTTGTACTGAATTTCAGCCAATATTAATCCCTCCAGCACCACTATCCCAACCTGAATTTGTCCCCGTATCACTCCCCTCATCCTCTTCCCATTCGTCAAACGCTCACCAACCAACCATCTACCACGTCCCGGATGACGAGATTGATTTCTCGACATATCTCAAACAGCCTCTACCACCTGGCGTGGCTAATTCTGCCGGAGTTAAATGGAAAGCTCATTGGTTGGCTGTTGAAGGTATTCAACCTGCTATTGCCGAGAATCCAGCTCCTAAAGAACGTCCTTCTTGTGAGTTGTTACTTGTCCATACAATACATGTCACCACCCCCACGCAGCACATATCGCTACCCCCACGCGACACATATCATCACCTTCCACACCAAATGTCCCAAACCAAAACATATCATCCAGATCTCCTAGATATACATTCTCTCTTGATCATCTACTGAGATTGATAGCCACTCAACAACCAACGACTGGCGCAGCGGCACTTGGCCGAACAGCAAAATCCCACCTTCCTCAAGAACTACAACTGTACTTCTCTCGCCTCACATCCGCCCTTGTCCCATCACTCTCCGTCCTTCCACAACTGCCCGGCCAGCCAAACTCAGATGGCAGCCTTCCCGACGCTGAGCGACATCGTCTCGCCGCCCTGGCATCTCTTCGATCCGACGCAGCTATAGCCGGTATTCTCGTGTACCTCGTTAAATGGTTTGCAGACAGCTTGCAAAAATGTCTCATGAGCGCTTGTGGAACTATCGGGTGTTTGGTCGATGGTGTCGAGGCATTACTGGAGAATGAGAGCATCTTTGTGGAACCTTATGTGGGTTCAGTCTATAACGAAACAGGAACGAGTCTGACATTGGCACAGTTACATCAGATTCTACCACCACTCATGTCGGTCATACTGACGGTCCCACTCGGACCACATCCGCCAAGTGGTGAGAAGGGTCTCACGCCATTCGAACTACGGTCGAAAGCGAGTCAGGTGCTTGGCAAAGTGGCAAAGCAGTATGGATCAACATATCCAGGTCTTCTTCCTCGTAAATAACCTTGCTTGCCTTTAAATTTGCCACTTCAGCTAACACCATTTTTTAGGTCTCACATCAACACTCACACGCACTCTTGAATCTTCTCCATTCCCTTCCCCCCTTGGAGCCTCTACTCCTCCGTCTGGTCGATACGAAGGTGCTATCCTTGGACTGTCCGCTCTCGGCCCACACGCAGTACGAACTGCTATCTGGGGTACGCGTGGAGATCCCCTGCGCCGACTAGACGACCTCGCATTCCGCCTCTACCCAGGACAGAGAAGCAAGCCGAACCTCATCAAGGCAGGCGTGAAGGCTCTGACTCTGATCGTACGGCCCAAACCAGAGGGATGGACAGGGACCGTGGACACACAAGGAGTGGAGAGTGAATTTGGAGCGAATTGGGCGAGAGGGGTGGAAAAGAGACCGTGGTTGGCTAGTGAGCTTTTGAGAATGCGACGCCAAGGTGAGGAAGAGGGAGGAGTGAGAGGTGATATGGATGTAGATACGCCGAGATGATTGAGCACTGGGCTATGGTGTATGAATGAATGTCTCGATAGACATACTTGGCATAAACTGCTCTCGGCGCTTTAACCGTTTGATATTAAAAGTCCACGTCATTCTTACTTTCTTTTTTTTCCTCAAGCGGACCCCCAAACGGGCTTTTTTAAACTCCCGCTATTACGCACTCCCCTTTTCGTTCCAACGCGAGTCCAAAGCTGTGCCCATTCAAAGTCATCTTTCTTCAACTAGTCGTCTCTTTGTCCTCTCCGTCTCTCTCTCTTTCTTTCTATATCAATCATCAACAACTATCGACCAGGTTTATCATTCGACTCGCAGTAGTTTGCAGAGTCACGCAGGTCGTAACGTTACGGTTTGGCCTAGCTTTGAGGGAAAATCCGTCGTCGTCTACGCGCGATAACGAAAAAAAAAAAGTAGTGGTCGACTCTTTAGCACATTACCATACCGATCCTGGATTTGAGCTAGGACGACTCTACACTTGACTTACAACTTATCACTACTCGACCTGGACAAGATGGTCGTGAGGGCTAATCAACCTGTACGGCGTCACCCATCTGTACTTGTCCGACGACAAGATGTGTCGTCTGCCGATGCTGCTTCACCTTCTACAGCAGCAGCACCTTCCACTGCCGATCCTTCACCTTCGCCGTCAGCTACTCCGACCACATCAGCTTCACCTTCTACTACGCCTGAATCATCTGCGGCTCCATCGACTACTGAGCCTTCCACATCGCCTTCACCTTCGCCTTCACCATCACAATCTCCATCTCCTTCAACAGAACCTTCTACAACTCGTGAGTCCACATTACCAACTTCCTTCCTTCCCCCTCTCCCCACTCCCTCCTCCTGGATCGGCTATCCACCTTTCCTCCTCCTCCTCTTCCTGGATTGGCTATCCGCCTTTCCTTATTGATGGAATATATCTCTGACAGAACCTTCTCCTTCTCCTTCTCCGTCACCTTCACCGTCGACCTCACCTTCCAATTCGCCCACCACAACTCCCTCGTCTGCAGCTTCTTCTGCTGCTCCGAGCTCTCAAACTCAACAACAAAGTAGTCAGCAGACTCCAACTAGTACGACTACAATCCAAGTTACCAGTATACTTTCCACATCAAGTCCAACTACTTCTGGCGATACGTGAGTTTGCGTTTCAACCATAGCGAAAGCATTGCTCCAGTTTAGCTGATTTATTCCTTGCTCTTATAGCTCGTCTGCATTGACACAAAGTACAACTACTACAACCGTCGTGGCTCCATCATCGCAAACAAGTGCAACTTCCGGTGTCACTCAAGAGACAAGTACCGTCATTGTTACTCCTTCGTCAACGTCTCCCGGTGGTACAGAGTGAGCCAAGTTGATCTCATTAACGTCAATCATTCTAACGTCCAATATAGAACATCGACAGTCACCGTGTCCTCTTCAGATACTACTCTCCAGACATCCACTGCAACATCTGCCATTCCATTCACAACGACAAGTGATGGAAAAGTGATCACCACAATTCCACCTACAATCACGACCGAGGTCCAATCCACAGATACAAATGGCCATGTGTGGACAGTCACGCAAATCGTCAACAATCCTTCAGGCTCCCTCGACCAGGGATCTTCAAGCAGTACATCCACCAATGGCTTTTTCGCCAATCACGGCGCTGTGGCTGGGACATTTGTGGTCGTGGGTCTTGTTGTTGTGGGCATGTTGGTCGCTTTGGGATTACTGTGTTTCCGACGAAGACGGAGACAACGTCTCGATCGAGAGGTCACAGCCGCTGCGATTGCGCACTCTTCCAATGCCCAACGCAGCCCACTCGACGAGGGAGACGATGTGCATTCGGGAAGCGGTGGTCCACAGACTACAGAATCGTACCCGTCTACCGTCAACCAGCCCATGGCGCAATACAACAGCTACGGAGCGACATACGGTCAGGCAGGAGGATATGACCCATATGCGACCGCTGGAGCTGCCGGTGCTGTCGGTGCTGGTGCTGCGTACGCGGACCCAAATTATGCCGACCCAAACGCAGGACACTACACTGATCATCCTGGAGCATACGCTGCAGGATACGGTGGATCATACGCTCAACATGGATACAATGACGGTGGATACAATGATGCAACAGGCTATGCACCACAAGGCGCTGGACAGGGTGGATACGATAGTCTTCAGCCTGATCAGCAGGGATACTACTTTGACCCGAGAGACGCTGGTCAGTACGCAGACGCGCCTCAGGGAGGTTACGATGCGCCTCAGGCGGGATATCATGAAGATGCATATGGGGGCTATAGTGGGGGAGAAGGAAGTGTGGATACTCCGCTTGAGAGGGAGAATCCGTTACATGTGAGTGGTTTTTGAACTTTCAAGTAACCTTCAGCGTGTTGACGGCATGTGTAGGTCGCGAATCCCTCGCGACATTAGACGGTTTATATTTTGGTTGTCGTGAGAATTGAGTGTTTGGTCTTTGAATGAAAAACCGAGCTTGTTATGGATATAGATATTGGACAATCTGCCTGACTCTATGGAGAAAGAGAGAGAGAGAGGACATTGGATTTGGAAAAAAAGATGACGATCAAGTGGAAGTGGACTGATTCAAATAAAATGATTATCAAAGTCAGAGCGAGAGCGAGAGCGAGAACGTGGATATAGACGTGAATGTGGAAGTGGATGTGAATGTGATTTGTAGCTTAGCTATTCTGAGGTTTGGTAATTTTTAGTATGAAAATTGTTGCGTTCTCGTATCACCTCCATCATCCCATCTATGATCATCCGGAGATGTGTAAAACGATTAGCTATAAAGCACGAAAGATTAGATGACTTGTATGTGGTCGTCAAAGTGCACCCAAGTCGGCCGATCGGAGGTAATGTGCCACGTTGCCTTGCTCCTGGTGGAAGTGTTCGGTATTCGCCGTTCGGGAAGCGGTGCCTTGTTTCGGTACGATATGAGAGAATCGAAAGATAGAGAGAGTAGAGTAGTTAAAAGGGCGTTGTCGTTACTTCTTGTATTCTCACTTTACTTCGTGTTCTTTTATCCACCTTTGACTAGACAGAGCTTACTGCTATTCTTGAGATACATTACTTGATTACTTGATCTTCGTTTTGCTGCTTTGATAAATCAGTATCGTATATTTTGAGCTCAAAAAGATGTCTTCTACTTTCCTGAACAAGAGTGCAAGTAAAAGTAAAAGCCCTTATGAAGTCGTCGTTATTGGTGCAGGAGGTATGTATTTCTTTTCAGTCTGATTGATCCTTCCATCTTCCATCTCCCATCATTCACTCTTTCACTCTTTCACTCTTTCCACTCTTTCCCTCTTATTTCTTCCTTCATCTTGTACCTTCTTCCCTATCTATCTAGCTCCTGATCCGTCCACTTCGTTCTTCATTCATTCTTCGTTCTTTCCTTGTAATCCACTTCTGACCCGTCAAATTTCATACATGAGGGATTTCGTTTGTTTGAACCAAATAGACACTGATTCATTATAGTACAAGGTCTATCTATCGCTCAAGAACTCACGAATCGAGGATATAGAGTAGCTATCATTGCCCGGGATCTGCCAGAGGATTTACACAGTGCTGCTTTTGCTAGTCCGTGGGCTGTGAGTTGTTCCATCACCTTTCATCCCTATTTACTTTGCTTTTGCCAAAAACTACTTACTCTGCTTCGAATTCAATTGCTGATCCCAAAACACACCCATAGGGAGCAGACTGGGCTCCATTCGCAGTCACTCCAGCCGAAAGAGCCAGAGATACATTCACATTCCACAAATTCGGGGATCTATCGAAACAGTATCCGGGGCTCGTCTCCCCTGCACGGTGGAATATATATTGGAAAGACGAGAATCATACTGGTGATGATTGGCATAAAGATCTTGTACCTGATGTGAGTTTTGGGTTCGAGGGGTATTTGGGGATATGAGTGGGAGAGCGGAGGAATAAACTAGAGCGAAGAGAGAAGGGGGTTGTGGAAGGAACGAGTTTCCGAGATGTCATGAAGGTTTGGGAGAGGTGTGCAGGAGGACTGGGTAAGGGAGAGAGGCTGTGAAAGAGGAGATGAGCGGAGCTTCCGAGCTGTAATAACCCATAATCCCTCTGTAGTTCCAGCTCCTGGACCGATCAGAGATCCCCAAGCATCTCAACTATGGCCAAAGCTACACGTCGTATAAAATAAACACCCCCTTATACCTCGCTCACCTGGCCAACACCCTCCGCTCCGCTGGCGTACCAATCATCCGTCACCGCCTTTCGTCGCTAGACGAGGCATACTCTATCCTCGGTCCGGTAGATCTCGTGGTCAACGCCACTGCACTTGGATCCCGCACTCTACTCGGTGTCCAAGACTCTAAAGTCTTCCCTGCTCGAGGCCAGACTGTACTGGTCCGAGCTCCCAGAGTGAAAGAAGGCTACAGTCTTAAAGAACCTCTACGCACAGACGGACAAAGAACTTATATCATCCCTCGTCCCGGTGTTGAAGATCATGTTATTCTTGGTGGAACATTCATCAAAGATGATTGGGATACTCAACCTCGTCCTGAAACGGCCGAGAGGATCTTGAAGGATGCTTTTGCGATATGCCCAGAGCTCAGTCAGACGGACTCGTGGGAAGGTATAGAGGTTATCAGTCATAATGTTGGACTGAGGCCTTGTAGAGAAGGAGGACTAAGGTTAGAGCTGGAAGAACGTACGGTCGGAGAGGGCAAAGCAGGCCTTCTAGGTCCAGAGAGGGGTAAAATAGGCAAGGGAAGGAAAGTGGCTGTTCTTCATGCGTACGGAATTGGCCCCGCAGGGTGAGTGAAACGTTCAGATCGTGTTATGGATACAGAGGGCTGGGCTAATGGAAAGTAGGTATCAGTCGAGCTTGGGTGTTGCGGATGAGGCGGCTGGCAAAGTCGACGAGTGGTTTACAGCAAGGGGAATAAGCAGGCTATAATCTATTGGCTGGTATAGCTAGGTATCGTTATATTAGGGCGAGAGGAACAGAGTCGACTTGAAAGGTCGTGGTGATATGTAGAAATTGAACCATTCGTAAACTGGCGAGGTCGACAGCCAAGATCATGCTAAGCTTGACTTGGGTGTTTGAATCAATGACATTCGATAATCAAGCCAATGCTGAATAACATGCATTTATTCCCGGTTCTCATCCACATCCTTTCCATCTCTCCAAATGACCACTCGCTCCACCACGTCATCATCTTTAATATCTTTACCCTCTTTCCCATCTTTGCCATCTTTCCCATTTTTCCCATCTTTGCCCTCTTGCTCATCCTTCCCCTCTCCTTTTCCATTTCCCTCTAGTTTATGTTTCTCGTGATCCGTGACGTGTCTCCTGACCTTATGTTCCACTAATCTCCAAAACTCCTTTGGGACCTTGCCACTCTCATCTCCAGGAGTGAGCACAACCCCATTCGTACTGGTATACACAGGAATACCAGCATTCACCAAACGATCTAGATCGAGGTATATGTACAGCGTCGATGTGGGTCGGGGAGTGATGCGGTGTTTGCTGGGGTCCAGAGTGGGCGCTAGGTGGATGTGCTGACGGGCCATTTTGGAGAGACCTTGGGATTCTAGTGATGGTTAGCGAGAGGAGTGATTGTGATGCAGGAAAAGAGGGTCGGCGTCAGTTAGCGTGAGGAGTGATTGTGTATGCAGGAAAAGAGGGTCGGCGTCAGTTACCGAATGGAGTGATTGTGTATGCAGGAAAAGAGGGTCGGCGAGAATGAGCACTATTCCTGAGGAAGAGCGAGAGACAGAGAGAGAGCGCTCCTAAGGGAAGGGCTGATCGAAGGAAGGACAAGGGCAATATATAATAGGAAACAAAGATGCGAATGACAATATAGAAGGGAAGATGAGACGTACTTAGTGTCTCCCAAAGCTCCCACCTAGTCCCATGTACCATCTCACCAGCCCGTGCCCGCCCATCATCATCAAGCAGTACAGGAGTCAAATGCGATACAGATTCAAGTTTGAGCGAATGGCCCTGTGAAGCACGTATGAAGTATTCTCCCTTTTGGTCTGGAGGAAGCGAAGGATCAGACGGATCTGTGGGGACTGGGAGGGGTATCAAAGGTAGTTCGGCTGTGATAACAGGATGAGGAGGAGGAGGAGCGTCAAGGGCCGTGTTGGATATGGTCGTGCTTGACAGTGATGATTCGAGATCGTCGAGCTTCTCCCGGTCATCTTGTTCGATGCGAGTAGTTGTCGTGGGAGTGTGGACACAGGCAGTATCCAATTGGACAGCCTCCATAGACGAACTAGCACCCTCTATAGTCTGCCCATCGCTCTTATCCTGCTTCTTGCCCTTTCCTTTCCCCTTGCCTGCTCCCTTGCCCTTGCCCTTGACTTTCGGCTTGGGCGCACTCGGATCGTAGCCGTAAAACACCTCGAATCGCTGCTTTGCATTCTCCGCAACTAACCTCAATACCATCTCAAGATCAACTCCTCGCATTTTCGGTCGAGCGAGCTAGTATATCCCATCAGCAATGGTCCTGCCACACCTACACCACCATGTTTCTACAAGAAGAACAACGACGTACCACATCAGCGAGCTTGATGTATCCGTCCGAACGAATATCGAGCTGTTCTTTCTCAGCGCCATGACGGAGGATGTAGGCTAGTGTCTTGGAGGCCGACACGTCAGGAGAATCATTTGGTCTGGGCATGTTGAAGAATGATTGAAAGAGCAACACAACAGAGAACTAGCTTCGATGCAACCGAAATTTTGGTTCCGTCCTTCAAGTCACGTGAACGCTATTTTGTTCGGAATGCTGTCGACAACCATTCATCATCTTCAATCCTACTTTCACCCAAAATGTCAGGACCGAGGAGAGGGCGAGGACGTCCGGCTCTCATAGTGGCTGCTCAAGCAGAAGTACCCTCTCCTTCAGCTCCAATGGAGATAACCAATTCTCAACCTGGAACAATAGACTCGGGGTCTGCGAGAAGTACACCGACATTGCCTGATAGTGCTTCGGTGTTGAGTGTCGGATACGGAGACTCGCAAGCTGGAGACCAACCTATCCAGAGGATGAAATTTAAGCCTAGGGTCCCTATTCGTCGGCCAAAAACGTGAGCATTTCTTCACGTTGATATCGAGGATGATGAGCTGATTCGGCATTAGCGAAGTTGATGTCAAGCCTGTGAGTTTGATTCTGCAGTATTCACAAGTGCTGTACCTGGGTTTATGCCGAAATACGATATCTGATGATATGTAGGAGATATCAGAACCTTCTTCTAGTGCTGCTCGTGGTGGATTTCGTGGACGCGGTCGTGGAGGACACTTAGGACGGCGTGGTTCTCCCATCAAATACTCTTCGACCTCTACCGGAATCTTCAGCGGCAATCGTATATCTCCAGGTATGTGACTCCAAATTTCTGCTTGAGAGTTTGGCAAGCTCATACTTGAATCACAGGGCAGCGTCATACACCTATTCCAGCCCCGCGAGTAGGCATTTTTCAACAGGAAGCTGAACAGTATTCGGATGGCGAAGACGACAGCAAAGGGACTAGCAATGGAGAGGGTCATATTGATATTGATCAAGTATCTGGTATGGGTGAATCTGCCCCGACATCACTTTATCGCGATCGTACGCCTCACGGAGGCGTCAAGGGTAAAGGGAAGGATACTCTCAGTGGTCGAGAGAAGATTAAACGGATAAGAAGAGTGGTGGTGAATGATGATGACGACGTGACTATGGTCAAGGCCGAGAGGTTATCGCCTGTCAAGAGTCATTCTGGATTACCAGAGAGGGATGATGAGGTCATAATGCCTGACAACGACGACGATCACGATCCAAATGCGCTTGGACAACGAGTCAGGACGTTCATGCGGACTGGAGGCATTGAGGATGAGGTAGATGGAGAGCAAGACGTCAACGAGGCGCAGAAGGTAGATCTTAGTGAGAGCGAGAGCGAAGAGGAAGAAGAAGATTTAACTGGAGATTTCATTCAGCTCGAAGACGGAGTAAGTAGCCAGCCGGATCAATCGGTTTCCCATCATTACATTGTGCTGTACTGAATTTGAAAAAAAAATAAAAAAAAAATAGGATCCACCAGAAGATAAACTCTTCATGTTTCAATTCCCGCATCTGTTTCCAAAATTCCTCTCGTCTGATCCGGTTGATATGACCAAAGACGAAAAACCAGATATCAAGCCCGATATCGCCGCGGCGCCCAGTACCAAGGGGAAAAAAAAGGCTAATCTACCTCCTCCAGAAGGCAGGATTGGAACTATGGTCGTCATGAAGTCTGGGCGAGTAAAGATGGTTCTGGGAGATAATATCGTGATGAACGTCAGCAATAATTTTCTATCCTGCTTCTTTTGTTTCTCCTGCTTCCCCTGCTTCCCCTGCTTCCCCTGCTTTTCCTGCTTCTCCTGCTTCTCCTGCTTCTCCAGCTTCTCCTGCTTCTCCTGCTTCCTCCGCGAATTTTGTTGACGGACTGGAAATAGGTCACGCCAGGTGTCCCGCCTACATTCATCCAACACCTCGTACACGTCGATCAACCTAGTAAATCCCTCACAGTACTCGGCGAGGTGAACACCCAATATACGGTGTCGCCCGATATCGATAGACTTTTGCAGGATCTTTTCATTATTGGAGGTCAGACACCTGGGGATCTAGAGAATGAGAAGAGGAAGAGGATGGTCAAGCTTGAGCCTGGACTGGTCAAGTTGGAAGATGATTGAAGGGGCATCAATAGATGTACTGTCCAGCTTGGAAAAAGAAAACTGCTCTAAAGCTCCAAAGTGGGATTTCAGTAGCCAAAGCGGTCAGGGGAGGCGATGTTCATGTCTTATGAGTGTGCATATGATACGATTTTTTTATGTAAGCATATACAGGTTCTTGCCTGGCACCTACGAGTATCTGTGCCATTATGACACCCTCTGCGATCCGATGGCCATCTCATTGGGGAGATGCGCCACGAGCATCCTTTGAAGCTCCACCCCGAATATATCCTTTCAATCGTCAGAAACAGGTTAGACATGTAACGCTGCCGTGTCGCAAAAGGCCTAGCCTTGTCCTTGCCAATTACTCTCATTCCTCCCTCACCGACTGTCTTACACATCACCACTACCCATTTGCTCCCATCTACTTCACACACCACCACACTTTACTCTTTCTTCGCTTTGCTACTCCCCCCCATTTCTCGCAACATGTCCAACGTGAATATGAATGTGCCCGAATCGAGCGTGAGCGCGGCTTCCGATTCTTCCATGGAACCGACGACGCCAATCCCCTGTACCCCAGAAGAGTCTTTACGACCCATCAAACCACATACGACCGACAGCGATATCGTGTCTCATTTCGCTCTTCCGCCACTGCACGCCAAGTCGCCTAGTCAGCCGATATCGATATCCAAGCCTACCACTGTACCTCTCCCATTGGCTCTTTCTTCGTCCTCAGCGGCAAACTCTCCTGCTTCATTCTTACTTGCCCCACCACACAATCTTGCACCCAACTCGATCTCTTCATTCGGTACATCGACAGTGAGGCCTGATCCCTTACGAGGGCTCAGAGCCGCAAGTTGTCAGAATACTCTACAAGCCAAGACTGTCATGCGACTACGGGAACTGGTCAATTCCGTAGGGAGTGCACGGACTATCATACCTCGTCGTGTGGAACTTAATAACGAGGATGAAGATGATGATCGGGATCAAGGCCAGGGTCAAGGCCAAGGTATAGATGGAGGTATAGGGATGGGATTGAGTAGAGTGGATGAAATGGAGGTGGAAAGATGCGTTTTCTGCGGAGAAGAAAAGCCGAGAGAACAAGTTGAGCTCAAAGATTGTGGACTGGATGGCTGGCAATGGACTTGTAAGGGAGAATGTTGATGCGACCAAAGTGACACAGTACTGCATGCCATTCGACCTGTTTGAGTGACTTTCGAGATATCAGAGTATCGGATCATGTAATTTGCGTCCCATGAATTATGAAAATTCACATTACACTGTACATTGAATAAGTAGTATGTATTGTGCGCCAAAAGGTGATTGTGGGCGAGCAGTTTCACGGTAAGAATTGGCAAGAGCCTAGAGGCGCATTGAGAGGACATCAACCTTAAGCAATGTTGTTCTGCCACATAACCGATCAGAGGAAGGTCCGTGCCGATCAACACAGTGTACCAAGTTTTCATCCTCTTCCGTATATCACAAGGGTGATAAGATACAAACAGTTACAAAGACACAACACGCGGCACATACACATCATCACTCCTGTACAACAGTTCACGATGCCATATCGGATTTTTCACAAAGAGTTGAAACGAGACCGAGCATCGGTTCCGGAACGAAATCACCTTTATCAAATGTACATCCCGAATCTGGTGATTCAGACCGTAGATCTTCTTGACCTCCACAAAGTGTCGATTGAGAGCTCGCGAATGAGGGATCGTAAAACGACGACCCAGAGCTGGCGATCGATACCGCATCGGAATCCCGTCCGTGAAATCGGCTGTGATTGATCATCGCTGCCATTTCCGATATGAATGCCTCTGCCTCGGCGATCTCTACCGCTTCTCCAGAGACCGCACGCATCCACGCCCTTGATGACTCTGCATTGCCCAGATTCCAGTCGGCATAAAAGTTGAGTGCAGAAGTCAAAACTTCTGACGGGGGACTTCCGAGATCCTCCTCCGAGAGACTGTTGGGCTTGCCTGAGATTTCGACGGATGGTTCCACCAGATCGGTGTCGTTTGACCTTCTAGGTTTCTTGAAGAGGTGGAGACCTTTGAGGCGATTCCTCCAGCTCCCGGCGTTGTCGGAATTCTTGGCAAATAGACTGGTGTAGGCTTCTGAGATAAGGTGTGCTGAAGAGCCGGCTGAAACTCTTGGAGAACCGGATGGTATCGCTGGGAGATTGGTTTGCTTGTCTGGACATTTGAAGTACTCGGCAGCACTGCCGTCATATTCCCTTGATCGTCTCTGACTGGGTGACATGGAGGACGAAAGCACCTTCATGCTGGACTGTAGGCTATTCTTAGTCTTTTCGTAACATCCCTCTAATCGTCGAATCTTTTCTTGCCTTTGGTAGCCCCTCACCTCGCGCTCACACAGTCTGCCAACTGTCCTCAGAAACTGCTTTGACTGGTCCTTCAAGGCCTTTCTCAACGCCGCCTTTTCTTCCGAGTCAAAAAGAGATGGTTCCAACATCGTGCTCTTCATTTCACTGTGAGCCATCGGGCATTCACAGTACTCGCACTCGCGGTTGGCACCGGTTGTCTTGGCCGTCAGGATGCTGATGGTGACTGCTGATGGTTCCGTCCGCACAATCATGAACGATCCTGGGTATCTTTTGTCAGCAAAGGCGAATGACTGTGTCGCCTGTCCCGTGTAGTCAGGGACAATCTCATGATACTTGAATAATCTTGGGGCCGCGCAGAGCAGGTGATGCCAGCCGAGTTGACGGCACAAATTTTCGACATTTTCGTTAAGTAAACCGGAAAGATGACTGCCAACATCGGCATAGTGGATGTGTGGACCGATAGACTTCACCGCGGAATCTTCCGCAGGGTACACTTGGATAAGAGGGAGCTGCGAGTTTGGATACGGGGAGGACAGGTCGATTGCTGATTCAGAGGCGGGACGCAAGATTGAGCATGGAGGACTGTAGAATCGGATGTGGGAAGCGGCGGATTTTGAGTCACCGAACGACACGCTGCTCCTTGGTTCAGGATGGGAGTCGGTGACAGACAAAGGGGGACTATGTGTTTGGAAAAGGGGTCCTGTTGATACGAGTGAGGGGGGTAGTAGGTCAGGGGAGAACGTCCTCTTTTCTGAAGGCGGACTGTGTCTTTGTACCAGGGTGGCGGTTGATTCCAATGAAAGGGACGGCGGCTTTGAGTAAAGGCTGCTGATGCATGTATCAGAATTGTGGGACTGAAGAGAGGAGCCTGTTGGCTTGGGTGTGTCAAGGGACAAGCTGCTCTTCGAAACTGGGCTGTGTGATTGAACAAGGGTGGCGGCGGAGCCGAGTGAGGTGGACGATGGGTTTGAGTAAGGGGTTGACACATTGCTGTTTGTACCAGGACTGTGAGGTTGAGTTACAGTGAATATTGGCGCGGGTGATGGGGGCGGTGGGTTTGAGTAAGGGGAGAAGTTGCTTCTTGAAGCTGGTCGAACATGGTTCACGGCCGGGGACAGTTGGTTTGAGTCATGGGAGGACATATTGCTTGGTATTGTAGAGAGAGGGAGGGGTAATGTATGATTGAGTAAGGGGGATTATGGGTGAAGGGGAAGCTGTGGGTTTGGAGTGTGGGGGACAGTGGCTTTGTGGAAGGGGGGAAAGTACGTTTGTGCGTGGGGATATCGTCTTCTGCTCGTTCAAAAAGTCTCTCTGTATATACTTGAACTCGAAACATATGTGCAAGATGCCTTCTGTAGAACAAAAAGGATTCACAGACAATGGATAGGAAAGATGAGTAAGCAAGCGAGGTCACGAGAAAGGAGCCTGGCACCGCCTCGGCTGTTAGCTTCGACTTTCTCACCGAGGCAGAGCGCCTGACGTTTGATGTGTGTGAAAGAGTCGCGAGAACCCCTTGAGGTATCCTCACAGTATGTTGCCTCGGGCTTCCGTCCTCGGTGGAAGACCAAGTGGAGAGTGCCACAAACGACGTCTGGTGCGTCGTTGCACTCGCAATACTCCGTCGGGCCTATAGGTCAGCACTCATCAGTACCGTCTTCGCTTCGGGAGAGAATACTGTATTTCAGGTTTGTTGGTCAGTATAGTAATGATGACTTGTCAATAGCCAAGATATGGCATAAGAATCATAAATCGTCCGCCCACTTGATAAGACCCCTCATTATACTTAATGAGCCACTTCGATACCCTCCACCAAACATCAGTGTATGCTAAGAATGTCGAAATCAGCTGAATATCACGAAAGGGTGCAGTCGGCTGACATTCAGATGATGGTATAGCTCGTACAACTTTTGACGCTCCTCGTAGTACGGCTCGGACTTCGGATGGATCTCATGATACGCCTCGTAGAAGGCAGACGAGAAACCTGAATCACACAAGCAAGGAATTAACGCTTGTGCTTCAGCGTACAAGGATATGCCCTACCACCAAACATGTGTGTGATACCGAGATCGGCTTCATTGTGCCCATAATAGCTTGATGGGTCGAAGATAATCGGTGAGGAGGAAGCGCTATCAAACCCTACATTTCCAGACCAAAGGTCGCCTTCTGATGTAAGCCATCTACTCGAGGTATTCCACAACCTCGGGACTCGCTGTTGCGAGTACGAAGGTAGGTCGTTCAGTATGTCAACGTGACTCACCATGGAGAATGACAGGCTTTGGTGGAGGCTGTATATCCGACAACAAGAGCGGCACCACTCTGTCACATCTGAGCACTGGTGTCGTAACGATTTGAGACAGACATACTTGTCTTTCATTCTTTCCCACTCTTGATTGATCTGACCATCTCCTATTCTCCTCACTAGGTCGCCTAAACGCCTGTCCCTGTAAAATACCTCCCAATTCTCCTCCCAGGTATTGTCTTGCTCGGTCACCCCACAATGTGTCGGCACACCAAAACCATACTTTCCGTTATACTCGCCTGTATTGCCTTTCGGTGGTCGATGCATCTCCGCTAACTTTTGGCCCAATGCCTTCTGTGCGTCGGCAGACCGCGAGGATGAGAAATCAAAATACTGCGACACCATGCCTGCTTCTCTGTCCAATCCGTTGACCTCAAAGCCAACTACACGAGGAACCAATGATGGCGCTGTCAATGCCATTGCTCGTAATGACTCTGTCTCGCCGCGCATCTGTGCGACGTTTGACCCAGTCTTGCAGAAATACTTTTCACCGGTAGATGGATCACTAACGAAGCCACGAGATGGAGTCAGGACCGAGGCATCGATCCCTGCAGACTTGAAAATGCTAAGTGTGAGAGGATGAAGCCCAGGCATGACAGCTGTGGATATAGTCAAAGTAAATATTCTTATGCATGAGTGGATTGATGGGTCGGGATTGCTCTGACTAGAGGAGCAACAATGATGTCAACCTTGACGTGGATTTTAAGTGACCTCTGATTCCGTTATCGAGTTGCTTCCGCGATGTCTGGGCGTTCTTGTGCACGTGCATGATTGACGTCCGCTACGTCCAATGTCGCTCACTTCTTCAACATCTTTCACATTGTCAAATTTCTGTCCAAATAACGACAAGGAATCCACACGGCTACGCGGTAGCGAGTGCTGCCTTGAGCGTTGAGTTAGCCAGTCGCAGACTTCGTCGGCGGCCTGATAGGGTCCATTCAATTAGGACCAAGATTTGAGCTGTAGAGATGAAGGTAAGAGAGCATGAACGATCTGGTCCATACAAGCCGTCAGCTGAAGTCTACAGTTTGGTAAAACAATTCAATCTCAGCAAGTGCCGGGGTGGGGCGAGTACTATCTGAATTACAAGGTGGGTCTTGAAAGTCCACAATGAGCGTCTCACTCACTGTCTTGCAGGCTCTGAAGAAGATCATCAACTCCTATGCCGCTGGAAGACCCGCATCGGACGCTTCCCTTCTCTCTCTTGGTCTCCGTCCTGCTAAAAGACCATACGTGTCTCCAAATGGTCAAAGCAGCTCCTCCCCAGATCTCACCTCGACCCTCTCACCATCCATACCCCTTCCACCGGCTCTTGCTTCGGATGAAGCTCCTTCACCAGGATTAGACTTAGATCCCCTTCCACCTGAGACAGAACCGCCTACAGCTAGTCGAAGCACATTATTGGAACGGGTAGGTAGTGCGAACAACCGGGGTGAAAGCTTCAAGGCACATCGCGATGTGTTCTTCTTCACTCTACAACGAGAGCTGGAAAAGGTGGGTTCGATATGCTTAATGGGCACTGATGACAGATAAATGCCTTCTATCTGATCAAAGAACGCGATCTCCGGCTTCGTCTCCTTACTCTCCTGACCAACCGTAAACGTCTTCTGCAGCATCTCAAACACAGCCAGTCAGACGGTAACGACGATATTGCAGATGAGGCACTCATTGTAGGAAATGGGATTAGGAAAGGGGTAGAATGGACCAGCTTGGAAGAGGGCTGGAAGCTGTTTGAGCGCGATCTGGGAAAGCTCCAAGGATTCATCGAAATCAACGCAACGGGTTTTAGAAAGATCCTCAAGAAATGGGACAAGCGGAGCAAGTCGAGCACTAAAGAACTATACATTGAACGACAGGTCGAAGTGCAACCATGCTTCAACAGGGAGTACATAGCCAAGATGGCTGATATAGTGGCATCCAATCTGCTGGATCTGGAGAATGGATCGGACGGTCATTTGACAACCTCGTTTTTCGCCGATCTTCCCGACAGCTTTGGCGCAGATGGATTGCCATTCGACCGAAAGGTCGACTTCGACGCGGATGCTGGTCAAGCCCTCGCGCTGGATGCATTGGTGGATCTTGAAACCAACCTAGTCAAGGCTTTAGCAGCAGGCCAAAGTGCCATCTCCGACTGGCTCAAAGTGGCTCGCGCACGCCAACATCGAGATAACGATAAGCGGGTCATGCGCATCCTGTGGCGAGCGGCCTTACAGGTTCCTGATGATTTGGTGGATCTTGTCCTTCACTCTGTTGATGTTGACTTTGGGTACATTGACGATATCAATGGCAGGAGCCCCTTGCACCAAGCTTGTATCGCCGGATCACTTCGATTGGTTAAGTTATGCGTTCAACATAATCCTGCTCTACTGGAAAAGCCCGATGCCTACGACCGCCGACCGCTGCATTATGCCGCCATGCACGGGCATCCCTCGATAGTCTCTTACCTGATCAAAAGCGCCGACCCCTCTGCTACCGATATGGACGGCTATACCCCGCTTATGCATGCCATTACGCAAGGACAACTTGAAGTCGTGCGGATATTCGTCACCGACAAGATTGGTCTCGAGCCTACAGCAGTCTCTAATGATCTGATACCGCTCTCACTTGCTTGCCAGTACGGCCATGTCGAGGTAGCTCGGTTACTCCTACAACGTGGAGCCAATGTATTGCCTAACTCGGAGGGCCTGTACCCTCAGCATTTCGCCGCCAAAGCTGGACACGAGGCCATTTGCCGACTACTGGTCGAAGAGGGCGGTCCCGATGGGGGCGGTAAAGATAAACAGGACAAATATAATTTATGGACACCGCTCCACCACGCTGCGGTTGGCGGGGAGGCCAGGCACCTGGCGTGCATGAAGGTGCTTGTATCCGCTGGATGTGATGCCAATGCCACAGATGAATATGGCAAGTCCCCTGGATGGTACGCGGCCTGGTATGGGCATGTCGAGTGCCTCAATTTCCTATTGGCCTCCGGTGCCAATCTATCGGGGAAACAGCATACTCTAGATGGGATGGAGAATCTCGGCTTGGCGGCTGATCCTCAGATGGATAGTCTCAGTCCAGGATCGGATGCCGAGCTGGAACCGGCAATGGAAGACTTTGAGTTGATCCCCAGTCTCTCTCTACCGCCACCCATAATCCCGTAAGTAATGGTGCAAATGTGTGATAAGCCAGCTAATAGTGGCAGCCTGCGAGTTTATGGACACGAGTTCCTAGCACAGCGTTGTCTGGTACAGCTGTCTCTTGGTCACCCATTCTCACGCACTTCATCAAAACCGCCACCTGTCAAACTTTATTCTCGCTCAGGTCAAGACTCTCTCCACCTCTGGTCATCACTCAAACTTGTCATGACATCGAAATTAGATATCACCGCCGTGCCCCATTCTGTCATCCTGCCTCTCGCTGACGAGCGCGAGGTATTCTCATTTCAGGTGCAGTCGCTTGAGCGCTTCACTCTCGAGCTCTCACTTTATCCAACGTTTGGCTCAAAAGTCATTGGCCGAGCTGTCATCCTCCCAGCTACCTTCTTGGACATTAGGTATCACAAAAGTCTTGTTGCACCTCTGCTCGACCACCAGCTAAAAACGATCGGAGAAGTGGCGTTCGAAGTGTCTTGCATTAAACCCTTCGAAGGCGCTCAGCTTGAGATCGGCGGTAGAGTGGAGACATACTGGAAATCCAAAGTCACCCCATCAGCGCCCACTCAGGATCACGCCCATCCGTTCCAGACTCATCGCCCATTATCCGTGTCCACCTCTTCCCCCGCTTTGCGTCCTCCAGCGATCCCTCCAAGCTCTCAGCCTCGAGAATCAGCTCTCGTCACGGCTAGCTCGCTCAGTGGCGATTATGTTCATGTCGTTGTTCAGGTCACCAAAGACGGCCATCCGGTTGTCTATCCGGACTGGCATCTGCCCATACCTGGCTTCGAAATAGGCGTCACAGGTGTCACACTCGCACAGTTCCAAGCCCTTGCAGCATCTACCTCGCGTCCTTTGGTCACACCTGAGACCTCATCCCCAAGCGAATGGTCGCCAGTGATCTCGAACTCGCTGGTATCTTTGGAGGAGCTTCTAGCTGTTCTTCCATCGGACATTGGTATCAACCTTCAGCTCCGATATGCCCGGTCTTTCGATGCACAAGCTCTCTCTGTTGGGCGATCAGGCGAGATCAACGAGTTTGTCGATAGCGTTCTACATGTTATTTATGAAGCCGGCAAGGCAACTCAGGGAAGAAAAGTGATCTTCTCTAGTTTTGATCCGACCGTCTGCACTGCTCTGAACTGGAAACAACCGAATTGTAAGTCAGCCGATTCCTCTGCGAGTACGTGCTAATATCTGGTGTCAGTTGCTGTCTTCTTTGCGTCGTTCTGCGGTGTCGCTCGATCTCGGCCGGAAGGCGGTCTCATCCCAGCGTCTAAAGAAGAAGAAAGTGATTTAAGATGCCTTAGTGTTCGGGAAGCTGTCAACTTTGCTAAAAGCACAAATCTTCTCGGCGTGATATTAGAAGCTACAACGCTCGTGAGTTTCATTAGACCTTCAAAACATCCCCTGGGTGTAATGCTGAGGGTTTTTACTCTCAGGCCGCTGTGCCCAGTCTTGTGGCTTCTGTCAAAGACGCTGGGTTGTTGCTCGCGACTTTTGGTGATATGTCAGATGTGACTGCATTACGGCAAGGAGCAAGCGATGGGCGGACAGTGGATGCTTTCCTGATCGATGGGTGAGTTTTTTCTTGGTGACCGTGGGGCTCAAGTAGCTGACAGTCAGGAGTATCATGACTTTGACAATCTGAAAATCACGAGTTGCCTAGAATTGAGTTTCAGTCCAGAATGCCTGCACAATATGCATGTATCACCATAGCGATGCGGATCTGTTCCCGTATGAGATCCATTGCTCTTGATAGAAAGTGGCGAATTTTACATTTTGTCAAGAAGAGGGGGCGAGGTGTCCTATGTCTCAGAGGTCCCTGGAGAGATTGAGGTGTAGGAAAGGGAAACTAATGACTGAAAGGAGCAGGGGAATGCTTACTGTTCAGTGAGAATGCTTACTGTTCGGTGAGAATGCTTACTGTTCAGTGAGAATGCTTACCATTGTACGCCAAGCCTAGGATGACTAAACATGACTAAACCGAGTGAAAGTGAGGTATAGCCTTCGCTGAGGGGGGGGGGGGGGTGGGGTGTGAATTTCAGCAGGAAGCGAGGCATCGAGCCTTTAGAAAGGAAAGTGTGTGTTTGGAGTGTGAGCGAGGATGACAATGATGACGTAGAGTGAGTGGTCCTTTGTCTTTAAGCCTTCTCTGACAGCTAGGAAAGGCTTAGCTTCTTATGGAAGGTTGGGTCCGACTTTGGGGATGTTACAGAAGCGCTTCTCTCAGCAAGCTATAAGAAGAGGGCATTGCCCAGCTCCTCGCCGCAACATCCTCCCGTTCTGGCTAGCTGATTTTCTGATCATAGTTTCGTCAATCAACAGGAACCAGAAATGTCGATCAAGACTGTCAGGTGCTTTTCCGGTACAATGACTCGTACGTCGTTTGCCGAGACACTGGTCTTTTCCAGGGACGAAGGGGGGACCGTCAGCGGTGGGGAATACATCACCGGAGAAAGCGTGGGAAGTATGGGGAGCGAAACAGCTTGTGAGAGCATGTCAGACGAAGACGTTAGCAGTGTGGGAGAGAGAAACAGGAGCGAGAGTGAGGAGAGGGGAGCGGCCAATACTGTATGGGTGGCCAGGGTTGGATCTGCGGGGAAACCAGACGACACATCTATCAGGGCAGCGATGCAGGAAGGTCGCATCGCGGAAAAAGACATCGACAGCATTTGGGGAGACTTTTTGAACCGGATGGAGACGATATCAAGCACCGATCGTGATCTGAATGTATACTCGGTGATCGTTTCGTCTGACGGTGGGTCTCGCGACTGGTGTCTCCTGCTCAATCCTCATGAGGCATCGAGTCATGATCTGGACTCCACCAATATCAACATTGAAGAACAGATAACTCAGGAGGTGCACGATACTCTCTTCACAGAAGGAAGCCGTTTCAACTCCAAACTGTCTGAAATCTTCGCAGGAGACGCACATCAGAAGGAATTTACTGCCACTGTGACTGGCTTCATGAATGGTGAACTCTGGTGAACCTTAAGGGTGACTTGCGGAAGATGTCGTAATGTAGAATACAAGGATCCAGGTGTACATAATTTACTGTGGTTATGGATTTGGCTGTAGAAGAATGCATCTCTTCTTATGAAGATTATAGCCAGCGAAACACATCATGGTCTCTCTGGTGGCAAGGTCCCCGGGGAGGCTGGGGTATAGGGAAGAGAAACTAAAAAATGAAAGGAGCAAGGGAATGCTTACTGTTCGGTGAGAATGCTTAGGATGACTAAACCGAGGGAAAGTGGGTAGAGTCTTCACCGAGGGGGGTGGGAATTTCCGCAGGAAGCGAGGCATTGAGCCTCTAGAAAGGAAAGTGTGGGTTTGAAGTGTGAGAGTGAGGATGCCAACGATGACGTAGAGTGAGTGGTTCTCTGTCTTCAAGCCCTCCTCTGACGGTTGGGAAAGGCTTAGCTCCTTGGGTCTATCATGGAAGGCTGAGCCCCGCTTTGGGATGTCATAGAAGGCTTGGCTCCACTTTGGGGATATTATAGAACGCTAAACTCCACTTTGGGATGCATCGAAGGCTGAGCTCCACTTTGGGAACTCTGCAGCGAGCTATAAGAAGGGGAAGTCCCACCTCTCTCGCCACAACAACATCTACAATACCCATCCTTGCCACAGCCACAATCACCCACCTCCCTCACCACGACATCTTGACAGTTTGACTTTTTTACTTTTACTTTCTGAGTTTTGATTTTCTGACCTTTGCATCTTCAACAACGAACAGCAATGACCACTTTGATGGCTGACAACTCTATTCCTGGCACAATTATCTTTCGAGACAAGGACCAGAAAACAGCCAGCAGTGTGCAGACTCCCACCGCCGCCAGCAGTCAAGCAGGAACCGCCACCGGGGAAGGGGTAACCACCTCTCAGAGTGCGAAGGAAGAGACGACCGCCGGGCAGATTGCCAGGCACTCCGCCTGGAGAGCGGCAGTAACCAAACTCGGTACCGTTGGCAACCCGAATGAGAGCCAGTTCAAGACGGCGATGACTAGCCTTGGCGTCGACAAGGTGGATTCGAATGCTCTGTGGAACGCCATCAGTGCCGTAGTGGGTCAATTTACGCCTCAAGAGGCTACTCCTTCCACTTTTGTGTTCTCAGTCGTCGCTTCGGCAGCGACGAGAGAATCTGTCCCCAGCTGTGTGGTGCTGACCGATAACAGGGGTTACAATTACCCTATCTCTGGATTCACTATCGCTGACAAATCTAGCTGTGCCAATCCACCCAGGAGCGAGCTGGCGACATACTTGTTTCCACTGCCTGAAGCAAGCATCTCGTTTCTACCGAACCTGGGAGTGGTCATACCCTCCAACAGCGACCGCGATTTGGTTACAGAAGCTATCGAAGGTTTCTTGTTTGGCGATCGCTAGAGAGAGGTATTTGCGCCAGATGTCATGCTGTGAGGTACGAGGATTCAGTGTTAGGTGACTATGTTTCAGATTTGACTATATTTGAATGCATCCTGATTGATTTGATTGAAACCAGCGGAGCACTTCGGCCTACACAATGAGACTGACTGCACTAAGTCCACTGTCGACTGTCTGACAGAGCACGTTTTCTCTATACTACACAGGAAGAGTTGCGGATGAAGGTCTGCCCAAGTTGACGAGTCGCATACAAAATGAGCGTTCTTGACATCTTATCTTATACGGTGCAGCTCCCGAGTATTACATTTGTAGATCCTCGTCCCTGTCACAAGCGATAGCACGTATTCTTAGATTATCAATGGCTCATTTCTTGGCCCCAAGATCGTGGGACTTCCAAAGTGGCGATCGGTGGATCCAGAGAATGACTGGCGCTAGTAGTCGCAAGGGTTGTCCATGTGTACTAAGCCGACAAAGGGTCGTAAGCTTCTTGAATGGAAAACGGAGCCTCTCACGGTGCAAGCTGTTAGGATCAATACCTTGCGAAGAGCTAAGGAGATGTAATAATCTGCTGAAAATGAGACTGTGAAGGAAAGTGGACTTTTTACTGTCTCTATCGCTAAAGTCCTAGTAATTACCATACAAGCTCTACATCCAAAAAGATACACTTAGGCTATCAATGAGATCTGATGCGACAAGCTCAACCGTGGAATCACCTCGGTACATAAGTCAAGCCGCGGACGAAGCCGCAGAGTGGGTATAAATTTCACTTCTAAGACCTGATCGACTGCCAATCGGTCACTGCAGAGTATAAGTTTGACAAACGATGGGTTTCATACTGACCAGCACTAGAACTTGAGTACTCGCGGTAAGTCATTGATTTGTGACCATAATCTTTGGCTGGTCGTTCTCCGCGTGGTTGCGCGCGGACCTGCCTTACTCCTGTCTCGCACCTCCGAACTGTAGATCGATCGTGTGGCAAGCCACAAGGAGGCGACATCCGATACGGAGAACTGATACAATGGTCAAGGGAGAATTACATTATACATACACTTCCGATTTGACCCGATGGGAATGTCGTCAGAACAAAGTGTGCAGTTTCTAGTGGAAAGGATCGCTGGACGTGTGGAGCCTCTCTTGCTCCAGATCCACTTTTACAACTAAGGAGGCTGTGTAGTAGGTAGAAGGCTGTGCATGACGCAAACGTTACATATCATGTTTACCTTTGATATGAAAGTGTGGAGCCTCTCGAACTCGGGTGCTGTGTCGATTGCTTATGTCTATAAGGTCGCCAGAATCACGCTTGGAGTCTTACGGCTCACCTTGTCCCATTCCTCCTATCTACGCTTTCTACCAATCTCAATGAGCGTCAACGTTGACCAATACTTAATTGACCACCTCGGTGGGGTTGTTAAGATCGGGGACGATTCGAACTCCTCAGCCTCTACCTTCCTTTTGGCACCCATCAGCTTCCGAAGTAGAAGTACCATTGCCGATAATTGCATTGACCTGGCGGGACAAACTACAAATGACAGTGATGCGGCTTCAGCGATGATTGCGGCGTTGAACAGACCAGAGACTCTCAACCCTGACCCTTGGCGAGACGAACCTTCGAGGACGAGATGGGCTATCACCTGTCAAGGACATCCTAGCGCTTTTGGGGTAGTCTCTCATATCAGGGGTGGTATCCTCGTCACCCTTCACTCTGTTGGACCGAACCAGCACTGGAGCAGGTCCTGTGTCAATGAGGATCTACAGTCGGCTCTTTTCGATCTTTGCCCAGGAGGTGAGACAGACGAAGTAACCGCCCTGCGTGAGAGGTTGAATGAACAACCGTCCCGTGTCACATGGGACATCAGGCAGGTTCTCCGTCTTCCGCAGCTAAACGAGCAAACAGATGCTGGGTATAGTTACGAGAAGTGGAAAGCAGAGCGAGATTCGGATGCCGAATCAATACCTACATCTGATTTGAATGGGCCAACAACAATGGCTTCTGAAGACTCGACACCGGCGTCTGACGAATCAACATCTCTCCACTTTTCTAATTCCTATACGATACCACACTCAGTACAGATGGACCCCCACTTCCTCCAGTCAAACGGTACTGACACCCCTTATCTTTTCAATACCTTATCATAGCAGAAGTGATTGTTGGCGAAGAATTTGGAATTTCATGATGGTTTTGTGTGTAATTGTACCTTTTGTGGATTTCGGATATGGAGACGAACTGGATTGGGTCTAATGTAATAAGTTGTATGGGTTGTATGGGTTGTATGGGTTGTATGGGTTGTGTGGGTTGTATGGGTTGTATGGGCTGTATACGTTATAATGTTTGAAGTATACATGTATTGCTTTGTTGTCCTGCTACAATCACAAAAGCCATGCCTTTCGACACTGAAGGAAACCTTTGGAACGTACACAGAACTCAGTCTTCGTCGAGTTCATTTCCGGTTCAAGTGGGTCTCGCCACTTGTTCGTTACATCTATTCTCTGTATCCTCCAGGGATCCATCTGAATACTATAAGCATCTATCACAGCTTTTGAGTACACCGCTTTGATCACCTATGAACTGTCCTTTGAAAACTTACCCTATCTTACGATCAAACTCCAGTGGCAAATCCCCATAACGACTGGCTCCACCGCCTTCAAAGGAACTACTACTGCGGGGCTTCAAAGGAGGCCGAACCCAGGGTGAAACATATGGCGAGGTCTGGCCTTAAACCTATGATGTACACAGTGACAGAGTGTTTCATGATTTCGTGACGATATGTAAAATATGTAAAGGAGTCGCCTCTGTAGCGATCGTCAGAGAATCGAGTGCTTCGAAAGTCTTGCCTCCTACTTCGACTTGTCACTCAGTCAGCTTCAGTTCACACACACGTAGACAGCACGAACACACACACAGAACACACACAGAACACACATAGAACATACAGAACACATAGAACACATAGAACACATAGAACACATAGAACATACAGTATACATACACACACACACACACAGACCGACAGACCGAACACATACGCAGTCACAAACGTTCAGTTACCGTTGCGTTCACTTACCGTACACATTCATCTCTGAAGAGAAGATGAGCTCTTTCCTTGAAACTTCGGATGAACAAGGCAATTCATTTGCGTGCACGCAGGTCGGGAATGATCACGGAGCGATCGTGGCGAACATTGCCGCTTTATCGACATGGGCAGACAACGGGAACAGTCACCCCAATTTCGTCATTGTGCTCGCTAAATACATCGAAAAAATCACTACGCTATGCCAGGAATCGGATACATACGCCCTCATGTCCAACGGAGATATCCACACCTGCGTCTTATTTTCCCGAGATATCTTCGACGCTCATCATGGTAGTGTTGTGCCTTTCAGCTCGAACGTCTCTGATGGACCCTACATCGACTGGTACTTTGATCCCAACGATATCGGATCCTCAAACTCTTTTCAAACAGCGTTGTTTCGGCCTACAGAAAAGGACAACGACACTATTCGTGTGCTGCGCAGATTTCCTACAATGGCTGAAGTAGCCATCAAATCAATACTTTGGCCAGACAATATGACGTTCTTGGAGAGGGCAGCTACATTCAGGGCAGTGATCAAGACTCATGAGGGATCGATGGAGATGAAGGACACGAAGGGAATGGAGAAGAAGGGGGATACAGGGGTTGGGGAGGAGATGCATTCGATGCCGACAACGAAAACAACAGTAGATTTGACGATAACGATCTGGTCAGTGGACCCAGATTCAAACCAAACAAAGGCCAAACTTTGAAGAAAGGGAATCGCGTGGTCAATGACAGGCTGTGGGACATGGCATCTATTATGATCGATAAATGGGTTGTGTTGTTTGTTCTGTAGTCACGATATCTACACTGCTGTAAAAATCCACTCCGTGATGTGCTCCCACGCTACCTGCGCTTCCCATACAGTACCACGTCGGCATTTCTCTTGGCAGTCTCATGCGCCTTTTTTTCTATGCTGGGAAATGAATTCATACACATTACTCCTGGTTGGCGAGTCGAGCTCTCTCATGCCTAACAACACAATTTCACGCGCTGACCATAGACACAGAGTCTTCATGCCATCTCGATCACCTCTCCCTCCTTAGTCGAGCCACTGGCATTGTCCACGACCTTATCCAACTCGAGGCCATCTGACGGTCCCATTGCATATCCGTGATTTTCCTTTGGTCTAGGATCAACTGTAATACCAGATTCATGGCTGTATCAATCGTCAGCTTCAAGCTTTCTCGGCTTTGGCTGAATAGCACGACGTACAGGAGGAGACGGAAGTGTGCAGCTTGCGTGATCTGACTTGTCTTCTGACCCGTCTCGAGGACTTTCAGGAAGAGTTGTGCCCTTTGATCTGGTGCTTTGAGCTCAAGTATCTGTGACTCCCAGTCAGCCAACCGACCCCCAGTGTAGGTGGAGGACTCGACGCACCCCATCAATCAGATTTATCTTTCCCCTGATACTACCATCCACGATCAACGTCTCCAGCGCTGCAATCATGGCGTTTTGATCCATTTCGAACGCTTGGGCCATCGTCGCAATTTGCACTGACGAGTAAGGCAGGACATATTGCACCATTGAATCACGTTGAATACTTGCAAAGAGTGTCTCGCAGTGTGGAGAAAGGAACGGGTTCAGCAATATGTACGCCTGGTTGAATCAGCTACCTCTACGCAGTCTGGTCCCAAAGACTCACCTCCTTCGACTTCAAGATTGACGAGACTTGATCATACCTGGCGCCGAGGAAGCTGTTGACGAGAGGAAGTATCCAATTACCGGAATCATTGAGAGTCGCTCTGAACACAGGTCGATCGACTAGCTTAGCTCGAATGCGATCTCGTGTGCCTGTAGCCAAGATACAAAGTACAGAGATGAGTGCCACATCATCGGATGAAATGCACTATGGTTCCTCAGTGCAGCCCTAACGGGATGTGTAAATCAGGACTAACCACTCCCCTCCAATCCCCTAACATTCCGTTCTCGCATAGATCGCCTAGCTCCCTTCCTGCCCTGGCAAAGTCTCTATCGGCCAGCGCCACGAGCCCTCTGGCCACTCGGAGTCTGATGCCGATGCTCTTTCGCACGGCAGCTGCTCTCGCCTCACGTTCTCTGCCCTCTCGCACGTCTCCTGCAGTCGTACGCGCATCTTGAGGGACCGCACTGGATGGTCCAGGAGGTGGATGAAGTCGGTCTAGAGTAGCCTCAACCTTTGAAATGTTTCCTGGTAGAGTACTAAGTTGATTGAAAGACATTGCCAGCTGCACTCATCAGCTCGACAGATAATCAAACCAGCGAGGAAGACATACATCCAATAGGCCTAATCCTGCGTCCAAATGATGCTGTTGACCGGTACTGTATTCTTTGGACCGATCATACCACCGAGCTGCATTCTGAGCATTGCCAGTTTTGATGGACAATTCGGCAAATGCCAGCCAAGTCAACTGCATAGCATATTAGGGTTGTATCACGTGGATGCAATTCAAAAGAAAAATGCTTACCCTTATTGATTCTTTGATCAAATTACTCATATACCCTCGGAGCTCCACGTCCAATCTGCCGTCCTCCTTCTTTGCCATATCTCGAGTCTGATTGACCCATTCAGTATCCGGCCATCCCTCACGCTCGTTCAACACTCCCGGCTGACCTTCCCAAGTCTCATCGGCGCCTTCCGCAACGGGATGAGCGCCAGTAGGATCGAGACTACGACGAAGCAGGAAACATGCGCGGACATATGTCTGCCAGTCCCATGTGTAAGTTTTTATGAGATGTATCGCCCGGATGAGGGCCTGTCGTGCGAGGACCAAGGCCGGGTGAGAGGGATCGGATGGGATCGTCTTGGATTGAAGGATAACAGTAGGAGCATGTAAAAGACGAGTGATCAATGCCCGGCCTGTGATATCAGCTGACTCGTTCATTTCCGACAATGTCAGCTAACCTTTGTATGAGGATTCAAATGATGTCCAATCAAAGCTCTCTGGGTCTATTGAAGAGAAGGCTTCGACATATTGAGCGGAGGTCGACCCCGAAGCCTTGGGAGCCATTGCTTCCAATGCCCAGGTGCTGTCGAACAGAAAATGTCCCGACGCCGTTTATCTCGATGACCGCTGTTTCTTCTCAAAGGCGAGAGACCGAGGAGGTGGTAGGGCAGGAAAAGGAAGGAAGGTAAGCACGCCCGCCAGCTTAGGACGCCAGACCACCTCCACCTTGAATCAACCGCCACATTGCGTTCTAACCATTTTAACCTGACACAAAGCGCCGCCAAACGCCGATGGGGCTCCCCGGCCCGACTAGAATCTCGAGCTCGTTTCCTCACGTTTCTCAACTGCATGTCCAGGACTGCGTTGAACAGACTATCAACTTCATTCGGACACATCAGCTCTTCAGTCAACAGAGTATCTATCAGAATGTCTAGCGAATACGGAGTTCGCCAAATTGGCGTGAGTGACCTCGTATATCACGTTGGCCTCAAGTCGTGGAGCTGACAGGTGACAATTAGGCGGCTAATACCTTGGGTAAAGCCACTCGTCTAGCTCAAACATGCTAGCAGCTGATGAAGAGTAGAATACCGAGCATATGTTGAGCAGAACGGCAAAGTTGTCTCGCCATTCCAGTGAGCTTTCTCACACCGAGAAGCAGTCCCGAGCTCACGGATACAGTGACATCCCTCTGTTCGCCGACGAGTCTAAGACTATCCTGAACAGTCAGCTATTGAAACCGTTGAGTATTCAGATAAGGAGCTGACTTCAGTAGTGATCGTTGAGGTACCTCGATGGACCAACGCGAAACTAGAAATCTCCAAGGAGGAGCCTTTCAACCCCATCAAACAGGGTCAGTTGTCTCCTGTTACTCGTTCTCAAGCTGACCTTCGCAGATATCAAGAAAGGCAAGCTCCGATTTGTTCGAAACTGCTTCCCGCACCATGGTGAGTACGCGTTTTGGTTTATATCTGCCCTTCCCATCCTTGTCGTCGGCCCTGCATGGAACGAGTCTCTCCCGAACTCAACTGGCGACTATATCTTTCTGTCTTTGCTATACTTGGCTCTCTCTTCTCGTTACTCGAAACACAATCACCGCTCTTTAATCTGACTTGCGGCGTGAGCTAAATCATTCAGGCTACATTTGGAACTACGGTGCCTTCCCCCAGACTTGGGAAGACCCCAACGTCAAGCACGCCGAAACCGGTGCCAACGGTGACAACGACCCTCTGGACGTTTGTGAGATTGGTGAAGCAGTAGGCACTGTCGGCCAAGTGAAGCAGGTTAAGGTGCTGGGTATCATGGCTCTCCTCGACGAGGGCGAGACCGACTGGAAAGTTCTGGTCGTCGATGTCAATGACCCGCTTGCCCCGAGGTTGAACGATATTGAGGATGTTGAGAGGCACCTCCCTGGACTGATCCGCGCAACAAACGAATGGTTCAGGATCTACAAGATCCCCGATGGCAAGCCCGAGGTAAATCCACTTACATCTAGACCTTTTAGAAATTTTTGGATATTGAAATCTAACGCTCTTAGAACGTCTTTGCTTTCTCTGGAGAGGCAAAGTCTAAGAAGTACGCCGTCGAGATCATCCACGAGTGCCACGAGGCCTGGCGCAAGCTCGTCATGGGTGAGACAGCTGCAAGCTCAGATGCGTACAACTTGTCCATGTCAGTCTACTCTCTTCTCAGATAGATGTAGTGGCTGATAAGTGAAATAGCCTCAACACTACCGTCCGAGGATCAAAGGGCGCTATCTCTACCTCTGACCCTACTTACACCGGCATTCCTGCCGACTCGAGGAAGCCCGCTGCTCCCATCGACCCATCCGGTACGTTTTTCCAGACTCTAATGTGCATAGTGGGCAGAAACCTAAAGCTGACGGTTACACCTTTTACAGTCTCCAAGTCTTTCTTCATTTCTTCCGCTTCTGCATGACTCACTGCTGGTGTTACAGCGAAGTCGAGATTTTAGCAAGGATAGATATGGGACGGAAATGCATGACATGCACATCTGAATTTACCAACTCTTCCTCATGATCGAGTCCATAAGCTTTCAGACTCCCGAGAGCACGCATAACAAGTCTGCAGCTTGTTTTACTTTGGTAATAGGAATTGCAAACAAGATTCAATCAGTGAGTTTCATGAATCGAGCCCAATTATACTCTATTCTCCTGACAGCTCCCCACTCGTTTTGCTGCTCATCCTCGCTCTCCTGTAAATCGTCACTGTCCAATTCCCAATCCATTTCTGAGCCATCCTCAAGCCTCCAACCCTTGAGCCTGGCCACCCACTCCGTTGCAGCCCAAACTAGCCCTGTGCTCCATCTAACTTCGTGTGAGTCGGATTCGACAAGTATCCTATCCGGGGAGATGGAGCGTATGAGAGCTGCCGCAGTCGCGCTTCTGCCAGTGATGAAGATACTAGGTGAAGCGTATAGGTTGAGTAATTGTTTCTGGGTACATTATCAGCTTCCTACAAATCCAAGTTTGATGTGCGGTTGTTTTGGCGATACGGCACGATTCTGTACTTACTTCAGCTTGTAACCAGAAAGCAGGTCGCCAACCTCCTGCACTGTGTAAATCTACGTTGATACGGTTCGTGAATCGTGTACGATGTTTGTCCCTCATTCGAATCAATACGTCCATAGTTGGTCCTACTCTCAGTCAGCCAGCCCACTTGATCTCGAACAGTCCAGGTACACATCTTAGACCATTAGTTGATTTTGAATGTCTAGTTTAAAGTGCCTTCATGACTTACCTGGAGCAGAAACGCTATGAAAGCTCACATTCACTCCTAACTCTATAGCGACCTCCAACTGTGCTTCTACTATAGCCCGTTGATGTGTCATGCTAGTCTTGAACGGCGTAAGGCGTTTCCAACCTTCATGACCCTCTTCACTATTCTCCCCGCTGTCGTCTGGATATTTCTCCACATATAAATGTCGAGCATTGATGGGCCATCGAAGTCTCGCACCTCCGTCTAAACCTACTTCGCCTAACATACACAATCTGCCCTTCTCCAGACTATTTCGGATATTTGAACGTAATTGGTCGAGCAGCGGTGAGAACGGGATTGGATCAGGAAGGAAAGGGAGGAGCGTATCGAGTAACTGAGCGTTTTTGGAATTGACGTCTTGGTTGGAAGGAAGGAAGATGGAGTGGTAGTGCTCTTGCTTTGATGGTATGCTGGATGAGGGTGAGAGGGTATAGCGATGTATGAACCATGGATGATATCCTTTTCTACATCAGTGACTACCTCGACGGAAGTTGGTACCCCATTCAATAGCGTGCGATACCGCTCCGGAGTCTTCTTCTTTCGTGGATCGGGTATATATACACAGCAGTCAGTACTTACCAAAGCAAGCGATCACTTTCGGCCCTTTCCTTTTCCCTTCCTGCTTGGCACTTACACCTGGTATATTCGTAGTCCAAGGTCGAAGACCAGCTAGGTAGTCCACCTTATCTTGATCCTCAGGAACAGTAGCCATAGCTGCTAATCCACCCAAAGCAACCTCATAATACACATTTTGCTCATGTGTCAAGTCCGTCGGATGACAGTGCGCATCCGTTACTGGCATCATCAGCCAGCTCAGTCTGTATGCACGTTGAATCCTCCTGTAAGAACGAAAGAGCGGTCTGGTGGAAGATCATATGAACACTCCGTAGACTGTGACTTACAGTGAGCGAGGATATGAGCAGGAGGGAGATTGATAGATTCCCAGTCTGGCGGTCCGTCAGGTTGGGCGGACGAGCTTGGACCGGTCACGGCATGGTCGGAGCACATGTGGCGGGATGGATTATCTAGATATCCATAGGTGTTGCTTCATAAGTACGATGGTTGTAGAGTAAAGAGATGTCAAGGACGGTACGAGGTGGGTATGATTCGCGACTGATTTCTCCATGACGTCAAATTATTTCAAACCTTCTGTTCTCTCTTCTTTCTTCCTTTACTTCTTCCTCACAAAGTCCTCCTAGGCCGTCCAGTCAATTCTCAAGCACACACACACAGCGTTGAAAAGCTACAGGTCTCTACACAGCCTCTGATCAAACCAATCATGTCCACCAGCAATGTGAGTACGATCCGATCCTGCCTCCGTGCGCGTACGAATCAGCTCGGCTTGCATTAATCGTGTTAGATCGGACTTTCGTCTCCTAATCCTGTTCAGTGTGGACATCCATCGCCCAGTCCTATCCAACAACGTATATCCAGGCTTGAAAAGGATATTGCCCTCCTCGAGAGCGAACTATCGTAAGTCCAGAGACAGTTCTCCGGTAAGGGAAGGCAGATCCCATTCCTTCTTCTTCTTCTTCCTTCACCGAAAAAGCTCAGAGAGAGAATTACAAACACGGAATACCAAGTGACTCATAACAAGCGTTCTTTGTTAACTCTCTGGCTGTCCAGGGAGCTCGGCTAACGCCTGTAAGGGGGAAGAATCCAGACGAAATCACCGCCACTCACATCAAAAGGCTTCACACTTATAACGAAATCAAAGACACGACCCAAGCTCTGATAGGCAAGGTCAGCTTTTACCGCCCTTCTCTGGAGTTAAGCTGACTCGCTAGCTTGCTGTGTTGAACAATACTACTATAAGGGCTGTACATGAAGATTTGGGATTACCCTTAATCGACTGATCTACGGCTTGAAGAGAGGGAGGGGAGGGACACACAAGGAGACGCTCTTCATGGTATAGGTTGACCGTCAGATTTACATGATGCTGGCTTCTGTCTATCACCTACGATAGGTGTAGGCATCAAGATCACATTTACATTACCCAATACTCACACTTATATTCTTTGGCATTTCCATCCCTGTTCCGCCACTATATTTGCCACCCAAAACCCAAAACCTCCCTCCACCTCGGCCAGAGTCTCTCGCCCACAGTTATCGTTGAATGATCATCTTTGTTCTCTTTGTTTATGAATATAAGACGCAAGATGAGCTACTGTCAAACCTGTTACACGGAACTCCGACCATCGGAAAGCGTATACACTACCCCATGCTGTTCTTCCCCCATCTGCTCACGATGTATCACCCGTAATCCTCGATTGAAGGAGTATTCTCCTTGTTTACGCTGCGGCGACGTCAGGACTGATATTGGGAATCGGGCAATACGAGATGGTCGACTCAGACTAGAAGAGTGAGTTATTTGCATACCTATCATCAGATATCCGGATCGCCTTTGTTGACTGAGGTCATTAGGGCTAGACGAAGTGAACATATTGGACAGTTCACGATCGGCGATGACGATGATGAGGTTGAGATTGGGGACGAAGATGCCCCACCAGGATATACGAGCGATCCTGAACCGCCTACAAAGTCAGATAAAGCTACAGATACTCGTGCACGCCATGGTGGTGCAGAGAATGAGGAGGAACTGCAAGCTGTCGAAGTGAGACATCCAGTGTCTAGATCAGATACGATTCTGTCGATCGCTAGGCGATATGCGGCCGACGTGAGTGATTTGTTATCGTTGTTGGTGATTCATCTAATCACACTACCGATTCCTATGCCAATATGACTTGGCTTGCTCTCTCATTTATTCCCCTCCTTCCTATCTCTCTTCCTTCCCGGTTGAGATCCCTTATATGACGCTAACGTCCTCTGTCAGCCCCACGAGATCCTAAGCCTGAACAATCTTCCACCCTCTACCCTATCAACACAACCTCATCTCCTCCGGACTCGTCAAACACTACTCATCTCCCGACGTCTTATGCCTAAATCCAAACTCCCTTCATCTACTCTCTTCTCAACCCCCGCTGACAAAGACTACTCTCCATACGAAAAGAAACCTGAACACTCGGATGGAAACGAAGACGAAGCGCGACGGGCAGAAGAACGGAGAGTTAAGAGGTTTCAATTGATCACTAAGACTGCTGATCCATGTGTCGGTCGGGCATATGTCGGTCTAGCAGCTGCTGAAGAGTCGGCCTCTACTTCTGACGGGATTGGATTCGGAGGATCAGGAGAAGGTATGGGAGGAAAGAAGACGCATCTGCCTCAAGAGGGGAATAGGGCAGAAAGGGCTGTTGAGAGGTTTTTGGACGATGACGAGTGGGAAAGAGAATGGGGTGGACCTGCTAGAGCTTCTAAAGGTGTTGATGGGAGATGGAAAGTCGTTGGAAGTGGACTAAAACTTGGTTTAAAGGCTTGAGACAGATGATATCTGCCTCTTTCCCTCGAGAGATAATCTGTATCGGTGATAATGTCAAGGCATGAGTTAGACAGTTGACATTTCCAAGTTGTCAATTGACTTTGTTGTTTAGTAGGTGTAGGCATGGATCTTTGATAGTATACCACATGCGAACAGATAGCCAGTCCATGACTTGATAAATCTGCACACAAAGCCGACTGACACACTCGGACAAGTACACGGAACAGTTATAGCCCGTGATTAGCACAATTGGGAGATTAAATGCTTCTATGCTATATACGACGAATGCTATAACACTGCCTATTGTCTCCTTTGTCCGCTGAATGACTTTGATTCATCCTTGTTCTCCTTGTACCTCTGCTCTGTATGCTCACATGCTCCATGCTCGTACTTATATCACTCCTTGTCCGATGTCTTTTCTTGTTGTTGTATTGTCATAAGCTCGCTCATACTGGTTGTCCTGTTTCTGGCATATGTCCTCCTTGACGTATGAGTACCTCTGTAAGTATATCAGCTTTTATAGGTTCCGCGCAGATAAAAGCAAGAAAATTCAAATATACAGAGAAGATAGAGATAGAGATAGAGATAGCGAAATATAGAGATAGAAATTGAGATACACAGATATAGATATAGAGAGAGACTTACTGAAAAACTCATAACTCATCCAACTAATCGCTGTACTAGGCGCAACCGTTAATACCCTAGGTAACATTCCTCGCCGTAATCCTCTCCATCCATCTCGTTCAACAATGATCTTGAGCGCTTCTCTCATTCCTCTTGCTTCTCGTATCCGTGTATCTGTAGAGCTACCTCGGGTTTGTAAGAGTGTCTATAGGTGTTTTGTCAGCTATAAAAGTCACGATTACATCGTTGATCGTCCTCTGTGTCTCTTCCACATGTCTTGTGACCCCCTGAACTATAGTCCACAAGAACATCATGGTGCCCAATAAGGAACAGTATAGTTCCAACATCTCATATGTCACTCTCGTACCTCGCTCCTTCTCGGCCCATCTCCCTGTCTCCCCTACAAAGCCCAAATCGCAAAACACCAAAAAACTCACCTTTGCAACATCCAAAGGCGTAGTAACGGCCGCCGCGATTCCTCCTGCAATTCCACCAGCCGTGACATGCGTCAGGGGGCTATACGTTCCATCGGGATTCAAGACTCCCTTCAAAGTCTCGTAACATGAAAATTGCACCGCAGTGAATGGAACGCTCATCGTTAATGTCGTTGGGTATGATACGTAGAAGGCCGCAAGACCTTCAGAGCGGTATACTGACTTCGCGCATGCGACGACGGTCCGATGCGGTGAGTTTCGGATTTGCATTCGTTGCTTTATCACTGTGTGGATTAGCGAGATGCCTTTTTGGATGCTCTGTTGATGTGTGATGGGATGGCAGATGGCTCACCGTCAAAGGGGTTCATCAAGGCATCACTTGAGACTGTCGCTGCTGCTCCGGCGAGAGCTGTAAAGGTCAGCTGAGTTTAAATGGTAATGACTCAATTTTGCTTCGTCCCATGGTCACCATCTCCCTCGTCAAAATGACCATCCGCTTCCAATTGCGCCCGTCAATCCAAGCCATGAATCTGAAGAATTTCTCGCCCTTATGAGCCCTCCAGCACCCTCCAGCACCCTCCAGCACCCTCCAGCACCCTCCAGCACCCTCCAGCACCCTTCCCGCCCTCTGCGGAGATCTTCTCCACTGGACTCGATCACTCCCATCCCACTCGATCCTTCCTATCTATCCACTCCCAACCGAATAAAAGAGAAATAATCGAGACCAAAACTCACCAGTCCCACCGACGCCTCCCCATCCATCTCCCCTCCCCCCACTGATCTCCCTGACGAACTCGTACATTCCAAAATGAGCCGCATGCGCCGGTCCAGCACCCATAATGACACTAGCCACTCCTCTCCACAACGATCTCAGTCCTTCGGTAGTGCTGACGCTTCGGAAATGGTGGGATATAGATTGGAATTGGGTCATGGCTGGACGTGGACGTGGTGATGTTGAGGTGGAGCCGGAAGCGGTAGCGGTAGCGAGGAGTGTTGATGGTGTCAGTGAAGGTAGGACTTGCATACGTGTCTAGTGAGAGAGTCAGTGGATGAGGCGAAAATCATAGCAGCAGTGAGAGAGTCGGTAGATGAGACGAAATGCTATATATCTCTGGAAGAGAAGATAGTGTATATTGGGAAGAGGGAGGAGGTGGGAAAGGGGGTATATAGGAGATTTGATGGAAGATAGGGACTTACTTTGATCGAATCTACTGGGAATATTGCAGCATGTTCAGAGATACCGGCCTAATGAGTCTGATCAGTACGATAACCAATACATCACATCCTCATAGAGATAAGGCAAGGTAAGATACGGTAAGAATAGGTAAGGTAAGGTAGGACACGGTAAGAAGAGGAAAATAGAGACATACCATAGCGCCCGCAGCCATATTAACACCCCAACCTGCACCGACAGGTAACGCTTCGTATTCATGTTCCTCTTCTTCAGCTTCTGATGATATTCCAGAATGTCGATGTACCGAGTGTGGCAATACATGAACATTTGATGATGATGATGATGTTGGCGGTGGTGAAGACGACGACGAAGATGAAGATGCTGATGAAATCGAGCGGGAAGGTATTGAAGATGACATGCCCGTCACGCCGACAAGGCTTTGCGTGCTGGTGCTGGGATCCAAAGTCGATCTAGGTTCAGACTGTTTGAGCCAATCGTCAGTCTCTATATCGATATCGTTTCCTTGAGTAACAATGATAGGGATAGTCGAGGCTTCCGAACCAGAGGCGACTACTCCGTACATCGCCAAGAAAAGCCCAACGCCCTCGTCGATGTTTCTCAATCGAATTTTCGTTCAAGGATCAATCAGATGACCTCTACTCTCCCTCTTTGTCACTCGTGATCCAAGATCCAAGTAAAAGTAGCAAAGATGATCGAGATGGAAGGAAAAAAAAAACCACAACGACACACGTACCTTCGGCCGATGAAACTATCGTTGCGACAGGAATAAGTTTCCACTCAGAACGAAAAAAAACCCAGCGTAATGGAGTATTGAGCAACGCACCACTCGTCCTCTGTTCCAACACCTCGCAGCAGACGAGTCCAAGGTCTAGGATCAGAACAAGAGGCGAGTTAGTGACCGGCTGTCTCTTGGTAGAGTGTCCTTTTGGTGTCTCGATCTTTGAAAAATAATAATCCGAGGAAATCCGTCGACAGGTGACACGCGGGTTTTCTTTTTCGTTTTTCAGGTACAGGGCGCCGCTCGCACCCACCGGCGATTGCTCCTCCGACAGCTTCAAGAGAGACTCCCATTTAGCCGCCGGCTACGACAAATCATCCACGACAAATCATTCATAACAAATCATCGCCGTATGCATAGATAGACATCTGGATTCGTGTACAACAACTCATCAATCCATTAGTGACCATGGTGGCCTGTGACAGACGCATCGCTGATCAGACGTAAACTATCTCCTCGAAGCCCGCTTCCAAACGCTTGCAACTACAATGCCCGCCAACGCGGCTCCACCCGCCAGGATACCCATCCCTACGTGTCGCGTGAGCCGTCCATTCAGTCTGCGTACACAGAGCTGGGTGACTCACCAATGTAGCCGTCTCGCTGAACAGAGCGGTCAATCAAGGTACGTAATGATTGAGCCTGCATGTTCTCTGGTTCGACTGCTAGTAGGAGATCTGTTTTATCGAATGAGCACCGGCAAGGACACTTCAAAAGACAGCAGTCAAGCAAGGGGGTCACAGAGGCAAGGGTAGGGGCAGAAGCAAGGGAGCTAGACAGGCAAATATCCCGACGCTTACCGTTAAACTTCTTGGCATACGCGTAATTGCGCAATTTGTAGTACCCTATTGCGATGTAGTAGCAGGTCTCTCTGCGGTTTGTCAGCTTGTGCTCGGGATTTGAACCAATGAGCTGACCTTCGGTGAGCTGGTGATGACGAGTAGATCTCTGTGGTGTTGTGACGCAGGGTGTGACGAGAGACAGAAGGAGAATGGCGATGGAGTGATCGGTACGATTGATTTAGTTGATGGTAGACACAGAAAGCGGCGGATTAGAAAAGAGTACGAGCGTGATCAACAGAACAACGAATAAGAATCGGCAAGAAGAAGGACCGGCAAGACACGGAGAAGAGATAAGAAGATATGGAGGGAAACGAATAAGTCAAGGCAAGACAAGATCAGCCCTCTTATTCTTTATCTGGTGATTATGACCAAAAGAACAAAAGCTCACCCTGCAACAACTTGATACCCTCCGTCTGCATATCTCCATTCTGACTCTTGACGAGACCCCAACCATAGTTGAACTTGGATTGCGTGGTGACGTGGCCTTGTTCGATTTCTGAGCGTGTGAGCTGACGGTCCGGATTGATTCGAACGTGCGGATCGTCCGGCAAGACGGAAGGGTATGTAAAACTTTAGGGGAGGAGTGATGCTCGCAGGAAGAGCGGAAGGAAGAATATAGTAGACTGAGGAGAGTAGACAATAGGAGAGTACGACAACAGGAAGGAACAAAGAAAGAGGAGAAAGAAAGAGAGAACGAGAGAAAGAGAGAAAGAGAGAAAGAGAGAAAGAGAGAAAGAAAGGAAGAGAGAAAGAAAGAACGAGAGAAAGAGAGAAAGAGAGAACGAAGGAAAGCAGGAAAGAAGGAGAGAACAAAAGAAGGCAGGAAAACATAAAGAAGGAAGTAACCAACCTTTATAATACTGTGTTCTCAGAACCTATAAAGCAAGAAATTAGCGATAAGACTGGCAAAAACTGTATGCAACGGAGACACGAAGCATTGAGGGAGTATAATAGAGTAAGATAGTAGGAGGGTCAGAGGTAAGAGGGTAAGAAGGTAAGAGGGCAAGAGGGTAAGAGGGTAAAAGAGCAAGAGAGCAAGAGAGCACGAGGATAAGTTAGATAGAGAAGACGAAAAACTCACCTGCAATTCATCATACGACAAAGAAGTCTCCGCCTCTGCAGCATACGGTAACTCTGTAGGCATCTTTTCTCCTCCTGTCTTTCCCTTTCCCAGATTGATAAAGAACGAAATGATTACTACTTGTTTTTTTCTCAAACTGAGATTTGTTAAGGTCTGGATCGATTGTTGTTTTAGTATATTTCGTGCAGCACGGTGAAGATAGAATAATGAAAGCCAGCAACGAAGTACGAAGCGTTGGCATTTGGGATTTTTGCCGGCTGTGACGAGGCGGGGCCGGCGCAGCGGGAACTTTTTGATTCCGTTGAACGGGTGGGTGGCAAATCGTCTCTAAAGATGAGATATCCATGCATTAATAAGGCGGAATGATATGCGACAGGTGTCTCATCTGATTCTCGGGCAAGTCTACCACGTCGTTATATTACATGCATATCTCCGAGGTGTTGATGCACAGTGTGACCGGTCCATAGCAATGCGTCGTTCAATGAGGGGGCATGCACATTCATGTGGGATTAACCCTTCCGTGTTTCCTTGACCAGTTCTTTACATTTCCCTCGATTCTTCCATGCACATCCATTCTTTCCATTTCCCTCGATTCTCCCATACACATCCATTTTTTTCACTAACCTCTGTTCTTCCATGCCCATTCATTCTCTCAATTGACTTGACCACTACCCACTATCCCGGTGATTTGTCCCCTTCGTCTTCCCAAGGTTCAATCCTCTTATAATCCCTATGACGCTTTTGTTCCTCCTCCATTTTCGCCTTCAGCAGGCGGGGGCTTAGCATCCAATCCATCTCCACCTAGACTTCCAAGCCTGATGATATTCCCACCGCTCTTCGGACCCGAGGTATTCCTCTGTAATTGGCCGGTCTTTGGTCCTGGTCCAGTCCCATCACCTCCTGTTGGGACGCCAGTTTCAGCTACAGTCGGATGCGAGGCGGGTTCAACAGGTACACCAGTATCGAGGTAGGCGCTTGCGCTATCGCCGTCTGACGGCGTAGATCGTAGTGGTGTAGAAGTCACGTCAGACTCTGAGGATGATGGTATGGGGATTGGTAGAGGAGCAGGCTGTTGGTTTAGCTTTGATGGGTCTAGAGGTGGAGATGTCGCTTTCGACCGAATGTCCACAGCTTGAGGAGTCGTTGTGCTAGACATGCTGTAGCGATCAAGGGCTGGAGAATAAAGGTCGAGGATTGGATAGCAAAGGCAGAGTAGGTGTCAGCAATTGCGATGCAGAGGATATCGAGAATTCAAAGTGGAGAATAACGGTTGACTAAGTGGCTGTCAGGGATACAGGACGCAGGATGAAGGAAGGTTGAGAGCACGAAAGGAAGCAAGGACAAATGACATACCCTTATGACTGTTGATTGTAATCCCTGTTCAATGTATATGTGTCGAGTAGCGTCGATAGAGTCTAGAGTGACACTTGAGAGAGAATGTGTGTGTGGGGATAGTCTGAATAGTCAGAACCTGAGCTCTTCTCCTAGTGCGAGGTTGAATTGAGAAACCAGACAGAAAGGTTTGATGGGATTAATAGGTTCTCTTGGTTGAAACGCGTGGCGTAATTCGGGAGTAAAATATGGTTAGTGACGCAGTGACGTAATTCGTTAGAGGCACATGACCGTTGGTTCAACAGAGTGTGTCTCATCTCGAAGCGACGACGACGTTTCGGAATCAATGCATGGATCACTGGAGATACAGTGATAATATGATAAAAAGTATACATAGCATACTCGACTCCCTCATATATCCCTCCTACCCTCCCAAACCTTCTTGACTCTAGGGAATCTAAGACTCATGACTCCCTTACCTCTATCCTCCGCCTGTGATTCGGAAAAGTACTCTACAGTGACTTGTTTGCCTATAATCTCTTCAGGCTTCTCCGCAAATCGTAATCTCTGTTCGGCCGTGAATCCAGATCCGATAGATACAGGATGACCCTTATGTTCTATCCAGATATTAGCCATGGCGACATGTTCGTCGAATACGCCGTTGATCGATAATCGCATTCGATTGGTTTCTAGTGATTTTACTTCGTATTCGGCGTCTTTCCATTTCTTGAATTTACGAATATCAGTTCTATTCCCAATAACATCAGCTGGGGCACCTCCTATTATCAAATGGACTTACGATCTAGTTCCCTTGTAAGGTTTATTTGCACGGATGATCAGTCCCTCCCATTGTTCCTGTGCAGCCCTTTCTACCATCCCTTCGACCTCTTGAATTCCCCGAACCTCCCACTGAGGCAAAAACCGCGTCATCTTCTCCTCCACTCCCGACCTCTTCAATCTATCGTCAAGGAAAGCAGTCAACTCCTTCCCATCCTGTATCCTCGCACCGAAAGCTTTTCCCAGTCCTGGCTCCTTGATCGCTATTTTTACACTGACTTCTGCCCAAGATAAAACGTCAAAGAGGAAATACGCCGGATGTGTGATGGGCATCGATCGTCGAAGGGCCGAAACTGCTGCTGAGAAGTCCTCTACCAGGTCGTCGTCTTGTTTCCATAAAGCTGATTCCGGAGAATCAGGGGAAGGGATGTACACTGCAGATTTCTCCTCTGGTCGCTTAGGTCTCATCACGCAGACTTCTCCATCGAGTACAAGTCGCTTCACAACACCTCCATCTCGTTCTTCCACAATCAATGGGTCCTTATCCAGCCAATCTCGGAGTTGAGGAAACTCGGCGAGATGCACCAGCTGTTTCTCCAGCTCGGCTAATGAGGTGAATGGATTGCCATTCCGAGATACGAATGTGACATCTGCGACTTTTAATGGCTCGCCATGGGAAGCAGGCACGTAGAAATCAAGGAGGGATAAGACACGAACGCCGTCCAGTTTTCGAGAAGCGTACCACTTGAGATCTGGGTCTTTCTTCTTGCCTTGCTCCAATTCTTTGAACGGCGCTTCGATGGATTTCCCTAATGCAACCTCGAATTTAGACAGGCCAGTACCGATCGAGGCAGTCTTCTTGTCGGAGAACGTAGTTGAAAACGTACTTACAGGTGATGTAAGGAGGTCGGAGGCCGATGACATTGTTGGTGCTGAAGATGTGACTGGTGCCAACGAGGGCGGTGATGAAGCTCCATTGCCCGTCGATGTGCTTGTGGTGTTAACAGAAGATGAAGGTGGGGAGCTCGATTGGACATTATCGTTCTCAAGTGTAGTAGATGAACCTGACCCTTCAGGCCAAGGAACAGTCAACAAAGTCCTAGCTCCAAATCCAGCCACAAGATTCCGATCTAGAAGCCTCTCAAAAGTGTCCAGCGTCTCTCCTCCGCCTTTGAGATTATCTGAAACAACACCATGAATGACAAGGAACGATATGACTAGGTTGTTCATTGCGTTTCCTGTCAATTTGCGTGAACCGAGAAGTTGGAATAGTTCTTGGAGATTGGCCGGCATTGGGAGGTCGTGCTCGCTGAGGGTGATTTGAGATGGGTCAATCGAAGACATGTATTTGCTCAATGAGGAGGAAGATAAATGGGTTCGAAATGAGGGTTGATATATCCTAGATACTTACATTAGTACATGCACAATGATGCCACACCCGAACAGAAGAGAGGAAGAGAGACAACAGAGAGACAGAGAGACAGAGAGAAAGAGAGACAGAGAGAAAGAGAGAAAGAGAGAAAGAGAGAAAGAGAGAAAGAGAGAAAGAGAAGAAGAACCAGGACTCACATTTCTAGTAGTGGGCGTAATGCAGGGTATTCTGAGATGATCTGTGCTTTCAAGATCTTACTATTCTCCTCAGAGACCCGATAGTTTAGATCAGCCATCTGGAGCAGAGTATCACGGACTGAGAGTTGAGAAGAACTAGACGTGCTCGACGAGTAATTGAAATGGTTGCAACATCGTGTATCGTCGGCTAGTACGTTGACAGGTCGGGCTGAACTAGCGAAGAGTGGCCTGATCGATCTCGAGCCATGGATAGCCGAACGGAGCGCTCTCACCGGCAGCGTCATGTCGACACGCCGTCAGGAGTTGTGCCAAAGCTAAGATCGAAGTCATGATACTGGATGTAAGACTGGAATGGAGTCTAGTCACGTGATGCTCGGCCATGTTTATCCAATAAACTATCTGCATAACTTGGAAACCCCACTGGCATCTATTGGATTCTATCGATAACATATATCTTCTTCGCCCCGATGTAATTCCTCTGTCGCTTAACCAGTCACCGAAATATCTATGAATCAAAACTTGAGCCTAAAGTCTGGATGGGCATCTCCGATAGCGCCGGCGTCAATCCAGGCTCGTCTTTCTTCTTCTGTCAACCTATCACGCTTCATATTCGTACGGCGGATCCACCAGAAGAGTACACAGGCCCCCAAAAGGGAGCAGCTCATTGATCCGAGGGAGACGCCGTGGCCGAGCATGTATTGAGGTTTATCCTAGTTAATATGTTCAGCTGAAGTATTTGAGCCATCTATGACTGATCACTGACTTGTGTTCGATAGATCTGGCCACTGTAGAAGCATATATCAGCTAATGGCACATTTGTAGAGATGGAGGACGAACGCCACAATGCCCCCACTGTTCCCCATGGATTGCTGGAACGCGACAGCGACACTTCGTTTCATCTGCGGCGCATGATTGATATTGAGCAAAGTCATATTTCCCTATAGCACAGTCAGCCTGTGATGGCACGTAGTAAAGGCGGCCACTCACGCCATCGGCAATGTATAGTCCAATAGCCACTAGGAAAGTCATGGCGTACTTGACATTGTTTTTATCTTCTGCAACGCCTAACAGCACAGCATAGCCGACCCTACGAACGGTCTGATCAGCTGATGATCCAGTTCGAATATGGCCTGCTTACATGTTGAGAAGCATTGCTGGGATCATGAAGTGCAGTCTCGTCTCACAGCGATCCATAAAGTAGGCGGTGATGATATACGCGACAGCGGCTGCTGCATATACCTGGACGCTGTCAGTACTTTCATGGGTAGGTCTAAACACTTCGCCCACAGGTACAGTCAAAAGCTGAGCTCGAACGCCCGTGTAGCCCTCTCCCAGCCCACTGATAATGACAGGTAAGAATGACGAAAAGCCTGCGGTGGATGGTCAACACGAGCAGTGACGTTCGGGAAGTGCTCTCACCATAGAGGCAGATATCGCACGTGAATTGTATCCAGCCAGACATATAGACTTTTGGATCCTTGAAAGTTCGGTTGAATTCAGGTCGGGTGAGCACTTTGCCGCCCATGTATTGCGCTCTCTGTAATTCCCGGATAGCAAAGACTTCACGCTGCCTGGGGGTTAAGAACCAAGCTGTCTTGGCTTCGTTTGGAAGGAGGAAGTAGACTGGTATAGCGATCGCAACGCTGATCACAGCTTCCATGATGTACTAAATGACCGTGATCAACTCTTGACGTCCTTCTCAACAGGAAAGAACGTTCTTCTCGCAAGGAAAGAACGTTCTTCTCAGAAGGAAAGAAGAATCCATGACGTACTAGCCATTGCCAACCTGGTTTACCACCCACACCGTCCATTTGCAAGAAAGCGGAAGCAAGTAAACCGCCAACGGCTCCACTGAACATGAGTGAGAGGAATAGACAAGCAGTTCGACGTGAGAGCTCGCGGCGCTTGTAGAAACCGCTCACTGCGAGTAGTTGATCAGCATGGTCAATCACCGGGTGACGAGATGGGGCATACGATAAACCGTGAGGAATGGAAACAAGCCTGCCACTGTCAGTCAAAGCCTTTAGGTATTGCAGAGAACAGGGTTAACATACCAGCTTCCATAAGGCCAATCAGAAGACGAGTCACGATAAGACCTGCGTAATTTTTCATAAAACCACCTGAACAATCGTTCAGTATGATACTGAGTTTTGATTAGAGGTCGGAGACATACTGCCAATCATGATAGCAGCCCACACTGAACGGTTATCAGCGAGCTCTAAAGTGCGTGCTGGATCCGTCGCTTACCTAGCATGATAGTCGGGACGGTGATACGAGGCTGGAAACGACGAATTGCGAGACTAACGGGAATCTCGCACAAGACATAGGTGACATAGTAGATGGATACACAGACCGAGAGTTCGTTCCCCTTTAGACCGATTGCAGTTGACATTCCTGCCGCAGCAGCATTACCGATATTACCACTGAGAACAAAGGGGTTGAGTACTGTACCTACAAACCGGTTTGGTATGATGTGCTTACCGGTCTAGAGCTGCGATAGTGTAAACGATCATGATGATAGGTGCTAGATAGAGATCCATCTTGCGCACTAGAGCGGCTTCTTCTTTTGGATCGATATACAAGGGATCTCCAGGTAAGAATTCCCTTTCTTCATCGAGAAAAGCGTAAGGATCGTTCTCGACTGGGTAGACATTCTCCCTAGTTGGCGTCAAGGCCTTCTCGTCGATTTCAACATCCATGGCTGAAACCGAGGTATCCTTGGTCTTTGTAGGCGTGGTTGACATTGTGTGTTTTGAAGTGTAGACGTATGACGCAGACCAAGAAGAGAGAACATCGTTGTTGCAACCTTTATATATGGTCCTTGACGATAGAGCAAGGAAAGAAGATTGGCTATCTTTGAATTCCCCGAAACCTCGTGGAAGAAGCTAAAATAAAGAGAGGTATCTTCCGACGGGAGATCTGCTCCGAGAAGAACAGGTTCGCTCCGAAGAAAAACAGGAAGTACTGATGTGTGTGTTCTCAAAGGGGTCGACATATGTGCATGTATCGTGCAGGGAGGGGGGGGGGGGGGTGGGGGATAGGTTTATCAGACGAGCAGGGGTCTCTTCTCCCACTTCCCACGCTTAAAGTTGCCAGCTATCTTTACACGCAGACATGCCGTTCATTCAAGATGGCCCCGACGCCTCACTGACTGCCGCTGCTGTTCGTCAGCTCTGCCGCGACAACGAACTACCGACGCCTAGTACCGCTGGGTGGGCTCCCGACTGCGCCCAAGCGAACATCGTCATCCTACCCGCCAAGTACGCCGATGATTTTCGTACATTCTGTTTACGAAACCCAGTCCCTTGCCCTCTCCTAGGTGAAACGAAACCAGGAGATCCGACTGTCCCTTCTTTCCTTGCGAAATCTAGTGACATCCGTACGGACTGCGGGAGGTATAATATCTACAAAGATGGGCAATGGGTCGACAACAAGACGGATGTGATGGAAGAATGGAAAGACGATAGTGTGGCGTTCTTCATTGGCTGCAGTTATTCTTTCGAATCGGCTCTTGTGGCGAATGACCTACCATTAAGGCATCAAGAAATCCACAAGATGACTCCTTGTTACAAGACGTCTGTCCAACTCATGCAGGCTGGGAGTGAGTGATCTGCGTTATATCGTACTTCACGGCTGCATCGCATCACATCCTGCTTCACGGCTGCATCATACCGTAGTCCATGCTGATGCGAGGTTTCTCATCCTCAGTCTTTTCGGGAAGAATGGTTGTTTCAATGCGTCCATACCCCGCCGATAGAGTCTCAGACATCCAGGCTATCACTCGATCATTCAGCAAGGCGCATGGCGAACCGGTCGGGTACGGTCCTGAAGGAGCAGCTAAGCTCGGTATTCAAGATGTCGATGGACAGAAGCCGGATTGGGGAGACGCAACAGTTATGAAGGAAGGTGAAGTGGCGGTCTATTGGGGTTGCGGCGTTAGTCCCCAGCAGGCTGTGCTGGATTCAAAGATACCTGGAACTGTTATGTGTCATCAACCTGGAATGATGTTGGTTCTTGATCTCAAGGCGAAGGACGTCTGTGAATAGCCAGATTTGTACACTTTCCTAATCATGGATGCTTCTGAAGTTTTCCTCTATTTCGAAAAGCGATACATGCAGACAACGTATGTGAACTCTAACATTACATATAATACTGACTACTTCTTATTGCACTTCTGATATTGCCTCCGATGATTACATGCTAAAATCCCAAGCTGCTATGATCATTAGCCTCGTCATACGAAGAGATACCCCGTCTGAGTATGTACTCACCTGGATCCGCCGATGCTGTTCGTAGCCAAGACTGCAAGAGACTAGACGGATCGAAAGACATCTCGTTCGGCATTGGAACGGGATTGACCGTTTGAGGAGTGGAGCTCGAAGCTTCTTGACCGACAGGAGGACGCCATCCTAGACGAGTCAAAAGCTGACCAATCTCAGAATTTGGATCATGTAGCTTGTTAACGTCCACCGACATCTCCGTTGGGAGCTGGACGGTTGGTGGTGGTGGTGGCGTAGGTGGACTCCATTCATCCATCATAGATTGAAGTAAATCCCCACCATGTCCCGCAGCGCCCCAACCCATCTCGCGAAGACACTGGATGCATTCTTTCGCAGATGATATCGAATCACTATGCCGTTTCTTATTGGCATCCGTCTGTACCGCCGCCAGTAAGAAGATGGTTCCAGCAGTAAACGCGACGTTGACTATCGTGGTCGTGACATATTGTAAACCAGGAGACTTCCGGTATAACAGCAACAATTGTAGGATCTCAGCGCTATCTTTGTCAGTGCCGATTTGAAGACATCTGGTACTCACGCTGCCATGTCGCAGGTCTTTCTGGCCAGCTCACGATCGGCATTACAGACGGCCAACGGTCGGGTATATGTGGGTCGGTGAATGAGAATCTGTAGATAGCGACACAAGAGGTGCATGTTGATTACATGGGGTGGCCAGGGATGGTGGTTTTCAAACCTCAGAGGGGAAGGAAGCTCGACCAACCATCGATTGAGAGCTAGGCTTTATTTCAATTTTAGCCTTGCAGACAGAAACTCACTGTAACTCAGCGATCAGACTTTGACGCGTCTTCTCATCGTATCGACTTCGCATCCGGTATAGAGCCTGGTGCATTCGATCCGACAACAATGCAAGAGTACAGGTATGATGAAAAGTGGAACTCGTCCAAGATGGGTTGATCACAGGCATGGTGCCAAGTCGTAATGCTGCTCGTTGATGATGATCAAGCCATGGCATAGCGTCGTCATCGGCATTGATTTCAGGTATCGCAGTTTCGAAATCTTCCATAGTTAAACCTGCTGTCCGACCAATTGCTAGACTCCATAGCCTCCTTATCAGCCAGTACATCCTTTCTGTCACTTACTGATCTTGAGTGTAGACTGTGAAGAAAGCACGGTCTCGCTGCTTCTTGACTGCCTCTGTGATGACACCCCTTGTTACCAAGTTTGAACAATCGACATTGAGTCCCACTTTTCTTCCTCAGCTGAGCCCAAGCTGTATGATTCGAAGAGATACTTGCATGTTTGTGCCATTCTAACTCCCATTCCTTCATACAGCCATCCAAGGGAGTGTCGCCAAGTTGACCAATGATAGCTACCCAGCAACATCAGACCCCTGACGGTGCTGATCATAGGTTGACATGCTTCTGCGTCGAGATACGATGATGCTTGATTGGCGAGAAGCTCTGCTCGGGAATGGTCGTAATGACCTGGTCTATCTGCTGCAAGGGGACACGTCAATGCTAACATAGCGTTGTGTAGTAATGGCGAGTAATGAGAGTTTCTCCAAGAAGGTGAGGATGACGAGGCGCTTGCATATAGACCAGCTCGAAATGAGGCTTCGTCAATGTTGTAGCACCATCCATTAAGGTAACTGTAACACATCAGCAGCAGGACATATTCAAGGATCGTGCCTATTTACCTGAAGAACAAGTCGAGGTGTCTCTCATGTTCATCGCTGTCCGCCACGCAACCGACAGGTAAATGACGATGCCAAGGGACCGACGCCAGGTCCTGTCCAGGTGAGAACGCTTCCGGAGACCACCCGACAATTTCGACATCCTCTTGCAGTCTATCTGAAATATCCGGTAGATGCATGAAAGCCGATGACGGACCATGATGCATCACCGAGTTGTTCTCAATCTACCTGATCAGTCCAATCGTTTTACTTACTAACCACCCACCCTTAATGTCCCTCGAGCGCCTTCGCTTTCAAGTAATCTTGCAGCTGTCGTAAGGCCGGTATCCATAGGTGAACCAGGTGTTGATGAAGTATTGCCATCTTGATTTGCAAGCTGTTCTTCCAGCGCTTTGACTCGATTGACAAGCGCTTCCACGTAGAGCTTTGTCGCTGGTTTACGTCCGTCTTGATCGGGGTCATAGATACACTCCACATCTGATACTTGGCAAGTCGAGCATCTCGGTAAACCATCACAACGGACCCTTCTACACGGAATCTATCTCAGTTTTCCATCACACACAAGCAGTGCCGTCGTACACGAACCTTCTTCGGCAAGTGGTACATGCCCGAGAAACGTTGGTCTTTCTTCGTTTAGCCGCCGTCATTGTTCCGAGGTCCTCTTCCTGTCGTGACATGTTGTCATGATTGAAGATGAGGGAGAAGACTTGAAGTTCGGAGCAGACTCGCAGGCTTGCAGTGTATGATACGGCCAAGGGAAGGAAGACCCCTTATCAACAGCAGACTATACTTCCTGTGAGCCAATTTGCTACCCTTCAGGGTCCATCAACTAATCCGCCAGGCACCAGGGCCCCCACAAGTCACTCGGGAACTCGGGAAAGTAGAGGGCAGACTTGTGACCAAAAGAGTCCCGAGAAGACGAAAAAGGTCCTATAATATGGAACGAAGCATGTCGACATGCGCTGCACTTTCTTCCCCATCCTGCGAGAATGTCAGACCTCATCCGTATCGCTATAGACGTGAGTCAGAGTGCTTCAAATTGGCGTCGTGCTGATCAATCCATAGCGAGGGGGTACTTTTACAGATGTGCATTGTTCGAGAAGCGGGCACGAGGATATTGTGATAAAAGTGAGGCATTTCCAGCGTCTCTAGCTCCGATCCAAGCGCTGACATAGATCACAGCTTCTCTCAGTTGACCCAGCCAATTACAGTGATGCCCCTACTGAAGGGATCCGAAGATGTTTGGAAGCAAGCTTCGATGAGCCAGTTCCCAAAGGATCCAAGATCAATCTGGACAAGATTGAGAGCATTCGTATGGGTACCACTGTTGCCACCAATGCACTCCTCGAGAGGCAAGGAGAGAGATGTGCTCTGGTAACTACCAAGGGATTCCGAGATCTGCTCAGAATTGGAAAGCAAGGTGAGTCCCCCTCACACATGAAGCTGGAAATTCCTTCTTATCCTTCTCAGCTCGACCGGATATCTTCGATCTTACAGTCACAAAGCTCTCGTATCTCTACGATACAGTGATAGAGATCAATGAACGAGTGACAATTGAGACTTTTCTGATGGACCCTGACCCTCAACCAATCGACCTCAGCGCTGATTCTCAATTGGTCAAAGGTACGACTGGAGAGATTCTGCGAGTATTGGAGAGGCCCAATCTGGTCGAAGTTGGTGCGCAACTCGACGAGCTGTGGTTCCAGGGATACAGAAGTATTGCTGTCGCATTGCTTCATTCTTGGACGTTCCCAGAACATGAAGCGGAGGTTGCGGCATTGGCGAGACGCAAAGGTTTCTCTGTCAGTGTATCACATGAACTGCAGCCGACCGTGAGTCAGATACCTGAACGAGAGTGATTGTGCTTGAGAGCTGATTCTCTGCAGATCAAAATTCTTTCTCGAGCCAATTCGGCCACGGCCGATGCCTACTTGTCTCCAGTCACAAGGCGATACCTGGAATCCTTTGGGCAAGGGTTTGAGGGCGGACTCGATGGTCTCGGAGATAAACTTCTTCTCATGCAGAGTGATGGCGGTCTGTGTCGATGGGATCGTTTCTCGGGTCTACGAGCTGTATTGAGTGGACCCGCTGGCGGAGTCATAGGTAAGTGCCACGAGCTTAACCCCCTGCCACATTGGTCCTGACTAGCCTAGGCTACTCCAAGATCTGTTACGATCCTAAAGAGGGAACTGCTGTTGTCGCTGTGGATATGGGTGGTACATCGTGAGTCATCATACATAGCACCGCTAATAACAGAACCGATGTCTCTCGTTACGCTGGCTCGCTTGAGCACGTTACCGAAACTACCACTGCTCAAGTCATTCTCACCGCTACTTCCCTGGACGTGAATACAGTCGCAGCTGGAGGTGGTTCACGATTGTTCTGGCAGAACAACATGTTTGTTGTTGGTCCACAGGTGTGTGATATTTGGTGGATGCTATAGACGATCACTAATGGCCCTTAGTCTGCTGGAGCCCATCCTGGTCCTGTTTCATACGGCAAGGGAGGGCCACTTGCTGTGACCGACGCAAATCTCTTGCTCGGCCGCCTACTGCCTGAGCAATTGTGAGTGGATCACTTTTGCTTACTGACTGGATGCTAATATTCCGCAGCCCAAAGATCTTTGGTCCCAATGAAGATCAACCTCTTGATGTTGCTGCAACTCGAAAGGCATTTGAGGACCTCGCTGTGACGATCAATGCCGAGAAGAAAGGAGAAGAGTTGACGGTTGAGGAGATTGCGTCTGGGTTCTTGGAGGTGGCCAATGAGGCCATGTGCCGGCCTATCCGAACGTAAGCTCATACGTTGTTTTAAGACCTAGCTGACATTTGGTAGTCTCACTGAGGCCCGAGGTTTCTCCACTGCTGAGCACAATCTCGTGATCTTTGGTGGCGCCGGTGGACAACATGGATGTGCAATTGCATCTGCCCTTAACATCCGACGAATCATCGTGCCCAAGTTCTCATCGATCTTATCAGCCTACGGCATGTCTCTCGCTGACATTGTCGAGGAAGTACAAGAACCTTCGGCGTTGACCACCGCCGAGGAACACCTTACAACTTTGTATGGACGTGGCCTTGTATTACGCAAGCAAGCCGTCGCTAGACTGGTCGCTCAAGGTTTCCCAGACGAGCGTATCCAGACCGAGGTGTTCTACAACTGTCGATACAAGGGCGCCAGTACGGCTCTTATGGTACCTGCTCCGGCTGACGGGGATCTCGAAAGCGCTTTCATTGAGCAGCACAAGTCGTTGTTTGGTTTTACCCTCGCCGATCGATTGGTCTTCGTCGACGATGTCCGAGTCCGTGCTACCGGTCTTAGCGAGAGCAAGGTCCCTCCAAGCCTGTTTGATGAGCTCAACACCATCAGCAAGAAGGCAATCTCGTCCGAAGTGTACAAAGAGGTGTATTATTCCGGTAACGGCTGGCTTAAAAGTGCCATTCTTCCACTCAAATCGATGAAGCCTGGCGATGTTGTTGAGGGTCCAGCATTGCTCTACGATGCCACACAGACAATCCTGGTGGAACCTGGATTCAAAGCTACCGCTCTGACCGATCATGTCATTCTCGATGCCGTTGGTGACAAGAAAGCTGCAGGTATCTCACTCGACCACTGGGACCCTGTGCAACTTTCGGTATTTGGACACCGCTTCATGTCGATCGCTGAGCAAATGGGTTCTATTCTCCGACAAACCGCTATCTCTGTCAATATCAAGGAACGACTCGACTTTTCCTGCGCTCTTTTCGATCCCAACGGTAATCTTTGTGCCAATGCGCCCGACATGCCCGCTCATCTCGGTGCGATGTCTCACGCCGTTCGTCACCAAGTGGAACTGTGGAAAGGACAACTTGAGGATGGCGATGTATTCGTCTCCAACCATCCTGCGGCGGGAGGCAGTCATCTTCCGGATATCACCGTGATGACTCCTGCATTCCATGAGGGTGAGATTGTCTTCTGGACAGCTTCTCGAGCACATCATGCCGATATTGGTGGGATTCGAGCTGGATCTATGCCACCGTTCTCAACTGAGATCTGGCAAGAAGGAGCAATGATTAAATCATTCAAGCTGGTGAAGAAGGGCATCTTTGACGAACCCGGAATCACCAAACTGTTATTTGACGATCCAGGATCATACCCCGGATGCAGCGGTACTCGAACACTCAGTGACAACATCTCTGATCTCAAGGCCCAAGTTAGCAGTAACTACCGAGGAATCACATTGATCAAAGCATTGTGTCAGCAATACGGTACTCCGGTTGTACAGCATTATATGTTGGGTATCCAGAATGCTGCTGAATTGGCTGTTCGAAACCTTCTCAAGCGAGTCGGCGAGAAATTCCACGGTGTTCCTCTTGAAGCTGAAGATTACCTCGATGATGGGTCCACGATCCGACTCAAGATCACTATCGATGCAAAAGAAGGATCGGCAATTTTTGATTTCACCGGAACCTCAAAACAGGTATATGGTAACCTCAATGCCCCTACGGCGATTCTTTTCAGCGCTATTCTGTACACACTGCGCTGTTTGATCAATGTCGACATGCCACTTAACTACGGTTGCTTGATTCCAATCACCCTTATCGTTCCTCCGGGATGCTTGCTTGCTCCCTCAGAAGATGCTGCTACCGTCGCTGGTAATGTGGAGACTTCGCAGAGGTACGTGCTAACCTCACCTACCAAGTGGAGCAAGCAGCTGATGGATAGATAGGATGACAGACACTATCTTCAAGGCATTCCGTAAGTACCTGTCTCAGCAGATTGTGTGGAGGCTTATCCAGTTCGCAGGAGCCTGTGGTGCTTCGCAAGGCAGTTGCAACAACTTTACATTCGGTTACGGCGAGACTGGCCCAGATGGCACTTTCCGTGGTTTCGGATTTTACGAGACCATCGCCGGTGGCTCTGGTGTAAGTCCTTACTTCCGTGTTTCTGTCTTCAACTTTTTCGATATTCAAGCATTCAGCATTGAAGCTGATCGACTCATAGGGCGGAGCGGCTTGGGATGGCCAATCAGGTACTCATGTTCACATGTCTAACACCTCCATCGGAGACGTCGAGATCTCCGAGCGAAACTACCCAATGATTATCCGCGAGTATGCGATACGTAAAGGATCTGGTGGTGCTGGTAGGCATCCAGGCGGGGAAGGATGTGTCCGAGCTGTAGAGTTTACGCGGGATGTCGACTTTGCCATCTTGAGTGAGAGAAGGACAGTTGCACCATATGGAATGCTCGGTGCGTCTTGAGGTTCCTTTATCGTTGTGGAGACCAGCTGATGGATAATCTTCAGGCGGAGAGCCAGGAAAACGTGGTGAGAACTTGTGGATCCGTCATCGCGATGGCGTCACTGCTACTATTAATCTCGGTGGTAAGAACCAAATGCGTGTGAAAGCAGGAGACACAGTCATCATCAGTACGTGCCGGAATCAATTCTATGATCATAAAACTGACTTGAGCGTTTGTAGAAACGCCCGGAGGTGGAGGATTCGGCAAGCCTGGAAGTGAGGATGACGGAGAAGCGATGCAGTACATCACGACAAAGATTGATAGGCCGCCAGTCAGAGGTTCAGGATCAGTGTCTCAGTTCCGCGAGACTCAGTTCACCTCGTAGAAGTTCCACTTTATAAACTACCTATTATCTTGAATATAGCTATGTAAGGATCGAATGGGGAACACAGACTGGAGATAATCTTTATTCGTGCCTCCCCCCTAACTCGCGTGTTTCTTGAAACGGTTGCTGTCAAGAGTACATTTGCCTTCTTCCATTACTTGAATCGTGTGTAGCTTCTCTCACGATGGACGTAGACGATGATGATGCGTTCCTGTACGGCGAGCAATCCCCGCCGCCAGCTTCGGCACCCTTGGTACCTCCTAATCCTGGTGCATCAGCAGCCTCCGAGCCCGGTTGGTTACGACTCACTGTAGCCCCTTTTCGACCGCTGACATCGTTTTAGATGAGACGAAAGTAGACATACCAGCAATGACTTCCTCTATGGCCGCGTATGTATCTCACATTTCTCATGCGTGGTTCTTCCTGATCGTATCCTATGGTCGCACGAGCTGGCAATGCTAATGAGATCGAAACAGATCATTAGCAGCATACGGCATAAAACCGACCGAGGCGGTCGCTGCACCTGATAACCCAGAGGATGGCGGAGTTGAGGAGGAGGAGGATGATATGGAGGAGGATGAGGATTCTGATGACGAAGAAGATGTAAAGCTGGTCTTTTCGACCGCATCGAGAGGGCTGGATTTGAGGTGAGCTTCGGTCGCAGAATCGCCTTCCCTTTGGCCTCCAAGAAGGCGCTCATCTATTACTTGAAGGAAACCGCAGGCGCAACCGAGCAATGTGATAGGTATAGGCAAGTGGGCACATACCTCAACAGGCAAAGAAGTCGCGCCTTCGGCCAGTCCTGCACCAACACCCACTAAAGGTCGGCTCTCCGTTGAACTTCATGCACGTGATGTACTGATTTTGTGAAAGCCCCTACACCAGCGCCTATTCCCGGCCAGACGACCGAGTACACGCCAGCTGCCCGTCCCGGTACCTCACAGACTCCCACGTCTTCTACGACGCTCGTCAACCCCCCTATACCGCCATCGGGCGATGCTGGTACAGCTCCGAACCTTGCAGTCCCTCAAACCCAACCCAATGGAGTCAACGGCTACCTTCCTCCTTCTGATCTACCTCTCGTCACCGCCCCTTCGTCGTATCCAAAAATTGACCCATCAAATCCAACCGGTGTCATACCGTCCACGGGCACCTCAGTCTATGAGATCGATCTCGCTCAGTTCGAAGGCTCGGGGCAGCCGTGGAGACGTCCAGGAAGCGATATCTCAGATTGGTTCAACTTTGGCTTCGACGAGACGACCTTCCCTAAATTTCTGCGCTTCAGGCAGGAGATGGAAGCGGGACGGCAGGCTTTGGTAAGTAATCCCTCCAGCCCTGAGCGCTCAGTGACTGATATGGCAAAGATGAACCTTCCAATGGGCGTAATGCCACCGCAGGTCGCCGAGCTGCTACATCTTCAAATGAACCCTATGAACGGCAACATGGGCATGGGTATGGGTGCACCTGGCGGCACCATGCCGTTCAACCCGCAGATGATCCAAAACATGATCATGCAAGGGATCGATCCGGCGATGATGTTGCAGCAGATGCAACAAATGGGTATGGGCGGACAGGGCATGATGCCTCAGGGGATGATGCAGGAGCAAATACAGCAGCGTCAGCCTTCAGGTTCGTGAGCTAAGTCTCTGGCAAGACAATCGCTTACACCAGTTTAGCAGCTGTCCCGCGACCAAATGCATCCACGGCTCTCGCACCAAGCACTCCGATGGGGGCACTAGAGCCAGGAGAGGAAGTGAAGATCGAAGAGGGCTCTGAATTAGTAAGTTCCGAAATTATCTTCGAGCTGTGCAGACGTTGATTCAGATTCAGATACCTTCAGAATCAGGTATCGCGGACGGGCAGGGCACTGCAGGGGGGCGAGGGCAGGGACTGGCGCCTGGTGTGCGCGGCGGTGTTTCAGCTCGAGGTGCAACGCGAGGCCGAGGTGCTGGTGAGTATATCATCAGACGGTCTGCCTGTGTGCTGATTTTCTCCAGTACCGCTTGGTCCACGAGCAGGTGTTGCGCTTCCCGCCAATATTCCGAAAGGACCAAAAGCTGGTCGGTTCCGTGATAAAGACAAAGTGGACAACGCCACGTCCTCTCTCGATTATGGTGCAGATCACACGCCATCCGAAGGTGGGTCGAGGGACCGCAGCCTTAGTCGTAGCCCGTCAAAATCGCGCCGCCGGCGAGAAAAGAGCTATGACAGTTATGCGAGTGACGATAGTTCTGAGCGGGAGTACCAGAGGCGTAAAGCTGCGAAAAAGCGTGAGAGGGAGAAGGAAGACGAAGAGGAGAAAGCTAGGCGGAGGGAAAAGCGTAAACGGGATGATGGGAGTAGTGGAAGTGCAGTCTTGGGGCCTGGAGGGTGGGAGAGTGGTGAAGAGGAAGAGGCGTCGCGGACGAGATCGTCAAGGTGAGTGCCTATGTTCGGGAGTCTCATTGAGAGTTCGGGAGTCTCATTGAGAAGAGTACTGATTGGTCTACAGGCGGAGGCGAAGCCCTAGCACTGCTGATGAGGAGAAATATAAGAGCTCTAGGAGGAAGCGGTGATTGCGGCTTTGGCGCATATTGCTGTTCAGTCATCCTGCATATGCAATAATGACATTCTACAAGTGCTTTTTCCATGGCGGCCTCACGCACACTGCGGCGAAAGAATGCGCGATCATTCTAGCGCATTTTCAATATGATGATATTATTGTATTTTATTCGTCTGCATGAGACTCAAGATTCATCCATATTTGACGAGTCGAGCGCCTGCCCAAGAGTAGGACCTTCGAAACGCCGTGAAGTCTGCAAATTGCAACGCCAGTCTAATGCATAAACAACCTTGTCGAAAAAGACGTAGAGCTACATTGTCATACGCGACTTTGAATCACAAATTTTGAGACAGAAAATATTACCATGTAGTACCCTTAACACTGCTAAACGCCCGATCGAGGATCTCAAGAGCTTTCTCACTCTCGGCATCGGTGATAGTAAGAGGCGGTGCTACGCGGAAGACTCCACCCATGTGAGGTAGACGAACAATGTTCATGGACAGGCCGAGCTCCATACAACGGTCTGAGATTGCGCTAACGATATTGTTATATCAGTGAGGCGCTCACGAGTAACTTGCAAATAAAACAAGAAATATACTCACGCCCCGAGGATATGTGCTGGTTGAGAGTCAGGGATATTCGGGTTGGGCCTGATCTCGACGCCTAGAAGAAGACCTCGTCCACGTACATCACCGATGCACTTGTACTTTCTCTGAAGCTGAGTTCACAGTCAGCATCTTCCCGCATTGATGAGTCAGTTGATTCGCTGTTGACTCGCCTCGCGAAGGGCCGACTTGACCTTGATCCCTAGCTCCCTTGCTCTGAAATGCAACTGATCTCTAACGACAATCTGCATCGCCTTGAGCGCGACTGCCGCTGGCAAGGGATCATTCACGTGGGTCGTGTAGAACAAGAAGCCTTTTTCGTGTGCAACCTGATCGATGTGCGCAGAGGTCACTGTAGCAGCAACCGGAAGCCCGCACCCTAGGGTTTTAGAGAGAGTGAGGATGTCAGGGACGATACCCTCATGCTCAAATGCGAACATGTCTTCACATTACGATCAGCGCAAAGTTGCCAACACAAAGGTCTGAAGGTGCAAACCACTTACCTCCTGTTCTTCCCAAACCCGTCTGTGCTTCGTCCATGATGAGCAGCATGCCTCGCTTCTCGCATTCGTTCTTCAAGGCCTTCATATAACCAGCGGGCATTTCGATGACTCCTCCAGAAGAAAGAATAGGCTCGACAATGCACGCCGCGAGTGATCCCGTGGACTGGCAATCGATGAGATTCCAGCCGTAGGCGAGTTCAGTCTGCCAGTCGTATGTCCCATCAGAGTTGCGGAAGGGCGATGTGAAAGCGTTGGGAGTAGGAAGCACAAATTGACCAGGGGAGTTTGGTCCATAGCCTAATGGGGTAGGTGTTTAGCGGGATTCTCCAGGCCAAATAGAGCACGCACCGTTTCTTCCAGCTGAGAAGGTTGCCGCGGCTGCGGCTTGGGTCATACCGTGCCATGAAGCTGAAAAGGCCACAACTTCATGTTTCCCCGTATACAGTTTCGCCATTTTCAAAGCCGCCTCGTTACTTTCCGCTCCGGTGTTCAGGAAGACTAGACAGATATCAAGTTTCGTTTATAACATTCAGATTCAGCAGAGGTTCCACTCACTGACTTTGGACAGTGAAGGTGGGAGAATGCTGCCGAGCATGACTGCAGCGTCTACCACGGGCTTGCTGACGAAACCCGAGAAGAGATGATCCAAAGTTGACATGGAATCAGCCACAGTCTCTACAATCTCAGGATGGGAGTGACCAAGCATCGATGACATTTGACCCGACGTCCAGTCGATGATTTCATTTCCATCGCTATCCCACATGGTCGAGCCCCGAGCTTTCACAATCACGCGCCTGACAAAGTCTCCTGCGCCATTGTACCGGATGAGCGAGGCATCCGCCTCTTGCCAAAAACTATCAGAGTTCAAGGTCGTTGCTGGCATTCTGTGTTCACGAGACGAGCTTATAACGGATCGGAGTTTTCTGTTTGTGCTTAGGTAATAGACAGTTTACCGGACGCCTGTTAGAACACATGCAGGGGGTGCAGAAGTCCGATGCGAAAACCATATGCATGCATGTCAAATCTGGTGTGCACCAAGTCGCCCAAAGCTAATGGAAAACGAACAGTTGGCCGGGTCGCCCAGCGAGTATCACCCCATATTACCTCATTGGGTAAAGTCGGCAATCCAGCCGGCGAGGTCAAAGGCAATCTGCTGATTGGCTATAGGAGTCGTCGGCATCAGCCCTTGATGTGTTCCAGTGCGTCTTGGCGAGCTACCCACGACTAGTAGCCTCGACTGACTCTTCGGCCAGAGCGGCCAGATTCGGAAGAGAACCAGCGACGGATCGGAGGAGTTCGTTTCCACGCGTCATGGCCGTCTCTGCGACTTCCCAATGATGCACAGTTTTCGCTCGTTTGAGGTTTAGCACTAGACGTCGGACTAGATCGGACGACTTCGCGTGAAACTGTTGGATCCTCGAAGCAGTCGATGTCACATTCCTGCTTGAATTGGTTTGAAGGCGCACTGACAAACTAAGAAGAAGCCCTAGAGTCGTAGAAAGCAGGAATGAGCAATCTGCCATCGTCAGCGAGAGGGGAATGTCGGTGGCCTGTGGGGCATACGAGGGAGCCAAAAAGACCGGTAATCTGTCTCTGGGTCGAGAGCCTCCACAAAAGCTACGACATCGCTACAGACGTCCAGAGCGAGCGAGATGGAGCGCGCTTCAGGGCCGCTGATCGCCTGATGTTGCAGGTGAGATGCTACATAAAGCCTCGCGACCAGAACGCGCACTCCAAGAAAAGTCATTTGGAAGCAGCCTGGCAGTATCAGCCCAATTGCTCATGTGCCAACACAACACACTCACGAATACCGGTAGCTAGATCGGCACGACGCTGCCCCGCCTTCCAGACTAAACAGTTTGGCAGCCTCGCTTGCAAGGCGTCAAGCTTTGTACTCAGATCATTCAAGTCTTCTAAAGCCAAACTATCAGATGATCTTTGAGGTCGTGGAGTATAAAAGCCATCCAGCATTGACTCAATGACCAGAGCCAGTTCGCATTGTCCTATGAAACTTGCGGTCGAATCCTCAGCAGACGAATCGTCCTCGTCTTGCGCTTGGAACTCGCCCCAGTCGGAATCGTCCAGGGTAGGCAGTGGTACCGAGCGATGTAGCCGGTGTATACTGACGTGCATCAGTAGAGTCCTCACAGCGTTGAATGGGTGTACTTACAGACTAGGTCTCCCGTGTATGATTGCGATCCTGCGAGACGTTTAGCTTTGGAAAGCAGATCAAATGCTGTCTCACCACTTGTCTTGAATTACTAAAGCCCACCAAACCCTTTTACGGACACTGCGCTCCCATCGTGGCAACCTCCATTCTGAGCAATCGACATGCAATCCCAGTATATGTGCGACAGCTACACTGCGGGCCAGAGTGATTGCGTTCACTGTATGAGCTTGACTTGGCCGGGTTGTTAAGCTGATAAGGGCGAGCTGCAGTGCTTGAAGGCGAGGCTACTTTTGCATCAGGACCATTGAGTCCCTCAAAGGGAAGAAGAAACATACGTACCTGTTTATACTCAGCATCTTCAGCAGCTAAAGCTTCCTTCCAAACAGCCTTGAATTGTGGTCTGAGATTGTATTCGTAGGTCAGACAATGACCGATGATCCCGCATAACAAAGCATGAGGCACCGGCCCTGCATCCTGTTGACCAGAGCAAGCCGCGATCAGGCGAAATGAATTGAGAATAGGGAAGGCCGGCAATGAAGTCTTCAAGAACCTTATCTCATCAGCTCCCCCACTTGTTGCTAGGCAGTTCAACTGACCTCTGCAAAAGTAGTTCGCCTGTATCAGTCCCGAGTAACAAGATAACCCTCTGAAATGTATTCATTGTTTCCGTCCCTCCACCGCCATAAAAGAATGCCGGACTCCGTATGAAGAATGCATTATGTCCTGGATCCTTGGATACTTGGCGAAGCCCCAAGGATGAAGTACCGGTCGGCAATGCATGTCCTGCGAGAAGCGAGAAATCTTGTATTGCCGAAGTACCTAGAAAATGAGACTCCTCAAGATCGTTGGTGGAAAGATCGAGTGAGGGATGCCATTCTTCGTCGCCGTCTTCTGGGTCTTCATCCTAGGAGTGATCGGATCAGTTCCGTGTCAGGCTAGAACCTGGACGGCCTCTCACGTCGAAGGGCGGAGCGATACTCCACATTGCCATTATTGGCTTGATAGCCCGCGAGTCTTGTGAGACCTATGCGCGTCGAGCGCCTTTCAGCTACCCAACACCTTGCAGCCATTAGCTACAGCACCTACCTCACTCTCTGACCTTCCCCCATCCTGCCGATTCTTCCTCATCCACTCTGACCCTCCTGGCCGACCCCTAGGCGGCATTTCGAATCGACATTCCCTATTGAGACGCTTGCAGTATGCACAAGGCTCGCCACGGATAGTGATGAGACAGGAATGTTTGCGCTGCCTGCAAGCATCGCACGGCCGATCTTTGCGTGACCTTGGAGGTCGTAGAGAGTTCCAGGAGGGGGTCGATGGTCCAGGATTTGACATGACGGATCGTTGGATGTGGATGAGTATACAGGTCTGTAGATCTTATCCCGTAAATTCCGGCGCACCTTGACGCCACGTGTTTTACATATATTGACGAGCATAAAACTATAGCGACATCTCTTCCGGGCTGATAGCTGATAGTGTATTCTAGGCGGTGCTTCTCGCACTCGTCTCTACAGTGCGCATCACAGCGCATCTCTGATCATAAATAGGATCTCCCAATCGGTTCGGCAATAGTGTCCATCAGCGGTGCAAATAGACGAATCAGACTTCAAGTACTATTTCTCACTTCTTCTGCCAAATGTGAGCTCTCTCGCTTCTTATCATCATTATTGAGCTGGCTCTGCACGGGAGCCCTGAGGGTTGAATGGCTTGCCTCTCATCTTTGTTCACCTAGATATCATACTCAAGCAATCATCGCTAAGGGTCTTCTGCTCAGTAGTGTGATATCATCCAGCGATAATAGTTGCTTCGAAAGTTGAGATATGCTTGGCGATTCAATCTCTACGATACATATCCTCCACCGCCTAAGGATGCGCTTCTCGGCCTTGACCTACGTTTGTTACTCTTCATTCGATTATCCGCCGGTCGAGGCTAAGGGACCGACGGATATCTCCTCAAACCGATACATCTAGGAAAATGGCAAGGTAGTCGAGGGTATGGAAGAAGTGGGTCGATGGCCGTAAGTGGTAAGTCTATGGGAACCAGCCTGACAACGGACTGCGAAGCGTGAATGTGTTGCGAGGTGGCTGCCAAGGTTCGGATCGCAGGCTGAGGCTCTTCGTGCAAGCTGCCACGTGGACTATCCTGAAACAATGCTTATTAACGCTCAGGCGCTCAGGCACGTCTTGGATTATTCAAGCCCGAAGATGGTCAAGTCAAGCAACAGCAAGGATGAGTAATGAGTAATGCAACTGTCTATTCTTGGCCTCGGCCACCAGGGCGCCCAAACAATTCCAAGTGTGAATACTCTGATTCATACGCACCGGGTCCAGACGTGGAGGACGCACTCTTGCCTCCACAATGTCGGTCAGCAAGGTCATCGTTGTCTTTGGCGCGACAGGTCTCCAAGGTCGATATCTCATCGAGGTATATTCTTACTCCTTACATCCAGCTAACAACTTCAGGCACTCTCGGCAAATAACACACGAGCCTTAACACCATGGAAGATCATCGCGCTCTCGCGATCCTCAACGTCTCCCTCTTCGACCGCTCTCGCCAAGTTACCTGGAGTTCATGTCGTTCAGGTTGAGCAGGACGTGATGGAAGCTCCGGCAAAGGCTTTTGCAGCGACTGGTATCGAGAAGGGAAAGGTGTATGGATGCGTCAGTATCCAAGGCTACGTCGACGTTGAAGCAATGTATCGCCAAGGTAACGATTACTCATTCATCTTGGAGTATGCGAGCTGATCCATGGAGGATGCGCCATCGGTGATGCTGCTAAGGAATGGGGTGTGAAGCACTTCGTGTACTCGTCCAGCGATGTGGGAAACAAGGGGAAAGCTGGTATCCCTGCGTGAGTTGTTGACCAATGAGCATTCAGCGAACCGTAATTGTGGACGTTTCGCTTATGTACGTATCCCGTTTGCCACACGAACACCATCACCACCTCGTCCTCTTCTCTCCATTCCTCTACAGCTTTGACATCAAGATATCCGTGGAGGAATATCTGTCCACCCTCTTCCCAGACTCACACACTTACCTCCGCCCCGCGCATTTCATGGAAGTGTGGACGTCTAGTGATCACCAATTCCGTATGGTCCGCACCGTAACTGCCAATATCGCACTAAAATCAAATTCTTCGATGAAACATCAACTTGTCTCGGTGAGGGATATCGGCCTTGCGGGTGCCAAGGCGTTTATTGAAGGACCTTCATGGTGTGATGGGGTCGTCAGACTTGCTGGTGATGGTTTGACTATTTCAGAGCTGGAAACGATTTATACCGAGGTTAGTTCCGATGAGAACAAACTGGACAGCTCAAGGCTGATAACGGTATTCGGTTAGGTACTTTGGCATCCACCAGTGTATGATTCAGTGTCACTAGCAACTGAATTGAGCTCCACAGTCCCATTTCTTCAACAAATAGCTTCCGTAAGTATGAGACTCCGTGTTGAAGCTCTCCGATTTCAGATACAATCGCTGATGCTTGAAACCAGTTTTTTGGAAACCAAGGATATGGTATAGACATCGAGGCTTGTCGGCGACAATTGCCAGAAATGGAGGACCTACGCGCGTTCTTGATTAGGACAAGGGAGAATGAGCGGACGAGTTAGTCCCTCTTGGGTAGATCGCCGAGTTTGTTGAGAATTTGCACATGTTTTCACAGACAGCAACATTTCGGTATCCATACCGGGCGTCCTATTTACTTGACACCTCTTGTTTTACAATGCACTGACTTACGCTGTCTTATATCCGGGTTACGAAAACGACCCGACTCTGATGATCGCCTGACCAAGCCCATTTCAGTCCCGTTCCCATCAGTGTCGCGCCCGAGTAGACCTTGCCGTCGACCTCGTACCTCGCCACCTTGTCCAACCCTTGCAGCCGCAAGGCAGGGAACGCCATCTTGATCGTATGTCTGACCTGGTAGGCAAAGACGACTGCCTGCTTTCCATCGGCGCTCAGGTATTGCGCTGCGGGCCAGTTGGATTCGATAGGAAGAGATAGACGGTACATGTCACCTTCAATGACGAGTGGGGAGATACGCTCGCTCAACCGGATCAAGTCGGGAATAGCTGTCTTCTCTTCTTCGGAGAGAAGTGTTGGATCGAGTTCAAATCCGAATGAACCACCCATTAAGGCTACATGTGCACGAAATATAAATGGCGTGGTACGGTGAGTTTGATGGTTCGGGACAGCCGAGACGTGGCATCCCATCGCACTTGGCGGGTAGGCTAGAGATGTTCCGAACTGAATCGATAAACGTTCTTCAGCATCTGTATCGTCCGATGTCCACGTCTGTGGGAAATAGTACAATATCCCAGCATCAAATCGGCCCCCTCCCGACGCACATCCCTCAAACAACACATCGGGGAATGACGTGGTGAGGGTGTCGAGTACACGGTACAGACCCAACATGTACCGATGATCTGACGATGGGGAAGGCATTTCGTGGATCCCTCGATTGTTATCCCATTTAACGTATTCGATAGTTGCAGACGATAGTAGGGAAGTCAAGAATCCAATTATGTAGTCCTGTACTTGAACCAAACCGAGATTCAACACAAATTGATTTCGCTGAGTGGTCCGAGCATGATTTCCAGCATGCAAGATCCAATCGGGATGAGTTTCGTATAATTCAGATTTAGGATTGACCATCTCCGGTTCTACCCATATTCCGAACTTCAAGCCCATACCTTTGACAGTGTCCACGAAGGGTTTCAAGCCGTTTGGGAATCGTTTCGAATTGACCATCCAGTCACCTAGACCTGCCGAATCGGATGTACGGGGATATCGTCTTCCGAACCATCCGTCATCCATGACAAACAGCTTAATCCCGACATCTGCAGCAGCTTGTGCAATTGGCACCAGAGAATCTCCATCGAAATCGAAATAGGTCGCTTCCCAATTATTGAGCAATGCTGGTCGGGGCTGCAAGGTCCATTTGCTCCTTGAAAGGTGATGTCGGTATAGTGCGTGTAGGCGGCGTGACATACCACCTAATCCATCTGACGCGTACACGCTAACGCACTCGGGAGTCGTGAATGTCTCTCCAGGACCGAGCATCCACGAGAGCTGGAGAGGGTTTAACCCCATCAGGACGCGAGTGTATCCATGTGCCGTCTTCTCGACTGAGGTCGCGTGAGAGCCGGTATAGACAAGGTTGAAACCCCATGCTGGGCCGAACGACTCTGTCGTCCCAGGGTTTACGAGCGCGAAGAACGGGTTATGGTAGTGCGATGAATAACCTGCAGCGCTCTGGAACCTATAATAGTTCAATCTCACATCTGTACGAAGATGAAACAGCTCACCCTTGGGTTCCCCAGTCGACTTTACGTTTCACTCTCCTTGCCTCGCGTGCCCAATCCCCACACAATTCGACCATTTCATACTCCTCACTTGGCATATCCACACAAAAACTCGCCGCACGCTCAATGACCACATCCTTTTCTCCTCTATTGACCATCTTACAGCTCCTTGCAAACGCATCATGCTTCACAAACACCGAATAATTCAGCTCTGCTTCCAAACCCGAAAGCTCGTCCTTCAGATACACTACCAACGTCTCTACATCGCCTTCTCCTCCCCACGTTGCAGGTAAACCTTCAAGTTTGGGTTTCCCAGGCACAACCTCGTGTTTCACATACTTGAAAGCCGTGACTGTATATCCTTCTGCATGTCGGATGTGAATTGCGGGCAGTCGAAAGTCACCACGGCCTGAATCAGGAAATTCACGAGCTTGACATCGGAACGGAACACCATGCTCGATCGCTTCCACATCATCAGCAGGGATGGTCTCGCTTATTGAAGGGCCATAGTGATCGTGTATCAAATCCCCCGTTGTAGGATCCACGTGAAAGGCGTAAGTCGCCGATCCTGCATGCAGGAAGAATTGCTTCCCATCGACGACGACTACAATTCAGTGAGGGAGAGCCCAAGGTGCTTACTTACCTGGCATGTTGAGTGCGTTTGACGCGACACCACGTAAAGGCGACTGTGAATGTTAACTGAAGAGTACTTGTCAACGGGATAGCTCGCGGCACATTTCAAGCAGGCACCGGTGGGAAAGGGCCGAGGCGCCGGCACACCGATTCAGCCGAGAATCGAGATTCGCCATATCTTGCTATGACAGCCCATTCCAAGTGTCTAATTGGGGCAGCACCACGAGCAAGGCTTCCTTGGGCCATCAAGAATTAAGCATGCATGCAATAAGAGTCTTGACAAGTGGCGCCGAGACTTACGATCAGGTAGACGGCTCTGTTCCCTGCTCTTGCCAAGCTTCTATCCTCATGGCGCGCCAGGCAACAACGATTTGTTGGGAGCTGGATGCATGTCACTTGCCCTTTGTTTCCTGAACACGAGTACCTCAAGCCTTATCATGTTCTGAACTCAGCAGGCTCAGCTACTCGACTAACCTGATACCCTTCGCCGCCCGGAAGCAAACGACACATTGTAAATTATAGGCTATGTTGATAGATGGCAGTTTGGTGTCCAGAATGACAAGCTACAGGAGTAACAGCTCATTAATCATACACGAAATTCAGTTCATTGGATACCGTGCACTTGAGTCGAGTGAGAAGTCGCAATGGTGCTCGATAACCGAAAGAAAACACTCTGCACAATCAACTTTGTGTCTCTCATCTGTATAGTGCTTGAGTCACTAACTTGCCCTTATATTGCTGTGCAACGCAAGCCATGACTTTTAGCTTGTATAGAGCTATGGTGTTCCACAGGAGAACAATTTGTCCCCTTTGTTCCCTAGTTGTTGCGACTGTGTTCCATGTTCAGTCGACAGCAGCTGAGGGGGGACTTCGTTGTTTGATCCTATGACATGCAGGCTGTAAGTAGAGAGGGGGAGATCTGTTCGGCTCGAGACCTGTTGAAAGAGTACTAACTGAACTCCAACAATAGAGACCAGTTGCAGTCGGAAGTATCAAAACAACGTATGAGCCTTGATTGGTTGCGCGAGTGTGTTGATGAGTGGCGAATCGCCTGATCAGTGGATTGGGATTGCTTATGGAAGATCCATCAATTCACGACGAAGTATGGAATGCTAACAAGAATGCAACTGTTTCTACGTAGCTGAGAGGGATAAAACCCATTTGGAAGGTAACTCGAAGAGCAATTAATTACATGTGACAAGTCTCAACTCCGCCCCAGTGGTGGGGTTCGTGTGACTTTCTTCATCCGTCCCCTGTCCTCATACTTATCAGTCATGCGTACATGATTGGATGAAATATCTTGAGAGGGCATCTGACACTGTCTGCAAAATCAACTTTAATGGTGAACGACATCCTTTCCCCTTGAAACAACATCGCACGGCGTTGAGTGAACTTCCACCTTTGATCAAACCTTATTCCTCCCGGATCAGTTTGCTATTCCTACTCTCATCTTGCTAATGCTGCATATGTAATCTCGGAACATGATGCCTATCTCATTGATATCACTTCCGCCTGAAGTTGTCAGATTGATGCCTGATCTACCGGCTTGTCGTCAAACAACATTTTCGTCTCATTTGCGGTTGGACTGTATGTGCATCGAGACATCTTCAACTTTCGACTGATGCCATGTAGGGAGTGAGCTGCGCTCTCTTGCTCATCTAGGTGATGGTCTTCTCAGTGAGGCTATACTGACTCCATTGACGTCTGTTGATCAACAGATGATGCTGTTGCCTTCATCATTGATGATATCTATCCAAACTTGACCCCGCACCAGCGAACAGTAAGCTACTAACTCCAGCTCCTATCATGTCCTGACCACCTCATTCATTAGGTGACACGATCATCCCTGGTCAATAACCGATTTCTATCGCATCTCTGTCGACACCTGCCGATCACTGCTCAGCTCGCTTCAAGGTGTCGTGCATTCAGCGCCGGAGCACATATCGTCGAAGGATATATTGGCGGGATGTATCGTGACTACAGAGCGCGAGGATTGAGCATATATCAGGCAAGAGAGAAGGTGGTTAGGGATGTTGTCGTGCCAATTTGGGAACCTTTGGCCCGATGGGTTCTGGGGGCTGCACCGATAATGGCATCAAGGGGAGCGGATGAGGTAGAAGAGGAGGATGGCCGAGAGTGGGATGAGGATGACGTCGAGTCAGCGCTGTCAGGATCATCGGAGGAAGGAACACAGCCTAGCGGGAACAAGGAAGAGGACAGCAGCTGGGGATGTGCGGAATGCCGAGACCAGGATGAGGATGTAGGTGGTCTCTGCGTATGTGGACGAATCTGGGAGGCCAGACTTTGACAGGTTCTTGTTCCCAAAGCTGAACAACATTCAGCACTTGACATGCTACGTTTCTCTCTGCAGACTTCACCGCTATGAAAGCCATCAAGTCATTACGATCAAGATTGTTGTCACAATGAAAACGGAGTGAAGAGTGTATAAGCGTAGCTTGGACCCGGAACACCGGCGCACAGCATCAAGACACATCATGGTATTCGGGAACTCACCAAGCCAGCTGAGAAGACTTGGTTCACACGAACGGACACAATGCCTACCAAATAGCTCACATCTCGTCTCCTTAAGGTAGTCTCTCACTCGCTATATTGCCAGCTTGATCTCCGGCATGCTGGATTGAGGATCCGCGAGACAATGCATAGGTCACTGACCTGAAAAGTACACGCGAAAAGGTGATCGGATACTCTGCTAACCCGTTTGTAAGTCTGTTAGCGAGTGGGTTGCTCGAGGCGGCTTCCCAGTTCGATTCAGCCCAGTATTACGTCGCTAGTAAGAAAAGCGAGTTGCGCTCGACGGAACTCGAGATCGAGAAATGGCCGTCTCGCCCCCTTCTCTGTGTTTGTGGGCATTCACACGTCTCCCAGATTGGCGTCAACAATCGTCCTTGCAGGCTAGTGCAACCGGGAGGACGAAATCGGAATGTCAACACGGAAGGGACGCTGACCGGACCGAGCCGGACGCGCTAAGGTACGATTACGGTGGTATTCGTTGAGCTTGGTGATCGGCATTTGTCTCAACACTAGGTTGACGCTGCAGGTGACTACAAGCCAAAGCTTATGCCAGGCATACTGCATGGTATCCCCTCAAGCCGAGGTCCTCGAATCACCTTGCGTCGTGATGTGGGATGGTCTTCGCCAAGCGATTCCTGGGTCTTACGAATAAAGGTGTCACCCTTGACGCGAGCCATCTACTTTGATGTCGATCGTCTCGTAGGGTTAGGTTTATTTCTGGACGTGCTTTGATATCTATGGGTTGGGTGACCACGCTGTCGATCAAAGACCCCGAAAAAGGTTGACGAGTGTCTACAGTGGGGAATGTCCCCGCACGTCAGTGGCTCTGGCCATGGGGGACGGTGATTTTGGCCGGCTGGCGTTGATCGACATTTTCTGGCGTCGGCACGGTATAGTCCCCGAGTTGTGGTTTTCCCAAACGGACGCGACGGAGAACAAGGTTAACAAGGTTTGGCGAGATAACCTGGAAATGTGGCGTGTGGCGTTCAGTGTGGCGAAACAAACCTGCTACCTGCGAACGTGTTGCTTTCTTGGACTTACGCCGTCTGTTATCAGGGTCAAAGAAAGGTAAATGCTCCGATCCCTTCGGCGGAGTATTCTCCTTTTCTCCTATCGGTAGGATACGCCTAAAAGAGACTGCAAGGGTACGCCAGGTGAGTAAGACATCATCCACGGTCTCGGGAACGCAACTGAGATAACCAGGGCTACAGCTCATCTTTAGAGACCCCAGAACCTTGCCACGAAGTGTAGGCCGGCATTTTTGCCCTTCCCTCATATCACTGTAAAGTGGTTTCAAGCAACTATGGAGCCGAATAGCTCGCTGACCGGGATATCCGGCGTAAATGGTTTGTAGCCTGATCTGCAGCTAAGGGTAGACCGAGTGAGAACCCATGCTGTGGAGTCGATCTTAAATCACAGCATTCTCATACTTTCCGTCTTATGGTACACTCTGATCTAAACAACTTGTTCAGCCATCTCTGTCTTGCTCAGCTATATATGGTGACTGCTCCGGGGTGGATGTTGTGTATCTCCTCAAGACAACACGACAACATCCCATCTCTCCTCAGAATCATCCTCACTCTTTTATAGCTCTCCCTCACTCAAGCTTCAAACCCACGACGACAACCACTATGTCCCAATTCAAATCGCTCTGCCTAATGTCGCTTACCGTCTTGGCCTCGCTCGGCCTCGTCGAAGGTCGTGGACTATTCGATGGTCATTATAACCTGCTTTCAAAGCGATTCACCGCAAACGTTTGTGCCAACATCAATCCCACAATTACCGTGGACATTCCTATCCTGAACAACGTGACTGTTGCCCTTGCTGGTCCGTAAGTGAACACCAATTGATCCCTGCCTAGGCGTCCTACTGATCCCTGCAGTACATGCCTCTGTCTCGCTGCCGGTGCCCTCACCGCTTCGTCTGTTGCCAGTCTTGATGAGACCCTCACGATGGACAACAATGGCACCCTGCTCGGCACGGTGATCAATGATCTAGGTGTTCAGACGGTCCTTGACTTACTCGAAAACAACGCCCTTATCCTGGTAAGTCCTTCCGCCTTACTGTCCCGTCTCTATTCTGCGTGGCTGACATGCTTCCTGTAGCTTGGCTCGCAACCTGACCCTGGTTGCGATTACCCAACTGGTGCCATCCCAGACAGTTGCGGCAGTTGCGATTACAGTGAGTCATCACCGACCCGCTTCATGTCAATCGACGAAACTGACTTGCTGAATATAGCCTGTCCTGATAAGGGTTTCGCATGTAACGGCGCATGCGTAGCTGAAGGAACAACCTGCACGTCTGGAATTGCCCGACGCCGCCGCTCGCTTGATTCATTCATGTTCGTACTAGTTCACTTCACCCCACCGAGAATCGAAGTGTTGACTTTGTTTTCCCCTATAGCTGCGACAACGGTCTCACTGCCTGTGCTATTCCCGGAACTGATGTTTGGACCGGCCAGAACTTTGAATGCATTGACACTCAGAGCAACATCGAATCTTGTGAGTCTATCCATTCTCCTGTTCTACCAAATCTGTTTGACCCGCACCCATGCGTATGTCGAGAACAATTTGAGCTGACCCGCGGTATCAGGTGGTGCATGCGCAGACCCTATCCCGGGCCGACCTACCGGACAGGACTGTACCGCTATTCCCCACACCTCTTGGGTAGGCTGCCAAGCTGGATCCTGCACTGTATTCTCTTGCGAACGAGGTTACGAAGTTGATGCGACTGGAACGAAGTGTGTTGCTGCATTGGTCGACCAGAGCGGCGGTTACAACAAACGTTCGACTCCCAGGCGTGCTCGTCTTTGAAGAGGGGGAGCTAAATTCGATTAACGAACATTTTAAGGACTCTTGGCTCACTTTTGAGCTATGTTTGGATACCACGGACTATTTCTCACTTTCGTTTGTTTGCTTTATAGTATTGACATTTTTCGAAATCTTTACGTTTTCTTGTAATTGGGCAACTTTTCGTCTTGTGCCAATCACAATTTTCTGCTTTGTAGCAGTTACGTTTTGATAGATCCTTTTTTGGGATTCCGTTATGACATTCACGAGTATTCTTACCTATGGTGGCAATTGAAATCCTTTTTGCAGTCTAGTCCGCGCACGTGCGTCATCAGTGGCAAATTTTCTCGGTTGATTTGTTGTTCACTTTGTTGATTGTGCGGCCCAAGGCGAGCCCAATCCGACCAAGAGGGGGTTTCGCATCACCTAGGATCACTCCCAAGACCACAGAAGACCTGCGACGTTTACACACAGTGGGGTTTCATCAATAGTGGAAAGCCGCGCCGCACCCCACTCAAACTGTTGCACTATTTATGAAACCCACTGTACAAGTTTTTATTGAACGATTCATTGTCTGGGCGACTTTAGGATATTTTGATGCATGCTACAGATGCCCAGATTGTCCATATATGCAAGTTGACATTTTTGCTACAAAAGCGCGTGTATGATGAATGGTACTGTATGCTAAAAAGTCCCTCTAGATGTTCTAAAGTCCATACCTACACTACACTAATAACTGAAGATATACCTCCTTTTCTTACCGAAAGGATATACCACCAACGCGGCTACAAACAAACCAATGGCTAGTCCAATACCGACTTGAACCATACGAATGGACACAATCACGGCGGTATTGATTTGGCTGCTCGTATCGCTACTACTGCTATCGCTACTACTGTCGGACGAGCTCGCAGAGAGACCACCAGCAGCTGCGATTGCGTTCGGTACTTCCAGTAAAATACCGACCACCATTGAAGGAAAGGCAGAACCTCCGCCGATTCGAGAATACAGGTTACCGAGGACGCCAACTGTAAAGGCAGCAACAGCAGAAACGACATTGGTTTGGTCGATCTGTTCACTGAGGAAATAGTTGACAACGTAGCCTGCCGAAGCGACCACAACCATGACGAGCATGTCGCGCGAGTTCCAAGCCGCACGAAACCATATGGCCAAAGAAAAGGCAAAGACAGGAACAAGTAAAAAGAGCCACCATGCGCTCGCTGTCGACGTCAATGCTGGCGCCTCGAAGGACGGATAGAGACCACTCACGCTTAACATACCACCAGTAATCCCAGTTCGGATTCCGGTAACATGCTACCGTTGTTGCCTGGGTTGCCGCCGACGTTCCGTTCTGGAAGGTGAATGTACCTGTTGTTAGCTAGAAGATGAATCACAGACTTACCATTATTGAAAGTCTGATCCCAGGAAGAGCTATTGCTGGTAAAGCTGCCTTGAATGGTGACCGATTGCAAACTTGATCCAGAGGTACTGATATCATCTGCACTGAGCTGAGCTGGTCCAAAGGCATCCCAGATTTGACTCCCGATAGAGAGGCCAAAGGATAGAAACAAAGTGTACACTATCGCCCAGACGATACGAATCGCACCTGCCACGACATTTCGCGAACCAAGTTCGAGCGCTCCTAGGCAGATATACCAGCCAGGAAGGATGAGAACGATCGAAGCAGAGGCGAGAGATTGGTAGCAAAAGTACTTGGTACTGCCAAGTCCACGCTTTGTTCAAGTCAGCATTGGTTATGGATTGAGTTTGGGGCTCGCAGTGGAGGTTGCTGCTTACAGATATGAAACTGAGGATACCCGCAATGGCAATCTCGAAAATTCGGCTGACAAGATCATGCTTCTGACCAATGGTAAACTGAATAATTGCGAGGATGCTACCCAAGACGCCTGACATGAGGATATCGATGAAGGAGCCTGAGAAAGCAACACCGGCTGCAGTAGCCGATGCTATGGCAGCGATGAGGATGAGAGTCACTCGGCTGTAGGGAATAGTCTGAAATCAGCATTGCTTGACATTTAATCTCACTCGACGCGTTATCCGCCTTAGAACTCGGCACCCCTGTGCAGCTGACATTTCATCGTGCACAACCCGCCTGTACACCTCGTGAACTAACGATAAGCGGTACAGCTCGAGTCCGCCTTTTGGCCGCACAAAGGAAATGTCGGTCGAGTGTACGTCGGAATCCCGAAAGGCGATGATCAGAACAGAAGGAAAGTAGATGAAACTTGCATCGACCTGCAGGATATCCGCTGTCGCTTCAAGCCACGATTCGACTGAATGCGCGGGTGCACCGAAACTAACATCAGCAGGGTCGATGATAGAGCTTACTTGACGACAGCTATAGCAAGCAGTTCGATAAACCTGAAGTCAGCGATAGTCTCTCCAACATCTCACCTTTTACGCTGAATGATGTTTGCAACATGTTTGGTGATCGCCATTTCCCTTTGCGTCCTCTTTCCTCGTCTTCTTTTCCTGTTTGGCCTGTTCTTCATTCGCCCCTCCTCGAGCGCCTTTTCCATGAAATCTCCGCCCTCATCTCCATTCTGACTACCCCGTTGTTCCTCTTGCTCCCACATGTCGTAGTCCTCCTCTCTTGCCTGTCCTTCTGCCACCCCATCATACCAGCACAGCTTTCTCTCGCCAGCGCTATTCTCTGCTTCCGATCCAGCTGCAGGAGCAATGTGAGCCAAAGTCGGACTTGCGACTCCGGCTAAACCAGTCGTAGTGATAATCAGAGCTGCCACACTTCGATATGTAGCGGTCTCCTCTGGTGCATTGCTTGGAGAGCCAAACCATGTTGCTGGCGAGGCATGCTGACTCACGAAGCGTCGAAAATTTTGAGCGATGGTGACATTCGCTGCCGGAGTAAGAGGACTTGAAAAGTGTGCAGATGGGATGTACGGCTCGTTGAGGTCTTGGCTTCGAGGCGGTATCGCGTTCTTCCATCGAGATCGTCGCACGGGCTGATCGAAAACGGTAGAGCGGTCGTCATCCGAAGTATACTCAGACTCGCTGGTCCGGCGACTACTAGGTTGACTATCAAATGATGATCGCGACCTTGACGATTTAGCGGAAAACAGCGACGAATGTCGGCGACGGCCTTGCCTCAGAGCCTTGAAGGACCCTTTGCCGGCTGCTCTTACATCTGCCGCGTTGAGGTGCAGCAGAGAGCTTAAAACGCCCCGAGGGCGGGCCCCGACATCGTCTCCATCGCTACTCTCCTCGGAACCCGAGGCGTTTGATCGCCTTCGGCGGTGCGAGTGATGACTTGACGACGCCGAAGAAGTGATGGACACGGCATCTTCATCTGGACGGGGCAAAGACGCATTGGATGATGAACGTCCAGTCATTTGTCTGACCATCCGACGTGCAGCTTGTCGTGGGTGTTCTTCCTCTGACTCGCTCTCTCCACCTCGTTGTCGTTTATTCCAGTGCACCTTCAAAAGGTCACTCCTACGTCTCGAACCTGGCTTTTCTGCCAGAGTTTCTTCCCTTTCAGCCTCTAGGACCTTATTTGCCTCTTCGGCGATTTCGTCCTGTGGTTCATGAGTGGGACCACTGGTGCCTTGCAGCTCCTCCTCGGACGCCATAGGAGCTTGCACAGGCGCCATACGATCAGCTGGGTCGCGGGATGGTCTATGAGAATGATGTTGCGATGGACTGGGAGTACGGGAGCTTGCTGAAGACACGGCTGTGGAAGAGGGCATTGATATCGGGGGGAATTGAGAATCGTCATTGGAGTCTGGGCCGCCAGAGGCCCCTTCCGGTGGGCCGGGACCCCGAGGAGATGGTGATGGTGATCTAGACATGGCCCGTTGCTATAAAGGTCGAGCTTTGTGATTGTGTTGTTATGGCCGTCAAAGGTGACAAACTGATCTAAAAGAAAACAAAAAAGTTTGGGGTCTTACTGCGGCTAATCTCCAACAATGACGTCACCCAGGGTTTAAAAAAGCGGCGAAACCCCCTTTTTGAAATATTACGTAATGAGCTACCCCGGATGTAATTTCCCATGTGCATGCCACGTGTAGCCGACATACGAGGTTCACCTTCTTCCTGGCACCTCCCGCCCCATAATCATAGGCCTCAAGCTTACCATTCTACTATGCCCATTGAGCTCAAATTCTGTGTAGACGTACCTCACACCATGTCATATCTATGAACAAAATGTTATGATCTGAAGACATGCATGTCAAGATATAGAGGGCCTCGGAGGTGGTGTATTTGGTGTCCCGAAACAAATCAGGTGGTGTCCGAATCAGACGTCCTCTTTCCTCCATACACTTCCTTCCCGCCAATTCTCTGCATCACTTGCCCGATCCAGCAGACGATAGCATCGTTGGCAGAGAAGACAGGGTGCTGCTGCCACAGTCTGTAGGCCTGCCGGCTCTTCCGTCTTTCAGGGCTGGATGATTCCGCTGAATACTAGTGTGCTGCGTCTCCGTAGATAGCCCCTCAAGGCGGAGGACCGACAGTCTGTTCATGCAGCATGATGTAGCATCTAGTAATACAAAGTGAGACAGCGTGTACTCGACCGATGCTTCTGATGGATGCTCCAAGAAGTATACAGTTCACGACCCCGTTCGTGAAATCCTGCGGCCTCAAACGGCCTGTACATTCCTCTGAAAGCTTTCACTCCTTTTCATACTCGACTGGAGTGTCCAGACCCACTCGTCGTGCTGACGCTCGTACCCTTTCTTCCTCTGTCATGTCGAATGTAGGATTATACCGCTTGAGCAGTTCCTAACCGATTCAGCTCGAAAGTTTAAACATATCATTTAGCCATGAGGGTGTGAGTGGTAGAAAGGTGGGTAGGTAGATAAGTAGATAAGCAGGTGGGTAGGTAGGTAGATAGGTAGATAGGTAGGTAGGTAGATAGTTAGGTAGGTAGGTAGGTAGGTAGGTAGGTAGGTAGGTAGGTAGCATTGAGAAGAGTAGAGCAAAAATAAAAACGTACAGCGTGAATCCTACTAGCCCGGAGGAAATCTCTCGTCTCAATTATTGTTTGATCGATCGATGACGACTGTGAAGATGCGATGAGGTCTCTCAAATGACTCTGTACGACTGGATTCCGCTTTGATCTAGGCTGTTTTGACTATTGATATTGATGACCGAGGGTCGAGCGTCAGAAATGGATGACTGGAAGAAGAATTATACTCACAGCTAGTCGAAGTTCACGCAGCAATGATCGATACAATTGTTTTGTTGGGCCTAAAGTGGATGCCATTTTTTTTCGGGTCGATCGTAGCTGTCTTGATTCGCTTGCTCACAATGAGAGTATATGCCTGAAAAGCTGTAGCAATTGAAAGTAGTGTGACCGAGTCGGTGTTGATGGTACAAAAGTTGAAAAGCAGCCGAGTCACGAAACGCGCTGTGGATTTCCGCTATCTAGACTTTTTTTTTTTCTTGTCCACATTCACCCATCTCTCCTCTTTGATCTGCTCTTCTTTGACCCGAATCAAAAAGCTGCACAAAATGGGTCATCCAGAGGGCGACGTTCCTATGTAAGCTGTGCTCTTGATCACTCAACGCAGCGATCACAAGCTGACTTTGTTTAGGGTTCGGTGGAGCTATAACGATGTGCACAAGGCTATTCAGGCCACAGCGGTTCGGATCAAAGAAGAGTTTGGTTGGTCTCCTTTTCAGCCTTCACACACCCATTCTCCATGGATAGACATAAACAGCCTCTTGATACACCGGAGCGAGCTAGCTGACTGAACGTTTAGCCCCAACACTCTTCATCGCTATCGGTGGTGGAGGGTTCATTCCCGCTCGTATCCTTCGAACATTCTGCAAAACCACCACAGAAGGTGTCAAGCGAAACATCCCTATCCAAGCTGTCGGACTGGTTCTATACGAGTCTATGGGCGGGGTGAGTTGCCTGCTCCCTCCCTCCTTCACCTCTCACAACGTCCCATCTTTCGCACGACTGGTGCTCTAATCCGGTCATATCGGAGCTAACGTTGGGTCTGGTAGATTGCAGAAAAACCTGGGACAGAAGTTGTGAGGACACAATGGCTCGACTTCTCTACAGTAAGTGGGGAAGAAGCAAAGCATAGATGGCAAGCTGATCGCTTCTTAATCGCTAGTTGGGTAACATGGCGTCGCGTGGGGGATTACTGGGAAGAAAGATTCTCGTTGTGGACGAAGTGGATGATACGCGTACAACGTTGATGTGAGTACGAGTCCAATTTGTTCTATCCCCTCCATTCCTCAAAGGGCACCCTCATCATCATTTCTGTTCCTACATACGTAAAACACTCGGCGGTGTCGTGTATTCCCACCAATGTTCAGCCAGTCGACTACTCTACACCGCTCCCTCGCTGCTCCCTCTCTCTCCCCCCATAATCTACGACCGTGCACAAGGCTAACTTCTCTGATAGGTACTGTCTTCGCGAACTGCAGTCCGACATCAACAAGCAGCTGGATGAGGTAGAGGACGAGACTGAGCGGGAGAGGTTACGCAAAGAGACGCAGTTGGGTATCTTTGTGGTTCACAACAAGTCCGTCTTTTCTATCCCTCATTAAACACCTAGATCTCAGCCCCTGGTCCTGTGCTTTTTCATAATCTGCCTCCCTTCACTTCACCGCAGATCAGAGGACCCCAACTCAAGCAAGCCGTCGTACTCTTTTATCCCGTTGCCCCAGTCTCCTCGTCCTGAAAACTTCCCAAGCCTTTCAAATTTCACCCAATGTTAATTCATATGTGTAGGTTGAAGGAAAAAGTTGGAACACTCCCGTCCTCCATCAAATACTTTTCCGCCGTCGACACACCCGATGTCTGGCTCGCATATCCATGGGAATGCGATGAGGATATCGACGAACACGACAGTTTGCGAAGCCAGAACCCCAGTTTTTAGCTGATCGCATATCATACGGTTAGTGAGTTATCATCGAGGGGTGAGGAGACTATGTGGTATTTTCGCCTTGGTCGTACAAGACTTTTGTTAGAAGTTATTACGGGTTTATGATTTGATATAGATCATCAACGATATGATTTTACTGCTTGCCCAGCGCGAATCGAGCAAAGACATCCGTCAATCTAATCGAGATGTGTCTTGTCTAGGTTGAACTAATGCTGTTTCGTGGAGATATGAACGATTTTCCTAGCCTCATCACGTCTGTCTGGAATCGATTGACCATTGCATTGCATTTTCTTCTTCCTTAACAAACTGTAAACCTGACTGACTAGAACGACTGTATTATAATTTTCATTTCCCTTTGTTTGATATTTCTTTTGTCAGTCGTCCCAGCCTTTTTTCTCCACTACTGAACACTGCCATAACTGCTCTGGCAGTTTTCTAGTGACAGTGAACCTGATCCGCTCTAAATCTCTGATCAGCCACTGTCTTCCACATACAAGAGTTGGAAGGCATTATGAACTCACTCTGATATAACAGATCTTTGCTTGAATGCATTCACTGCTTGTGCAATTTGCGGTCAAATCGCTAGATTTACCTTGATAAGTGTTATAGAGAGCTACGAGATCTCCACCATCAGTCTCCATCTGTTCAGTCACGAGATGCCACCATGTAGCGTTCAGCGGTGCGTTTTCAGGCCAAGTGATGTTGCTTCCGTAGGCTTGACGGGTGGAGTATTCGTAGCGGTATGAAGGGCCTATATCGATTTGATCATCCAGTTCGGCGAATGATGATACGTTAGAGTACCACCTATCAAGCGTGAATCAGTACTAGACACTGATGTGGATGGGCGATAAAGAAGATCATGGCAAAAGAGCGAGGCCGTTGAACAGAAATGGTGACAAATAGAGGCTGGTGACAAGTAGAGAATGTTGAAAAGAACGCCGGAGACCATGAACGTACGTGTGGGCATCTAGAATATCCCATGTCTCGCCATCAACTTCATACATCTTAAATCCAGAGTTGACTGCAATTGTAACCAATCAGCAGTATCCCACACGGATCATGTCATCCTTGAAGTAAAAGGAGACTCACGATTGGTAAGGGGGGTGATGGATGGTCCGACCCAAGCAATGTTCTGAGCGGTCGCAGCACTGATGCTGGTCCCGTTATTGGCGTAGTAGATCATATCTACATAATCAGCTCTGAACAACCTCACACCCCCCGTGACTTACTTTGATCTTCGTGTGTGTGTCCCTAAATAAGCTGATCAGCATGACGCGGTTTGCTTCAGTGAGAAGCATCACTCACCCAGAACAAAGCCGCAATGACGTGCGAGTATCGATCGATGATTTGGTAGAACACGTCGGTCTACATATACGGTCAATTCACCTTGAATCTAGATATCTTGGAGAGAAAGGAAAGACGCACGGGTCCTGGCAAAGGATTCGTTCCGTCCCAGCCACTCAAGACGTGACCCATAACATACGCTCTGTAACCTTTATCTTCACATTCTTGGAGCTCGTCGGCCAAGAATTTCAGGAAACCAAAGTTGTCTGGAGCAGTCGAGTTGATGTATGCAAATACGTTTGCGCGGTACCTTTTTTGAATTGATGACTTCAGCCACAATACAACGTCGGGCCGAGTGATCAAGTGGCAAGCTTACCAGAGATCAGTGTTGATGGTGATAACCTTGAGATTCTTGGCATGCATGGCAGAGTATCCACCATAATGAGCCTTCGCGACTGAAGTGGTCTTGCCGTCGATCCAGCCTTCCTTCTTCCATAGATGAGCTAGGTGGTTGTAGTTCCAGCTGAGTTGTTTAGAGAGAACTCCAGGCAGGTTGTGGGGAGCGTCAAAAGCTTGTTGGTACGAGTCGTGCTGCATCCAACGTCAAGTCTATCAGATGGAGAAGGCGGGGAACATGATTGATGGTTGACTGACGTTACCAATAGCAGCGTACAGTGGCGAATCCTTGTTGAGTGTCTTCTTCCAAAGATCATACAAAGCAGTCTCTGTATATTCGATATAACCCCTCGAGAGTTGATAGTAAGGATCTACATCCACATCAGACTTCGGCTCCCTGCCACACACATTGTATGAGGACATACCATGCGATACCAAATCACCGGTGAAGATGGTCATTTCAAATCCAGTCTCGTTGGTTCCTGTCAATGCTGGAATTGCTTGAACGGCAGCAGCGCCGAGAGACCAAGGTGTATCACATAGAAAGTAACCGAAACGAGGGGCAGAGACTGAAGGGGTATAATTGGAGTAAATCGATGCAGCGGGGTTACCGTGTCGACAACAGAGGCCTGACGTGCAATTGCCTTCAGACCCAGTGGCGTAGCTGTAGGTGACGAGATACGGACCAGTATAGGTGAAATGAGGATATGGGTCAAGAAGAGAAACCAGCATCAGCTACTTAGTCGATGTGACGACGAGACAAAGGTATGGAAGCACGGTCCGAAATACTCACCGAGGGTCGACATGGAAGTCAGACATGTGCTGCTCACTGTCAGTGCGCTGTCATCTTGTCGACTCAACACATACCAAGACCTTGACACGGTTCGTACCCTTGGGTTCGGGGGCAGTAGCGTTCGTGGGTTTCGGCTTACTCCAAAAATCGGATGAGTTGAAGGTAGGACTAGCAATCGGTCAGCATACTAGCACCGGACACTTATGGGTATGTATACACACAGAGGGGGTCGAGGACACTTTGATACCGATATAAAGTTCTCGCAGAGATACTGGCCATCATATCCGCTCATGTTGCCGTAGGCAAGTACTTGAGTGTACATTGGTCCTTGCGCTTGTGGCATGTAGATGTTGCATCCGGCTTTCGAAGCAAACTTGTACTGATTGCACAGAGCTACCATGAGCTGCGGCACCAGCTGCCCTCTATCATTAGTCATTTAAAACTTTGTAATGGGCAGAGAAAGGATATTTGGACGAACGTGTGGAGCCTGTTGAGCGAGACGCTGCCCCTCTGTAAGAGCGTTGATACACTTAGTGCAGTTGCTTGTTCCGTTCGAGGTGATGATGGCCTGGATCGACAGGCTGACATTTTGGTATAAAGCCGTGGCGGCTGAAGCTGAAAGCTTTGGGGCATGTGGATATTCGATAGGGTCAGCAGTATCATTCGACGGAATGGTGTCCGGATTAGTCAAATTGGCAGGGTAAGTGATATTCTGAGAACCGTCATTAATGTCATCCTTTTTGTTTAGCATCGGGTATGAGCTCACAAGGACAGTATCGGTGATTACTGGCTGAACCTGCGAGACCGTTTGCGTGGGATTGTTGTAGTAAGTTGAAAACAGGCTGGTAGGGAAGATACCTATAGATCAGAATGGAGTTTTAAGTTCTCAGGCTTACCCGCAGCCGTCCACGCCGAGGGACCGAGTGTGACGTTGGCAGCTTGGGCGGCGCCAGCGAGGGCGAGGATGAAAACCGCCTTCATCGTCTAAGCTGATACAGTGAGTACCAGTTGTGAGGATGAAGAGGATCACGAGCTGGGGGATAAACTATTAGATGCATCTCTCGAGTAATTTAGGGGTGTTCCCGAATGTTCTGTTCTAAAGGACATGTGTGTGTGTGTATGGTTCCACGAACGTGTTTGAGGGGAACGAGATAGCACAAATGCAGAAGAGGGTGGTGGGTGACGTTCCTGAATGGTATCTTATCGGCTAAAGGCGTCCCCGTTCTTCCTTTGGTCCATCCTTTCGATCGGTCGAATGGAAGGGAAACAGCGACAGCTAGCAATCTGATGATCATGACTAGCATACACGTCGTGGTCTCGGAGCTTGTCGGATCAGATGGACAAGCTGCTCGCTGGCTGACACAGTCCGGCCGCTGACGTGCGTGTTATTCTTAGCAATTTGTCCGACGGCACTACTGCTCCGGCCAGAAATCGCATAGCATTCCCGGTACAAAAAGTCGTCGACTGTTCTCTGTTTTCTGTCTTCGTCATACAATCATACGGCTCATATTCAGCTAATATCAATACTTGGAAGATGTCAATAAAACTCTCTCCGGCTCTCAAATCCCTCATTTCCGCTCCCCACGCCTTTCCTGCTGCACTGCCGGCTCCACCCCGGCAAGCGCTCAACGAGCTATTTGACCAAATCCGGCGCAGAGCGGAACCGTACGGTGTCAATGCGGACACTTGGTTGACACTGGGTACAGCAGGGATCATGACTGTTAATTCGCCTGATAGTCTTTGTGCATTGTGGGACTTTGCTAGTGCCCGGAGAGACAATCAAGAAGGAAAGATCAGGGATGCTTTGGTAGGTTTCTAAGCTCTTGTTTGATCGAGTGAGAAGGGACTAGAAGCTGATAGGTCAGATCATGAGAGAGACTGGACTGAAATGTATCTCATTCAATGGAATACCGAGGGTGAGTCGGTTTACGACTATGACGATGGTTTGGAATCTGATCACAAGACAAGACCATCAACAACCTCGGAGCTTTGCATACCCATCAAACAAAAGAATTCACCGATCATCTACCAACCACATCATACCGGTGCGTGTCACTTTGGCAGAGAAATACCTAGTCACTTGAGCTGAACATCCTACAGGACCCCAGATGCATCGAATTTAGCTGAGATATCAACTCGTGGTCGAGCACTGTGGAACAACATCTACTCTCCACATCACGAGAAGCTGCTTTCCAAACTTGGACAATCGCATCCCGATCTACCCGTACATATCCTCAACTCACACTATGGTCCTCTCCTCTCCGACCCTTCCACACCAGGAGCAAGTATCGTCGGGCGTCTTCTCACTTCCATCGTCGCGATGACATGTTTGCGATTGCAAACAGGAGTAGGACTACAAGTGACGAGTCATGTATATGGATTGAAGAAGGCCTTGACAGAAGGGAACACAGCAGAAAAGGAAGTAGCCGGAGCAGAGTGGCTTACAAGTGACGAGGGTGTTACTTGGGTTCTCGAGAGCGCCGACGAGATCAGTCGTGTAGTCGCTGAAGGACAGACCAGTTTTGGTAAAACATTACAGAAGGCAAAACTCTAGGATAACAACACGCTAGAAACCAACTCATACTGTGTACGCGATATTCACATGCATATCATTTGGACTGTACTCTGGTTCAACTCGGTAACGTCTATATGACAACTCGTCAATTTCGTATTGTTGAAATCAAACAACCACTCTATTACCCAACCATGACCAAGGAAATAAAGCAAGACTCTTTGCCAATCCGACTTCGAATTCTTCTTACAAGTAGTACGCGTAGTGAGGGTTCTTGTCGCCGAGGTCTCGGTCGTCGCTTGCTCCTGCTTCAACGGCCGCGCGTTTCTTCTTGTTTGCCAAACGGTAGTAATTGATCTTGACTCTAAAGTCAGCGACCGAGCTTACAAGCGCAGGGAAAACGGCTAATGACTGACCATGTAAAGAGTGCAGCAGAGTGACATGCAAGTCATGCCAATGTCAAAGTACAATCCTTTGTGATAGTACGGGGCGGTCTGCGCGGTGAAGATGAAACCGATACAAGCACCAGACGAGTCTGACGCAATCAGCAAGACTGTTGGCGGATACAAGGGCATTTCGACTCACTGCCTACGAGCTGGATGAAACCCATTGCGAAAGCCTTTCCAAAACATCAGCATCTGGCGAAAGCGTTGTATGTATATGAGGAATGCTCACTCTAGAATAGTGACCGCTCCAGTTGTCGCCACACCACAAAACATGAAGACTTGTGGTGGTATAGAGCCCGATAGCAGCGATAAACACTCCGGCGTATCGCCCACCTGGTGCCTTGACCGCAGCGAGTAGAATGTACCCGAGTAGACAGAAACAGAGGGCGACGGCAATGAAGACGCCTCGGATACGGTACTTTGAAGAGAGCAGACCAGAGACGATGTAACCTAATGCGCCAATGACGTAAACAGGACTGTAAAACGTTAGTTTTAGTGATCGGGATAGGACTATAGACAACACTTACACAGTGAGCAGCTGAGACTCGACTCGGGTAGAAAAGCCAAGACCAGAAATAATGGTTGGCATGAACGTCGTGAGCGAGTACAGGGTGCAGTCTATACCAAAGTGGGAAACGGCACTGAATCGTGAGTCAGTCTATAGTTGTTATTAATGGGGGAGGAATGGCATACTGGACATAAAGACGGTAATCCTTCAAAACATTCCAGATCCAATCCCATTTGAACACTTCCTTGTCATCGTAGATTCGTCGATTGATATCTTGACGGATCTTCCACACTCGTTTGTCCTCGTCATTAAGCCACCAGGCTTCAGTCACGTTGTTTGGAACCCAGAACCAAGCGATGGGTACCAAACAAAATGAGATGAGGCCCTCGACGAGGAAGATCCATTGCCAGCCTACGAGGCCGGCTCGATCGACGTGCGAAAGACCGTACGCTAGCAGCCCACCAAAAGCGGATGATGCTGCGGAAAAGACAAAGACAACAGTCTGACGGGAGACATATCTGCCCATATTAGTTTCGTCAAGAGCAAAAGAGTGGAGAGGACATACTCGTGACGCATGTATGTCGTCGTCAAGTACAGCGTGGTTACCGGGATCATTCCGGATTCGAATAGACCCAACAACACTCGGATTGCCATGAGCTGAGGGTAGTTCTTGATGAATGCCTGAACAGGTCAGGATTATTTTGTCACCAGAGTGACCGGACTCACTGTGCCAAGGCACAGGGCCGACCAGCAGATGGTGCATCCAGTCACTAGATGGAATCAGCATGGAAGGTAGTAATGCAAGGCTCCTTATCGGCACGCACATAGGATTTTGGGAGTGATAATCTTCATAAGTACGGCCCATACAGGCTCGAATACGACGTAGGTGGCATAAACCACACTGACGGCTGCTCCGAATCTACAGGGTCAGTCCACTGAGTACACAACACGTTGAGGGAAGCGCACTGATTGCCAACGCTATTTTCATTAGTTGAGCTATGCTAAAGGCAAAAGTCAGACTCACAGTCCGAGATCTTTGTTGAAAGTTGTCAGATTGGCGTTACCGATGTTTGAGCTGATTAGTCAGCGGATGTCCAAGTCATCGATTTGGCAAGCCATACCGATCAAGGAACGACATCATATATAATGCCTGTTGCACGTAGCATCAGTCAAATGCCATTATTGCGTCTCGGGGACAAGCTCACGCCGAAGACAGGGATGAGGTTGAAGTCAACCTTGCGTTTTGCACGCTTCTCAATGATCTTGTCCTCATCACTGAGCTCGAGGATCTCGTTGACAGGCGTAACATCTGCATAGATTGCCTTTTCCTCGATGGTTGTATGAGAAGGGGTGGTCGACATCTTGTCGGTGCGATCACACTATTCCAATAGAGCGGTCAAGGGTAAAGGAGAGAAGTGGGTGGGGAGAATGTGATCATAGCCGATGTGTTAGGCTTTAATAGCTTGATGAGGCAGACCGAAATGACAGAGATAAGCACACTCATTGTCTTTCGGCATCTCGGGGGAAAACACCAGCGGATCCCATAGAGTCGGTTGTTTTGGCTCCGTCCCAAGGGAAATTGCTTTAATCCGACCCTTTTCTAAGTATATGGGTAAGATACAGGCTTGGATACAGGACACTGTAGACCTAGTCCGGCACTGTACGACGCTCATCGTCTGTTTTGGTATCCCGAGATTCCCGCAATGACAGCACTAGACAGTGGTCAAACTCCTGACAATGCAGGGACACCAACGACACGTCCTCCAAAGCGCAAGAAGACTGCCAGAGCATGCGATTACTGTCGGTACGTTTACCGTTGGTATATCTGGCCGGGATACCGGGATGCATCATTGACATGAAGGCTGCTGCTGATGATGATGATCTTAGATCACACCGGATACGGTATGTCTGAAAGGCCTCTGCTCTTCCCTTGGCTAAGCGGGACAACAGATGCGAGTATATACGAGATGGCATGTGCAAGCATTGCGAGGAGTACGCTATCACATGTGAACAGGTCGCTGCTGCTCCTCGGGTAGGTCCATGCAACTTACTATGCAATATGCAAAGTTGGTCTGATGTGTACGATCCAGGACGCTCGAAAACGCACATACTCACCATCCATCACCGGCGAAGTCCCTGATGGCCTCTATCAAGGTCTTGAAGCAAGCTATCTGGGTTCCTCAAGCATATCCCAGTTGGTGTGGACGTATGCCGCCAACACACACCATACCCGCAGACGTCTTCTTGCCGTAGATGGTAAACACGATCATATACGTCATGCGTTCGAGGCGCCCAACCAAGGACTACTGATCGGACGTGATATGCTCGTACCGCCTGCCAAATTCCCGCACCTTTCAGCTCAAGAGGCTCAAGCAAGGCTCGTCGAACAGGTCGGCGCAGAGTCGGTCTTAGATTCCCGTGAGGTCGCTGATGCGATGTCAGCTGATGTGTGATAGTCATCGAGACCGCTCGACTACGTCTGATCCCTCTCTTTCCCGTGATATCTGTTTCTGAAAGGTACGCACCGTCGCCATCCCAGATGACACAGGCTGATCGAGAAACAGCCTACTTGATAGTCCTATTCGAGATATATATCCTCATTTTCACGTGGAATACAACTCGACGCCACCAACGCCCCTCCCAAGTCTTGCCCGAATAGTTCTTTGTGCGCTACCCGCACTCTCTCGCGAGGTCCCCAAAGAAATACGCTGTTCTTTGTTAAACACCTTGCACGCTCTTCTAGCAGGATCAGAAGTGACACGAATGCTGCAGACCAGCAGTCTAGCCAACGTGCAGACTTTACTGGCCATGAGTATGTCGCAGGATCTGCACGCTCAGGGGGCAACGGTGGCTGGTAGTGCAATCTGGCAACGCACTGGAGCGGGAATTCGGATGGCATTCGAACTCGTACGTCAAATCTTATATCTGTGACATGCGAAGGAAGCTTATCTTCTTGCAGGCTCTGCATCGCAACATTTCGACGGCTGCCATACCATTCGCTCAGCTAAATCGTCGGCATCGAGTCTGGGGTGCATGTGTTATTGCCGATCGCTGGTGTGTTCATTATGCTACTCGATTGACCACATGCTGAGTCTCGCTATAGGCTTGCACTTCAGCGAGGTGAAGCGCTCACCGTAGACCTTGACGACTGCGACGCACCACTTCCGTTCCCCTATCCAGATCATTGCAGTCTAGGGACCGACCGCGAGCCATGTTTCCGGTTCCACCAAGAGGTTACCAAACTCAGCATTCTTCTTGGACGTATATGTGAGCTTCTCACCATGCAACACGACTGATGCTGATTTGCACCATTAGATCGGTTGAGTTGCTCGCCAAGAGGACTTGATCGGGCAGATGATCTCGCTTTATACAAGTTTCAAGCCGATCTTGACGCTTGGTTAGCGCAGATACCATCTCAGTGGCCATACGTCAATGCAAGTCCTACTCACGTTGAGGGAATCGATGTTCCGGAAGCCGCCTCTATCATGAATCTGCTCATCGTTGCCGTTGAGGTGTGTTTATCATTGCCACTCCTGGAGAAAAAGGACAGATAGTCTAATGACCCCAGTTCACCTTTCTACGTGGCTTTTCATGGCCAGCAAGCAGACTACCGGCACATATTACCTTCCGACCAGCACCCCAGCGCTGGCCAACATTGGTCGATCGTGCGCTCACGGCAGTGGCGTGGCTTCTTACACCTCAAGGAGCGTTTTATCTAGATATATGGGACATGATGATTTATCCAACAAGTGCGTTTTTCGAGATGACTTCGCCTTGACATGCCTGCTGACTAGTCTCGTTCACAAGCTTGCTGCGCGTTAGTCTTGATGAAGACCATCCAAGAGACTCATTCGTACGCCGCGTACAGCGCACTCTGCGACCTCACTTCCACGTTGGAGATATGGCAAACCAGAGATGACGGTGAAAACCCAAGATCGGACCCGCTCAAGATCGTGGAGCTGGTCAAGGTAGTTCGCGACGTGATTGATCCGAACGATTTCTCGCATGGAATCGAGACAGTGGCCCTGGCGGGACCGGGTGGAGTTGAAGTACCGCCAGAGTTAGAATTTCTGCTTGGTTACACTCCACAGCCCGGCATTGGGATGTAATGCTGTCACTATATGAAACAAGTTGTACTCTAGATATTGATGTATATGTTATGCACCTAAGCTCGCCATCTTAAAAACGAAGTTTGCCACTCTAGATCATATGTATGTTCTTGTCTCTCTAATCTCGAGTTTTGTTCTCTTAACCTCTAATCATACCCTTTCCATATAACGTCTATCCCTGCACCTCGAATTCAGCCATCAACTCGAATGTGTGCATGGTCAAGCAGGCATCAAATGATGATACCCTCATGCATTGTATGGTCACTCGAAGCTCAGGCTTACAATTCGAGATGAGTTTGATTTCTAGGTATTGATTCGAAGTTGACACGAAATCGATATTGATCTGAACACAGCTAGAATGGCAAGTCATGGGCACTACCAACTTTCCTCAGAATGATATGGTGACTGATGTCAAGTGAAGATACCACTCAACAGTCTGAAGGAGAGATGCGAAGACAATCAATATTAACATATAGCTACGACGATGGGAAGAGAAGACACAACTACATTTGTGGGATACAACTCATCGAACTCTCTACAGGAAGCTTAAACGGGCAGAACCACCTTTACTCCCAAGAACTCTCTCTGGGTATACTTCTTTCCATCAATCACCACTTGATCGGCACCAATTCGGTTGTTAGCGGTATCTGTTACTTCACGCATATTGGCGATCTGCACTTCACGCCACTGCCTGTTGGTAGGTACGGGCAGACCTGCTTCGCGCATTCTCTTGAACTCGCTGTATACGCCTGGGTAGTCGAGGCATCCTTCACGTTGAATCAACGGGGATTCTGCACATTTCATTAGCGATGCGCCTTCGCTATGGAGAGGTGATAACTTGCCGATAGCTGGCGTCATCTGAAGGTCTCCCTCTGATGCGTTGAATAGTACGATTGACAATCTCTGCTCGTGTCGCTGGTCCTCAGGTGCTTCGAATACTGCAGTACATTAGGCTTGAATTTCCATCCCTTGTCGATCTTTCAACTCACCGCGATGCCTCGTCGCCTTGAAATGCCCACCAGAAAGAATTTCAAGCGTCTCGCCAATGTTGATCACCAAAGAGCCCGGATTGTACTTGACGTATTTCCATCGTTCATCCTGCCAGATCTGTAGGCATGTGATTGGTACAGAGAACAACATGGTTGTGGTTCCTTGATGAAAGTCAGCAAAAGAGAAACAGCCTGTGTACTGTGCACTGGAACACAGAGACAACTCACCGTAATCGCAATGTCCATGCATTCGGAGACCACCCGAAGCAGATTTAGTCTCCTCGATCAAAGGGTGGAACAATGCGTGGCGTATGTAACCTTGGTTGACGGGCATTTCTCGTGCTTGTACCTTTTCCCAGAGGTACTCGTCAGGTAGCTCGAGAACACGAGACAGAAGCTTGAGCAAACGACGGTTCACCGATCCGGTCAAGTACTACGAAGAATAAGTTTCGTGTCCTCCGTGTTTAGGCCAAGTGGAGACAGACTCACCTCGCTGAATGCTCTGATCTCATCCATAAACGGGTGGATACAGGTAGGAACCTTGTCCAGTGACTTGAATTCGTCCGCGTAGAAGTTGAAATGCTCAATACCATCCACCTTGCCTGCTTGTCTCTGCACAAGAGTCAGCGGAGTGCGCTTAGCTGGCTGTCAAGTGACACAGACTCACCTTCCAGCCAAATCTAGGTTTGTAACCTGCAAAGAGACCAGACTCAGGGTCCCACAATAGTCGCTCTTTGTCTTCGTTCGAAATGTTACTGTGCAAGTATTGTGCAAGCGAGAATTGGCGGTGGAGCTATTTTGTCAAGTCAATTCAAGCCACTGATAGACTTGGAAATGCATACCTGTTCAAGGGAGATACCATAGTCGACCAGGTACAGGAATCCGTCCTCCTTGATCGCCGTCTTGGCGGTCTGGACAAGCTCGTTCACGACAGCCTCGTCTGGGCTATCGAGCAAGGCCAGATCAATAGTATGCAAGTTTGCAAACTCAAGGTCGGCCTTGGTTGCTGGTGGCGGAACCCAAGCGGGCACAAAAGGCTTGCCTTCAGTGGATGGGGGAACGTATGGTGCAGCCATGATGCCTAGGTAGAGATGTATGAGGCGTAGGTAATGTCACTGGGGAGTATTGCCGGTCACGATGGAACTGCTTGCTTCCTTATATCCCAGCTCGTCTCAGCTCAGGTGCCCGGCTTTGCCCCCACCCGAGGTCCCGACAGAAGGTGATCCAGAGATGCCGAGGACCAAGTGCTAAACCACAACGCCACCACGTGGCTTACACGGCTGCAGAAAGCGTGTACGTTTATTGGTAGGAAAGACAAAGCCTCTCAGGCAAGCTGTCTAGAAGATAATCCATTCAAAAGCCTTCAAGTCTTCCAATACCATTAACACAGGATGTCACGCGAAATCATCAGCTCTGAAAAGTACCCCGAGAAGCCTCACAACAGTATGTCCCCCTTTTCGCTCCATACGCGCAATGCTGAACAAAGGCAGGCCCAGCGGTTCGGGTACCTGGACTCGTCTTCTGCTCTGGTCAGGTTGGAAAGGGTCCTGATATCAAGGCTGGGACTGTTGAAGCCCTCTCTGCACTGAAGGATGTCCTTGAGCTCTCGGGAGCTACTCTGGAGTCGGTGTGCAAATACAACAGTGAGTCTTCTCTCCGCTTATTCCCCATATCAAATCTTTCTATTCTCCATGTCAAGCATATAGCAAGTGAGGCTGAAATACGTGCAGTCTTCCTCAAGAATATGGATGACTTTGTAGAAATGAACAAGGCTTTCGTCGCCTTCCTCCCCGACCCCAAGGTAAGTCTATCGAAACCCTCAGTCAGGTCCCAGGTCTGATGTGCCGATTGTAGCCAGCGAGAACTTGTATCCAAGCGGGAAGATTGCCAGGAGGACCGGATAGCATTATCGAGATTGAGTGCATCGCGCAGGTATAAATGTGCAGATGGTATATCAACGTGCCTGTGCTCCGTACCAGTTCATGCCAGATATGCACGGAGTGATAACTCGTGGGCACTGCGCAGAGTCCTCTAGAGCACGCCTTCTGGGTTTGAATTTCGATTAAAGCCGGAATGGCTGTACCCAAAGTCCAGAGCATTCAGCAAGCTATTTTACGCTCCCCACGATGCTGAAGTACACCTCTGATATCTATCTTGAGGGGAGTATTGCATAGAAAGCACGCTTAGCGAGATCTATGGGGCGAGATCTATGGGCTTATTGGGGCGAAATTAGGCTCGCGGAGAGTTTCTCGGGAGTTCTCGGCCGGGCCTATTACCGGCCGTTTCCCCGCCGGTAAATCGAAAGCCGACGTTTGATGAGGTGGAGGAAAGAAAGAAAGTGAGGGGACCCTGGATTCCTGTATTTATTTCCTGGGATACTGTCACTACTGTCATTCTTGGCATCTCTCCTTCACTTTCATCTCCTTGAAGCCCTCACAATGATTCGCTCATTACGCCTCGCTCGAGCAGGTCGCTCCCTCTCCCTAGTCCGACCCGCAAACGCTCCTGCATTGGCTCTCCCTGCACCCAGATATGCACCATGCTCCGCCCCACATCGAGGCCAGTACCGCTATATGTCCCTCGCAGTTCCCAACTCGGGTCTGGATGCAAACCCAAGTAAGGCAGAAGCTATCGGTGCTCCAGCGGTAGATCCGGGAAAGGGAAAGGTCTGGGACGATGTGGACGAGGCGGTCAAGGATATCAAGAGTGGTAGTCTCCTTTTGAGCGCAGGTCAGTCAGAAGTCTAAAGAACGTGCATTCGGCTCATTCTTTCAAGGGTTTGGACTATGTGGCACAGCAGAAACAATCATTGAAGCTATGAAGCGACGGACGGATCTGACAGATTTGACAGGAGTGTCCAATAACGCCGGTGATGGTGTCTACGGCTTGGGTGAGTTCCTAGTCTAGGCTTTGTGCCTTTTCATATGTGGCGAGTTAATGAGCGTAATGTGCTGACGTACTTCAGCTCCTTTGGTCCAGGCGAAACAGATCAAGAAGATGATCCTCTCTTACGTCGGAACAAATAAAAACCTGCAAGACGCTTATTTGGCAGGCCAAGTCGCCCTGGAGCTTTGTCCTCAAGGCACAATCGCCGAGCGACTACGTTCAGCTGCAGCCGGTATGCCAGGATTCTTCACCCGAACTGGTGCAGGTGAGCATTCGCGTTCAGCGCTAGAGCTTGCAATCCTAATCCAGACACTTAGGCACTTTTGTTGAGACTGGTGAGATCCCTCAGCTGTGGTCCAAGAAAGTAGAAGGGGAGAAGCAGACTGTCATCGAGCCTGGAGTAAAGAAAAGCGTTCAGGACTTTGACGGCAGACGATATATCTTTGAGCCGGCTTTGCATGGCGACGTTGGAATTTTGAGGGCATGGAAGGTAGACAAGGCGGGAAACTGCGTGTTCCGGTGAGTCCAGCCAGTCATGTGTCGGGACAAGTCGGATTTATCTTCTCAGTTATACCACTCGTGCTTTTGCTGGACTGGTCGCAAGGGCATCGAAGCTCACTATCGTCGAGGTACGTCGTGACGCTCCACACGTTGTGTTTCGGCTGACAAGTCTCTCCCAACTGTGTTATTCTCTCCTTCGCATTATCTTAACCCTGCCTCTTTATCATTTCACCTACAATCGATTTCCTCTCGTTCGATCATGCGTCTCCTCGAAATCTGCCGCTAATCTAGGCTGAAAACATCGTCGAGATTGGCGAGATCTCACCAATGGATGTTGATCTTCCTGGGATCTACATCGACCGAATCGTCCAGGCCACTGCTCCGAAGAGGATTGAGCTCCTGACTGTTTCCGAGGAGGACAAGGGTGCCGAGAGCGACTCGTCCCAGGCATCGACGGATTCCAAGAAGGCTGCAGCTCAGGAGAGGCGGATTCGTATCGCGAAGCGGGCTGCTAAGGAGGTCAGCCACTGTTTGGATATTCTCAGACATAGATGTGCTGACGTTTCAGCTTCCTGATGGATCTTACTGTAACCTGGGTGTCGGCATGCCCGTCTTGGCTGCCAACTACCTCACTCCCGGTACCAACGTGTGGTTACAGTCTGAGAACGGTATCTTGGGTATGGGACCATATCCCACTCGTGATCAGGTTGATGCGTGAGTCTCCTCACAAACTTGCTGTGATCAGTCAAAGAGCTGATGGAACTAGGGATGTGATTAATGCGGGCAAGGAGACTGTCACTTTAGTTCCAGGTGCCTCCGTCTTTGACTCTAGCGAAAGCTTTGGGATGATTAGGGGTGGACATGTCGATGTTAGTATATTGGGAGCAATGGAGGTGTCGGCGAACGGTGATTTGGTGAGTTTCCTATACCAAAGGTTCAAGGATGTGCTGATGAGTCTGTGCCCTCTTCCTCACACTTCGTTATTTTGCAACTCCGCTTCGTCGTGTCTTATGTCGCACCTCATCCCGATTCTCTATCGTTACAGGCCAATTACATGATTCCCGGCAAGTTGGTGAAAGGCATGGGAGGCGCTATGGACCTTGTTTCCAACCCCGACAATACTAAAATCATCGTCGTCACCGACCTCGTGGACAAGCATGGCAAACCCAAGGTCGTGGCACAATGCTCGCTGCCCCTGACCGGCGTACGATGTGTCAGTCGAATCATCACAGACTTGGCAGTGTTCGACGTGGATAGAGAAAACGGCGGTTTGACTCTTGTCGAGGTCTGGAACGGAAGTAGTGTGGAGGAGGTCAAGAGCAAAGTTGGCTGCGAAATCAAGGTGGCGGAGAATCTTGGGAGCTTTTGAGTGGACGCAAGAAGGGTATAAGGGTACAGAGGGTATAGAGTGCATTTGTCTTGTTGCATCTATAGACACTTTTGGTTGCGAGTCTGTGTCTATGTTATTTGATTATCTATCAGAAGGCGGTCGATCGCCAGTAATGTCTCAAACCCAGTGCATCGCTTGAGAGGGAAGGCTCCGCTCTCGAGTTCTTGTCTTCCCCAAGGCTATTATTGCGAGCTTGGCAAGTTATCTCTATACATTCTCCTGCAGATGCAAAATACCCCAAATAGGCGACTCCGGTAAATGGAAGTGTGCATGTATATTACAACTCGTACGTATGGTTACTCGAGATTACCTGGATCACCCCTTATCAAGCCTGAACATAAACCTTGACATCCTCCTCGGTAGGCCCTGTTGGATCATCTGATGCTGCGAGGTTGCACTGTAGTTGTCAGCCGCGGAGCTTGTATACAGATTTGAAACCTGCCAACCTACCTGGTGGAATTGGCGGATCTCCGAGTCCTTCAATGTCCCTGTGACTGAGTGCAGCACTCCTCGGTTATGGAATACAACCAGATCCCCGTCTTCCCAATCTTGAGCATATACAAGCTGTTGGCCACGGATCAGCTCTCGTTCCGCGAGTAAAGGATAAGACTCACTTCCGGTGCGATGCCTGGTCGTTGGATCGAGTAGAGTAATTTACGCACTTCAGCCAAATCGGTGATATGCGCTCCGTCGGGATAAAGAGCACCTTCTTTGGAAGCGCCCTCGGGTAGAGGATCGATATGTAGCTGGTGGGCACCGCATGGGTGAACTTGGATGTGAAGGGCACCAGTCACTGGGTTCTTCCAACACTACTTGGATCAGCAGGTGCATCGTTGAAAAGAAAGTCAAAAGAGGCAAGGGTAAGTCTGTTAGTTTACTCACCATTGGGTACACCTTGACTTTACTCTCCTCCCACTCTGGTAACTCTTCCAATGGCAGCTCCTTGCCTTCCGACTCGATGCCCAGTCCAGTTGGCATCGCGTGCGCTGGGCTCATCCAAACATATGGGTGTGGAGCCTAACAATCAGTTCGAGACTCCTATGCAGGCCTGTAAGGGAAGACTCACATATTGGATCTTTGTCCGGACTGCCAACGACTTCATCTCCGGAGACAAAATGTCGAACATGGTCTTTCCCGAGACAAAGGCCGTTCCACCAAGAGGAACCTCGATCTCGTCCCCGGTCCCATCGTCGTATAGGCATCGCTGTGGCTGTCCCTGAGGGACCTTGACAGCGTATAGGGTGGTGACTTTTGGGGGAGACAGAGCGTAGAGTGCAGCGTCAATGTGCCTAAAAGGTTTGTCAAGAGGGGCTACTTGTGAGAAGTGCGAGTCAACCTACCATCGGTAGAAACGAGTCGCATTGGCTGCTTCATCTTCTGGGGAAAGAGGTTTGCCGTGGAATGTGGAGAAATGAGGGTGCTTGAGCTTGGGCTGAACAGGCATCAGCTGTCTCTTCATATCTGCATTATTCGCAAAACGTACACTCTCGAGTCCCTCGTAGTTGCCTTGTACTTGACCGTTGCCAATGAGCTGGACTTGGGGTTGATGAGGGATGGTCTTGAGATCGGGGTGAAGGATGGAAGCTTTCTCCTTGCCCGTCTTGTTGTTCCCATGACCATATGACTCGGCCTTTGGGTCGAATGCCTGATGGAGAGTCAGCTGTCTTTCTAGCTGGACACCAGCATCAGATCTCACATGTGTCATATCAAACTGCTGTTTAGGTGTGAGTTTGGTGTTCTTGAACAGCAAAACCGAGTGTTTGTATAGCATATCGATAATCTCATTCATCTGTTCCTCTGATACCGTTGACGGGTCAAAGCCTTGAACCTGTCGACCAAATTCCGCAAAGTACGTTGGGTTGGCGGTCGGCGGAGGAGGGATGGGAGAGTATTTGAAGTGAGTCGTCGCTGCCATTATGTTTGTGTGAATGCTTGATTGTGATATTCTGTGTAGAGCGAGGATAAGAGGTGTTCGTAGAGAGGGAAGCGAAAAGAGCATGTGAAGAAGAGAAGATTTACATATATATATATAACCATGTATCCACCCGACAGCTCGCTCGAGTGGCTGTCGTTGCCGCCGCCGCTGTTGTCGCCGCCGACGCTATCGCAGCCGATGTCACCGGGAATCCTCATCGCCGGTCACCACGGGTTTAGGCCTGCGCAATGATCGGCGGATAAATAAGTGACAAAACGGGTGCACACGCACGCCTATTATCAGCGGCCTCTTGTATCCCAGAATGAATACTAACTATTGCCTCTGTCGCTCAACTCATCAAGTACAGCATCATGCTTCTCAGCTCACTCATACTGACTCTTATGGGAGTAGTTGACTTCAACTCATCTTTTCCCCAACGCATTTTCAGCTCATCCCGGCCTCAAGGTCCACTGCTCTCTGCCACGCTCACTTCTCGGCTCGAGCATCTACGCAAAAAGTATGGCATTGCCGGCATCAACCTCTCCCTCTCGGCGTCACCAAAGTATACTGGTGAAGACTGGGCAAATGAGACTCTGCATCTTGGTCATGCAACTGCATCGGGTGATGTCGTCACTGCTGATGTGAGCCTTCTATGGTGGTGAATCTAACGTCAGACCTTGTGGGGGATAGCCAGCATTTCGAAGATATTTGTTGTTCTCGCCATTGGCATGTTAATCAACAATGGCACTGCGCTTCCTAGTGGGGAAGAGCTCGACTGGTCAACAAAGATAAAGGACATAATGCCCGAATGGAAGCTCATGGATGAATATGCATCCGATCATACGGATTTGATTGACCTGATGAGTGAGCTGCCTCGTTATCATAAGTGTCCTTTATATAGTAGTGACCGTCAGATATGAGGAGCGGTCTACCTAGACATGATTTTGCCAATGGGTCAGTATCAGTTTTACATGTCTTTGGAGACCTTCTGACGGTCATGTAGAATCATTACACCGAGTGAGGTTATCTCTCGCTTGCGGTATTTTCGTCCATCATCCGAACTGCGGCAGAACTTCCAGTATAACAACTGGCACTATGTCACCCTCTCGCACATCGTCCCTACGCTCACCGGTGTTCCATATATCAATTACGTATCTGAGCATATATTCAAACCTCTGAACATGACGCAAACTACATATAACGCCACTGAAGCCTTGTTGGGCGGCCATCGAACAGAATCCTGGTTCCACGACGGTGTCAATGCGACGGAATGTGCTCAGCACTGGAAAGGTTTGGATAATCTCGATAAATCCTGTATAGGTCAGACCAAGAGTATTGGTTGGTGGACCGATAGCGATCAGGTATTCATGGCTGGTCCCGGGGGCCTCATAATGAGTGGTCGAGATATGGTAAGGCATTCCATTCGCCCATTTTACGGCATTCCAGGGCTGAACCGTTTCAGGTCAAGTGGCTTTCGGAACTTCTCTCACCTCGAGTGATCCCTAGCAACGTCCTTGCAAAAGCTACTAGACCACTCACTACGAGACAGCCCAGTCCGTACCCTGGATGGTCAGCTTTGGACTACGGTCTCGGTCAATGGGTGTTCTCTTTCCGGGGGCACGAGGTCCATGGCCACACCGGTGGTCTACCAGGACAATACTCGGTGACTTGGCGAGCACCAGAACGCGGCATTGCCCTGTTTATCGCCAACAACGATGAAGGTCATGGCGAGCTCGTCAACAACGTCATGGCGAGTGTGATTTTCGATGAGCTGCTTGGGCTGGAACCGCGTGATTGGGAGAGCATTATCCTTGAAAAAGCACTGAGTCAGGTTCCCAACACTCAAACACCACCGAAACACACCCGAGAATCACCCAAAGTGGATCAAGTTGCCGGACGATACACTGCGGAAGGGTACGGCCATGTCGATCTGATACCGCTATTGCTACCTGCCGAGCTCAAGATGGGTATACATCTCAACACCAGCCAGATTGCCACCGAGGTTCAAAACAGCCTCGATGCTGCGCTCCCCCTACGAGACATTCTCCCACCCTTGCTTGAATCCTACCCTCATTTGCTATCAAAGTCCACCAATATGACGTTATACTACGCTATAACTTCAAAACTTCTTTACACCCACCTGATCTTCTCGCCGTTCGATGGACCCATCTACAATTGGACGGCGGTTTTGCTCAAGCCTGTTTTGGACAAAGCTGGTCAGCCAACCGATGAAGTGATTTTCAGTCATCCGGAAACTGGATCGGCTGTATTCGTCGAGGGATCAGAAGGCGGGTTTGGTATGTTTGGAGATTATTGGGGTCAGGGAGCGGCATTGCCAGGCAGTCGGATAACCGAGGTTAACGTCAAGGATCAATGTGAGGTATGGTACGCTCGAGCATGACGTGATGGGGCTGTATAAAGAAAAGCTCGGGATGGTCAGGCAGACTTCTCCAATATGGATGGTGCTAGCTGTCGGAAACAGCTTCGATAGCATCTCCTCGCTCGAACTCCCTAAAACATGGAAGGGTATGATACTCGCTCTGTATCGCGTAGCTTCAACCAGAGCTTTGGACAAAGGTAACGAGAGGTTTCGAGGAAGGAAAAGTGTGATGAACATTGTGCATGACTTCTCCATGCGATGTAGACATTCTTCCTCTGCTTGACTACAGTGAATGAACTTAGTACCTACCGCTATGCTCAGGATGAGTCTAGGTGAATTGTCGCAACTCACTCCCTACTCCCCGACCGTCTGACTCTCATTCCGGCTACAAGCTCCCGAGTGCAAGACGATGTGAGGAGGGGCTGTGTTGTTCGCGATCGGGATCTGCAATGCGATGGTCGATGTGTTGCCCGGATAAGTGGTGATATGACCATTTGAGTCATGATAATCGGCAGCGATGATGAGACCTTTTGCTCCACCGTGAACCAGTACATGATCGGTCGAGTTGGGAAGTGTGATATTGGCTAGGCCAGACGTGAAGGCGACATACCTTTGATTGTCAACGACTGAACTAAAGTACGATCTTTGTCGTGATGGGACAAGCGATCACCACTGGGACTCACTGGAGGTACGGAGCTTTATGAAGTCCTCCCTCAAACCGAGGAGGCAGAACTGTATAAGTAGCGTTGGCCAAATTGCCCAATTGCAGCGCTGCAGAACCAGATGTTCCAGGATCATGCGAAATTGAAAACGGCGTGGCCAGTTGCCAACATTCTAGAACCGAACTGCCGTTCGAGACCGCAATCGCGGTGAGGTTCAGGTAGGTATTGTTCGATTGAGCGGCAGTCGAAGAGAATCCGAGCAGTGCTGCCCAAAGCAGTGCGAAAGAGACACGCATTCTTTTTACAGTTACGTCTGAAAATCGGATTTCGCGAAAGACTTATACACTAGGGGACTTGGAAACCAGGTATGCCTTTATAATGATGCCATGTCCCCAAAACTGCGCACAATAAGCTTGATGACCACCACCCCGACCCCGACCACCATCCCTATCCCTGTCATCGCATTAGACGGCCGAATGTCCGAGACAATACAGTACATACAGTACTCGCACTTGGCACAATCGACTGCGCCAATGCATAGACGTTGTTTAAAAAAGTCCGAATTGATGAACTAGGACGGACACGGAAATAAGTTTGTCGGGATTGGCGAACCACGTGTTTCGCACGTTGCGAAGGAAATCAACATTCGATAAAACCTCTTGTTGGCAGCTTGTCTTCTTGATCAATCCTGCAGCGGCATCCCAGGATCCTTCCCATGGCATACGCAAGAGTCCATATGTGATCGGCAGTCACGATGGGAGAGCCCTCCCGGCCCCGCGTCAAGGTGCGTGAAGGTCAATTGCTTCCAGTTTATGGCGCTCAAAATCCACAGGTCTCTGGGCAGATATCCTTCACTTCGTCCCCTTCATCCAGCTCTATACCACCTCGCGTTCGAGCAAAAGTCGATCCTTCTACCATTTCTACTCCACCAAATGTAACGACCCGTCCCGCGATTAGATCGACCCCATCGTCTGTCTCGCTCCGCTCCGGTGTATCGGCAACGTCGGCAGGACGCGCAAGATCGCCTGCTCCGCAGCTTCTCGCTACGAGTACGCAAACACCCATTTACACCCCACCCTTATCTCCGCCACTCACAAACGATGTGTCAAATCAAGCTGTACGAGTACGTGGAGGACCAATGTACAAGTCTGCTAAATCACCCGAAACGCCAATATATCGCAGTTTGACAGAGGTCATTGGTCAAAGTGGACCAGGTCCAAGTTCGAGCGCGAAGGCTCAGCCGTCTTCGAGAGGGGTTACTTCAGTCGAAGGTCGAATACGCCCAAGAGCACAGCCCTTGACTCCTACACCAACGACTCGCCTTCTCAACAGATCCTATTCTCGCACACCTCTGATATCTAATTCACAACCACCGAATGACCAAAGGGCTGAGAATCATCCCTACCAGAGCGCTCCTACAATATCCCCAGATAGACCGCTACTGGATGCTCCACGACCGGTGCTCAACAAGTCAGGTGCTTTCCCTTCTCTGATCCACCTGCAACACCCTACAGCGTCATGTCCCCCCTCTCCACTCCCTGCGAGCGATCTCATCATTGAGACTCATCGCTCGCGGATTCTACCGGCCCACCCATTGTACTCCAAGCCACCAGGTTTGCCACCTCCCACACCAGGCAGTCCAGAAATCAAGACCATCTCGCTACCCGAGTTGACTCCACGTACGTCTGGCGAATATGAATATCGCTATGAGAGTGAAGTCAGTGACCTGGGAAAGCACGATGATGATCGTGATCGCTTGAGTGGGGTCACTGCGGTAGAGGTCGATCTAGGTAAGGAGGGTGGGGTCGATGAGGTGATCGATGACGGCAATGGCGATGTCGAGGAGGCCAAAGTCAACCGCAAGGTTCGAGATTCATGCTATTCTGGCATCTAGATTTGAAATTGACGTGTGACAGATTGCGGATCTAGAGATCTCAAATGCTAGTTTGCTCGCCATCAATCACTCCCTTGAAGGTATGTCGTGCTTTCTGTTCATAGCTGTGCTAGAATTTCCTGACGAGTTCAGCGACAAAATCAAAGCAACGTGCAGAAATCCTGCGTCTTCGCCGTGCCTTGCGCGATTCTCTGTCCGGGATCTCTCAACCCTTTATTCCACTTACCTCTCCGCCAATCATGTCTCCCTCGCTCATGTCCCCTACACCGGACGACGATACCCTGTTCGAAGAGGAGTTTGTGGATTCCGAGCTCGAGGTGCGGTGGGAGCGGGTATCGGAGCTGGTAGGCGGGATGGTCCGTCGAGGAGAGCTAGCTGTAGAAAAGGGGAAAGAGGAAGTCAGGCTGGGGACGAGGGTACTTGGTGTTGAGGATATTACGAGGGAGAGCACTCCAGGACCGAATGACGGCGAGGAAGATAATAGTTTCGCCTCGATGCCAAAGGATGTCGGAGGGGAGGAGGAGCCATGATGCTGTATCTCTGCATGTTGCAATCGACGCTATGTACTTAACCCAGCATGTGATCACGAATTTGCTTTTCATACCCCGCAGCAGCAGCATCACACGCTGGCAAAAATGGCCCATTACCACCTCAGCTTGCGTCTGGGGCTGATGAAGCTCATTAGGCTGACAGAATACGCCTTGACCTCATCTTCCCCTGGCCATGACACGAAGTCGGGTGTATAATGTGAACAACTTCCGTTAGAGGCAAGAAATACCCGACAAAATCCCTCCATTAATTATCGCATTTGACTCGTTGCAGGTCCCAGATGGAGCGACAATATTCATATGTCCTATTGGGAGGACAGGACTTTTATGATGCAGTTGATTCCCGCTTGCAGCGGTAGCAGAATCCTATTGACAGAGCTGGAATGAACGCTTGAGTGGTTATTTGAATCTCAATGCTGACAGTGTATGAGGTCAAGCGGAGGTTTGGGTCACCCGTCAGGGCAAAAGGTGGTAGTATCTCAGCCATCACTCGATCGCAGACATCAATCATGTCGTTGCGACTCATTGTCGTTTCCAACCTAAGATGTAAGTGGTCTGAACCGCGTTTGGTCGGTTTGCCCGAGTCGGGGACATTTGACCGAGGTTCAGATCTCATCTCAGCTTACAGATGGAGTACGCTCGAAGTCCGTCTGTGCATGCTTTCGGCCCCCGAGATTGATCTGAACGCCTTATTTATCCAGTGGCTATGCCTCATGTTGAGTGTCCTCGAAGATATATTCGATCATGCCCGGCTGAGAGGTACGAAAATAGATTAGATAACAAGTTATGCCTCGGGCTTCGGTTGTAGCGACAACACTTTCACCGATGACCTCCAAGCTATATAAGGCATGTTCTGCTGGTGTATTGTATCTGACCAGATACGTACTTTTCGACATACCTGCAGCTGGAACTTGATCAAATTGATCACAATGTCTCAGCCACTATCGACTCTTCCCTCACCTCGCCGAATCATCACATATCATGAACCTTCGGGTGAATCCGCCGCTATCGAGGAGATTGTGCCTATGAAAGTGTTTTCGGCGCTGAATAGCGCAACGATGTTCATCCAGGAGGATTTCCCCGCCCAGCCTGACAAGACCGTAGAGTACGCCAACGCTGTCAGCCCCACTTTTACTCTCAGCTCAGGCGTGACCTGCTACTTTGTCGGTCAGTTCAGACCTATGTATTTTATCTCTCATAGCTCACCCCCAATAGATTTCAAACCAAACCATCACGGTCCCTTGCATTTCGCCAACTCTGTAGGTGAGTCTGATATGTTAGGTAGATCCTGATCACTGATGGCGTTAAGAATACATTGTGATCACGCACGGTTCACTCCACCTTGAAATCGACAATGGCCAATCATGGACTGTGAGCCAAGGGGATGCTGCGGTATGCGTGGCCAATGCACACTACTGGCACAACAAGACCAATGAATGGGCCCGTCAGTCGTTTGCCATCGTTCCTTGAGCAGGGCTAACATGGCACAGGGATGTTTTGCGTTATATCGCCTTCCAAACCGGTAAATGTCCCGGGTAAGGGTGACTTGGAGAAGGTTTATCCTGGCATTCTCAAAACTTCCGCTTGAGCAGGGATAGCCATCCTTTTCGTAATGACCGTCTGCCTATCTGCTGTTTGGCGTATGGCGAAGATGCACAAGACTAGAATCGTCGATGCAAGAAAGGTTGCGAGTGGCAAATTTGATCAGTTGTGAATAAGTCTGCTCAAGTCTGCTTGCTGTATTTCTGCAGACTGGAGGTCCCTCGATTTCCGGAGTGAGCAACAACGACCAACGGCATTCATCGTTGAGCGAAGACCATTCTAGGGCAAAACATCCCAGACCACGTCTGTGTGGCCACATATATTTCATGCATAATCAAGGCATCTATCTAAGCGCTTCCGTACTCCTTCTATGATCATTCTTAGATTTTTAAGCAGTACTACTAGAACCTCCCTCCGCTAATTTCTCAAGGTGTTCCTTGTCACTCGAATCGTTGACTAAAGCTCGCAGATACCCATCCGGATTCTTCAATAGATTTTGGGGCGTGTCAAACTCTTTCAACTCGCCAGCCGATAGAACCATCACCTTATCGTAGTCCATGATGGTTGACAGTCGATGTGCGACCGTCAAAATGGTGACCTCGTGTAGCGATCGAATGGCTTTTTGTACGAGGGCATCCGTTGCGTGGTCGACGGAAGCTGATATAATCAGCGATTCCGACAATGTACCTCTCGCAGGAAAGGACTCTCACCTGTAGCCTCATCGAGGACAAGGATTTTACTGCGCCTCACCAGTGCTCTAGCCAATGAGACCAGCTGCCTTTGTCCCTGGCTCAAGTTGCTTCCACCGGCTGCAATCGTTGTGTCCAAAGTCAACGCCGACTGTTCCTCGCCACTCGCCGTTTCATTGGATTGCAGCAGGCCAGACGACTTCATGGCATCCAGTAGATCAGCATCGTCGCATTGATCAAACGGATCTAGATTGAATCGCATCGATCCACTAAGGAGGGTGGGGTCTTGAGGAATGATCGTGAGCCTGCTGCGGAGCGCGTCAAGGTTCACGGATTTCGTATCAACGCCAGCGATGCGAATGGCACCTTCAGTCGGAATGACGCGAAGTAGAGCCATGGTCAGGGTTGATTTCCCACTTCCCGTCCTGCCCACAATCCCAACACGAGACCCAGCCTCAATTGTCAAGGATAGATCGTTTAGGACCACCGGTCCTCCCTCAAAGTACCTCGCCGTGAGATGCTCAATCTCGACCTCGCCAGATGTGGGCCAAGACGCGGGGGGTTTCAATGCTGCAGTCGGTGCTGGCTCTTGATCAATAACAATATAATCGTTAATCCTTTCGATACTGTTGGCTTGGAGATCGAGGTCATTGCTGATGCGGATAAAGTAGAGGAGGATGTCAGAGAACGAGACAGCTTGATTCAGGGCGAATCCGATAACGGCAGTTGGCAGGATGCGTTGGCCACCGTAAAAAAGTAGAGCAGCCAGTCCGGCGCTGAAAATGCCTCCTAGAGCGTCGATACGTACGGTCATCCAGCTAGGATCTGGCAGTCAGCGCGATTGAAAAGATCACAAAGGGAGCGACGCACCGGTTCAGATTGTAGAACGCGGTCGCGCATCGAACGTATCTGTTGGTCTTCTCCTGCAGCTGGGAATGGAAGTACTCTTGAGCACCATATGCTCGTATCGAAACGATACCATTGATAGCCGCCGCGAAAGCACCAAACATGGGACTCTTTGCGTTACTCTGCTCTCGTTTGGTGCTCATTTGAGCGTGCATGTAGAGCTGACCAATGAAGCCGCCAATGATCCCAACGGATAGTGCCAGTGGCGCAAAGGTTGGGACCAGGTAAAGCAGGAGGAAGAATTTGAGGAGGAGAGTGACCGCGAGTTCTGAGAAACCTTGGAAGAGATTTACGAAAGACGCATCTAACGAGCTGACATCGGCAGTGAAACGGCCAATGATCCTTCCGGTTGGGGTCTTGTCGATCCACCGCATGGGAGCATGCAAGATATGATGGACAAGGGAGCCGTGGAGTTTGCGAGAAGCGCGGAGAGAGCCAAACGTCCACAAGATAGTCGAAGAATCGTAGGAGCCGATTTGGATGACCATCAATAACACATAAATACCGAGGTAATAGAGGATCGAGACTTGCTCAGGGTGTCCGTTGGATCGCTCGTAGGCCGAGCTCCAAGCACCTAGCCAGTAATTACACCCAGCAAAGAGGATCTCGCCGAGAAAAATATCAATCCAGTATAGAAACCAGTAAACAACACCTCCAGCTGCACCAAAGTATCTGACGAGTGTCGCTCTCGACACACGGCCTTTAGCCTTTTCTTCGGCGACTACGAGCTTCCCTGCGTCGGCTTTGGGTTCCGGCTCGACCCCTTCCTTCTCGGCTTTTACATCAACCTCGGTCTCAGCGATTTCTTCGACGTTTTCCGCAGTCACATCGCCGTCCGTCAACAGCTCAACGACCTTGTCATCGATGGGACCGTGGTGGTCAATGCTGCCATCGAGAGCGAGATGAACAGTGTAGTCCGCGATAGGTACGCACATCGATACGTGATGAGTAACGAGAACGACGGTGCGGCCTTTGAGAAGGTCGCCCCTGAATAGTTTGTCGATGATCCATTTGCAGGTGGTGATGTCGAGTGCAGACAGAACGTCATCGAGCAGCAGAATTTGAGCGGGCGAATAGACAGCCCGAGCCAAACTGATTCGAGCTTTCTGACCGCCACTGGCATTCAAACCCTTCTCTCCGAGCTCTGTTTGATCACCAGCATCGAATAATTTGAGGTCCTGCTCGAGAGCACACGCGTGCAGGACCTTTTTGTACCTGGCTTCATCATACGCATTACCGAACAGAATGTTGCCTCGGACAGTGTCAGCCATGACCCAGGCCTCTTGCGCCGAATATGCAACACCGTCTTTGCGAGGCAAATTGAAAGCTGCGTCCAACGACGAGGGGATCCAGGTCATCTCGCCCAGTAGTGCCCTGTTGATCCTGATCAGCAAGAATAGGGCGATGAGAAGACGAGCCTATCCACTCACATCAGGAAACTCGTCTTACCCGCCGAGGTCTTTCCTGCGACGAGAGTGATTTGGTTGCGCGGGATCTCCAGGTCATCGATCTTTAGCCTAAACGAGCGCTGTCCAGTTGCCGTACCACTGGAATTAGGCGCTTTACTCCAGGTGAACACTGCGTTGTGGAAAAAGATACGAGAGTCCTCCGTTTTGACGGTGTTTATCTGTAATTCGCCTTCCTTTGTCTTATATTCGTCCAAGAGTTCCGTCGTTGTAAGAAAAGTGTTGAGTCTCTCCGTAGACACTTTTGCTTGAATAAATGCGGTGAGTTGAGAGGTGAACATGTACATCTGTCGTCTGATCATGTCGAAGACGGTGATCGAGGAGAAGACTTGGGCTGCGGTAAGGTTTTGCTTCAAGACCCCAGTGTAGAGGCCATAACATGTGATCATTGTAAAAATGGGAAGGAGCCAATTGGCCGTGCTGATTCCGACCTGGGTGAATACTTTGCGCCTGATCGCTCTCAGCTCAAGTTCCCTTTTCTCAGCGATCCTCTCCTTGATTTTCTCTTCCCAGGCGAACAGTTTGGTGATTTTCAGCGAGTTGATAGCTTCCGTTACTGTCTGTACACGGGCATCGGTCGCTTCCATCAACGCTCGTTGCGACTTGGTCAGAAGACGAGACAGGTAGGCCGGGATTGGTAGAGTAATGGCTGTCACCGCCAAACCAGCGAGCGCAGGCCATGACAGGATTTGGTAGAGGAAGACTACACCGAGGACGAGTTGAAGAGGAGAGTATATGAGAGTTAACAAAATGTCTTTCGCTTGGACTACGTTGTTGATGTCCGAGCTCATGAGCGTATTGATTCTCCCGGCTAGGTTCGACTTTTTAGGCGGCGCAATTGGAGCTGCCTCTGCCTCTCGCTTCGTCGTTTTACCTTTGCCGCTATCAGATGGTGGACTCGAGACCTTGGTGTCGGAATTGCTACTGCTGTCGCTCTCTTCTACGACTACACCTCCCGTCTGCGCTGCAGGATCCTCGACATTAACAGCGGCCAGGCTGGTATTAGCAGTGTCCTCGGATAGGACAGCTGGAGTATTTATACCAGCCTGCACTGGGTCGATCATCTTCGTGTTGTCTTCTTCCTCATCCTTCATCTTGATTCGGAGAGACTGTTCGAACAGGAGCTGTGTAAACAAGCTTTCTATTCGAACGAGGGCTCGAGTCTGAGATGCGCATCGGGCTCATCAGAAATCACCGCAGCAGAGCTCGGAGCCGGACCACTCACCGAGGCAAAAATATAAAATTGGAAGGCCATGCTGGCTAGCATGGGACCTAGGAATAGCCAAACAATCCAGAACCAAGGTTGGATATTGGTGCTCCCTGGACCGTCCTGCAGATATCTGGAAGAAGATCAGATGCTGGGCTGCCTATCAGTGTCCACACTGGGCACTCACGTCAAAAGCCTGTTGACACCAACTGGTGTGACAAGCTCCAGCACGGCTCTCAAGCTAATCATGACCGCCATGAATATCATCCTCTTCCAAAAGACGGATACAATCCCGACAATAAGATGCGCCTTTGGCAATCCAAGCTCCTGCCTCCTGATCGGATGGAGTTTCGTAAGTGCCGACTTTTTTAGGTATTCGGCCCTGTCGTAATCTGCTAAGGGAGGCAAGTCCTCGTATTGGATCGCATCCGTTCGCCATGCCCTATAAATGATTTTGTCCACATAATTGAAGAAGAGGAACGACAATGGATTGGCAGTCTGCTCGGGGTTCGGCTCTGGTGCAACATAGCTGGGATCTACCGGTGAATACAATCGAGGGGCGAATAATGGAACGAGGATAGCAGCCACGCCGAGGAGCGAGAAGCGTGTCCATACTATGGCCGCAGGGAGATGTCGAGTGTCGATCGGGGAAAAGGTGAAAGTGATGTAAGGGTATACATCGCGATAGCAGTAAACAACGAAGAGGACAGGAAGCAGTGTATTGAGTATGGTAGAGACTGTGCGGCGAGTAGTGGAGCCGTGTCGCAGAAACACCAGCGCCAAGCTGTGCAGCAAAGCGACAAACTGCGAACGAGATGCTCAGCTAAAGGGTCTACGCTTTACAACTCGGGTCTACGCAATACAACTCACGTAAACGATTGTCAACCCAAGTTCTGCCTTTTGCAGGTTACTCAAGCCATGCTTTTCCACTGACATCACCGTCCATTCGAGCTGACCCTTGGATTTGATGGTAGCGACAATGCTCAATCCCACCAATCCAGCCAAACATGCCGATCGGAGAACTTCGAAAGCTGCGATCCATCTTCGTAGATTGATCATGAGCGGAGTCGGCTCTACGTTCTGCGTGCTGAAGCTAGCGTCCCGCTCAAGGGGGGCGCTATTCCGCATACTGCCAGGTTATCAAGGTGCAAGAAAGGAAAGCTGTTTGTGAAGCCTATCCCACCCTTGCTGTGAAGGAAAACAACAAGACGCCTAGGATGTATCAATCTCTGCTGATCTGTGACACTATCTACGTAAGATTAATCAGGTCTCTGAGCGACTCGCAGCTGACCAACCAATCATGTTGTTTTTCAGCGTAAAAAGATGCACGCATGGCGCAGCAAGGGATATTGCGATTATTTCGGAGCCACCCGAAAGAAGCGCGGATCCGAGATGAACAAAGTCATAAAGATTGCAAAGTGTCCGACTCTTTAGAGCTTGCAAGAGTTCTCCCTCATATGGGTCAGTCGCTCTTAGCGCTCGAATGAGGAGCAATAGTGATGCATCGAGTCTGGTCTTTCGAGTGACTCATCCACCTTGCGAGAACTGCGTTGCTCCCCAGGCATAAGACGATCCGGTGACTAGCGGTGACTACCAGCGATAGTCGATCTCATCTAGTATCTATGTACGATCATATGCAGAATTATAAGGAGTATATGTTGATAGTCACTATAACGCAGCCCGCTTCGACCTCGCCCTGATTTGTCTCCCCCACCTTGCAAAGGCGAATGGAATCATCGCCATGATGATCGCAACGCCAGCTAATAGCGAGGCCGCTCCGCCGTTACCCAATCCCAGGAACATTTGAGTGATGAAAAGGGGCATCGCGGCTCCGGTAGCGGAACGTACGACCGTCTTTGCGGCGAGGGCACTGGCCACATATTCGGGGAACGCCTCGATCAGGTAGGCGTTTGCCGAAAAGTAAACCAAGACCATGCCAAAACCGAATGGGATACCGGCGCTAGTCGGCCCAACCCAAGAGCCTCCGCCAGGAGGTACGTAGGGCGGAGACGTCCAACCGAAAATGAAAAGGGAGATGGGCACAAATGGTCCACCAATGAGCATGCCCGGGAGTCGATCTTCCGGAGTAACGTCGTCCCCTTTGGCGATATAAAGCTTCTCAAGCTGGGGAGTAACAAAGAGCGCAAGTGCGACGCCGATGAGGACAGAGCAGAAAGTTATCCCCGTTTTCGCATCGTCCCATCCATAATCACGGCCGAAGACGACGGGGAAAGAGAAGAAGAAGGCGTATAGGAGGCCGTAGACGAGGGATATGTAGAGAGACATGAGGAGTAGGATAGGTTCGGTTGCAAGCATTTCTGAAAGGATCGTGGTTAGCTTCAATTCGAGCCACAAACGAGATTCTCATACGCACGGAATGGGCGGACAAGCGTCTCAACTATGATTTCACTCAAAGAGTTTGACATGACCTCTTGCTGGGTAACAAACGAGTTGTCTCCGGTTTCCGCGCGTAGCTTTTGGGCACGCTTTTTGAGAAGAATTGGTGCGAAAGTCTCCGGTATAGTGAGGGAGAAAGCCCAGCTGAGAATGACGTTAGCAACACTGCAACTCTGTCCTTGACAGCGGAAACGAAGGCACTCACACGACACCCGCGGAGATCATGTTGACCCAGTACAACCATCTCCATCCAGCGTACTTTCCGATGAAGCCTCCGATAAGTGGACCAATCACGGGACCAGTGTACGGTGCGGCGGCAAAGATAGCAATAGCAAAGCCTGACCACACGCGTCAGCTCACGTTCGAAAGCAGACATTCTGAGTGCGACCGTCTACTTACCACGTTCTTCATTTGACCATACGTCCGCAATCGTTCCACCGGCAAGGGTCAATGGCGCCGAACCGAAGAATCCACACAAAAATCGAAAGGCCAGCAGGCAGCCGATGTTAGGAGCGAGGGCACACGGGATATTGAAGATGACATAGATAATAGTAGGTATGGCCCAAAGAAGGCGTCGGCCCAGGAGTTCTGACAATGGAGACCACAGAAGAGGGCCGGTGCTAGGGGAGAACTCGTAAGTGTGATTACGAAAAAGAAGGGTCATGGCCGACATACCCGAATCCACAAACTGTCAATGTGACTGTCAAAGCGATAACTTCTGCAGAAACCCCGAAATGCTCCTGTTGGTCCTTGAAGTCGCCTGTGACGATGGCTGAAGACATGGCTACCTGTATGACAGAGATGGATGCAACACCGGTGATATCTATGAGGATACGATGAGTGTTCTGTTGAGAAGTGAAACAAAGAGTGCTCACACCAACGACGCAATGTACTCCAATTTCTAGGATTCTCCGGGTCATCCGTCTTCCATGAGACGAGCTTTTTCTCGGAGATGTCTCCAAGTTCAGTATCACGAAGAGTCGCCTGCCGATGGAGAGTGGTGGCTCGAGACCTCGTGCGTTGAAGACCGAGGTCTGGATCATCGAATGAAATGTATCCACGTTGAGTCTCTGCTCGGTACTCTTCTGTGAAACCACCTCGAGAGGTGGCAGTGGTCAAGTATGGGAAAGCAAGATCTGGAGCGTGATGTCGAGTCTGTGATCTGCTGATCGTATTTTGGAGGGTTGTTGACGGCTCGCGTTGTAACGGCTTCTCAGCTGTTGGAGGAGAGTGTGGCATGATGAGGGACGTGAGAAATGAGTTGGCAGCCAATGAGCAAGACGAAGATTGGATGTTTGTGAAGAGACAAGAATTGACATGATGCGTGTAGATATACTGCCTATATAAAGGGGAGATGGCCCAGATGTCAGGAGCAAGTAAAGTGTAGAGTTCGGCCGCGGAGGGAGTAGGGGGCAGGTTAACGCTTTCAACTTTTTGCTTGAGATGCTGTTTAAACCGACAATGGCCGAGACGCCACTAACATCCAGAGCGGAAACGACAACAACCGTACCTGAAAATCGTCAAACTTAGCTGCCATCTAGCGCGACCCAGAACATGCTCGAGGTTTTTTCTTTTTCACAGACCTCGTCATTGAAAATCTCGCTCGGGAGAGAGGGTCAGAGCGGGTAGAGGAACAAGCAGTTAGACACTGCACGTCATATTGCATGAACGGCCGCAAATCAAAGTTTGACTCTAGACTCTGCCCTGTCGGAGGGATTCGCTTCCGGTAGCTGCCACGTGGGGCACTCGTAGATCCCAATAGATCTTGGCCTTTCTACATAACTCTACCCACTCGAAAGAAGCTTAATCTCCCCTCAATAATGCAATGGAACCTCTCCGAAAGCTGGTCGTCACCCCATAAGCCTGCTGCCGGCTTATCACACCACAATCCGCAGTCTCCCCGAAGCCTGTGTCTTTCTTTCTTGGTCCCAAGCATGTGACTGGCTCAGGTAGAGTATGCGTTTTACTGGGTCCTGTTGTCTCAGGCATTTGATCCCGACTAAGGAGGCAAGGGACCTTTAGTTGAAGGATAAGCATGCTGCTCTCCTGAGTCATTCTGTTTTACCTGGATTAAACCCTGAAAACATCATGTTCTTTCCACGCACCCAAATTACACATCCTGCTGTTGAAGGGGATTTCCGTCCCCCCAAAGGGTAGGCTACATCGGACGCAATGGCGATCCATATGGGCAGATCCCTCGCGCAGCTGAGTCCTCAGAGCGATCCATGCTACTACGAGTTTCGATTGCTGCGGAGGCAAACAGAACGCCCAAGAGGCTCGACTGATATAGTGGCACCGGACTCAAAAGGCGACGGATGGAGGATTGTCCCAGACCTCAACACCGCCCCTTCGAGTCGTGTTTGTGCGCTCTCGTCTTTCACTCTCATATGTCTTGTCTTAGCACCGATTAACTCTCGGGCTCACTCGCTTTTACTTTGAGAGTCACAGAGGCTTCACACGCAAATTGACCACTCAATGCTTTTGTTGCCTCACGAGAAAGACTTCGGATGCACAAACTCCATTCCCCCATGCCTACCCTCTCTCCTCCTCTGATTCATTCATGCATATGCGCCTACAAGACACAAAGACGGTGCCTGTGAAAGGAATTTCCGAGCGTTTGTATCCGGAAATTCCGCGCGAGGTCCGTTACATTGTGCCGGATCCCAGCACAATAATGCTGTTCTTACTTCTGCCGCTTATCCTCACATCAGACACTCATTTGCTGGCCAAAATAGCTAACAGACCGCGATAGCTTCGCTCTGAGACTGGCCGTCCAGCGAAGCGTTTCCAAGGAACCGTTCGCCACCTACGCCATTCAGCTTCTCTGGTCGCTGTGTCAGCAATGAGCACGTCTCAACCGTCCACTGTTAAAAATCGGGCGTCACTTGTTGGAAAGAAGAACAGATGGCTGGAAAGGATCTCAACTCACCGAAAAGTGCTTGAAGGTTCGTCCGCCAAATTGCGAGGTCGAACTTACTTCCTACACTCACGATAGCTCCTGACCTTGGCACGTACTCTGAGAAACAAGAGAGTGAGCTTTTCTACAGTCGCGTCGATCCCTCAAAGTAAATTTTGATGATATGAGCTGTAGATGAAGAAAACACACCCACCCATGACGCGAGAAAAAGGAGACGAAGGGCACAGAACCAAGCGGCACAAAAAGCCTTTCGTCAACGAAGGGATACCCGAAGGAAGATGGTTCGGTTGGTTTCATGTTCACATCAGGGCACAGCTGACTCTGAGCCACAACTAGCTAGAAGACCGGGTAAACGAAATGGAAGGTCAATTATCGGTGACAAGGCTAGAGAATAAGCATCTTCGGGCGGTCATCACCCACTTGCATAAGGAGCTAGCCAGTGGACAACGTTGGAACTCGCCAAGCTTCCTGTCAAATGCATCATCGTCCATTAACCTCATACCAAAACCCAGCCAGTCGACGTCAGACCTAGGGGACTCGGTTTCATTACAAGAAACCGGGGTTCGTAATGAAACCGGGGTTCACGATGAATCACCTCATCCCGATCGGACTGATTATGACGGCGTTTGCCTTCCGGACATTTACCTCGAGCCCGATTTCGCTGAAATCTCAAATCTTGCGTCGAATACAGGACCTCAGAATAGCGCGGAATTGAGTGCTTTGCGAAACACAATCAACTATCTGGACCCACCCCAACCTGGTGAGGAGAATATCGCAACTCCTGCTTTTGACTCGTACGAACACACATCAGAGCATACTCGTAAATGGCACTTGGGACTAGAAGAGTGGCCGCACGGACGATCTCCACAAAGCCTTAGTGTGGTAAGATGGAGGTACTCTTTAGATGCCCAGGATGAGCAATATCCCGCTTCGACTCCATACTATGGACGATCAGACGAGTCAGTATGCGATTTCATGTCGAGCCTTGAGTGGCAACAGCCCTGGTCATGGGAGGATCAACCCTGCGTCCTGGAGGTGGACAGTCTATAAGGCGAGCATCCCCTAGGCGATGATTGCTGGAAGAATAACTATTCGATGTCTCGACCAATCTTTGCTGCTACAGCAACATGGAGCGTATTCAGTGTAGATGACGAAGTTCCATCACCGCTTTAAACCCGCTTCTCGAGTATCTCAGCTTGTGACCACGACGTCCAAGCTTCAATTTCGCTTTGTTACTTATAATCGGAGGCGGCAAAGAGGCATATGGAATATCAGATCATCATAGATTGTCAATGCCAGTGCACAATAAGGGCGATGCATTATGTTTGACACTATCTTTTTCTGCGGGGATCTGTAGTCACTAAGGTACGCCAGAAGCTTTATGACTGTGTAGCAATTAGACATTGCTCATCTGGATGACTATCAGCGAGGGAAGATGCTCCTCGATGCAATGGGTGTGGATATCGCCAGATTATGGTAGGCAAGAAGGAATTGCAGTTGAAATGATCAAACATACGAGCTCTAAAAGTTTTAATCAAGTTCCTGCTCCTGACGGCCGGCTGCGTCAAGACACAGACCAATTTAGGAGATCATCGAACTCGTGCCAGAAATCGGAGGCAGAGAGATCGTGCTCTTGCGCATCTCCATTCAGCGCTACCATTTGTACCTCCGCACTGGTGACGTCGGCAGCTACAGGCGGACTCGAGCCATGAGCATTCTCAGAATGGAGAGGTAGATCCTTGACAACATCGCGTAGATAATCCACAAGTGCCTCCTCATGGTTATTGTCGGTGTTGGCCGGCGTGTATGATGGCAGAAGTCGCTTATCCGCCGCTGTCAGAAGCGAACTGACGACCTGGGCGCAAAAGTCGTTGTCGTCGCCAATAGGTTGCACCTTGAACATGTCAAGAGCTTGCAAGATGATCGCCCGATTTTCGATCGCTATACTGCTGCTCCGTATGTTCAAAACGAGATCAATGGCGCATACCAAGGCAGCTCCCATTATCCATCGCCGGACGAAGCTGAAAGATAAGCATAGTACATGACATGTTGTGAGCATGACCCACGTCGGACGAAGATCTGGGCGCATCTCAAAAGGTAGTAGTGCGTTCACGATCAGCTTGGCACTGTCAACCGATGCCCGGCGAGATTCCCAAAACGCATCCTCTGTATAACTGCGTATCATGAAAGGTCGATGGATACGAAGTAACCGATTCTGCACGCCTGGTACTTCAGCACTTTGGGACCCAAGCAAACTCGGGAACTCACTGCAGAAGAGAACGAGCATCATCCCTACAAAGCCCGCGATAAGCCTCTTCTCAACAGCTAGAGCTCACGCACAGGAAGCTTCCAAATCAAACGGTTCCGATTCCGATTCTCCATCAAAAGGAAATGGAATGAGACCCAACAGCTCGCGAAGTCCGGCATCATACTCCAGCATGCGGTCGTACGTCATTTGGTCTACGGACTCAGCGAAGACGTGCATTCAAACTCACTCTCGTAGGTGGACACAGTGAATCGTCGGATTACTCGAGCGAAGTGACTCCCAGCCTAGGCGCTAATGTCAAGCTCCTATCATCCGACAAAAATAAACACTCACTCTCGCCAAACCAAATTCCGTCCAAATTGAAGGCGATCTCTCCACAGGTCGGCTGAGCAAAGTGAGGTCGGCTACAGTGAAATTTCCAGGTAGGTCAGGCTCGCGTCCTAAGGATAATTTCTCAGCCAGTACAGCTGAGTAGCACTAACCTGCATCGGGTTTGTGCGCCAATCGCCATAGCCCAGGCCTCTTGGGAAGTGTGCCATCCATGAAGGATAGAATATGGAAAAGCCATCGACACGTCTCGACGGCAGCCCACTGCTTCAGATCGATCAAAGCGGGGTCGGAAAACGGTATCTTGTCAGTATCCCCTTCAATCAAGTCAAGGCCTAGCCATTGTGCTGTGGTTATCGCGTTGTCGAGATAGCGAAGGGCGAGAGTAGCCTCTCTTGTGGAATCTCCAAGGTGCTGCCGATGAGTGCAATTTACAACGGCAAGAACTCACGACATTGTAAACAATGTACATTATACAAGCCTAAGGTCAAATCAGAGTGACAGGGACAGACGGATGTTTAGCCAACCTGGACGTGTCGGATCTGCGGAGTGACCAAGCAGTCTGCTGCAAGGATCGCCTGTAGACTGCCTTCGTACAATATTGCGGATAGCTGTTTCGAGTCTGCTGAGGATGACCCAGGATACATCGCTTCAACTCGGCGTTTGTCTCCCTTTTTTATGGAGAGGGACAGGATCTGAAAAGAGATTAAGTGTAATCGCTCTCGAAACGAGGAAAGCGGGCAGATTTACCATGAGGTAGACTGCCATCCACGCTGGATCTACTGCCGAATATCTGCTCTCTATTGGTAGAGAAGAATAGAAGTCGTGTTGAGACAAGAACGTCAACGGTTCAATAGTCTATCATTAATGATCAGCTTCTAGAACCAAATACGCACTATATCTAGATACTCACTGGCCATGCACGATGCACAGGACCCCCAAGATATTCCTGAATCAATTGTCGCCCCACGCTCGGGTCAGGCAGCACGGAAGAAAGCATATCGACGTACCCAGCAGGCAGAGGTATGAATGTCTGAGGCTGAAGTGAGGGTGGAAGTAGAGAAGTTGCCGAGCTGGACTCTACTGGTCCGAGCCGGCTTCTCCGCGGCAAGTCTCCGGTTATGGGTCCTGCTCCCAACTCCTCGAGCTCAGTCACCGTCGACTCGAAAGGATTTCCCGGCACCAGTTCTCTCATTGTAGTTGGCAACTGATTGATGGAGGAAGATGGCTGGGGTTGGGCCAGGTGCACTCGATTCGTGGCCCCTGCAAGCGATGCTGTTTCGCTCATCGCACTGGCGATAGGGTGAGTGGTGAGAGAGACGTTTGAAACCGGTAGAATTTCACTGTTCGGTATAGTCACTTGTGAATGGGTGTAAGCCGATATCAAGCTTTTGAGCTCTTGCACTTCTTCCCGTAGCTGTTTCACATCGTGCGCCAGGCCTTGGGCTGGATCACTGAGCCAGTCAATGTGGGCTTCGGAGATGAGATTCAACTCACGCATCAACGCCTACTCGAGTGTCCCAGACGCAAGCATCTGGCTTGCCTCGCCGAACGCAAGAATCACATGGCGTCTTTCCGAGCGCCGAGCACTACAACAGCCCACGTTAGCTTTCAAGCAAACGATAACAGATTATGACATTCCCTTGTCTTTCGGCGCTTGCATTCGGTGCAGCTCAAAGCCCGGCGAGAGGATGTCGACGGTTCTCGACTTGTATCTGTGGATCGACGCCTTTTATACGCCGACTTGGGAGTGCTCTCTGGAGGGTCATCAGGCATGACTCGTGTGACTGGGCGGAATAGCAGCAGAGAGACTACGGATCACAAAGATACGAGGGTCACAGCTCCGTGCCTGGCGGAATTTCCGCACCAAGGAATCAAATTTCGCCCAGCAAGAGTCATGCATTTCCATGCCTCCGTCTGACATCTCTCCAAAATACAGGGACTATCTAGCCTCTCTCCGTTCCCTGCAGCTGAAAGATGTCAACGGGCACTGGTGACGGCCGAGCAGAGTTCAGCCAATTCCAAGTTGTCGATGAGAGGTCCGAAGATTGAAGACTTGATAACATGGCAATTAAATCACCTACTTCAGTCAATTGAGTCTTCGGCGCGTCAAATTCACACTCACTGTTGCGAGCCACTGACATAATCGGGTTATCGGAAGAGACTGGGTCAAAATGGGAAGAGCCGTTCGCAATTGCCCGATCTAAACTTCCACTGCCCGTGTTCGGCAACGGCAGCCAGGCGGCACTTGGCACCACTTCTTCTCCGCGGGGCTGGGCTGGCCATGGAAGAGCATCCGTTTGGGATTCAAAAGTCGACAGGACTTGGGCCACTCCACACCAAAATACTGCCTGTTTGGCGATACCTTGCTTGAGAGATTTGATGTTTTCAAAAGCAATTGCCCTGAACAGAGCTCGCGACATGACTTCCTTCTTGTTCGCTGTGTCGTTTGGATCGGTCAGCGCCGCAAGGAATGCATCGTCTTCCTGCAGGCGTATTTTGAGGTCTGTCCAGTCGTCAGTACAGTAAAGTAGAGATAATGGTGGGAGCTCCTCACCCTCGAGAAAGCAGCGTCCTGCGACAAAGAAGCAGTGGTTGACGGATGGGATGGCCAGGTATAAATGCGGGTCGATGACGTCGGCGAGCACGAGCATGTCTCCGACGAAACGGGCGCAATGCAGCCATGATCCCGCCTGGATAGATTGCAAGGTAAGGCGATCAGATTTTCCGGTTGGACCAAAGCTTGCGATATTCTCCACCTCCTTACCAGGATCGTAGAGGTATCGGGAGCACTGCAATGTGCGATGAGCAACAACACTACAATCTTGAAAAGTCTCACCTGGATGGTGTGGTTCCACAGGTGGAGAAATAAGTAAATCGGTCCTTGGCCCGCGCGATAGTGTTTTTGCAGGCTGCACGGACCCCGTCAGTAACGGATCCACGAAGTGGAAGGAACCCACTTTGCCGCATTCCACATCATATCGAGCGGTAACTCATCATACTGTGCTGCCACCTTGGCGCGTAACTTGCGTATCGACGCTTCTCGTTCTCTATTGTCATCCTTTTCCGTCGATTGATTGTTGAAGATATCGATCGCGGGCCCGAATGTCATAATCATCTCCGCAGCGAACGGAAAAGGGGACCGCAGACGACCCCCATTCAAATCGGGATCGGACCTGGGGACGTCATCCTCTCGCGGTAATTCTTGAGTTATCTCCTCAGAACGGATACTCGTCCTCCGCCCCTCGACCAACGACAGGCTGTAGTCCATGACGAGGACAGACCAGAAAAGCAGACGGTCAAGGCGGCGATCGGAGTCGGACATTTCGATATGTGCCGCTTTCGCCTAATAGAGTTATCTCCACCAGGTCAATGAAGGCATCATAGACTTACCATGTGAAGCGACGAGTCGAGCGACAGTCTGACGGCCATTCCCATGAACATCCACATCTCCGTCCTCGAGCCTGGAGAAAGTATTCAGCCATGTGATTCGAGACTGTAGGAATCACTTACCTTTACCTAAAGCCGCTTCGACTAGCAGTAGTAGGCCAAGGATGGTCTCTCTAGTGGCTAAGCCCAATATGTCCCCAACGTGGCGCTTGGCTTGCTCGTAAAAGCCATTACCAAACGCATGTCGTGGGATCGATAAGTTGCATATCTCAGGATGATCCGAGAACCTATGAATGAACGTAAGTGAAAAATGGGGGACGAACCCTCACCTGGCAACAAGAGCGCCCATGCAATGAAATAGGAAGGGAAATTGAGGACTATCCTCTCGAATATCTGAACGGACGAAGAAGGGAAATCGACCTGCAAAGTGCGTAAAATATAGGTCCAGGATGTGCTGTATGACGACGGAGCTGGGTAGAGTACGTTGATCGAGTGGCAAGGAAAATATATAGGGCTGTGTGTCGACGGATGGAGTGACCTCGACTTGCTCGAAACCTGACGATCGTTTGAGCATCATTCTAGCCGTGTTTGGCCAACTCACCTGGAACCATCCCCGTCCGGCCATGATAGCGCAGTATCGTCCTTTTCGGGAGGAAAGATGCCTCAGCCGACGAGGTCTCGATGTTCGATTGTGGAAGCCTAGATAAGCCTGGCACAGCTTCCGGAGGCGGTAGAGTAGAAGCGTTATCGAAAGTGGATTGGTTTGGATCATGCTGCCAAGGAGTGAAAGCTAGGGCATTGAGATAGCTGTCCGTACCCCATGGCGGGAGAGCCGATTGCGATTGGTTGGCGGGAGAACTCCGTTGAGGTCCATCGAACGGAGGCCCTAGAAACACATCTGGACGGATAGTGGATCCAAGCTCGAGCGTAAACTGCTGTGGATTTGTTGGGCTGGCTTCTCGGTTTGCTGCTTCGGAGGAATCCTGCTGCCTTGAGCCACCATCATCCCCTCGCATCGACTTCGTCCGAGGTCTTCCTCTTCCGCGACGTCCATCTGCAGATATCCATATGCACTCCAAGTTATGTAGTATGCATGACGGACATGGATCAGGAGGTAAGGCGCCACAGCGAGAGCGACGAGAGCGGCACTGATGACGATCAGCGACACATTCAAAGAGTACACTACAACGTACTGGTAAACAAGCTGTCTTGGACCTCGTGACCTTTTGCTTCTTCGAGGACTGGCCGCCGCGCGAACTGGAGCCATTCTGAGATTGATATGTATCCCTTAGCGACCCCGGTGAGCCAGAACTACCGACATCGTCCAAGTCGAGAGACCCGGTGGAAGACATTGAAGTAGACTGAGCAGATGAGAGGGAGAGAAACGAAGGACGGTAAGCCTAGCAACCGGAGGGTCGACGGTAAGGTAGTTCGACTCAATGGCTCGTACTGTGTGTAGAGGAGACGGAACAAGACCCTCAGACGATCGTACTCTGAACGACAAATCGGACGAATTCAGGGATTGAGCTCTGTTCGGTAATGTCACCGGACCGTCGTTACCACCGCCAGCTCGTACCCTTGATTTGGAAGAGCACCAAGGAATAGGCGCGTGATATATGGGTGCAGAGGTCAAGGTCTGGGGGTCTTCTTTATGGTATCGTGTAGGTTGTGAGTGCAGAAGTGCAGAATATTATGTGGGCACACGTTATGGATTCGAAATCACGCATATCGCTATTGTCATAAGTATATATGGACTCGCACTATTCAAGCTCGTCTTTGACGTGTCCCTATGGTTACGAGCTTCATGCATAATACGTCAGGCCTGAAGTATTCAACTCTCAATGTACAGCTTGATCGTCTTGATTTCAAAGCCTCTGAAGTCCAAGTCCACGCTTACTTCGCTTTCCGTGGCGTTCGCCTCGATACTCAGCAGCTCACCGTCATCCTCCAGTATATTGGTAATCTCCGCTCGACGCACGTTCAGTCCGTGGATTCGGAGCGTAGCCCGGGCATGACCTCCGAGTCTCTCAAACAGCCTCAAAACTACCGTCCTGATTCCGTGATCCCGTTGTCGGTCAGCTTCTCCGCGCTTGACTGTGTCGAGCACGACATTTGGTGCCCCTGTTAGAGCAAAAGGATTGATCTTCAAGGTGCTTCCTGGAGAATCAGAGACCTCGAGCATAGACGCTATGCAACTTTCAGCAGGTGTAATGCATTCAGGAAGTGAGCCTCACCAGTCAAAGGTGCGTTAAATGCAGCTGCAACTTGAGCCACATCGCTCTCGATGAACGTTTTTAGATGGGGATAGACCGCCCAACTGAACTCGTGCACCCCCATGTCGGCATCTGGGTCCGGCGATTTTGGCGCTCGGAGGAGAGAGAGGGTCATGACGTTCCCACGCACCGCGTAACCGTATTTGCAGTCATTGATCATGGCGACGCCATAACCGTATTCGGAAAGATCAGCAAAGGTGTGGCCGCAGACTTCAAACTTGGCCGCATCATGAGAGGTGTTGCGGTGAGTCGGACGTTTGACAAAGCCGAATTGAGCGTCGTAGATTGCTTCCTCCGCGAGAATATTTGTCGGAAGCTCAAACTTAAGGATTTGGTGATTCGCTCGCCAGTCTACCACGGCATCGAATCGAATCAATGATCGAGCGTCGGCGTTCGATGAAGCAGCAACAGCGTCGAGCGAAATTTTGACGTTGATCCGACTCCCTTTCAGAGATACTTTGGCTCCCAATGTCCCCCGGAGGGGTCCAGATTCCAGCACTGTGATGTCTTCAAAAAGCAGCTGCTGCTGTTTTTCCAGGTGGAACGAGTCGATGTCCCAAGCATCATAGTTGTTGGGGATGTCTTCCATGATCACTAAACCTCCAGACAATCCATCAGGAATGAGCTCCTTGCCTGCCTTCTTGTCGAAGATGCTGACTATTCGCCCGCCGTCAAGGGTCACTTTCAACGTATCGTTGGTGAGAACGAACCGATCCGACGACGATCGGACAACAGAAACGGGTGGAATTGTCGAAGGGAGATCAGCGGGGCGTGCAAGCGGAGTGTCTTCATTGGTCTCCACGAGGACGAACATGGTCGACTGATTGACATTGTTTTGAGAAGACAGGCGAGGCAGCGAACTGTTAGGTGTACCTTCCACCGCCACAATTTCCCGTCTCGCATAGCCCGGCAATGTGTTGACTGCTACCAGGGATCCATTACCGCCTTGAGATGTGGGTCGAAGGGGTCCGAACAGAGACTCAGAGGAGCTATGTAGGATCGACTTCAACACCTTCTCCATATTGGCGTACTTGAGCTTCGCGTCGTCATAGATCTGTTCGGATAAGAGTGTGCATTGACAGAATCGCTCACCATCGCAATCCCACTTCCCGGTAGCACATCGTGAAACTGGCACAGTAACAAATCCTCCCAAGCCGAGTCGAGCCGCTGACACAATTAGTCACTCGCTATCGTTCAGAACTCACCTCGAATGGATATCGGTACGTCTCGTCCAGGAGGGAAGCTAGCGTGGCTGCGTGTTCTGCCTGTCGAGCGAGAATCTCATTTTTTCGATTGCCTCTCTTGATCGCGGCGTGAGTGGTATACGTACCCCTATGACACTCAAAGTACATTTCGCCCCGCCAGATAGGAAGGTCGAGACCGTTGTTGGTCTGATGCCGGACAGAATCGAAGAATTGCCCAAATGACCCGCCCATCCGCACTTTGGGGACTTGTCCGCCGGCATGCGGTAATTCAGCAATCGCTCGAGCACGGCGAAGCTTTTCCAACATGACAGGCGTGGGTCCTCCCCCACCGTCACCGTTGCCGAAGAGGAATACACTTTGATCTACAAGACTTGATCAGCAAATGGCGGGCGTCGGTGCCACACGCTTACCGGTCACTTCCAAATTCTTATGAGCGGTTACGGCTTGACAGATCTCTTCAATGTCTCCTTGCGAGGAATAGCTATCCGTCGGAGACAGGTGAGCCAGGACCTGAGACCCATCAAGTCCGACCCAGTTGAATGTCGAGTGTGGAAACTTGTTACTGCACAACAGTGATCAGCACGACCCATGATTCACTTTCGACTCTGACGTACAATGCGTTCCAACTCAGCTTTATCGTGAAGAAATCTTGTGCATCTGCAAGACGAATGATCTGTGGTAGCTGTGCGCAGTAGCCGACTGTAAATCCGTCAGCATTGGCCATACTTGCCAATCAAGACCTACAAGTGTCAGGAAGGACACAGGTATGTGACCTCACCCCAAATTGGTGCTCAAAGTATCGCTGGCCGTAGAGGAATTGTCGACAAAGCGCCTCTCCCGAAGGCATGTTGACATCCATTTCGACCCATGTGCATCCGACGGGTTGGAAATGCCCTGACTTGACTTTCTCTTTAATCCTAGAGAAGAGTTGTGGGTAAAGCTGCTGGACCCATTTGTATTGTTGCGCCTGTGTCGCTGCAAATCGATGCTCGGGGTAGCGGTCCATCAAGTCACACTGCGTTGACCACGAACGAGCCGACTTCTGCTGGGTAACTTCGATCGGCCACAACCATGCAGTATCAATGTGGCTTGAGAGCGTCAGTCGGCGCCCGACCGCTGGGGGAGGGTGGAGGGGGGAGGGGGTGGATGCTTCGCTCACCAATGACCAATTCCCCATACTTGGCCATCCCCACCAGGCCTAAGGCTATCGTTGTCTACTTTGACCTCCCAGCTCTCCCCGAGCAGACTTTCAGCCATCTCCCGACATGCCTTGAAGGTGCCTGGATCTTCCGGTTGGAACAAGTTGATCAATTTGTTGGCTGTCCATTGTGCTCGATTTGCGAGTGCGCTACCGGCTGGCAGAGCACTGCTCAGCTGTTGAAGGGCCACAACATCCCAGAGCAGCTTCTGAGCGTCCATGTTCACCGCAACCAGATCCGCACAATTCAGACGATAGTACCGCTCTTCGTCGGCCGCCGTATCGAGGATGTCTTGTCCGACATTGTTGGGATCCGGGTTCTCTAGCGTGGCTTGGCCAAACATCGCGTTGCACGACGCCTCGATGTAGTAAACAGCTTTCCCAGAACTAACGACATCGTGCGGGAGGATGAACTCAACACGACGGTCTCTGTCGTACCCTCCCGTGAGACCGTGCTGGATCTCTCCAGACGAGGTGAAGACCATGCCTTCTCCAGAGCAATCAAACTCGAGTTGCACCCTCTCATACTGCTTCCAATCGGAGGGGATCTTAAGATCGATTTTGAACCAGTGGTTGGTCCATGCCGGACCGATCGACATTCCCTTTTGAGTGGGCTTAAAAGACTGCTTGACAGCTTCCTCGAAAGAGGGTTTCGACCTTCCAGGGGCGGACCAGACCGACAACGAAACATGGTCGGCGTCGTCGAGTCGATGCCGTGACACGGCAGCCGTTAGCGCAGAGTGTCGAGATGATCCTCCCTAATCATTGAGCTGTGTAAGTGACAGGTTTGGAGACCACAGCTTCACTCACAGTGAATCGTTTCAACCGCTCGGGAACATCGCTCAGGTGCTTGTAGCCTAATGACAAGATGAGTGAGGAACGACGGGGATCACACAAACTTACTCGCCGATTTGTTGACTGCTGGGTAGCTCGCTCTCTCGGTCTCCATGATGGAGGAATGTTCATGCTGAAAATAAGACGCCAACCTCGTATTTAACAAGAATGAGGAATTAAGCGGGAATCAGACACTGCCGGCGGGGAAATCAGCCTAATCTACAACGGCATTCGGGCAACTAGTCGTTGCAATTAGGCTAACGATATGTGCCGTTGATGCAAACATATCAACCTTTTATCGCTCCTTCGATCATGAAAGCCGCTAACGCATTCCCAACATGCATGATCCCGCCTCAAATCATCACTGGGTCTCCATTTGGTCCACAGCAGCAGCACCTGTCAGTCTCCTTCCGGATCCTGCTGCACAGGTGCTCAACTTCGATTCCACTACCATCCGCCAGACCTTCCGAGTCACTCTTGGTGCCCGGCGGATTCGGTTCATCCTCTCAAACGAGTACAATGGCTCAAACTTAGTGGTATCGGCGATGACTGTAGCAAGGTCAGCACCCACGAAAGCCGGGCTCACCGCGGGGTCGCCATTGATCCACGAGAAGACGCTTCATCCCGTGACACTTGGAAGGCAGACCACGCAAGATATCCCTCCTGGGTCCACTGCCCTCACAGACGACATTTCCATGGAACTCGAACCGTCGACAGATATCACCGTATCAATATACCTTGCTTCTGGACAGTCTGGGCCCGCGGTCACAGGGCACTATGACGGCAAGACCGATACCTGGCTACAACAAGGCGATGCCACCCGGGTGCGGGAACTTCCCGACCCAGTTTCAGTCCATCACTCCTTCTACGTGACGGGAATTGAAGGCTGGCTGCCGAGCGACGAAGCAGCCATCGCTTGCTTTGGCGACAGTATCACCGATCGAGGGGATTCCAACCTGCCGTATAACGAATATAATGGGTGGATAGATGTACTATCCGCACGATTGGCCCACGGCTCGTTGCCCTTGTCGGTTTTAAATCTCGGTATCTCGGGCGATCAAGTCTTCGCCGGAGGCCTCGCCCGCTTCGATCGCGACGTTTTGCTACAAAGCGGCGTGAAGTACGTCTTCGTACACATGGGTGTCAACGATATTGGCATAACACCAGCCACCGCGGAAGCCCAAGATGCACTCTACCACCGACTGGTCTACGCTTACCGGCAGATTATCACAAAGGCTCACGCACGCGGACTCGTCATCATCGGATCCACAATAATGCCTTTTCTTGCTCCAGCTTCCTGGCCGACACCTTGGCCGTTCGCAAACGTCGTACGCGAGGGAACCAGAGAGAGAATCAACGCATGGATTACCAACGAGGGCGAGTTCGATCGGGTAGTAGATTTCTCCGCCGCTGTGACCGATCCCGATCACCCCAACCGTATTCGCGAGAAATTCCAGTTGTGCGACTTCTTGCACCCGAGTCCTGAAGGGTATGCGGCGATGGCTGCGGCAATCAAGATTGAAGTTTTTGAACCTGCAAGGCTCGAGATCAATGGGGGATAGCTGTTACAAGGACATCGCTTGCACAGTACGCCGCACCTTTCATACCTCATGTCACTCTGATTGTCTATGCATACCGTACATGTACCAGTGCAAGTTCAGTGCCACACACCGCGTGCTGGTTGGGCTAGAATCATAAAGTCGATAATGCACCGCCCATTTGAGGGCATGGAGGCTGAACCCCTGATTAGTCATCATGCATCTAATACTGTTGCATCCTTAGGGCGCGCCTTGGGTCGGGTCTATGTTCAGATCTACCAGTATCGACAATAGCGGAAGGGGGAACGTGATTCCTATACGAGGGAGCAGAGTTATCTATCAAATCACCCGATGCAAAACCCTTCCTTACAAGGAGTTGGACTGTAGCGTTTTTGTAGACAAGCTTTCGCGTCCAATGATCGAGATCACGTCCGCGCGCATCATAGGGGTACAAATGATTGCATTCACTCATCACTCTACACTTTTACCTCCGAGGATTCACCTGGCATCACTCGAATGTAAGCTCGAAGTCCTTATCGAGCGAGGCGTTCAGCCCAGACAACTTGAGACCTTGCGTCACACTGTCATAGGCATACTCGACTTCGGCATCGCGCGCCATGCACTTTGTCGGCTTCGTCCTGACTCCGAGGATGACGACTTGGTCGAGCTTTTGTGCGATCTGGTATGTTCCGAACGGAGAGATGGTCAATCGTCCCGCCACCGCCTTGCAATAAAGTCTGGTCGATAGTGCTGGGCGAGAACGGCTATCAGTCTCCTTCAGTGGGACAGCTAACACGTACACTTCACGCTGAGGCCGTCATCCAGCAGGAACTCGCCTTCAGCCGACTCCCTTGAATCGAGTGAGGCCAATAACTCAAGGGGCTGATGCCTCGTCTCCTTGAGGGTGTACCCCGAGCTCGTGTGCAGTAAGATGACACTTCCCCCCCGAATGTGGATAGGGATGTGTCCGAGTGGTGCTGGAATATCCTTTAAATCCTCTTCTATTCCAGTGAGGACCTGGCGACGGAACAGCGTATTAGCGGGATATCGACATCCAGGTCTAGTCGACTCACCTCGTATGTGTACCAGTCGCGCCAAATGGTGCCGTTGGATGTTGGGAAGTGGCCTGTCACGGATGTCGAACCTTCGTGCATACAAGCCGTCACAAGCAAGGCGGAGCCAATCATGAACTGTAAGTCGACGTTGTAAAGATTTGCATCGTCAAACTCGAAAAATAGTGGGCGTAAAGGCATTCTGATTTTCATCAGCATGCCTGCATCATTCGATCAAGACCCAACTCACATTCCCTCAGTGGTGGCCGTTGCGAAGAGACTCTCCCAGTATGGTAGCAATCGATATCGAATGTCGATTGCTTTTCTTGAAGCTTCGATGACGCTGGGCCACAAATAAGGTTCTTGAGGGGGACCACTAGCCCCTCTTGTCAGCTTGAAACGATGTCGAGGAATACAACTTACGCATTGTGGTTGCGGTAGAACGGCAGAAAGGCCCCCAACTGCATCCACCTGTTTACCAATTCCTCGGTGGCGGTTCCGGCGAAACCCCCAACGTCGGCTCCGACCATTGGCATTTGAAACAGCTGATGTTGGAGTACACCTTGTATGGTTTCCCGCATACTGGTCCATTTGCTGTCGTTGTCACCGAGCCTGCACATGATCAACACAGATACAAGAACATCGCCAGCGATATTACCAATGAGCAGTCACTGGTTATGTTAGTTTCACACTAAACACTTGTACGCACTGGTGCCTTGGCCGGCAAATGTCCCCCTCGATAGCAAAAACTGCCTCTTCCCCGGATTGAGCTTTTCGAGAGCAGCTGCCGTCACTCTGGCCTCTCTGACATGATCAGCCAACGGGCAGCTCAGTTGATTGACTCTCACTGTATAGGATAGAGGTTGTGTTGATGGTAGTGCCGCCAGCCATCCGAAGTCACTACCGATGGGGCTACGGTCAAGTCGCCCAACGATTTCCATCCATTGTGGATCTAAAAAGCGAATCAGGAGGCAGCCCGTTACATATCTGCGCACTCACCGCATAAGGTGGATAATCCCAAGCATTTTGTCCTAGATCCACCCATCGACGCCCGTCCACGCTTATCACGGCCTTGGCGCCCAGCCACTTGTCAGACGCCACGGGTAGATTGGCGGGTTCGTTCATGTCCAACCAAAGACCATCAAAGTCGACAGCTTCCTTGAACTCCGCGATAGACTGATACCACCAATCGGTCACATGTTGGTGAGTCCAGTCGGGCCAAACAGTTCTTCCACACCACACGTATCCCTCGTACTCTTTGCCCTCCTCGTCCTTCAAGAAAACGTCGAGGCTATGACCAGCAGCATACTGCTCGTAGTGATCGTTTTCGGCAGTGGGTTTATACATTCCTGCGTCTAGCAAAGGTATATAACGCTGACCTCGGTCATGCAATCGGCGTGTGAATTGCTTGAATGGCTCTGGGCTGGGAGGCTGTCAATGTTTACCATGTCTCGACAGCACCTCACTTACGGGAAATCTTTGCTCAGTGTAAAGTTCCGCTTCCGGTCCATGTAATAAAAGTCATTCCAGATGCACTCGAGGGGAATGTTGGAATCCGCCATCCGGTCGACTACCTCCTGAGTCTCCAGTAGCGTACTGTGGCCGATACTACACAGGTGGAATCCAAACGACCAGTAAGGCATCTGGGCCGGTCGACCGACGACATTTGAGTACTGTTGTACCACCCTGTGAGGCTCAGGACCCGCAAGGAAAGTGAAGTCCAGCGTTCCGCCCAGAGTCCGATATTCAACCACACCCGTGCGAAGAATGACATCTGTTCCGTGGGAGTTTCGCAAGAATACACCGTGCGAGAGGCTCGGTAGGCCCGGAGCCGACTGGCGCGACTCGAGATAGAAGGGATGCGTGCCGTACAAATTTCGATCCAACGAATTGCCCGCGGGATCACCGTTCCAAAACGACTGAACAGTACCGTGGTTGTCACGACGAAAGCCAGAGGTGGCGACGACATCTCCCAGACCGTATATGTTGGTCTCTGACGGGAGAGCAGATGCTATCTGCAAGTATTGATCGGAGAAGACTAGGGGATAGGCTGGGAGGACTGTATCGCGTACGGGGAAGTCGTTGACAATGAGCGGTTCCTCATATACGGGGATGTTGTCCGGTCGCGTGTCGAAGATGACTTCACCCGAGGTCCGAGTGATCCAGAAAGCAAACGGTTCGTCTTGGTGGTGAAAGTAGAGGCTCGTCGACCTAGGAGCGTCCTCAGGCTGTTTGTCATATCGAAAGTCGCTAGGCACCTGGTACTGAGTGCCTCGTGTATCACTGATATGTACCCGGAGCTCTACGAAGGGTCAATCCAGCTCCGTTGTAGCGAACCCACCATCTTCCCGGCGATATTCCACCTCGAGGGTTAGATTTGCAATGTCTTGGCCAAACGCGTGGGCAGGTTCTCCTACCAGCTCCAGCTGTCCTACGACGGAGTGGCGGGTGGTCTTTATCGAGGTCAAGCGATAACCTTGATAAATCAGTAATGAAATATGTGGTTTGCATACATACCTCTTGACCGTTTGACATCGCCCGAATAGCTCAGCGAGAAAGGTTTGGACACATATCCATTCCCTTTTGTCATATTTGAGGCACTGTTTGTCGTCAAGGTGGATAATCACTATTGCATCTTAGGGTGTGTTTGGTAAAGAATGTCTGTTCGACAGTGACCTTCTGTTAGCCTGACTATCGAAGTATTTGGCTGTCTGCTATGCTAACCGACCCATTGCTGAAGCTTGGGAATCAAATAGCCTAATACCCATGCGTGTCTGGGCCACGCTGAGCCATCTCCCATAGGATCAGGTAGTCGGGGACAACAATTGACTGGGTAGCAGGACTGAATGGGCCTCCAAACGAGTCTGCCTTGCAGGAGGTCAGCTGAAAAATTGCCTTCAGCTAGCGGGATACTGGCGAAAAAGGCACTGTCCGATGTGAGCTACCCTCATATGCCACTTTCCGCTTGAGTGTGGGTCACGTGGTGACCAAGACACCTCACTTATTAGCCTAATATGACTATTAGCTTAACGTATTTAGCGCCCAGCCCGAGCAAAAACAAATAGACTCCCTTTACTAAATCGGTATACCCCTTTTAATTAGCCGAATTTGCAAAACCGCCTCCTTATCAATCGAAGCATACCTTTAGACGCCAATCGGTCCCCTCAGAGGTGAATTCGACCCCTCAGTGATACATAAGATCCCGTCACGGTCAAATCGGTACCTCAGCGTCGCCGATCCTAGGTCCAGGCGCTTTTCGGTACCTTATGCAACAACATCGTAAACAGTCTAATTCTACGCACGGCACACGACTCAGCAAATGTCACTTGTTACTTCGTAACTTCCTTCGATACCTAGCTTTGCTATGGAGCGTCAATCGAGCATCACAGCAGAAGGTGGTGCAGGGTAATCGGTGGCAGCCGTGAGAGAGCAATTAATGATAAGTATTGTTCGGAACATCTTGAAACGGTCAGGGCAGGAAAGGAAGGGGAGGGGGACCCCCTTCCTTGTCCACCGAACGGATCATTCCCCATCTCCATCCCCATCGCATATGAGTCAGACAAGATGGGCACCAGTGTCTTCTCGATACTTTACTTCGCACCATGGCCCCGAAATTTCGACCTCGAGCGCCCCCGGCGAATGTTGTTCCAATTGACCTGTTGGCGAAAGGCACAAGTCGAGCCGATTCGTCCAGGAAGAAGGGTAGACCGACGAAGTTGCCCATTAAAGCAAACGCCAAAACCCCGGCATCGCAAGCTAGTCGAAGTCCTGCTCGTCACTCCAAGCAGCGAACTCGCAAGAAAATCGACCCGGATCCAGGTCAGACAGAGCCAATCGGCGATGGTAGCTTTTCAGAAGAGGAAATCGGCAATGCGAAAGGTGACGCTGGCGATGCGCAAGGTGAAGATGATATGGCAGACGATCCCAGTCGCCTGCTTCGGTCACTCGTCTCTACTCCCGTACCATTGCATAGGTCTACTCGTACCTCCGCTCACCAACCGTCCACTCCGACGCCAGTTCATAATCAAACTCCAAGGCTTCTCGTCGCCAACGGCACGGATTCTGAGTCCGATCCAAGCTCTCCGCCTACCGACTCCCCGCTTCCGATGACCCCAGTTCAGAGGCGAATCACTACTCACAGTGAAGAAGATCATTCCGCCTACGAACAATGGTCCTCTCGATATCATGATACGAAAGATCTGCACCTTGTTGCAGATCTTGGTGCTTATTCTGAAGAGAGCGCCGTTGTGAAACGAATTTCGCCGCCGAGTAGCCCTGCAAAGACACCTGGAGTAGAGGTCACCGGGTTCCTCCGCCCCTTGAAGACGATAGTGGGAGACAATTCAGGATATGAACGCCGAGAGGTGAATATGAAAGATCTACAACGAGTCCTGGATAGATTGGTGAGCACCTCTTTCATAGATGTCAAAGACAAGGCTCATTGGCAAAGCCTCACGATTACAATTTGGATACCCATAGACTATGTCAGCATGCCTCATTCGAATGGCTTGATGGACCAGGTCTGTATCCCTCCGATGTGCGAGCTCGACGAGTCAGCATCAACCTCGATCCCCGATACAACAACAGTCCCAGCGGGAAAGTCATTTGGAGGGTCATCTATAATTGTAATAACCTCTGTCGCAAAATGGAAACGTCTGGCCGGTCCAAAAATCTGCCTGCTCTGGCCTCGTCTGACGTCTTTGGATCCCAATTGTTCGAGTTTGCAGAAGCGACCGTACAGCGCAAGAAAGCTCACCGTCAGCGTAATGAGAGCCATATTAGTGACTCTGTTGTGGAGGATGGGGACGAGAGCGATGAAGCCAACAGTATAATAGACCAAGGTACCGACGGTCATTCGACAGGCGATGAAGAAATCCAGACTGGCGATGACGAAGTCAACAACGAGACAGACGAAATGTCTCCCGGCAGCTTGAATGATGACGACGTTTCAGAGGTTGGCGAAAGTGGATCCGACTCTGAAGAAAGTTCTCCTTCAGAAGAACATACGCCTGTTAGGAGAAGTAAACGACAAGCAAACCCCGAGCGTACGAATCTTACTTGCGATGCAAAACTGATCGTGAGTCCCTGTGAATCTCTTCCGAAACTGATGCTTCTAGATCGAAATGATCGTTGGCCAGTCCCAGCTTGGCAACTGCTCCATCTTTCTGAAGAGAGACGCTGTCCATCCTCCTGTCGTCAACCTCACTTCTCTCAGGATCTCTCCGTACATGCGGCGACTCCTGCACGAAGCGGCTAGTGGCTTTGGTATGACTCAGGGTCGACTGACGGCCTGTGAGTTCTCGTGATCGAAATGCAAGCATACAATGTTGATATACTGGCATTAGGGTATCTGCAACATATCTCAACCACGGACACGCATGCTCAGTGGCTTGCAAGTAACTGTCCTCATCGTCTACCCACAGTGAAGGACTACAGGACCGCGATACAAACGGCGCAGAATAAGAGCAGAGTTGACAAAAGCTATCTGGTAGCAATCGAAATATTATCCAAGCGTCACCCTGAGGCTTTCCTAGCGTAAGTCCTCTCGCAAGAATTAGCTGACGTATAGATCGAGATATCCTTCTCTCCTTGGCGAGACAACAGGTCGACAGGCAAACAAAGGCGATCGGTTCGAATGCGTCATTGCGTCTCCCTTCTCTTTGGTAACTGCCATACTTCAAGTGTTTCGAAAGGGCATGTATATGGACTCCTCCTGGCGCAACAAGAACGCATTCCGATGCCCATTGACCTTGCTGGTCACCATCAACGAGTATCACAGGATGATACCTGGTAAGTGGGACAGCTTATCATACCTAGAGGTTCGCTGAAGCATACAGTGGCTGCTATGGTCAGCAATTATGCCGATGAAGAAGCGTACTCCTTTTTCCTTTCGGCAATCAAGAAAGCGATCGTCAAATTGGCCCGGGAAATTATTGAAGATCGAGTGAAGATCAAGATCGATGGTGTCACTGCGTCTCAATTGAAAGCAGCGTGTAACGCCGTAATCGAAGACGGACTTCTTCCCGCCTTCGCCATGATTGATGGAGATGATGCAGAACGACGTGCAATCGAACACGAATTCCCTGACACCCCTATCCGAGTGTGCCAGTTTCACTTTATGCAAGCATGTCGCTCTAGAGCAAGGAGAGTATTCAGTCAATCGGCGGAGCGAGAGGTCCTGGCAAGCTCTTTCCTCGAAGCCTTGCGTCGGTGTCAGCGATGTCCATCTTCTGCATCGTGGGCACTCTACTATCACAACCTCGAAGACGAAGTCAATGAACTCGCTCAGGACGACGGAGAAGCCTGGGAAGAATTCGATCGGTATTTGAAGAAGGAGTGGTTTTCCGACAGGTGGCGACCCTACCTCATAGATTATGGGTTGCCTCCTCATGTGTCTCGAGATGGTCCTTGGTCGACCAATAACTACTCCGAGGCTGCATTTAGAACATTTGATCGTGTGTTTCTGGGATGTCGAGCAAATAAAAGGTAAATTCATATCTTGGAACAATTTTGCCCATGGCTAAACTCAATCAGGCTCGATCGCCTGATCGCCATCCTGGTGAATGCCTATTTCCCCTTCTACGAAAACGTCCCGCAACTTGAATCGAGACCGTCTGCGGAACTAGAGCGAGCGATATTCGGTGGACTGCACCGTTGGGAAGTCGATTGTGTTCGACCTTGTCCCAGAGACAACGTTCCACCTCAACATCGGCGCAAGTTTGTGGGCACAGTCTACTGTGTCTTGCCGCCACGACGAGATCAAGGCAAACGACCTCATTATTGTGGCCGCCGGGGTCGCAAGGGTCAGTTTCGAGACTTCTGCACTTGCACTGGCTTGGAAGTCACGGGGAAGCGGTGCGCACACTTGTGGGCCATGGCGACCTACGAGCTATGTGGTCCCGTCATGAGCTTTGAAGAGAATGCGTCTACGATTCGAGCGTTTCTATCGCGCACACGGAATTATGATGAGCACCGCCCTATTCAAATCGAAGACGATCTCGAAGACTTCCAGACATATTGGAGAGAGGATTTCGGACAGCTAGCCGGACTATCTACCTTGGATCTTGGTGGGGCGGATTCGGTCACTCTAATTGAACATCCTGTGTCGACTTCTTTGCAGTATGCACAACAAGAGGGCAAAGACAAATCAGTCCGATTCGGTAAATCGGAGCCGATTCGGAAGGCTCCAACACCGATCGGTGACTCAGAGCCCGATCGAAGGTTGACAACAACTTCTCGAAAGGGGGATGAGTGGCAAACATCACCGATCGGACGACGATATCAGACCGGCAACCGTGATGACAGCCCTCCTGACACCGTCACAGATCTCGCTGATCTATCGAAAAATATGCCCGGCCGACCTAGCAACATCAGACCTCTACACCCGTACAGGACCACCAAAAAGAAGGAAGTACGAAAAGAGGAAGATGACTTTGATACAAACGAAGCACTTCCAGCTTGGGACGCATTCCCTACGTTCGAAGATCCGTTGCCTGATGAGTGGGCCACATCCACAGCAGAAGCTACGGTTCCAGCGTCTGTCCCGGTCCAACAACCTGTTCCGCAACCTGTACAATCTATTGATGGAATTCTCCCGAAGCAGATCTTCCCTTCGGCAACTCCGGCTGCACCCACGGATGCCGAAGTCGACCGCCAATCGGTAAAGCCTAGACAAATCTCTCCAGAGCGTCTCACGACAGATGTGCCCGATAGTACCCGCCCCCCTAATACCTCGGAGGGAACCGTCAGCGACTTTGGAGCCGACGTGTCACTTGATCAAAAGAGATTAGATTCTGTTCTCGGGGTCAAACCAGTCAACCATATCCCTCAAAAACGAGTAAAGGCGGGAGACGAAGCTGTTAAGCATGTGGAGGCTCCAACAGTAGAGGCCTTACCAATATCTGGAAACACTACTACTGTGGGTCCCGTACATGATCCGCCACCCGGGTATCTGCCCACTCGAAAGAGACAACGAAGCTCGCTCGGTCTGTCAGACAAGGTCACCAACCGCATACTTTTCCCAATCGGGGCCAAGAACACGGGGCTCGATTGTTACGCATTGTCTTTGTTCCAGGTTCTTGTGCGCCAACCGTTATGGCTGGAGACCATCCGATCGCCATTCGCAACGCAGACAAACAACTCGGTTATAAGACTGCTGAGGTCGTTCTCTGATGAGATCGAGGCCGGACGAACGTCTTCCTATCCTTATCTCCGTCCCGTTCTTAAGGGTGAGTAGCCTTTTTTCATCTTTGCTACTCTGGTTGATGTTGTCAGAGCACGGACTCATTGATTCTGCCGACACCATGGACGACCCATTGCAGTTGTTGGCTAGGTTGACTCCGTACCTTGACGAACAATTGGGAGGCACGAAATTCAGAGACCTCTTCAAATTTGAAATCGACAGTCAGTACGAATGCCCATACTGCAGAGAAGTTTGGCAAGTTGCAGATGAGTGTCAGACTCAAAACACGCTCATCTTGCGGCCGCAAGCCGCCAGAGGGTTTCGACCACAATTCGTATCGATGTTCCAAGAAGGATTAGAAACAGGATCAGAGCGCCAGCAAACCTGCCCAAATGCAGCATGTGGAAAAGTCAGTACGGGTCGAAGCACACAGACATTCTCATCCAATGCGCCGATCCTGTCCTTCAATGTAGGCTGGGATGCGATACGTCCATCCGTACCGGGAGAAGGCACGGGAGGAGGCAACATAGCCCCTGTTCGATCGTTTACGACACCTCTGCGCATCGAACTAGACTCGCACGGTGTTGTGATGCCCTACTCCGGGGATACCGCGGAGCATGTTTTCGACCTCTCTGGTATCATCTGCAGGATTGGCAGACGCACCGAGACAGGCCACTACATTGCCATCATTCGTCACGACGGAAAATACTTCGAGATTGACGACGATCGTGTGAGCTGGAAGAAATCTCCAAGTGTTGAGGCCTTCCGAGACGGCAAATATCCTGTTTTCATCGTGTACGAGCGAGCCAGCAAGACAGCGACAGCGGACTCCGATGCCGGACAGGTGAAGCGCGAGGAAGCAGACGGTTCAAACAAAGCCGTCACAAGTGGGACGAATCCGTTGACTCCTCTGGGCGATACTCATGCGGACAATATCGAGAAAGCACCATTGGTTGTGGACACGAAACCCGCCGAAAGCCTTCCGATTGAAGATCTGTCCCTGCCCAATCCGTCTAATGGTCAGGCTGTCGATGAGGTATCTCAAGATCCACAGGAATGGCCCTTGCCTCACTCCGAACTCTTTGATTCTGACCACAGGAAGGAAAATGTATTCAGTGGCGAACTCAGTGGCGAAATCAGAAATCAAGTCTTTTCGTCAGATTGGTCAAATACATTTGATTATTGGACTGGTGTCTACAATCCTCCCTTTCCTGAACTGCTTGCGAGCGGAGCGCAGCCAATAGATCTTACGGGCGCCGATAATCCCCCTTCACTCTACGATGTCATCGATTTCAGCGGCGAAGGGGGTGTCACTCGCCCGTCGTCACCAACATCGTCCACGGATTCAATTGACCTCAAGAAGCTCATGCAGTCATCACATGATACCGTTGAGCCTCCTTCTCAAGATGCAACGTCTGTTGGAGATAGTACACAGAGAAAGTCCGAACGCAAGAGCGCCCTGAAAAAGTCCGATCGAGATAACGCCCAGCAAATGTCTGATCGAGAAAGCATCTTGCAGAGGACGTCCGATCCGAATCAAGCCCAAAGCATGAAATCGAGGCCAATCGACATACCATTCCAAGTTCGATTTGCGTCCACTAGTGATGATCAAATTCGCTCAATCATGGATCGATACAAGTCTTGGGGGGTTGCCGAGCATACTCAAGCTTTGGTCTCGATGCACGAACTGGGTGGGCCTGGCCATCTCACCATACCACCACTGTCTAGAGCACCACTGTTTAGTAATCAACTGTATGACATCCTAGCACGACGAATCAAGGCTAATCCGAATGGACCTGGTTTGTTCCGTGGAATCATCAAGGTCCCCAAGGCAGAGCTTTCAGTCCAGACATTTCTTGGTCTGAAACATCCAACAGGCTGGTGGAGGGACGACTTCATTGACGCCGTTTGCCTGGCTACCGTGGCACGGATCGCGCGTAGTCCTTCACTGAGGGAAGGGAACGGGAACGAGGAGGTTCGATATGCGGGACAGCTTCTACGGTACAATGACTCCACTCGCAGGCCCATGTTCATACCTTGGGGATCCAGACCACAAAGGCCATGGCCAGGATTGGGAATTGATGCTTCGTGGAGGCAACGCACCACTGTCAGTGTCATTTCAGCATCATACCAAACCCACTTTGTCACTTTGGCCATCTTCGGCCCCAAAAGGTTGGTCATTCCATTCGACGGTGCCGGGGGAGCTTATGACGACCCCTACCTAAGAGACGTGAGTGCAATCTTAATTTGTCGATTATCAGCTGAACTGAACTGGCCTGTAGCGATGGCCTACTTTGCTGGTCGATCGACTCATCTGGGAACAACAACAAGGACTTGTGACGCCCGAACAGAACGAGGGCTGGATATTTGCAAGCAATACCACAGTAAGTGAAGACCTGCGTTAATCTTTAGATCAAAGCTGATATTTGATCTAGCATCTACGTGACCAACTCGGATGGGTTCACCAATATGACGGTTACAGCTGCGGTCCATTTGCGGTTGCAGCAGCTATAATGATGCTTCAGAATATACGCCCCACGGCGAGAGCTTTACGGACAGCCCCAACGGGTCACTCATCTCGAGCGGCCGAATGGTTAAGACTATCTATTATCATGATATTCTTGGAAGAAGCTGAGGAGGAGATGAGGCGGTCGGGAAGTGATGGAAGCGGTTGGCTGGATGATGTGTTCGTTCAAATTGAGCTGGATAAATGGCGCAAGCTATTGGACTCAATTAGGAGCATGTAAGAGCGCAGGAGAATTGCATTACAAATATACCCAAGAGCATGACTATGTAGAATTGTCCAATTTGTGGTCCTCAGCGTCACCGAGCAGTGGACAGAAGCAAGCTGGCTTCGCCAGGCTGTCCATCAGGGCCGTTCTGATTCGGCTCTGGTTGCTGCGATTGCATGAGCGCGTTGTCCGTTTGAGTCGGCGCTTCCGTTTCATTCTGCACCTGAATTTGCGTCTGCTGTTGTTCGTAGTTGAGGTCGTGGTCGCGATCGTTCCCGTGATCTTGATCTCGCTCGGGGTCCTGCACCTTCTCTTGCTCCTGCTCTAAGGCATCCTGTGACTGCAGAGTCGGATCTTGCAGATCTTTCTTCCTGTGGAAAGTACCCGCTTCATAGGCTGCCAGCTGTCGTTTCAAAGACAGGTTGGACCGCTCGAACTCGGCGATTTTACTCTTTACCTCCTCAACCTCGTCCAGTGCGTCCAGCAAGGCGTCGTCGGACAACTCTTTTGAGGCAAGAGCTTCCTCCATAAGATGCTTCATTCGTGCGGCGTTATTGTCCGCCTTGTCGCGCTCCAACGCTGCTCCGGCGACTCGTTCGTCAACCGCTAGCTGTTGCTGATGAAGTTCATCCAAGCTTCCTTCCAGGTAAGCCACTTTGCCACGCAACGTTTCCAAGGTTCGATCTTTCTCTTTGACGAGTTTAGAGTAATTTCCTAGGCGTTGATCCAGAGTCCGCAAGGACGCTTGAAAACGATCACGTTCTTGGCGAACGCTGTCGATAGCCTGGCGATCCGCTGAGGCTTGCTCTTCAAGGCTCTGGCAAAGGGCGAAAAGTTTATCGACGGTGCCGGTCATTCGCGCTTGCGTTCTTCCGAGCCTGCGCCGCTGGTCGTCGGATATATTCACTGCCTCCTCGAAAGAGTCTTCGATGTCTGAACGATAAGCAAGAAGCTTTGACTGCGGTGCCACCGAAGCAATCGATCGTGGACTGACTGACCCTCTGGGAGAACGAGGGGGCACAGCCGCTGCTGCGGTCACCAGTTGCATCGTGGAAAATTTAGGCGTAACAAAGGGCGGCAGAGGAGGAACTGGAGGTATGGAAGGAGAACGAGTTGGTTCCGTCGTTCGAGATCGCTTCCGAGCCGCTAGCAGCACTTCTTTATATACATGCGCCCTCCGAAGGTCAGGTGTCGGAGGTCGTCGAACACTAGGAGCTGGCGAGGGAGATACCGCTCCAGGAGACAACTCGCGGGTAGGGAGAGGGGCTGAGGCAACACGCGATCTGTTTTCAGGAGCAGGCGCCAGTGAATTCGAGCCCACCATCAAGCTGTGGTCGCCAGCAACCGAAGGAGGCTCAAGAAGGCTCTGGGTGAACTCAGTCGCTTGGTGTTCAATGGTCGAATCGATTCGCCAGACTGAGACGCTACGTCACCAGCCAAGGACGCGTCTTTGACAAAGGGTGTCTGAGGAGTGTATTCGGACTCCGAATCGGATTCGGTTAGGGTGACGTTTGGTATGTTGCAGTTGGAAACACCCTTGGTATAACAGACCCAGCAAGATAGAGGGGACAGCTCGCTAAGTCGGCCGGAAGGTGTGGTAATACTCTTGATCTTATATGCGTAGACGAGCGTCGGAAAACCATGCTTCTGACAGTAATTGCAAGACATCTGAGTCGATCTGCAAGGGTGAGCAGGGCTTTGAAGTGGTATTGCGACTCACGTATAAAGGAACGCCGGTAGAGTGTGAGCGTGGCATCTGACCCTCGCCGAGTCTACCACACATCCAGGCCCCCTACTAGCTAATGGGAGAGGAGCTTGAGGGACGAAACGCTCCAGCCCAAACTTCACAGCAACCGTAGGATACAACTTCTGCTCGCAGTGGGCATAGGGTTGGAATGGCTGGCCGATCTTCTGCTGAAGGGCTTTGACGACAGACTCGGATTTGAATATGGGATCATACGGCTGATAATCTTTCAGCCAAGATGCGGCATAACGGCCTATCTCGGCAGCGACTTGCGAGGCAGCCATCGATGGAACTGATACGGTCGTGCGAGTAGGCGTGCGAGTGGGCGTGCGAAGTGCAGCGTCGCGTCGGGCGCGCGCAGGAGCTGGCGAAATGTGTCTTTGGGGAGGCATGGTTGACGTTTCTCAAAGAAAAGAAGTACAGAGTTAACAGAAATGATGTAGATAGAAGAAGTGGAAACATCAAAAGTTCTACCGTCAACAATTGATGGTGAAAGGACCATGCGCGTTTGTGTGTGTGTATCCAGTTGATCGAATCCCCAACCTCGAAAATGACCTTTCGGAGTGTAATTCGAGTGGAAATGCGAGGACGTCTCAGCATGAGCGCATTAGTTATGAACGTAGGATATATATGAGCGTTCAAGCACTTGACAGGCAAGGCTGTCTGATCTGATCGGCCGTTGAGGTTCCATCAAGCGCATGCGAGGATTGCGACCAAGTCGCTGCGATATTAGACGATTCGGCCTCAGGTCAAACAGCTTCAAATAGTGTCCGAAATGATTCTAAGCCTTCGAATGTTAGTCCCAGGTGCTACTATCAGCTCATCGTACAGATAAAGACTTGATATATGGACGAGGAGAGATGATGGGGGAACCTGGGATCCTAAGGGGACCGATTAGAAACAAAGCGTATAAATGGTAGTGCGGCGGGCTGGAAATGATGCATGACGTGGCCGAATGACGCTGGAATAGGCCGAATGGATGATATACGTGGCATTTCAAGACCAAAGGAGGGTATTTGAAATAGATACTAATTAGGACGGAGTATAGGAAAGCTAAAGGGATAATAATTAGACACGCCCAGCCCGAGGGCACGCGCTGCACGCCCAGCCCGAAGAGATAATCCGAAAGTGGGAGTCGTCAAAAGGAGCAATCGAAGGCTTCTGGGGCACCAAAGGGAAAGCGGCAAAGGTGGACAGCGGAGATTTCAACCACAAACTAAGCGTACTGGAAGATACGAGATTAGGCTGGTAAGAGAAAGAGAGACAGAAGCTTTCCGTGGCACGCACAGCTCCATGTACCAAGAGTAACCGCGAACTTCTTCCTTGCATCTCCTTCGGTGAAAGCGTGTCCCGGGGGACCGCCCATTCTCCACACATAATTGTAGGAATGCGGCAATCGATCAATTCATTCACTTCATATATTTCCACGATAGTCCTCAATTTCTCATTTTTACGGTCAAACAGTCTTCGTCTCTGAATCATCGCAGCTTAAATTATGATAGAGCCACATCCTTTTCACTAACCTGAGGTCCCTTGGAAACGACCATTTTCCAAACTATTCAAACTCGAGGAGATACAGCGGCGTGGTGTAGACAGCAAAGTTGTCACCCCACGCCTCGTTTTTCGTGTACGTCATGTACATCTGTTTCGACGACGTGTCGTTCAGGAGGGCCGGATGAGCCTGGAATGAGTAGGCTCCCAGAGTGTAGTTGCCATTGGGGAAGGTTTGGAGAAGATATGGCTCAATCCACGGTCCTTCCGGTGCCGGAGCAGTGGACACGTAGAGGTCGGGTGAAACAGACGCAGCGGGCTGACCGAGCCAGACGAAACATTCCCAGAGCGAGCTCCAATAGTACGTGCCCTGTCCACCAGCCCCCGGGTGGTCGAGATAGGCTGATGTATCGTTGACGTTGACGGGGGGCGTCGAGCTCCAATTGCCATCGACATAATACTGGTACTTTGTTTTGTCTTCGACGTCGCCGAGAGCAACCTTAGCGAGGGCAATATTGTAGGCGGATGTTTCGGCATAGAGGTACATGTATCCGTCGTGGGTGACGGTCCCATAATCACCGTAAGCGAAGGCATTGAGAGACCAAAACTCCTCATCGACAAGGCTCACCGACGGCAGTGTATCGCCGACGCCTTGGACATCTGGAGAGTAGTCGAGGCGGTAGAGCGAGGTAGGAGGATCCGGGTTCACAACGCCCAGAGTATCCGTGATGTGCTCCACGCGGATGAATGTATAGGCCACGATCGTCCCGTCGGAGCTTTGAGAGGCGATGGTGGGGGGTACGCTTGGCCAGAGGGCGAAACGAGTGCCATCATTGCAATTTCCAGCCTCGTTCGAATTGCATTCGTCCGACTGAAGTGGATAAAATGACGTCTCGCCATTGTCGCCGTACATGATCAATTCGTCATCATAACCATATTGGTCATAATCCACCGCGACGACATCCGGCGTCCCGTCTGCTTTGAAGTTGGTGTAGCTAGCGGAACTGGAAATGAATGCAGCAAGTGTGTTGTTATAGACCAGAAGGGAAACGGACTGGTTGACCAAGATTTCGGTGTCACGGCAAGTCCAGAGGACACGTGTGTCCCACTTGACCGACCCGCACGAGTCGCGCTGAAGGTTCGGGTCGACGACGTCGCCGAGGAGAGTAGCACTGGCGAGTTGAGGCGAAACGGTTGCCGCGGTCGATCTGGCGAGAGGTGCGGCTGCCACCGCCAAAAGATAAGCGGATCCAAGCATAAGACGTTTGATGGTGATGGAGAGCATGGCGGGGTCCCCGAGCGATAACGTTCTGAGGAGTTCGGGGCGCCGACATTATATGGTGATTAAGTTTCTCGAAGCCCTACAAAAATAGGCTAACACTGTCCAGCTGATGAAGGAAGTGAGTAGCTCTGAATAGCCTATGTAGCTGGCAGATTGATAATCATTCTTCGTGCCGTCGTGGCATATCTAATTATTTCCGCCGTGCCGGTTGCCTTCCTTGCTCTACTCTACAGCACCATTTGAAATCAATTGTAATTAAGACTGAGTAAAGGTGAACCTAAAGGGAGCATCCTCAAGGGACGATCACGCACAATATTTGCGCATAACACATGGACACGCCGCCTGCAGCCTCCGACGTCGATACAGTGGCATAGATGAATCCCGAAAGCCATCCGGCAATGTCGGGTCCGGAGCCTGGCCCGGTTATTTTTCTGACGGTGTCAGGCGGAGGACGCTTAATTTTGATGGCCTTCACTCTCCTCCTGCATGCTCGTATCACCAAGCCAGTTGGGATAGCCTAAGAGCCCCCAAAGGGCACCGTGGGGCGCCGTATAAGAGGCACCGTGCTCTGGGACTCGTCGGACTCATCCACCCCGTCTCTTCACCATGTCCCAATATCCAGGCGAGAAGGAAATCGACCTCGCGAGGTCAGGCTCTGCTCCTTATGACGACAAGTCTCCCTATGATCACCATGAGCATACACCCGAGGCGGGCCAAGACGTGGTCAACATCGATGCAGCCATTGCCATGGGAGTCGCCCAAAACGTCGACGACTTCATGGTGCGTTCAACTACTACCGTCAGTTGCTGATGACTTGTCTACAGAACTTGGTTCGTGAAGCAAGCGAAGGTAATGAGAGAGAAAAGCACTTGAATTTGTGGTCGGCTTTCAAAATCTATCCGAAAGCCATGGCGTGGAGCATAGTAATCACGATGTCTATTGTGATGGATGGGTCAGCCTGATCAATCAAGGAGCCCAGCGCGCGTCGCTAACCCCGCTTAGTTACGATGCTTCTGTGATGGGGTCATGTACGTTTCGTCTTTCCGCGGCAAGCAAGCCAGTCTGACGTGTACATAGTCAATGCCTATCCGAGCTTTCAAAATAAATTTGGTATTCCAGCGGCCGATGGCACCAAGCAGATTCCGCCGAGTTGGCAGAACGGCATTTCAGGCGCCAACAGTGTGGGCGTGATATTTGGCCTACAGGTAAGCTCCTCTCGCCAGGACTGAACTGAAACGACATAGATTGCCGGAGTCATCTCGGAGCGCTACGGATATCGTTGGACGATTATTGGGGCTCTGATGGCAACTGTGGGGTTTATCTTCATCCCATTCTTTGCCTCCAGTTTAGCGACGTTCTTGGTCGGCGAACTATTCTGTGGAATGGCGTGGGGCGTCTTTCAGACCATGACCACTGCATACGCCGTTGAGGTCTGCCCTCTACCTCTTCGTCACTTTCTGACTAGTTTTGTCAACTTTGCCTGGGTAAGATTCGTTAACCTTGATGGATGACCCTTAACAACTCTTCGCAGGTCATCGGATCATTCATTTCGTCCGGTATATTGGTCGCTTTCGAGTCAAGGACAGACGTTTGGGGGTGAGCACATTCCGCCATCATTTTGTTACCACCTTAAAGCGCTGTAGATATCGTATTCCCTTCGCTATCCAGTGGATTTGGCCTATCCCTATCGCGCTGTGCACCTTTTTGGCGCCGGAGAGTCCCTGGTGGTTGGTACGACATGGACACAAGGAACGCGCACTTCGCAGCATCAAGCGTCTAGCGAGGAAAAAGGGAATAACTGAACGGGAAGCCGATGCGGCTGTAGCTCGTGAGTTCTTTCTTGCGTCTGAGCAACATTCCTCATCTACGTTGCAGTCATGGTCTACACCGACGCGATGGAAAAAACTGTTTCCGCTGGTACCAACTACTGGGACTGCTTCAAAGGTGTCGACGGACGTCGGACGGAGATTGCGTGCATGCTTTGGATGGCGCAGGCGCTCAGTGGCCCCGTCGTGGCAGGCAACAGCACGTACATGTTTGAAGCTGCCGGCATATCTGCTTCCACAAGTTTCAAACTCGGCTGGATTCAAAGCGGCATCGGTGCTATAGGAACAATTGCAAGCTGGTTCACACTCACCAGATTTGGGCGAAAGCCATTGATTCTCGCCGGCTGCGTGGCTATGCTCGCCATTGAAATGTACGTCCATTTACTTCTTGTACAGGACGTTGCTGACCGGTACCTTAGCATCGTGGGCTGTTTGGCAATACCTCAACCAGAATCGCAGGCCAACGCACTAGCAAGTGGAGCTCTCATTATCGTCCTTGTCGCCGTCGCCGATTTCACCACTGGACCAGTCATATATGCGGTTATTCCCGAGTTGCCGTCCACACGGCTTAGAGCGAAGACTATAGTCCTTGCTAGAAACGCTTACAATATTGTCGGCTTGATTGCTAGCATACTAACGATCAGACAATTGAATCCCCTAGGCTGGTTAGTGACCGGACCGCCTTGTGGGCGAAGCGTTCAGAGCTAATGTAAACAGGAACTGGGGTCCGAAGATGTGTTTCTTCTGGGCAGGATTCAACATCATCTTCACCGTCTATCTGTATTTCCGTCTTCGTCAGTGCACAGACTGCGGAGCCCGGCATCCTGCTAACTTATCACAGCTGAGACTAAGGGTCGCACGTTTGCGGAACTCGATATACTGTTCGAACGTAAGATACCTGCTCGTAAGTTCGCAAGCACCAAGATTGCAAACCTGGCCGAGGGTGCCGAAATCGCTCAAGCAGAGGGGAGGACGGCGCTAGCCGAGTCTGGAGCAGCTACAATCTGAGTGCGAAGAATAGGGACGGGAGGAGCAAGAAAGCGTGTTGAAACCATTCGTCGATATTGACCTAGTGCTGTTGTAGGAGTGCCTCCTATTGTTGCTAGAGATGTAGCTGTGGTTCGTGCACGGACGAGGATCTGACTCGTCAAAGGCGGTGCTTGTTTCATCTCTGTTATTCATCTCATGAAGAGACAGACTCTCTGACAGTGAAAATCAACTCAGTGGTACGCGTGAGACCAAGAGAGCGGCATAGTACGTGTGCGGACAACTGGAAGAACGGGCGGGGAACGATGTCTCCGACAAACCATTGGTCGGAGCAAAAGTGAAGGCCTCCCTTAACGTGTACAACTACCTAGAGTAGGTACATCCTGACCCTAAGCCGTGACCGCCGCCTGGTGAATGAGCGTCACTAATGTGTCGTCCGCATTCTTGCATACAATCGCCAGCAGCCGCGGACAACAACCCTTCTAATCGTATCGACTCCCCAACGTGCTGAGAACTCTCACAGCAGGACCAATCACGAATTGCACATTATCTGACTAAATTGAGTAAATGAAGTCTGGATTTTGCCTATCGGTAAGATCCTATCATAGAGTTAGCGATTCAAGACTCCACATATCACCGCCGCTACAAACACACCTCGAAAGCGTGGCTATTCTGTATGACGTCTCGGGGATCAACAGCTTCAGCGATAGAGGCAGCAAAGGCGTGCTTGACTTTATTACGGCGAATGAGGATTGTTCGGGTTATCAAGCAGGTTGACATAAAGCACACGTCTTTGGAATCGTCAGCGATGATCATGCAGATTCAGGTAGCCAACAGCGACTCACACAAGACGATGTGGATATACAGGCTGTTAATATATCGCGGCGCCCAGACAGATTGAAAAATTTGTGGTGAAATGCCATTTCCGCCAGCCCATCCCATGACTACGAAAATGTTAACCTTCCGCAGAAGATGGCCCCACCCTTACAAAACGTACATGTGATGGCATATACAACACTCTTCTTGGTCTGCCCAGCGACGTTGCGGCTAAGGAGCATGAGAATAGCGGGATAACACTACATTCATGTGATTAGAGAGCCAAGGTTTTGCCCAGCTAAAGCACTTACTGCACCGTAGATCTGCATACAGTAGTACGCTGCGACTAGGCCGCCCTTCGTCTTGCCATTCGGTGCAACAGTCAGAAGAACAATGGTGCCGCAGATGTTGGGGACGGTAAATGCGATCATGAGCAACAACGTTTGGCCACTCCGTCGAATTAGCCAACTGAGTTGACCCCATCAGCCACATATCTAAACATACTATTAAGGAGAGTATAATACCCGATGCCAAGGAAGCAAATCATCTGCAGTACACCGACAGGAAGGTTGAGGAGCTGAGCATTGAGCGTCTACGCACAGTATGGTTAGCTACCCGCTAATGGGTATTGATATCAAGCTTACACTGAATCCAAAAGCCTTTGTAATGAGGAGGCCTCCAAAGGTGCTAACGCCCCCAACGACAAGCGTGTTGAAAAAAGGGAGAAAGAACATACAGTATGTCAAGGGATCGGTGAAAGCTTCCCTCATTTGCTGCTTGTTGAGAACTTTCTGCCGGAGGCCTTGATTATTTCCTCGAATGCGCTCGACAAACTTGATTTTGTCCTCATGCGACGCCCACCCCGCTCGGGTTGGACTATCGGGAAGAAAGAAGAAGACCAGGACTGACTTATCGTCACATCGAAGGACTGCTACTTCCCACGAAGCACTCACCGGCACATGCCAGGGAAATAATGGCAACTGCGATGTGTAACCATTGCCAGCTTTTCAAACTGCCGCCATGAATATGGTAGAAACCATACTGTTTGGGCGATCACCCTGAGACTCCAGCGGATAGAGGGAAAGCTTACTGCTAAGAGACTCGCGATGATATTGCTGAGGCCCAACATGCCTGAAGTTCCACGTCAGCATTTTCAAGCTCGCGATTGACTCTTTAGCCTACATTGCCATACACTTGTCACTAAGGGCTGTTCATCGATTGAGTACCACTGAACCATAACTAGACTGCGTCAACCTCGGTAATTCGGGCTGGGCTGCGCACTGACTAGCGACAAGACAAGGGCCGACAAGGGCCTCAGAAAGGCCGAGCAGAAAACGGATGCCCAAAACTGGGGGAATCGACTTCGAGAACGCAAGACCAAACACAAGCTACAGATCGTATCAGCCCGTCTCTTTGCTCTGACCATAAATATCAGAACTCACTCCAGTCCATATCAACATACCAGAAGCAAGGAGCTTAGCGATAGGAAAGCGTCGCATACCTTGATTGGCCTGAATACGATGAGTCACGGAAGCAATCAACTGAGCAACGCACAAATGGTTCAGCAATGATAATGCCGCACCACAGCATGGTCGTAGTCAGGCTGAAATCTTGACCTTTAGCGCCGACGTCGATCTGCCAGCCCATAATTCTGAGGCAGGATCAGCAGGACATCTGTAAGAGTCTTGACGGTAAGAGCTCACGAAGATGAAGTCAAGGTTCCCTGTATTCGTCAGCTCCGCTATAGTAGACTATAGAGACACACTTTATCAAGACCTTGTACGATGTATCCAAGGCACAGAAATGGCAACACCCTACAGGATTATTTTAGCTACTCTGAAGAAGACACGAAGAGAGGCAGAGTCACCTCAGGTGAATCCTTCGCCTCAATCGGGTATCCTCCTCGCGGCTTAGGACAAGAGTTGGGTCAGTGAAACCGGCGGCATCTTGGTCGACGACAACTTCGGCGACAACTTTGGCGGTCACGCAGGCGTCGGACTTGGAGAGATTACTATCTTCAGCGAATGCGAGATCTTTCGCAATTGGGTCGGACATCTTTTGCTTCTAGTGAGGGAGGCATTATTGTGAGAGCTGCCACTTATATTCAATGACTTGTGACCAGGACCACTTGCATTCGAAGTGCTCGGCGGGTACATCCAGACGCGTTCCAGGATATTTCCGGGTGGGGCGGCGGCGTTAAATCGGCAGGTTCGGCGAGATTAGGAGATGGCTACGCTTTCGAAACGTCGAAATATCACGACCTGGATCAGCGCATTGTCAGGACCCGCCAGGACCAATGCAGCTAGTAGCATCTTAACTTCAGGGAAGTTAAGATAAGAGTACATGGTATATAAACACTTGAACTAGACTACGAGGTCCCCAGAGAATGTGTCTCTTGTTGCTTTAGTTATTACTTAAGTTCCCCAGTCTAGGTCTCGCCCAGAGGCAGTCCCGCTCCCCAAGTCGCCGTCCTGACACGCATTTACACACAGAGTCCCATATTTTGATAGTCAAAACCATAATGGAGGAAGGAATGTACTTTGTGAATCATACGTGGGATGATTGTACAGCATGAAGGGTCAAGGTTACATGGATTGTTGCGTTCTGCCTTGGCTTCAAAATTCAGGAAACGTGATGTGGATGCATTGAGTAGACAAATTGCAGTCTCGATTCTCGCTTATCACTTGACGGTCTCCGACTTCGCAATGACATCCATTTTAAGATTTCCCTTATCGAGGCCAAGCTTCAGCGCCTCATTGCCAAATTCAAGCAAGTAGTAATCTGCATCTTTGGCAGTATTAGCACTAGCTTCATGATGCCTTGATGATATGCTCACAGACCAATCCATGGTCCATGATAGGACGAGGTGAGTGGCGATTTCCGTTAATTGTAGAGTGCTGGAGAGTCAGGATTTGCCTCCATCTTGGGCGGAACCGGCCCACCTGGAGAATCGTTTCCCAGCCGTCATCCCCCCAGGTAACATTACCTGCCTCGTCTAGACTGGCTACAGCTGTCTTGCACTCTCGGATGATATCTTCAACGAGCTTAAAACTGCGAGTCAGATAATAACTCGCAGCCGGCGGATTGGTGTCCTTAAGGAGGTGGTAGAGCATTTGCATGCCACGTGCAGCAACAGTACCAGCTGATGCATCATACGGGCAAGGCTGGGGCGCGGAGGAGTCCCTGTCAAAAGTCAGTGGTCGTTGACAAAGCAGTCTGGACACACCACAAAGGCACTCCCGAGGGCGGGAGAAGCTCAACGAATTTATCGGCGAGATGTGCAGCGGTAGTGGTGAACATCTCCTCCTTCGACCTCAAGGCTGCCTGGTGTCAATACATCTCGTCAGGCTCAAAAATGCCAATGCAGCTTACCGCACTGAGCATAGCCGTAGATGGCCCATGCTTGACCACGAGACCATACTGACCCATCATCGTACCCTACGGAAATGTCAACACCAGTGACAAACCCGAGACTGATAGTCACCCTGATGAGTCATACACTTCTTCACTGTCCCGTCCCTATTGAAGTCCACCACATGATTGGTCGTGTAATCTGGCCGGACATGCGCTTTTAGTGACTTGTGAGCTTGCTGAGTGGCGATGTCAGCATATGAGGTGTCCCCGGTAAGCTCGGTGGCCATATAAAGGAGATCAAGATTCATCTTGATACATGTCAGATACATCCAAGGCCGTTAGAGGAGCACACTTGCCATATTATCGATGATGACAAGGAAGTGTTCTTGCTGATTGTCGAGACGCCAGATATCTGGCTCACCGACTTTTCGCATAGAGTCCCAGCTGCGAATACACCCCACCTGGCACACTCATTCAGCACCGGTTGGGCAACAAAATGCTCTAATGGTCTATTTACCTCGGAATCGTATCTCGCAACGAGAGACTTAGCAGCGGTGATAACCACGTCTTTTGCGTCTTCCGAGCCTGTCAACTGATAATCCCTGGGTTAAGTTAGCTGAAGACGGCCTGAAGGCACTTTGACCCCACTCACTTGCCGTAGCTCAGCTGGAATCGGAACCCTTGATCGTGATTGAACGCAACGCTTGCCATATGTCTAAAGCCTTCTTGCCACCTTCGACCCAGACGAACAAGCTGATCGGCTGTATACGAGTGGTGTACTGAGCAAGGGAGCAGACGTCTGCGCTCCTCCAGTAGCCAGAGCATCCCGGGGAAGAACCCTTGCGTCCATGATGTCTCGACTAACTCTCCAGTTAGCGGAAGGAGGGGCTGCATGTGCATGTCATTCACCTTTGCTACAATGGTATGCGTGAGAGCTTTGAGGTGGAGTATACTCTGGCACTCGGGTGTTCAGTTCGTTCTGAGACGCCGTTAGCTACCATCAAGATTGGAGGGCAATATGACAAACGTCTGGCTTGTTGTACTTTTTCGCCACTTCAACGACTTTGATACTGTCGCTCACATCATACAACGACAAGGGACAAAACTCTACCGACGATGTCATAGTTATCGATATCTGGTCAATTGGGATCTGGTGGATTTAAAAAGAGGGATTCTAGACGGGTATTAAAGCTTGACGGACGGGCAGGAAATATCCTGGAAATGACTCGGTCCTAGCGGAAGGGCTTGTTCCCAAGTACTTTCAGGCGGCGGAGCCCCGGTTGACTGCATCACAAACAAATAAGAGGTTGCTGGTAAAGTACCGCCCTGACAAAATCTGTGGCTGCTCTGTATTGCATGCTACAGTTTATGCGCTATCGCCGATGATGCGAGGTTATTGGTTGACACTCGTCTTACTTGGCTCTATCATGCAGACAAGGTACGACGAACTATCTAACTGATATCAAATTCCCTAGGAGCTCAATCCTGTCCCGTCTGGATTGGAACCTCTCCAGTCCAACTAAGCGTTATCCGAAGGCTCCACAGAGCTCAAATCGAAGTCGAATAGGAATTCTGCGGTCCATTGAGCGATAGTAGAGTCAAGATCGATCCACATATCCGGCACGTCATCAGACCCAATGATTTCGGGCTCTGTAGGATCATCGAAGTGGATGTCTAAGGTCGTTAGCTTCGACAGTGTACACCATAACGCGGCTATGTTGCGAGACGTACTGAAGACCCGAACTGCCTGACGGAATCCTTTCGACAGTCTTACCGAATCGGGCCACATTGCGTGATGTCGCTCGAGAACTTGGAGCAGCATCTCAAACATGTTCTTCCCTTCAAGAATATGTAGCTCTCCTTGAGCCATTAATAGCACGAGCAGACAGCCGCAGATGTTGGTCATGCGGAGCTGAGGCCAGGAGGGACTGAATTGTCCGAACGAAGCAAGGTCGTGAAAAATGTGAAGGATCTGCGATACGGACCGTACGAGTGACGTTCCTGCACGACTGGACGGTAAATTGTTAGAGACGTCGCGTGCGTGCAAGAGAATTCGAAGCCTGCTCATAAGTTTGTCTTAAAATTCCGGGACGGTTGCGGATCTCACCAGCTATACCTCAACTCGGCCCAAGACCGCTTCACCCGAGATCTCTCATCATTGTCGGACAAACGCAGGTTACGAAGCATTGCAGCCCACTTGTCCTCCGTCGCGGCGATGTAGTCTGGGGACGAGGTATCGACGTATGGATTAGCAAGGTGTGCCATGTAGTCTGCCTCTAGCCTCGTGACATCGCGAAGGCATTGTGGGGTCATATCTGATGGCGGCGTCAGATCTGCTTCCATATCGTCAAGCGGTATTTCAGGCTTTAGATCTGTCAAACCTGAACACAGTCTACAGATGTCAAATCATTCAAATTCAATCAAGGAGGTGATATGCTTACGTTTCAACATAAAAGTAGACCGAAACGAAAACCTGTACGTGCTGGTGTGGGCTATACATACTCGCCGCCCCACGACGGTGGACCCCAAGCTGCCGGATCTGCCAAGCCATCTGCGAGAGCAGCTGACGGGTCTCTGCTGCACCCCCGTTGGAAATAGTGTATGGAAGTAATAGGAATATTGCAGCTGCCTCTGGTCAGCTCAGAACAACCTCGAAAGGGAGGTGCCAACGCACATAGGAATGTCACCGATGGCGTCGAGCATTCTACGAGAAGTTCGCGTGCTCTATGAAAGTAGCTCAGATCTTCCCGCGGCAGCAATTCCACGCTGGGCGAACTACCCGCTTTCGAATCATGTTGAGCCATCGATGAGAGCTGGGCGAATCTTGCAACGCAAAACGCTGACATGAGAAGCGCCCGCTGATCGTCGGCGACCGTGTGAGGGAGAGCACGGTGTCGGCCGTAGAGGCCGAGCAGTAAAGAATGATCAATCCAACGCATATGATCCCCGACTGGAGCGAAAGTAATGGTGTCGATCAGCTGGTTTTCAAAGTCTACGATGTCTGGACCAAGGGGCAAGGGGGTCGCCTCGAGCCGGGCCAACCGGGCATCGTCCGTCCATAACAACGTGTCATTCTCTAGCCCATTCAAGCAGCACCATTGCCTTGTCGCACCTTGGATCGCCTCTAGAGGCCAAGGTAAATCGTTCGCAAAAACACGACATTGTTCCAGAGGGGATGCCGCTCGAATACCTATTGCGTATTCCGACCCCATCTTTGATTTTGCCTTCGCCTGAAGACCCGTGACCTTGGCTGACATTGGTCTGGCAAGCCTCAGCCAGGGTGTCATATTGAGACATCCTGTTTCAGGAATCTCACCTAGATGGACGTGCTTTGTCCCTAAAAATGCAGGTAATCCCTATCGTCGCTGCCTCACACGACTGGCAGGGTACGCCTCCTATGCATCGGATGCGGCGGAGTCGACAATTGTCGCATGCCTTGCTGCTTCGCGTTCTTGCAAAGTGGTCCGCGGGCGGCGCTGAGGAAGTTGTATGGCCATTCATTATGTTACGGATATGCAGAGGATGGAAATACGACTGGCTCATATGTTTGATTCAACTTGTAGGCGAGTTTCTAGATTCTGACGTAGGTATTTCCAAGCTACTTCCTTGCGGATAAGCCCTACGAGCCCCTCTACCAATAATTGGCTTGGCTTCAGTTATTAATCTAAAATTTTCTCCTTTTACAGGCGAGCCTGATAATCCCCTTCCTGAAGTACCATACGACAAAGACAGCCACGCTCAAGCCATACCATATTTCGGTGAGTCCTCTGGATGAATTCGCGGTGAGATGTTCGCTGGGTAGTTTCCATTTACCACATTTTGAGTTCATGATAGCTCAAGATTGATGAGATCCTATGCTTAACTTCATGGCTCAGAAGGCCTTTCAGAAAGTCCTCACCTCATCACATGCATACCTCTTGATACAACCCGGTTCGTCAAAAGTTAGAGAGAGTGTGTAATACGATATCGTGTCATTATCTCCGCAGGACAAAGCATCATACCAGGCCCTTCCCAAAACATCCTACAAAAAGATACTCCATCTCATCTCGATCTATCGCAATGCCCACGATGCTTACCCTTATGCCTCGAGATAAGTAACTTTTGGTACTGTCGTAGGGTGAACCGGGCCGGGAGTCAGCTTCTCATCTTTCTCATCGTGGTCTCCGGCGGTTTGAACCTCTTCAGGATATACGATCTCTTCGGAGCTGGTTTCCACCGCAATTGCGTATGCGTCTCTCTTTGGCCTGAAACATTGTCAGTCGTAAAAAATACAGCAAGCATCCACGAATCAACTTACTTGACATATTTTTTATCAACCCAGATGAGCAAGAAGATCATCACAATGCAGAAGGGAATCAATCCACAACTCGTTTGCCAAGCGTGAGAATAATGGGGTGCTTCTTTCGCGGGCCAAATCAGTACACCACTCCAACTTTGAATAGCATAATTGATAGCGATAGTGGCTCCGTAGAGGATAGATCGAGCTTCGGCATCGTGAGTCCACATTTGAGCCATCCAAGCGAAGGACACCGGAGAGTAAGAGCTAGGAACGTAGAGGAAGTAGAAACTGAACCATTTGGCTGCCTGAGGTACATTCCATACTGACATGATGATGTTGGGGATGAGTTGAAGGGAAACTTCAAGGATGAGTAAGAAGGGCAGGGAAGGGAACCAGTCGATTAGGAAGCCCCACGTAATGAGCGTAACTGCATTCACGGCGTAGGCCGACAGAGTGATACTGTGAAAGAAAAGTATCAGCGTGATTCATGATTGCCACACCGTAAAAAATGTAGGCTACTCACGCGTTGATCTTTTCGACGGAATAGACTTTGAGCGATTTCACCCAAAGATTGAAGTAACCGGCACCGGCAGTGGACATGTTCATGCTGATATAGATAGCCGCGAAGACGTAGACGACCGGTGAGAGGAATACACGTTTCATAGCTCCAAAACCGGCAGGTTTGGAAGGCGCTTTTCTCCATCTTCGATTTCGTTCCAAAGCAAGCGTAGCATCTTGGTCGTTGTACCAGAACGCACGAGGGTTACGTCTGTTAGGGTAGTCGGGGATGAAGAAGATACCAGCTACGGCCCATACTATCTGACAACAACGTCAGAAGGTGCGCATGCGGTATGGACCTGCAGCAAACTTACGGTAATGAGCCCGTCAACTATATATCAGGAGCGTCAGTCTTGAACTCAAACAGGAATATCCAGACTTACCGACAAATAACCATTTCCATCCAGACAACCCGGCCTTCATATTCAAAGTTCCATACACAGCGTTCTGAAAAGCACTGGAGAGCATAGATCCACAAGGTTGAGCGGCTTGATAGATGGCCATTCTCCTGTATTGAGCGGACAAATGTTTAAGGATAACAGACCAGGTTGGAGAGAAATGGAGCAGTCATGATTAGCATCTAGGAGGAGATCGTAGCGTGGCTACTGACCTTGCCAACTCCATCGGTGTATACCACGTCGTAAGAAGAATAGTCATACCGGGATAAGCACTTGATTCGAAAGCTCTGTTTCCAATGTCAGATCATGATTGTGGCTAATGAGACGTTTAAGCTCACCCTAAGAAAGCTCGTAAAGCATAGACACCTTTGGCACTCTTGACTGTGGCCATCAAGCAAGTGACGATTCCCCACGCCAGCTGTGAGCCACCCTATCAGTGGACGGGTTTCGTAGATATATTTGTACTCACTTCAAGGCATGGCAGATATAAAGAAGGCCTAAACCACGTGATGAAGTATTGACTGGGGATCAGAAAGATAGCGTATCCGATGTTAAAATAAGTCGTGAAAAAGTTGAGTTCATTACTATGAGATATGGAGTCAGCACTGCTACTGTATCAATCAAGCTTGTTGCTCTCACCCAATCAGATTGAGATCCTCTTTCATACCACTAACATATGCGGTGCTGATAGAGGTCTGATCTAAGAATTTGATGACTTGACTGATAAATCCAAAGGTCTTTACGAAGAATGTGATCAGCAGAGTCCCGATACCTTACATGAGACGTACCATCAAGAACATATCCAATTTCCAGACCATTCTCTTCTCCGCGTCCGACTTGACATAGTTTGCTTCGGCCAGCTCTAATGCCGACTTTTGGCGTCTTCTCATAGGTGTCCAGAAGCCCATACTGATCGGTGAAATCTGATTCGTGGTACGCTAAACGAAGATCGATTACACGGTTGGTTGGAGGGGCGGGAAATCATTTGCTATCACATCAAGACTGCTACTATATGTATAAAAATCCGGCTAACCCCTGGCGCCCAGAAAAGCAAATCTTTATTCTATTCGGGATTGAACAATCCCGGAGTGAGGAAAGCCACAGGGTTTACTGCAGTTCGGGAGCACGGGAAAATCCGATAGCCTCTGTACAGTAATTACAGATAAGCAAGCCGACTAACCTTAATAAACGGGTTTCTGAATCCCGTCCCTGGGTCTCGGCACTTATCTCTTCGCTATTGGATGACCTGTCGGACCGCCGGAACGATCAGATCAACCATTCCGAGATAATTTTGGCGTCTCTCCTGTTATTACTAGCATTCGCTTGCGATACGAAACCGTCCGATTCAGCAAACTAGAGCGCCATGGATTGGGAGAACAAGTTTACCACTGCTGGTTATCAAGACGCTCCACTCTCACCATGGGCCGATGGACAATCTCCAAAGAGATTATATAATGGCTTCGATTGCCGACAGTTCATGGGTATTCTAGGTCTACTAGTACTGGGTCTATGTTTCAACATCGCCCCAGAGGCATCTGAAGGCTTGACCGCAGGCCTACAACTATGTGCTCTGCATGGAGAGATCCCTAATCCAGAACTTCATCGTCGAGGGAGAAGTCAATCAGATCGGTACGAGGAAGGGACTCCAGATGTTTACATATACAACGCGACGATATGGACAGGAGCGAAGAATGGAACCGAGACGTTGTACAATGCAAGTGTCTTCCTCTCGCAGGGACTGGTACAATCGATCAATCCAGAGAAAGCGAAGATCTCTGCCGAAGCACAGAGGATTAATGCCATGGGAGCGTGGGTAACGCCAGGTATCGTAAGTCGCATATTCTGCTAGTCACCTTGATTTCAGCTAAGAAAAATGACATTTAGGTTGATATGCATAGTGGGTACAAACGTTGACGTACTGGGCCCAGGGTTGACGGATGATTTGAACAGGTCATGCCGGACAATTGACCTTCCCAATATTCGCGGCGACCAACTCGCTGGTCAGCCGTAACAACATCATTATGCCTTTTTCGCAGGCAATCGACAGTTTCAATACGTACGTGTCCAAGCCCTCAAGGTAACCAGTCACTCACAGTATAATGTAGCCACGACCTTGCTCTGCGTCTGGTAACATCTGGAGGTACTACGACATCGATGATCCTCCCAGGGTCTAGCTCAGCTATGGGTGGAGAAGCTTGGGCTATGAAATTTCGCAATACCACGGCCAACTCACCTACCAGCATGTCGATTGAGCCTCCTTTCGAGATCAATGCTCAAGGGAAATACACTCGATCGAAGGCTTGGAGGAATGCAAAGGTATGTATCAATCAATCATTCAATTCGGAACAAGTCTGACGCCCTCTTGACCGTAGCATGCCTTGGGAGAGAATATCAGTAAGAGTAAGTGGGACCATTCAAAGAGCAGGACACCTCGACTGATGCTCTCTTAGCTTGGAAGGAAATTGGTGGTACGAGGGAAGACACCATATACCACATCCGAAAGGCCTACGCTTCCGCTGCGAACAAGAGAGATTCCCAAGATGCATGGTGCCGAGTGGCATCAAAGATCTCTGGAAAGCGATCGAGAATTTTTCGTTGGCCGTTCGAAAAGCCGTCATCTGACCCAAACGAGAAGGATCTGGGTGAATACCCCAAATCCACACTCGAAGAGGAGCTCTTAGTGGATGCGCTGCGAGGTAAAGTCAGGATACACGTACACGCGGTGAGTAAAATGTGCTATGAGGAGACCGAGCTTACATGATTAAGTATGAATCGACTGATTTCGACGCGCTCATGCGCATAACGAACGAGTTTGGATTCTCCATTGCGTCTATACAACATGCACACGAGGCATGGACTTCTGTGGAGACGTTGAAGCGATTTCATGGAGGGGCACCAGCTATTGCCATGTTTGCTACAAGTGCCCCTTACAAAGTATGTCCAGTTGAAGCGATAATTCGGAATCCTACTAAATCGTGTTACAGCACGAAGCCTATCGTCATTCGCTGTTTGCACCGATCATCTTAGCCGAACAAGGCATTCCGGTGATTTTCAAGAGTGATCATCCCCCGGCAGTAAGTTGCTTAGCCCGCTACTTAAAACGACCCATTGACCTGCTTCCAGGTCGACTCCAGATATCTTTTGGCAGAGGCTGCTTTGGGTCATCACTTTGGCCTAGCCACAAATCTTGCGATGTAGGGTTTTGCAACTGGCTTCTCAAGTGTATTGCTGATCTATGACCTTGTAGGATGTCCGTGACCTCTGAGCCTGCAAAAGCCATTGGTCTTGACCACCGAGTTGGGTACTTACTTCCTGGCTACGATGCGGATGTCGTGATATGGCAGTCCCATCCTCTTACTCTAGGTGCAACTCCCGCTCAGGTATATGTAGACGGCATTCCCCAGCTTGAATCACCTGCCTTGGTGCCTCGGCCTGCTGAAGATCAAGAAATCCCACCTTCAGCAGACTTCTCTCAGCAGATCAAAGCTACAAAAGAATCGCATCACGGAGATGTTGATCTACACCCAATCTGGATCGAGGAGTCTCTCATCTTCACCAACGTTTCCAGTCATATATATCGGGAGGATGGCATTCTTCTAGAGGATAGATATGACGAAGGCAAGGTCGTTATTGAAGATGGATCAGTTGCATGCGTAGGAGTTTGTGAAGGCTATCGAGCAGCTAAGAACGTTAATCTTATGGGCGGTAAGTCATTGTGGGATCTGCGATGGGAATTTAGTCCTAAATAGAACCAACCGTAGGCTCCGTTTCCCCCGGTCTCACACTCTATGGTACCTCAATGGGTCTAATAGAGATTAACGAAGAACCGTCAACAACAGACCACGATCAATCGCCGTTATCTCTTACGCCTCCTAACGGTGCTGTCGGTCGAGCGGCAAACGCAGCGGTCTATGGTGGCAAGGAATCTTTCATCTCTCTACGGGCTGGAATCACCAATGCCATCACCCCACCACTCAGTTCCAATATCTTCAAAGGTTACTCAATGTATATCTCAGTCGCCGCTCCAAACAGACTCCATCGGGGGGCGATGCTCGAGAAGGAGGTAGCTTATCATGTATCGATCGGACACGCTCCTGTCTACCCGGTCTCCCCCACAGGTCTGCAGATCTCTGCTCAGATCCAAGCGATCTTTACACTCCTCATGAACGGGAAAGAGGAGGATTTAACCCCCTTGGAGGGTATCTTCAAGAGAATTGCTCGAGGGGAGACTACCTTGGTTGTCTTTGTTTCGTCGGCAGATCAGATGACCACATTGATCGACATGAAGAGGGAAGTCGAGGAATTATATGGGTCTAACATGAAGATGGTCTTGTGAGTTTGTCACCATGTGCCTCAATGTGTCTGTTAAACCATTCCCAGTGACAACGCCCTGGAAGCACATTTGATAGCCGATGAGATCGCTGCTGCCAACATCGGCGTCATCACCCGGGAAAGGGGTAACCCAGTCACCTGGGATGATTGTCGCGCTTTACCAGGGGCGCCATTATCTGAAGACACCAATATCAGTACTCTTCGAAAGGCAGGAGTGGTGAGTATATTGTCTTTTATGCTATATGGGCCAGCGCTCACCCCATAAATCTCAGACAGTTGGTATCGGTATGACTGGTTCCCGAGCTTCCACTTCGACATTGAGGTATTACTTGGCTTATAGCGTCACGGATGCCACCGACCAAGCTAGTAAACTTGACGCTTTAGCTTTGGCATCGACTAATATCGAGAAAATACTGGGTGTTCCTGCGCCTAAAGACACATGGGTAGCGACTGAATACGGTGGATTATTGGATATCGGACAAAGCAAAGTTGTAGCTATCGCCCGAGGTGACGGAACAGTGGCTGGATTTTGAGAATTTAATTGAAAGCAGCTCCCAGAACCATGTCTGAATGATGTGCTCCATCCGTTAAATATGTATCCTCGCCCAAACCACATGCATACTATCTATTGTAGACAATTTGTACAGGAGTTCGCACGTGATCTCCGAAAACGCCAGATAGGAGTCTGAGTTGTTTGAGTTTAGAATTGAACCATTCTCCTGTTCCTTGTCCATCAACGCAAGGGAGAATGAGTTCAAGAAAAACGAGACATGCAAGTAAGGCTTGTTTAGCATGTAGGAAGAGGCGAGTGAAGTCATATAGATGCCTTCAATCTCGCTGACCCTGACTGGCCTTCAGGAAGACAAGATGTTCGGGTGAAAGACCAGCTTGTGGATTGTGTAGAACTCATAATTGGATATGTGAGCTGGTGGATGACAAGCGACAGTGAGTGAACTATTCCCTCCCATTCGAGGCTGATAACAGCATGCAGGGCTCCAATGTATCGAAGGGTAAAACAGCTGGAGGATCACATTGCACGCTTGGAGCATGAACTAAAACGGTTCAGATCTGCTTTCTCTGAAGACACCAATGGTTCCCCCATCAGTGAAAGAGACTACAGTGAAAATGAGGATCCGGATCCTATGGGGGTCGAGAGACTCAAGGTATGCCCAAAGTGACCCTGCCAAGAGCTATTGACAGGAGCTCTGGCAGATCATCGATAGTAACACTGGAGAAATATCGCACTTTGGACCCCCCTCCTGTCTCATGCATCTTCCTGAAACCGCATTTTCACCCTCCACCAACTCTACGTCTTCGAGTCATCCCAGTCAATACCCCATCTTGCGAATGCCTCCTTCAACCTCTCGCGGTGTCAAGCTTTCACAGGCAACTGGAGAAATCGCACGCGCAGGGTGGAGAATGTATCTCCCGAGAGAATGCGTTGGGATGGACTTGCACACGCATGACGTGTTACTGGATTCATACGAGGGGGCTCTGAGAGAAAGTCTGGTATTTGGCGGGGTGAGTTCTCCTGTTCGTCGCCTGATCTGTCGATTCACCGCACCGTAGCTAGTCGACATTGATCGGTTCCGAAGCGACCTAATCAAGTGCACTTCCCAAGCAAGTTTCTCTCAAAACAGCGACTGCAATCGCACGGATGACTACTCTCCGCTACTTCACAACGCGTTGCTCGCCCTCGGCTCTTTGCATACTCGCAGCAAGCACTTACATGATAGATCTTATGTTGACATGCCTGACGAGACTGTCGCCAACACTTTGATCTCTCAGGCCTGCGGGATGTTGGAATGGGAAGCAGAAAGACCTCTACTTAGTACTGTACGTGGGCTCATCTTGGTGACTATTGTTATGGGACAGACTGGAAGATTGAATTCGGCGTTTTCGTATTTCGGTGAGCGCCATCTCGTCTTTGGCAACATGGTTGACCATTGGACTCTCAGGAATGGCCATCAGGATGGCGGATTCTCGTGAGCAATCAGCGTGATATATGCTAGCACTGGCTGATCATAGTCTGGCGACAGTGGGACTGACCGTGGATTGTTCGCATCTGGTGTCGTCTGGTAAATTGACAGCAAAAAAACAACAAGATCAAAACACCATCTTGTGGATTCTCTTCATCCAGGACAAGTGAGTTAGCGTCAATTAGTCCGCCGAGCTCACCGAACTTAGGCTACAATGCCTTACAGTCGGGCGATCGCCCGGTATGCCAATAACCAGCATTAATGTGCCGCTCCCAAAGTACCTTCCTCTCGATCCTGCCGATTCCTCCAGTTATGCGTTGGAGAGGAATACCCGATTCAGACAGAACGTCCGCTCAGCCATGTGTCGACTATCGTCGTTAGTCGGGGAGATATTGCAGCAATGGTAAGTGCTGTGGTAGTCGTTTCATGGCTAATTGCACCAGCTATTCTCCTAGTTTCAATAGAAGCTCGAAGAAGGCTGAAGTGATGAAGGTCGAGATGAACGATAAACTGGACACTTTTATACCGTCTCTTCCACCGTCCCTTCAGCTACCGATGCCATTGCAAGCTATCAACGTACCTGGAGCGGTCATCGCTCTGCACATCGCACACTGGGTGAGTACATACCGGACCAAAAAGGAGCTCACACCTTCTTACTATAGTTCAACGTGATCCTTCTCAACCGACCTTTCTACCGCCCAAATTCTATCGGCTCTGGAACATCAGCCGATACCCAGTTGTCTGATCACGCAGCGGACATGATCGTGGATCTACTGGATCTTTACGAACAGCTTTACGGCCTTGAACATTCGCTACTGACGACTAGTAGGTGCTTTGTTCTCTTAGGTACGCTGACATGGCTTCATAGCGCACGCTGTATTTCACGCTGGCTCTATCTTCCTCATGAAGGCTGCTGCAGCTGGAGTTTCCACGGACAATACCCCGACGGACACATTGGCCAAACTGAATCGATGCATTCGAGCTTTAGAGCTTATGAGGATTCCCACTCTCGCGTCGTGGAATGCTAGTACGCTACAGGCGCTGAAATCGCAATGGCTTGTAGTGGTAGGTACCAGTCGTCCCCGTCAATGGTCACTAACGCCCCTCGTAGTCCCCAGCAGAGCAAGAACCTATTCCAGATGTCTGGGAAGATTTTGGACTCTTTTGTGATTTCTCCATGTATCAGGACTCGAACCCGGTATGATATTGCCGCTGGTTGTCAAGCTATAAATCAAAATGCATCTGAATTGGAACAGGATCTTGCTAGTCTAAAGCAATCATGGTTATTTATGATCCAGGCGATGCGCTCTGACGAACGAAAAGAATACAGAGATCATGAGCCCTGTGATGACCATCGCGCAGAAAACCGACTTTAGAGACGCGAGATACGCCAGCAGGGCTTGCAATTTGTTGTCGTCCGAAAGATTTGGAATGGTTTGTTCGGGAGCCTTAATTATCGCTCCAGCGAGCTGAAAAATCGACATCGGCGTGATTCACTGTCCAGCAACATGTACTTACCTCCGGATCATCGGGGAAACGTAGTCTAACTTGTGCACTCAAGACCAATTGTTGAAGGCCTGCTGAAAGACTGGCACCCAGGACTTGGCCAATAGCTCGACCAAGGTAGAGGACCGACGTAGCAACAGCCATTTCAGAATGTGGAACGGATGCCACCAGGGCAGTGAGAACGTTGGTGACTTCAGAGAGGTGAGATCATTGCAAGGCTAATTGAGAGTCTTCTACTCACTGATGATACCCCCTGCAAAAGCTGCTATTGCCAATTCTGCCCAAATTCGATGAATGCTCGTGTCCAGACCCCAAAAGAGGAAAGATAAGGAACAACCAACGGGAACCAGAGAAGTCCAAATGGTGAAGGACTTGTACGCGCCGGTACGTCGCATATGACCATTTCAGCGGTCAGCTTTAATCCAGGGAGGTTCGCATAACTCACTATCCACCGAAAACAGCTCCCATTGCCAAGGTAAGGGAAGATGGTAAGAGTAGTAAACCTGTATCTTTACCCCCAAATCCTTTTACTACATGAATGTATATGGGACACATGAAGAACCTTGCAAAGACGTTCATCGATAAAAGCATAGTCGAAACGAGAATCAAGGCAGGAGTGGGTTGCTCAATCAAGTCGATCGGAATGATGGGTTCTTTTGCCCATTTACGTTCCACCAGATATAGTAGTGGTAGACTGGTAAGAAAAGCGATAAACAAAGGTGGTACCAAAGGGTTCTTTGCCGGAAGACTGTAGGTGTATAGCGAGCATGAGATCATGAGTGTAGTGATCTAATCACCGCTCGTCAGCTCTCAACCATGTATCAAAAGTGTGAGTTGTACCCACCGATATGAGAAGTACCACAAATCCAAGCCAGTCGATTCTTCCAAGCCGCTCCCTCAGCGACTGGTCGTGCTCACGCTTTGGTGGATGTACCTTCCATACAATGAGAGCAAAGGCCAGGATAAGAGGTGGTATCTGCATCCAGAAAGCCCATCTGAAGAAGGGATGAGCGTCAGCTGAGTTGGACGACGTAGGATAACATATCACGCACCTCCATCCCCATCTATCGGCGACCCAGCCTCCAACCAATGCACCGAGCTACGCAAGAGCCATCAATTTGGTTCTGTTTACTCTCACATTAAAGGCCACCTACTGCACTTCCCGTCGCCCAGACTAGATTAACATAGCCTTGATAGATTCCTCTGTCTTTGATGGAGACCGTATCGGAGATGACGACGGCTGTCAAGGTGAGCAGTCCACCACCACCGCAACCGGCGACAATACGAGCGAAAATGAGAAAACGCATGCTCGAAGCCACGGCACATAAGCATGTACCGGCTTAGATATAATCAACATCCCATCAAGTCAATCACTTGAGTACACTCACCTGCGAACAACACAAATGCTACAATCATAGCTTGTCTCCGACCCATGATCTCAGCAACCTTTCCATACAATGGCGTCAGTCCTGCCAGCCCTAGCAGATATCCAGATCCAAGCCATGAAACCAAGTCTCCAGCTTCAAAGTATGAACCGATGGTCAATTGCAAATTGGTGATCACTGTAGCAGATACTGCTGAGGTGAACATGCTTGGTTCAGAAGGTCAGTGAATACATCAAAGGAAGACAGATCGCGCACCTCATCCACAAACCGAAACAGAGAAATGCGATTTCGCGGAATGGTGGTGTTTCTCTGACCACTCCATTACCATCGGTCGGTTCCGACAAGAGATGTGCGTTCTCCAGATCAGCGTCGTTTGTCAGTGATGACGGCTCTTCCACAGGATTTGCAGGTCCAATGCTACCATAATCCGCTGTTGGTTTTGGAGACATTTCGAATGCACTACGTTTGGTATATTGTGAAGATTTGGTCCAAGGGATATCAACGAAACAATGGAAATCCAAGATGACGGGCATACATTTTGTCCTTATCGTGCGGCAGTCGGGTCTGACAAACCCGATTCGGATTTAACCGAATCCGACCCGGTAACTGAAGGGAACATTGAGTCGTCAGGGATGAGGGCGAGTATGAAATAAAACGAGCCTCTCAATAATTCCAGTCGCCGTCACAAATTTGCGACGATGACAATTCCAGTACCCCGAGACCCTTCACCCAGCGCTGCTGAGGCCTGCTTTGTTTTCGATATTCTGACCGCCAATGTAGAAGCAGGTTGGAAAGGTGATTTGGGATATAAAGGTGCAATCCCTTCTGCAGGACACAAAAGGTAGGTGAATCTACAAAGAGATAACAGAGAGTCCAACGTTAGCACTGATGTACATCTTCTTGCAAAGCGCTTTGTTTGTAAAGTACAAACTCTTCGAGGCGGACGGCGTGACATGGTCATTGAGAGGATGTATGGGGACTTTTGAACCCTATGAGTTGGAAGAAGGACTCGCTAAATGGGCCGTGATCAGTGGATCCAAAGATCCCCGTTGGGGACCTATAACGGCGGAGGAATTACCAAATATCGAGTGCACGTAAGGGGACCGTTGACTGCGATGGGAGTGTGCTTATAAGATCCTTCATTCAGAGTGTCCTTCCTCAGCCCATTTGAAGATTGCACAGATTATCTCGACTGGACAATAGGGAACGATGGTATTCGGATATTTCTTCCAGAGACATGCAAACCCGATCCAAGTCATCCCGAACCCGCACTTATCCCGCCCTCCAACCCTTTATCAGCGACTTATCTACCTGAGATTGCTGTTGAACACGGCTGGACCAAAGACGAAGCGATCGAATCGGCATGCTGGAAATCAGGGTATAGGGGTGTAGTAGACGAGGATTTGAAAAGGCAACTGGTGTGCAAGAAGTATTCTACCAAGAAGTTCACGCTAAAGTACTCGAAATACCTCGAGTTTAAGAAAGTTTCCGCCTGATAATGCCGTTGTATTTCTGTATTACAGATGAATCGCTGCAATTATGGACTGGATCCCGAGAGGAACAGGGCCATGCAATCTCTTTCGCTTCCTTGCTTTACATAGTTTGGTCAAGCGGTCAGTGTACGACGCCAATGTGTTCGACGTGCGCGGCGTATCGGGGCGAAAAGAGGAACGTATCTCCAATGCTACTTCCTCGTCGTCTGATAAGGGATATTCCCTAAGCATGATCCCTTTGCCAAAGCTCTGTAAGATTCCACAATATTGAAAATCTGCAATCGTCTTGATAATATTGTATTACATACGATAGTGTCAGTCCCTATCCCGACAGCTCTGAGATTTTGGTGAGTTAGCGCTCAGAGCCGTATCAGCTTTCGATCGAGAACACTTCTGCAAACACTGTGTTATTTCGGCGCAGCAAAGTGTGAGCTAGAGTGGCAGGGTCCGATCATTTCGAGCGATACAGAGAGAGACAGGGTGATATACAGTGAGGAGCACGTGCTAATCCATCCCAAATTAGGCATGAGACCTAAGGTGGACCCCAGTCGCCGAGTAGGAATCTACCTGGCAATGGTTCCGTCCGACTGATCTGTGTCGAAGAACAAATGGTCTCCGTCAGGTACATGGCGATCCTAATGTATTTGCTGGATGACCGAATGCAACCCATTCACAGTTGTGATAGTCAGCATAAGTTGTTCAGGTGGAAGACTAGGAGACTTGCTGGTACGGTGATATTCCAACCTAGCTATCTGCCTCCTGCAACGTCGTCGAGATTGCAGGCACCGGAACCAAAATCACATGGCTTTTTCGCCAAAAACTAGTAGAAGGAGATAAACCAGTGCCACCCACACGATTTCACCTCATCCACCCATATAAAAGAATGCCTAGGGTTAGGGGGTTATAGGGTGGTCTGGGGGTGGGGTGTTTTGCATGTCCAGAAAAATTTGGTCAAGTATGCTATTGTCACGTTGCTCTGCCTTGCCTTCGGTTGTTAGACCGTCAACTCAACCGAGGAGCTTAGATGTGAACGACGATTGGAGGGAAGAGGATATATGCTGGGTAGTCGACTGAATAGTCGACTCGAGGGAACACAGACTAAGACTAAGACTAAGACGTAGTGAGACACGAGAGGGTAGCACTACGTGGCCGAAGGCAAAACAAGAACGTGGACAAGGATGTTACTAGAATGACTCAATCGAGAGTTCACTGGGGAACTCTCCTACAAACGGCTGGCTACTAATAACTCGTCTACCGAGTAGACGAGTAGACCTATCACTAGCTATCTGCCGCTTGCAACGTCGTCGACGTTGCAGGCACCGGAACCAAAACCACATGGCTTTGGGGGTTAGGGGGTTAGGGGGTTAGGGGGTTAGGGGGTTAGGGGGTTAGGGGGTTAGGGGGTTAGGGGGTTAGGGGGTTAGGGGGTTAGGGGGTTAGGGGGTTAGGGGGTTAGGGGTTAGGGGGTTAGGGGGTTAGGGGGTTAGGGGGTTAGGGGGTTAGGGGGTTAGGGGGTTAGGGGGTTAGGGGGTTAGGGGGT